>OY747124.1:3703028-5156050 GCA_963556465.1 Berberis vulgaris | reverse complement strand
GAATTGATAAATAATTTGAAAAGTCCACGGACTCTTTAAATTGTCCACAGACTCTTTAAATTGTCCACGGACTTCTGCTGATTTCTTAAATCCATAGACTTTTGCTACAGACTTTCTAGAGATTTATGAAAATCCACGGACTTCATATGAACGACTTTTACAGATTTCTAATTATTTGCAAGATAAAAAAGAAGTTGGTAAATAGTGATGAAACAAAAAAACGTACACATATAATTAACAAAAGTGAGAGATACATGTGCTAAAAAAAACTAGCCCTTTCAATCCCAAACTTATGCGTTCTATCATCTACATATGGTTCCCTTCCAATGATATTTTAAATATTTGTATGTTGATTTATCAAACTCTACTATCAATTTCCCACAACTATTGTTGAATCTAATGAAGGTCATCAACAGTTCATACTATCAATTTTTCGTTCATTATGTGAGGTGAAATCAGAGACCCCAAAACATGAAAAATTGAAGATTTTTATTCAAACACTGAAGATTAGTAAAATTCATAGAAAATAGAGAAATGGGTATTGTTACCTTCCATTGGAAATCTCATTTTTCTCAAAGAACCCAAAGAAGGGACCTTGACTAGCTTCCCCAAGCTTCTTTTGACGAAAGTAATCTTGAAGCTCCTTAGCCATTTTCCTCTGCAATTCAACAGTCACCACTGAATTACTCTGCTCCACCACACTTGAAGCTGGCTTGGATGGAGATGGAGGAGAAGGGGAAGGAGCAGGCTTGAGGGTGGGTGAAGGGGGTTGTCTTAGAGAAGGAGCACTGGGTCTTCGAAGAGGTCCTTCGGCATTGGAGCTCCTTATAGTGATGAACTTGTATGAAGAAGAAGATGAAGAGGAAGGGCTGGAAGAAGAGTTGGATGAAGAAGAGGATGAAGAAGTGTGACAAGGGAGTTTGTAGCAAGGGAGTGAAGAAGCTAAAGACATCTCTGTCAGCTCAGCACAGCTCTAGTTTTGTTGGGATTGTAGGAATTTCGGCAGAGAGAATGAGAAGAGGAGGAAGAGGAGTAGTCCTTTTTTGTGTTATCATAGATGGAACCAAAAAATATTTAAAATATTATTGAAATCTTTGATATGGAGGCTGACAAACTATTGAACTTTGTTATTTATACTTAACACTATAAAGTCCATGAGAATCCATGATTTTCCAATCCATAAATATGAATGATATTTTGAATACCCTAAAACTTTTGTGGACTTTCTGAAATCCATATTGAATACCCCTAAACTTTGTGGATTTCAGAAAGACTTTTTAAAATCCTGATTGAATACCCCTAGACTTTCGTGGACTTTTTAAAATCCAAATTGAATACACTTGAATTTTCAGAATCCATGGAATTTATTAAATTGCCCACAGAATCTAGATACAATACACCCCCCTTAGTACAGTCCCTGGGTAGAAGTTTCGTGAGAAAATTTTGGCCAAGTGGTATCCTACACCAGATAATCCTTTGAGAACACCACAATATGTAACCTGAGAGGGTTTTTTTTTTTTAAGTGGTTAGAAGTTAATTCTAACTCTGGAGTTAAAAGTTTTGAACGAAGTTATGAATTAATTGTATATTTTGTTTATGAATGAGCCGCTGATTGGAAAATGTAAAATTAAATGGTGTTTTTTTTAGTTGCCGACTTGACATTTTTGCCATCATCACAATTCCCATCGTCCATCACAAACCACTAATATTAATCACATTCTTTACTTATTTTCTCTCATCCAAATATCATTGAGATCACTTTTCACCACTAGCAAAAATCACCTTATGTCATTTTTCATTCATCATACAATTTTTAATAGAGATGAAGAGGAAGTGAAAGAGAAATAAGAATAGGAGAAAATGAGGAGGAGGGGAGGCCTGTGAGGGTGGTGGCGATGGTGGCAGCATTGCTTGTATAATAAATAGGAGGTGGAAAAAAAAAGGGGATGGTTAGTAGAGTAGAGAGGTAGTAGCAATCATTATTAATTTATTATGAGATTTATTATTGGAATGAATTTTCATTACACACTTAGTGCTAAGTGATTAGCACCATGGGAGTGCTTACTCTAATCAGAACTTCAATTTATGATCATAACTAAAAACAAACACTTTAAACAAGGTGTCTCATTTGTTATTGAGACTTCTAACTCTATTCAGCAGTTATCGACTCTCTGTCAAACCAAGTGCCCATTTCACCTTTTTAGTTAGACCCGCCCTCCACATATGGTCTTTTCATTGAGTTAGCTACAATCAAAATACAACTTATTCACGTTCAAATCCAAATAGACAAGAATCACTCTTTTAATTCTAGATCTCTTCAGATCAGGCCAATTCCTCACTTCAGGATCCAGATACAATTGTTGTTACTTATGATGCTAGTTTTTTTGCCTCATCATAACAAGACGCTATTAGTGTTTCTGCGGTCATTCTCCAAGGCGAGATCATTGTTCAGGTGAGATGCCCCATTGAAAAAAAAGTTACTGACAGTATGATGGTTGAATGCAATGCAACTGAGGCGGCTCTGCTTCTCATTCAAGCACAACAGTGGAGAACATTTTTTTTTGTTGAGAGACTCCGAACAACATATTTTCAATATGTATGATGATTTACAACACCCTTTGGTGGACATGAACTGGGCATGACGTCCCCTCATCAACAACATACGACCACTAATTACTATTCATCCTATTTGGTTTTGTAATTTTATCAGCAGAGAATTTAATTACGAGGCTCACAAACTAGCCACTATGGCAAAATATCGGTACTGTAACATACTAGTGTAATACCCGTGCCATTGACACTACTACAGAGTACATCGTACTATCACGGAATTGTCGAATAATCGCAGCTGGGTATAACACAAACTAAATAACTAAATTAATATACTAACACAAAGGTATAACATTTCATATTTAAATCAATAACAAAATTTCAAAAGACAATGAGGAAAAAACATGTTCAAATGCAAAAAATGGAGTTTGTAGAAACATACCCAATCAAGTAAATCCGCAAGTAAGCAGCACTGAGAATATTGAGAGCTGTTCCAAGCCTTATATCTCCAAGTGAAGCCATTTATCAAACTACATAGAAATTTATTTCCCTGTAAATGATAAAAATCAAATCAATATACTACCCAAGGAAATATAAATAGGTGAACAAAGAAATCTTTAACACTTTCACTAACAACACACTCACATTGATCGATTCATGAATCAAATTCAAGTAAGCGAATCAAAGAACAAAACCTCAATTTGCAGTGAAGTTCAAGCAGTGAAGAGGAAGACTGAACTGACCTTCTTCTATACTCCGATAAGCGATTCGAAACGCATCAAAAGAGTCAACTTTAGTTTCGATTTCGATCGAAATCAGTAAATGATGATCAACTTTGGCAGTGAATCGAAGAGAAACCTAGGTAGAGGAGAGTGGTGAAAGGGGTTTAAAATTGCAAAGGAGAAGGAAAGAAACAAACCTCTGAGAAGAAGAAGAAGAAGAACCCCAAAGCATCTGAATCAAACTTCTTCTTCTTTCGTCCTCTCCTTCTTTCGTCCCTCTTCTTCTCTGCTTCGAGAATCGGTGGAGGAGGTGTGGAGAGAGTGAGATCAGATCTGAAGAAGAAGAGGAGATCTCAAACTTCTTATTCTTTCGTCCTCTCCTTCTTTTGTACTTCTTCTTCTCTGCTTCGAGAGTCGGCGGAGGAGGAGGTGTGGAGAGAGTGAGATCAGATCTGAAGAAGAAGAAGGTGTGGAGAGAGTGAGGAAAGCATCGGGGGTGTGAAATTTTCACTTAACTTCTGCCACAAACATACGTTAGCCACGTAGGACAAACACTCTCAGATCACTGTTCATGAACAGTAAAAACCATATATTCTTAATATTTATATGTAATATGCTTTTATTTTATTTAAAAAAAAAAGACTAATGTTGTCTACACAATTCTATACTACATATATAAAAAAACAATGAAAAAAATCGAAAACGTAGCAATATATTTCCAGTATTATTTTACGACAATGGTTTGGGCTAAAAACTCAAATGTACAAGAAGAATTAGCATGACACTTTGGAGCTCAAAGTCCATATTTGGTTTAACAGGTTGGGCTCGGGCTTGCGAGATTGCAGCCTGCCACATCGGACATCTTACTACTACTGATTCTGATTCTCCCCCACAATCTCGAGGTCAAAACCCTAAAATCCTCCAAAATCTCTATAAATACAACGCTCGTCGATCTCAAACCATCTCTTCCATACAGCAGCAGCCGCCGCCTTCATCTGGGTTACCCATTTCGTTCTTCTTTGTAAGGTTTTTTTTATTGCATGTTGTGTTTATATGTGTTTTGGTTCTATGAATTTGTGGCAAATGACGACCTTTTATATCAACATGAGAACCCAATTTAAGGATTGGGTTTAGTGATATATAGTTTAGATAGGAAGAACTGATGCCACCCTTGTGTCTGTTTAGCATATATCTCTCTGTTTGTAGTTTTAGTGATTTTTAGAGTAATGGGTGTTTATAATTGCAATAAGATATTGGATTTGGATATGTTTGTAGCACTGTGTATGATGAGAAATACAATCAAAACAGTTATCCCTGTCTGATAACCAGTGATGATATTTGTAAAACTCTGACACTTATATGCTCTACAACAAATTTCATGAATTTAGTGTTCATGTTTACATGCTATTTTGTAATAGTTCTGATCACAAATTGTTAATGTTGATGCAGTGATGACTGTTTAAATGGTTGACAGAAATGTGGATCTATGAATCTACAAGATGTTAGAAATTTATGAACTAGGACGGTCTGAGGCATGTAATTCATCAACTAGCTTAGTGAGACTTTAATGATTTAAATTGTTTTTCTTTGATTTGTTTATGTTTGTGATTGATTGCAATGAGGAAACAAAACTGTACCATATGATGATCTCTCAGGAGTAGTCACTGTTGGGAATACAAACCTCTAAGAAGTTCTGAGCAATCAATCACTCAATTTGTTTAGTGAACTAGGACGGTCTGAGGCATGTAATTCAACTAGCTTAGTGAGACTTTAATGAATTTTAAATTGTTTTTCGTTGATTTGTTTATGTTTGTGATTGATAGCAATGAGGAAACAAAACTGTACCATATGATGATCTCTCAGGAGTAGTCACTGTTGGGAATACAAACCTCTAAGAAGTTCTGAGCTATCAATCACTCAATTTGTTTTTGTTTTTGTATTTGGGCGTGAGTCGAGGTGAAGATAGAATTCATGGTCTGTCAATCCACTGATATCTTGTTGATGTTAACACATGAATCCCGACAGGTTCTGATCGATTAAATGCTCCCAAAATTACTTGTATGTTGTATATGTTATGAAT
Organism: Berberis vulgaris; assembly: GCA_963556465.1. NCBI lineage: Eukaryota > Viridiplantae > Streptophyta > Magnoliopsida > Ranunculales > Berberidaceae > Berberis > Berberis vulgaris. The sequence continues at coordinate 5,150,698 of OY747124.1, read as the reverse complement.
TAATTTTTCATAGCCAATTTGCAGAGCAAATGTGTCCAAGAAATTGACATTTTATTTGCATTGAAGGTTGGCAAGAACAAAAAAGCGATTCTCCGTGCCTCTCAAATCTCTTCAATTTTGAAATAGGCCTCGAACAAGTTGCGACATTTTAAAATTAACATTATGGTCTTTGACAATTGTTTATACCTTCTTTCGACCATTGAACTGAAGCTTAAGCCTCACACTGTCTTAGGCCTTTTACATGCAGAAAAGTTTTGGTGGTTTTTAAATTTTTTTCTTGAAGAAAGAGAAGCAGAGGTTGAGAGTGGTTTTCTGAAAAATGAACGTTGATTTTAAAATTGTATATGAGTATCATGTCGAATGTAGATTCTGGTAACATTACTAATTTTGATGCTGTGATGAGTTAGTAACATGTAAGAAAGGTTCTTATCAAGGATTCAAGGGACCTTTCAATGAGCTATTCTTGTTACGCTTGGCTTCTGAGCTCAAAATTGGACATCACTTGGTGATCTTTGTGAACAACACTGCATAAATAAGAATGATATTGGATGATGATACAGATTTTGCTTCTCTTGTTTGAGTTTAATTTGTCTTTGTGAACAACACTGCAACTATGGAATGTTAACTTGTAATCAGCAATTGTCGTTCACAAAGGAAGTCAGATAATAGCTATTAACAACATCGCTCATGTAGGGCCTTTTAACAGATCTAACTTCCAAGACAAACTTTTACAAAGACTTCATGCATGCCAGTTGCAATGCTCACACTACTGTTGTAAGTGATGCTTTTTTTGGTCTTTGAACATTGACAACATGAAGGATGCTTCGACTTCCTTCTTACCAACCTAGAAACTAGTGTTGTAGACTGCTTCGAATCAGAAATGCTAGCAGTTAAGGAAGCACTCTCATGATGGAAGTGCGCAATTGCACAACTAAAGTGGCAGTTCTGTTCAATACTCTTGATGGATTTACAACCTCCTATGCTATCAGCAGTCCTTGGGCTGGAATAGAGAAATGAGATGGGAACTTTGATGCAGGCTCCTTACTAAAGTTAATTTGGTTGATTAATGGTAGTAGCTCAGCTCATCTACTATAATTTCTTTTGATAAGACTGATATTTATATAATATATCCTTTAATTTATATATGATAGTTTTTCAATTATTATATTTCATAGTAATTATTTTGTTTTTATGTCTTTGTAAGAATTTGAGCGGAACGATGAAATTGTATTAAGGCGACAATTTAAGGAATGATAATTGGTTGATTCTAGCGGTGGTACAAAGTACAGTGTCATATATTTAAACCTAATCCAAATAAATTTAGGTCTACCTAATTTAACCTAAGCCCAAACTCAAAATGCTAACCTAAAAATCTAACCCTGTCGGCAATCCTCGTTCGCTCGACAGGGTGGATTGGTGTAGTGGCTGGAAGAGCCCCCAGAGAGGGGGAAGAAAAGAGAGGAGAAGCCGAGAGCTTTCTCCAAAATGGGGATAGCTAAATAGGGTTTTCCTATTTTCTTGGGCTCGGGTTCTCCAAAAGGTGTTGGGCTTGGGTTTTTAGGTTAGCATATTGGGCTTAGGTTAAATTAGGTGGACCTAGGTTTATTTGAGTTAGGTTTAGATATGTGACTCTCTATTTTGTACCACCGCTAGAATCGATCAATTTTCATTCCTTAAATTGTCGTTTTAATACAATTTCATCGTTTACGCTAAATTTCTACAAAAACATGAAAACGAAATAATTACTATAAAATATAATAATCGAAACACTAACATATATAAATTAAGGGATATATTATGTGAATATCGAATATTCCCAAACCTATATTTTGCTAGTTCTCGAGCAAAACAATAAAAATAAAATTTTAATTCACTTTCGTAGAAATCATCGGTTGCACTTACTTTAAACGTGCAACAAGACTTTAAAACCCCTAGATTACCTCTAGTGGATGAGTTATAGTCTTGTGAGGGTTTTAAGAAATGTTACCTACAAACATTATGACTCAATAAATTTTCAAAACATGGTAACTCGATCTATTATCTTCAGAGTAGAATCTAATTGCCAAAAAATTTTGAAAACAGCTAACAGTCTCAAATAACATATCAAAGAGTCTCACATCAATTTAATAATACCCAAAGGTTAAATAAATTTCATCAATTATTCCCAACTCGAAGTGTGTGTGTGCATTGCCTTATCAACATAACTTTTCATTTCAGAGTAAAACAATTACTAAATCTCCTGTAGAAAGTTTGTTTTGACTTCAAACCTCTCATGTCACTCAAAATAAAACATTCAGAGATTTGGTATTTCACTCAGTTTATATGTGAGGAAAAGAGTAAATAATGGAAAACAATCATCTCACATATAGTAATATGAAGAACGAATTTTTCAAGAATGGAATGAACATGATCTCATGGACAGGAATATCAATTACTTTTGGGAATGTTGAATCAAACATTATAGGTCTTGGTTATTAAATCTCCACATCTACGGAACCAATATTTACCTAAGATCAACTAGAACTTTGTTGGGTTGTAACGGAGCTTGGGTAATGGTTAATAAGGAATGTCAAAGGATTATAACAAAATTTTCTAGGAATGTATACACTGATTTAACGAACAATTAGGGCTGACAAGAATAAATCAATGTTGCGCATCATCAATTTTTCTTTATTCTCACATCTTTATCTTCATTGACATTTTTTTTTTATTTACATAGGATTTATGAAATATCTCATATTTTGCTTTTTGATGTCCTTTTTACACCAAGTATATTCATCCATACACATTCCCAGAAAAGTTGGGTAAAGGTTAATGGGTTAACAAATAAAAGTTATTCAAAGGCTACAAAAATGTTAATGTTACGGGTAAGTTAAAAGGCTAGTTAATGGTCTAAAGAAAGTAAAGGAAAAAAGAATGCCTAGATCGTTTCCTAAGTTCGGGTCACATCTCAATTGAATAAGCCAAGAAGTTCTAGTGTAATAATTCAATTTTGATGTCATTCCCAAAGCAATTGATTAGAAAAATGAGAATAATTAGATCATCAACGAGATGATACGGAATCAAGAAAAATCAGAGTTTATGTATAACCCTCGAAAAAATAGAAATGTTTAAAACTTTCAGGGTTAAGTCTCCACTATTATTCTAAGGTTTTCTAGCATATATTTCACTCATCAACTTCAAGTTATGCTAACATGGCTCATGGTGCAAGAATGGTCGAGTCGAAAAAATCACATGAAATATATTTAACTTAAAGATAATATCAAACCATATGTTTTTCTATTGATATATAAAAGTGAAAAGTGAAAGCATGTATTTCTCAAATTTAAAGGCATACTTGAAAGCACACCCTCTTCATTGGAAAGAGACTTAGATTTTGGCTGCATTTTCAAATCGAAAATTTTCACATAGTTATAATTAACTATGTATTCAATGGAGATTGAGTAGAATACAATAGTAAATTGTGAAATAAATTTTAGTTCAAAATTTCTTGAAAAATACAGAAAAACTCATAAACCTCACCCCCAAACCTAAACCAAACATTGTCCTCAATGTATAAAATGATGATCATGACAAATGCAGGAAAAAGAAAAGATAAGAGTTAGAGTGATATTACTATGAGAAGTTTTTATCAATTTTGACGCAATCGTCCACCAATGAACGCTCAGAGACATAAGAACTGTGGACTCATCATGATAAATTGATAAAAACAATACAGGACACAAATGAAAAAAAAACATAAAAAAAAAAAAAAATTACATGTATCCGTTGTAAGTCAAAATTGTTACGGAGCTAATGAGTATGACTGAAATGCAACTAGAAAGAACTCGAAAATCAATCCAGACTAACCATAATGACACAACTGAATGGGTCGAAAATCAATCCAGACTAACCATAATGACACAACTGAAATGCCTCCTAGGAGCGCTTGGTTTAACGTCGTCAGCCCGACATATATTCTCCCTCATGAATGATATATCATGTAGTGACGACGAAGAACATAGGGAACATTCACCTCCAAACCTAGTTTATGATATAAACGAGTCAAAAGGGTGAAGGAATCGTATACCAACAACCTGAAGAGTTGAGGATCAGTCCACTAAAAAATTGCAACCACATGCGACACAAGATATACTAGCACATCCCAAAAGTTGCAAGGACACCATCTAAAATCATATAGAAATTGTAAAGAAGCTCGCATTCCTTGGAAGTCAGTAGGGATCTTAAACATGAATGGGTCGCAAGTAGTGATATGCAACAAAGGATCCTCCCTTACTCCTAAAATGGAACATCCCAAGTTTGGTTCCAAATCAGAAGATTGGATAATTTTCACATCAGGATGATGAAAATTGAAATCCTCACTCAGGAACATGGGATCCACATAATTAGCCCTGGTCAATGGAAATGTGATGCAGGTAGATGTAACTATAGATATGTCAGCACATGAATCACACAAAGATGTTGAGCTGGATAGCTCAACAACACCCCCAACCCTAGAGTTGACACTACTTATGGATTGCACTATCTTACTAGTTATATCTCCCGACATCTTTGGGACAACCTGTTTTGAATTCAATATAGATGAAATAATAACAGGCAAAGTATCATCAGTACCTGAAAATGCATACCTGAGGGCGTCAGGTAATTGTTTAAGGTCAAGCTCAGGTGGCTCGACTGATGGGACTAGTTTTGACTCACTGAGTGGAAGAGACTTCACTTTAGACTTCCATTTATAACTAGGATCCACAATGAGGACTGAGTCAAACAAATCATTGAATTCCCTAATGGAATCATCAACATCAAAGTCTGAACTAGAATGAGTCAAACAAGCCTCTAAATGGTCATGTGTATCATGAAAACAGTCAAGGGGAGACTCTAAAGAATGTTCACAGTTTGATTCTATGCATGAGTCACTAGGAAGGCATATGTCTAATGAGTCAACATGGGAAGGAGATGTCTGTAGTGTCTCAGAATCTACAGGTTCATCAATAAATGAGGCTTTATCAGCCTTCTTATGAGAGGAGGATGCAACCTGTGTAAAATTGGGTGAGGATATAATAACACTTATGTCAGACATTCCTACCTGATTGTCAACCTGTTTTCCACTCTTAAGGGTAGTAATGGATTGGACATCTTCACTGCCTGGCTCAGATGTGCCACTAATTTCAAATTGACCATTTGGGTTGGAAATAGGTTGGCTAGGGAATTCCTTTGACTCTATCTCAAGACGTGACTCAGCTATCTGACTCAAAGTCATCTCAAGTTTCTTGATAGCTTGAGCATTTTGTTGAGAATTAGCTATCAATTCTGTAATGTCCTGAGAATTTTGCTCAAGCATATCTCCAATTCGCTGCATAAAACGAGTTAATGCATTTTCTAAACTAGATGTGTTAGAAGGAGGGACAACTCGATTTGGTTGAGGCTCACTAGCAGGAATGGAAACTTGAGTAGTCGGGGGAGTGACAATAGGGCCTCCATGGTATTGACCATGGGCCCATGAGAAGTCAGGATAATATGCTGAACCTGAGTTGTAATAATCTGAATATGGATCATAAGCAGGTTGTCGCATGGCATTAAATGCATTGACTTGCTCAGGAAACCAAGATAGATAATCATTGAGGTTCATTTTTTTTTTTAATATGCAAGCCTAACCTCTATATGAAGATGACTTAACTCTAAAAAAAATAAAAATGAGAAAACCTAATCAGGACCTATATGATGCGCAAGCAAGATGAATGGCAAACGACCCTAGATGAGTACCTAGCAATACAATCATTCAGATTGCCTTCGGCTACTGCGCAGCTGATAGTTATAGCCCCACGAAAAGTTGAGGTTTCTATGAAGTAAACTAATCTCGTGAGAAACTAATTTACTAGGTAGAGGCTGTAACGTCTGGTAATCCCTACAAGCACTCATTTTTATTACCTATGTTTGTTATTAATCAAGGGCTGAAATACATTTTAATTAGCCTATCCGCGGGAAAGAGCACGGAGTTTCCCAGCATAAAAAATATCCTGAAATCTAATTGCTCCTACCTCCTTTTCTACCTTCAGCTTAAAGTGTAATGTCAGTTTCAGAACTATTCCAAGATTGGATATGTTCATTCACTTGACTACTTTAAACTTTCAAGTTTCAAAAAACGGGTCTTATGAGCGTCTTGTCCTGATTTATCTTGCTACAAATTTTAATAGTGAGGGCTTAGGTCCCTAACCCTAAAATAGATGGTAGTTAACCTATCCGTGGGAGAGAGCACGAAATTTTACAGCATCAGAAATATCCTCAATCTATTCAAATTTGCATGCAATTTTAGCTAAAAACAAAACAAGCAAAACACACAGTAATCCACTCAGAAACCGCGTGCAGATGCGGTGGAAAGAAGTTACCTCCGGCGTGAACCTCTCTTGGGTTACTTGCGACGCCGGGTAGAAGTCGAGTTGACGTCGATCAGAAGCACCGTCCACCTGACGGCTCACCGACTTCTGAGAGTGTTCACGCGATAGCAACCTATAAACAATTCAAACCCTGTGCTTTTTGTTTTATTTTCTTTTTGTTTTTTTTTTATTATGCAACCTGTAATATATGCTTCCTACCTGTTAATACCTGCAAAAAAAAAACAAAAAACAAAAACAAGTATCAAAACTTCTTAGACTTAAAAGAAATAACTAAAAAATAAAATCAAACCTATCCTAAAAGCAAAAACAATCTATATCTGACCTAATTTTTTTTTTTAAACCTAAACTACAAATTAGTGAAAATAAACTCTTAAATTCAATTACACCGCTACAGTCCCCGGCAACGACGCCAAAAACTTGATGCGGGTTTAACTAACCTAAATAAATATGTTAATTTAACCTAGTCTTAATAACTGCAAGTGCACAATGTCTAACTAGTAGACAAGGGCAAGTACAGGTCGATCCCACAAGGACTGTGGTTGCAATTAAATTTCATGAGTTGACTTAAACTAATTTAAAGTCGGGTCACAACAATCAAAATATCTAAACTAAAAATCAAATTAAAAAGCAAAATAAAAGGTTTTTAAGAATATGAGAAGGGAAACCAAGGCATTGAATCCACCAATTCAGTTTTTCAAGTTATTTTAATCTAACTTATTATTTTCTAAAGCGAGAAGCTTTAGGGATGAGAATCCCTTGCTTGCATCGATGATGTGGTCGTTTAGAACAATTCAGTTTTAAAATCCAATGTTACAATTAACTTCAGCATAAATTATAGACTCCTAGCATTGAGTGTCTTGTTACGGCACACTCAATCACAAGTCTAATTTATTAAGTTTCAACTCCTAGCATTGAGTATCTTATTACGGCACACTCAATCACAAATTTAACTTAACCAATTAAAACTAATGCTTTAAATATTAGTAAAGAAAACTATAACTACCGACTAGTCTAGATCAAATCCGATATAATTGGTGAAAGTAATTTACTAATACTCAGAAATTAAATGTATTTTACAGTTAAGCACATAATAACTGAATTGAATCCGTGTTTGTAATTTGGACTTATGTCAGTTTATGAATGAATTAAGTATTTTTTTTTTCTGGCTTTGATATGAATCTATAAACATTGAACATCAGCAAGAGAATCACATAACACCCTTTTCATTGTAAGAAGCAAACACTTGGAGAATATATCAAATCATAATTACTACATGTTAGTCACAAAAGAACCTTCCACCCACCACAATGTGATTCACAAAATAGCTACTTGATGGTGATGTAGCGATTAGTCCCGTGTTTTGCCCAGTGATCCTTGAGATCAAGTGGGATTGACAAATCATGGCCTTCAGATGCAAGCCGACTGAGCAATTTCGTAAAAGCGCTGCCACTCATCTTACGGCCACCAATTCGGGCATGGCGCTTATTTGGCATCATTGGAAGCGGATGCATTGACAAGGTGGTTGTGCAGCAGGCAGACTGCCATCCTCCGTTTCCCCATTTGTAGCACTGCTGGAGAACACCTGTGCATGAGCAAACAGGTACTGGCATTGAGGAGTCGTCAAAAAAGACCTGGTTCAAGCTCAGGTCTTGATCCTTCAATTCAGGCAACGATACCAACGCTTTGTTTAAATCTTCTCCATAGCCGCCCATACCATTCTCAGTCTTCCATTCGTTTGGGTCAAGAATAGTGAGTTTCTTGTTCAAGTCCTCGCCCTTTCTTTTGCACTTTTGCAATGGCTTTGAAGTCTTCCTGGCTGCAACAGTCTTGATCTCCCTGGTTCGCTTACTACGTTGGGGCTTTGCCTCAGAAGTAGGCACTGACAAGGCATCAATAGTATGCACCTCGCTAGTATCCTTAGTATGGTAATTATCTTCCGCCAAGTGTGTCGAATGATGCACATACTGGTGCTGGTGCATGTGCTTTGTCCCACGAGAGGCTCCAAATTTTGTGTGGCAAGTGGGTGAACTACTACAATTCATGGTATCATTCTCCTGATACTCGTAAGATGCAATGGCATTGTCTCGTTCAATTAAAGCATTATTTCGCTCATTAATAGCTGCATCTCGCTGCAGGATAGCCATATCTCGCTCAGCTAAGGCTGCCCTTTTCTCGGACAGGGCCAGGTCTCGTTCTTGTAATGCAGCGTCCCTCTCTGTTATGATGGCCATGAACTTAATAGATAGGGCATATTGATCCTTCATCATGTGTGAAGGAATCATCCACTGCAATTGTCAAACAAGAGATCAACTTAAATTACACGGAAGATAAATGTTTACAATAAATCTAACTATTCATTCATTCGCAACAAGGCAAGATATTTACTGCATAAGTCAGTAATGCATCTACCAAGAACTTCACCTAAATGGCTAAATATGAACTCTAGACGAACTACTGCTTCATACCTGAGTGTGGACTCCTTTGTATTGATCTGTTTTATGCCTCCCATTTTCATGATGTCCGCTGCCATCCATGTTAAGTCCAACTTTGGAACTGAATCTACTGATTGAGGAGCTCAGACTTTAGTTTCTCAACATCCACAGGATTCAGTACTGACAAGCTTCCCAAGTCAGAAACTTCTAATTTTTTTAGACAAAAAAAAGTAAAAACAGGAGAGCTGGTACTTCACAGTTCGGAACAATTTGCCCTGTTACCTGTGCCAATATGAAGTAGAAATACAGCAGAAATTCACACACCAATTTCTTTTTGAAATGCTGATCAATAAATTTTGTTTTTTTTGCAAAGAAAGGTATTATGTTTAAAATGAGTAAATTTGGCAAATTCCTACATATATTTGGCATGAGAGAACCTAAACCCAGCAGTTTGAATCAAATTAAGCATGCATGAGCAAGGAGCCATTAGTGTCAATGATACAGTATGACGCGATTGTCAGACTCGTCTTGTCCAAGACAATGGCTAATCTAGCTAAACGAATATGGCACCTGCAGAATCCACTTAGCCAGATTTCCAGAACCATAATCCTACTACTACTAATTCAATACTGCAAAAGCTCAGTGTGCTCAATTTGATCAACGTTCCAGCTTTAAACCTTCAATTAATAGTGGTTCAAGGTTCATAAATTGTGTTTTAAAGACACTTTGGTCTTTAAAGAAACATTAGTAATAAGTGGGAAAAAAAAAGGGTGGAAGGTCAAATACTTCAACTCTTAAAAAGATGGCGAAGTAATAAATGTGTGTATCTATGAGAATGTCGGAATAACTAATGGGAGCTAATACAAAGGGTAACAATAAGTGTCTATGTTTAAGTGTGTAAAAATAAATGAAATATCTGGCATTATTAGGAGGGAAACAATATCAGAGGAAATAACCAAATTAAGGAGAGCCTCAAAGACAAATGAAGCTAGTAGCATGCATATTTATAACATAGAAACGGAAAACAACGATTAAGTTAGTGGTACTGGTTCCATCAATACTATATTTCTTTCCTGATACATAATGTTCTGGTTAACTTTTAATCATGAGAGTGGTTGTAGGTTCAACCCCCTGATAACTTTGGTATCTCCGCAGAGGCTCAACTTCACAACAGTGCTCTATTTCGGAAATGATATTTTCATGCCAAAACTTCTAGATTCAACAGAAACACCTTAAAGGTAAACACCTTAATGATAAGACAACTTGAAGATTATCCTGTTATCTATAAACCGAAAATCCTAAGGTAAAACCTAAGCTATTATAGAAACAAACTGCTATGGAAAGACTGATCCAACTGCTTGGGATGATCAGTCCGTTATCAACTCATCAATGGCCCCAAAAGAAAAAGAAAAAGAAAAAAGAAAATGACGCATAGAAGAAAAGAGAGCTTCAAGTACACGGAGCCATCTCAATCTTGGTCAAAGAAACTACTTCCAAAATAATGTGTCCTCCCTTGACCAACCATTGCAACCAACAAGAATATGGAGTAATTTTATACTTAAAAATAGTGCATGGAAGAAAAGGGAGCTTCAAGTAGGAATCTTCACACCTGAACTTGAACATACATTTCACCTCTTAGCCATTGCCTTTTCACAACCAACAACCATAAGAAGAAAATGCAAACCAACCGCAAAAGATAACCATTATACATAGGCATTGTATATCTTCTATTGTCACCTGAACCGCCATAATCACCTCCTGACAAAAGCTGGGTCTTTTTGGTGAAAGAGGATGTCTTTATTAACACATTCGCGTGAAGTAAAAGTTACAAGATATGCTTAGATGGCCTAAGGAAAGCACGAAGACCAAAATACAGAATCATGATGTTCAATGTAACAACACTATAATCATTCGTCACTGGGACACTACCATCATACCACAAACCCAGTGCCACCCTAATAAGTGCCATGCCAATCAATCTCTTGAATTGAACACTTATGTAAAGATGACAATGAGAGGTTCCTTTACGATTTCACACCTATGAAGGAAAAACTCTATAACTTTGTGCCCCTTGCCATTCAGCAAGGATTGTGTAATTGCGTCAGAAAGAAAGGATATTGTCATTGATATTCTACTAGACCACATTCTGCCTAAGAACTCAACGGGGTCATTTGTGTTTTTTACTTCCCAAGCAAACCCTTTGTATACTCCCTTGCATTGCTATTCCTACTATTGCATTTGCACTGATATTCCTACTTTGTAATTGAGTTGGATAAGATCTGTGTAACTCTGAGGTCAGCTAATGAAGAACTCAAATTGAATTACATCCAAACTAACAATCCTTAGGTTTAGTCCTTTCATTCACCACCAACCTCACTCATACTAACCTGTCTCTTTTGCATTTGATAAAGTCTTTGCGTGTGATCCTAGGCGAGCTAATGAACAGCCAAATCTATTAAGCCCAAAATAGCAAGTAGCGATCCTTGAATCTAATCCTTGTCTGTGTGTGAAGGTTTTTTTTTTCCTCTCTCAAGTGGGCTCTTAGGCTCTTAGCCTACTCCCCTCTTGCAATAGGCATATCAGTTTCTACAAGTTTTATTTACAAATGGGGCCTGAGAGCTACAGATTGATGTAGAGGGGGGAATTTTTTTCCTCGCCTCCTTTTAGGCCTCTTCTAAGAGTTGCCTACTTGGATGTTCTAGTCTATGTGGCTCACTTTGATAAGGAGGTGGCATTCATTATTGTCAATAAAACTACTCTTTTGTCAAGTAAATAATTAACACATGGTCATAAATCGGCATTTGGTCCTCAGCAGTCAATAATGCCTCCACTAATATTGAGACGAAATAGATCCACATTCCTCATCCAGTTTCCTATGTAAATTTTTAGTGATATGACACAGTTCCCCAACCATTTCCATTTCATCCCTCGTTTCAATCCTCAGACAATATCAAATTAAGCTTCACAGAGAATTCCCCAAACCCTAAACAAAATCTAACAGGACAGCCTTGCGCTTTATTGCCATATACTCGTATCAGCAACAGAACCACCATAACCATCCACACTTTCCATAAAGGCATCCCAATACGCTAGACTTGGACAGTCATTTTACACATAATGGTTCAGTCATGTCAGAATCATGGGTCAAATTTAGAGTTTCTCTATAGTAACTCGTTTACTCTAGCTAAAACATAAGTATTGACCCATGATGGCATGATATGATTTCTTCAGTCATTTCATCAAAACTAAATCTCGAAACCATAAAGAAAGATAACGCAGAACTCAACATGGGCTACAACAACTTTAAGGATCCACCAAATGCCAAATGACACCCAATTAACCACAATACAAAACTCAAGTACACTATGCATAAACTTCATCACTACTTCAAGAGCAAAATCCCTCCATACCCACACAAACCCATTGACCCAAAATTCTATACAAAACTACCAAACACAAAATGGATCCCCAAATACCAATAACTTGAAGAAGAACCCCCTACCTTTTGACCACCAAAATTTCTAGCTAGGGTTTTTTTGCACATAACCCTAGAAATCAAAATGTCTTCAATTCAAAGTAAGGGTGAGAATAGCAAATCAAACATCATGACACTAACATTACAGAGAAGAAGAAAAAATCTACTTTTGATGAAAAGTCAAAACCTACTTGTGGAAATAATTGATTTCTTCAGATTGCAACAAATTAATGAGAAGAGGGATCAGAGCTCACCTTTTCTGAAATGTAGTATTGAGAGACGAGAGAGTTGGGAAGGGTTTCGGTGGAGTCTGTAAAATCTGAAGAATTTGTTTTCCATAGAACCAAGAGGTTGAATACTAGCATTATTCTAGTTTAGGTCCAAAGGTTATTATCCTTGTATTAATTATTAATTAAATTCAAGGGTAATGTATGTCGCCGGGGAAACAGGATTTTGCAATAGTGTGATGTGTCACAATCGGGTATATATATATATATTTTTCGAAATTGTCACAATCGGGTAATGTTTACACACATTTCGAGGAATACATTGTCATCGTCATCATGCCATGTCACCCTCGTTGAGATAAAAAGATGCCATGTCACCCTCGTTGAGATAAAAAGACGAAGAAGGGGGTCTATGAGTTGAGACTTGAGAGTGAATTGGAAGAGAAAGAACTAAGAAGAAACGAATGGACATACAAAAATGACGCTACTTTTGATAATTTTACTAGGGCTGAACAAAAAATCGATCAAACTATTTAAACTGACCGAATCGATCAGTTCGATTCGATTTTAAAAAAATTCAAAACCGAAATGGTCGGTCTGATTTTTGGTTTCTATGTTATTTTAAACGACAAAACCAAACCGATGGTATATTTTATGTAAAAATATTATGATATGTTTAAAATAGTCGATTGATTCGATTTTATTCCGGTTTAAGTCGATTCGGTTCGATTACGATTTGTATAAATTAAGATCGGTTCGATTTTATTAATGATTGATTCGGTATTTTTAAAACCAACCAAATTCGATTCAGTTCACGGTTTAAAATACAATCTCCTTCAAGGTTTGCAAGTTGTTGGGTTGAATCAGGTGTGTTATATCTAATCCCCAACCTTGCAATCTAATTCAGAGTCTCAGGGTCTCAGGGAAGGGCAATGTGTTGAAGTGGTTTGGTTTCTTTAATTCGATGCTTAAAAGTCCAAGTCACCTGAGAAACTAATTATGATATTAGGAGTCGACTGACCCTACTGATTTCATGTAATGAACTTTGGAAAGAAACATCGTCTTTGCACTCAACATTTGGTAATAGCATAGATAGTGCGGATAAGTATACCATTAAAGAAGTTGAAAATGAAGCAATGGTGCTGAATCACCATTCAGATGTTGTGAATTATCATTTGGTTTCAGTATACAGATTTAGATATAAATGGTGAAAATACTCCTGGCATCCCACCGTACTTGAAATAGAATCCTCTTTCACCCTGGAAGAAGAAAAAAATAGACAACCTGACGTGTAACTCCACCCCCTAATCATGAGATCAGGAAAAATCCATCTCGTCAAGGAACCCAAAGCCTCGTTGATCATCAATATGCCAGAGGGATCTCCCTGTGCTACTGAAGTTCTCAGCAAATGAGTCCGAGTCCAACAATACCAATGCCTGCTACTTCGAAGATGATGCAACTTCTATGGCACTACCGAGTGGCCATGCAGCTTCAACCAAGGCATCTTTGTATTTCACTTGCTTAACCAATGTGATCTCTTGCAATGGATCTAAAGCTGTAAGGTCAAAATAGAAAACAGTCAATGTGTGAGGAGTGTTAGAATTTCAAAAGAAAGGTAAGTTTGGATTCAAGATGATGAGATAATAACATACCAAAACCATCCACAAGCAATATATACTGATATACCAGGTCCATGCATAAATATGGTAAAGTATCCACTTCAACGTGGGGGTAAAGAGATTTGGCGTCCTCGAGGTTTGTTTTGCAAGCACGCTTAGCTGCATCCTCGAAATCCGAAGGCCGAACTATAGCTACTGGTAGGCTGGGATTGACAAAACCAGCCTGTGTAGAAACATGAACCAGACATCATGGAGTTGTCGGGAAAGCCTACACAGAAAATTTAAGCTTGATCTGAATCATCTGGATTAATACCTCGGCAGCCCTGTCGAAGAAGAATGAAGCAACGAAAAGGTTCTTTTGTCCATCCCCTCCACCACCATTCCATATCCCACCAAACGTGCATTTCATGTGCGTACATGTGGATTCGTTAATTTTAAGAGCCTCGAAGGCCACTCTCCTGCACCCATCCAAGTTGGAGCCAAATGGAGATGCTAATGCTTCATATTTCATTCCAGCATATTTGTAAGATCCTTAAGAGGAGGAAAAAAATGGTAGAGCCCACCTACTTAGAGTTTGAATTCACAAAGATAACAACAGAAAAAAACACTTGAAACCATAACTATGAAATAGCCATCAAATAGCATGTGTGCTTAAATTATTATGTTACTACGGGAACCTTCTGCGTTGTTCATAAAGGACCACAACTAAAACTGAACAAAATTCACTGCATTGAGAAATTTAGTAAAGCTAAACAATTTGAAATCGTGGCTATACACGGATAATGGATGCATATTTCTTACAGAAAAGATATGGATCAATTGGACTAACGCGACATTATGCAAGATAACCAACTACATTGATAAGGGGGCTTATCTTTCAAAATATGTGTCTGTTGCTTTACAGTTGAATAGTGTATCCATCCCCAACACAGTATCCAAATAACATGTGAAAGTGAATCCAACCTAAGTTCAAGGAATCTCTTTTCTATGCTAACATAATCTCTCAGAAATTGCTACACTTATCTGATTAGAAAAAATAGTTCTTTGGACACCAAAATTCTATTATGGATTCTCCCAAGAAATTTCGCTCAAATGCAAAGAAAATGTTGGAGTTCTGTATGCCCCATTTTTCACTTTCCCCACTTCTCTCTTCTCCTACTTTATTTCTTCCCACTGACGGGTCATACCTGACTGTACAAACAAACTCGTAGAGGGATGGTGTTTGGGTGCCTCTTCGATGTTGGGAATATGGTCGTACCAGGCTTGCTATAGCATGGTCAGTTTGGAAGGAAAGGAAAACCTCACTCTAAACACCAAACCATCCTATAAAAAATGTAGTGGTGGGGATGGTGGGGATCTATTGATGGAGTTACAAGGGACATCTATTTTGAAAACTTAGTGTATGGGTGGAATCAAATTTTTGTTTCTTGTGATCTCTATTAAGTGTGTACAACATTTATTGGTGTGAACAACGAAGTTCTCCTTCTCTCGTCTCCGGTTTTGATTGAAATAAAAAAGTATGGCTTCTGAATCTAATGGCCACTCTCGCAGGTCCCAAAAACTTCAGCTACTAAGCACAAAAGTATCACAAGATGCCTATATACACAAATTAAATTCTTAAATGTTAGCACACCATTCTTACCTATTCAACTTCTGGGCTTGGTGACTCAAATCCGATTGGAGCATCAGAGACATAAATGACATTACAGCTTTTATAGTTAGAGACAGAGTTCATAAAAACTTGTACCCATGGTAAAGTGAAGCAATTACACAGACCACAAAGTTCAATACACATCATGATTTACTAGTTTAAAGGTCTATCTTATCATCATAAGTTTGGTGCTGCAATATTCTGTATCATCGCAACAAAATGATATTGATATTGTGTCAGTAATCCAACTACCAAGGATTTACTCTTGTTTTATGTGTAGCCTTTTCTCTTTTACCCTGCTTTTTTTTTAAAAAAAACAGCAACTGCCATTTTCTTGTAAAGAGGAGAAGCATAAATCAGGACAGAGATCAAAGGAAATCGTTGAGGTTATAGTTTTAAGTTACTAGAAGAACAGGACCTACATGTCAAAACAAGTAAGAGGTCCTTGTTGTTTTACATTCAACATCATATGGCTTATTGCGTTTAAATCCTTTTTTTTTTTTTTTTTCTTTTGTTCATTGAAAAACAGAATGAAAAATTGTAGACCAGTCTTATACAATTACGAAGACTTAAAAAAATTAAACACCCAATTTAAACCTTATACATTTTAAAAGACATTCCATATTTTAGACGATGGTCTCATTACAATATTTCACTCCCACCAAAATTTATCACATTTCACTACTAATTGGAAGATTATGGTGAAAAATGTTGAAAACTTAATGATCATTCAATTTCAATGCTAATTGGAAGACCGGATGATGGTGTTAGAAAATTAAAATTTGATCGAGTTTCTGTATGAATGATATTTAACAGAAAGTTAAAACATTCTCACAAACATTCAATGTAATTTTCAAAGTGGCTGTAAATAATTTAAGGCGCCGGATCCTGACCCTTGTTTTAGGAAGCACAGAAACCTCACAAAAATCAGTGTACCAGTCAAAGACACTGCTTTAGAAGTGTAAGGGTGCTGAGATACTCTTGGGCTGGGCAAACACAGCTGGGACACGTTTAGACACGCCTGGGACACTTCAGGAACAGTTTTTTGTTCTCCCATCATCCTCTTCTTCTTCTTCTTCTTTTCTTTCTCCTTTTTTCTTTTTTTTTTTTTTTTTTTTTTTTTTTAAATTCTGCGTTTTGAATATGGGAGAGGACTTCTTTGAACTTTAATAATTTTATGAGCTACTTATGAATTGTAAATGTGAATTATTTGCTAAATTTGGATGACCTCAACATTTATGCTCATCTATGTTGTCTGAAGCTTTGTCACAGTGGTGTTGCGACTCCTGAAGCTCTTTTTTTTTAATCTATCGCTTTACTTTTGAAAATTTTCGCCTCAAATGGAGCTCGCTTTGCTTTTGAATTCTTTTTCGCCTCAAACAGAGCTCGTTTTGCTTTTGAAATTTTTCACCTCAAGAGCGTCTTGGCTTCACAACAAAACAATGTTATGAATCACGAACTATATGCTTATCATGGTTCTGCCTCAACTTTGTCGCAACTCCAAAGCGGTTGTTAGCGCTTCGCATCCCAGCCAACCTAGATACTCAAAACATAAAAATATAAAAATATATTTTAATGTTGTGTCCTTGCCGAGTCATCATACCCGTGTCCTAGGAAATGTAAGATAAACACAAGGTATGCTAAATCCTTTGAGAAATATTATTAAATAAACAGTTTCCAGACTAACTTATACTAGATTTTAAGTGTTCAACTAATATTGGATTGGACATACAACGTAGGCTAGTCAATACAAAATTTGGTATGACCAAGTGGACCATGAAGACTAATCTCAGATGAGCAAATAAGTTCGAACAGTACGAGTAGATAGAGTACTAGCAAAGCATCAGTGATCAGTGAAAAGGAGATATTCAACATACCATGGTAGCCATTTAAGATGCATGGATTGCCAAAGCCTTCATCAGCCTTCAGAATCTCGGCTCGGGCTGCTAATAAGCCATAGTGCAAGTAACTGCGACAATAAAATAACTGTGTTAGCTGACACAATTCATTGGTGACTATATAGCATAATATACTTCATAACCAGAGTTTAAACCAAAATTTCCTTGGTTTCCTAAGACCATAAGCAAATCAGGAAGAAGAAAAACCTGTGCACGTAAAGGTAATATTTGGTTCCCTTAAGAACTAGCTCCTTAACATATGTATCTTCTCCATCTGATATTGCTGGAGCCTTTGCAGCATCCTCTTCTGAGATTGCATAAGCCATTTGGACAGATCCACCTCCGAGGTCAACTACTCCAACTGTACTCGAGTATTTCTTTCCCAAGTTCCCTAGTAGATAATTTATTGTTACCTGCAAACAAGGGACAATGTCATCAATGAATTCGTAAACAGGAGTAGCTACATAGAATGGATAAGCCTCAGAGAGAATATAAAAGACCTAGAAATTGTCAATTAATCATTATAAACTATTATTTAGAATATGCATTGCAAGAGTAAAGTATCCTTGGCATGTAGCATATACTTGAATTAATGGACGACAAAACAAACTACAATGGAATAAGCTAGAACTTGCATGCTTGATTAGAAACCCTTCTCGTCTTGAAGGATCTCATTCGTTTTATGAATTCCATTTTAAAAAATTTCGAATAATATTAAGAAACATCTTTTAAATGCATGCTAGAATGCAATATCAGGAGGATGTCAAGAGGAAGGATGGGGTATCAAGTCCTAGTAAGAAAATCATGACATTGACTTGGCCTGGAATCTCCATAAGCTAGGTAAGAGGAAGACTCAGGAACCTCAAAGTATAAAGTTCATATAAGAACGTTGAACCCCTGGACATGCAAGGGTTCTGAGTGGGTAAGCAAAGACCATTCAAACACGAAGTCACTGTCCCCAAGGGAGATCCTAACGAAACTGCAGCCTTAACATGATAAACATCCGGGCCAACAAAACTGCATCCTTGACAAAAGCATCTGTCCACAAGGGAGGCACTAACAAAATTTCCAGCAATTTTTCTGCATAATTTACTGTACATTTCCTTTGTGCAATGTGTAACAAACTCGTACCTACTGTTATCTTCTTTATAAAGATGAAGCTCGTGACTCTTCTAGTGCATATGAAGTTGCTCATGCGTGTAGGACCTGAGTTCCTTTTAAAAGATGACTTTGTGAAGTGGTTGTACTTCCATACTTGTACGAGGGCCTCTAAGTGAATACCTCATTCCTAAGAAGATACATTATCTACCCTTCCACAAAGATGTAGAAACTAAGTCTTCTAACACCATACAAGTATATACATTAATTAGGTATAGACACTCGATATGATTCAGTCCCCTCTTGCCTCTCAATTGGGAAATTTGCAAGATTGTCCAGCTTCCTACATGATCAAAATGAACGTTTCAGTGATCTTCTTGGAAACTATATAAAGATTGACAAGGGTGAGAGGTGGTGCATTTCCACCATTGAACTTCCTCCATATCTGTCATGTGCTCTTCATGTTGTGTCTCCTTCATTAAAATTTAAGTGTGCATCCATCCTCTGCTCAAGACGCTGGTCTCAGACTTTTTTTACCACAACAGGTATCATGCTACTGGGAGTTCAAGTGGATTTCTACTTGTACTCAAACAATGAGCTTAAAATATTGATTTAATTGCTAAATAAGCTAACTGAGCTAATCATGAGACTCCGACCTTCAGGAAACATCGATGTAAAGTCATTTTTAAAGAATATTAATAGGATGCCCAATCAAAAGGCAACCTCCAAATAAAAATACATGATATTGATATGTAACGACCCTAAATCAGCACATTTTAATTTTTATTTCTAGGCTTTATTAAATTTGAGGTTGGGTCAAGTAATAACTAAATAAATGAGAGGGGTGTCACTAACCTTGTGCAAAACCCTAACTTTATAGGGCTTTATCCTTAGTTTAGATAAAAAGAGGTTGGGTTTGTCACGACCCGATCCACATGAAACAATATTGTTCGCTCTGGGCCCAACCTAGCTACCCGCACGGCTTTAAAACGCGTTGTGTCATGTAGATCCAAACTCGTACATATATAGCACATCCCCATCCCTCACCCAAGCGATGTGGAACTATAACACCGAGGTAGTCTGTCAGCCTCTGAACCCGCCCACACTTGGTAGCATGCCAGCCTCCTGAGCCGAGCCCGCCCACACATGGAGCTACTAGCCTCAGAACCCGCCCACACAAGATAGTCTGTCAGCCTCAGAGCCTGCCCACTCAAAACAACTGATCTAAAAGTCCATCAAAAGGAAGGAAATTTTAAAGCTCGTATAGCCAATGCTCACAAGTTCAACAAAACACGAATGTATCTCTCCCAGAAATAATAAATAAACTCCAAGTTCTATTACAAAGGATTAAACTGTCACCTACAAATAGATATGACATAATCTCTCGAACAACGCGCAACTCCCAGCATTGTTCGTCACATATGAAACGATCTGCTCTAAGCTCGCCCGAAAATACTAAATCCTGAAAATAAGCTAGTCGGCTACATTCCCGAAGGAATGTACCCAAGAAGTCAAAGCCCACTTGGGTCAGCAATAAAGCTGGTGTGAAATTACTTGTTCCCCAAAAATCAATAAAAGAAATAGCATGACAAGACAGAAAAATAAAATGCAACAAAATAACCAAAACAAATAGGTAGTTCATCCACGAGGCCATTAAGTAATCCTAATAAATAAAAATGCATTTACTTACACTGTAGGAGTTGACTATGGCAAGTCTGTCCTGCAGAAATATTAGTGGACTTGTCATCCTGTATGAAAAGGGTTAGAAACAATATAAACATAATTTACTCATTTTTTTTTTGAATTTTGATTCATCTTTTAAAGGATTGATCACTTAGACGATATCACATTTGCACCACCTCCGTGCCGAACATACATGCCCGTATGCCTCTCTCATATAAAGGAAGACTTCTCCGTCATCCATGCCCAAGTGGGGACACATCACATATAGGCATGCATCACCAGATACTCCTAACTATATGAGTAACAAAAGCCACTCTTGGGCTATCAATGCGCATAAAGTCACATCACATTTTTTACGGATAAATATCAAAGCCTATTTTAGGTATACAAATTCACTGGCGCCCAACCTCCGCAAGACAACCCGGAAGTTATTTTGTTTCTCTAGTAAGAGAGGGAAAAATAATAAACCAAAGAGGTGTGGTAGTTCTAAGTGATACAATTTCAGGTGATTTAAATTTTCGGGAACCAAAGTTTATCCATATCCTTTATTGTGATATCTCATTTTTCTTTCACAATGACATTTTGTCATTTATCAACCCATTCTTCCGGGGAAACATAGCATATTCATAAACCACACCTTATAACAACCTGGTGATCAAACCCATAGAAATTTATAGTACTATGCGCATGGAGAAATCATGCTTTTAATAGTAGCTCCTTATTGAGCCTAATAAAATCCATCAGGAATTATATCTTTACTTTAAGTATTGTTAACATATAAAAGTCAACATATGTAGGAATCCACCCTCCAATTATTGCACAACCATAATAACTCCAAATCTCTTTATTGTACATTACCACATAAATACTATTTCATAACAAAATGAATATAAAAATGATGTTTCAACTAAAGATCCTGAAAAACTAACATGCTGAAGTGACCTTGAAACCACCCCAAATTTGCAAACCAATCTAAACCATCAATAACTGCTTCACTAACCCAAAACAGTCAATGTCTAATATTATTTTTCCACTAAATATATGCCATTGCTGGATTTGATTAGTTTGTATGTACTTATTAATATGAAACAGTTAATGTCTAATAGTTTGCATGTGCCATTGCTGGATTCTATTATTTTACATTTACTTGTACTTATTAATATGAAAACAGTCAATGTCTAATATTTTGCATGTACTTATTCCAATTAATACACATCAACTCATACACATCAAACTTATTTTGCTGACACAACTCATACACATCAAACCATATTCCAAAAGGCATCAAAAGATAATAGAAATAAAACATAAAATTAATTTAGGGAAAGAGAAACTCATTGTTTTTCTTTCTTCTTCCTTTTTCCTTTTGCTTCCCCCCCCCCTTTTTTTCTCCTTCTCTTCTTCTTCTTCCTTTTTTTTTTTTAAGCGGCGAGAAAAACTCTGTCAGCACATTTTAATTTTTATTTCTAGGCTTTATTAAATTTGAGGTTGGATCAAGTAATAACTAAATAAATGAGAGGGGTGTCACTAACTTTGTGCAAAACCCTAACTTTATAGGGTTTTATCCTTAGTTTAGATAAATAGAGGTTGGGTTTCTCTCGCCGTTTAAAAAAAAAAAAAAAAGGAAGAAGAAGAAGAGAAGGAGAAAAAAAAGGGGGGGGGAAAGCAAAAGGAAAAAGGAAGAAGAAAGAAAAACAGTAAGTTTCTCTTTCCCTAAATTAATTTTTTGTTTTATTTCTATTCTCTTTTGATGCCTTTTGGAAATTTGGAATATGGTTTGATGTGTATGAGTTGTGTAAGCAAAAATAAGTTTGATGTGTATCAGTTCGACGGGTATAAGTTTGATGTGTATGAGTTGTGTCAGCAAAATAAGTTGATGTGTATGAGTTGGAATAAGTACATGCACAATATTAGACATCGACTATTTTCATATTAATAAGTACAAGTAAAATAATAGAATCCAGCAATGGCACATGCAAACTATTAGACATTGACTGTTTTCATATTAATAAGTACATACAAACTAATCAAATCCAGCAATGGCATATATTTAGTGGCAAAATAATATTAGACATTGACTGTTTTGGGTTAGTGAAGCAGTTATTGATGGTTTATATTGGTTTGCAAATTTGGGGTGGTTTCAAGGTCACTTAAGCATGTTAGTTTTTCAGGATCTTTAGTTGAAACATCATTTTTATATTCATTTTGTTATGAAATAGTATTTATGTGGTAATGTACAATAATGAGATTTGGAGTTATTATGGTTGTGCAATAATTGGAGGGTGGATTCCTACATATGTTGACTTTTATATGTTAACAATACTTAAAGTAAAGATATAATTCCTGATGGATTTTATTAGGCTCAATAAGGAGCTACTATTAAAAGAATGATTTCTCCATGCGCATAGTACTATAAATTTCTATGGGTTTGATCATCATGTTGTTATAAGGTGTGGTTTATGAATATGTTATGTTTTCCCGGAAGAATGGGTTGATAAATAACAAAATGTCATTGTGAAAGAAAAGTGAGATATCACAATAAAGGATATGGATAAACTTTGGTTTTCGAAAATTTAAATCACCTGGAATTGTATCACTTAAAACTATCACACCTCTTTGGTTTATTATTTTTCCCTCTCTTACTAGAGAAACTAAATAACTTTCGGGTTGTCTTGCGGAGGTGGGGCGCCTATTTCCTACTAGAAAAACTAAAATAACCTTTGGGTTAGTCTTGCGGAAATGAGGTGAATTTGTATGCCTAAAATAGGCTTTGATATTTATCCGTAAAAAATGTGACGTGACTTTATGCGCATTGATAGCCCAAAAGTGGCTTTTGTTACTCATATAGTTAGGAGTATCCGGTGATGCATGCCTGTATGTGATGTGTCCCCACTTGGGCATGGATGACAGAGAAGTCCTCCTTTATATGAGAGAGGCATACGGGCATGTATGTTCGGCACGGAGGTGGTGCGAATGTGATATCGTCTAACTGATCAATCCGTTAAAAAATGAATCAAAATTCAAAAAAAAATGAGTAAATTATGTTTATATTGTTTCTAACCCTTTTCATACAAGACAAGTCCACTAATATTTCTGCAGGACAGACTTGCCATAGTCAACTCCTACAGTGTAAGTGTAAGTAAATGCATTTTTATTTATTAGGATAAATGGCCTCGTGGAGGAACTACCTATTTGTTTTGGTTATTTTGTCGCATTTTATTGTTCTATCCTGTCATGCTATTTCTTTTATTGATTTTTGGGGAACAAGGAATTTCACACCAACTTTATTGTTGACCCAAGTGGGATTTGGCTTCTTGGGTACATTTCTTCGAGAATGTAGCCGACTAGCTTATTTTCAGGATTTAGTAATTTCGGGCGAGCTTAGAACAGTTCGTTTCGTACGTGACGAGCATTGCTGGGAGTTGCGTGTTGTTCGAGAGATTAGGTCATTTCTATTTGTAGGTGACAGTTTAATCCTTTGTAATAGAACTTGGAGTTTATTTATTATTTATGGAAGAGATACATTCGTGTTTTGTTGAACTTGAGAGCGTTGGCTCTACGAGCTTTAAATTTTCCTTTCTTTTGATGGGCTTTTAAATCAGTTGTTTTATTTTCCTCTAATTTGGTAAAATGTGCAAGTGACTATTTCTCGTAGATGCCAACTGTTGCTTTTAGCGAATGACAATTCATGTCCCGAATTTTGGGAAAACGGATAATCCTACGTGGATTTTAGAATTTTCGTTTTCTTCGAAAATTGGGGCGTGACACGATATAACTGGGGCATTTGGAATTCCGCCATTAACTGAAATTTTCAAAAAAAAAACACCACGAACTATAGCCTGTAGGTTTCTTAAAACTTCTCAAAGAATCTCCTCCTTAGTGTGTTGCATGACACCATTCCATCAAACAATTTCTCTTTAGTCTTAGACTTCCTTTTATTGGCGAAATTCCATTTCAGTTGGTCTACTCATCTGTGAGTACAGTCCTACTCCATGTGGGGAAAAGGCTAACTCCTACAGAGACAATCAAAGAAATCCTGCGATTTAAACTTACTGTCAGAGGAAGGGGTTAAGAGATTGGGAAGTCTCATCCTTGTCAGAGGTTGTAAATGTTCTCTCCCTTGTTTCTATAGATCAAGAGGAATACAAATGTCATTGGGATGATCAAAAAGGTATTTTCTTACTTAGGACCTCCTATATGTTCTTGGCGGCTAGCCGCCCTCCTCCAAGTCTCTTCACTGTTAACTTTGGAGATGAGTTCTTTTGGGAGAATCAGACACCTCCAGAGCCAATTTATTTATATGGAGTGGCAAATAACATAATTCTCGTTACTGATAATCCAACAAAAAAACCTTCACAGTAGATCGAACCTGCAAACTCTGCAATAGCCATGAGGAATCGATTAATCATCATTTTTTCTTTGTCAAATGTGTATTCTCGAAGGAAGTATAGAGTGATGGGGAGTTTGGGGTGTTCATACCAGTCACCCAATCTCTGGTGCATATTGTTGTCCCCAACTCTCTCACTTGGTTTTGGGAAAGGGACCCAAATAGCAAATTTGCTTATTGTATTTTTAACGACATTACCACTAAGTAATGCTCCTTTCTCTGTAACTTTCCTGCCTTCCGCTCTTTGAGTTTCTCACTCAAGGAAAGAAGAATTTTGTAATAAGATGCCTTATGTAGGGTTGAAAACCGAACCGACTTTATCGGTTTCAAAATTTTTAAACCGAACCGATCTTAGTTTATGTAAACCGTAAACCAAACCGACCGACTAAAACCGAAATAAAATCGAACCGACCGACTAAATTAAACGCATTATATTATATTTACATGAAATACACATTATTTTTTATATATAAATTCGGTCAGGTTGTCGGTTAAAATCACTTAAAAACCGAACTGACCATATCGGTTTTGAATTTTTTAAAACCGAACCGATCGGTTTAGTCGGTTTTTTGTTCAACCCTAGCTTTATGTCTTACTTATCAAGTAAATAAATAAATACGTCCAGGAACATATGAAGTTTATAGGAATTAATTATGCATTACAATATTATCATATTTCCATTATGAGTTTAAAAAGATTTGGAGATAATAATGCGGCTGTTACCCTATTAGTTTATGGAAGAAAAAAATGAAAAATATAGATACACAAAAGCAAGCAACTTGTGAAATCGAGGTACATGTGAGAAATATGGACCAAGAAAGTTTTTACATACCCATTGAAAAGCACCTTCTTGAGTCCCATCTAACACGGTAACCCAATCCTCTTTCAACTTCAGTGAGCTCTCATCTTCAAGAAAGTCCCTCACCTGTGCTATTAAAATACTTCCAAACAATTAGGTAGATGTAAAGTGAGAAAGAACAAGTGTTGTGTAACACGAGAGCGTCGAGACAATCTTTAAAATGTCAGCTAAAGAGAGTTACCGCTTGCAGAATTCGATCAGATGCATCACCGCCCAACTGTCTCAGACCTGCTGTTGCCTACATAATTTATCAAACCCCATTAGATAGAGCATGCTGACCAGTAACAGGTTAAAATTTCAGTTTGATAAAATTATACTAGAATCTAATCACCCCATGGCATTATTTTTTAGTTTTTATTATAAAACATAAAAATAAGAAATAAGAAACACACACATAGTCACACACTTAGCAGCAATGAGTTTCAACCAATTCGGTGCAACTGTGATATTATAAGGAAAACAAACTATCCCATTACATGAAATAACCAAAACAATCCAAACACTCTACCACCATAGGAAAACCAAATTCCCTCGTTACTGAAAACAAACTAGTCAGCAATGGTTTTAACAAATCTAGTTCAAATGAAATGATGTATTAGAGAAATGAAAACCAACCCTTTACTGTGAAAAATACATGAGCAGCACAAATCAATGAGGAAAATAGCAAATTCTTGGTCTAATGCTATGATGTCCCTTACAAATATAACTTAGAATGACAACAATTTCAATCATCAGACGCTTCGATATAATTTTGTTTCCTTTCCGTTCATTTAAAGAACCAGCTATTCCTTTTTCCTTTCCGTTCATTTAAAGAACCACCTATTCCTTTCAGCCAAATTCCGCTGTGAATTGTTAGGGTATAACACCTTTCTTCTTCCTTTGCCAAAAGCATGGCATTCTATCCATGCAAGGTATCAAGGATTGAATTTGGAAATACCTAACTCACAGAATTCCTCAAAAATGATTTTTATATTAGCTATGAAAAGTTACAGACCATCAAAACTTGATCTCTTATCTCCAATTCTCATTCACATTCCATGCACTCAACATCAATATTCATACCTCCTATTGGCCACAATTGGCAAGTGAGGAGCCTATTCCAGACCACATCCCAGAACAAATAGATTTTGGAAGGTAAAGCTTCGTTTATACCAACTTGCAAGGAGAGCCTCTCGTTTATGCAAGGCAGCTACTCCTCCCCCATCTTCCCATAAATGCAAGGAGAGCCTAAGAAGCCTTTCCTTGAGAGGCTCCATACCACTCCAGTTGTCATTACAATAAAATATTTTGTCCCAAGTGTGTATGCAATCCCCTTGAAGAAACTATGAGGTGCGCTGGAAATGCTTCTCCAAAAACTTAATAAGGAAAAGTTAGATGTGGCCTGTGGGGGGCGCCACCCACTCCCACTTTTTGCATACTTTGATTCAGTGACCTTCTTCAGAAGCAACCCAATTCTCCGTTGATGCCACAATCACTTCCTCACTCATTTTTTCGTGCTACCTCCTTCGGACAAGACATTCAATCTCCATTTCATAGAACCTTTGATCATATTCCTAATCCCTAAAACTCTATAAGGACGGTTTTAACAATTTGCTCCACTGATTTGCCATGGATATTGGCCAATGAAAATGGAAATGGGAATGGGAATACTTATCTTGGCATGTTTCACTAAAATCATCTTCCCACTTATGGAGAAAAGCCTTTCCTCCCAAGTTGCTAGTGTTTGAGCCATGATTACAATCACATGAAAGTGCATCTTGCTCCTAGTCTAAGGGAGCTTAAGGTACCTACTACCTAGGACAAAAAAATCAATCATACACTCCATTGCTTGCTCCATAATTTCACCTCTCTCAGCACGTAGCACCCTTGGCAGAATTGATATTGAGGCCAAAAGGCTCCACGTGGGGGGAATTTTTTTTTATTATATATATATATATTATTTTTTTTTTTTGGGGGGTGGGGGAGTGTCTTATGATGTTATGCATGTTGTAAGTGGATTTCTTTTCTTGATATCGAGACCAACCATTCAGCATGGATACCACTTTTCTCAAAGCTTCAATCATGAAGACAAAAGGTGAAGAATGGAATATTGAACCTCCTTATTCAATGTCCCTCCCACTTTTGTAAAAACACACTGGAGCCCCTTTTACCTTGATAGAGAAGTGCACTATGAATGAACACCTCCTCCATCTCGGACAAAACCCCATCCTCTCCAAAATATTGTGCTAGCGAAGAAAAAATTTCCCCATTAAATTGAAAACACTAAAAATAGTGACAGTTTCAACCAATTCAATTGAAATACTCTACTAGCAAAGAAAACTAAATTGCTGCACTACAGCTAACACATTAATCAGCCATGAGTTTCAACCAATTCAATCAATATGCTATTCTTGACAACATAACTAAATCATGCAAAACACTCTAATCAAGCAATGTGGGCCAATCAATTCATCCAAACATAATTAAAAAAAAAAAAAAATTTACCAATTACACTCAAAAGCTTACCCCAACTCTGACAGGTGTCTTCCCACGCAATGCCTTAGGAACAACGCTCTCTGCATGCTCCAACAGTGATCTAAGCGACGATGCAGCCAATTGAGGATCACTTGCATATGCACTCAAACCCGGTTTCGTCTGCAATCACTTACAATCAAACCCCAATTCAAATTGTATTAATACAAGCCTTCAAGAAATCATCAACAACAAAAACAAAAACAGAATTTGTGCATAACAATTACCTGGACAAACAGCTCAAGATGCTCCCCAATGGGGACAAGGTTTAAGTTCCTATCAAAACAATAAACATGAACCCTACTACCCGAACTCCCGGCATCGAAGATGACCGCATAAGTTTTACCATAATAACCAAATGAAGCTTCAATTACAGAGGAAACAGATGAAGGGAAGGAATGGGGCATGAGATAAAAGAAAAAAGAGATGAGAAGAATAGGGACGGAGATAATAAGGATGAAGCTTCGAAAGAATCGAATGAGCTTATCGGGGATCGATTCCACATGTCTGGGGCGTTTGGGCATCTTGTCTTGATGATGTTGAAGTGATTGATCAGAGGGTTGAGAGGGGGTGTGGAGGTCGGGTGAAGAAGGTGATCTGAAGCGGATCTGAGAGGTCTGGTGGGGTGGATGGGTGAGGGAGAGAGTGGGTTCTTGTAGAGACTCCAGCTCTGCTTCTCGGAAAGGAAGAAGAGAGTCTGGAGTTTGAGCAGAGGACGAAAGTGAGGACGGAGGAGTCAATGGGATGAAATGTCTGCACAGAGAATTGGGCGGGATGGGCAATGCGGCTTGCTTGATTTTAGCCAAATTGTGAGAAAGTAGCTGTTGGAGTTGGTTAGATTTACTCTAAATCGTTTCTTAATAGTTAAGCAAAGTCTATTATAAATATTAGTTTTGACTCAATTCATTGTAGTGACGTCAGCTTGACATGTATTTAAAGGCTTGTACTTTACATCAGAGAATTCATTCAATACACATAAATTTCTCAATCATATGTTCTACTCTCATCTTCTCTCTTTTCATTGTTTCATCTTCAATTCTCTATTTGTAACTTTTCACGGTATCAGAGCGTTCTTGAGATCAGTCTCTTTGATTGTTTTTCATTTTGTGTAAGATTCGATTTCTCTATATTTGGTTTCTTTAACCACAGATCATCTGAGATTTTATTTCTTGATCATTAAGAGTGAGCACCTAAGGTGTTTGAAGAAAATCCTCTTAATACTCTTGAGACATGGCTGGACCAGAAAGTTCAGATCCTTATTACCTTCATCCATCTGATCATCCAAGGATGATATTGGTGTCCAAAGAGTTTATTGGTAAGAGTTTTGCTTCATGGCGAAGAGGGATGTTGATTGCTTTATCAGCCAAAAATAAGCTTGGGTTCATTGATGGAACATACAAGAAGCCTGCAGAAACTTCAGCAGATTTCTCTAAGTGGCGACGATGCAATGACATGGTAATTTCTTGGATCCTTAACGTTCTTGAGAAAGATATTGTTGAAAGTGTGATATATGTGGATTCAGCCCACGATGTGTGGAAGGAATTGAATGATAGATATGGTCAAGCAAATGAACCTAAGCTGTTTCAATTGCAGAAAGAAATGTGCTCGATCTCTCAAGGCTCAAGTGATATTGCTGGTTATTTCACATCTTTCAAAAGACATTGGGACGAGTTGAATTATGTCATCTCCTTGCCAATGTTCACATGTAATGCCTCTGCAGCTCTAGCTAAATATGAGCAAGATCAGAAATTGATGCAGTTCTTGATGGGTCTGAATGAGGAATACAAGACCATTAGAGGGAACCTCTTGATGCTTGAGCCTTTACCAATGATTGCTCAGGCATATTCCATCTTACTTCAGGAGGAGAAACAAATAGAAGTTTCTGCTACAAGTAAATTTCTAGCTGATTCTGCTTCTTTTAATGCAAATAGTTACAAAGGGGGTCAGCAGCAACATAAACCTCAATACAATTTCAAGATGGAAAGGAATGATTCAAAGAGAACTAATATGTCTTGCAAGTATTGTAAGAAACCAGGACACACTTATGAGCAATGTTAACACTTATGAGCAATGTTACAAGTTGCTGAACAAAGAGAAGTCTAAAAGGATTGCTGCTAATGTTGAAATTGTGACATCTGATGGTGGACAGAACAAGCTGCAAAACCCAGTTCGTGTATTGCCTGGATTCACGCAGGACCAATGTAACCAGTTAATGGTTTTGTTGAGCAACAAGCATAATGATAAGATTGACACTGAAACTGCTGATGTGGCTTCGGCGAACTTTGCAGGTAACCTTACTAGTACTTCCATAAATTCTGAAGGTTTAGCTACTTGTTTCAGTTGCACTTCACCTTCCTCTTTCAAAACCTGGATCATTGACAGTGGTGCCTCGGACCACATGTGTCATGACTTGAGTCTTTTCTTGCAAACCTCCACCCTTGATTCACCATATGTGATTACTTTACCTAATGCCATGAAATTTAAAGTGTCTTTAATTGGATCTGTTAGAGTCCTCCCACAGATCATTCTTGAAAATGTGCTATATGTCCCTCAGTTTCACTATAATTTGTTGTCCATTCATAAATTGATTGCTCAGTTCAACTGTCAAGTCACTTTCACCATCCATTATTGCTTTGTGCAGGGCCCTTCAATGAAGAGGCCTGTGGTTTTTTTTTTTTTTTTTTTTTGAAAGGCAAGCTTGGGGTGTATATGGGCTCCCCAGACCACTAAAAGAAAAAGGATGATAACATTACATTCTCATATATTTTCTACCCCTAGCGTCATCAAAAATGATCTTTTTCAAGTCCTCCGCAAAAGAGCTAGGAATTACATCAAAGAACTCCACATTAGGTAACATATTAGCCAGCTTGTCAGCGGCCTTATTCGTCTCACGAACAACATGCATAACTTTGCATTCTTCAAACAATTTCAGCATCTCTTTGATTCTTCGCGTAGTATGGATCGCCTCCCATGGGGGGGCCTTGTTAGTATTGATATATGTGACTGCATTAGCTGAATCTATGCAGATGATCACTTTCTGATGATGCCCTCGTCTTGCCATAGTCAGCCCAATTTCAACTCCTTGAAGTTCATGCAGAATCACTGATTGACCCCTTTGTGAGCCAGCCGCTGCTGCCAGAACATTGCCCATATTATCTCTAAGAAGAGCTCCATAGCCTCCCCGAGAACCATGTAAAGATCCGTCAGTATTAACTGTAATCCATCCTTGTTCAGGTCGATGCCAGGTGTGCCATGTGCTGATTTTGGACTGGTACTTGATGTCTATATTCCATCTATTGAAAAAGCTTCTTGTGTGTGGGGTATCGTCCACTTCCGGTTCCAGAACTAGAAGTCTTAATCTGACATCCTTGATGACCATTGCTGTTAAATCCAGCGCTGCCTTCTTTTTTAGATCGAATAATCTTCTGTTTCGTTCCAACCATATATGATAAATTGTTGCATTAAACACAAGCTTCTTCGCAATTGAGGTTGGGCTGGAACTTGCAAATCTTTGATTGCACCACTGTAATTCCTCTGTCCAGTCTAGTGGTTGATGACTGTATCCCATGAAATGTAACATATAGGACCAGACCAATTTAGAGTACCAGCAGGTGAAGAAGAGATGCTCTTCATTCTCGGGCTCTAGATTACATAGGCAGCACTTGGAGTTTGGGATATTCCTCCATTTTTGAAGTTTATCCTGAGTTTTTAAACTTTTGTTCATTGCTAGCCATCCAATAAAACTGTGTCTAGGTATACGCCCTTTGAACCATATAAGTTTCGTCCAAGGGAGCACTGTTGTTTTACTTCTGATAGCATTGTATGCACTTTTACTTGAGAACTCCCTATCTGGTCCTCCCTTCCATATTACTTCATCCTTAAAGTTACAGTCAATTTCCACTGACTTTAGGTCTTCATATATTTCTGCAATTGACTCCTTCATATTGTCCCTTACAAACCATTTGCCTTCTCTGATTAATGCATTGACCTTTGCCTTCTTATGGAGCAATGAGTTATATGTCAGATGTTGAGGGAACTTCTCCATCAGAATACCTTTTGGATGCCAGGGGTCTTTCCATAATGATGTATCACTGCCATTGCCAATTGCATAACTGATTAAAGTGCTGGCCATTTTCCTGCAATTGAGAATATTTCTCCAGCACCATGAGGCGTCTTGAGGGATCCCCATGAGCCAAAAATCTCGTCCTTTGATCAGATTCTTCTTAGTCCATTGAACCCAAAGAGTGTCCTTGTTCGAGACAATATTCCATACATACCTTGTCATGGCTGCCAAGTTAGCTATCTTAATGCATCTGACTCCTAGCCCTCCTTCATTATAGGGGCGACACACTGTGTTCCAGTTAACTAGAGGGACTCTAAGGTATTTCTTTGAGGCCGACCATAGGAAGTTCCTCAGGATTGAGGTAATTTCAGTAACCACTTCCTGTGGAAGAGTGTAGCAGGAGCTCCAAAACACGTGCATGCTATTTAAAACAGCCTTAATAAGAGTGAGCCTACCAGCATAGGATAAGGTCCTATTCTTCCAAGAGCTTACCCTCTTTCTGATCCTTTCTAGAAGTGGGAAGCAGTCATGATAGGATAACCTGGTGGAGATCAGAGGTAGTCCTAGATAGCGTACTGGAAGGTCTGAAGTGCTGAATTGCAGAATATCACTGATAAGTTGCAGTTCTCCACTAGGGACTCCTGAGGCAAAAATGTTGCTTTTATTGCAATTTACTGTCAGACCCGTGCACTTCCTGAACGTTGCCATAACCTGGGCAAGAGCTGTTGCTGATTGAGGGTCACCATGGAAGAAGGCTATAAGATCATCCGCAAAGCTCAGATGAGTTATATGGGGGTCCCTACATTTGTAATGCAGTTTGTAGTCACCTTGTATTGCCTTCTCCTTCAGAAACAGATGTAACATTTCCGTGATCAAAACGAAAATGTAAGGTGACATGGGGCATCCTTGCCTGATACCTCTCGTAGCCTTGATGAAGCCTTTCGGCGAGCCATTCATTGATATTGAATATTTTGGAGTAGAGATACACATGAAAACCCAATTAATGAATTTGTCAGGGAACTGAAGTTTTTTCAATATGTGGGATATAGACTCCCATCTTATAGTATCATACGCCTTGCGGAGATCTATCTTCGCCGCACATCTAGGAGGCCCTTAATCTCTATGGTAGTTCCTTACTAACTCGTGTGCTAGCATTATATTATCTTGAATGAGGCGGCCCTTGATGAATGCTGATTGATTTGGACTAACAAGCCGCTGCACCACTGAGCTCAACCTGTTCTTCATGATTTTTGTTAAACATTTGTAGACTACATTGCAACACGAAATAGGCCTGAAATCATTGAGCGAGGTGGCATTATTAATTTTAGGTATTAAAACTACACATGTTGCATTTACCTCCAGCAAGAGCTTTCCACTGGCAAAGAAGTTGCTGACAGCGTTGCAGAAATCATCACCTATGATACGCCATGCTGACTTGAAAAAGAAAGAAGAGAATTCATCCGGGCCTGGAGCCTTGTCGGAGTCTATCATGGATAATGCTTCTGTTATTTCATTGCAACTGACTTGCTTAGTAAGTTCCTCGCGTTCCTCAGTCGTGACCACTCTTTCAAAGCTCATGTTATTGATAATGTTGGCATCATATGGCTCAAGCGCACCTCCAAAAACACCTTCAAAATGTCTCACACACTCTGCTCCAATTGCATCAATGTCCTCTATTTTTTCTTGATTGGCATTGTATAGGGATAGAATCATGTTCTTCTTCTTTCTTTCCCTGATATAATCATGGAAGTACGCTACATTTTGATCTCCTACCTGCATGTGCTTTGCTTTGGCCTTTTGTTTTGCTTCTGATTCCTCCCCTCGAGCTGCTGCAACGTATGCTTTAATGGCACCCCTTTCCTGAACCACAAGCTCAGAATTAAGAGGCTGATGTTGGAGAGCAAATTGTGTTCTATCCATATGCTGCTTGGCTGTTAGAACATTTAAGCTGGCATTTATGAATCTAGCTTTTCGCCACTCAATAAGCTGATGTTTAACCCGTTTGAGCTTTTGGGTCAGACTGTACATAGCATTACCTAAAACTAGTTCTCTCCAAGCCTGTTCGACCACTGTCATATACCCAGTTTCATGAACCCAATAATTGTAGAATTTGAACTGAATCAGTCCTGCATTCTTTTTGTTCATAAATAGTTAGAACCACTGGAGAGTGGTCTGAGACTCCAGCAGTGAGAAAGTCTGCCTCTGAGTCCGGGATATTGGTAAGCCATTCTTGATTCACCATGACTGTCTAGTTTGGACATAATCCTGTTCATCCCTTCTTGTTTATTACACCAAGTTAAATAGCAACCTTTGAACTTACAATCAAATAATTGTACCTTTTGAACACAGTTCAATAAGTCCATAAAATGGAAAAGGTCTGATTTCATCACCACCAACTCTTTCTTGAGAGTTTAGTATGGAGTTGTAGTCACCTATAATTGCCCATGGAGATTTAATTGTGTTGCCCATATTTTCAATCTCCTTCCACAGTCTCTTCCTCTCCATGTAATTACTTCTTCCATAAATAAAGCTCAGTATGCATGTGTAACCATTGGGCCAAATTGTTTCCGCAGTTATAGCTTGATCCGATCTAGCTATTATATTAACATTTACTGCTTGAGCATCCCACGCGACCCATATGCGACCCCCATGAACCAAATCATTATTGTCCACCACTAACCAGTCTTTAAATAGGTCTCTCTGAATTTTGGTTTTCTTTTCATTGCTAACCTTTGTCTCAACTAATCCAACAATGCTAAGTTTTTGTTTATCAATAAGCTTCTTGACCTCACTTTGTTTGAAGGGGTCATTGAGGCCCCTAATATTCCAACAAGCGACTCTTATCATTGGGAAATGTTAGGATTGAGTTCATCACCCTGGGAAGGGCTTTGAGTCCCACCTCTCTTATTACCATTTAGTGCAGGTTTAGATATACCTTGTTTCAGGCATAGATCCCTTTCCGCTTTTGAGTCCCTTTCCGCTTTTGATTCATCTTGCTGAAGACTCACAAAAGTGGTCCTGTTTGTTGTGATCTGCAGTCTAGTATGCGCCTGTGGGTTCTTTAGTATGCTTTTTGGCAATGTTCCAAGGTCTTTTGCATCCTTCTTTTTAGGAGCTTCCACCGTAGCCTGAATCGCAATCCCTGCATCTGATTGTTCCGTTGTGTCTTTGTATATGTTCTTATTTATCTGGAACTGCTTTCCCAATGCGTTGTGCTCACTACTAACTTGTTTTTGTTGTGCAGCTTCTGTAACAGCATTATCTGAATTGTTATGTTTTTCTCCTACGATTAGGCTTATGTTATGTTGCACTACTTCATTTGTGCTATTAACCTGAACATCCATTGGCACTTCCCCAGTTTCAGTGCCCTCCTTCATTGTTAGTTCTGGTCCACTAGTCTTCATTTTGGGTTCCCCTTGATTTTGCTTCTGCTTAAAAGAATGTTTCCCTCCTGCAATCTTCCAACCGTCCGCAGTCTCTACATCTGCACTTCTATTATCAGTTGTCTTGTTTCCTGATGAAGTAGTAGCACGCCAGACTTTGGTAGTTTGATGCCTGGTTTTCTTTTGCTTCGGGCAACTGAGGGACAAATGTCCAAATCCCATGCGGTGGCTACACTTGACTGGTCGCCATGAATATTCAACTCCAATATGGACAACCTTGCCATCATCGATCATAATAGGTATAGTGTCTGGGAATGTACTATTCACATCTATCTCAATGCAAACCCTTGCAAAGGCCAGTCTGGTTCTGCTTTCTGTCGCCTTGTCCAACATAAGTGGAACTCCAATAGCACTGGTAATTGTTTGCAGTCCCTCTAGACTCCATAAAAACAAGGGTACTCCTCTCAAATTAACCCATATGGGTACAGAATTAATGACTTCTACATTCTCCTCCAAATATGGTTTCCATGGTCTAATGATAAAAATGTGGCTCGCAATGTGAACAGGACCCATCTCCATAACCTTCAGTTTATCTTCCTCATTTTGGAACTGAAAGACAAAAGCTCTGTCTCCATAGATCGACATTTCAAAATCGTTTTTTAGGGACCATAGCTTTTTCAATCTATCTTTGACAAAACCATAAGCTTATCTCTTCCCCCACAAAGTTGCCTATTAGATATTTCTCACATTCCTTGAATCGGTTTTCATGATCCGATCTCCGTATATGTACGATTTTCTTCCCTTCAATCATAGGAGGTGGAATGTATTTTAAACGGGTTACTCCTCCTGCGTTACGATTTGCAAACAAAGATGCCAAACTCATAACCTTGGGTCCTGAGCCTTCTTTATGACCATGGGGCTGCGTCGTCGGCTGTACAGTTACCTGGGTTGCCTCCTTCAATTGGGAAGCTGTTGATAAAGCCAGTTCCATGTTTCTCCTCCATTGTGTTCATCTTCATGGTTCTGTGTATGAGGTTCTGCGATGTTTGTTGAGTTCAGGTCTGTTCCCCTTGCATTAGATCCTTCTCCCCCCCCCAGGAAAGTGGGGGAGGAGGTGGATTCGCTGTGATCGGGATCATCAATCCATGTCAACAGTGAGTTCCAAGTTCAATCGAAAATCGAAATCGCCAAACCCTAGAAATCGCCTAGAGACCTGTGGTTTTTGGTGAAGCAAGAACAGGACTTTACTTGTTACATGCCGCTCTTACTGTGCCTGATATTTCCAGTTTTGATTTCCTTTTACATGATCAGAAATTTTGATCAGAAATTTTCCAGGACTTTACTTTTGATCAGAAATTTTACATGATGATTCTATATCTTGTAATGTCAATTCATGTCATCCCATAGTACTTTGGCATAATAGACTTGGTCATTTGCCATTTAATAAAATCAAAGCTTTACCTGTATTTCCTAATGATGTTGATAAGAATATGAAATTTTCTGCTCCTTGTGATGTGTGTCCAAAAGCTAGGCAACATAGACTTCCTTTTCCCCACAGCCATATACATACCTCAACTATTTTTTACCTTGTTCACCTTGACATATGGGGGCCCTATCATGTGAGGACTCACAATGGTTTTGCTTACTTTCTTACTATAGTAGATGACTATAGCAGATGTACATGGACACATCTTTTGAGTAGCAAAAGTAATGCCCTGGATCTTATAAAATATTTTCTCAACATGGTTGAAACCCAATTTCAAAAGAAGGTCAAAGCTTTTCGTTCAGACAATGCTCTTAAACTAGGATTGAGCAAAGAGGCTACTGCCCTATTTCTTTCAGAGGGAATCATTCATCAAACTAGTTGCACTGACACACCCCAACAAAATGGCATTGTTGAACGGAAATCCAAACATCTATTGGAGACCTCCCGAGCCATTTTATTTCAATCCAGCCTTCTAATCAAATATTGGGGTGAATGTGTGCTCACAGCTACCTACCTCATCAATAAGTTTCCTTCCAAAGTTTTACATGGTTCTACTCCACATGAAGTCCTGTTTGGTATGCCACCTTCCTATGACAATTTGAGGAGTTTTGGTTGTTTGCGTTATATATCCACTCTTAAGAGGGGAAGAGACAAATTTCAACCCAGGGCATCTCCTTGTGTGTTCCTAGGTTATCCTTTTGGTAAAAATGCCTACAAACTTTTGAACCTTGAAACCAAGCAAATAGTTATTTCTAGTAGGGGTGGGCATCCCATCCCACGATCCCGTTCCCGTCCCATCCCGTCTCGATTTTTTCGGGTCTTAATGGGATTGAATAATTCCATCCCGATCCCGTCCCGTCCCGATCTATAATGGGATGGGATGGTATGAAGATTTTCAATCCCGCCAATCCCGTCCCGAGCTAATTTTTTAATATTTATTATTAATATTTTTATTTATTTATTTATTTTAGGATTGCAATATTAGTGTAATTGAAGAAAAATGAATTTAGTTGAAATCAGTGTAATTGATATTAGTCTATATCTGCAACTACTTGATATTGGTTTATTTCTAGATTTCTAAATGAATTATTTAATTGCAAACTCTTTAAAACTCAAAATGGGATTGCTAACTACATTGGAGATTTTATTTCGTGTCAAGACAATGAATTTAATGACTGTTTTTTTTTTAAAGCAATAATGAAACATTCTTCTTAGCACCCCAAATATACTCATCATTTTGTTCACTATTCGAAACAGTAGAGCAGGTCCACCATTGCCATTATACTGTCCACATTTTAGCCATTCAAAACTCTGCAGAAATCTTAATTACAGGGTGAATTTCAGCTATCATTTATGGTAGTTTATTATGATGTTGCATATTCAATCCAAGGCTATCATTTATGTGTAGTTCAACGAATTGCCTTTGCCTATTTTCAACTAAGCAAATTGGGTCTTGGGTAAACAGTAATTTGTCAAAAAATGAGAGCACGCTAATCTCGTCCCGTCCCGTCCCGAACCCGTTTGGGATGGGACGAGGTCGGGATGGGGTTTTTCTCATCCCGTCCCGTCCCGATCCCGTATGAACGGGATGAGATAGGGATGGGTCTATCTCGTCCCATCCCGTCCCGTGCCCACCCCTAATTTCTAGAGATGTAACCTTCTTTGAACACATCTTTCCCTATAAACAATCTACCAATCCCATTTCTTCTCCTCCCGTATTTCCCTCTCCTTCATATCCTGCTGATGTTGACACTTCACCTACTGCAAACCCCACTCCTAGCCATCCTGTTGGTGTTGACATTTCACCTACTACAGATTTCACTTCTTCACCTAATGCAGACCTCATTTCTGCTCAACCAACACAGCACAGTCCACTATATTTACCTCAGTCCTCTATATTTACCTCAGTCCTCACCTCAACCAATTCAGTCAGACCATAGAAGATCTTCCCGAGTTCACAATCCTCCTTATTATTTGAAGGATTATGTTTGTCATAATGCTTGCAGCTGTCCTGCTACTGAATCATTCTGTTTTCATACAATCACTTCAAATGACAGTTCATTACACTCATTTTGTTTATCTTCTCTTTCTCCACAAAATCAAATTTTTTTAAGTGCAATTGAACATTTTTGAACCTTTCACATATGAGGAGGCTGCTAGTCTGCCTGTTTGGCAAGAGGCCATGAGCAAAGAGTTTGATGCTATGCATGCTAATCACACTTGGGAACTCACTGTTTTGCCTCATGGTAAGAAACCAATTCGTTCCAAGTGGGTATATAAGGTGAAACACAAAGCTGATGGTACTATTGAAAGATGTAAGGCTCATTTGGTGATAATGGGGAACACTAAAAAATAAGGGATTGATTATCATGAAACATTCTCCCCAGTTGTGAAGCTTACAACAATAAGAGCCTTGTTAGTAGTTGCAGTCAAGAAACAGTGGCCATTGCATCAATTAGATGTTAATAATGCCTTCTTACATGGGGATTTAATGAAGATATTTACATGACCCCACCTAAAGGGCTGGTTCTTACTCAACCAGGACTTGTTTGCAAACTCAAGAAGTCTCTATATGGCCTCAAACAAGCCTCTAGACAGTGGTATGCGAAGTTAGCTGATACTTTGAGATTGGAGGGGTACCAAAGCTCTAAAAATGACTACTCTTTGTTTGTAAAGAGAATGAGAACTTCTATTGTGTTCGTGGCTGTTTATGTAGATGACATTATAGTCACAGGGAATGAAGTCACTGAGATTATACACTTGAAACAAGTGCTGGACAAATCATTCAAGATCAAAGACCTTGGGGAGTTACATTACTTCCTTGGTCTCGAGATTCTTAGAGAACACAATGGGATTATTCTCACTCAGCAGAAATTTGCCAAGGACTTACTTTCTGATTTCAATTGTTCCAAGATGTCCCCCACCTCTACTCCCCTGCCTGGACAAATCCGACTCAAACTTGGTAAGGGTGATCCCATAGCTGATCCCAGTATATACAAAAGATTGGTTGGCAAATTAAACTATTTGACACACACTAGACCTGATTTGGCTTTTGTTGTCCAACACCTAAGCCAATTTATGCAGGATCCTCGCGTTCCACATTATGAGGCAGCTATGCATACTCTTCGATATATCAAAACCAATCCCAACCAGGGTCTTTTCTTCAATACCAGTACTTCATATGCTTTGCAGGCATTTTGCGATTCAGATTGGGCTGCCTGCCCTAGCTCCGGGAGATCCATCAGTGGTTATTTCATTACTTTAGGAGGTTCTCCAATCTCTTGGAAATCTAAGAAACAAGTTATCGTTGCGCTCTCTTCAGCTGAAGCAGAGTATAGATCAATAAGGCGAGTAATTGCTGAGCTCGCTTGGTTGACAAGGCTATTAGCTGAATTATCTGTGGAATCCATTACTCCTGTTCCCTTGAAGTGTGACAGTTTATTAGCTATCCATATTGCTCGCAACCCAGTGTTTCATGAGCGTACGAAACACATCGAATTAGATTGTCATTTTGTGCGGGATAAACTGCAAGATGGTTTGATCAGTCTTTCATATCAACCTACAAAAGAGCAGCTCGCAGATATGTTCACAAAGAATTTAAACCCCAAGCAACATCATTACTTACTTGGCAAGTTGGGGGTGTCCAATTCTCTCCACCCTCCAACTTGAGGGGGGATGTTGGAGTTAGTTAGATTTACTCCTGTAAATCGTTTCTTAATAGTTAAGCAAAGTCTGTTGTAAATATTGGTTTTTACTCAATTCATTGTAGTGACGTCAGCTTGACATGTATTTAAAGGCTTGTACTGTACATCAGAGAATTCATTCAATACACATAAATTTCTCAATCATGTCTTCTGCTCTCATCTTCTCTCTTTCCATTATTTCATCTTCAATTATCTGTTTGTAACTTTTCAGTAGCCACCATGAACAAAGGTCAATCGAAAATTCTAGGGAGCGAGGGAAGGAGTGACGAAAAGGGCTCAAGGTCAATATGAACTCTACTACAGTGCCTGGTCCAGGGTGCTTGTTTGGTACCAGGCACCGTAGATGTGCATCGAGATAAGAAATAAATCCTATATCGATACACATCTACAGTGCTTTGGACTAGGCACCGTAGATTATTTCCTATCTCGATGCACATTTACGGTGCCTGGTACCAACAGGCACCGTAGATTTAGGCAGGTCAATACACACTAATTTCCAATGAGTTAATAGCTCAACTGGTAGATTTATGGCGGATAGTATCACAACTTCAAGATTCGAACCCTGCCACAAAACTTAGGGTGGGAGGGGTTAAGGGCTTACTAATGAATGGTTATATGATTTGTAAGGGCATCCGACGGTAGACATGGATTTGTGGAACTTTCGATTGGCGACGACCAATTTAAATATAGTTCTTGTATGAAGGAAAAGTCGAGAATAAAGTAAATGAACGAGCTATTCAGACCATTGGAAAAAGGTTTGATATGTTTTTTTAGCACATTCACTTAAATCGTTTGGAATATCTAATACCAATACAATAACTCAATAAGCAAATGATTTTTTGAATGTTGAGGCCTATAAGATTGAAAGTGAAAAGTTTGATTTTTCGGTACATACACAGATGTCAAATGTGGAGACTTTATGGTACATCGTTGTGTTGTATCCTGAGAGCGGGAAGGTATATTTAACTTAATGTGAATCTTCTAGTTATGTTGGGATAAACTTTATTATGTGAATCCGTAAATTTTCTTATAATTTTAGCTCAAATAATATAACAAAAAAATCAGTTGTGTATATAAGGTCATTTTAACTAAATAAACTTATTTGGGTCATAAACTGATATCCAAACTACAAATTGGGCACTTTAGCCAATATTCTATTAAAAAACAATTTACAATAACAAAGATTCACAAGATAAAGAGTGACAATGTTGTTTGTCATCGAGTCTGGTTTTTATTTGATGAATGTCACATTGAAACATTAAATTTGATCATGTCTATCATCGTGTTATTCAAATCTTACTTGCTTGTAAAATATTGTTTTTCATGTTTATATTTATTTGAGTGAGGTTGAGCTTGGTTCATTGCGACCAAAGCTTCGACCCTCGAAACACCACTTAATTAAAATATCAAAATTTAGGTCTTATTATGCAATATTGACGTTACAAGAGAAAGAACCGTACTTCATATTCAATATTATGGATTACAATTCACAACTAGACCAAGCTTTACAAGGAACCGTAGTTCAAAAACTACAACAGATATGAAATATTTTCTATTAATTGATAAGAACTGTGAATACAATGACTTGAAAACGTAAAATTGTGATGGGGCTTGCCTCATTTAGACTAATTAATTGCACATCGATTTCCATAAAAAAAACAT
This sequence comes from Berberis vulgaris, assembly GCA_963556465.1. Lineage (NCBI taxonomy): Eukaryota > Viridiplantae > Streptophyta > Magnoliopsida > Ranunculales > Berberidaceae > Berberis > Berberis vulgaris. The sequence continues at coordinate 5,108,168 of OY747124.1, read as the reverse complement.
ACTATCCACCTATTTGTTATGGATCAAGCTTTACAAGGAACTTGCAACTGTTTCTGATGTTGTCATTGATGCTCCAAAAACGAAAGTGGTGAAGAACAAAGTAGAGGGAGAGAAGAAGAAGAAGAAAAAAAAACTGAGGTAGCGAATAAGAAAATAGGGGAGGCGAAGAAGGGGAAAATATAGGTGGCGAAGAAGGTTGGGAAGGCAGTGAAGAGCTTGGGGGTTGCGAAGGTGTCACCATTGAAGGCGAAGCCACCCAAGTCAATTCGGTTCCTCTTCGCCTGTGAATAGAGGAATGAAAACTGCAACAACTTAAGAGTTGGATGTTTAGTTTAACAGTTGTGTATAGAAAGCATAGAAGCCTAGTTTCTTTTATGAATGTAAGGAGCGGGAGGTGGTGTGTAGTGTTGAATTTCTTATGGGGATTTTAGTTTCAATTGGTTTTGAATGAATTTCAATGAAATGTTGTCATTTGGATCATTGAAATAAGCATAAACGAATTGAAATTGCTGCAATTTTTTTTCAGTGTTCTAAAAAATGCTAGACTGTAGGTGGGTGGCAAGCAGAGGAGAGGACTAGGCGGAGGTAGGGGTGGGCACGGGACGGGATGGGACGAGATATACTCATCCCTATCCCATCACGTTCATACGAGATCGGGACGGGACGGGACGGGATCAGCGTGTTGCCTGTGACTGCTGCGAAGATTATCATTATATAAGAGCGTGAAAAATAATTTTCTTATAATTAGATATAGATGTGGCATGCAAATATAAGGGTAGCCACTAAATCCCCTAACAATGAAGTCGAGTGGGCTGACTTTTAGAAAATGACATGATAAATGGGACCCACTAAGAGTATTGTGTTGCTGTGATGGCTTCCCAACTGATTTTACAATTTCATTACTATGGGAAACAAAATTCATGGTTCATTGACCTTGACAAAATGACATTTCATCTTTTGTTAGGGAAGAAATATAGACCTATTGGTGATGCTGTAACATATTCATAATGGTTTACCATCAATACATATATCGTAATTATAAAAAAATATTTTTACAGCCCGAGGCATCTCAAATTCTTGGCTCCGCCCCTGAATGTTCCCTACTGAATATGTATTACTCAGTTAATTGTTATTTTTCATCTTCACCTGGGTATTATCAATATTTGGAAGTTAAATAATTTGAGCCACTTTTATTGGAAATCCAAGCAACAGTCTGCTATATTTCTCTTGCTTAATGAATATTTATTTCTTGAAGTAACATTTATGTTACCACTGCAACACCATGAGTTTCTGTCAGTCATCTGTAAGTTTATATGAATAAAAATAAATAAATAAATAAATAAAAATATTAAAAAATTAGCTCAGGACGGGACGAGATTGGCGAGATTGAAAATCTTCATCCCATCTCATCCCATTCTAGATCGGGATGGGACGAGATCGGGATGAAATTATTCAATCCCATTAAGACCCGGAAAAATCGGGACGAGATCGGGATCGGGATCGCGGGATGGGATGCCCACCCCTAGGCGGAGGGGGCCTAGGCGGTTATTTATTTATTTATTATAATTTATAAAAATAAAACATAATATCATGTAAATTACTTTCAATTCAATGCTAAGATACATATGAAAAATGTAAAAAAAAATATAAAGTCTTAATTTTTTTTTTCCAGAATTGGAATAAAAATAAAAATAAAAAATTCAAAAACCCGCTCAAGAGGCCGCCTAGCGCCTAGACCTTTTTTTAGAACACTACTCTTTTTATATGCCAATTACGATTTTAGGGTTAAAATTGAAGAGCTAATACAACAAAACACGAGGTGTGTGAAATCAATGTTTTCTGATATAGGCAAGGAAAAGAAGCCATGAGACAATTAACCCAAACGTGGATATGCTGATCGAGCTCTGGTAAAAGCTATTCAAGGTTAAAAGAAGGGTAGAAGCAATGGGCTATGTGAAATAATACACAATAGCCTCATTGAAAATGATATTTGGTAAAAGCTTGGCCTAGCTACTATTCCAAGATTACGTTAACTAGTTGAGAGAGCCCGCTACGTGTACATGTATATTTATTTTTACTGTTAATCACATTTGACATTTATTCATTACGATTTTGCTTTGATCTATGTGCATCATGCAACTTCTTGTTGGACACAAAAAATGAAATAGTGCTATGATATATTTTTTGAAGTCACTGCAGTTACGTTTTTTTGTTGTCTGCAAAATGTAATTACTAAAAGGTCATCAATTTTTACATAATTATCAAGTCACTCGAACTTGCACACATTGTAATTTGCAAAGGGTATTAATAATATACTAGTGTTTTTTCCATTTAAAAGACATAAACACTCAATATAACCGTTAATCTTCCTATTTGTTTTGCTTGTAAATATTAAGAAATTAGGAAGGCAAAGAATCGGAAATCAAAAGTTAGAGTTGAATACATAATATTATTCATCCAAGGCTTTAATCGTTATAATAGTTTTGATTTGTGTGAAAGCTAAAATTGTGGTATATTGAGTGAATTATACACGCGCAATTTTATAGGCTTCGTGGTAACTAATTATTAGCATTGCTAGAAAATGTTGTTGTTTATAATGCTAGTATTTACGATTCACTAGAACTTATGCTAATGTTTGACGATCCATAGACCTTTTATAAACTACTTGGAGCATCTTCGATGTTAGTCTCATCACTCAATGTTCAAACTCAACCAATTCGAGTTTTCCAGTAATCAAAATTTCAACCCTAACTCATTCACACTTGTTTAAACTTTTATGGGCAAGTGACTCTTCCAAATGTTGCAAACTGGATCCTGGTTTGTGCAATTAACTCAAACAAAATGACTTTTGAGTCACGTCTCTTAAGCCGAAAGCCAACTCAAAGCTCAAATTTGATTTTAGAGCTTAAAATGCTAGTTTTAATCTTTCCATTTATGGTGCACCTTCTATTATGTACACTAACTAATAATGTACTGATTCACGAGAAGAGAAGAGAAGTCATGACATTCTCCTACCAAACCACCCTATTTTGAGAAGTTGGTGTCCAAAATCCTATTTGAATAGTAGTATACCATGCTAATGTGTCTTGGATGATGCTATTCTTTAGATTATACGCGCATAAAACCCATTCAACAATCATCATACGACAATGTCAAAGTTATCACAGTGCAAGTTTTGCAACTATGTTTTACAATCAGGATGATAAGGCATCATTAAAAGATATTTTGTACAACCTCGAAATACACATACACTTTTGGAAATTTCATTATTCTTTCAAAATCATGTCATGTCACCTTGGTTGCAAAAATCTGACCATCTGCAATTGTTGGCACATACCTAGTTTCCCCCTTACGAGTGATTGACATTGCTAAACTAATCTGTCACAACCCGATCTACATGATACAATATTGTCCGCTCTGGGCCCAACCTAACTACTCGCACGTCTTTAAAATGCGTTGTCACGCTCCGATTTTCGAAGAAAATGAAAATCCTAAAATCCACGTAGGATTATCCATTTCCCCAAAACTCGGGATGTGAAAATTCAATAACAACAGAAACAATTAACAACAACAACTAAAACATAATTTAGAAAATTAAAACAAACTAAAAATAATATAACCATGAAACTCTGACGTCGCTAGCCCCACTAATGAAACTCAAGTAACGCTGCTGCTAATAAATCTTTAAACCTGTGAAAAGCTAAATGGCTACGTTCCAATAAAAACCTACCCAATAAGCATAAACTTACTTGGGTCAGCGAGGTAGCTGGTATGAGTAATCTTCATCCTTATAAATAAAATAGTTACATGTTTTAACATGAAATTTTCATAAACAACAAAATAACACTCAAAATCTTGTAGTTCCTCAACGAGGCAAACATGTCATACTACAAAGTTCTATCATGCTTAAAATATATATTTATTTTACCAACACGTACAAAGTGAAGGTTGGACGTGGTAAGTCTGACAAAAAAATGTTAGTAGACTTACCATGCTGCACAAAATGTTTTAGAAATAAATAAATGAATAAAATTTCTAATTTATCATTCCTCATAAGTACGATTATTTTTATATAAATACAAATCATACTCATAATCACCATTATTTAAATGTCAACCAAATACATTTTACTTTTAAGGAAGACACGTAGTTCTCATTCTAATATCGAATGAGCATTTAGTTTATTCCATTAAGGCAATCATGCACATAAATGAAAATCTCGTTTCTTTTCCACAATCGCACTATCCTCCTTGTGCCGAACACACCTCACCCAAGTGTGTCTCCCTTGCCTTCGAAACCACTCGGAGCGTATATGTTCCAAGTGGAGTGCCACATCGAGGAACATGTCATCTCACCCGAAGTTCGATTCATGGCAAACATTTCCTAAATACTACACGTACTATCGAACTCGCATGGAACAACGTACCGATATGCAAGCAAGTATGCATACCCAAAATTATATCACACGTATACAAGCAAGTTTGTATACAAAATATTTATTCTTTTTTTTCATTTTTTTTCGGAGTTGTGGAAAATAGCATAAAAAATCAATTAATCCTCAAAACTCTTTTACGGTGACACTTTGTCAACCATAAACACATCGACCACAAATATTCACCATTTCTTTTGGGGAAGCAAATAACATTTTTATAAATAATTTTTTTTTTCATAACAGAAAACAGGGATCAGACCCATTCCATATAATGATATTCCTTAGCAAGACAATTTGCATATAAATCAAATGCAAGTTTATCATATGATCACATACTGACCACGTATTTCAAGTCATAACGTAAAATTACTAATACTAACTTACATAACACTACTAATACCCAAGTTTATTTACACGGTGAAACTCTAGCACACCCAAAATGAACCTAGTAGCTAAAACCACCTAGCATGCTAATTAGCCCGATTAGATCAAAACATGATCCCTAGTTATGATTGACCCTGTCACCATGAGCATAACAATGTACATGAAAGCATTATCAAAATGATAAGTACTTGATCAACTTCTATATAAGATATGCTCGTACTGTATGGAAAAATCACCACCCATATAAGGTCATATAAGAACAATGTACATAAAAACATTATCAAAATGATAAGTACTTGATCAACTTCTATATAAGATGTGCTCAGACCTAAAAGGTAATACAATGATGCCTTACTGATAATACATCGTTGCCTTATTAGAATACACTACACCTTTCAACCACTTTCACATAGCTAACAAGCTCATGTATGAATTGTTGTAAGGTGAAAAGTGTGCAATCAATGCTGCTAGTATATGAACTAGATGGAGAGATACCCTGGGCTAAGTTTAAGCCTTTTTTTTATGGAAAATTCCCTTCAAGTCAAAAACAGGTAATGCAATGGGTAGTTATAACACGGACCCTAACGCTGGCATGATGAATCGTATAATCCCTAAATGCAAATTTTTTGTTCAAAACAATGTTTATTTAGGCAAAGATATTGTGGTGCTTCCATCAAGTACCAATTACATCAGTCAACACACACAACCCATAAGCACAAACAAATGACTGTATGATTGTTCTAAAGATATTCATTGGAAAGGTAGTTGTTACAGCTCCATAGATATGATCTGCTAAGAAAATCTAATGTCACACCTACAATGAGAATTTATCATGCAAGACATTGTAGAGTAAAACTCACAAATTTAGATGTAACCCATAAACCAAATATTATTAAATTCACATAATTAATATAAGAGATGGGAGAATCACTCACTAACTTCTACTACTAATATTTTGTTATACAAGGGTTTCTAAAATTGGATAAGTGACATGTTTCTCTACATCGAGTGAGATCTAACCGTTGGAAGAACTCCAAACCAATGGTATATTTTTCATACGTGTGTTACAGATTTAATTTGAAAGTATTATGACTTCTAGAATGTCTCGATCCACTAAAAATACCAAGACTGCGCAAAACTGTCTTTATTTCGGGATTTAAGTAAAAACCTAGTTTTAGATTTTCTCTTTCAACTCATCTAATTTTTACGAAAATACAATAAAATTTTCATATTTAGGATTTATATTTGTATTAAACCCTAATCTTAATCAACTGATTAATAAAAAAATAAATAAAAAAAACAAAAAAGACACACCTTTATATATCAAAAATACTAACAATATCCATAATAAAAAAGATCAAATAATAATTAATATCAAAGGCCTGCTAGAATTTCTGAAAAACATTGATTGAATTGAACTAAAAATTCTTTGTCGATCCTCTTTCACAAAAACCAGCCAATGAGAGCAAAGCACACGGATCGCGTGTTTTCAATCTCATAATCTGGACCGTCCGTACATCTCCCCCTCTCTTATAAAAACCCACTCGTCCGAGTTTTGCAGAATAATAAACACACACTCTCTCTCTATTCGTTTTCAAGACTTCGATTAGATCTTCAATGGCCCGTACGAAGCAGACCGCTCGCAAGTCCACAGGAGGCAAGGCTCCCAGGAAGCAGCTAGCCACCAAGGTATGTGTTCCGTCGTCTTCTTCTTCTTCTTTGATCTTTTTTTGATTACAGTTATTGATTTTGATTTGGATTTAGTTTTCGCCGTCTTCGAATTGGGGGTTTTCGTTGTTTTATGTTTTTTAGTTGATTTGGCTTTCTGGGTTTGTTTGTAAACTTTGATTTCTGTAGAAAAGTTTCGATTTTGGTTGAGTTTGATTATCTTTGATTTCGCATTCTTCAATTGGGGGTTTTCAACTGTTTTAGCTTATTAGGGTTTACAAGTCTATGTTTCTTCGTGTTTGTGGTTGAAACCCTAAATTGGAATAATTTTCTGATATAATTTATGCCCCATTTGTCCAGGCTGCAAGGAAATCCGCCCCAACAACTGGAGGAGTGAAGAAGCCTCATCGTTATCGCCCAGGAACTGTTGCTCTTCGGTACGTCTTCTTTATCCCTAATTTCTCATTTCGACCAAATTTTGGTTTCCAATTTCGTAAAAAAAAAAACAAAAAATGAACCCCATGATTTCTCTCAACAGTGAAATCAGGAAATACCAGAAAAGCACAGAACTTTTGATCCGCAAGCTTCCCTTCCAGCGCCTTGTTCGTGAAATCGCACAGGATTTCAAGGTAATTGTTCAAATTCCAATCTTGGGTTTCTCTTTTGTTCTAATTTTGTAGTTTGGGGTTTGAACTAATTTGTGTTTTTTTTTTCGATTCGATTTGCAGACTGATCTGAGGTTCCAGAGCCACGCAGTGTTGGCACTTCAAGAGGCAGCTGAGGCCTACCTTGTGGGTCTATTTGAGGACACCAATCTGTGCGCCATTCATGCCAAGAGAGTCACAATCATGCCCAAGGACATTCAGCTTGCAAGGAGGATTCGTGGCGAACGCGCTTAAGCTGAGGCATTATTATTCATTAGTGGTGATGTTGGGTTATGGGGGTTGTTTGGTTTTTGTATATGCAAACATGGTAGCTTAGTATTTGCAAAAACAATTAGACAATTGTGTGTGTTAGCAGTTTAGCTTGATCTTTAAAGTAGTAGAGATGTTTTGAAAATATATTTCAATTTGATGCTGAAATCAATGACATTTCAATTTGTTGTGTTACAATTTGATTTTGCTTGTGATTATATCATCCCAGTCAAAGTAAAACTTGAATTCCTAAATTTTTCAAGAACCTTGCTTTTGTATTCCTTCTCTATCTGTGTGGAGAAATTGTACATTATTCTGTTGTGTAGAATTGGTTTCCTAGAAGAATTTGATGATCCTTGTCTAACTAAAGTCCAGCCCTGCTCCTTCATGTCTTAAACCTTTAATGATCCCACAACCTATCAAAGATGAGAAATGATAAATATTTATATTTATTGGTCAATACACCGATAAATGTTTATAGGAATTGGTCAATACACCGTAAACGGGGTTGGGTTCAAATTCATGACCTGGCATTACCATTTGTTAAGCTTTAATCGTTGAGTTGTCTTTGTTAAGCTTTAATCGTTGAGTTGTGATGTCATTAGTAGCTTATTAGTGTTCATGTGGGTTCGAACTTATGACTTAGTTTAGGGGGGGGGGGGGGGGGGGGTGCAAAAATGCAATTTCGCCCCCTAGGCAGTCAACCAGGCCGGTTTTCCTGGGCCATTAAGAATTTCTGGTTAAGTTTTAATCATTGAATTGTCATGTCATTGGTAGCTATTAGTGTTCATGCAATCAACATGCTAGGTAAGGTACTTGCTCGGGTTGCTTGTTCAATTGCAGAGAAGTTCAATTGCAGAGAAGGTGATGGATATGGATTGAGTCTGGCGCTTTCTCAACAGATTTTGGTTTTGTAATTATATTTCTAGAAAACTCAATTATGAGGCTCTAAGCTTGTTACAGCGGCAGTAACTAGAATTGTTTCGTCACAAACCCAGTTGGCTATATGGCATGCCGCATGCAATATTTTGATCCCTGGATAGACTCTAGATGGGATGCAACATTATTGAAGCCAGATTGATGCCGCAAACCTGTTTAGTGATTCCTTTTTAATCTAAACTGTACAAAGTGGTTGCTTCATTAGACACCTATTCAGACCTTCTGTCGTCAAAGTATTTGTTTTAATGGATATCTTTAAGCCTCTAGAAGATCAATTATGGATGTGGATTCAAGGCAAGCACAATTTGGTTGGATATTTTGACCTCAACTTTCTGAAAAACCTGATCTAGATAGCCATTTCCATGAACTTATGACTAACTCATAACTCATCAACTCAACTCAGATGTAGTAGGTTTTTTGGCTTAAGTTTCGCAACTAAAAATAATCATGAGCAATCAATTCATAACAATTACCAGAGGATGATCCTTCGCTTGATTGTTACTATGGATGCGAAATAATGGAGATGGAGGAGTAATTAATATATAATATGCTTTTGATAATAAAAATCGAAAAATGAATGGCATAGTTTAGTGTATGTGTTATGACTAACAGGAAAATAAAGAAAGAGGAGGCACAAATTGGAAAAAAAAATCCTAAGCAACAACACTTCCTTCATAAACTGAATGGATCCATAAACAAAGCAAAGCAAGAAACATTGATAAAAAACGTGTTCTCCCTCCTTCATTCCTTCCCTCAGATTTACACATTTGTTTCGGATGATGATGTGATTGCAGCATTGTTCTTCATTCCTTGTCCTACGGTCTCTGGGGAAGGAAATCGTTGCCAATAAATACATCGATCGGGATAATGTATGGTTTCTTCTATTGACACTCAAAAAGGCCTTTTGTTCAAAGACCAAAACGGAAGGAGGTGCACACCAAGTTTGCTCACTGTACAAAGTTCAAATAAAACCACCTCCCCCTAATAAGATTGCCTCACAGAACATGCGACGGCCTGCGCCCAATGCCTCAGCTTCATCTTCACTTGATGCGGATCATCCCCTGCACTCACCATGTAGCAAATCGTATAAAATGTGCATGCATTTGTAACATGCATGTATTAACGGATCATTTAATGTGGCCTCTAGACAGGCATGACTACTAGTGGTAACTCTGGTACAAATTATGGGACTTCTAAATAGTCAGGAAAATTTTACCTGGATTGCAGATCTTCCATGACTCAGACTCACTGCGAGGGCTGAAAGATGTGGAAGGTCTTCCGGAAGATGAACCACTAGGCGTAGAGACAGGACTAGGCGAGAGCTGACGGTTGACCGCAAAGTACAGATCTAATGCTGGCAGTGTATTGCAGAGTTGTTGTCCATCCTCCTCCTTAAATCCGAAACCCAATTCTATGCTCCCCTTAAGCTCATGCAAATCTTCGTCCGTCAAACTAGGCTCATTCATCAACCCGGCTTCAGAGTCATCCAATCCATTCCTCCTCCGCTCAAGCCTCAAAATTTGACGCCGACGTTTCTCCCATGCGGCATCCCTAGGTGTCTCACACATAGATAATTGTTTTGATAACCTTTTGCGGTTCTTATTGGCAAATGGACTAACATGCGCAACGCGTTGTAATTCTTCAGCTTCGGACAATGGAGGTTCTGATGGCAACGACAATGACGAAGATGATGAAGAAGAAGCAATTGGTAATTTCAAATGCTCCTTCTTCCTCATCTTCTTTCTAATTAAATTAAAACGGCCAGCCAACTACCTTCACCTGGTGGTGGGGGTGGTGGTGGCGTTGGCCATTTAAGGGGTGGTGGTGGTGTTGGTGAAAGAAGTTTTTTTTTTCTCTAAAGGGAGACCCTTCGATGTTTTATTTGAATGCACCACCAACACTACTTACGCAACCGAAGTTTTCGCAAATATATAAAAGAATAAAACATAGCTGAACAATAGTTGCGAAAAATACGATCTTCCATTCATATAAACCTACTTTACATTTCATTTTTTTCCAGCCAAATTGCGGCCGTGTTCATCGCGTATATTCTGCCTTTGTAATTTCTAGATACCATCTATTTTAAGGTTATAAGTTAGTTAGTTTTTACGGTTTAATTTGGTGGTTAAGTTTGGTTTCTTGATTTGATTTAAGTTTCTGTTAATTCATTTGAAATTTTCTAGAAAAAAGGGTCCTATCTGAAGACAAGTAAGCAATTAGTTAAGATGATAATATGATTCAAAACTTGTATATGAGCCGAATCTGTTGTTAGGATATATACGTTGCGGGATGCATCTCGATCGTTCATATGACAAAATAGATTTGTTTAATGATTGAACTGTTGTAGCTTTGGCCTGAAATACATAGTTAGATAACAAATACTCTACTAAATTTGGAACATTAAAGCTAGAAGATAAATCTGAGATAGTGCATTATGATGCAAAACTGTTTTACTGTTTTGCCTAGTACATTTCTATACATGCCATGCATGATTGTTGCAGCACATAACTAGTACTGTTGCCATTTTGTTCCCCAAAACCATCAAAGAGGCAGAAAACCAACACTTTATATGTAACATATATAGGGAACATATAACCAATATATATATGTATTCTTTTACACACTATTTATTGTCTCCAAGTATATAATAGAACAGTATAAGCAGATATATGATCTCCATTTACCCATCTCTTCCATCTCCTTGATTTATTATCTCTTTATCTGCAAATGTCAATATCACAATCTGAATCCAAACTCAACAACCCATCCAACTTGCCCTCTTCATCCCTTATGGTACAACTACTGTCTAACAAAAGCAACTCCATATCTGAATTATAATGACTCACCATGTTATTAGAGCCTCCCTCACCATCATGATCATTTCTGTCTCCATGACTCAATTGAGAAGCAACAAACTTGTCCAGGGCCCTCCAGTCGGTCACTTTCAACTCTTTCGCTTTTATTTGATCTTCTTCTTCGCTGTTGTCTGAAACCAGTGATACGAAACTTGGAGGCTTTATTATAGGTAGAGATGGGCTCTGTAGCTGAGGAAGTTGTATGAAGGGGTCAGAGTGCATGAAGTTCATGTTGTCCGATTGAAGCTCATGAATGCAAGCTAAATTCTGTGTGTTTTTTGTTGAAATGTATTTAGTTGGATCAGTGATGGAATTGGTTCTACTTGGCTGATCGATATGGTGATCCAGAAAGTAACTTGGATCCCACCCTTCATGGTTTCTCATTTGGGCAGCGATTCGTTTCTTGAAAGCCCGGCATACCACCCATCCTTCTTCCTGTAAAAAAAGAAGTAAAACTCATGAACTTGAAAAATTAACAAAATTTAGTCCATACAAGAATCAAATTTGAAAAGAAAGCCTATTAACTAAAATCATAATTAATTTGTTGGGCTTGACATGTCCTGAAGATCAAGAAATCACACACAAAGATTAGCAAAAGATCGACGAAAGAGTAAACAGGATAAGTAATGATAAAACACCAGCGGATTTGCTTTTTTCATTGCCTTCTCCATGATTAACCAGACTCCCTTTTTTTTTGTTCCCAAACGATTGGTTAGACACATTTTCCACCAAATGGAACACCTTATCCAACTCCCTATGGTATTTGCGAAATTAATTGTTCAATAAAAAAAATAATCATAATATGATTCTATCAGAAGGGATCAACATTCATAACATGTAGTTTTATTAGTTCACCAGGATGACTTATTTTGTGTGCATTCTCTCTTTATACTCTCTATCTATCTATGCAGGTTGTGAGCATTGCACTTAATTTGTTTACTAAAAAGAAGCAGTTGACACTAAAAAACAGGAGCCTAGGAACTGAAAAAGTTGTGAAGCAAAGCATGCACATTGCACTCAGAATGTCAATATGTTATGAAAGAAAGCCTTTTTGACTTGCCTAGAGATCATGGTGGAAGTTAAAATTCACCTAAAAAGAAGATATCTGGCCAGTTTCAGAGAATGTTCCCTACATTCTTGATTAGTAGAAGAAAGCCTCAAAACAAAGTAGAAAGAAGAAGAGACAATATAATTATGGCTCTACAAAAGCTTCAAAAATGCTCAACCTTCTCAAGCAGACCAAGTGAAGAAGAGCTCATAATTTGGTTAAAATAATAGCCAAACAAACAAAATAATTAACTAAATATAAAGAAGAAGAAGAGGGGAGGAGGAGATTAATACGATGATGAAGAAGAAGAAACATGAAATGGGTACTTGTATTTTCTATGTAAATTAAAAAAAAAAAAAAATTTAAATTAAAATTCTATATAAATTGGTAAAATGGGGCTGATCGATACCTGTGGAGGTCCATTTTCTTCAGATTCGAGTCTATATTCATGTATGATCCAATCTGTTTTTTGTCCAGTGGGTGCTCTTCCCTTGTAGAAGACAAGGGTCTTTCGCATGCCAATTAGACCTATCTTGTTGTACAGAGCTTTATCTCGTCCAGTTGCCTTCCAAAACCCAGCCATGGTTGCTCTATTTGTTCGCGTTCCTGTTGGATACTTCTTATCTTTGTGACTGAAGAAATACCACTCACTTTGTTGTTCATACCCTATTCGGCATCGATCTGTGTCCATTATAGATCAAACATGATCAAGTTCATTTATCAGGAAAATAGGAGAAACTAGATAGGAAATTTATACCTTAAAACCGTCACAATTAACATATAAAAAAGAACAATGATCCAAGTACATATATTAGTTTCATCAATCCTACTTTCCTCTACAAATCAAGACAAATGAATTAATACATGTAGTGAAACTAGTAAACCATACTATAGACTAATTTGTTTCGATCTTCTTTTAACATACTTTGTTTATTTCATGAAATAAATCAACAGGAAGAGATCTTACAAATATGTACTAATACATAACTAGTTTGGTTGAATCTTCTTCCCCTAACATGCAGTTATAAGAATTGTTTCGTGACATTTTGTGTGTAAACACATATTGATATATAGGTAGTTTTATATAAGAGTCAACGTTGGCTTGATGCCACAACACTTGTAGTTTCTTGAAATTCATTTGTTACCATGCACCAGTGTATTTAACTGAAGCCAACAAGACCAACAGATATGATAAAACATAGAAACCCTAAAAATGAAGAAGAAAGAGCATATATATTGAGATTTAAAGTTGGTCTATCTATACCTTGAAGATCCCATGGTTCTATTCTGTAAAGATCAATATCCTTAATAACATCAAGATCAATCTTCTGCGTGGCTACTTTCTTCTTCAGATAATATCCAACAAGTTCTTCATCAGTTGGATGAAACCTGAACCCCGGCGGTACACAAGAATCCATCATAATCATAGCAAAATCACAACGACGACAACCGCCACTACCACCACTGCATAAAATTCACCACCACACACACAAACTTACACCATTGGCTCTGCTATCATCTTAAAATCATAACAAAGACAAAGAAGGAGGAGAAGAAGCCACACAACAAAAAGAAGGAAAGAAAATGTGATAGAAAAGCTTCAAAATGAGAATGGGGACATTAGTTATGAAAGACAATCATCACAATATTTATCTCTAGATGGAAATAAGAGCATGTTGTAAACAAAAGCTTGTTATCTCTATGTAATCATTTCCAAGTGCAAAAGAAGAGAGAGATAGAGAACAAACAGTGAATGATGAGGTAGTTGGTTAATTACTTAGTTAGGTGAAATCCAAGAAGAGAGATAAGAGAGTGTTTGAGAGCTAATAAGAGCTTACTAGGGTTTCAATACATGGTAGTGTAATTGAGACTTTGCAGGTCATACCAAGTGGTGGAGGAGTGCTAATGATGTTGTCTAGTGATGGTGGATGGTGGAAATGATTCATCAGCAAATGGGCTTTATTTTGTATCTAAGATTAAAATATATTAAAGTTCAAAATTAAATATTTTTATTGTTTTAGGTGAAAATCTCACCCTTAAAAGAACATATAATAATACAAAATGTCCCAATATATAAACCCATAGTTTTTTTTTTTCGTGATAATGTATAATGTAAGCCAGTTATATATGATATGGTAACAATATTTAGCAAAACAAATAAATAGAAAAAAAGGAAGAAAAAGAAGATTATTTTATCGATAGTGACATTTTTTTTGTTCTGATCAAAATTAACTTTGGTTCTGAATAAGAAGTAGTTCACTTTGACTGAGTGTTTCTTTTTATTTCTAATCATAATCAGAAGTTCTTAATAGATTCTAAATTTAAAACAATTTAATAAGCAATAAGGAGGTGCTGACCCCTAAGTATTTAGTGTTAAGTGCTAAAAAATAAAATTTTTAAAAATAAAATAAAAAAATCTATGGACTTTTACTACCTCATTCAGTGTCATCTTCTTTACCATGATTAAAATGATGTAAAATGGTTGATGACATCGTCTTGATTCATCATCTTGAAATGAACGGAAATTGGAAGAGGAAAATAAGAAATAATTAAAAAGTATAAAGGTTATCTAATAGCTTAAAATCATAATTAAAATGAATGATTTCTTTTATCCGGCAGGTAATGTGGCACCATAGTGCGACTCGTGGTGGCAATCGTATTATGATCCAATTAGGTTTACTGATAAAATCACATTACAGATATTATTATACATATAAATAAACAAATTGAACCATTTTTTTCATTCTGATAAATATCTAATAGAAAAACTTGTATATAAATGAGTATCAGTAAATTAATCCAATGGCCAAATTGATTGGTTTCATTCTGTATGTACTATACATAACCAAAAAGAAGAAGAAGAAGAAGAAAGAATCATATGGAGATCTCCAAAACAAAAATCTGGAAAAAAATTGAGGGGCCACTAACACACTGAGTTGAGCCGACATAATTTGACTCACCCAATTTGTTGGTGACAAGTCCATTTCCAACACATAAACTCATGGACTGTGTGATGGAAGAACAAAACATTTCAAACAACATTTCAGGAACAACTTGTCTAGAGAGACACGCTAGGCACAATACCCTCCAACATTCTAGAGATGTTTATAATGTCCCAATTGAACACAATCACATGCACAAAGAGCCCCTAACGCTGTCCTAACTCTAGGGGTCTGGTAGGGATGGCAACGGGGCAAATTAGGGCAGATTTGAGCAAATCCATCCCCGCCCCATTATTGATCACGGATCCAAAAATCCTCCCCGTTAATCCGTTTCAAAGTATAGCTAAAAACCATACCCTCCCCGAACGGATTAGCGGATATCCGCCCCGCCAATCTGTTAGAGGCTTTTGGTTTTGCTGGCGGGTTGCTGGTTTCCCGCCCCGATCCGCCCCATTCTGCCAAACTGTTTTAAGTAATTTATATAGGCTAGGGGTATTTAAGTATTTTTCTAGGTTAAACGGATATCCGTAGGGCGGATATCGCTAAACCTGTATCCATCCAGAATAATAAACAGAGACAATTTGGATATCCGTATCCGCCCCGCCATCCATTTAGCCTTACCCAAATCCGCCCCAAACGGGGCGGGCGGAGCGGATATCCGTAAAAAACCACCCCACTACCATCCCTAGGGTCTGGCTCTCTAGATTTTTTGTTTTAGGAATTCCTTATATTTATCATTTGAAAAATAATAATAATTTAACCCTCATTTACCATAAAGTCTACCACAAGCTTAATGAAAAAAATGCAACTTGGGAGTGACAATAAAAACGTCTCAAATAAAAACTAACAATAAAAACAAAAAAAAAAATGTCTAGACAAGAAGGAAAGATAATTTGGTGCACTAATTTCTTAAGAAGTAAGAGCGTTTCTACACCTTGGTGCAGACAATCTAGACTCTTGTTGTAAAAATTCGAAGAAAAAAAAGAAGATAATTATTTTTTGTCACCTCATTTATACTAAAATCACCAAATTACTAGAAAACAACCTATATTTGAGTTTGTGTTTACTAAAATCACCCAAACTGAGTTAAAAATTCCTCTTTTCATTGACCTAAGCCCTACTCTCAACTAAAACCAATCAGTCAGTACGACAACTTCCGAAAAACCCTAAAAATTTCTTAGACCCCCTCCTCAGATGCCATTCACCATCTTCGACGATTTAGGGTTCTACAACCTCTTGATCTTTTTCCATCTCTAATGATATGTATTTCGTTTCCCTTCCCTGTCTTTACTGACCCAAGTTGGTCGTTTCAGGCATTGAGAAATGACTAAGGTTAGTCTTTTCAACAATCCCAAATTGAGTCGGTTTAATCATTTCATAAAAAAATTTACCAGAGCTAGTCATTTTGATGTAAGAAAAAGACCAGGGTTAATCATTTCGACAAGACAATAATTTTTCACAAAATATATCATACAATACAAGCATATCAATCGCAAACAAAATAAAAAATAATCACAAACATCACAAGAAAGAGCAGAGTGAAAGGAATATTAGTTAAAATATCACAGAGGTTGAAGCATAGTCATGGGATTGCCCACGTTTCGTATTTTGAATTATTGAGGTGTTTGGTTTCTTAAATGTTCACCAGTTATAGGAGTTAGCTTGGGGTGTTTTTATATATAAAAAAAATACTTCCAAACTAAGATAGAATTAAAAAAAATTAATTTATTTTGGAGTGATTCTAGTAAAACTTGTGAAAAAAAAAGAACACCTTTTTTTTTTTAAATTAATTTACTTTTATCAGTATATTGGGGTGGGGGGAGTTGGGATTGAAGATGACAAAGTGTGTTACATAAGCAAAAAAGGAGCACGTGGTTCAACTGGCCTACATTTGCATTGAGGGGATGAATAACAATTGAGTTTGTCAGACTTTAAAATTATTTTTTTGATTAGGTTTGAGTGTTTTTACATTTTTATCTCTTCTCTTTAAAACACAACTATAAACATTATCTATAAAAGAGGTAAAAGTATAAAAAGCTCAAAACCTGACAAAAAAATGGCTATAAAGCATGACCGCTTAAAATTGAGGATAACAATTAATGGATAGATTTTGATAAAGTAGAGGAGTTGGTCTAGGCATCATGCTTTAAAGCAATTTTTTGGTCAGGTTTCGATTTTTTTTTACATTTTTACCTATTTATTTTTAAAACACAACAACAAATATTATCCATATAACAGGGTAAAGGTGTAAAAAACCAAAACCCCACTAATAAATGGCTATAAAGCCTGTTGGCCTAAAATTAGGAAAAGTAGAGTGATGAATGACTTTGGAGACAAAAATAAGTGCTGGAAATGCACATGTTTTACGGCAGGTACTTTTAACCTTTTTTGTCTATATGTCTCCTATTTTTCAGTGTAACTCATCTGACCCACTTCTTTGTTTTTTGATTGATTTGATTGTAAACGACTTGAAACTTTTGTTACAAGAAACACACTGAAACCATTGGCAAGTCTCACTTGTCATTGATCTTGGAGACCTGTTTAGTTGCTTGTTTAAACTCAATTTGTTTGGGACTTGATCAAGTTTCAAGCAAAATTCACTACATTGAAAGATTTTATTTATTTTATTTTATTTTTTATTAATCTTGGTGAGGTAGGAATAAGCCGGTATACGTTAAATTTTGGGATGAATACGAGTCATATTTAGTTTGAAACTAAGAATTTTACGATTTGAGCATGTGACTTGTAATATTTTTGGCAGATGGTATCACACATGCATTGTTTGAACCTTGCCATTATCAACAGGCATTCACAAGTGTAAGGTTCAAACCTTGACATAACCTATAGGCATTTTATCATTTAAGGATCCAAGAAAAATCATATTTGCCCTTCAAAACTATGTGAAGGGGAAAAAAGAAGAAGAAGAAGAAGTTGAATCGGGAATTTTGTGGGCTTAGATTCATTTGAGTTTCAAAACTGAATATATATATATAAACAAAGAAATTGGAATGTTTGAAAATTTTTAACTTGTGAAAGATTTAAGAGCTGGTACACTTGCAATGCTCACTCAACCAACTAAACAGTCTAAACATAATAAACCAAATGGAGCAGATTAATTTGTTCAATACAATAAATTTCATGCACATTCTTAAATATTGAGTTCTCCCCATTGGAAACTCGATAATCAGATCATTTAAAAAAAAAAAAAAAGGATTCTAACAAAAGGGATGGTTGAAAACTTATATATTTATTCATGAATGAGGCTAGGGAATCAGGTTTTGCAGCCGTGATGATGTAGCATTATCAGAGAAAGTTTTTTACAACATCGAGATACACATAAACAATTTGGGAATTTTATTATTCTTTCAAGATTACGCTATGTCACCCTAGTTGCAAAAACCTGATTTCATTTTCGATTTCTCCATAGTCCATTATGAATTTGATGACATTGACATTTTGAATATGGCGAGCTTACTAGGAAAAGAAACATCAAACCCTTTTTTTTCCAAAGAAAAAACTTCTACATTTTGAGAGTTAAAGAAAGATGCTGTAAAGATTAAAGTGAAGGAAAAGATAAGCATGTAATTGATTCTAATGTGGTGAATAGTATAGTATAGATACTGTAAGAGAACCTTTGATATCATCTTACCTTTACATGAAATCTTGGCAGCAACAAGATTTACCTGAGAGAGGGTAGTGTACTGCTTAATTAGTTATCCCTGTTTAGTGTACTGCTTAATTAGTTATCCATGTTTAATGCAGGAAACTACTCTGAATGCAAGAAGAATTAGAATGTGTATGTTGAGAAATCCTTAATTGTTGTGAAGTCCAATTCGAGAGGAGAGGAGGTATGTATAAAAGGGTAAATTAAAGGCAATCAAGGTTTGTATGGATCTTAATTAGAACTGTAACACACCATAGCAATTCTGTTGTGTATAATTGAGGTTAACATGTCGTAATGTAGTATACTCTATCAGGCTTGGAACTCTGCATCGCGCAATTTAATTAACTTTATCACAAGTTTTGGTCTTCACAAACTCTCGGCATGAAATTTTGTAAAATCAGTATTTTTGCTAAATCCCAACAACTAAACTTCAACCTGTACAATACAATATAATACGCAAGAAAAATTGCATTGCATGGATATGACCAGGGAAACTAAATGAAAATTGTGACAGTACAAATTGTCATTCTCTGATTCTAGGGGGCGAGGCCTGCCCACCACCATCCATCATCCTCGACCTATAGGTCAACACCCATTAGAAACAAACCATACCGCCGGCGGGATTCGAAGCTAGGACGTGGGGGTCAAACCCACACAGCCCTAACCACTAGGCCAACACACCATTGGTCTAACATTCTCTCTTTTGTCTAGGGTTGAAGAAAAATCAAATAAACCAATTAAACCGACCGACCCCATCTGTTCAGTTTAGGATCGGAGTAATAATCGTGGTCAATTTGGAAAATTTGAAACCGATATGGTCGGTTAGGTTTTCGATTCTTAAGTGATTTTAACCAACAAAATTGAACCGGTCGAGTATATACATATAAAATAATTTAAATATGTTTAGTAACATATTTGGCTTTAGTAACATATAAAATAGGTTTTCGATTCTTATGTTGGTTTTAGTAACATTTTTTGCGATCAATTTGATTGACGATTTCCACTCAAAACCGAACCAAACCAAACCGTGAACAAACCTACTTTTCTACCTGTAGTTTCTCTAATATTAGGTGCAAAAATTCAAAACAACATTATCTTGGTAAGCTAGAATATATGGATCATTATTAGATGATTTACATATCAATATATATTAGAATATGTAGGCCTTACACTCAACATAGTCAAGTCCAAGTCCAAGATTAATCCACCTCTACAAAAAGGAAAATATATGAAAGTCACAAATAAGAAAGTCTGAATAGTTAGAATAGGAAAGTCAAGATATGACACAATTAAAATATCTTGTATAGGAAGTTTTAAGTTTCTTGAATCCTCTTTCCCTCATCCGATGACTACGCTAGACGCAAGAGGCGGGGAAAAGATGACAACAGCAGAAACATCCTCAACATCAAGTTAACCAAATTGAAAGAAAATCACACTCTGTAATAGAGTTCACACACCATCGTCTTGCTTCCTCTCTCTATAATAGATTCGACATTGTCGCAGCTTTCGCCAACTCAAAAAAAAAAAAAAATCAAATTTTCAATTGTGATGTCCATCTTCACCTCATTTGAAGCTGTTTATGCTGAAAACTTCAGCAAGTCTCTCATGTGAGTCTTCTTACAAGAATACAACAACAAAGCAAAACATTTGCAGCCGGAGTGGCAGCCAAGACAGAGAGCAAATCTCTCATCCCTATCTCATTCATGTCGATCTCACGCCCAAGGAGAGTTCACCTTCATACAACAACCAAGAAATCATCAATTGGAGCCAAAACAGATTCGAATAGCTCCTTCACACAACAACAAATGATCGCAGCCAAACTCTCAAAACAATCGAGAAACAGAGTTCTAGCTTTCCTTCACACCAGAGATATCAACAAACAAAATATATCACGCACAACAACACTTTCTCTCTTCACAACAACATCAAGAACAACAACAGTCCGGTCAGCACAACCTCGCAACAAACATCTTGCGTTTCAACCACCATGATCCAGCCTCAACTCCCTTCTCTCTCTCACCTGATATTTTCCCCCCTACTTCGCACAAAAAAGATGATATAACAAAATAGGAATCAAACGAACGAGGAGCTATTCCACGAAGAAATCGATTATACAGAGGGGATTTTTTTTTTAAACTCTTAGCACTATTTGCACCCATTCCTTTACTCAATACCACCACAAAGCAAAATAAAAAAATTTGTATTGACTCGAATTGAGCAATACCAAAATCTGCATTGACTCGAATTGAACACCAAAACCTGTGTTGATCACTCGAATTGAGCAATACCAAAATCGGTTTTGACTTGAATTGAGCAATACCGAGACTCGAATTGAGTCATGATTTCTTCATACAAAAATCATCCAGAATTCGACAATCATGATGCCTCGAGTCGAACCATTAGTAGTTTCACTCGACAGTCATGATTTCTTCACTAAATTGAACTTCAAAGTTTCCTCCAAGCTGCACATTTCGTCTGCGTCTATATGTTCAGCTTGCGGAGGAGTGCTAGAATATGTAGAGATTGCACTCAACATGGCTAAGTCCAAGTCCAAGATTGATCCACCTCTACAAGAAAGAAAAGTACAAGAATATGAAAGTTACAAATATGAAAGTCAGAATAGGAAAGTCAAAATATGACATAATTAGAATATCTTGTATGTGAAGTTTTAAGTTTCCTGTTTCTAAAAGATTATGTCAAAGTTAGCTTTATATAAGCTTGTATTTAGTCAAAGATAATAAACACAATAATACAATTCTCAATTATTTTCTTTTATGTATCAATACGTGTAGTCTAAAGATCTATGGGGTGAGGATAATAGTGATGAGGACCAAACCTTCCACTCATCTTTCACTTTGAGCACCAATTACCTAGAGGCCTGCATAATTGAATTCATATGGTCCCCTTAAAAAAAAGGAAGGAATGTCTCAATCACTTTCACACCTTTCACCCTAACTCACATTCACTCCCCACACTCGTGCTCTTGGCTTAAGCAATACAAGATGATGTTTGAGGGGACTCAGGAATCTTACATAATAATCACAAATCTCCTCTGAAAACACCACTTCAATCCTAGTGTTTTAGTCATAATTTTTCAAACCTTGAATTTGTAATACCATTCGACACAAGCCTACCAGAATTAGTACCTCATTGACTAGTAAGAAATATTTTGTCATACTTTAAGATGAACACTTCATATGCTCTATCTTACATTTTTCAATGAAATAAGGACAGTATATCAGTATTCTGTAGATTTAAACAACATCTGCACCTCATTGCTCGCTCCCATTGTTCAGCAATCAGCACTATGAGTAGATTGAGAGGTCTGATGTTTTTTTAAACTATGAGTAGAGACCGTTGGGCCTGGACTTGGACCTTTGATTATAGTATATTATTAAATACTTTTTTGGGCTTTAGTAATCAGGCCTACCTCTTTGGGCCTTTGAGACAGGCCTGTTATTTGTTGTTGAGATTGAAGTGTTTGTTCCTCATAATGGATAATCTTTGCCATGTGTATGACAATGATTAGAGGATTATTTGATGTATCATTAGACAGTATACAAGTATTCTGAATTCTGTAGATTTAAACAACAGTGCACCTCATTGCTCACTCCCATTGTTCAGCAATCAGCACTATAGGTAGATTGAGGTCTGATGTGTTTTTTGTCGACAACATCAGTGGACTTCAGCACTTAATACTTAAGTTTCCAGGCTTGGGTTTTTCTGAATTGGTAAGAACCTGGGCCTAAAGATTTGACTTGTTGGATGATTTTTTGGTTTGTTTAAATCATTTTAAATGTTCAACATCTGTTTAACAAACAATTGAGATCCTTCAAATTGAAAGAAAATTTTCTCATCTTTCACCAAAAAAAAATAATAGTAACGACAAAATATTAACGAACATAATTGATCAAAGTTTACATACTAAATCCATTTATTCATGTAAATGTTTTGAAAATACACAAAATTACATCGTCGTAGTTGCTCCACTATATTTTTCACTTTCACAAGTATTTCATCATCATCATTATCAAAGCTCATTTTCGATATTTTCGGGGTCGGCTACATGGATTTTAGCTCTTCAAGTAATGCGATCTTCGTACGTATCCTCGCCTAATCCAAACTCAAGGATGTCTTCCTTTATCGCCTTCATCCAAGTTTTCAACAGTCGTCTCCTCCGTCTACACTCTCCATTAACTTACCAATCTAGACATTTTCTAATTTGGCATCATGCTTAGTCTCCTCCGCACGTTGAAAAATTATAAACCGTACATGCCACAATTAATTATCAAATTGGAAAATATTTTATAGATGTTTTGGTAGATCAAAGCCAACCCAAGAATTCAAACCTAACCCACCATTCTATTGGGCCTATAAAAGGATAAGATCTTATTAGAGCTTAGAAAAGCCCATATGTTCAACTCAGCGATTCATAAACTAACTCGTGGATGACTCTGTAAAGTTTTTCGTTTGTGATTATAAAACTCTTCTCTCAAATCAACAACTCATATTTGTTTTTCTGCCTTTTCAGAGACGATAAAGAACTCGAAATCATCAGATCTGAACTTCTCTTTCGTTAGATCCAATCAATTATCTATGGCTTCTTCTACATTCAGCGGAGATGAAACCGCTCCATTCTTCGGCTTTCTTGGCGCTGCAGCAGCACTAGTTTTCTCCTGTAAACACAAACCCTAACCCTAGATCATACCTGATATCTGAATTATATCGATTTCGTTTGTTTCTTGATTCAGATCTAAGTTAATTTGTTTGGTTGTTTCAGGTATGGGAGCAGCTTATGGAACGGCTAAGAGCGGTGTTGGTGTAGCATCTATGGGTGTGATGAGACCTGAATTGGTGATGAAATCGATTGTTCCAGTGGTTATGGCGGGAGTTTTGGGTATTTATGGATTGATTATTGCTGTTATCATTAGTACTGGAATTAACCCCAAGGCAAAGTCGTATTACTTGTTTGATGGATATGCACATCTTTCATCTGGTCTTGCTTGTGGTCTTGCTGGGCTTTCTGCTGGAATGGCAATTGGGATCGTTGGAGATGCTGGTGTCAGGTATATGACTCGATCTTTCGATCTTGATTTGTTGATCTGATTGATTTGTTTATTGGTGTGTTTGATTTTTGTTTGCGGAGTTGTTTGTTTGATTTGTTCATTGTGTTTATTAAAGTTGACTTGGTATACTTTTGAATTTGTTAATATTTAGTTACATTCCGCTTGCTTTGCGATTATACTTATTAGTTAAATACTAGATAGGATTTATTGTTGGTGGTGGGAATTTAAATTCTAGAACAGTAGAACTTAGCATTTAGGTGTACTTAAGATTTGGGTTGAGTATTTGTACTTAAGATTTGGGTTGAGTATTTGACATGGCGACAATATAGTACATAAAACGGCCGTGGATTTTGTGGTTGCTTGCTTTTCTTAGGGAATATCCAATGGAGAGCTCAACCACAAGCTTAAAATGTGGACCAATTTGATGTTGAGGATAGGTGTACTTCAATGGGCCATTTAACAAAATAATAATAAAAAAAAATTGTCAAAATGTTATTTTGAGGGTCAAATAAGTTGCGGATTAGGCATGTTGGACTAGTTTGTGTGCTTGGCTTCGTCCAAATCCAACCAGCCTATACCCTTTTTTGGCAATTGTTTGTTCTAAAACTTCAAACCCAGTGAGCTTAGGGCTTTTCATTGGAGCATGAAAGTCTACACTCAAAGCTCTTATCAACTGGAGATGCTCTTAAGAAGTCAAATCTAGTTCATCTCGTTCTAGCCTAAACCCGAGGTTTTTTAAAATTTGCTTTCCAATTTTTATTGACTTCCGAATCTAATTAGGATTCAAAAGTCAAAACAAACAATCTCCTTGCTATGGATAATTACTTATGATAATAGAGGCTACAATGGAAATGGACCACATGTCCACACATGTCTCCTAAAATTTGGGCTCGTAAAGTTTTTTACTATTATTTTTGTCTAAGTGTAACATTTAGAAATCCTCTCAAATACTACAACATCATTAGGCAAACATTTGGAGAGTTTGAAAAATAATTAGCCCCACCAAAGCAAAGAAAGAAAAAAAAAAGTCAGAAGAAAATGAGAGACTCGTTGTCTTCTCTCTTAAAAGCAATGGTGTAACTATCCATGAAGGGACCGGTTGTAAAAAAAAAAAATTGGAGCATTCACAGGTGTACTAAATTTCTCTCTTAAATTTAAGGAGGCCAAAACATGCCCAGTTGCCTCCTAAACCAAATTTTAGAAATCCATAGTGGTCTTCCGTGTTATGCCTGGGAAGTTGAAGCCCCCTCCTAAAAAAATTGATTGACAAGTGGAATTTAATATAAATAGATAAAATCGCTCCAAGGGGGATGACTATTACTTTTTAAGAGACGGGAAAAGATGGTGGGGCCCACTTCTCTCGGTTTTTTCTTTGACTTTCTTTCTTTGCTTTGGTGGGGCATAGTTATGTTTTCAAAACCTCCTAAATGATTGCCTACTGTGGGATGCTATATTTGAGAGAGTTTCTAAATGTTATAGGCAAAATTAATAGTAAAAAATTTTGTTGATCGTCAATCTTAAAATAATAAAGTCGTGGGACCGTTATATAGAACAACTTTCACATAGTTTTATAGTCTTAGCGTTGACGATCAAGGCGTAAATATTAGGTCTGAATATTGGATCTCTTGAAAAGTAATGTGGTACGAGGTGATTTTCGCCTTGATCGCCTTAAGATGTTGGGTGTCAAGGACGCAATAGAATACAGATTGTGTTAGCCGAATTTTGTGAAGAGTGTCCACAAGATCCCGACATTCATTTGACAGACAATTCAACCGACATGTTGAGGCTTTAGGAACCATGTGGGAGTTGTTCTACAAAACGGTCCTACAAGAGTCGCGTTGACCGTTCAAAATTTTTCCGCACGTCTAAATCCCAATTAAATTTGTTTATTGGGATCCCCAAATTTAGCAACTCTTTTATACCTTCCCATTAGTCAAACAAAACTATTGAATAAAGTTTAGAAGAGTGGTTTTGTAGGATATCAATTAGTAACTCTTCTATACCTTCCCGCTAGGAGATCACTGTAGATGCTCTAAGGGGTTAAGAAGCCAAAAATTTAGATGTCTATCATATTTTAAGATGGCATGAAAAGTTTAGAATCCTGGTTTAAAATTTGCAGACAATAAGACAAGGAAAATTTTGTAAGCTTAGCACACACAACACTAGGTAGGAACACTCTCAATGTCTCATTTTACAAAATATTAATAGAATATTCTATTGTGGGATCCTTTAATGTGAATGAGTTTTAGAAGCTCATAACTTCTACTTCCAGATGTAGAAGCCCAGCCCACTAGACATTTCTAGTCTAAAATGTTGATCATGGAGAAGCCTATTGTTAGTTTGCCATTGCTTCTAAAACATTAAAAATTATAACAGTTATATAGATGTATAACCTTTAGCTACTTATTGTGGATGATAACACCCATGGATGGTGGGGATTTAAACTTTCAAAATTTGATGGTTATTAGGGGATGTTTATGCATAAGTTTAGAAGGGTGTTTAGCTGCTTATTGTGGAGAACTAACCCTGTAATTTGAAAGTTTAAGTCCTGCCTCTTTATGCGTTTTTATACTTGAAAGGGTGTTAGAGGTGTTGTTAGCTTTGGCACTCCCAGTAACTAGGTGAGAAAGGAGGGGGGGGCAATTTCAAAATTATTTAGTCTTCCCTTATTGTGGCTCCATTGATTTTTTTAGAAACCCAATGCCATTACCCCCATACTATCTGTCTCAGAATACCTATTGGTTTTCTAGTGGTTGGTCATTTGTATTTTGCTACATTTGCAGCTGCATGACCTTGAGCTGTATATATGATTATGAAGGCTTGTAGTTTATGTTCATTAAACAAAAAGTTAATGACAAAAATCAAAAGCATCGTATAATGTGTTCCTGTCAAACTTTACTTCTCTGCAATTTGCACATGACAGCCAACCATCTCAATAGCAGGCCTTTTTTATGTTTTTGGCTGCAATTACTGTACTAACTCAGTTCACATCCATTTGCACTGGCCTTTATCTACCTTCAGTGACTATTACAGTGTTTGTACTGAGCCACTTTCCTTTACATCAGATGCTACTCTTCAAGACATGCACATGTTGGCAGTGGGATTCACGATTCTTTTAAATGTCATATGTTCCCTTTTCACAAAATTGCATTGGACTAAAATGAAAGAAAAAAAAAACTATTCCAGGTTTGAAATTGGTGATTTCGGTTTTATTGATTTGTTGGAGAATGGGGAATCCAGCTATTTGAACACTAGCATGGAGCTAGGGCTCTGCATCTTTTTGTTCTTATTTATGCTGAGGACCAATTTTGTAATTAGAACTGAACCTGTGTTTTGGTTAGCGGGAGATGCCTTAACACCAGAGTATTCGTGGATTTTGAATTTTGTGTTCATCTATTCTTAATTTGTGAGATTCTGATGGGTTATTTTAGCTAGAATAGTACTTGTGACTGCTGACATCTTTGATGCTTCAATATTTGAAATGGAAGTGCTGTAAACCTGAAATTAGTCTTTGAAATAAAAATTTTGCGTGGACAGTCATGTTATAGCTTGATGTTTATTGTACATATTGCTCAGTCCTATGTTAGAAATGCCTCCTGACTATTGTTTTATAACTTTCAGAGCAAATGCTCAGCAACCAAAACTCTTTGTTGGAATGATCCTCATCCTCATCTTTGCTGAAGCTTTGGCTCTCTATGGTCTCATTGTTGGCATTATCCTCTCTTCCCGAGCTGGTCAATCTAGAGCAGACTAAGGTGGGAGTTGTGTTGTCTAGCTTATCTGTTTTATTGGTATCACCTTCAATTCTTTTCAGGTTGGAGACTGGGTATTCAGAATTTGCAGTGTTCTCTAATGTTTAGCAGACTAAGGTGGGAGTTGTGTTGTCTAGCTTATCTGTTTTATTGGTATCACCTTCAATTCTTTTCAGGTTGGAGACTGGGTATTCAGAATTTGCAGTGTTCTCTAAGGTTTTGCATATTCGATGTGATTTCTGTCCCACACCTGTAGGTGCTTGTTTTATTGTAGAACTAGGACGGAGTTTCTGTGTGTAATAAAGCTTAGTGTAAGCTGTCTCTCTTTATTTTCCTTTTTGTATTTTGCAGATATAAGCTCTAGCTCGTACAGAAACTTCATCCAATGATTATTGCTTGTATTACTTTGTTATCTAATACACTCCCTATTTTTACCATTCTGTTCTAAATTAGTTAATGTTCTGCCCTCAAAATATGTGGAAGATTTACATGTGATGCAAATGCTTGGTGCAAGCGAAAACTCCCATGTCACAACATGATCATGGGCACATATGGATATGCAGCTCGTGAATACGTTGCAATAGGTGACCAAATGTCACAAACTCGCATCACACGTAAATTTTACTAGCATATTGAAGGTTTTCAAGTTTAAATTTAAAGTCTTGAATGATTGTGACTAGAAATTTAACGACGGCTCAAACTCACACCTAATTGTTTGCCAAATTACTTTGTGATAAAATGTATCAATACGAGAAGGGTGATGTGTATGGTTTTGGTGTGGTGTTGCTAGAGATGCTAACAGGACTACGAGCCACTAACACAAAGCGTCCAATGGGTAACACAACCTGAAGGACTCGGCAAAGCCCTTGTTTATTTTAGAAGAAATCTAATGACTGTAATAGACTCACGGTTAAATGAACAATATCCAATCAAAACTGCAATTCAGGTAAAACAATTCACTCTCTTCAAGTGTCATTACATCAACTTACAAGGAAAAAACAGTTGAATAAAGAGAAAATAAAAATATACCTAATTAAACACAAACATACTAGAAAAAAAAAACTAAAACACCAAATAACAACATTGTGATCTTTGAATCAACATCAGAATGGTATTTACAAACAAGAAGAGATCACGGTTGTTTGGAGATAAAATAAAACAATTGATTAGAAAAAAGAAACCTAAACACAAAAATATTAGAAAAAACCTAAACCACCAAATCACAATATGTTTCACTGCCATCCAAAAGGTCCTATAACAAGACTAGCAAATTACTACTAGAATCTTGACCTAGACCACGAGAATATTAAGTCTGGAGAGCTATCATACACTTCTTCATGTGAAACAAAGGAGGAAGAAGAGGTGATATTTTTTTTTT
This sequence comes from Berberis vulgaris, assembly GCA_963556465.1. Classification (NCBI taxonomy): domain Eukaryota; kingdom Viridiplantae; phylum Streptophyta; class Magnoliopsida; order Ranunculales; family Berberidaceae; genus Berberis; species Berberis vulgaris. The sequence goes on along the minus strand of OY747124.1, from coordinate 5,079,126 downwards.
GTAACTTGCAGTATGTCCCTATAATAAATAGCTAATTCAAGGTCACATCAAATTTTCTCGATATGTGTCCACAATTGAAATCAGACAATCAAATTGCTTCGAGATGCGCACTGAACCGTTAGATTTTTCTTGAGATACAAACTGAATCGTTAGATTTCCTCGAGATGCACAATTTTGAACAATTAGATTTTCTATAGATGTGTGTACAATTAAATTTGTACCGTTAGATTTCCTCGAGATGAGTTGTTTATGATGCATAATTTTTTTAAATCAACCGTTGAATTTTCTCGATATACGATTACGATTTCAATTGGGCCTTAAGATTTACCTCGAGATGAGAGGTTCGAGATACGAAAGATTAAATCTCAATTTTTTTTTTATTTCTCAGAGGTATTTTGGTAATCTGCTTTGAAAATAGACGGCCAAGACAAGTTGACTGGTAGTCTTAGAAGTAAATGCAATACGATTAATAATAGGAGGTAAAGCTGAATAAGACATTTTTAATAGGGGGAAAAATGCAAATAACCTATAATTAGTTAAGTTGGCATCACATAGATCAATTTAGCTTCGATTTTGTAAACATTAATTTTGCATGTAATCTTAAAATTATGGCAATTTCCGTGAAATAAAATTTCAAAAACAAAAACACTAAAATTTTTGTCTTTTCGTAAAAACAAAAAATTGTGAATGTTCATAGCATAACTGTAACCATAGGGTAGTTATTTGTTTATCAGTAATTATTAACCAATTTTTAACTGAGAATATTATTGTATGCTAATGGGGTACCAGTTCAGTGGTAGACCTGCAATTGATGGAATCACAGATCTAGGGTTCAAATCCTGTCGGCAACATCTGGGGTGAGAGGGATTAAGAGATTAAAAAAAGTTAAAAAAAAAGAATATTATTGTATAAAAACAAAAATTGAGAATGTTATATCAAAATAACTTCAAAATTTAGACTTACATTATCTAATCAAAACATTTTTTGTTGCCCCCTCAGCAAATGTCCTGGCTCTGCCCCTGATATATTTTTGTCGAGATAAGCTTGTATCTAACTAATAGTGACATGAAACAAGTATAAAACTCAGTATCACATGCGAGTGCTTGGCTGGCATTGCATGCAAACTGCAAATATGTGATTAACGAGCATATATATCTAGCTCTAAAAATGAGTTTGACCTCAGTAATACTTTGTTTTATTTTGTTTTAATATTAAAAAAATTCAATGTTGATTTTCTTTCGGCAAATAATCTTTTGAAGAGTTTTCACCTTTTTTGAATTTTCTTATTGAGCGTAGCATTTTGTTCCCGATTTGATAACATTTTAATCTTTTGAGCCTAACATTTTTATGTTCCTACTCTTTTCAGAACAAATACCATTGGAAAAAACTCTTGCCAAGGTGGCACTTTTATAAATCTAAAAAAATAATACAAAAAAATGTAGAAGAGAATTTTCGCGGACACCATTAGAACCAAGTCCAAGGTCCAAACTTATGATTCATAGAAATTGATTCAAATTGTTGGGTCTAAGTCCAACCTTGCAATCCATAACCCCTTAAAATTTCTTTAGAAATCTCAAGGCTATGGTACACTGTAGCAGAATTCTTGTGCTGCAGGAGATTATTTTACAAAGGTTAGTAGAAGAGCGAAACATTTCAAAGGTATATGTAGAAACAACAATTCTAGGCAGCCAGTGTTGGTAATTTCTCTAGTATATTCAATAACGTTTTGGCCTAACTTTTCTCTTGTTTGCTGGAAAACCGATTGCATAAGAGAGAAGTGAATGAGACTGACAAGAACCACCCCTATGATCTCTCACTCGTTTCACCAAAATGGATTGTTACATGCGATATGATCATGCTGTTAGTTTTGATTCTCTTCGAGATACTCATCAATGACATGGTAGTCAGCTATACAGACTGCAGAGTTGCAGGAGTGGAAAAGCTAAGTACATCTAGCAAAAAAAAGAATTGAAAGATTATTAATTAATTGATGCAGTTAGTTTTGATTCTCTCAGAGATACTCATCAATGACATGGTAGCCAGCTATACAGACTGTAGAGTTGCAGGAGTGGAGAAGCCAAGTACCTCTAGCAAAAAAAAAGAATTGAAAGATTATTAATTAACTGATGTAGTTAGTATTAATTAACTGATGTAGTTAGTTTTGATTCTCCCACTTTCAGTAATCCAGGTCAAGATTTTCGAATTCAGAGAATGAGTGACTTTTACAATTTGGTTGGTGATGAATTTATCAATGATGCTTATGGTTTATTGAGTTTTCAAAGAAATTTTTTTTGCCATTACAATGAGAAATACCCCAACGGTTAGGTCGATGATACTGAATTGGAGGCTTGCTTGAAAAGACATTTCCTTCAACTATCCTTGAGTTTTACAAAATTTCGGTAAGTTGATAAACTTTTGTTCTTACTTTAGTGTTATTGTTATTGGACATGTCATAACTTCTTTATTCCCATGGTGCAAAAGATTTCATTGTGAAATGCAAGAAGTTTGAATTTGAGGAGCAGCACACCTTATCAGATTTTGATTCTCTTGATTCTCTCTTATTTGCTTTGCTTCATTTTGATTCTCTCAAATTTTGATTCTCTTCTTTGCTCTCAGAGATACAGACTGCAAAGTTGCTAGCTATAAATTTTGATTCTCTTTTTTGCTCTCCTACTTTCAGTAATCCAGGTCAAGATCTTTGAATTCAGCAAGTGAGTGACTTTTACAATTTGGTTGGCGATGAATTTATCAGTGATGCTTATGATTTATTGATTTTTCAAATAAACATTTTTTCCATCACAATGAGAAATACCTCAACGGTTGGGTCGATGATACTGAATTTGAGGCTTGCTTGGAAAAGACATTTCCTTCAACTATCCTTGAGTTGTACAAAATTTCGGTAAGTTGATGAACTTTTGTTCTAACTTTGGTGTTATTGTTATTGGACATGGCATAACTTCTTGGTGCAAAAGATTTCATTGTGAAATGCGAGAAGTTTGAATTTGAGGAGCAACACACCTTACCATTTAGAGGTAGCAAATATTGGGTAATGACTTCAATTGTAAATTTTTATTGACAAATTTTTCTGTTAAATCAATTATAGATGCTTGGAATGATATTGTTGAATCGGATTATGTAAATTGTTCTCATATATGCTTCTTATGATAGGATCAGGTTTAAAATGAACCTTTGGATTCCTTATTTTTAAGGCCACCTGGCAGACTAGTAGGTCGAAGTAGAGGAGGAATAGACTGCAGGCTGTGAACGATCTGAAGGGGGAGACTGAACAGAAAATCAGATTGGCGACAAAAACTCTTTTGGGAAAATTAGATGAATGATGCTCAACAGAAAATTAATGTTCAAGTGTTTTCGTATTTGCTTATTAGATTGAATAATTTCTTACTTTGGCTGTTGCTCAGACTGCGTAAACCTCAAAATTGCCCATTTGGCCTATTTTTATTTCTGAACCTTGAACTTCTACTGAACCTTAAGCCTTTGATATATTGTTTTTTTTTTCAGTGGGTATGCTAACAATAGTGGTAGCAGCAGAAACTCTGTATTTTATAGCAAAACAAATGTATACGTGTTTGTTTCAGCACGATCACATGGTGATTTAAAGTATAATCTTTTACGTCTTTGAAATTTGTTAGATTGGATGACTATGAGGCTTCATCATGATTTGCTTGATCAAATCAACAATTTCACGCCGATTTTGGAACGACAAAATCCCCTGAATTTGCAAGATTCATTTTGATTTTTTTTATATATTTAATTTTTTAATATAATTTTTTTGTTGATATAGACATTTTCTGCTTGCTTATCCACTGTTATAGAGGAAAGGTGGGGTTACTCGATTTTTGCGAGATGTAGATAAACATTTCAACACAGATAAAGCTTGGCATGACAAATGTTTGAATGTTGTGAATGCATCTTTGGCATTAAAAGTACGCGTATTGTTCATGATTGATGAACACCCCCTTAAAATGTTTCTGAAGACGCCCAAGTAATTTTATGGAAAAACTAAGACAGTGTTGTTCAGATTTATGAGATATTTGTTTTACCATCAAGATTAAGTTCGCATAGTATATGAAGAAGCGAAAATAGAGTTTTCAAAATTGTTTTCCATTATCTTGCTGAATTGTACAAGATTTGGTATGTTAATTTTCTTAAACTAATTTTTTGGGGTCAAATAATATAAAAAGTTAAGTCATGTTTCTCTAATACCAATTGTTAGGGTTTCTTTGATACCAATTGTTGAGCGCGTGCACTTCTCTAATACATAGCAGCCAACAATTGGTATTGGAGCACGTGCAATTCTCTAATTCTAATTTTTAAGACTTCTTTAATACCAATTGTTTAGCGTGTGCGCCAACAACTGGTATCAGAGCACGTACACTTATCAGATTTTGATTCTCTCTTCTTTGCTCTGCTTCATTTTGATTATCTCAAATTATGATTATCTTTTTTGCTCTAATAGATACAGACTGCAAAGTTGCTAGCTACAAATTTTGATTATCTTCTTTGCTCTCCTACTTTCAGTAATTCGGGTCAAGATTTTCGAATTCAGAGAGTGAGTGACTTTTACAATTTGTTGGTGATGAATTTATCAGTGATGCTTATGATTTATTGAGTTTTCAAAGAAACGTTTTTTGCCATTACAATGAGAAATACTCCAACGGTTGGGTCGATGATACTGAATTGGAGGCTTGCTTGGAAAAGACATTTCCTTCAACTATCCTTGAGTTGTACAAAATTTCGGTAAGTTGATGAACTTTTGTTATAACTTTGGTGTTATTGTTATTTAACATGGCATAACTTCTTTATTCCCATGGTGCAAAAGATTTTATTGTGAAATGCAAGAAATTTGAATTTGAGGAGCATCACACCTTACCATTTATGGGTGGCAAATAATGGGTAATGACTTCAATTGTAAATTTTTATTGACAAATTGTTCTGTTAAATCAACTATAGCTGCTTGGAATGATATTGTTGAATCGGGTTATGTAAATTGTTCTCATAGATGCTTCTTATGGCAGGATCAGGTTTAAAATGAACCTTTGGGTTCCTTGTTTTTGAAGCCAGCTGGTAGACTAGTAGGTGCAAGTTGAGAACGAATAAACTGCTGGTTGTGAACGATCTGAATGGGGAGATTTAACAAAAAATCAGATTGGCGACAAAAGTTCTTTTGGGAAAATTAGATGAAAGATGCTCAACAGAAAATTAATGTTCAAGAGTTTTCGTATTTGCCCATGAGAGTGAATAATTTCTTACTTCAGGCTATTGCTCAGACTGCATAAATCTCAAAATTGCCAATTTGACCTATTTTTATTTCTAAACCTTGAGCTTTTACTGAACCTTAAGCCCTTGCTATATTGTTTTTTTTTTCATTGGGTTTGCTAACAATAGTGGTAGCAGCAGAAACTCTGTATTTTATAGCAAAACAAATGTATACGTGTTTGTTTCAGCACAATCACCTGGTGATTTTCAGTATAATCTTCAACGTCTTGGAAATTTGGTAGATTGGATAACTATGAGGCTTCATCATGATTTGCTTGATCAAATCAACAATTTTACGCCGATTTAAAACGACAAATTCCTCTGAATTTGCAAGATTCATTTTGATTTTTTTTTTATATATTTAATTTTTTTAATATAATTTTTTTGTTGATATAGGCATTTTCTGCTTGCTCATCCACTGTTATAGAGAAATGGTGGGGTCGTTCGATTTGTGCGAGATGTAGATAAACATTTCAACACAGATAAAGCTAGGCATGACAAATGTTTGAATGTTGTGAATGCATCTGTGGCATGAAAAGTACGCGTATTGTGAATGTCTGATGAACACCCCTTTAAAATGTTTCTGAAGACGCCCAAGTATTTTTATGGAAAAACTGAGACAGTGTTGTTTAGATTTAAGAGATATTTGTTTACCATCAAGATCAAATTCAAATGGTATATGAAGAAGCGGAAATAGAGTTTTTAAAATTGTTTTCCATTATCTTGCTGAATTGTACAAGGATTTGGTATGTTACTTTTCTTAAACTAATTTTTTTGGGTCAAATAACCACTTATACAGCTTGGTACATAACTGTTGCTGCTCTTGTTCATGGTCAGGTAAGGGTTTTGGTGTAGAGTTACCCATTTATGCTTAAGTTTTGTTTGATTACTGGTGTTAATTAGTTTTGGGGTTTTATTTATGGCAGGTTGATGGGGTGCAACACTCAGCCCCAACTTTTTTGAAGAATATTTGGATTTATTTAATTGATTTGTTTACTTTATTCTGTTTTTAATTTGTTTGTATTGTTTGTTTCTGCAGGTTAGGTGGGATGAACATTCTTCTGGATCAACAGTCAAGCGGTGGAGATACGAGTGGCTCTCTCTTGACAAAGTACATACTTCATCAGTATTAGAATTTATCTAAATGGATTGAACAATGGTCACACCCCAACAGGCTTTCTCCTTACATGTCTGCAACAACTTTGTTACAGAAAGCTGCAGAGATGGGTTCTAAACTTTGTTACATGTCAACTAACTGAGACAGAGTTGTTTAGATTTATGAGAAATTTATTTTACCATTAAGATCAAGTTCACATGGTATATAAAGAAGCGGAAATAGAGTTTTCAAAATTGTTTCCCACTTGTATTGCTGAATTGTACATGGATTTGATATGTGACTTTTCTGAAAGTATTTTTTTTTGGGGGTCAAATAATATAAAAAGTTAGGTCATGTTTTGTTTTTAGGTGGATAGTTACGGATTCGTGTTTGATTATTATCCAACTGGGTGAAGATAGCTCAGTGTTCATTCGGATATGCGAAACAGATAACACATCATACACTTTTACATGTGCTTAGCTGCATATTTTCATCGCCATGGATTAAAAAGCACTACATGATTAACTCGTTTGCTTTTTATTCATCATTCATGGATTAAAAAACATTACAAAAGTTCGATATTATAAAAGTAATAAAAGAACTTGGGAAGCACAGTAGTTGTAGTTCACCAAAATTATAGTAAGCAAGCATCAGATCTCCAATCAAGGATATTTCAAACCCTATTTGGGTTTGTGCCTACAGTAACGTGCCTCTGATTTCATTGTGCATTTCTTTTAAAATATTGTTCGTTTCTGATTACGAGCATTACTTGCATGATTTTTTTGGGACAATGACAGCTTGGCAGCTCTTTTGGTTCGGAGTTGAATAAAGTTGATCTTCTTATTCTCTTGAGCGATGTGGAAGGCCTATACACTGGTTCTCCTAATGAGCCGCATCTGAACTAATAATTACCATATACTAAAGACAAACATGGAGGATTGATCACATTTGTAGAGAAATCGAGAGTGGAAAGAGGTGGTATGACTGCTAAAGTAAAAGTTGCCCGCTCATGCAGCTGAATCGGGAGTACCTATTGTTATTACAAGGTAATTGTCTATAGATCTTGTAGAATCGCAAGCTAATGTGTGCTTGTAGAATCATCTTTTATTTATTAGAACACAATATTAGTCCCGTTTATTCCAATATTCAATGGTGCACATTCATTTTTATTTTATTTTCGAGAGGCTATTTATTAAGACTAATTTGTGATTTATGTTAACCTTTGCATTGCAGGCTCTGTCTTCACAAGAAACGAAGAAAAATTTCTTGGACATAGCTGATGCATTGATGGCAAATGGAAAAAAAAAGTACTATGTGAGAATCAAGCTGATGTTGAAGCTGCGCAACTGGATGGGAATGAAAAAGCGTTGATATCTCGACTGACTCTGAAAGCTGAAAGGCAAGTTATTTAAGCATTTGCGACATGGAAGAACCAATTGGTCATGTTTCAAAGAAAACAGAGGTGAAGGTGTGGGAAGTGGATGTTTGATTTGGCAAACTTGTATTCCCATAAGAGTATTAAGTGTGATTCCTGATACCGTAATCAGACTTAAGAGTATAGGCAACCATTTCAAGTATGTAGACAACATGGATACAAAAATGTAAACTTTGCATGCCTATATGATATAAGTGAGGTGGTGAATGAAAAGCAGAATGTCCCCTGAGAATCGCAATTTTACAAGGAATCCGTGTATATTGTTGGATTGGGTTTGTTAGAATAAAATCCTTTACGAATTTATAGGGTCGGATGATGAAAAATTATCATGTCCGGTTCCTTCGGGGGATGGATCTATAGGAATTCACCTATCCTAATAACAAATAAACATGATTTGAATGATCCTGTATTAAGAGCTAAATTGGCGAAAGGGATGGGTTGTAATTATTATGGTGAACCCGTATGGCCCAATGATTTTTATATATTTTTTCAATAGTAATTTTGAGTAATATTGCATATAATGTAGGTCTAGCGGTTCTAGAACTGTCAATGAAGGTGAATATAGTGTTGAACAAAAATACTAGATACTTTGATGTATATAATAAAACTTATAGTTGGCTGATAAAAAGGGGGGCTTGAAAACACCACCGTCAACTTCTTTTTTTGCATTTTTCCACTTTTGATTAACACCACTATATAAATGGCATGAAAATCTTTTTGCTAGATTTCAATGTGATGAGAGTGGAAACCTATTCTTCTATTTTTGCGCACCATGGTTCTTCACCAATCTGCAACACTCTTATGTCTATATCTCCTACTCCATCTCCAATCTCCCATCTCCAATAATGATCTCTCCCTCTCCACACAAGTTTACTCAATGCCAACTCCCCAACTTCTCAATCAACCCAACAGAAACCTACACTTGAAATTAAAAAGTGTACTAAATCAGATTGTTTGTGCAATTGAGTTTTAGAAGATGGAGGAAGACAAGAGAGCGTTTGTTGCTTATACAACAAACACAGTTAAACCAAGGCTAAACTCATCACAATCTGTGTGATGGAAGGCTAAAGTTTACGAAAGAAGCTTGATCTGAAGATTTGGGCTAAAACCTGACTAACCTGGTCCAAATGTTGAATCTCAACATGCCCACTGAAGCCCAGTTATACTCGTCCACTGGGCCCATTTTCTTAGTGAAAGTTCAACCGAATATATCGACGTATTTTTTACTTCTTTAAAACATTATTGTATTACAAATTTCTTGGATAAGGTAGGTTTAAAAAATAAGAAAAAATAATTAGCTTAAACAAATGTTTTTAAGAATTGAAAGTATTGGAGATGCTATTAGGAACAGAAACCGCTGGCAAGGGCACATCGAGAATTATGTCGAACATTTCGCTTTCTCCATGGTATCAAGCATACCCCAAATTGCATCCCCACCCACCACAAAAAAACATTATGGATTATGGTGAAACAAGTTTTGAAATAGAAGCATCTGAAAGCCCATTGCATATGATTTCCCTTTCTTTTTGACCCATACTGATAAAAAGTATAATTCTTGAATTATTGAGGATTTTTATTTGTACATAGGTTGACATAGAATTATTCCAATTCTTGTGCAAATATAGATGCTAGCTTCAGTAGTAAATTTAGCTCACAAGACACTTCCTCATATGATTTGGATGCGTAGCAGTAACTGTTAAAGCATTGTTATACAATCCGTCACAAGTTTTATCCACTGAACCAAGTACATGTTAAAACCCTCTTAGTAGGTTTATTATTCATTCTAATATTGGAATTTTGTTGGGGTGTTGGTGGTGGGGGTTGGGGGAAGGATTCTTTGTGATCATCCCAACTCCCAAGCAGAAGCAGGTCCACAGCACCAGAAAAAATGGTTTGGTTGAAATACTAAGATAAGGCATCTCTCATGGAAGATTGAAGGCATGGGATTGTGTTCATAAAAGCACAAAAAGGGAGAGGTTCATTCAAGAACCATTGAGTGGTGCAATGAACCATCACATACTTAATAGGACCACACACCACCATAATACATGGGTAGTTGAGACACCTACACAAGCTAAAGTATGTGCACCACATCTCTTTGAATTCATCAAAAGCCAATCTCATTCTTTACATTTTGAAACCCTAAATTGAATACATTTCAATCAATTTGAGTTTTAGCCCCTAGGATTGCTACATATTGGAGGCACGTGGGTTGATCTACGTAAGAACTTATTAATTACTATTCAATTATGTATTTCAAACTAGACAACCCACTAATTAGATGCCTCTATTGTTTTTGAGAACTCGGTGATTTAATCTATATCCTAACTCCTCTAGTTTTCAAGGGCCACCCAAAGGTGTATTGTTTCATTGGAAACCTTGAAGACAAAGACCACCAATGATCCTATGGCAGCTTCAACTAGTAAAAAAACATTTTTCATGACTTATGGGTGGAATATAGTTATTATTATAATAACGAGAGGGCTGCGATTGATTATGGAATAGATGCGAGGGAGGTCGACACTTGACAGTGATGAAACAGAGAGAGATGAAAGTGCGCGGGAAGGGGTGTTACACGGAACTCTCTCTCTCTCACGTTAAATCACACGTCACTTATTTCACTCCACTAAATTATTAAATCACACGTTAGATATTAGAAATTAAATTACATTTTTCACTTATATTTTTTACCAAAATCTACACAATTCAATACATATCTTGAGAAAAATCAAATAGTCCAAATTTAATAGAACACACATCTCTAAGTAAATCTAACGGTCCAAATTTAATATTACATTAATCTCGAGAAAATATAATGGTCCAAATTTAATGGAACACACATCTCTAGGTAAATATAATGGTCCAAATTTAATAGTATACTCATCTCGAGAAAAATTTAACGGTCCAAATTTAATAATTCACACATCTCGAGAGATATTTCTTGAGATAAGCGCATAATTAAATTTGTACTGTTAGATTTAACTAGAGATCTTTTACTAAAATCTAAACGGTTCAACACGTAGCTCGAGAACAATCCAACAGTTTGATCTTTCACCAAAATCTAACGGTTAGATTTACCTAGAGATGTGTGAACTATAAAATTTGGACCGTTAGATTTTTTTTGAGATGAGTGTACTATTAAATTTGGACCGTTAGATTTACCTAGAGATGTGTGTTCTATTAAATTTGGATCATTTATTTTTTATCGAAATGAGTGTCGAACATATAATTTTCTCGATATACGTACAAAACGTCATATTTTCTCGAGGTACGTGCCGAATCATATATTTTTCTCGAGATGAGTGCATAATTAAAGTTGACATGTATGTACTATTAAATTTGGACCGAGATGTTTGTACTATTAAATTTGAACTTTTAGATTTACCTTGATATGTGTGTTCCATTAAATTTAGACCATTATATTTTTCTCGTGATTAGTGTAATATAATATAAAATTTGCACCGTTAGATTTACTTAGAGATGTGTATTCTATTAAATTTGGACTATTTGATTTTTCTCGAGATGTGTGTTGAATTGTGTAGATTTGGTGAAAAAAATAAGTGAAAATGTGGTTTAATTTGTAATAAGCGATGTGTGATTTAATTTGTAATAATTTAGTGGAGAGAGAGAGAGAGCCGTTAGATTTTGTAATAATTTAGTGGAGAGAGAGAGAAAGCCGTTAGATTGCTTTTACCTGGATCCGACGACTCGAGTTGATGCACATGAAGGGGTCCTGTGCATAATGCACATGAGCCCCCCTCAATCCGTAGATACCCTGATTTCATCTATGAGTTTATGTTCATTACATTACATTTGATTTAATTTGTTTTCAAAATGATTTTGTGATAAATATTCAACAATAAACATTTTCAAATAGGGTTTTTGTAACACGTTGTGAGAAGGTAACAACTTAAGAGCTTTAGTTTATGGATCTTGAATCAAGCATCAGGATTTAAATAAATGACCTTAACCTATCACAAAAGGGCGTGGCAAAAACTTGATGTAATGTTGTCGCTCAAATGGTATAACTTGATGTGTCCAAAAATTGTCTTCATGTGAGTTTGACTTGTAAAATCACTGTTAGACTGGCAAAGACCACATTTTTGGTGGTTGAAAGCACTCCGATGCTTAAGTCAGTAACTTTGTTGGAAGAAGGAAGTAAATCTGAACAAAACTCAGCTAAAGTTGCATACCTTTGTCGAAAGTTCCCTTTACCTTTTATAATGGTCGTAGTTAACTCTCTGCATGACTTAAGATGTGAGGCGCAATGGAAGGAGATGTTTCTGTAACAATTTCCTCCTTAATGGAGACGCGTTCGTGGAGGAGTAGGTCCCTCCACGGCTCTTTCTTGGCGCAATGTTCTTATTCTTTATGAGAGAACGTGCAATGGGTTTGGATTTGTGATTTGATTCGTTTGGGTCTGAGTTTTGATCTTGCTTATGCCTCCTTAGAGGCGGGCCTTGTCTGGGCCTGTGAAATTAGCTTTATTTCTATCGAGCATCATGAGCTGGCCCAGTGGGTTATTTGTCGTGTCCTCGTGATGGGCCATTGTGCCACGTGTACGATCGTGATGATTGATCTATTTTGATGTATCATCAGCTACTTCTCATGCTGAAAAAGTGCAATAATCACCAATTAGTTATGTCATGTACAGGGTTATGAAATGCAGTATAAAATTAAGGTGGATGTGTGGTAAAACTCGTAAGGATAAAATTAGAAATGAAAGAATTAGGAGATACTTAGGTGTAGCGCCCATAGAGGAAAAAATTAGAGAAAGACGTTTAACTTGGTTTGGTCATGTGCGGAGGAGACCAAGCACGGCGCCAATTAGAAAATGTTTAGATTGGTAAGTTAATGGAGGGTGTAGACGGAGGGGACGACCGTTGAAAACTTGGATGAAGACGGTGAATGAAGATATCATTGAGCTTGGATTAGGTGAGGAAATGTGGGAAGATCGCATTGCTTGGAAAACCAAAATTTATGTAGCCGACCCCGAAAATCTCGAAAATGGGCTTTGATGATGATGATGTACAAGGTTATGAAACAATGAGTAAAACCCCAAGGAACTATGCCACAATTAATGTCTATTGGACAATGAACCAAAGAGCAAAAACGCCAAGAAGCATTTTCTAATTTATTGGATATTTTGGAGAAATCTCAAACTTGATTTTAGTACCTAAAAATTTGCATTTTGGTTCCATTGATTTTCTTTAGGTGGGAAAATCTTCTTTTAATTCTCTTTAGTTGGGAATAGGGATCATAATATATCAAAATCTGACATATCAGACTTTCTAAATTATTTAGAGAATTTTTTTTTGGATAATATATTTATAGATTTTCATTTGATTCCTAATAGAAAAGAAAAAAAAAAAGAAGAAAGCTTTAGACTCTACAAGTCAGCCATTTTATCTTCTGTACTTTTTGGTAAATATCGAAGAAACAACGCAACCACCTCTCATTCTCCTCAAAATATTATACCCAAGGACAAGCCTCAGATAACATAAGAATTAAGAATATAAGACCACTGCAAATAATAAAAACACACCCAGAGCTCCATTCTCTTCCATACAAACACAACCTCATTGTCATCTCTATATTAATTCTCTCCATCACATCAATTCTTAGTTGTGATGAAGATGATGGAGTTGCTACTGCTGATCTCTTTGTTTCTCACAAGAGATACTGGATTGGCAAATGGAACAGCACTTCTCAGACAATCAACACTCACTATGTTTGTAGATGACCTTCCTAACATGCCAAGACTCAAAGGTTTTGAATTTAAAGCTGGTTCATTATCTCCCAAACTGCTCAATATTGGCATGTTTCATAAAAAGTGGGTAAGATTCCTTCTCCTCCTTGATTCTTTTCTTATTCTTCAATTAATGCCTTCATTCTGTGCTACACTCTTCTCCTAATATAATTTAAATGAAAAAGAAAAGTAAAAACTGAAAAATATGGGTATGTTGGTTAACCAGATGTTTGAGCTCTGTGGATGTGGTTTACCATTTCCCTTTAAAATTAATCTACTACTCGTGATACTTATTGTGCATGCAAAAGACAAGGTTGGTTGTGATACAAGTGGTGATCCCTACATCCGATAGATATATATATTTTATTTATTTATTTGTTTTTTTAACAGAGGAAGATTCACTACAAAAAAAATGCATTACTAGCCACGGCAACTAGCGACGGTTTTTAATACCGTCGCTAATTAAAACATTAGCTACGGCAAATTAAAAGATTAGCGACGGCATCCAACCGTCGCTACTGTCTCTGATACTATTTCACCACATACGTATAAAAAACCGTCGTTAAATAATTTGTGACGGCATAAAACATCGCTAAAGCTTATAATAGCGACGGTATTTTAGCCGTCGCTAAGTTTTACAAATAAAACTCATTAGCTACGATTTTCTACCGTAGCTAATGGTTTTTAAAAAAACAAAAATTTATATAAATTTTACAAATAAAACTCATTAGCCACGGTTTCCTACCGTAGCTAATTGTTTTTTTTTTTAATTATATAAAAACATTTAGCGACGGCAAAAATGTCGTCGCTAAGTTTTACAAATAAAACTCATTAGCCACAGTTTCCTACTGTAGCTAATTGTTTTTTTTTTTTAAATTATATAAAAACATTTAGCGACGGCAAAAGTGTTGTCGCTAAGTTTTACAAATAAAACTCATTTGCCACGGTTTTCTACTGTAGCTAATTGTTTTTTTTTTTAATTATATAAAAACATTTAGCGACGGCAAAAGTGTCGTCGCTAAGTTTTACAAATAAAACTCATTAGCTACGGTTTCCTACCATAGCTAATGGTTTTTAAAAAATATATATATAAAAGAATTAGCGACGACAAAAGAGCCGTAGCTACGTTTTACAAATAAAACTCATTAGCTACGGTTTCTACCGTAGCTAATGGTTTTTAAAAAAAAATTTATATAAAAACACACACATATATATATATATATATAGAAAACATATATATAGCTAATGGTTTCTACCGTGGCTAATGGATTTTATTAAAAAATATATATATATATATATATATATATATAGAAAACATTTAGCGACGCAAACATACCGTAGCTAATTGATTTTAAAAAATATATATATATATAAAAAACAAGTAGCGACGACAAATAACAGTCGCTAACTCTTACAAAGAATATTTTATTAGCTACGGCAAAAAACCGTCCCTAATATAATATTAAAAAAAATTATTTTGCACAAAAAAATTAGCTCAATCAAACGCAACTGTCAATAACACCCAAAAACTTTAGCTCAATCCAATCACAGACCATCATCATCATCTCCTTCTCCTTCGTCAACCATTCACAGACCGTTTACCCACTCACCCATCCTCACATACCCCAACGACATCGCAGCCCAACAGTTGCTGTCGTCCCCATCGTCTTCCTCGCCATCACAGCCAACCGTCCGAGCCAGAGCTTTCGATTTGATCTGTTGTGAGAGTTTACAGAAGAAATGTCTCCCTGATCCAATGGTTATCTCCCTGATCGCATCCAATGGTTCTTTCCCTGATCGCATTCTATTCTTTAGTTTACAGAAGAAATGTCTGAAGAACAGATCAGATCTTTGATCAGATCGAAGAAGATCAGATCGATCGAAGATATGATCAGATCAGATCGAAGAAGAAGATATGATCATATCTTAATCAAGATCAAGATCAAGATCGAAGAAGAAGATATGATCAGATCTGATCTCAGATCAGATCATATCTTGATCCACCTTAATCTTTCCCACTCGCATAGACGACGGGTCGAAGTCGAAGATCACGATCTCTCCCTCTCGCACACAGACGAAGGGTCAAAGTCGAAGATCAGTGATCAGAGTTGAGATCAGTTCCGCCTTCATCTTTCAGATCTCAGATTGAGATTGAGATCAGAGATTCTTCATATCCGCCTTCTTCTTCCAGATCTCAGATCAGAGATTTTTTTTTGTAATTTGTTGTATGGATTTTTTTGTAATTTTTTGATATAATTTTTTTACGTATGATGAATGAAGTATTTTTTTTACTGAAGAAGTCCTCAGAATGTTTCGATGCCACCTAAACATGTCTCGATTGAGTTTGTGGTATGGGAGTTGTGGAGGATTCGTTCACAATATAGTAATAGGTGCTCTATGGGATCGTAACTTTGCTACTCGGATTCAAGCCATGGCCATAAAAGTTTTGAAAAAAAAAAAGATTTTCGAAGAAAAGTTGGGTACCCGGTAAGTATGTCATTAATTATTTTTTAAATACAAATTTATGAATTATTTGCTACTCGCTAATTAATTTTTTTTTTAAATTAACATTATTTTTATAACAACCGTCGGTAATTGATTTTTTTTTTAAAATAACATTATTTTATATTAGCGACGGCTAAAAACCGTCTTTAATTGTTTTTTTAAAAAATAACATTATTTTTATATTAGCGACGGCAAACAACCGTCGCTAATTGGTTTTTAAAAAAAAAGTTATACACTAAAAAATTTAGCTACGGCAACTAACCGTGGCTAGGTTTTAGATATTTTATTTATTAACGACGGCACCAAACCGTTGCTAATTGTTTTAAAAAAAAAGTCACCGATCCGCGTGAAATCTCATCTCAACCGTCAATAACACCAAAAAACTTTAGCTCAATCCAACGCAATAAATCAAACCACGTCACCGATCCGCGCGAAACTAACACAACCAATCCCCTTCAATTATCTCTCTCTATATAAATTTAAATTTTCTCTACAAACCAACTTATACAAAAATTTTCTCTCAAGAAAAATTTTTCTCTCAACCTCCAGAGAAGAAACCCACAGAGGAGAAGTTCGCCGCTTCCTCGACACCGATCCCGGCCGCCTCTCTCTCCCCTCCCTTCCTCCGCCGCCTCTCTCTCGGAGATCTGAAATCTCAGATCTTTGATCTCCGATATTCTATAGATCGATTTTTTTTTGTGGTTTTTTGTCATTTTTGTATGGATTCTTTGTAAATTTTTTTGTAATTTTTGTATGATATTTTAGAGACTGTGTAATTTTTGTTATAATTTTGATCAATTAAATTTATTTCTGGTAGTTGATATTAATTTTCAGAATGGACAATCATTAATAGCTAATTTCATTATAAAAAATGAATTATAATTTGTAATTTGTAATTTATAATTTGTAAATTTCATTTGTCAATATGATTTGCAACAAAGTTGTCCCTACCGTGGCTGTTTTGTCAATTAGTTTTGCAATTTAGCGACGACAAAAAACCGTCGCTAAATAGCCTTAGCGACGGCAAAAAAATGGTCGCTAAATAGCGACGGCAAAAATCGTGGCTATTTAGCAAAAACCGTCGCTAATGTCCATTTGGAATTGCACTTTAGCCACGGCAGATACACCGTCGCTAACTAGCCACGGTAGATACGTCGTCGCTAACTAGCCACGACAATTACCGTCGCTAATGGCCATTTGGAATTGCACTTTAGCCACGGCAGAAAAGCCGTCGCTAACTAGCCACAGCGTCGCTAATGTCCATTTGGATTTACACTTTAGCGACGGTTCTTACCGTTGCTAACTAGCCACGGTCAATACCGTCGCTGATAACCATTTGAATTTGTAACTTAGCGACGGTATTTGCCGTTGCTAGTTTTTTATTTTGCCACAGTTGTAACCAAAATATTAAATAACTTTAGCGACCGCACGTTTCAAATTAGCGACGATTTTATGCCGTGGCGAATTGGCCACGGTAAGTTTGTCGTTGCTGATTCAAATAGCGACGAATGAATTTGCTACGGTTGTTTTGCTGTCGCTGATTCCTTTTAGCTACGGTTTTAGCTCAATCAGCAACGATTTTTTGCCGTTGCTGATTTGACTTTTTTTGTAGTGATTGTTATTGCTGATTAATTGTTTTGGCACTTGGTCTGTGCTATACAAAGCTATAGATTATACAAAACGTGAAATAAATTTTTTAGTTTTTTTTTAATTGGGTCATTGACCATTTTTATTTATTTATTAATCCATGTCCGAATGGTTCATCGCCTAGCGGAGCAAATGTGCACTTAATAATCGGACGAAAACTCACAAAATCCTAATTGGTAAGTCTCTCTCACAAGAAGAGTGAATGTACTTGTAATGGATATAGTATGATTTTAAATTGACGATCCCGTGCTGACACATTTTTTTTAATTTGTAATGGATATAGTATGATTTTAAATTATTAATTTTTAAAGTTAATAATATTTAACTAAATTAACAAAATCGCAATGCATATCAAACCTCTGTGCAATTTTTGCGCGTCAAATTTTTAGTCGCTCAAAATCTAAGGCGACGGATATCTGTTTTGAGGGACGATTTTTTCTTCGTGGCTAAAGATGTTTTTTTAAAGTGTTCTTTGCCATCTCTCTCAATCTTTGACATAATGATATAATATTAAGTTTGGCAAAAAATTATGGTGATTTATCTATATGTCTGGTTTATATAAATATTAAAACCAAACAATGTCTTCCAACAGCTATTGATGATTTAGATGGTTACACTTACACAATCACAATGGGATCCACCCCAACTAGAAAACCAAAATTTCTGACAAAAACGTAAGCATCGTCCTTTGATTAATAATGTGAATCTATTAGCTTTGATTAATCAATAGGGTCACATAAGAAGAAGAAAAACTAAAACCTATCCCATAAATTGTGCCTAAATAAATAGTGCCACATGCATGTGTTTTTCATTAATGAATATTGGATAAAAAAAATATCACCTAAGCTAAACCCTTTGTTTTCAAATTACTGCACTGTAACTAGGGGCGGAGCCAAGATTGCTGACAAAGGGGGGTAAAAAAAGTTTGAAAAGACCAATTTACCTCTGAACGTGATTTTCCGAACTGAACGAAGATTTTTTTTTTTTTTTCTTTTTTAACTCCCAGCAAACCCATCCTCACCAACCCTCTCACTCTCTTTTCTTATATTTTCTCTCCCTCACAAACCCTCTCTCACTCTGTAATCTCTCAACTCCGCCTCTCATCTCACTCCCAATTCGCTCAACTTCGTAGCAGCTGACTATATCGAACCCTGAAACGCGAACATATTGGTAGTAGAGATTTGTATAGAAATGGGAGACCTAAACTTTAAAAATAACCCATAATATAATTTTTAGTGGAGTTCAGAGCCAAGATTGTATACAAAAGGAGGCAACCTAAACTTTTAAAAGGGGGACAATATAGAAAAAAAATTGAGTAATTTAGTGAAATTTTTCATAAAGATAAGGGGGGCAACTAACCCCCTTATCCTAAAGGTAGATCCGCCCATGACTGTAACACTTTTATTGAACCATCACTACTACAAATATAGGCTTGCATAGCGCTTAAAAATAGGCTACCGCTATGGTAGCTTAGATAGCGCTCAAAAAAGCGCTATGCAAGGCGCGTACTTGAATAGCGCTTCGTTAGATAGCGCTTTATTAAGCGCTATGTAAGCGCTAATTTTTTTTTTTAAATTAGCTTGCATAGCGCTCTTATGAGCGCTATTTAATTTTGTTGATTTTTTTTTAAATTTTTTATTTTTTTTTGATTTTTTTTTTTTAATTAGCTTCTAAAGCGCTATTTAATTTCGGTGAATTTTTTTATTAACTACCATATAATATTTTTTTATATAATATTTAATATAATAATGACAACGTTCAATCAATCAATAAAGACACAACATGATAACTAACTGTTTCTCATTCATTCAAAATATAATTTAAGCATTCATACAAAATTGTTAATATGCTATCATATATATACACCAGCTTTTTTGGCCACGAAATGAAATGGCCAACAGCTTCTCCTACAGTCCTAACTTCGTCTGTACATTGCGGCACCGCTGAATGTTTCTCAGATTCTACCGCCACTTCAAATTGTATCCTCGCATAACCTGAAATTGCATCATGGCATTGTATAAGTATAACAACACACACACACACTAAGTCGGTATATAAATCTTAACCTGAAATACAAGAACACACCTATTACTGCTACTATATATATGCAAACCACTGCCAAACACAAAGGGTTTTGTATCAGTAAGATAAATGTAAATGACTAAAGGTCCAACTATATTTCTTGATAGCAGCCTTCTCAACTAATATATATATATAGTAGCAGTAATAGGTGTGGAACTTACCCCAGAATAACCAATTCCAACGAGCTCAAGAACTCCGGGAACTAAAGGAAGCCTATCAATGGCCTGCAGAAACAGAATGCACAAATTAAACTTTCGTTCAATAAATATCATACAAGCTATCAATAACTCTTAAGCTCGCATATAACAGATATGATCAGTATTAATCTTTTAACTGCAATGAAATCTGAAGGGCAGTAAATATTAGAAAGATTTTATGCTCACAGAAATCATCCCTGTAGAACCCCATAGAGCAACTCCACCAGCAACTACAAGTGAAGTCGTGGCATACTTGTCTTCCATCTTGTCCCACTGCAAAAACAATCAGAAAACTAAACTAATAACACTATTGTTTAACACAAATAATGTCAACATTTTACTAATCCAACTTTTAAGTTCCAAAACCTTTCAACTTTCTATCTGCTGTTTTTCTCCAGCTTCATCCCCAATTGCAAAATGACAGTTGGATAATTCTGATAATAAGGTAAGCCTTGCATAGGGTAGGGATGATAGACTGGTGGCACACCAGGCGGCCATTGAGGATACATTGGATGCTGTGGAAATTGGCCTTGAAAATAGTCCTGATTGCTTGCTGGTACTTGGGCATCCAATGGAGGTTTTCCATCTAACCAAATATAAAAAGTAAATAAAGTTCTTAGTTGCAATTAATTATCTTTTTTCCCCCTGGATAATTGAAGTTGCTCGAACTCAATTAAGGAAAAGAACAAAACAGTGCATGGCCCAATTTACATTATTATACTTTGTGTTTTATAGATGTAGTGTACAATGGTTTTAAAATATGGATATATTTCTAAGCCAAAGATGTGATGGTGTAATTTGTACTATACCACTATAGGCGAGACCAATAATTTGTTTCCTTCATGGCATACTTCTCCAATGGGAGTGCTACATGCAATGGTTGTATTAAACATGGATATGTTTCTAAATGAGGGAAGAGAAAGAATAATATTGACTATCAATTAAGAATTGTTAAAGGCGAAGAGATTAAGAACTTGTCGTACTGTTAACACAAAAAATTTCTATTCTACCAGCTAATTCCTCCAAAGGAAATACTTTAATAATTTTCTAATGACATTTTGTTATGGGCTTCCCAGAGCTTTCAGAGGTTTAGTCCATGTTGGAATATGGGTCACGTAAAAGAAATGTAAATAATCACTATGTGCCTCCAAAGATCAGAGCTTATACCTGTGCTACCATTATTGGCCGCCTTCCCATTACCATCAACTTCCAATTCAGAAATGGACCTAGGCCATGCTTCCTTTAGATCATTCTTTGTCTCAACATTCATTGCAGAGAAATCTGACCGACTGGACATTGCTTCAGCTGACTCAATATCAAGCCACTGTCCAGTTTCATGTTTTACCTTCCACAGATGGACAAATCGCAAGCATGCTTCCCTGTTGCAACAGAACCGAAGAAGAATTATTAGCAGATGACTCACAAATTTCAAAACATAAAGGTAAAGGCCAAATCAAATCTAAAACAACAGTGAAGATGACCCAAAAAAACAGAGAGAGAACATAAAGGAGCACAACTTACATTAGACGTGTGGCCCCGAAACTTTCACCAAATGATATCAAGTCCTCTATGTGATCCATGTCGAAACTGGCAGCTACAGCACGTGCAAAGGCCATGCCTTGCTCTTTCTGTAGTACAATTTTGCGAGTCTCTAAAACTTTCAACAGCTGAACTCTAACAAGATAAATGCACACTGAATAAGATTTACAACCCCATGAAAGTGCCTCATCATGTATAGCAAAGAACCTATCACATTTGAATTATCACATTACAACTTAAATAATGTTGCCCCCGGCGCCATACTTGCTTTCCAAGAGCATCTCCAATGGATAGCAGTAGCACAAACAATGTATGCAGGTATACACAAAGATATCTACTTGATTTCATGTTTATGGCTATCTAATTGATTTCATATTTTAGTTATATAGATATGGTTTTCACTGACCCCACAGAAGAGCAGATGTTTAAAATTTACTTCCTTGTTGCAAAGATACACAAAGAGACATCTTCATAAACGCAAGGAGTGACTTTTGACACCTAGGCTACACTTGGTTCCACCGTAACTGTGGAATGTTTTCACAGGAAAATCTTTAAATATAGGCATGATTGTACACCTCTGGAACATACCTTGTTTGCGCAATGTCGACTGTAAAATAATATTCATTCATAAGCTTTATAATGTCTGATTTCAAGTATAAACAATATTGTGTGTGTATCATTGAAAAAACAGGAATGAATGAAAAAATCTAACCTGTATTTCTGGCAACAAACCGGAGGTATTGCAAACAAGAATGGCAGCAATGGCACCAAATGCGTGGAAGAATTTATCTACTTGACTTCCTTTGATTTTGTAATCCCGGCTACTATTTGTGTTGGACTTTCCTGCAAAAATCATGTCATCACTCTACTCACTCAGTTATGCACATTCCAGTTCCAATATGAAGAGAGAATGTGGTGTTCAAAGACTAAAAACTAAGACGTAAAAATACTGCAAAAAAAAAGTAAACAATAGCAGATTTTGGGACTTACTGCAAGGGACGATCTGCTGATGATGCGAGGTACGCACTGCTGCTGCTGCTGCGAGGGATGAACTGCTGCTCTGCGAGGGACGCACTGATGCGAGCTTGCTGCTGGTCGCAAACCAGAGTGCGCTCTGTTTCACTGCAGAGTACCCACTGGCCAAATCATCGAACCACTTGCGCTGATGCCATTTCAGCTGCCATTGTCCTTTGCCATACTTCAACAAATGTAATTTTTCTCTTCAAATGTTCTGCTTATTCAGTGGATCTGGTATTGTTCTTCAATGGCATTGAAATTGCAGTAGTTGCGCCTTTTCATCTTCTTAAGGATTGTATAGGAAACCCAGGAAAGCATAATATAGCATGGTGATGGGCAGTGACACAATCATTCCAAATATCACTCTGCAAGTCAATATAGATACATAAAGAATTCACAATATAAACGGATGCTGATAAACAAAATAAACATGAATATATGAGACTTACGCGGTGCTTAATACGTCTGGGTGTAGGTTATACTCCCTTGCAAATACAAAAGGAACTATTCCTTGTGGTAGAGCAGCCTGAATAATCAGAAACAAGTTTAGTATTCAATACAAGAAACCTTTTTTATTGATATCCAATACTTCATCACTAACCTTTTTTACCCAAACAGAAGAAGAAAAAAAAAATCAATAAGACAGTAAAACTAAAAAGAGGAGCATTGTGTTGATTAGACATTTCCTTGCTGCTTAAAATAAAATAATTACCAGTAGCACACTGCTGATGCCTGA
Organism: Berberis vulgaris; assembly: GCA_963556465.1. Classification (NCBI taxonomy): domain Eukaryota; kingdom Viridiplantae; phylum Streptophyta; class Magnoliopsida; order Ranunculales; family Berberidaceae; genus Berberis; species Berberis vulgaris. The sequence continues at coordinate 5,055,846 of OY747124.1, read as the reverse complement.
CATACCCAACTCATAGAAAAATGAGACATAGGCAATGCACTTAAGTGTTTCACTGCATTGCAAAATGAAATTCTTTAGCCATACATATGAAATTCTTTAGCCAATAATAGAAAACTCGAATCAATCAATCAATCAAATAAGAGAGACAAAATGTTGTTTGTTTGTTGATCTTAATCAAAATTTACCTTTTTCTTCATCATTTTGAAGTACTCCGTCTGTCAAACAATGAAAAACAACAAAAGAAGTTGGATCTTGACTTAACCCCTTAAATTAAAAAGAAAAGTTTGCTATAAATGAATATTGTTACCTGTTTGGCTATGACCTTAGTAAGGCCATGTTGGAGGGCTGCTTCAATAGGGATAAGCTCTTTAGGATGGAGCGAGGTTATGTCCTCCCCCTTCAAGTGTCTATATGGAGGAAAGAAATTCACATAGAAGTGTATAGAAGAGATCACTCAAACAAGATTTTTAATTGCTTAAGATCCCAACATGCAAATACTTTACTGCTGAAGAAAATAAGAAAACAAAGGTTAATACTGACCTGAGTTCAATCTGCATACTATCAATAACATTATGGTCCAAAAAAGATTAACTTTTAGATTCCTCATAGTAAAGAAACCAATTACATTTCCCCTCGAATTTCAAACACAATCTGACATAAGAAACAAAATGAGAAAAACTTACCAGAACCATTTGAAGACGTATCCGCAGTAGTCTCTTTACCATTCTGACTGTTGCTCTTCTCTTTTCTTCTCCCCTGTTTCTTCACCCCCCACCTTTAACCAGAGGTCTCAGAGCAAACACCCTAACCCCATTATTCTCTCCCAATAACAAATACCCCAAAGAAACACAAATCGAACAAATGGATATCAAACAATCAATAACAGCACACTTGATTAATTTCAAACTTACACAATCCTCCTCACCCTCCAAAGCCTTCCCAGCAAAAACCCAAATTTTCTGAGCAGAGACGGAATGCAAAGCAAAGACATTATCCGACCCACAAAGCTTCACTGAAAATCCATGTGAGAGAGAAACAACAACCCCACCAAGTTTCTCATCAAACCCAAGATCCCTTTGGTTACACTTCACTTGAGCTTTGGAAAAAAGTTGGGTCTTTTGTATAGGACCCAGAAACGGAGAAGAACCCTCGAGTCCTGGCCACTGCGGGGGGCGGCGGAGACGAAGAGGACATGGGTAGTTGGGGTTGAATGGAGGCGGAGGAAACATGTGGAAGTGGGGAATTGAGGAATTAGAGTTTGGGGTGGTGGAGAAGATGAAGGAGTGAAAGGGGAGATGGACGGGAAGAGAAGGATTGAAGAATCTGAGTGCATCAGAGCTAATGAGTTGGAGTTTGGTTCGAAGAGAAGACAAGTTACCTCCACAGAAGAAGAGGGTTGCGAGTGGGAGGGAAGGTTCAGTTAGAGGCCTGCATAACCCCCAAAGCTCGAAAGCGAGAGAGAGTGAGAGCGGTGGAGTGAGGGAGGCAGGGAGAGCAATGGAGAGAGTGAGAGCAATGGAGATAGGGAGCAGGGCGAGAGAGAGGGAGGCAGAGCTACGCACAGAGGGGGGACGAGAGAGAGAAGGAGGCGTTGTTCTCCCCTTCTAGGTTAGATCGAGCGGGCTTTTAAAAATTTGGGTGAAATAAGAAGCGGTTTTATTAATTTGATCTCCCGCATTTAGGATAGCGCTTCCGAAGCGCTATGCAAGCACTTTAAAAGCGCTATGGTAGCTTTGGTAACGTTTTTTCTCATAGCGTTTTTTAAAGCGCTATCTAAGACATAACTAAGATAGCGCTTAACTGAAAAAAAAATTTAAAAGCGCTATTGTAGTGTTTTTTTTTGAATTTTTTTTTTTTAAGACAAATAAGCGCTATCCTAGTGCCCACTTGGATAGCTCTTTAAAAAAGCGCTATCTAAGTGGCGTTACCTAAGCTAATATTTGTAGTAGTGCATATGCTAAAACAAAAATCAAAATACAAATACAAATGATAAGTTTCTCTATAAATTTGGAAATTTGTTTTACGTTTAGGTTCCGTTTGTTTAACATTTTTTTTCTTTTCTAAAATTTAATTTGCTTTTATTTTCAATATTTTTCTAAACTTTTATTCTCACCGTTTAAACTTTTCAATGCTACCACCACCACCCTAACATTACAAATGTCACTTCAACTCCACAACCACTCCACCCTTATTTATAACCGTTTAGACTTTTCAATGCTACCACCACCACACCCAGAGCTCCATTCTCTTCCATACAAACACAACCTCATTGTCATCTCTATATTAATTCTCTCCATCACATCAATTCTTAGTTGTGATGAAGATGATGGAGTTGATATTTGAGTTGCTACTGCTGATCTCTTTGTTTCTCACAAGAGATACTGGATTGGCAAATGGAACAGCACTTCTCAGACCATCAACACTCACTATGTTTGTAGATGACCTTCCTAACATGCCAAGACTCAAAGGTTTTGAATTTAAAGCTGGTTCATTATCTCCCAAACTGCTCAATATTGGCATGTTTCATAAAAAGTGGGTAAGATTCCTTCTCCTCCTTGATTCTTTTCTTATTCTTCAATTAATGCCTTCATTCTCTGCTACACTCTTCTCCTAATATAATTTAAATGAAAAAGAAAAGTAAAAACTGAAAAATATGGGTATGTTGGTTAATCAGATGTTTGAGCTCTGTGCATGGATGTGGTTTACCATTTCCCTTTAAAATTAATATACTACTCGTGATACTTATTGTGCACGCAAAAGACAAGGTTGGTTGTGATACAAGTAGTGATCCCTACATCCGATAGATATTTATTTGTTTTTTTAACAGAGGAAGATTGTTATTGCTGATTAATTGTTTTGGCACTTGGTCTGTGCTATACAAAGCTATAGATTTTAGTTATTTATTGTGGACTATACAAAGAGTTTTTGTTTTTCATAATAGGGACTACAAAGTACAAACAGTTAATGTATAGTCTTTTGTTGCATCAAGATCATATCTTCTTCTTCAATCTTGATCAAGATCTTATCTTCTTCTTCGATCTTGATCATATCTTATCTTCTTTATCGATCTTGATCATATCTTGATTAATTTTCATATCTTGGAATGGTAGCTTTCATAAGTTTACAATTCCAAGCCCACCGATCAATTTAAATAAATAATTAATTGCATGTCACATGAACTAACTGTGTACGTACTTCTACTTTGACTCAATTTTCATACTAAAAAAATTGGTATTTTGATTTCTAAAATAATAAAGAAACCCTAAAGTTAATTGGAAATCAATGTTTTATTACAATGATATTAGAACTTATTGTTAGAAATGTTGGTGAGAATTGAAAAAATTAATAAGTAATTGAATATGTGTCAAGTAGGAAGGGATAAAGTGGATTTATTTGAGAAACGAAAATTTTGCCAAAAGGATTGGGTGAAGTAGCTACTTTTATGTATCAGTATTGAATACTTTGTCAAGAAAACAACATTATGCTCCCCCCTGTTAACTTCCAGGTAGTAGTCCAGATGGTGCCCACTTAGCATCCCCCAAGTCTAAGTCTATCTCTCTCTATGGTATTTTACCCAACTTCAAGAAGAAGAACAATTCTACGTTGACATTTTGAAATGATATTTTGATACAGCGTCCTCTCACAGATCATCATCATCATCAAAACCCATTTTCGAGATTTTCGGGGACGTCCTCTCACAGATATTTATTAATTTTTAAAAAATCACAAACTCCTAATCATTTTAAAATATTGGTTTTGAATTTTAAAGTAGAAGAAGAACATACTCTTTCAAAATGAGTGAGCGTTGCCTACAAGAGCATTCACGACACCAATATTCCATTTATACCACTGTCGACCCAATGTGAAGTGAACAGAGCTTCTCTAAAAAAAGTTACTCAAATTTCTTATTGTGTTACTCAAAGTTATCATGAATTGTGCATTCATTTTTCTAGATGAATTTCATATGGTGTACATACAGTTTTATTTAATTATCTTATCTTTAGTGTAATGTACTCATCAGGAAGTAATAATGCTCAATCATTCTATTCTTTTGCAGAAATTCCACAGAGATATCCCTGCAACACCAGTGTTTGCCTACGGTACATCCATGAGAACAGCCACGGTACCTGGTCCAACAATTGAGACCATTCATGGCATCCACACATATGTGACATGGCTTAATCACCTCCCTCATAAACACATCTTACCTTGGGATCCCACCATTCCAACTGCTGCACCTAAAAATGGCATCCCAACCGTCGTTCACCTTCATGGGGGCATAGACGAGCCCCAGAGTGATGGTAACTCCCACTCTTGGTTTACCTCGAGATTCAGACACAAAGGGCCTACTTGGTCAAACAAAACATATCGATATCACAATGTTCAGCATCCTGGTAACTTATGGTACCATGATCATGCAATGGGACTAACGCGTGTCAACCTTCTAGCTGGTTTGATTGGGTTTTATATTGTCCGGGATCCCCACTTAGAAGCTCCATTGGGTCTACCGAGTGGAAATGAGTTCGATCGACCATTGGTTGCCTTTGATCGTAGTTTTTGTACTGATGGCTCCATATATATGAACAGCACGGGAAACAATCCCTCCATACATCCTCAGTGGCAACCAGAGTATTTTGGAGATGCCATTATTGTTAATGGCAAGGCCTGGCCTCGTCTGGTGGTGTGTTACACGTACATGTATCCATAAATACATGATTCTAACCTTTCGATTTCATTTACAAGCCAGCTTACTATGGATTCAAATTGTTTTCTTACAGGTGCGTCGTAGGAAGTATCGTTTTCGTATACTAAATGCAAGCAATGCGCGGTTTTTCAACTTCTTCTTTGCCAATGGTCTGAGATTCATCCATGTGGGATCCGACTCAGCTTACAATTCTAAACCAGTTGTGGTCCAGAAATTGCTCTTGGCACCATCAGAGATTGCAGATGTAATTGTGGACTTTTCATTGTCAAAAACTGACCAAGTGATCTTAGCCAATGACGCTCCATACCCATACCCATCTGGTGATCCAGCTGACCATGTCAATGGAAAAGTCTTGAAGTTCATCATCAAACGCCAATTCGAAGAGGACCCATCACGTGTCCCAATCAGATTGATCCAATATCCAACACCGGATGCATCAGTTGCATCTCTGACTCGATACATTGCAATGTACGAATACACAAGTAGCACTGACGAACCAACTCATCTGTACATAAATGGCAAGTCCTACGAAGAGCCCGTATCTGAAACCCCAAAGCCAGGAACTACTGAAGTGTGGAATGTCATTAATCTAACAGAGGACAATCATCCATTGCATATTCATTTGGGGTTGTTTTTGGTGCTGGATCAAACGAAGATGGTTAAGGTGGATGCGTTTAGAGAGTGCATGTTGAAGGTGAACGATGCAATCAAGTGCAGCATACGCAAGTATGCAGCAGGTAAAAAGATTGTTGTCCCAAAACATGAGATGGGATGGAAGAATGTATTCAAAATGAGACCAGGTGTGGTGACTAAGATCCTAGTTAGGTTCTCTTTCATACATTCGAATGCATCGTATCCCTTTGATGCAACAGCAGACCCTGGTTACGTCTACCATTGCCATGTAGGTCTCTTCAATTCCATTATCACATATCTTTTTTATCCAAAATTTTGTTTGATCTATGTATACTTGCGATATTTAACTTCGTACATTTTGGAAATGCAGATTTTAGATCACGAAGACAATGCAATGATGAGGCCACTGAAGTTCATTTCGTGATTATGTGATTATGTGATTTGAGACCTAATGAAATTTTCTGTTTCTTCTAGACATGCCCCCTAACAGTAATTTTTCTTTTAGATATGTTTCCCCCAAACGTTATTTGATATATTCATCACCTAAATTGTTAGATGCATATATCATACAATTGTTTATTAAGCTTCTTCAGTGTCTTTCCCCTGCGCAATAACAAGTTTTGTATGCATAAAAGGCCCACCCATGTCACTTAGGGTTTCAACCACAAGTGAGCTAACACTGTATAATAAGCCAAGCCGTTAACAACCACATACTTCAATATGGTTGCCACCAACAAAGATATGAGATGTTGCAAGCTTAAATCCTACAGACAATGCTTTGATTTACACTCCCCACACTCACAGATCCACGAACCCTAAATTCATATGATGAATATCGAGATGATATTATGCAATTGGAGATTACCCTTTCTTTGGTTTTTTAGCGAGGGGGGGGGGGGGGGGGGGGGGGGGAGCAAATAAATGTTAAAAATCAATGATTTATAAGGAGGACAGTGTGGGAGCATTAGGGATCGGCTCAACAACAAACTATACCATGATATCTAAACTGGCCCACTAATTTGATTAAAGAGATCAACTCTAAATAAGTGGGTTTAGCTTTTTTTTTTTAAGGTTGATAAGAAAATCAAGGTCATTTTGCGCATTTGAATTTAAACCCCTTTTTCATCCTCCTATAATACTCTACACTTCAAAAGATTAAATAAAATCTAACCTAACTTGAATAGTCTTTTTCAAAGAACAAAATAGATTTGAAATTTTTTTTTGTGGAATAGGTCGATTACGAAGATTCTCACTTAAGCATGTTGGGGAATGGTATTGTAACTTAAGAGAAGTTGACTACATCCACTGTATTTAATTGATTTACTCGATGATCTTAACAAGTGAAAACAACTTGAAAAGATAGCTTACAGGATAAGAGTCCAAGTGGACATGGGATAACCTATTCGACTAGAATAATTCTAGCTGGCTTGGGAAAACCGGCCTGGTTGCTGCCTGGGAGGGGCGAAAATGCATTTTTGCCCCTCTCCTTTAAACACACAGCTCCAAAAAGTGTTTAAAGGGGAGCCCTCCCAGGCAGCAACCAGGCTGGTTTTCCCAGGCCAGCTAGAATTTCTGATTCGACTAGGATGTAAGCTACAACTTGATTTTTGTTTGAAAACTAGTTTTATCTTGAAACCTGGTTGGTTTTCTAATCCTCAAGTCCGATTATCCTCAAATTACAAAGCTTTAGTGATACCATCGTGCCTCATAGTCAGTGCGAGTCTCCTCTTATTGACTGTCAAAGTAGCATGTGTCTAGCACATGCTCTTCAAACTTCCAAATTAAATACCTCAAATACCCTTGTGCATGACTCTCTAAATTTGAGTTACCCCCACCATTTTGACATTTCAAAATTTAGACAATGGGTTTGGAAATTATTAACAAAATCCAAACCAACTTAATTTGACTGACCCCAACGACTAACTCAAATATGATCGTTGATCATCTCTTTCAATGCACTCTAATCCCTCTACATATATCCTTACCCTTAGTCTCTCCTCCTTAACCTACCCTTTTCATCAAGTTGTAAATTCTTTCCATTGTCTAGAAGTGAAACCCTAGATTATTGAAAAAACCCTAGATTATTGAGGATAGGTGGTGGTGGGAACTCAACTGTTCAAATGTGAGTTTTGACTTTGTCTTCTTTTTAGTTGGGTAGCAAATATTGAAACTTTTGAATTGATTTTCATGCATGGTTATAAAATTGCGGGTACCACTAATTTCTTTATAACAAAGGGGGGTTAAGTTTAATTTATATAGTTACAGTGGGGTGACATGTCTAATATATTTACATTGTGCTTTTTTCAGTGTTATTGCAATACTGTATGTCAAGTTTGTGATGATGACACTCATACTGCTGAGAAATATCCACGGCCATACACCAAAAGTCATCCCAAATTGTGGTTACATTAAGAGGATTATGGTTGCAAACGTTGAAAGTAACAAGGGCAGACATTTTTGACATGTATGGATTCCAATTGCAAGGGCTTTTGGTGGCTTGAAAATGCCACATCAAAACTTCCAATAGCAACATTCCCTTCAGAAGTCCAGCTCAAGGTTCAAGTTCACATGGAGGCTCATCATACTCAAGTGCGATGACCCGAGCCATTGGATGAAGGATTGTCCATGTGCAACTAAAGGGTCTGATGACATAAGAGAGATTCATACTTCTAGCCAATTTGAAACAAAAGGAAAGAAGTATGTTTCATGCAAAAAATGCAAACAAGTTGAATGGATTGGATACGAAGAAGACAAGTATGAGAAGAAGTTCACATTTAAGATCAAGTTAGTTGATCTTCGTGATGTCCTTAGAAAGTCTGTTATCAAAGAGTAATTTCCATTATTGCATCTATGTAATTAAGCTTTTATGAAGCAATGAATATTTTAGTAAGTTGTCTTTCTATTGTGTCCAAACATAGCAATCCAAACATAACACTGACATAAGCAACAAAACAACAAAGAAAAAAAGCAATATGAGAATTAGTTGTTAGAGATTGTGGCTCAATTTGAGCGTGCATATTAGTCCCACATAGGTTAAGGAGTCACATCGTGTGTGGTTAAGAAAGATTGTCTATGTTTTTCAATAGCAACGAGGCCTTTTAGGGGCTTATAGCCCAATTGGTAAAAACCTCACACCCGGGCGCCCCAGGTAATTGACTTTGGGACGATATATATCATTGCTTGAGACATGTTCGTTGGCCAAAAATCTCGTGTGCACGGTGTTAGGTGGTGTTGGGGAGATTAGTCATCTTCGTCCTGAACCAACAAACGGTATTAGAGCCGATGGTTCAACCTTGGGCTTGACGAGTTCAAAGTGTAGGATAGCACATTGAGGTGAAATTTATCCTTGATAGTCTCAAGTCTTGTCAAGGTGGAGATGTGGCTCGATTTGAGCAAGTGAATATTCCACATGGATTAAGCAGTCACATCATGTGCTATTAACAAGGATTAGACATGTCTTTCAATAGCAACGATACCTTTTGGGGCCGTAGAGCCCAGTTGATAAAAATCTCACACTCGGACTCGACATGTGTTTAAGGTGGGGACAATATCATTGCTTGATACATGTTCATTAGCTGACAATCTCGTGTGCACGCTATGCAGTCCGAGGGAATTTATCTTCTTTACCCTTGGACCCAACATTAGTAATATGGCTATTAGCATTCTCTGCCACCACAACTACAATAATAGGTTAAACAAGTTTGAAAGGTTCCACCCTGCAGGTTAAACTAAAACAACAAATATAGCAACAAAGACATGTTTGACTTTGAGACAGATAAAGCAATATCAACTACCTCATATGCATGCCACAAATCAAAGACATGTTTGACACCAATCAAGCAATATGAACTACCTCATATGCATGCCACAAATATGCAACAACCATATATATTCACCTTGCCTATGCATAGCAACAACCTAAATGTAACACCCCTGAATTTCATAAAGATAGTTTATTTTATTTTTAATTAAATAAAATAGGGTTACATTTAATTGAATGTGAATTTCGAAATTAGGGTTTTATTTAATGTGTTTAGAGGGTGGGTGCCATCCAAATTTTAGTGGGGGCGAATAGCCACCCACACTACATAAAAAGAAAACCCTACCTTCTTTCTCTTTCGTTTCCCCTTTTCTCCTTCATGTTTCTCTCCTAAACAGATTTCTCTGCTTCCCTCTATCTCGGTTTCTCTTCCTCCCTCTCGTTTGCGCTGCGAAGAAGAAGACGAAGAGCTCATCTCGCCATTAGAGCACCCGTAAGTAGATCTCAATACACAACCTTCCAAATCTTCTATTTGAGTCGATCGTTCTGTAAGATCTCTATGAGACTTCACTCTTTCATCTGTTGGAGAAGATCAATGATGACTGTGTTGTAAAAATCAATGAAACTGAAACAAAACTCAAATACAAGCTAGGGGCGAAAATAGGTTGGAGAAATCTTGTTCATGAGTATGGGCTCTAGTGACGAAGGTTCGAAACAAGATCGGTCAAGACGGCTTGTCGCGAGTCCTACGAGAAAGGAATCGTGGTGGCTCGGTGTGATGGGTGCAATAACCTGCATTTGATGGCAGACCGCCTTGGTTGGTTCGGAGAGAAGGAAAGTGTGGAGGATTTCTTGGCTGCTCGCGGGGAAGAAGTGAAGGCAGGTTGTCTATTTGCACAACGATTAGGAATCCAGGTCTTCACATTTGATGTCGATTAACTCACATATGTAGAGTAGACCTAAGGAGAGCATGGAGAAGATGAAGAGGACATACTCAGTACTAGTAGCACACTCAGTGGGCAATAGAGGTCAGTCCTATGTGGAGGTATTGAAAGTGGGTAAAGAGTTAGTAGGATAATTTATTGGGGGTTCTTACAAGAGGTTTGTGAGTCAGATGTCTCATGTGCAAGCTGATGCTCATGATGGAGAACTGAGAGAATATGGTCCCTCTGATAGGTGTCATCCTATTGATGAAGATTCTTTCTTGATAGAAAAAGATGGCATGGATAAGATTTCATCTGAGAATTTAGGCTCTCAAGACATGGGTTCGTTAGCAGGGAAGTTGGTTTGACCTATTCGTGTGGACGTGGATTTGGTTGCACAAATCATTGGTGATTTCATCAAGTGAGTTTTCTTCATTCTTTCTCTTTTACAGTGAGTTTTCTTCATTCTTTCTCTTTTACTGTGAGTTTTCTTCATTCTTTCTCTTTGAGTTTTTCTTATTTCCTGATTCTTGCAAAACCCTTGTTTCTTTACTGATGAATTCTATATTTGCTGCTATGTCTATTAAATAGCTCTGAATGTGCGATTGAAAGTTTTGTGTTATTTGGTGTATATGTATACTGTATGTATATTGCTTGTATGGAAATGACGAGTTTCATTTTAAGAAATCCAATTGTGAGATTTCAGACATGTTGAGAATGAAGTTGTCTTATTTGTGGTGTTTTGTGTTGCAAACGCTTGCTTTCCAATATTTGTGATCTGTTTGATGTGTGAGATTTTCCTAGTTTGCTGGGTGCATGTTTGGGGTCACCCATGTTTACCATTTTATTGATTGGGTGTGACTTTGTTTGGTTGGTGTTTGAATGGTTGATGAATATTAATGCATTGTGATAAATTGGAGATTTGTATGCATATTGACTTGTTTATGCATTATGAAGAATTTAGATATTTGAATCAAGGAGTGGCTTGAGTGCCATATTGTTAGATAGCCTGATTAATGAATATGCTATGTTTTCCCCAAAAATGTGGGTGAATAGATTGTGAATCAAATCATGCTTGACAAAATGTCATTGTGGAGGAATTCTGTATTATGAAAAATAAATGATATTTGTAAACCTGGATTTCTGAAAATATAAAACACTTGGGCTTGTATCACTTAGAACTACCACATCTCTTTTGTTTATGATTTCCCCTCTCTTACTAGAGAAACTAAATGACCTGCGGGTCGTCTTGCGGAGTTGGGGCACCCATTTCTTACTAGAGAAACTAAAATAACCTTCGGGTTAGTCTTGCGGAAATGTGGTGAGTTTGTATGCCTAAAATAGGCTTTGATATTTATCCGTCAAAAATGTGACGTGAGTTATGCGCATTGATAGCCCAAGGGTGGCTTTTGGTACTCATATAGTTAGGGGTATCCGCGATGCATGCCTGTATGTGATGTCCCCACTTGGGCATGGATGACGGAGTAGTTCTCCTTTATATGAGAGAGGCATACGGGCATGTATGTTCGGCACGGAGGTGGTGCGAATGTGGTATCGTCTAAGTGATCAATCCGTTAAAAAGATGAACCGAATTCAAATAAAAAGAATAAATGACGTTGCATTGTTTCTAATTCTTTTTATGCAGGATGGCAAGTCCACTAATATTTCTGCAGGTCCGACTTGCCATAGTCAACTCCTATAGGGTAAGTACAGGTAAATGCATATTTACATATTACGATGATGATATGATTGCCTCGTTGAGGAACTAAATTCTTTGGACTGTGTTTTCTTGCATCACACCTTTGCCTCGTTGAGGAACTACCTATTGGTGTGATGGTTTGTTGTTTGTGTTTCGCTTGATGTTTGTCACGTGCGATTTTATTTATTTTTGGGATGAAGATTTCTCACACCAGCTTTATTGCTGACCCAAGTGAGCTTTTGCTTCTTGGGTACATTCCTTTGGGAATGTAGCCGATTAGCTTTTCAGGTTCAGAGACTTTTGAGCAGCGATACGGGAGTTTCGCTAGTGGGGCTAGCAACATCCGTTTTCCTGGTTAGAGTTTTGTTAAAATTTCAGTTTGTTCTATTTTTCTAAACTATATTTTTGTCATTGCTGCTAAATGTTTCTGTCGTTATTGAATTTCACGTCCCGAGTTTTGGGGAAACGGATAATCCTACGTGGATTTTAGGATTTCGTTTTTCTCGAAAATCGGGGCGTGACACTAAACAACAAACCTGCAACTATAGCAACAAGTATGCAATTTTTTGAATCTTTTTCCTTTTTTTACAATTCTCGTCGTCGGAGTAAATAGGAGAGTATTGAAAATCGAATTAGTTTATTCGTCTTTAAAAAATATTTTTTTATTTACTTTAATTATTATATATTACTATAGCACCATGCATACAACCCTGCAAGTATCATAGCAATAATTATAGCAACACTGCATTTGAATAAAAACAACCAAAATAACAAAACTACAACTATAGCAACAAGCCGGCAATACCTTCATACATAGATACATTAGAATCATAATTATCACTGATGATACATCAAACCGTCCTCTGATTAGCACTATACACGTGTCATGATAATCTATTCAACATAACGAAGCATGTCTGATTGCATGCTCAATCCAGCGAGGTGCCCAAACAACACCAAGCCCATTATTGGTAGGATCTACACAGTCGGATTCGACACTACAACACAAGTGACTATTGATAGCTTTTCATTATAGCGTTATTTGAGTTAGTGCTATAAAAGCCTATTTTTAATGACATTGCTATATGAAAACGCTATAAACAAAGAAGAGCGGGAGTTAAAAAAAAAAAAACCCCGCTCGATTCTCCTCAAAATTTTTAGAATATCTTTCGTCTCTCTCACGTACCAAACGCAAAACAAATACAGCTCCTCTCATTCCTCTTGTTGTTGCCATATCTCTCTGGGAGTGAGAGATTGAGGAGAGAGAAATCGAGAGGACTAGGAGGAGCCTTCCTCCACAAGAACAGGATTCGATTGAAGATGACTTGGAGCTGTAAAAATCTTCATGGATTTGGAGCTGTAAAAATATGGAGTCTGCCGGCTGAAATCGGCCATCTCACAGCATGAAGATTTCGAGAAGAGTTCATTGAAGATAACTTCGAGAAACTTTGCTTTGGCCTGAGCTAAGATATCATGATATCTTCAACCGGCTTCGATTTTGCGTCTTTGGGGAAGAGATTGAGCTGGCGAATTAGCTTCTTTGCTTGAAAGATTGGAAAGTCGAAGGCGGTGGGAAGGCGGAGATCGTTGTGAAGGATGGCGAAAGAAGGAGAAAATGCGGAGAGGAAGATGAGAAAGTCTATAAAGGTGAGACCTTTGAGGTAAAGCTTGATTTTTTTTCTCTTTGATTTCGATTTGGGGGTTTGGGGAAGTAGGGTTTTCAATTGGCATATCAACGCAAGGTGGATAGAATGGGGTCAACTGCATCTCAGTTTCGATAGATTGCTAGTTGATTTGGACTGGGAATTGCTATGGCTTTCGTATTCTGATCTTATTCATGTATGCATCAGTTTAATCGTATATACTCGCACATGTCATTTGGGAAGAATTATCATCCTAAAGGCAACTACACCGGTGATTCTGATTCTTCTCAACTTTTTTGTTTGTTTTTTTTAAATTAATTTTTCTATAAAGTTTGCTCTAAAATACTGTTTCTAGTCATTTAGCAAGGGAAAGTTTGAGTTTTTGTGAGAAGGCTGTGATATGTTTGTGTAGTTTAGCTAGATATATGATAAAAACATGGATAAATGGATGATTATGTGATCAGGGTTCGTTTTAGAAGTTCGATGGGTAAATTGAGTTTAGTTGCACACAATTGAATTCTTAAAGCAATAACTTTTCGCTCTAAGCACTTAACATCTATTCTTGAACATACCAGCCACTCTGTATTCAATTCCTCTCTTTTTATACATGGAGAATATTAATAGACATGTAGTGTATAGTGGAGAACTGATTCATGTGGCAATTACAGGTTGCAGTTTGAGAGCTGTTACCATGGTACGCTCAGATATGCGGTGTTGCTGCTTTGGTGCCACATAATTTCAAATAAGGAAGGGTCGTACTCTTAATCATGAAGACATTATTGGTAAGATCATTCTTACACATTCAGCCTGAGAATTTTCTTGGATGTACTACAATTATAAATTTAGTGTATATCCAAATCAAGACTGTTACTGATCGACATTTATCTGCATCTGTTTGTATGAATCAAAATGAAAATAATGGCATTGTCATGTATCATTGAACCTTGTGCTAAATTTGTTTTGGTATATTGGAGACTCTTAGCCAAGTCAATTAAGTGTTACCCCCAGGTCCCAAGACAAATCCTTCTGAAAAAAAATGAATTTCAATGAGAATTACAAGGAAGTATCGCTCTTTGTATTATGGTAAAGAACTTTTAACATTGCATATCGAGATCATCATATAAAGCATCAGTCAATAGAGCGCCTCTAAGGTCCAACTAGTTTTATCAGTTCATATGATTTTGTACCTCTTATGTAATTGCGAACACCATGTCAACAACAATCGCAAATGTGCATGTTCTGTTTCCTGACAAGCAGAACTATAGGGCAGAAAAGACAACTCAGTCTTGACCCTAATTATAGTAAACTGAGATATGGTAAAACGAAGGGAACTATTGATGAATAAGAGAGGATATTTTCGCTAAAGTGCAAATTACTGAGGGTGTATCTAGTGACATTGTTAAAATCTAACTTCTGTGAATGAGATTTGTTCAACTAGTAACATATGGTCTTTTGTTAAATACTATATAGTTTGTTTCAGTAGCCTCTTTATTTAGAATGAACCATGGGTGTCTTCTCACTCATCAAGATAAAAAAAAGTTTTGTAACCCCTAATTGTTGTTGCATGAATTTAATTGGTTGCATAAAATGCAGCTTTCTAGCACTACAAAAGTCTTAAAAGCAGTGATTATGTGACTGTGAGAAAGAACTTGAAAATTCAACATTTGAAGTCACTCCAGATCTGTTAACTTGATTGGATACTAAGATTTTAAAATACGAATCTAATGTACTACTTAACCTATCTCTGTTTTGAATAGAAAACAGGTTTTATTGCAAATAGATTAGCAGTAGATTTTATAATTTCCATAAATTTCTATGAAATACTTGTCTGGCCATGTTACTGTCAGCTTTTGCATAATCTACTGCGTAGTCAGTTGATGGTGTCTATTGGTTTGTACCTGAAAGTATGTGTTGCACTTTGTTCAACAATAACTTCTTTGATTACTACAAGAAATCTGGCCATCAATAGCATTTGATAATAGCGTTTTTTTTACTTTGTGCTATGAAAAGCTCAGTTTTTATAGCATTGTAATATTAAAACGCTGTGGAAAAAAAGGGCGGGAGTTAAGTCAGAGTGATACAAGTAGACACTGTGCTATAAATAGGACTAGAACTGGAGGAAATATGGGCATTCATTGATTTGTAAAAACAATTGTACATTGAGCGTTTGCTCTCTAGGAGACTAAGGCATCTCGAATAGCCTTCTTATCATTCCATATCATTCAATACAATTCATTTGTTACTACTACTCTTTGTATTGAAAGTTGCATGATCAACATTCATTCTTGCACATCTCTGTTTAGTAGTTTGTTTGTTGAGACTGCAAGATTCAATCCATCTCTCTCTGATTTCTGCCAAGAAGATCTGAGTTGATGTGCTTCCCTTCTGCAGGATATAATAAGAGTAAGTCAGATCATAACACTGTCAGGTGCTGTTCTTATTCTGTCAGTTCTTATTTGGAGTTCAAATTGTTGTTCTTATTTGCATTTCAAATTACTGTTCTCGTTTCAGGTGCTGTTCAAGTTTGGAGTTCAAGTTTGGTTACTATGAGACAAAGTATGGTTCTTCATTACTATGTTCAGAATTCTATTTTAGTTTCAGTCCTTGTTGATAGCAGGCTTTTCAAACTGCTTTTTATTTGATTCTAACGTGAAAATTTGATTGCAGATTGCTTTTCTCACACAAGCAAGATTAGTTTTGGAAAAGGTATGTCGCTCATTATAAAAATCAATTTCTTTGCAGTAAGTTATATAAATATAGATTAAAATGTTATCCAGTCTAAGTTTGTTACTGGTATTTAGTCTTATACCTCCTAGCTTGTGCTTCAGCAACGCTAAAAATTATATCTCATAATGGAGCTAGTGGTGTGTACCCGGGTTCAACGGATCTTGCCTATGTTTGGCACCATCTTCAGCTTAATTGGGATGGCCATGGACAATGATTTTCAAGTAAATTCCTCTGAAATCTCTGCACTTCGAATTACTCTGAATTTTTATATTGTGTATGGGAAAACACATCTACAATGGTCAAAATCCCTTAGTTATGCCTAAATCTTCATATCAGATTAACAACTCTGTGCTCTCCCTAAAGATCATACCATTGGATGAATACTGATGTGTGCATCAATATTCATCCGACAGTGTACACCATGATCCTACCAATGATGTGTAGCATTATAAACATCTAAAAATCACCACATAGAGTCAAAACCCATTAAATCCGCCACGAGATACACATCAGGGTGAGATTGTCAAAACTCTGCACCCCAAGAGAGCTAGCAGAATTTACACTAACAAATATCTGAGCAATAAAAATTGCAGTACATGTATATACCCAATGTTGAAGAACAAGTCAAAGAGAGAAAAAAAGAAGTAAACTTGTTGGGTTGTGTCAAATAACAACAGGGCAGGCAGCATTCAATTTGATAAGGGATCAGTTCACACATTTGTTGAACACTAAAAGAGCAAAGAGTGTTATAATAGTGGGATAAGGTTTGCACCTAACATATAGATAAAAACTGGATCACTGGTTTCTGGGCCAGATTATGGAAACTTATCCATGGCAATGTCATTTACTTGCAAGTGAATTTTAATTTTTCGATCAATAATTATATTCATTTTGGGTTGACAGACCATGGGTAGAGAAGCAAAAGAGTTTGGGCTTGGAAGTAATATGTATTATGTGGTACTAGTAGCTGGCGCTGTGGTATGGCAATGTTCTTGCATCGGTAGCCTAGGTGTAATCTACTGTACAAGTTCACTCTTCAATGGCATTATGGGTGCTGTTCTTCTGCCTCTCGCAGAAGCTGCAGCAGTGATTGCATACCATGAGACCTTCACAGGAGAGAAGGCCATGTCCCTGGCACTTTGTCTATGGGGTTTCACATCTTACTTTTATGAAGAGTATAAAATGAAAATGAATGTGGACAATGGAGGCTATGCACCCTTGGCACGCACTACACCACAATTAGTTATTAATAGCATTTAATTATAGCGTTTTTTATACTTGTGCTGTGATAAGCTCAATTTTAATGCCATTCCATTGATAAACCTAAGCTGGAACCAGAGGTCACTTTTTTTAGATCATGACACATGTTAATTTGTTAATTTTAGATAGTTATTTCAGTAGCTTTATTACATCTGTTGATCTGACTTTCAGTTTTCCTGGTTGCATAAGGACACCTTTATAATGGAAAAGGACCACAAGAAGAGCCGAAGAGCTTACAACGACATTCTGATTGACAGAGCTTGATATGCTTGAAAATGTGGAAATTGGAGAGCAAAAGCAACGAGATGATGCTACAAGGCTGCAAAGAAAAAGACTGGTGTCATTCTTGGTAGTTACTTGGCAGTGATGACAGTCATATTCTTTTGGGCAGCATACAAGACAGATTTCTTTCCGGTATGAAGCTTCTTTTTGGGTTTTTTTTCCTCTGGGAACTGAGAATGCCTTGAACTGTGAATTTATATTTATCCCAGCATTAATGTGCCTATTAATGTTCAATTTGATCATCGAAAAATCTCAATCTGTTGAAGAATATATGTGAGTACTCTGATGTATATTTGGAAGCCATGGTTAGTTTGTCTATGATAAATATAATTTACCACACTCTCAGTTGTTCTGATTAGCTCTCTTCTCTTGCTTCATAAATTTTCAGCGTATATTCAAAGTTTCGAGTCTGCAAAAAAACAGCTCGAGATGATTATAGAAGGCTTGCATCAGCAATATACCTGCAAGTAAGCACAATCAGCCAGGCCCTCATCTTTGTGACACGATCACGTAGTTGGTCTTTTCGTGAGCGTCCTGGTCTTTTGCTTGTTGTGGCTTTCTTGGTTGCACAGTTGGTGAGTAATTTGTATCAGGCAAATCTTGCTTCCTTTCTATTTTTTTCTTTTCTTGGGCTTATTGACTTTTTCATGTGCAGATTGCTACTCTTATTGCGGTCTATGCTGATTGGGATCAGAAGGTATGGTTCTATTTTCTTCTTTTCCTTTGGGTCATTATTTTTCCTAGATATTTTTTGTTTTGACATACATTATTTTGATTTTTATTGGTGTTACGTTTGAATGACATTGATTTTTACCAATCCAAAAGCACCTTGTATGGCCATCTCTCCAGCATTGATTTTTTCTGATGCAGTCAGTTCTCACTGGAGTCCCTTCCTGTCACAAAGAGGACAGGAGATGAAGTCTTTTTCTGGTTCAACCTGCAAGCAAGGAGAAATCGAGGCCAAACTGCCAATTTCCTAGTGGCAATGTCTTAGGTATACATTCTATTCTTTGTGTGTATGTTTGCATGATTTATTGCAAGGATCTAAATCTTTTTCATGAAACAAGTTCTTTTTTTGCACGAGTTCTGTACTTTAAGTAAGAGCTTGCAGTTGGTTTAGCAAGTTCGACTGCAGAGGGACTGCAGCAACAAGAGACACTTGATGCCCTCCCTAAAGCCATCCGATCCAGTATTTCACATTTTCTATTCTTCTCTCTCGTTGACAAGTCATACTTGTTCCGAGGGGTATCAAATGACTTGCTTTTCCAGTTGGTAAGTCGTCATAATACCTCTGAGTTCGAAAGTATATTGTTTGATAATTCTCAAACTTATGACGCTACATTCACTTGAAGGTTTCGGAGATGAAAGCCGAATACTTCCCTCCCAAAGAAAATGTCATTTTGCAGAATGAAGCTCCTACAGACTTCTACATACTAGTGACTGGTGCTGTGGTAATAACCAATATTCTTTTGTCAGTTTCTTGTTGTAGAGTTTCTGATCTAGAAAGCCCTATAACATGTTTCTTAATGATACTGAATTGTCCTCTTTTATGCAGGATCTTATCGTGCTAAGAAATGGAGTAGAACATGCAAGTCTGGTCTTTAAGATCCTTTAAATAATCCATTATGACAGACAACTAGATACAGCTGCTTAGAAGCTGAAATTGGCTATTTCTTGTTTGCCTTGATGAGTTGAGTTCATTCTTAGATGGACTAGTTGATGTTTGCAGGTTGTAGGAGAGGCAAAAACTGGGGATCTTTACATGAACTATCTCCTACAGGTAACATTTACATGAACTATCAGCAAGTAAAATTTCTAGATGTATTAAACATCCATACACTATTGAAGAATTGTAAACATCCATACCCTGGAGCTGTGAATCAGGCATTGTCAACCTAAGGTTTACTCAACAATTCTATTCCCCTCACTCTCCTCTTCCGAATAGTATCAGTTAGGTTTTTCATCATCTGTATGAATTGTATGGCATGCCATTTCCTAAGAAGTTTGAAAGCCAACATCAGTATTTTGCTTTATAACCTTGTTTAACCATAATTTGCAGATATTCCTCAGTTACTTGTATTCTTCTTCTTTCTTTCACTACCTTTCATCTTCATGTGTCCACTAGTCTTGTTGTTTGTTGGCTGAACTAAGTTTAAGTTGCTTAGCATTTACATTTCATATATGGTTCAAAAGCTAACTCCGCCCGTTGCAACGGCCGGTCCCAAGCCCGGATAAAGGAGGAGGGTTGGTGTTAGGCTTGTGATAGCCAACCGTAAAAAAACCCATCACATCCCTTTTCATGGATATTGGTTCAAAAAGATTAATGCAGAAGGATAGGGCGTCCCCCGCTATAAGCGACGCGCTGCACCTACGCTCGGGTGTAGTGACAAATGAGCAAGGCGCGCTGCAGCGGCGCCCGGCTGTAGTGTTAAATAGGCAAGGGTTCTCGCACCTTTCTGGACGGGGGCGAGTAAAGAAGCTAGTCCAGGTTAGAGCTAGAGATAGAATGATTAGATTAGCCTCTTGGAACATAGGAACCTTGACGGGAAAGACAATAGAATTAGTGGATGTCATGCGTAGGAGGAAAGTAAACATAGTTTGTCTTCAAGAGACAAAATGGAAGGGGAACAAGGCTAAAGATTTAGGAGGAGGGTTCAAACTCTTCTATTCTGGTAAAGATGGCACTAGGAATGGGGTGGGAATAGTGATAGATAAAGTTTTTAAGGAGGCAGTAGTCGACGTTAGGAGGTTTGGGGATAGAATCATAAGTATTAAATTAGCTTTAGAACTAGAGATAGTGCATGTTATTAGTGTGTATGCACCCCAAGTGGGTTTGGACGAGGAGACTAAGAAGGATTTTTGGGACTCTTTAGAGGAGTTAGTTCTTGGAATTCCCTCTTCCGATAGGGTTTTCCTAGGCGGGGATTTGAATGGCCATGTCGGTAAGGATAGAGTTGGGTATGAGAGGGTACATGGAGGTCAAGGCTTTGGGGATCGAAACACTGCGGGGATTTCTATTCTAGATTTTGCTTTAGCTCAGGATTTTGGGATCGTAAATACTTTTTATAAGAAGAGGAAAGATCACTTGGTGACCTTTGCGAGTGGGCATAATAGAAGTCAAATTGATTATTTTCTTGTGAAGAGACACGATTTAGGTAGGTGTAAAAATTGTAAGGTTATACCAGGAGAGTGTCTGACATCCCAACATAGGCTGTTAGTTCTCGATTTTTGTCTTAAGAGTAGGGGTCGTATTGCTATAGAACAGGTTAGATCGAGAATTAAGTGGTGGACCTTACAGGGAGATGTGTGCCAAAGATTTCGAAAGAGGATTTTGGGTGGCCAGTCAGTTTCAGAGGGTGGGGAGAATCTAGAACCAAAGGATAGGACTAGTAGCGCGGATCTTTTTGAACATTTGGCAAACCGAATAAGAAGATGTGCGAAGGAAGAGTTAGGACAGGCCAAAAGAGGAGGTTTCTATGGTAAGGAGACATGGTGGTGGAACGCGGATGTGCAACAAACCATTGCGGAAAAGAAAAGATGCTTTAAGGCGTGGCAAAATGATAGGTGCCTAGAGTCTTATGAGCTTTATAAGCAGGCTAAGAAGTTGAGTAGTAGAGCAGTAGGGGAAGCTAAGAAGAGAGCGTATGATGCTCTTTATAATAGGCTAGGTACGAAGGAAGGGGAGAAGAATATTTTCAAGATAGCGAAGGCTAGAGAACGAAAAACTAGGGACTTGAGTCATGTTAAGTGTGTTAAGCATGAGGATGGAAGAGTCTTAATGCAGGATAAAGCTATTTTAGATAGATGGAAGGATTACTTTTGGAACCTACTCAATGGAACACATGTAGGGGAGTTAAACTTGGAGGGGTATGCTTCACAGGAAGGGAGAGATCGCGTGTTCCATCGCAGAGTTAGTGCCACAGAAGTGAGAGAAGCTTTAAAAAGAATGAAGACAGGGAAGGCCGTTGGACCGGATGATATACCAATTGAAGCATGGAAATGTCTGGGAGAAGTTGGGATTCAATGGCTAACTAAGCTCTTTAATAGGATTTTGGAAACTAGAAAAATGCCAGATTCATGGAGGCATAGCATTGTGGTACCAATTTATAAGAACAAAGGGGATATCCAGAATTGCTCGAACTATAGAGGGATAAAGCTTATGAGTCATACGATGAAACTTTGGGAGAGGGTTATAGAACAAAGACTTAGGAGTTTAACCACGATTTCGGAGAATCAATTTGGATTTATGCCAGGTAGGTCTACTACGGAGGCCATCTTCCTGCTTAGGCAAACTGTAGAAAAATATCGAGAGGCACGTAAGAGTTTGCATATGATTTTTATTGATCTGGAGAAAGCATATGATAGGGTCCCCAGGGAGTTAATTTGGTGGGTGCTTGAAAGGAAGAAAGTGTCTCAATGTTATGTCGATATCATTAAGGATATGTATGAAGGGGTTGTAACAAGTGTTCGCTCAGTAGGTGGGATGTCTAGTGAATTTTCAGTGACAGTAGGACTACATCAAGGGTCGGCGTTAAGTCCATATCTCTTTGCTTTGGTCATGGATGAGTTGACGAGACATCTGCAAGAAGATGTACCTTGGTGCATGTTATTTGCAGATGATATTGTCTTAATGGATGAGACTAGTGCAGGTTTAGGTCAGAAATTAGTTAAGTGGCAGGAGGCTTTAGAGAGTAAAGGTTTTAGAATTAGCCGTTCGAAGACGGAGTATCTAGTGTGCAACTTTGGGTGTGAACCAAGAGGGAGAAGTCATTCAATTGAGATCGAAGGTGTTGAGGTCCCGGAGTGTGAGGCTTTTCGATATCTAGGGTCTATAATTCAAAAGAATGGGGCTATTGGAGCAGATGTAGACCACAGGATTAAAACTGGTTGGTTGAAATGGCGAATGGCGTCAGGAGTATTGTGCGATAGAAGGATGCCTGCAAGGCTAAAAGGGAAATGCTATAAGACAATTGTTCGACCAGCCATGCTATACGGTTCAGAATGTTGGGCTACTACGGGACAACATACGCATAGGATGGCAGTAGCAGAAATGCGTATGTTAAGGTGGATGTGTGGTAAAACTCGTAAGGATAAGATTAGAAATGAAAGAATTAGGAGATACTTAGGTGTAGCGCCCATAGAGGAAAAAATTAGAGAAAGACGTTTAACTTGGTTTGGTCATGTGCGGAGGAGACCAAGCACGGCGCCAATTAGAAAATGTTTAGATTGGCAAGTTAATGGAGGGTGTAGACGGAGGGGACGACCGTTGAAAACTTGGATGAAGACGGTGAATGAAGATATCATTGAGCTTGGATTAGGTGAGGAAATGTGGGAAGATCGCATTGCTTGGAGAACCAAAATTCATGTAGCCGACCCCGAAAATCTCGGGAATGGGCTTTGATGATGATGATGATGATGATATGGTTCAAAAGCTATGTGCATACAACATTTGCTTTTCCACTCCTCTCTTCATTAAAACATCCCTTATCAAATTTAAGATGAATTTTTAATTCAAAGATTTCTCTGACCTTTGTTAGTTCAAATTATAATTCCTTCTACATTTTAGATTCACGATAACATGCTCATACAAGTTAAACATGTTTTTGTTCATCAGTAGTTTAACAGATATCCTGCTATCAGAAATCTGGACCATTTCCTTCTTTAGTTCTCTCTTTCTTTCCAATGAGGATGTAAAGATGTGAGGTATTTTGTGTATTCTAGCTCTTCAATTTACATAGTTCCATAAATTCCTATTTTTATTCTGACATTGTGTTTAATTTACTTTCCACTGGTTTGTCGCTGACATCGACCATACTCTAGTTGTAGGATACTTATGCAATCTCAATTTTCACCCAACCTTCCAGGTAACTACTAAAGATACTTATGCAAAGCCCCCCATGAAGGTACATGCACAGAGAGCAAGCCTGATGGATTTACTGCTAATACCTTTATGATTTTGTCCCAAAATTTTGAACAAAAATAAAATTTTCTCGTGAGTGAGTGGGTGGGTTGATTTGTGGGATGAAAATCTGGAAAACATTTTAATGTACCATCTGTCCTCTCTTATAGTAGTCAAAAACAAAAATGGCTGTCAGACTGGCAAAGAAAAACAGTTGTCAGACTCATGTCATTTTGTTCTATTTGTGGTTGTAATGTTATCATATACGATGACAGGAATAGAAATCAATCCATCTTGTGAACATCTTGACAAGAAAAGTTGGCATCAGTGGAGGTTGGCAAATGATGCTACATTTGTCCGTGCTACTTTCAGCAACCGGCTTTCAATATTTATTCAGGACACTGCTGCTGTTGTTGTTGCCGTGCTTATTGGGATGATACTGCAATGGCGTCTAGCACTTGTGGCTTTGGGAACCCTACCCATTCTTATTGTTTCAGCTATAGCACAGGTTTCAATTGCACTTTTCTTCTCTTTGGGTCTGTGATTCAGCTTATAGGATGTGCAAGGTAAGCAAGTCTGTGCTGTTTGGTAATAAAAACTAGGAAAAGTTCACTATTATTAGCATCGCATATTTAGATTAGTGCCATCGATGGGCGAAATAAAATATCATAATATATTTTTATGTGAATCATGTGCAACGGACTACGGCCAGGTGTGACTAAGTCAGTCAACCACCTACAATCTTGGTATTTAGGATGACTCGGCTACACTAGACTGAGATGTGTGTGCTTGGACTAGTTATACTTGTTCTCGGCACCCAATACTTGTGGTGGTTCAAATAACTTATCTATGCCAGGAAGATTTTATTTAATGTTGTAGCTCTGATCTGAAAAACTGGATTGAATTTTAATCTTGGATTTTGTTTTGGTTTGATTTTGGACAGTAACATATACTACGTTAACGATCGACTGGATAAGAGAACATGGACTTATATATTCGGTGCTTGCTGTGCGACTACTGTGTTCATACCTTCGTTCCACAACTACTGAATATGGTCATTTTTGGGGCTTGGAATGACCACTTATACTTCTTGGTACATGACTGTTGCTGCTCTTGTTCATGGTCAGGTAAGGGTTTTGGTGTAGAGTTACCCATTTATGCTTAAGTTTTGTTTGATTACTGGTGTTAATTAGTTTTGGGGTTTTATTTATGGCAGGTTGATGGGGTGCAACACTCAGCCCCAACTTTTTTTAAGAATATTTGGATTTATTTAATTGATTTGTTTACTTTATTCTGTTTTTAATTTGTTTGTATTGTTTGTTTCTGCAGGTTAGGTGGGATGAACATTCTTTTGGATCAACAGTCAAGCGGTGGAGATACGAGTGGCTCTCTCTTGACAAAGTACATACTTCATTAGTATTAGAATTTATCTAAATGGATTGAACAATGGTCACACCCCAACAGGCTTTCTCCTTACATGTCTGCAACAACTTTGTTATAGAAAGCTGCAGAGATGGGTTCTAAACTAAGTGATAGTTCAATAACTCTGATTCTCCTCAGAAGATTCATGGGCTACTCATCCAGCGCATTGAGCTCAAATGGGTCACTACACGAGGCCCCTTCCACAGTTAATCAAGCAACGACTATTGGCTTACATGTGGCAAATCAGAATTTTTTTAGTAAGAATTGTTTAAGTTTAAGTGTAATACATCATCTTATTAAGAGAGTTAAGAAATGTTTAAGTGTAATACATTATCTTTATTATTTGATAGATTTTGTGACTCAATGTAATACATTATCTTATTAATTACATTACTTTGCCTCCATTCATGGAAATGTTTAAGTTTGGCACATTTAAATTTTAATTTTCTAGAAATAAAACTTATAAGATGTAATAAAAAGTCATTTGATAGCAAAAAAAAATAATTTTTTTTTTCCTATGTATACTCTACCATAGCGTTTTTGAAACGCTATGGTATAGTCTACCATAGCATTTCAGAAATGCTATGGTAGACTCTATCATAGCGTTTCAGAAACGCTATGGTAGACTCTACCATAGCGTTTTTAAAACGCTATAAAAGACTAACTTACTATAAAAGGCTCTACCATAGCGATTTTTTTTTTTTTTTGCTATTGAAACAAATGTATACGTGTTTGTTTCAACACAATCACGTGATTTCCAGCGTAATTTTCACCATCTTGAAAATTTGTTAGATTGAATGTCTATGAAACTTCATCATCATTTGTTTTATCAAATCAACAATTTCACGCAGATTTTGAAATGACAAAATCCCCCGAATTTGTAACATTCATTTTAATGTTTTTTTTATATATTAATTTTTTAAATATAATTTGTTTTGTTGATATAGGAATTTTCTGCTTGCTCATCCAATATTTTGGAGGAAGGGTGGAGTCATTCGATTTGTGCAGATGTAGAGAAACACTTCAAAACAGATAAAACTAGACATTACAGATGTTTGAATGCTGAGAATGCATCTGTGGCGTGGCATGAAAATGACGTGTCTTGGGCCTGCCTAATGAACACCCCTTAAAATGTTTCTGAAGACGACCAAACATTTTTATGGAAAAATTGGGACAGAGTTGTTTAGAATTATGAGAAATTTGTTTTACCATCAAGATCAAGTTCACATGATATATAAATAAGCGAAAATAGAGTTTTCAAAATTGTTTCCCACTTGTCTTGCTGAATTGTACATGGATTTGGTATGTGACTTTTCTTAAACTATTTTTTTTGGGGGTCAAATAATATAAAAAGTTAGGTCATGTTTTGTTTTTAGGCGGATAGTTACGGATTCGTGTTTGATTATTATCCAACTGGGTGAGGATAGCTCAGTGTTCATTCGGATATGCGAAACAGGTAACACATCATACACTTTTACATGTGCTTAGCTGCATATTTTCATCGCCACCAAGGATTACTATATAAACATTAAATCTCATGATCTTATTGATTTCTGTAGGCTGTTCATTTTTTTATTATTGCATGACTACTATTATTTTAGAGAAAATCAATTCTCAAATGGGCACGACCCAAAAACCATTGTGTATTTTGGAAATGAGTATTCAAAACCTCGCATTCACGTATTTCAATCTGGTAATTTATTTTCTTTATGTTTATGTAACTTTATTTCTGTCTTAGTTTTTTTTTTATTATAACAAATGTATACGTATTTGTTAAATTGGATGACTATGAGGCTTCATCATGATTTCCTTAATCAAATCAACAATTTCACGCCGATTTTGAAACGACAAAGCCCCCGAATTTGTAAGATTCGTTTTGATTTTTTTTATATATTAAAATTTTTAATATAATTTTTTCATAATTTGTTTTGATATAGGCCTTTTTTGCTTGCTCATCCACTGTTATGGGGGAAGGATAGGGTCCTTCGATTTGTGCGAGATGTAGAGAAAAATTTCAAAACGAATAAAACTAGACATGACAAATGTTTGAATGTTGTGAATGCATTTGTGGAATGCAAATGATGCGTATTATGCATGCCTGATGAACATCCCTTAAAATGCCTATCATGTATGCTATAAACCAACATCACGAAAACAAATAATTTTTTTTTTAATAAAAACATACTGGATGCAGATTTTGGTGTCAAAGTGAGTTCATGTAAGCAATTGGTGCAACGTTACCACCATGATGAAAATGGAAATATGGTGGACCATGTAATAAAAAATCTCGATGAGATAATGTCTAGAATAAGTGGCGATTTCAAGGATTACTATATAAAAATTAAATCTCATGATCTTAGTGATTTCGGTAGGCAGTTCACTTTTGAATTATTCCATCACTACTATTATTTTAAAGAAAATCAGCTCTCACATGGTTACGACCCAAAAACCGTTGTGTATTTTGGAAAGGAGTATTCAGAACCTCGTATTCACGTATGGCAATCTAGTAATTTATTTTCTTTTATGTTTTTGTAACTTTATTTCTGTCTTAGTTTTTTTTTTTTTTTTTTTGCTATTGTAACAAATGTATACGTGTTTGTTTCAACGCAATCACGTGATTTCCAGCGTAATTTTCTCCATCTTGGAAATATGTTAGATTGAATGTCTATGAAGCTTCATCATGATTTGTTTTATCAAATCAACAATTTCACGTATATTTTGAAATGACAAAATCCCCCGAATTTGTAAGATTCATTTTTATGTTTTTTTTTTTTATATATATTTAAATTTTTTTAATATAATTTGTTTTGTTTATATAGGCATTTTCTGCTTGCTCATCAAATATTTTGGAGGAAGGGTGGAGTCATTCGATTTGTGCAGATGTAGAAAAACACTTCAAAACAGATAAAACTAGACATTACAGATGTTTGAATGTTGTGTAATGTGGCATGAAAATGACGTGTCTTGGGCTTGCCTAATAAACACCCCCTTAAAATGTTTATGAAGACGATTAAGCATTTTTATGGAAAAACAGGGACAGAGTTGTTTAGATTTATGAGAAATTTATTTTACCATCAAGATCAAGTTCACATGGTATATAAAGAAGCGGAAATAGAGTTTTCAAAATTGTTTCCCACTTGTCTTGCTGAATTGTACATGGATTTGATATGTGACTTTTCTGAAAGTATTTTTTTTTGGGGTCAAATAATAAAAAGTTAGGTCATGTTTTGTTTTTAGGTGGATAGTTACGGATTCGTGTTTGATTATTATCCAACTGGGTGAAGATAGCTCAGGTGTTCATTCGGATATGCGAAACAGGTAACACATCATACACTTTTACATGTGCTTAGCTGCATATTTTCATCGCCATGGATTAAAAAGCACTACATGATTAACTCGTTTGCTTTTTATTCATCATTCATGGATTAAAAAACATTACAAAAGTTCGATATTATAAAAGTAATAAAAGAACTTGGGAAGCACAGTAGTTGTAGTTCACCAAAATTACAGTAAGCAAACATCAGATCTCCAATCAAGGATATTTCAAACCCTATTTGGGTTTGTGCCTACAGTAACGTGCCTCTGATTTCATTGTGCATTTCTTTTAAAATATTGTTCGTTTCTGATTACGAGCATTACTTGCATGATTTTTTTGGGACAATGACAGCTTGGCAGCTCTTTTGGTTCGGAGTTGAATAAAGTTGATCTTCTTATTCTCTTGAGCGATGTGGAAGGCATATACACTGGTTCTCCTAATGAGCCACATCTGAACTAATAATTACCATATACTAAAGTGAAACATGGAGGATTGATCACATTTGTAGAGAAATCGAGAGTGGAAAGAGGTGGTATGACTGCTAAAGTAAAAGTTGCCCGTTCATGCAGCTGAATCGGGAGTACCTATTGTTATTACAAGGTAATTGTCTATAGATCTTGTAGAATCGCAAGCTAATGTGTGCTTGTAGAATCATCTTTTATTTATTAGAACACAATATTAGTCCTGTTTATTCCGATATTCAATGGTGCACATTCATTTTTATTTTATTTTTGAGAGGCTATTTATTAAGACTAGTTTGTGATTTATGTTAACCTTTGCATTGCAGGCTCTGTCTTCACAAGAAACGAAGAAAAATTTCTTGGACATAGCTGATGCATTGATGGCAAATGGAAAAAAAAGTACTATGTGAGAATCAAACTGATGTTGAAGCTGCGCAACTGGATGGGAATGAAAAAGTGTTGATATCTCGACTGACTCTGAAAGCTGAAAGGCAAGTTATTTAAGCATTTGCTGACATGGAAGAACCAATTGGTCATGTTTCAAAGAAAACAGAGGTGAAGGTGTGGGAAGTGGATGTTTGATTTGGCAAACTTGTATTCCCATAAGAGTATTAAGTGTGATTCCTGATACCGTAATCAGACTTAAGAGTATAGGCAACCATTTCAAGTATGTAGACAACATGGATACAAAAATGTAAACTTTGCATGCCTATATGATATAAGTGAGGTGGTGAATGAAAAACAAAATGTCCCCTGAAAATCGCAATTTTACAAGGAATCCGTGTATATTGTTGGATTGGGTTTGTTAGAATAAAATCCTTTACGAATTTATAAGGTCGGATGATGAAAAATTATCATGTCCGGTTCCTTCGGGGGATGGATCTATAGGAATTCACCTATCCTAATAACAAATAAACATGATTTGAATGATCCCGTATTAAGAGCTAAATTGGCGAAAGGGATGGGTTGTAATTATTATGGTGAACCCGTATGGCCCAATGATTTTTATATATTTTTCCAATAGTAATTTTGGGTAATATTGCATATAATGTAGGTCTAGCGGTTCTAGAACTGTCAATGAAGGTGAATATAGCCAAAGGGGTTATGGTCGAGTGGTTAAGGCCTTGTGGGATTAGTCCCCACGTCCTTGCTTCGAGACCCTCCGGCGGCATCGTTTCTTTCGGGGTGATGTTGACCTATAGGTGGCACCTCGAGGTTAGGTTACGGGATCCTATACAAACCCGACTCAACTTTCAAAAAAAAAAAAAATGAAGGTGAATATAGTGTTGAACAAAAATACTAGATACTTTGATGTATATAATAAAACTTATAGTTGGCTGATAAAAAGGGGGGCTTGAAAACACCACCGTCAACTTCTTTTTTTGCATTTTTCCACTTTTGATTAACACCACTATATAAATGGCATGAAAATCTTTTTGCTAGATTTCAATGTGATGAGAGTGGAAACCTATTCTTCTATTTTTGCGCACCATGGTTCTTCACCAATCTGCAACACTCTTATGTCTATATCTCCTACTCCATCTCCAATCTCCCATCTCCAATAATGATCTCTCCCTCTCCACACAAGTTTACTCAATGCCAACTCCCCAACTTCTCAATCAACCCAACAGAAACCTACACTTGAAATTAAAAAGTGTACTAAATCAGATTGTTTGTGCAATTGAGTTTTAGAAGATGGAGGAAGACAAGAGAGCGTTTGTTGCTTATACAACAAACACAGTTAAACCAAGGCTAAACTCATCACAATCTGTGTGATGGAAGGCTAAAGTTTACGAAAGAAGCTTGATCTGAAGATTTGGGCTAAAACCTGACTAACCTGGTCCAAATGTTGAATCTCAACATGCCCACTGAAGCCCAGTTATACTCGTCCACTGGGCCCATTTTCTTAGTGAAAGTTCAACCGAATATATCGACGTATTTTTTACTTCTTTAAAACATTATTGTATTACAAATTTCTTGGATAAGGTAGGTTTAAAAAATAAGAAAAAATAATTAGCTTAAACAAATGTTTTTAAGAATTGAAAGTATTGGAGATGCTATTAGGAACAGAAACCGCTGGCAAGGGCACATCGAGAATTATGTCGAACATTTCGCTTTCTCCATGGTATCAAGCATACCCCAAATTGCATCCCCACCCACCACAAAAAAACATTATGGATTATGGTGAAACAAGTTTTGAAATAGAAGCATCTGAAAGCCCATTGCATATGATTTCCCTTTCTTTTTGACCCATACTGATAAAAAGTATAATTCTTGAATTATTGAGGATTTTTATTTGTACATAGGTTGACATAGAATTATTCCAATTCTTGTGCAAATATAGATGCTAGCTTCAGTAGTAAATTTAGCTCACAAGACACTTCCTCATATGATTTGGATGCGTAGCAGTAACTGTTAAAGCATTGTTATACAATCCGTCACAAGTTTTATCCACTGAACCAAGTACATGTTAAAACCCTCTTAGTAGGTTTATTATTCATTCTAATATTGGAATTTTGTTGGGGTGTTGGTGGTGGGGGTTGGGGGAAGGATTCTTTGTGATCATCCCAACTCCCAAGCAGAAGCAGGTCCACAGCACCAGAAAAAATGGTTTGGTTGAAATACTAAGATAAGGCATCTCTCATGGAAGATTGAAGGCATGGGATTGTGTTCATAAAAGCACAAAAAGGGAGAGGTTCATTCAAGAACCATTGAGTGGTGCAATGAACCACCACATACTTAATAGGACCACACACCACCATAATACATGGGTAGTTGAGACACCAACACAAGCTAAAGTATGTGCACCACATCTCTTTGAATTCATCAAAAGCCAATCTCATTCTTTGCATTTTGAAACCCTAAATTGAATACATTTCAATCAATTTGGGTTTTAGCCACTAGGATTGCTACATTTTGGAGGCACGTGGGTTGATCTACGTAAGAACTTATTAATTACTATTCAATTATGTATTTCAATCTAGACAACCAACTAATAAGATGCCTCTATAGCTTTTGAGAACTCGGTGATTTAATCTACATCCTAACTCCTCTAGTTTTCAAGGGCCACCCAAAGGTGTATTGTTTCATTGGAAATATGGATGGCAACGGGGCGGATTTGAGCAAATCCATCCCCGATCCGTCAGGAAATGCGGTTCCCCAAATCCGCCCCGCCAATTCGTTTATAAAATTAATTAAAAACCATAACCGCCCCGTGTGGATTGGCGGATATCCACCCTGCCCCGCCAATCCGTTTATGGTTTGCGGTTTTGTTATTGGATTGTCGAGTCCCTGCCCCCCGTCTTTGATCTCAGAAATTACAAAAAAAATATTCTTGATCTCAGAGATTACAAAATATTACAAAAACTTTCTTTGGTCTTAGAAAATTACAAAATATTACAAAAATTACAAAATATGAAGATAACAAAATATTACAAAAATTACAAAATATTACAAAAAATATGAAGATCTCAGAGATCGATCTGAGATGTGATCAAAGATCAGAGATCTCAGATCTCAGAGCCTTTGACCACCCTGCGACTCGGCCACCCTTCGACCACCTGCGACTCCCCTTGAGGCCGAGATCACCCTTCGACCCTGCGACAGATCACCCTTCGACCGTGCAACCACCCTTGAGGCCGTGCGACCACCCTTCGACCCTGCGACCACCCTTCGACCCTGCGACCACCCTTGAGGCCGAGACCACCCTTCGACCACCTTTTGAGGTCGACCCTTCGACCACCCTTGAGGGCCTGAGGCAGCCTTCGACCTCGCTGTGAGTTTTGTGAGAAATGAGGAATGAAATAACAAATGAGATTATTATGAGAATGAGACGAGGGTATTCCCTATTTATAGTTTAAGGGTATTTTAGTAATTTAACCGGTTAAAAAGATATCCGCGGGGCGGATATGGTTAAATCTGTATCCGCCCCGAATAATAAACGGATATAATTTGGATATCCGTATCCGCCCCAACCTCCATATACCCTTAACCAAATCCGCCCCAAACCGGGCGAGTGGGGCGGATATCCATGAAAATCCGCCCCCACTGCCATCCCTAATTGGAAACCTTGAAGACAAAGACCACCAATGATCCTATGGCAACTTCAACTAGTAAAAAACATTTTTTCATGACATATGGGTGGAATATAGTTATTATTATAATAACGAGAGGGCTGCGATTGATTATGGGATAGATGCGAGGGAGGTCGACAGTGATGAAACAGAGAGATGAAAGTGCGCGGGAAGGGGTGTTACACGGAACTCTGTTATGGGAGAGGAGTCATTCTCTCTCTCTCTCTCTCTCGCGTTAAATCACACGTCACTTATTTCACTCCACTAAATTATTAAATCACACATCAGTTATTACAAATTAAACCACATTTTTCACTTATTTGATTTTACCAAAATCTACACAATTCAACACATATCTTGAGAAAAATCAAATAATCTAAATTTAATAGAACACACATCTCTAAGTAAATCTAACGGCCCAAATTTAATATTACATTATTCTCGAGAAAAATATAATGGTCCAAATTTAATAGAACACACATCTCTAGGTAAATCTAATGGTCCAAATTTAATAGTATACTCATCTCGAGAAAAATCTAACGGTCCAAATTTAATAATTCACACATCTCGAGAGATATTTCTCGAGATAAGTGCATAATTAAATTTGTACTGTTAGATTTAACTAGAGATCTTTTACTAAAATCTAAACGGTTCAACACGTATCTCGATGACAATCTAACAGTTTGATCTTTCGCCAAAATCTAACGGTTAGATTTACCTAGAGATGTGTGAACTATAAAATTTGGACCGTTAGATTTTTTTGAGATGAGTGTACTATTAAATTTGGACCATTAGATTTACCTAGAGATGTGTGTTATATTAAATTTGGATCGTTTATTTTTCATCGAAATGAGTGTCGAACATATAATTTTCTCGATATGCGTACAAAACGTTATATTTTCTCGAGGTGCGTGCCAAATCATATATTTTTCTCGAGATGAGTGCATAATTAAATTTGACATGTATGTACTATTAAATTTGGACCGAGATGTTTGTACTATTAAATTTGAACTGTTAGATTTACCTTGATATGTGTGTTCCATTAAATTTAGACCATTATATTTTTCTCGTGATTAGTGTAATATAAAATTTGAACCGTCAGATTTACTTAGAGATGTGTATTCTATTAAATTTGGACCATTTGATTTTTCTCGAGATGTGTGTTGAATTGTGTAGATTTTGGTGAAAAAAATAAGTGAAAAATGTGGTTTAATTTGTAATAAGCGATGTGTGATTTAATTTGTAATAATTTAGTGGATAGAGAGAGTCGTTAGATTGCTTTTACCTGGATCCGACGACTCGAGTTGATGCACATGAGGGGGTCCTGTGCATAATGCACATGAGCCCCCCTCAATCCGTAGATACCCTGATTTCATCTATGAGTTTATGTTCATTGCATTTGATTTAATTTGTTTTTAAATGATTTTGTGATAAATATTCAACAATAAACATTTCCAAATAGGGTTTTTGTAACACGTTGTGAGAAGGTAACAACTTAAGAGCTTTTGTTTATGGATCTCGAATCAAGCATCAGGATTTAAATAAATGACCTTAACCTATCACAAAAGGGCGTGGCAAAAATTTGATGTAACGTTGTCGCTCAAATGGTATAACTTGATGTGTCCAAAAATTGTCTTCCTGTGAGTTTGACTTGTAAAATCACTGTTAGACTGTCAAAGACCACCTTTTTGGTGGCTGAAGGCACTCCGATGCTTAAGTCAGTAACTTTGTTGGAAGAATGAAGTAAATCTGTACAAAACTCAGTTAAAGTTGCATACCTTTGTCGAAAGTTCCCTTTACCTTTTATAATGGTCGTAGTTAGCTCTCTGCGTGACTTAAGATGTGAGGCGCAATGGAAGGAGATGTTTCTGTAACAGTTTCCTCCTTAATGGAGACGTGTTCGTGGAGGAGTAGGTCCCTCCACGGCTCTTTCTTGGCGCAATGTTCTTATTCTTTATGAGAGAACGTGCAACGGGTTTGGATTTGGGCTTCGATTCATTTGGGTCTAGGTTTTGATCCTGCTTATGCCTCCTTAGAGGCGGGCCTTGTCTGGGCTTGTGGAATTAGCTTTATTTCTATCGGGCATCATGAGCTAGCCCAGTGGGTTATTTGTCGTGTCCTCGTGATGGGTCACTGTGCCACGTGTACGGTCGTGATGATTGGTATATTTTGATGTATCATCAGCTACTACCACCTTAGTTAGTGGGCATGCTGACGTGGCCACTAACTTTGTTAACGGTTCAACTTTTCATTTCATCATTGCCTTGTATTTAATGTTGTCAATTGCTTTTCACAAGTTGGTGTCTCAATCATTTGTTGCCCGTTTCGTTTCTTGCACACATTTTTGGGATTTCACATCCCCATCATATCTTGCACGCTGTTCCATGAGTCATCTCTTCACTGCTTGGCTCTATAAAAGGAAATGTGGTGAATACGTTTTCCCTCTTCACACTATCTTTGAATTTAGGGTTTATTTGTTCCTTCATCTTCTCCATTTTCCTTGCTCCTCAACGATGTCTGTTGGTGGTAAGTCGCCGATTCTTTGTGAGGCTCATTACTCTCCTAATAGAGCTTCTCAGTCGACTCTAGAGAGTATTTGTTTCGATTATAATCTTTGTCTGACCTCGAGCTTATCCTGCCCTGACCAGATGATAGCCCTTGTAACCCAAAGGCTGGATACATTGCACTGTATTCGTGCATGTTTTCTTCTGGCTTTCGATTCCCTATTCCGGAGTTGTTCTAGGAGTATCTGAATTTCTTGGGCATTCCTCTTGCCCAAATGGGCCCCATTGGTTGGAAGGTGATGGTCTCTTCTTACGCGAAGGCTACCCTTGCAAGTATTCCTTTAACTGCTAGGATTCTGCATTCGGTGGTTGGTATGTTAGTGAATAGGGACATTTGCTTCCTTCATTCTCCTGATTGTTTCGAGAACCTTAGTGACGACATTCGCGATTGGTCGCAGTTTTGGTTTTATGCTTCCGTGAACTCTGGCTATTTTCGATTGAGAGGTCGGTTGATTTTCCAATCATTTCGAGTTCCCAACAGGCGGAAAAATCTCCTTTTATCAGCTGAGGAACAGAAGATAAGTGAAGAATTCTTGAAGCTAGCTCGTTTTCTTGTTGATGTGTTTCTTTCTGATGACATCTTGAAGCCTAGTGGTTTATACACTATGAATGAAGCAGAACGAACTTTATTTACTGAGGCTCGTGCTAAGGCTTATGTTGCCTGTATTGCTCGTTCTTGTGTTAGTGATGCTAGCATTGATTGGAAATAAGCTCCGTCTGAGATGTTACGGATATCAATGTTCCTGTCATTGTTTTCGCTCCTGCTTCATGAAAATGAAAGCTTGCGAGGTCCACTAGTCCCTCAAGGCAATTTCCCATAGATTATGTTCGAGTTCCAAGGAAGAAACGACTTTTGAATCGTTGTTCTGCTACTTGTCAGGGTTCTGTTCAGGATATTTTTTATCGCCTGGGTCATTCTCACGATGATGTTGTAAAAGGAGATCGTGAATTTCTTGAGGAAGCTGAGGAATTAAGACTTGCATTGGAAAGGAGTGAGAATGAGACTATTTGTCGCTGGACGATGATGAGATGAAACGTCTTTCTGCTTATGGTGTTTCGGACACTAGTGAGTTGTCTAATGACGATCCTCGAGCCATTAATAAGAAAATGCTCCAATTGGCGATGGAGCAGTCTAAAGGAAATGTTGGCAGTCAAAGTCTTGGGGATCATTCTTCTTCTATTGATGTCAGTGAGGCAGCCGGGTTTCTAGTTTCTTCTCCTATTTGACAGGTTTCTCCCGCTCCTGCCGCTACCGCCAGTCTTTCCTTTGCCGCAGAAGCTTCTCGATGGGAAGGCACACGTGGTTTTTCCACTATTACTGCTATTCCATTTGTTATCCTTGCTATCGAAGGTGGTTATTCGGTGCTTTCGGATCCTCACGTCCTCCACCCACAGATTAGTTGGATTGAGCCTGAGCCGAAGAATATCCGTATTAAATCTGACGACAAGTTCTGTTGGTTTACCCAGCTTGACGTGCAGGTGGTTGGTAGAAAGGCCCTCGATGTCCATGTTTGAACCATTTGATCATATCGACCATGGTCTTGAGCAGATAATGGACGGGATGAATCATCTTGCTTACGCGTATCGAGCTGGTTGGATCAAGTGGCTCTTTTGGAGAGGAGGTTGGCAGTGCTATTGCTGGTATTTTCTTATGTCCTTTCCTGATTTGATGTGTTGAAGGTGCAATGCGCGGACTTGGAAAAAGTTGTTGTGAATCTTTGACTGAGGCGAAGAATCTGTGGGATAAGTCTGTTGCTGATCTTGATTCCTTGAAAGCTAAGCTAGATGAGGTTTGTTTTCGTCTTCGCAATGTGGAAAATGAGTTACCTGTTGAAAGAACAAGTTTCGATGAAGCTTCTTGTTCTGGACAGGAGCAATCCGTTATGTGTGACGCTGCTGAAAGGCGGGTGGAACAAATAACTATTGTGTTTAATGATGTCAAGGTAGATGCTTCCAGTATGCTTTCCACTGCTGAAGAGCGGCTTACCGCGGCCAAATCTGAACTCGCTGCTACTAAGGATAGGTTTTGTGTGGTCGAAGTTGAGGATTGGAAGCGAGTTGTTGACGGGCGGGTTGAGCTTTTTTATTATATCGAATGGCTCGGGGAAGATTTATCTAGGTATCGTCATTTGGTTGGTGAAGCGTTTGAGGATGATGATGCCGAGGAACCTGCTTCAGCAGCAGAGGAGTCGTCGCCCCTTTTAAGCACTCCAAAGTCGTTGATGTTCCCTTCTCCTGAAATGATTTCTTCTCCGATTTTGACTTGTACTGATCATGCCATTGCTCCCGTTTCCTCTCATACTTCTTTATCGCCTTCTCCAGATGTAACAGAGTGGTGTTTATTAATAAAGATTAACTTTTTATTTTTTGTAACTATTGTAGCTTTTGTGTCAAGCTCTTTTATAACTGTTTTCGTGTTTGTTTCTTGCTTAGCGGCTGGTCGCTGTCGTTCTTTCTTATTTGTTTGTAAGGGGTTGCTTTTTACTTGTATCTTTTCAGACTGTATTGATTCATTTCCTTAGCTCGAACTTTTTGTTTGCCTTTTAGGTGACTCGAGTGTCGAACGTTTACTTCGTTAGTTCGACATTTCGGCCGATTCAAAATTTTTTTGTGTTTAGGTGACTCGAGTGTCCAACATTTACTTCGTTAACTCGACACCTCGGTCTATTCGAAGTTTTTGTGTTTAGGTGACTCGGGTGTCCAACCTTTACATCATTAACTCGACACCTCGGTCGATTCAAACTTTTGTGTTTAGGTGACTCGGGTGTCCAACCTGTACTTCGTTAACTCGGCACCTCGGTCAATTCAAAGTTTTTGTGTTTAGGTGACTCGGGTGTCCAACCTTTACTTCGTTAACTCGACACCTTGATCGATCCGAAGTATTTGAAGTTTTGTGTTTAGGTGGTGTCAAACCTTTACTTCGTTAATTCGACACCTCGGTCGATTCAAAGTTTTGTGTTTAGGTGACTTGAGTATTCAACCTTTACTTCGTGGTTGATCAGACCAGAAGTTTTGTGTGTCCGACTTTTGCTATCTGACAGCCTTGTATATCCGATTTGTTGTCCACGTCAAAATTTGGAGTTCCTAAATCCATAATCTTTATTGATGTTTCCTTGAATATTTCATCGGTTTTGGCCATTAAGGCTTTCATACTGATTCAGAATATTGTTTGTTTTGTCTTCCTTTGCTCGTTGTCAATCTGTGTTGAGAGCTGGTGCTTCTTTTTTCTTTGATTTTTCCTCGCGTGTTGTTTAGTGGTTCGACTTGATCTTGCAGTTGTTGATAAAGTCCTTTTATTTGTACGGATTGGATGATGCAAGCTTTTCCATGCTTTATGAAGTGTTTCGTTGGTACCCTTATTTCGATATAGATGAGTGAGGGGTTTGCCTTGCTTCTGCATGTGATTTGCTTCCCTTGGCTGTGCAACATGTAGTGTTTATCAATTCTTTAGACTGTTATTTTGATCACGCAGCATTGTCTGCTTTATCTTTCCACTCGGTCTGTTTTTCTAGCTTCCCGATGAATTTGTCTAGTAGTCTTTTCTGAGCCTAGTGTTCGTTTCGTCTTTTAGGTTGTAACATTCTTCAGTATCGTGTCCATGATCCTTATGGAATGAGCAATATTTGATTTTGTCTATTCTTTCTGGGTTTCCTCTCATCTGAAGCGGCCAGTTAATGTTATCCCACTTCGCTATGTGTTTCAGTATGTTTGCTTGACTTGTCTTCAGAGTTGTGTATGGTTTGTATGCGGTTTTCATTACGCTCGTTACTCGTTCATGTCTTGCTCGCTTTGGTTGCAACTTCCCGAACTTCAGTCGTCGCGAATCGTTCTTGCCACTACTCCAATTTTCTTTGATGGGTTGTTGCCTTCTTGTTGTCCATTGTCTTCCTTTCTTTCTCGTTTTCTTGAGAAATATTCTCTTTCTTGATCATTTTCCTTGTTATTTCATCTCTTCTAGGGAGATATGTTTCTGTGCTACTTTTAATAGGATTGTCATGCCCTTTGGGGGCTCCAAGTTAAGAGCGTCAAAGAAGGGACCTCTCTTTAATCCAGCCACGGAGGTTCAGTTCATTGGTAAAGCGGGTGGCAAATTCTCGTATTGTTTCTTCGGGTTTCTGTCTGATATGCAGGAGGTAGTGTGGCCATTTTCTCATTCGTTGGCTTCTGATAAATTTGGTGATGAAAACAGTGGCCAGGGCTTGAAAGGAATCTATCGATCTTGGTGGTAGACTATTGAACCAGTTTATTGATGTAGAAGTGAGGCTAATTGGGAACGTTATGCATAAAATTGATTCCGTGGTCTCCTTCAGGACCATCATGGGGTGGAAATGTCTTAAATGATCGATTGGGTCGATAGTGCCATCATATACTTCAAACTTTGGCGGAGTGAACTTCTTTGGCATTGCTTTTTTCATGAGTTCATCAGAAAATGGTGGCTTGGCCAATTCGTATAATATGTTGGGATCCGTGACTCCTATTATGAATGGGATTTTGGTAAGCGTTTTTTCGTATAATGGATTTCTGCCTCAAGGAAGCTCGCTGCTTTCGAAGTTCCTTTGTTGGGGTTCCATTGGGATTTTGCCATTATCTTGAGTTCGATTTGCAGAGTTTTGTTGTGACTGTGCCTGAACCGGGTTAGTTAGTTGAGTGTGTTTCTGTGTGATCATTTCCAACATCATTGTTACGTGTTTCATTTGGGTTACGTGTTTCATTTGGGTTACAAGTGAATCTACCCAAGGATCCATGGTATTGTCGATAGTTGTCTAGACTACTGCATGCGGCGGACCCTCATTCTCAAATGTTATTGGTCCGGTGATTCTGATCGTATCTTCTTCTTGAGCCGTTATTGATACGTCAGCGGGAGATTGGTCACGATCACTGCCAGATTGGGGATCTGTAGTCTGCATTATTTCCTCAAATGGCTTGTGGATCTTTCGCCAGACTGTGGTGAACTTTATCGCAGTTTGTTCTGTATTTAGAAAGAGGAAACTCGTCAATCCCCTTATGCATCCAAAAATTGTCCTCCTGTGAGTTTGACTTGCAAAACCACTGTTAGACTGCCAAATACCACATTTTTGGTGGCCAAAGGCACTCCGATGCTTGAGTCAGTAACTCTGTTGGAAGAAGGAAGTAAAGCTGAATAAAACTCTGTTAAAGTTGCATACCTTTTATAATGGTCGTAGTTAACTCTCTGTGTGACTTAAGCACGTGAGGCGCAACGAAATGAGATGTTTTTGTAACAGTATCCTCCTTAATGAGATACGTTCATGGAGGCGTAGGTCCCTCCACGGCTCTTTCTTGGTGCAACGTTCTTCTTCTTTATGAGAGAACATGCACGGGCTTGGATTTGGGCTTGGATTTGTCTAGGCCCGGGTTCGGATCCTGCTTATGCCCCTTAGAGGTGGGCCTTGTTTGGGCCTGTGGAATTAGTTTTATTTCTATCGAGCTTCATGAGCTGACTTACTAGGTTTTGCTGTGTCCTCGTGATGGGTCCGTGTGCCATGTGTACGGTCGTGATGATTGATATATTTTGATGTATCATCATAACTCATGGATTATTTAATTGGTGTGTAACATATTTTAATCATGTTATAGATCTCAAAATGAGTTGAATTTCTAGTGAGCCATGCACACATATTTTCAATTTTTATATAGACGAAGTGAATTTGTGTTATGTGACGAGTGTGTTTTAAAAGGCTTATGTTTTTTGACACCATCAATTTTGTTGAAGGATGTCACCACCCCTTTTTTTTGGATGTGTTGAAAGACGCCATAAATAAAAAATGGTATTTTTTCCTCTTTTCTTCATTTCTTCCCTCTTAATAACAACAACCACCACCATCACACTACCCTGCCGCTGGCTGCACCACCCCTCCTAACGTGGGTCATAACACCTCGCCCCACTGGACCGCCCCTCCCCGCCTTCTTTCTCTCCTCGCCCATTCTTCTTTTCTATTCATTTTCTTCTCTTTCTCTCATCTTCTATTCCTTTTCTTCTCCCCTTTTCTCAAGAACAACAACAAGGAGGGACAAAGTAGCAACAACCACCCCGCCACCAGCCACACAACCCTTCCCTTCATCAGTTTCATTAAAAATAAATTTAATTTACATAGACATTCAATGACATGCAATGAATGTCATGAGATCCAATTAACGACAGCCATTGCACGTCGTCAAATTTCTCTGGTTTTTTTCCCTCAATCGCAGTGGATCTTGCAAATGGGAGAATTAGGCTAGCAGGGGCCGCTGCGTTTGGGCAAAAAATTGATGTGCAATTTTTTGTTAAAATACAGTGGGTCCTGCGAGGTTGATCTCCCATTCGCTGCAATTGAGAAGAAGAAAAAAAAAGA
This sequence comes from Berberis vulgaris, assembly GCA_963556465.1. Classification (NCBI taxonomy): domain Eukaryota; kingdom Viridiplantae; phylum Streptophyta; class Magnoliopsida; order Ranunculales; family Berberidaceae; genus Berberis; species Berberis vulgaris. Next base: position 5,014,129 of record OY747124.1, on the reverse strand, counting down.
CATTTGACGATGTGCATGTCTGTTGTTAAATAATTAATGAAACAGAGGATGGGGAGTGGTTCTGTGGCTAGCGGGGGGGTCGGGCTGGTGTTCCGTCCCCTCTGTTGTTGTTTTCGAGAAAAGATGAGAAGAAAAGAAGATGAAGAAAAGGGGTGTGTCCGGCAGGGTGAGGTGGTGTTGTGATGGTGTTGTTCTTGCGAGAAAATAGAGGGTGAGAGGAAGGAGAGAAATTTTTGAATTTATATTTATATTAGTGGTGTCCTTCAGTAAATAGTGGTGTGCTTTCGAAAGTAGAGATGATAGTGTTTTTTCAATAAAAGTGGTGGTGTCAAGAAGTAAAAGCTATTCAAAAATTGATGAAGCATATCAACAAAATCAATGAAATTGATATATTAATATGTGGTAATTATGCAGAGAATCTATTGCATCGAGATGATGGTTCCAAGGAAACTCTCTTTAGGAGGATGAGTTCATTTTTAGAGTCCTTGACCCAAAGAATCTTGAAAATAATAAATAAATAAATGAGATTAATAAATAAATGAGTGAGTGAGGTTAGGGAATCAGGTTTTGCAATCAGGATGATGTAGCATCATCAGAAGAGTTTCTTACAACCTCGAAATACACAAACTCTTTAGGGATTTCATCATTCTTTCAAGATCATGCCACGTCACCCTGATTGCAAAACATGATTGCAAAAATCTGGTTTCCTAACATTTTTGTAAATAAATAGAGTGTACGTTACGAGTCGTCACCATTCCTAACGAAGAATCCAAGCGAATCCTAGAAATAACTACCAAATAAACGGGCGAGCCCATTACTGGACCTAAAGTTCCTGGGCTCTGTACATCCCCCTCAGCTACTTTATCCCGCTTGATGGATGCTCTTACAAAATTTGGCAGGTATAATGAATGAATTTGAGTTAATAAAAAAAATAAAAACAATCAATCAAATCTTCTCATTGAGTTTAGCTTTTGTCAAATTCGATCCTAATGTGTTTTTTATAAAGCTAGATTTAACTGTCTATGAAAATGGAGGCGAAATCCATAGGGAGAGAATAAAATCTGCACTAACTACCAAATAACACCATAGAATGCAAAAAAGCGCGGCAACTCGATCTTGCAAAATTTTCGTCAATTATTTTCAGCCACTCGGTACACTATTGAACGCAGAGTTAAAGAAATAGTGCATTTTTTTTTTTCTTTCTCTTTTCCCTTTCTCTCAAATCTCACATTATTGTCTATATACCACTCTTTTACATGAAGCATATCCACATAACATGATATATAAACTCTCACAATAAGCCGTAGGCTCAACAGCCCTCATGCAAATGTGACCTCAATTTTTATTCTTTATTTTCCAATCTAGCGTTGTAGGTTATTTACGGGTTTTTTGGATATAAGAAATTTAAACATCGGGTTATATTCATTTTCTTATGAGTTTTCTATGACAAAATGATCTTTTATCTCCCTTGCTATACATTTTCAGAATTTTTTTTTTTTTTTTTTTTGCTCAATAGCTACTTTTTGAACTAAGAAAAATGAGTCAAAAGCCACAAAATAAAAGAGATAATATAAAAAAAAAATGATGAGTAGAGAGCAAGGAAGAAAGTTGACATGGTTAAAGTGTGCAAATATAGAATATATTTGTTGTCATCATCAACAAAAAATTTCTCTAAATTTGCATGGAATCCAAATCAAATTAGAGTTTCATTTCATCTTCTATTCTTCATATTCTCAAGTCTTAAAGTCTTCGGTCTTCAAATTTGAGTTTCATTTCACCTTCTATTCATTACATTCTAAAGTCTTTAAGTCTTCCACTTCCTCACTAGCTCCCAAAGTAATGGCTTTTTTAATGGCCCCCCTAAAACCTAGTATACTTGGAATCACCAAACTTGTATCATCAAGTGGGATGGTAAAGATCATGGCTTTGGTCATTGAACATGGCCTACAAGAGAAGATATGATACATTTTTCATAGACCTTGGTCTACTACTAAGAGCACCTCGTGACATCTTGGGAGGTTGATTAGGCACAAAATGTGGTCATGCATGTGTTCCCTTTGAATTCACATAACATAACATCACAGATTTAGATTAACCTTATTGTTTCAATGAACTATGTATATACAAAATTTTAGGAATTTTAATATTGCTCATTCTTTTTGACACCACCTCTTTTTTTTTTTTTTTTTTTTAATTTATTTATTGAAGAACACAATCACCCTGATGTGCTAAAGGACTCCACTTATAAAAAAATTTCTTCTTCTCTTCTCTCTTAGGAGCCGCAACCACCGCCTTGTCGCCAGGCCGCAGTCACCCTTTTTTATGGAAGAACATAATCACCTTTTTTATGATGTGCTAATGGACACCGCCAATAAAAAAAATTTCTTCTTCTTCTTCTTCTTCTTCTCTTCTCTCTCAGGAGCAGCAACCAACGCCATCGCACCACCCCGCCACCATTGTTCCTCTATTCCTCTTCTTTTTTGTTCTTTTTCCTTTTCTCCTATCTTTCTCTTCTCTTCTTCTCCATTGTCGGTGGTACCGCCTCGCCCTGCCTCTTTATTCTATTTCGCTCTTTTTCTTCTCCTATACTTATGTTCTCCTCTGGTATTTTTTTTGCTCGAGGGGAGAAGAAGAAGAAAAAGAATAAGAAGAAGAAGAGAGGATAGGAGAGGTGTGGCTGGCTGACAAACGGGGCGAGACGGTGCGGTGATGTCGGGGTGTGACGGTGCAGTGGTATTGTTCCGTGAGAAAGAATAGAAGTGGTGTTAGGTTTTTTTTATAGGGCACAACTACTCCACACCATCAAAAGTATTGTCTCACACCATCATGTACTTTTTTTTGTTTTTTTTCCTACTAACCCACACCACTAAAAAAATTGTTTTTGAAAAAAATAGTAACTTAAAACAGGGTAACTTTTGACCAATTTAAACCCTAAATTGAGACCGATTCTCAAGCTCATCAACATACAAAAATTGTAGTACTCTGAGTTATCTAATAAACACAACTTGAAACACTTAAAAATGTTTTGAAATGAGCAAGTTATAGTCAATTTACTAAAGTCGCGCAAATCTATCTTGCAATGAAAACGGGATAATGTCCCTGACTTTCGGCCAACTTATATGCTCGATCGAGACCGATTCTCAACTCGTCAAAACATGAAAATTGTAGTACTAACACAACTTGAATCAATTGTAAATGTTTTGAAATGAGCAAGTAGTTATGGTCATTTTACTAAAGTCGCGCAAATTTGTCTCACAATGAAAATCGGATAGTGTCTTTGAAATTTAGCCAACTTATATGCTCGATCGAGATCAATTCTCAACCTCATCAAAATATAAAAATTGTAGTATTCTAACTTATCTAATAAATACTGCTTGAATCACTTGAAAATGTTTGAAATGTGCAAGTTGTGTTTATTTTACTAAAGTCGCGCCAATCTGTCTTGTAATGAAAACATGATATTATCCCTGACTTTCGGCCAACTTATGTACTTGATCAAGACCGATTCTCAAGTTGATCAAACACAAATATTGTAGTACTCTGAGTTATCTAATAAATACATGTTGAATCACTTGAAAATGTTTTGAAATGAGAATGTTATGGCCATTTTACTAAAGTCGCGCAAATCTGTCCGAAAAAATTTCTAAAAAATCTCGCATTGTTCTGAGCAAACAGGAAATTTTTAGCAAATTTTTTTACTGTTCGCTCAAATCAATGCGAGGTTTTGCATTGTCTCAGGTGAACAGTGGGTTTTTTTTTGTGATTTATGAAAATTTTTCTGAAGTTACTTTGTTTTTGTGATTGAAAATATTTCAGAAGTTTTCATGAGATTATTTTGTGTTTCGAAAAATTTCGCATTGTTGCATTAAATGATCTTTTTTGTAAGCTTGTAAACAAATGGAACAATCAATAGTAAAGAGAACAAACAAATTTTACAATAGAAGAAGTTAAGAAAATGTTAACAAATTTGCTGAAGTTAACAATTTTGTTAACTTCTTGAAATTTTTTGCAAGAAATGAATAACTTGAAAGCTTGTTTCAGAAGCGTTGGAGTCAAAATCAGAGACAAAGTGAATAATGGATCTGAGGGGTTGCAAAAACAATCGAACCAAAAAAAGGGAAGATGCGAGAGGGGAAATTTGCTTGTTTGTTTTGCGAGAGGAAAGAAACAATCAAACCAAGAGAAGGAGTCGAAATCGATTTTGAATGTGTTTCGATTTTAAATAAGGGAGAAATATTGTTTTGATTTTGTGAAAGAAGAGAAAAATGTGTTTCAATTTGAATTGGGAGAAATGTTATTTTCTTATTTATATAGGTGATGTGAAAAAGAGTGGTGGTGTGAAAAAATAAGGCAAGTGATGTGAGAGAATAAAATCATGTGAGACAATACTTATGGTAGTGTGAATTAATCGTGGCCTTTTCTATACAGTGGTGCCCGTTGAATAGGTGATGCCATATTGCTGTACTTGAGAAAAGTGGAGGGGTAATGATGTCCTTAAATAAAATGGTGGGTCTAAAAATCGTTGCCTTTTAATATTATAGGTGTAACCTGGACATTTCCTAGTTCATACAACATCTTCTCAAACTTCCATATCATTAAAAAGCACCATTATTTCAATCAAGGTGGGCAAATATCTCAAACATTTTGAAAATGAGAGGGTTTGGAACAACTCAAAGTCCAACTTCTCCTCCACCAAGTAATGTAATAGTTTTGCCGGACCAGGTAGAACTGCCCGTGATGCATCTCTTTCTCTATCTGCAATATACGTGTAGATCACGCGTCAAAGTAAAGCGCGTGTTTTGAATTATGTCAAAGAGATGGACCGGTTGATTAGGGGCGCGTCAACCTGAGATTCTCGTGGGATAAGGTTTAGGGCATATTGCTACATTTTTTTTTTCTTCACTTTTTACTTCCTTTTCTTTCCTATGATCATTATGGATGGAGAGAATGAATTGCTTAATTAGCTTGGTTGAAAAAGAGGGTAACATCTTTTGTGTAATCACATTTCTTTTCATCCCACGTTGTAAAGAATATCGAATGTACTATCTAAAGCAACATCAATGATGACGACAACAACAATAATTATAATGAGAATATGCAATAATATTATTTTGGTATGCGCATGTTACTAGCATAATAATTCTATGACTAAAGAATCTAGAGTAATTTGAGTTTTTTTTTTTTTTTTCTTCTAAAATGAACGAGTTATCAAAGTGAAGGCTAGATGCAAGCCTATATTAGACAATCCTTGAGGAGAAGCTCATTCTAATTACCTAGCATCCACAAAAATCATATATTCACATGGGTAATGAGAATCAAAATGTCCTACCCTCTCTATGAAGTAGAGCTAGAAAAAGAAGCCCCAAGCGTAGATAGAATAGGAATAAATAAGTGGATTGATGAGGAATGAAAGCTCGAAGACAAAGAGCAATCCAACTTGTATATGTACCATGTAGCTCGAAACAATGTTCCGCACTAGGCAACATTTCAAAGGAATTAGGTCATGGGTGCACCAAAAAAAAAACTAGCTAAGCACATTCCACCCTTTGAGGATGGGAGATTACGCTAAAGTATTAGCAATTACTTAGCATTAATTGTTGGACATACGATTCACATTGATTGTGCTACCTTGACTTTACCCGTATCCAAACATCCCACGCTCACATCCCATTTTTCGAGTGTGCCTTAATATTGTTACATCGAAAAGGCGTTCATTACATATTCCTACAAACATGCATACGAGCAACCTAAAGAGTCTTACCTAGTTGGATTAATTGCCAACATTAGCACATGAACATGATGTCCTCGACATTAGTTTTGCTTTAAATAAATAATTAGTGTCTCGACGCGTTTTACGTGCACGTATATTCAATATTTTTTTTATGAATTCAATAAACCAATGCAAATTTTAATGTCAGAAAATTTGGCTATTGGTATTTATTGAAATATTAAAAAAAATATAATTTGAGCTTTACTAGAAGAAGAAAAAAAGCTACTGCACTATGGTATGTTATATGATTTCTTATTTCTCAAATGGTATCTATAGGCCATGACCCAAATAGAGCTTAAAAAACCCAATCCATGAACTCTGGCCTTAGGGCTGAACAAAAAACCGATCAAATCGATTAAATCAACCGAACCGATCGGTTTCGGTTTTAAAAAATTCGAAACCGAAGTGGTCGGTTTGGTTTTCGATTTCTATGTGATTTTAACCGACCAAACCGAACCGACCGAATATATATAAGAAACAATATATATTTTATATATAAATAATACAACATGTTAAAAATAGTCGATCGGTTCGGTTACGATTTGCATAAATTAGAATCGGTTCGGTTTCATATCGGTTTTGTTAATAGTCGGTTCGGTTTCGGTTTGAAATTTTTAAAACCGACCTAAGTCGTTTCAGTTTTCAGCCCTATCTGGCCTAGCGTCGTCTTCTTCCACCTACTCCACTCTCCTTGGTCTCCCTTTCTCCATCATCAACAATAACCACCACCTCCATTTCACTTGCACTGCCACACCATCTCGACTCAAATCATCACTACTCATTTAAATCCAGATTTCATCAAAACCTTTGGTTCCTAAATGGACTCAAATCACATGAACACGCCTTAAATCAAAACTTGTAAATCCATCGATGAAACTCACCAAGCAATTGAAAACCTAAACAAAATCAGTCATCTCATTGATGATATAGAGATAATGTTATGACTGATCGGTAAGTTGGAGAAGAAAGATGTGATGAACGAGTGAAGAGATAGAGAGGTGCAATTATGAAGCAGGGAAGAAGAGGAATGAAAGTGGTGGTTGGCGACTCTAAAGGGAAAATGAGGGAGGAGGTTCGAGGTGATGGTTGTTGTTCAGTGGATTGGAGAAGACGATGGCGGTGGGAGGCCGGCGGTGACTGGAGAGAAGAAAAGGAGGGAAAGGGTGATGGTGGTGGCGGTGGTGGCTGTTGTGGTGGTGGTGGGAGGGGGGCGATGGACGATGATAAGGGCGAGGAATGGAGAATATGGGGATATGATGAAAAAATTTGTAATTTGGGTGATGGCATTTTCAAAAAACTGAAATTTGTGCATTAAAGACATGCTACACTGTTGCAAAAGTGAATTTTCGTTATCAAGTTCAGATAATAGTTATGTAACTTTTTCAATAGTCGTTTCTCTTCAAGAACGACTTTGTTAGCAATTTTCCACATGTTTTATTTCTTTAGCAACAACTATATTTGTCAATGTCATCAATCATTCTGGTTAGTTTGTTTATCTACCATAGGATGATTTGTATCCGTTTGAAGTTCGTTAGATGTTTGGTGTGTGATACAATCCTAATTATTTGGAAGATATTTTGCTACGCTAGTTAGTAAGGGGCGAGCGAACAAAAACCAGATGGAAGGAAACATGTAACTTAGATTCGAATATCTTTTTTTTAAGTACTAGATTTTTATCGTACCACTGTTCAAAGTATACACGTCTTTTTGTTTGCTATAACAATTGTTTTTATTGAAGATCTATTTTATGTCCTAACGGTCTATCTTATCTGATTTCTTTCGGGGCATGTGCTTAGAACATTTCACGTGTCAAAATTTTCACCTGAGCTACAATCATCGTAGCTTTCGATCACTCACATCACTTTGCATTCGTTAGTCATTTACGTACTGTGCTTTCCTGTTATTAGCAAACTTTATATTCGTTTGAGCCTCATCAAGTGTCAATTGTACAAATGTTGTTTTTAGATCGATCAATATGTACCTGAGAAAATATTACCTTATAACCTCATTAACGTACTACACAACATTTTGATAATCACCTCAATATCAAAAGGATAAATAAGTATTAAAAACGGAAATAAATTAATGGATAGAAAAAAAAAATTCCTTGATCCCACAATTTTGTAGAGCACCATTGAAATCGCAATAAGCTAAATTAGCAAATTCAAAATAGAAAAGAAAACAAATAATTGAGTGGTGACGAAGAAACTATAAACTCAAGAATTCGAGCACCATTGAATGAACGTTTCGAATCTCAAGACATAGATGGTTCTACTTTAACAGCATTTCAATAAACACAAGAAAGACCAGAAATACTTCTCCAGGTGTCCATTTCCGGTCCGTCATGACAACTAGAACGAAGCTTCCTGCCAATTTCGTTTGTTACATTTTCTCGCCCGAACGATAATTTAAGCAATAATTCAATTTCTCTCCAGAAGTGGCAGTTTCACAGACGCATAAGCATTGGCACTTGGAGATAGGTGGGACCACGTGTACGGACACGCGGCAACTCGACGCTGATTTTCCCAATATTCGAATTAAATAACACAATATTCGCGCGAGAAGTTTGTTACGAGAAATTGAGATATTTGCTTCTTTTACCTAATAAATTACGACCTTTGTCCATCCCTTCTCCTTACTCAGTCACCTTGTCCTATTTAAACCCTCCATTCCCTCTCATGCAATTCTCGCTTACTTCTTAGCTTCTTTTTGTTTTTGCAACAAAACTCTATTTTTTCCATTCCATTCTTTCTTCATTTTCGCTCTCGAAGTAAAGATCGCGTTTCAATCTTTGCTTTTTGGTTGTTGTTGTGCAGCCAAAATTTCTGTTTTTGTGAACTTTCGGTGAATTAGGGTTCATCCCGTTCTCACAGTTCTTTACTGTTTCTTTTGGGGGGTCGCCGGGGCTCCGGCCTTCGGCATGTTTTAACGCCCCCATCTATACACCAAGAATCATAAAATCCTAACATTTTTTTTTTTTCTTCTTTGTAAAACTCTTTTTTTTTTTTTTTTTCTTCGGAAGAGATGCCTGCCGTAGCTTGCGTAGATGCTGCAATTATCCCTCCTGGTTACGCTTTTGCTGGGGATAGCACTCTTCCGGTACCGGAACCATTTTCCGGTGCTCTTTCTCCGACAAACACCACCATCACCAATCCGTCCCATTGGTCTCCATCTCTGTCAGCTTCGTTGTACAAGGTTGACGGATGGGGTGCACCTTACTTCTCTGTTAACAATTCCGGAAACATTTCTGTCCGTCCTTATGGTCACATCACCCTTCCTCACGAGGAGATAGATCTGATGAAGGTTGTGAAGAAGGTTTCGGAACCGAAATCTTCGAATGGACTTGGTTTACAGTTTCCTTTGATTGTTCGTTTTCCTGATGTTCTCAAAAACAGACTTGAGTCTCTTCAATATGCATTTGATTCCGCAATCCAATCTCAAGGTTTCGGTTCGCATTACCAGGGTGTTTACCCTGTGAAATGCAACCAAGACCGGTTCATTGTTGAAGATATTGTTGAGTTTGGATCACCTTTTCGGTTCGGTCTTGAAGCCGGATCAAAACCCGAGCTTCTCCTTGCTATGAGCTGTTTGTGCAAGGGAAACCCTGAGTCCCTTCTGATCTGTAATGGTTACAAAGACGCAGAATACATTTCACTAGCTCTGGTGGCTAGAAAGCTTCATATAAACACTGTAATTGTGCTTGAACAAGAAGAAGAGCTTGATTTGGTGATTGAAAATAGCCGAAAGCTTGCTGTTCGCCCTGTTATTGGGCTGAGGGCAAAGCTTAGAACCAAGCATGCTGGCCATTTCGGATCCACATCCGGTGAGAAGGGGAAGTTTGGATTGACAACTGCGCAGGTCTTGCGTGTTGCGAAGAAGCTTCAACTTAGTGGCATGCTTGATTGTCTTCAGCTCTTGCATTTCCACATTGGTTCTCAAATTCCTTCCACAGCTTTACTAGCTGATGGGGTTGGAGAAGCTACTCAGATCTATTGTGAATTAGCCCGTCTCGGTGCAGGAATGCAAGTGATAGATGTTGGAGGAGGACTTGGAATCGATTACGACGGATCCCATTCGTCGGAATCTGATAATTCAGTGGGCTATTCATTGGAAGAGTATGCATCCACAGTTGTTCAATCAATCAGGAATGCTTGTGATCGGAAATTCATTAAGCACCCTATAATCTGCAGCGAGAGCGGTAGAGCTCTTGTATCCCAGCACTCTGTGCTGATCTTTGAAGCTGTATCCGCAACCGCTGCCGAATCCCCGGTCACTTCCCTTGGTTATGATGATCAGTACTTTGTGGAAGGCCTAAAAGAAGAAGCTCTTGCAGATTACAATAATCTCACATCGGCAGCAATGCAAAGAGACTACAAAACTTGTTTGTTCTATGCAGATCAACTCAAGGCGCATTGCGTGGAACAATTCAAAGATGGGGCTCTTGATCTTGCTCATCTTGCAGCTTCTGATAACCTTTGTGAATTGCTCAGGAAGGCGACCGGAGTTTCTGATCTCGTACGCACTTATCATGTGAACCTATCCGTGTTCACTTCGATTCCAGACTTCTGGGGTATTGGCCAGCAATTCCCAATTGTTCCAATCCACAAGCTTGACCAAAGGCCCGGGGTGAAAGGAGTGTTATCAGATCTTACTTGCGATAGTGATGGGAAAATTGATAAGTTTATAAACGGTGAATCGAGCTTGCCCCTCCATGAATTGGAAGGAGGGGGCGGAGTCCATGGTGGTGGTGGTGGCAGTGGCAAAGGATACTACTTGGGGATGTTTTTAGGTGGGGCTTACCAGGAGGCGCTCGGAGGATTGCACAACTTATTTGGTGGCCCAAGTGTGGTGCGTGTGTCACAAAGTGACGGTCCGCATAGCTTTGCGGTCACACGTGCCTTGCTGGGCCACTCGTGTGCGGAGGTGCTACGGGCGATGCAGCATGAGCCGGAGATGATGTTCGAGACATTGAGGCAGCGTGCAGAGGAGCGTGTGTACAAGGACGACGAGATTGCACGGGCAGCTCTGGTCAGCGGCCTCGCTCGCTCCTTCCACAACATGCCTTATCTCAGTACCATCACATCAATTGTTGGTGGTACTGGCAGCAATGGCGGGAGTTGTTATCTTGAGTACTTCAATGAAGATAACAACTCTTCTGCCACTGCTGGTGCTGGTGCTGGTGCTGGTGTTGGAGATGAGGAGCAATGGACTTGTTGTGCTTAAATGGATTGAATTGAATTGGTCTGGTTATTAGCACCCTAATTAGTCAGTTTGTCTTTGTCGTGGGAAGGAGGTTTCTTTTTTCATTTTTAATATCAGCGTTGTTGTTATGTTGGATCGATGTTTAGGGAAGAAAATTAACTTGTTTAAATTTTCTTATTTTTGTGAGCAAAGAGGGAAGACTAAGAGATCGAATCAGTCGTAAATTCAGATCTTTATACCCTCTTTTTCAAATCCTTCCTTATCATCAGTAATTTAAAAACTCAAAATTAGTCAAAAAAAAAAAATACTCAAAATGTGTGGATGATTTTCTTGCTTTCTTTTTGAATTTCATGGAATGTACAAGAATCAAAGAATGTGTGGGCTAGACTCGAAAGCCTAACTCATTTTGCCATCTCTCATCATTTTGAAATTTGTATTTGAAAACGTATGTTTTTATTGATAGGATGTGAAGGTGTGGTTTGATTTGTGCGAAAAGATTGTTTCAGCGCTCTGGATTTAGTTGTCCTCAGTTTTTACGGTGAGTTTCTTGGAATCTATGTTGATTGAATTATCTAAGTTGTGAACACTAATGAATTCTTAATTTCAATTGTTTGTGGTTGAAACTTGATATTGGTTTAGTAGCATATCCAGTTTCATCCTCCATTACGATTTACAATGCATATTGCTACAATTATGTTTCTTGCGACTTTTGTTGTTGTAATCAATTGAATTGTTGCTGTGAGTTTTATGGAATGGGGAATCAATAGTGTCAATTAGAGGGAATAAGTAAAAAAAAAAAAAAAAAAAAATGTAATGCCAGCTTGAACTGCTCCAGGAGATGATAGGTAACGAATGTTGCATTTTGCATTGGGGTGGTTAGGTTTGAGTTTAAACTTCAAGCTCTGGTGGAAGAAACAACTGCATGCTACTGTTTCGCGTGAGGTAAAAATTTTGAAAACTTCGCAAAAATGCTTGTGATGTTCACAAGTTTTTTAGTCACGTAACTCGAGTTTGAATTTATGAATGCAAACAATAGGTCTTGAATTTATGAATGTAAACGACAGGGCTTGTGACTCACCTTTGGATGTAAAAAATGTTTTCTCATTGCTTGAAACTCTCATAGCGAACCCTAAGACTGACCAATGAGATAGGGACATAATACTCCAAAGTCCAAAATCACAATTTAGGTTGTGGGGGGAAAGTAATCCTCTACAATTGTTGGCATAGGGTGTGATCAAGTGGGGAGAATGCAATGAATTGAAATACCAGAAAATTCAAACATGGCATGAACTCTTGATTGAGAAGCATCTAAACCGGGTCATTCTAGTCTCGAAGGGCTCTTGATCTCTATATCATCTTCTCTAAGAATGTTAGTCTTGATAACAACCAACTAAAGCTCTTCATCAATTTTGTATAAATTACATAAGTGGTTAACAACAGTTCTAGGATTCTCTCTTTGTTCATCCATCCCTTGTAGTGTTTATTGCTCCAACCTGGTTTTCTCTCACCCTCCATGCTTTCATCACCAAGGATGGCATCTCTAGTTGGGCGTTTTCACGCTGAGGTCCTTGTGAGCGGTCCATGGTATTACCAAGCATACTCATATGCTTTGCTCAGTCATATGAGTCTATACAATAAAACAATAATAGGAAAAAAAAAAAGTAATCTTAATTGTGAACCCTTGGCCTCGCAATCTATCTATTTATCTATCTCCCTTTCCTTTCCAAAAAGAAACATTACAAAAGAAAAAGGTTGAAGCTCCATGCTAAATTAAAAAAAAAACATAAAAATATGTTATTTGGATAAGGTTGCTATCGAAAGATCTCCAATAAACTTACTGGTTCTGGTATTGTGTTTGGTAGAGTTGCTATCATGAGACCCTGTTACTAACCTCACCTATACTTTCATTTAAATATCAAGCACTTGTTAGTAATTTATAATCTACCTTTTGATGTGAAAAGGGATTACGGATGAAATTAGGTTAATGACGTTGTTCCGACCCACCCGTATTTGTCTCATGGGATAGTCTGTTATAGCTGATGAGAGATGGATTTCATCTGGCATTAATGGAAAACACATGGTTGATCATCTTGGTATATGCTTTTGTTTGCTACAAGGCCTGTCGCTCTCTTATTCAGTTTTATTCCACAAATGGTACGTGAAGAGCAAGCCGGGCAACCAATTTGTTAATGAAGCCATGGACATTGTGGAACTATCAACAATTCCACCACCACCCCCCAATCTTTAATTTTAGGTCTGATTTCGATTTAGTCCAATAACAAATGATTAGGTGATGAATGAATTCATCCCATAGTGTTCGCTGCCCTTCAATTGGTCAGTTTGTCCTGTGAAGGAGTCTCCTTTATAACTTGTTTAGAAAAGAAGGAAGAGTAACTTGTTTAAGTTTTCATGTTTATGAGTTGAGAGGGAGTGAATCAATATTGTGAGTTTTATACATGAGGGATTCAACAGTGTCAGAAGGGAGACTACGTAAAAATGTTCAAGGCCAGCTTATAAAAAATCCTTTGATGTCCACCCATTTATATTCCAAGTTGTGTTCTTCGAATTTGAATTTATGAACCCAAACAATGGGGCTTGGATGTAAAATCAAAGATGGCTTCTCATTGCTTGAAATTCGTAGCAAACTCCAAGACTGACCAGTGAGATAGGGATATAATTTTTTTTGCCTTTGTATTTACTCCAAAGTCCAAATCACAACTTGGGTTGTGGGTGAAAGTAATCCCCAATAATTGGTGACTTAAAAGTGTGATCACGCGGAGAAAATCTGAGAAGTAGAACACTACCAAATTCGAATATTCAATGGTATGAACTCTTGATTACAAAGTATCTAAACAATTCAGTTCTAGTTTCAAAGCTTTCTTGGTTTATCTTCTCTAAGAATGACTCCCTTAAAGATAACATAATGGTTAACAATGGCACTATGAAGCTATGGAGTTTCGTATCTCATTATGAGTCTTATTTTAGGACCTTAATTCTTTTAAGGTCTTTCTCTTGTATTTGTTTAGGGTTCTTTATCAATAAGTTTTACCTTTAAAAAGAAGTTTTCTTTTTGTTCATCCATCCTTTGTATTGTTTAGTGCTCCCTGATTGACCCCCCAACCCCCCTCCTCTATGCTATCATCATCAACGATGGCTTCTCTAGCTTGGTATTTTCATGATTAACTGAGCATAGTACCTCTACCTGGCTCCTGCTGAAATCCTTAATCTTTATGAACAGAGTCCATGGTATCATCAAATCTACTCCTGTGCTTCGCTCAGTTGCAAGAGGCCATTTAATAAAACAGTAATAGAAAAAGTAGGTTTTAATTGCGACTCCTCAGCCTGTTAATCTTTCTCTTTTTCAAAAAAGGAAAAAAAAAAAAGTTGAAGCTCCATGTTAACTAATCAAAATCATGTTATTTCGGTAGGGTTGCTATCATGAGAAACTGTTGTTATCCTCACCTATACTTGAATTTAAATATCAAGCACTCATTAGTAATTTGTCGAGTATATGTAATAAGGGATAACAGTTCTATCATGTCCCATTTTAATGATGTTGCTCTGACCGACCGTCCCACCATTGTTTGTCTCATGGGATAGTCTGTTATAGCTGATGATAGATGAATTCTATAGGACACTAATGGGAACACATGGTTGATCATCTTGGTATATGCTTTTGCTTGCCACAATCCCCATCATTCTCTTTCAGTTATTCGTATTCCATGATATTGTGAAGGCTAAGCCGTGCCAACCAATTTGTTGATGGACCTTGGAAGTTTGGAACTATCAATAATTCCATATCCTCAATTTTTAATTTTAGATCTGATTTTTCGATTTATCCCTATAACAAGTGATCATTCTGTGACGAATGAGTTCATTCCCTAGTGTAGCCCCTCCCTGCATTGGTCAGTTTGTGCTGTGAAGGAGTCTCTTTTGTTGTTTGTTTAGAAGAAGATTAACTTGTTTAAGTTTTTATTGTTTAGATGAGAAAGAAGAGAAGGAAGATTAACTTGTTTAAATTTTCATGTTTTATGAGTGGAGAAGGTGACTGGTACCGAATCTGTCCATTTAAATTAGGATCTTTATTCCCACTTTTTTTCCTAGGTCACCCTTATCATCAGTACTAAAAAAAAACTCCAATCAGTCAAAAGACTCGTTTGTGGATAGTTTTCTTTCCAGCTTCCTCTGCTTTGCTTTCTTTTTGTTTGTTTAGGAATAGACGAGAATTTGAGTGTGGGTTCATTAGTCTTTTGGCTTTGTGGGGTTACGTGGTTGAACTTTCAAGCTACATGTTTGAACCAAATTATGATTATATTAACATTAGCTTTGAACGAAACTAATAAACAAAGACTTGTTGGTTTCGGTAGCGTGATTGGTAGGGTTTTATCCTCACATAAACTTTGTTGTATGTAAACATCTTGAGCACTGATTAGTAGCTTTTTGTGTCTCTTTTGATGTAAGAAGTGGAAGTTTTGCTGATGTCCTACGACATTAGGTTTTTGATGTGGATTTGGCATACGCAATATTTGTTATATGTGATATTAGCTGATGAGAAAGATATAGACTTAATGTATGATACTAAGGGGATGCTCACATGGTTTATTCTTATTCTCTAAAACTGTGAGGGCCAACTAAACCAATATTCACATTTGGAAACCATCGTGAATCCAAGTTCCCAATCTCTTAGGTCTGATTTCCTTGTAACCCAATAACTGTTGAATAGTAAGTTTGTTTTAAGTGCTAGTCAGTAAGCATTTTCCAATGTTTAATATGGGACTTGTTCAGGGTTATCACCTTACTAGTATCCAAGGTGATCTTAACCTGTTTGACAAGCCGGATCCGGCTTTGCTTGTTAAATCAGATCAACTACAACTTAAGAAGTTCAAGACAAATCTATACCCCAGTCCCCTACAGCGCCTTTGAGAAGAGACAGAATTGTTTGGATTCTGCATTTATAAGAGTTGTGAAATAACTGAAATGTGCAGGCAGATATTGGTCAGAGATCGCGAGTAGTCACTCTTATATTTTTCTTGTATGTCTTATGACCTTAAGAGCGAATGGGACTACCCTGTTGAAACAATAGAGTTTCAGTCTTTTGCTTTTAAAAATCCATTTAGTAACTTTGTTGTTAATGGAATTGATATATCCATTAACTGGCTGTGAACTGATAATATGAGTTGTGTTTTTCGGATACAATAGTGTCAGTTAGAAAAAATAGGTGACAAATGTTAAAGCCTAGCTTGGCTTGCTTCTCCCTAGAGAAATATAACTTGGTAATTATTAATCATGTCCCTTTGAGGTGAAATCTCTGAATTCTATTACTGTTGGAATTGATTATTCTAAGTACCTCACGAAGAATTGGCCCGAGAACAACCTAGTCAGTATTAATGAATTCTCTTGTGCACTCCTTGTTTGAGGAAGATGTGTGTTAGGGACACTAGGTTTGGGTTTAAAATTCCAGCTCTTGCCCAATGGTTCTAGACTTTTTTCCAGACTTTGACGACGGTTCTAGTTTCATCCAACGGCTTCTTGGTTATATCATATGTTTTAGATATCTTTCTGCATCTTAACCCTTTTTGTAATTTGCCAATCCGCTTATTAGTGTACCATACGTAACTGAAATTTGGGTTTGCTAGTCTTTATTTGCTTGCAACTTGCATGGTGGAAGTTATCTTTTCTCACAAGCTTATAGCTCTACGGTGAGTGTAGAAAATCAAAGGGATATCATGTACTTTATGCGATGATACTAGCCATGTTCTTTCATTTTAAGAGTTGTTCCCTTCCCTTTCATCGCTGTGA
This sequence comes from Berberis vulgaris, assembly GCA_963556465.1. Lineage (NCBI taxonomy): Eukaryota > Viridiplantae > Streptophyta > Magnoliopsida > Ranunculales > Berberidaceae > Berberis > Berberis vulgaris. The sequence goes on along the minus strand of OY747124.1, from coordinate 4,997,358 downwards.
AATACTTGCTTCTGATTTTATTTATTTATTTATCTCTTCCTTTTGAAGTAGAGCCGCTAATATCAGGGGGTTTCCTTTGATTTACTATAAATGCTTATGTTTCATGTCGGTCTTTCCACTTTTCTCCTATCCATTTTATTTGTCCATTTATACTGAAATAGTTCCTTGTTCACACAACTTCAGTTTCTTGTGAACTTATGAGCCAATGGAAGCGCGCCCAAGCAGAGAACAAAACTTCCACATTGCAACATACCCATTTTGATGATTCCAAATCTATCTCATGGACAACCTTGGCAATGCGTTTCGAATTTGGATTATGAAATCCAAATTTAACTGGATGAGAGCCTAAAGACATCTCCAATGGGGACGCTCACACCTCACTTCTTTTTCAGTTTTTATTTCATTTGACATGAGTTGTGCTAGGTTTGGTTTAAGATCACAACTCTAAACCAGGACACAGTCATATACAGTGAGTCTTAGTGTCCTTGCAAGCCTCACGTCGGATGTATAATAAAAGATTCCTTCTCATTGCATAAATCTCTCACACGGGAACACCGGGGCTGATTAATGTGATAGAGAAACACACCTTTAAGCTTTTGGGGGATAGTCCAAACCGCAACTTGGGATGCGAGTTGAGGTAGTCCCAGCAATTGGCATGCAAAGTGCAATGAGGTGGAAAATATGTCAGAATTGTGAAACACCTCAAGATTAAACATTCAATGGTACAGCTTTGAGTTTTGGAAGTGTAGATGGATGATTATCTCCAATAAGTCTCCTAACAGTATATACATACACATGTTGCTGGAAGAAAACCCAGGAAACTTGTAGGATGGGGTTTACAGGAAACATAGCTTTCGCATATAAGATTTGTATTAAACTTTAGCTGCCAACAACTCCATGATAAACAAGGCAGTTTGACCCTTCATCTTTAGACAGCGTCTTGGTAAGCTCTAGCTGTTATCTTCTTTAAGAATGGTAATCTTGATACCTACCAACCAAAAGTCTTCACGACCACTTTTTATTAGAAAAACATAATTACACAAGGAATCCTGCATAGACATTTCAAAATAAGTTGATTTGTGTGGTCAATGTCTCCTATGTATATGATTTCCTCAAACTCCTCGCACATACATCTCAAAATGAGTTGAATTTTGTTGGAATATTTATATGGTGAGAGTATCATCTTCAAAAAAAATCGTAAAATGAAAAAGATTTGAGTCCCTGTACGAAAGTGCTAATGATTTTTTTTTTCCTTTTTTGTCTTTGCTCAATACTACATTATTGTGTTTTCATCTTTAAACAAGCAGTTTTACTTCCCTAGCTTGGTCTATTGAGGTGCAACCTCCTGCTGGCTCCTGCTGCTTGTAAGTAGTCCATGGCATTATCGAACTCTTCCATCACGAACAACTGCAAAATGAAATAGTGTTAGCAAATATCTCACAGTTACTTGTCTGTCTAACATTATTCCTTTCTTCTAGCATGATACCGGGCATAAAAGCAATAGTCTAGCCAATTAGTCGCAAACAATCTAATGGGGCTTGATATCCAGGCAGGCCAAAGAAAGGAACTGCTTTTCCTTACTTAAGCTGCTGTTACACGATATCCATTGCCTTGTGTTTTAACAGTGTACCATTCATTTCATCCTTAGAACCGACATTTTTGCCTAAGTAACTTTGTGCCTGGTTTGAGCGTAATAGAATAAGTTTGCTTAGATGTTTGCCCATCGATCATAGTCTTTTATCTAAACCTACAAGAAAGATGTCATGGGGCTAAGATAGAAATGAATGTAGAGTAATCGTTATCATGTTAAAAATGTTTATATTTTTTTTTCTATGGTTTAGATCGAACTGAGTTATGATAGGAATTTAAAGCCACATTTAAAATTGGATAAAGCTTTTTGTACAGAATGCAATCTGGACATGGATTACTGCTATGGTTCCCATCAGTGGATGCAAAATATCCATATTTGATCCTTTTTCTTTTTACTATCAGGATTTGTGTGTCTTCCTATTCGTAATTGTATGTGTATAGACCACTGTGACATTCTGATAATTGGCGAGATCAGTATAAGGAAAACTAGAACTTAAAGTTGCATCCAGGGATTAAACTATCTGGATCATAACAAAGTATGTGGAGTTTAACTCTAGAATGAACATACACAGAGAGACCACAACCAAAGACAGATGACCTTTACCATTTTTCTGGTAACATTGCTTAAAAACGGAGAGATTGAGGAGGAATTTTTCCGTTTATGATTTATAATCCAATACAGTGCAATGTTATATCATACGTTGATGTAGAAACCAGTCTAATTCGTACAGTGCCCAATGTTAGGCAACTGAGGATGGAAGCTGAATCCAATTCTTGTGAGGATGTTTTCTGGCCACGTTCTCGCAATGTCTGAGGTATGACGAAGGTGCTTGAGTTTGTTTTAGCATGTTTTTTGTAAATACTGTGCCATGGACATTGACAAAACTAGTGTTGATGCTATTAAGCTCCAAGGAAATTTACATGGTTTGGCATTATAAGTTTTGATGTGTTCAGAATATTTGTCCTTGCTGATCTCAAGCCCGTAAAAATAAGCAGCGGTTAAGTTAGGGATCACCGTGGTGGTGGTTGAAGGCATTTCGATCCTTAAGTCAGATATCGATGCAAGGAAGATTGAAGACAGTATATAAATTGCACAACGTATGTGTACCGTTCTTCTTCCCTTTCCTCACCTTAAGTACGAGCGCTCCCTCTACAACTATTCATGTTATTGTAAAGAAAATAATTGAAGAATTGTATTATTGTTATTTTGTATTGTCTTAATACAAGCTTATATAAGCTAACTTCTACCTAACCTTATGAAAACATGAAACCTAAAACTTCATATACAAAAAAGAGTCTTATTATGATTTTCCTATTCTAATTTTTTTATTTCTGACTTTACTTATTCATATTCTTGTACTTTCCTTCTTGTAGATGTAATTCAATTTTGGACTTGAGCTTGACTATGTTGAGTACAAGCCCTAAATATTCTGAACATGTAGACGCAGATGAAATGTGCAGCTTTGAGGAAACTTTGAAGCCCAATTTGGTGAAGAAATCATGACCGTCGAGTAAAGTTGCTAATGGTTCGACTCGAGTTAGCATGATAGTCGAATTTTGGATGCTTCTTGATAATTTTGGATAAATTTTTGATATGAAGAAATCATGATTGTCGAATGAACGATTAATGGTTCGATTCGAGTGGTCAGCATGACTCTCCAATTCTGGTACGAAGAAATCATGACTGTCGAGTGAATGACTAATGGTTCAATTCGAGTGGTCAGCACGACTCTCCAATTCTGGGTGATTCTGGATAAATATGATGATTTTGGATAAAATTCAGGATGATTCTTGTATGAAGAAATTATGATTGTCGAGTGAACGACTAATGGTTCGATTCGAGTAGTCAGCGTGACTGTCCAATTCTAGTATGAAAAAATCATGACTATCGAATGAACGACTAATAGTTCAATTCAAGTGGTCAGCATGACTCTCCAATTCTGGTGTGAATAAATCATGACTGTCAAATGAACGGTTAATAGTTTGATTCGAGTGGTCAGAATGACTCCCCCTCAGCGCGAAGGTTAAAAAAATTCTCAACACAAATATTGGTATTGCTTAGCATTGGTGTTGGATTGTTCAACATTGGTGCTGGTATTGCTCAGCGTTGGTGCTGATATTGGTTTTTTTTTTTGTTATTTTGTTATTTTGTGATATCTCCTTGTGTTTGCTGTTCGGCGTCAAGGTGGAGGATCAGACTGCGTGAAGTTGTTGCCTGAATTTCTTTGTGTGGTTGCATGAAGAAAAAGGGAAAACCAACTGTTGCGATTTTCTTCCTTGTTTGAGTTGCAGGTTGGCAGCACGTGGTTGTTCTGCATGAAGTTGTTACAAGGTGTGATTTCCCTTTTCCTCCTCTTGTCTATGGTCAAATTGTGTAGTCGTCGGAGGCGAGGAAGAGCTTGAATCCCCGGAGTCTTAAGTCACCAAAGAAAGTTGTTCTGATAACATATAAAGAAAATAATTAGAGAATTGTATTATTGTTGTTTTGTGTTGACTGAATACAAACTCATATAAGCTAACTTCTACCTAACTTTGTAGAAACAGGAAACTTAAAACTTCCTATACAAAATAGTCTTATTCTTACTTTCTTATTCTAACTTTTATATTCTGACTTTACTTATTTAACTATTATGACTTTTCTATTATTGCACCTTTTTTTTTTGTAGATGTGATTCAATCTTGGACTTGAGCTTTGACTATGTTAAGTGCAAGCCCTATATATTCTAATAGTTACTGAGGGCGTGATAAATAGAGGAGATTTCGCCCAAGATCTTTTTTGTGCATAATTGAGTCTCTTCGGCATTTGGCTCTATTTAAAACCCAATATTTAATTGGGTTAAGAGTTATTTTGTGCGAGTAGATCTGAAACTTATGACAACTCTAAGATTTGTGTCCGAGCCTTACTGGTCTAAGTCAAACCCCGAGACCCGTGCCTCTTGAGCAGCAGGCATGACTTGAACTCGGACACCTCACTTGCAGATTGAACCACAAGTTTGTGAATGAGCCCGCTTTGAACCACGCTTGATTGAGCGATTGATTGATGTCTCGTCAAATTTCTTTCAAGCATTTTTTCCCTAGTTACTTCAAACTTGGACACAATTATTAATTTGTCAACACAAAATAAATTTTTTTGACTAAGAAATTAATTATTAAAAAAATACAAACTTCACTACTAAATATTGCAAAGATTTTGTTTGTTTCTGTTGATTGATGTCATAAAAAAGTTGTTGAACGAATGGGTCATAAGAAGTGATCGATGGGATAAAAAGAGATTTTTTTCAATGATTTATGATATGATATGTCTGTCAATATGTTTTCTTGTCGAAGAGTTGGAAGTAAAGTTTAATTGGAGAACCAAATGGCAAATGGCAAATGGCAAATCTAGATAAATATTATGAAGGAACTATTTGTTTGGCATGTGTTTATATGATGAAATTACATTTTGGCTGTGACTCATAAAGAGAGAACATGAGCAGTGAGGAGAAAGTATGATTGATTGTCGAACATATTAGAAGTAACCGGATCGCAAGGAATGTGATTTCTCGAAAAATACCAAAATTTTAAGAAATATTTTTACATCTTTTTTCTCGAGTTACTGAAATTATTTTGAAATTTAAAATATTTATTTCTTTGATTAGGTGAGTCTCAATTTTTTGTACATTTTAATTCGTTATAACCTTAGTTTGGTATAAAAATTTGGTTATATAAGTGATTTTTATGCTATATGTAATTTGTATGACATTATGAGTATCGTGGAATTCTTATGTAAGAGTTTAAAATACTTAATTTATATTGGTAACTTTAAAATTATAATTAAAATTTTTATGTTTTTTCTATACACAATGAAATATTTCTTAAAATCAACTTATCGAAATTACCTTAAAAAACAAAATCACAATCCTTGACCGGAGCTAAGACCATTCACAAGTGCCATTTCAAGTGCTCCACGATAACCATTCCATATAGCAGACCTCTATAAAAAGTTGTATTTATCTTTAAAAAAAAAATTATAATGTTGTAGGTATTATACTAAGGGTGGACACGAGATGGGATGTGACAAGATGAATCTCATCTTGACTTCATCCCATCCCAAACGGGTTCGAGAAGGGATGAGATGAGACGAGTTGAGCATGCACTAAATAGTCATCTAATGAATAATAACAAAAAATTTCATCTCACATTTACTCACACATAAATAATGTCTAATTTATGCACATATAATTTTCATTGTAATAATATTAAATACTATATAAAATTTATGGTCCAATGAACTTACAATTTTTTATGCTAAGCTTTTTTTATGTGATACAAGAATAATTGTCGTATAACCAGTCTAAAATGTGAAAAAACATAAATTTTCATATATTTTATTTGATCTAAAATATTTAAACTAAAGTTTTTTATTTAAACAAAGAGTATCAAATCACGCAAATAAGTTTTCAAACAATATAATGATTTATTTTCAACACATTCAAAACTTTCATTTAGAAGAGTAGTTTGATTAAAATTAATAATAATAATAAATATTAAATAAATAAGTTTGGGATTGACGAAATTAAAAATCTTCATCCCGATCTCATTCCACTCTAAATCGAGACGGGGCGGAATCGAAATATATTTGATCAATCTTAAAAGGACAAAAAAAAAAATCTAAACAACCACATGATAGCAGGGTTGCCAAAATTGGGTTGACTGTTTTCCGCGCCTCTTGGCTATTTATGTACATATCAATTGCATTGAGGGCTGGAAGAATTTTCTTTAACAAAATTTGAGTTTGTGTACTTTGAGTAATCTTAGTTTAGCAATCTTATTTTTGTCTACTTTGTACACATAATTACACTTTGAGTAATCTTAGTTTAGCAGGTCACTGAAGAATACTCATTAAATCGTTCACTACCATTGCACCTAAAAGAAGGCACCCATCATGAGAAGGGCTCCAAATAAGTACAATCACTACACCAGACAATGCATCAAATATGTTTCAGACCCCCACTTAGAAAACCTTTTATTTTTTTGGGTCCCAACATTCTCATAAATGATGTTAAATATTTAATGGCATATAGTACCAATTTTTAGCCAAAAAAATAAAAAAAAAACTCAAAAGTGAATCAAATTTCTAGCAATTTTAAAAGGATTGGTGGGTCCATTTTCAATGATCAGTAAAGACAAATTGATTGAAGAAGATGGAAAATAATAATGTACAGAAAATGAAATTAATGAAACTGAAACCACAACCATCAACATGAGTGGAAAAGATGAAATTCAATATCAAATTACATTTCTCAAGCTTTCCAAACAGACCCTTATTTGAAGAGCACGTGGCAACTGAAGATTCTCACGTGATGTTTGGGGTGCAAATATCGATATCAAACTGTACCTTACTTCTCTTTTGACACCGACACAGCTTCCCACGTCTCCATCAACGGCTACATTTTTTTTTCTAGATACCACCACCACTCGCCACGTGTCGTACTCGCTCAGGTTTTGGCGGGAACCAACAGTGGTTCCCCTCAGGCCTTTGACAAGAGCTGTTTGACTTTTTTGAGGACCCCACTTAAAACTACTAGTGAAAATAACGGAAAACGGAAAACGGAAAATGAAAACGGTTCGGGTCACGGGTAAGGACCGAACCGGGTTCATGCTGGGGAGGGTTGGGAGGTGGGATCAGCAGAGGAAGGGATATCAGGTCCAACTCTGCAACCTTCAAGCATGAACACAACATCGGCCATCGAAGGACGGTCTAATGGGTCCGTCGCGGTGCATAACAACCCAACCTTGACGCCTAACAAGAACTCTTCCCATTCGGATGATTCTGGGTCAAGCTCAAGTAGCCCGGGTTCAAGTAGTTCTGATATTTGACCCTTTTGCAATTGCTTCTTCACCCACTTGACAATGTCTTCATCTTGTGTGAACATTACTGGCCTTTTGCCAGTTAACAACTCTAGCAGCATTATCCCGAAACTGTATACATCGCCTTGTTTGGTAGCTTCGCCAGCTAGTGAAACCTCAGGTGCTATGTATCCAACTGTTCCGATTGGTGTAGTAGAGCTAGATGGCTCAGCTGGGGTTGGGATTGTTAACTTGTCAAGCCCAAAATCAGATAAATGGGCTTCAAAATCGGCGTCAAAGAGGACTGTTTGTGGTTTTATGTCGCCATGAACCATGGTGGATGTGTGAAGAAAGGCTAGACCACGAGCAACACCCAATGCGATTAAATGGCGCATTGGCCAGTTAAGGACATGACCATCTTGGTGTGATGCTTCCTGGAGGAGTGTGGCGAGATTTCCATTAGGCATGTAGTCATAGACTAGAAGGCGAACATCGGGTGGACCTGCATAGTAACCACGGAGAACTGTTAGGTTTCGGTGTTTAACCTTCCCTAGTGCTTCGGCCTCCTTTCTGAATGTTTCTTCTTTTACTGATCCATCTGGAAGGCGACGGATTGATAGCACTGTTCCATCTAGGTAACAAGCTTTGAACACTAGTCCATATCTTCCCCTACTAAGCACATTCTCCTCATCGAATTGCCTAGTTGCTTGTACTGTCTCTGCATATGTGATTTTGCTGTCAAACATAACAAGCTTTGGTCCCCCATTTTCTCCGCTGCCACGACCACCTGAACTAGCCCTTGAGCTCGAACTAGACCGTTTCTTCTCCCCTGCCTTCGCTTCCTGAATTCTTCTGCGCCATCGCAAAAGGCTGTAAACATAACAACAGCAACACATCAAAACTAATAAAACTCCCACTAGTGCAACAGCCAACAATAGAACAATCTTCTTCCACTTGCTTCTGTTAGTTTGGTTAGCACATTTCCTATCCAGTGGCTTCCCACATAGCTTCCCATTCATTGCAAACACGGAAGGATCATCAAATCGAGATCCCAATGCAGCTGGAATTTCACCTTCGAGGTTGTTGTTTGATACATTGAAGTACTGCAATCCAGATAAACTCGTCAAGTTTTCTGGAATTACCCCAGTCAAATTGTTTTCAGAGAGATCTAGCATTGTGAGATTCGATAGGTTTGCTAACGAGTCGGGTACAACACCAGAAAGCTGATTGTCACCCAACAACAGAGAATTTAAAGAAGTACATTCAGAGATTTCTTCCGGGATAACACCTGTAAAGTTATTCTCACCCAAATCCAACTCCTTCAAATGAGAAAGTCGAGAGAGATCATCCGGAATACTCCCAACCAAATGATTTGATTGAAGCTGAAGTACTTCCAGATTAGAACAATTCCCAAGCTCTTCAGGAAGCATGTTAGAAATCTGATTGTTCGATAGTGATAAAACAACCAATGACTGGAGAAAGCTATAGGTCACGGGAATGCTCCCATTCAAAACATTAGAACTCAGATTCACAAACTGCAAGCTCGACAAACTACTAAACCCTTCCGGCACTGCACCAGACAACATGTTCTCAGCTAAACAAATCACTTCCAGGTTCGGTGAGCCTGAAAGCTCTGATGGTATCTCACCAGACAGATTCTGCTTGCTCAAATCCAATGTAGTGAGACTCATAAGACTCCCAATGCTTCGCGGAATCCTTCCTGAAAATCCATTACCACTCAAATTCAACACCAATAGACCTTTCAAATCCCCAATGTTCGACGGGATTTCACCTGAAAACTTATTACCACTAAGATCAAGACTAGTCAAATTGCTCAATTTGAGCAACTCCTGAGGCACATTGCCAGTCAAGTTATTTGAACTCAGACTCAATATCTGCAACTGAGTAAAATCCCCGAAACTCATTGGAATCGGACCTGAGAAAAGGTTTCCTCCCAACGACAACACCTTTAAACCTTTTAATTGGTCTAAAAATGCAGGAACTTCACCAGAGAATTCATTTCCTTCAAGATCAAGAAAACTCAATCGACTACATTTCCGAATCTCAGCTGGAATGGAACCAGTAAGCGAATTATTCGCCACATTCAACTCCTCCAACATCAATAAGTTACCAATCTGAATCGGCATTGAACCGGAGAACAAATTCTCCGAAAGGTCTAATGATACCAATGTCATAACATCCATCAACCACCTCGGAAACACGCCTTGAATTCGATTATTATTGAGATCCAAAACCTGCAAAACACTGTTAAATGCAGTGTTTGCAGGAGGAGCAAGATCTGTGAACTCATTAAACCCTAACTGAATGACTTTTAACGAAGGAGGATAAACTGATGAAATGTTACTAAACAAAGAAGACGGAACCGAGCCGGAGAGATTATTATGAGAGATTGAAAGCACCTGAAGCTTCGGAAGTGCTCCAATGGCTGACGGAATTAGACCACGAAGAAAATTTCCTTTCATGCTTAAGTGAACGAGCGAAGAACAGTTTGCTAGAGCGGAAGGCAGAGTTCCTTCCAAGAAGTTCGAATCCAACCACAAGTACTCAAGCTCTTGAAGACCTCCAAAACTCGCAGGAACTCTACCGGTGAAGTGATTAAACGAGAGGTTTATCAGCTGGAGCTTCGAAGAAGCGGATAAGTTGTTCGGAATTGCACCAGAGAACATGTTGAACGAGAGATCAATGTACCGAAGATTCTTTGAGAGGTCGTTGGAGACTTCACCTGAGAGATAGTTCTGTTCAACATTTAGTACTTGTAGGTCCGTGAGATTGAGGATTTCCGGTGGGAGATGGCCGATGAAAGAGTTGTATTCTAGGAAGATGGAGTGGAGATGAGTGCATTTGGAGAGTGAGGGTGGAATGGAGCCATTAAAGGCGTTTGAGCGAAGGCTGAGTTTGCGAAGCTGACTGAGGGAAGAGAGTGAATCGGTGAGTCGACCAGCAAGCTGGAGGCGAGGGAGTCTGAGTTCTTGAACTTGTGATTGATTGTTGCAGATTACACCCCGCCAGTCGCAGGGGGCTTTGTTGGTGGATGGATCCCATCCAATCAATGCTCCTAGTGGATCGTTGAGGGCGAGCTTGAACGAGTTGAGGGCTTCGATTTCACTAACTAGGGCTTTGTTGCTAAAATCCGCCGCGAATGCGGTACAGACTAGTAAAAGGAGAAGAAGGAAAAGAAAATTTGATGATGATGTTGTCGTCGTCATGGTGGTTTAGTTTGTAAACAGAGAGAAAGTGTAGGTTAGCAAAGAGTGGTGATGGAAGAGAACAGGAAGAAGAAGAGATGGGGGAATGCCATATGATGCGCCGGTGGTGCGCACTCACCCACTGTACGTATTCCCTCTTTCCCAGAAGTGTTTTGAAAAATAAATAGAGATAGAAAGAAGCTCAAAGATCCGGTGGGGTTTCTTTAATGGTTTTTAACTTTCTCTGAAATGGTTTGACTTGGAGTTGAGTGAGTGAGTGTGAGTGAGTTGTCTAGCAGTCAGTCAGGTAAGTTTTTCTTCCACCTAGAATTGAAATTAATATTTGGGCCTCAATGGCCTACAGTGGATGATGATGAAAGTCCATGGGCCTATTTGGTTGCTTAAAATCTGGAATGTTTTCAGCAGTTTCCTGAATGGGGGAAGAAATGGGTCAGAAGATGCACCATAATTAATTTTTGTGATTGAAAAATAAAAAATAAAAAATAAAAAATTAAATCTACAGTCTACACTAGGGTATAAAGCAACTGGTGGGTATATGATACAATAAAGTATTAAAAAGTGTTTGGTGCTTATTTTTGTTTTTCTCTTTTTCATTAAGATTTATGTAAAGAAATGATAAAATAAAGCTGCTTTTATTCAAATGCAGAATATGCAACTTAGATTACTTTCAAATGCAAAAAAAAAATTAAAAAAAAATTGGTGGAATTGTCGGTGGAAATGTTATAACACCATTTGAATTAAACTTATATGATTGAAGATCAAATTGGAGTTAAAGGAGGATTCAATTTGACTAATACAGTACAGGTTGGGGAATTGGAGCAAATTGTGTTAAAAAAAATCTAGAGAGCTAGACCAGCTCAGTCCAATACCATCCATCATCCTAAAAATGCTGAAAATGACCCAATCTCTAAAATGATGGATGGTATTGGGCTGGCCGACTCTCTAGAAAAATTGGTGTTTCAAATTATGTTAGAGTACCTTGAAGGTTTGATGTAGAATATTCATAGAAGTGGGACCCATTTAATAGAATTCAGATATGCATGTTATTCTGGTGCCAAAAACTTGTACATATTTGTGCAGGAGAGGCAATGGCAGTATTACTTTTCAGTATTCAGAGAAACCACTAAAATTTTGAAACAGTCTGAAAGTGACCGTTATGTTTTCTAGTGATGAAGATGAAGGACGAAGGATGAAGGATGAGTGATGAGTACAGTGTGTTGCTCTTGGTAGCTGTCAATGGGGCACCTCATGCACCTGGGCTTGCAGAATGGTCTGTGTAATTGTGTTCTTGATAAGGAGAGAATAGGAATCTGATCTCTTTGACCAGTGTTTATGATCTATCTATCTGCTTTGAATTGATGTAGAGAATAGGTAAATGCTCTCATCAACCCATGTTGAATGGTAAGTTTGTTGAGGCTATGTAGAAAAAGTGATAATGGGATATCGACAATAGAGTTTGTTTTGGCTACCAAAGTATATAACCAAACCAAACCAAACCTACCAGCATAAATAGATAAATATTGAAAAAGATCAATTCACTATGGATTGCTCCCTCATGGGTTAGGCCTTGATATATATATTTGATCAAGTATACAGCTCATAGTTCACAACAACTACATAGAGTTCAATTCTAATAAGTCTCCTAACATCCAAGCTGAATGAGGTTAGCAACCACTGAAAGCTTGGATCGCAAATGAGTGAAGTGGAGAGAAGTGAGCCCCTTGGTAAATATGTCAGCAACTTGGTCAACACTATTGAGAAACAATACACGAAGTTGACCACGAAGAACTCGCTCATGAACAAAATGATAGTCCACCTCAATATGGCGAGTGCGAGCATGAAAAACTGGGTTTGATATGAGATAAATTGCAAAGATGTTGTCACTAAATAAAATTGGGGGGCGCCGAGTAAACAACCCCTAATCTTTGAGAAGGTATTGAATCCATGCTAGCTTTTGTAATTGTGGTGGCTACTGCCCTATACTCAGATTCGGTGCTTGAGTGAGAGATCGTTGCTTGCTTCTTTGAGGTCCAAGAAATTAAATTTGACCCTAGAAAAATACATGAACTAGATGTTGAACACTGGTCGTTGGGAAACCATGCCCAGTCTGCATCACTATATGCTCTAAGAGAAAAGTCTAGAGTTAGGTGAATTCGAACTCCATAAGCCAGTGATCCTACTTGAAAGGACGCGTTTTACCAATGAAATGTGCACATTTGTTGGTTGGTGCATATATTGACATGTTTGATTAATAGCATAAGAGATGTCGGGGCTTGTCATTGTAGCATATTGAAGAGCACCAACAATGTTCCGATAAAATGAAGGATCTATAAGTGGATCACCATCATTAATTGACAATTTTGAACCTGGAGGAACAAGACTACTCACGAGCTTAGTGATGTTCACATACTTATAACATAATATACCTCCAAATATATATTTGTTAGTGTTTCAAATAGTGTATTTTATTTTAATATTTAATTTTTGTATTTTTTGTAGGATTTGGAGTTTAAATGACAAAAATGCATTAGCGTGGCGAATTTGAAAATTCATAGGCAAATTGACGAAGTGGAGCGGGAGACACTAAAGCCAAAGATTAAGAGAACCAAAGAAATAAAATAAAGAAATTTTGGTGGAACAAAGAAGTGATACGGATGAATATAGCCAAACCCACATTTCCTTTTATTAAAACAAAATCTAAACTTGGGCTTGAGATCCAACAATAGGGAGGAATTATGCAAGAATAGAAACACAAATACAGGAGGGCAACCATTTTTGTTTACAATTGAAATTGGATTTCCAATTGGGCCCAATAAGGGTTTTCTTTTAACACAAAATACGGCAGCAACTTTTGTTTACAATTGGAGATTTGATTTCCAATTGGGAGTGGCCAATAGGAGGACTTTGTTTTCTTCTTAACAAGAAGAAACACAGCAGGAAGAGGAGATTTTGGCGCTGGAACAAAAACGCAGCAGCAGCAACATAGGGGACAGTAGGGGTGGGCAAACGGGTCAAGGATCCGCGGGTTCAAACCGAACCAGACCGTTTTGCTCTAAACGGTCCGAATTTTAATTTTATGTTTTTAGATACGGTTCGGATCGGTCCGGATCCGTTATAAAACGGTCCGGTCCCGGTTCCTATTTTTTAAAAAGAAACGGTCCGGGTCGGAACCATTTCAAATCACATTTACTAAAAAAAAAAAAAAACCTAAATATTGGACTTTAGGTTTTTGGAACCGTTTCTCCCAAAAAAGAAAGCTACTCTCTCTGTCTCTGTCTCTGTCTCGAGAAGAAGCAGCAGCAGCAGATGGTGGAGACGATGAAGATGAATGGTTCTTGGGCGGAGGTAGAGGTGGAGTCGGAGACGATGAAGATGACTGGTTCTGATTCTTGGGCGGAGGCAAAGGTGGAGTCGGAGACGATGAAGTGACTGGTTCTGGTTCTGGTTCTGATTCTTTTCCTATGGAGTGCGCCGATCTGTGGCGAGGAGGAGATTGATGATGGAGTGCGCCTTCCTCTTTAGATCTACTTCAGATCTACTCCTTCCTCTTCTGTTGATCCATGATGGATGATGATGGATCGATGATTTCTGTTGATCGATGATGATGATGGATGATGGATGATGATTTATGTTGATCGATGATGGATGTTGATCGATGATGGATGATGGATGATGATTTCTGTTGATCGATGATGGATGATTTCTGTTGATCGATGATGGATGATGGATGATGGATCGATGATGATTTATGTTGATCGATGATGGATCTGTGGCGAGATCTTATGGATCGATGATGGATTGTTTGATCGATCAATGATGATCTCTTATGGATCAATGATGATTTCTGTTGTATGCTTTTGTATGATATGTTTGATCTGTATTATTGATCTGTTCACCAATTTTATTTTTCTGTTTTTTTTTTTTTTTGGAAGGCAATTTTTTCTTGATTCAATTGGAACCGTTTGGAACCGGAACCGAACCGTTTAGAATGGTTCGAGTTAGGTTCGATTCCAATTATCAAAATGAAGGGATCCGGACCGGACCAGATCCGTTAAAATGTAAACGGTTCGAGTTAGGTTCCTCCAAATTTGGAACCGATCCGGACCGTGCCCACCCCTAGGGGACAGCAGGCGACGACGCAGCAGCAACATTGTTAAAAAACTTGTACATATTTGTGCAGGAGAGGCAATGGCAGTATTACTTTTCAGTATTCAGAGAAACCACTAAAATTTTGAAACAGTCTGAAAGTGACCGTTATGTTTTCTAGTGATGAAGATGAAGGATGAGTGATGAGTACAGTGTGTTGCTCTTGGTAGCTGTCAATGGGGCACCTCATGCACCTGGGCTTGCAGAATGGTCCGTGTAATTGTGTTCTTATGAGGAGAGAAGAGGAATCTGATCTCTTTGACCAGTGTTTATGATCTATCCATCTGCTTTGAATTGATGTAGAGAATAGGTAAATGCTCTCATCAACCCATGTTGAATGGTAAGTTTGTTGAGGCTATGTAGAAAAAGTGATAATGGGATATCGACAATTGAGTTTGTTTTGGCTACCAAAGTATATAACTGTAACCTAACCTAACCAAACCAAACCAAACCAAACCAAACCTACCAGCATGATAAATATTGAAAAAGATCAATTCACTATCGATTGCCATATATATATAAGGCTTTAGAGTTTGTTACAACTGATAAGTATCCAAAAGCAATAGATAGAGTTCCAAGTATACAGCTCATAGTTCACAACAACTAGATAGAGTTCAGTTCCTATAAGTCTCTAAGCACCCTAGATAGAGTTCAACTCCAGTAAGTCTCCTAACGCCCAAGCTGAATGAGGTTAGCAACCACTGAAAGCTTGGATCACTATTAGCTCTGAAACTAAAAAAGAGTCAGGTTTGGTAAAAAAAATTAATCAACAGTATGCTAGTTGTGGAGTCCCTCAATTACAAGACAAAGCTGCAATCACTTTTATCATCAATGAGTTGATTCTAAGACTGTGTTTCATCTAGGGGAGAGAGAGAGGGGAATGTGTAAAAATAGGTAAAAAATGAGGTTGAACTCAAACTTTACGTTCTCTCTCTATGTCTCTCTTCATTTGTTTTTCATTCAGGTTTTTTCTTGCTACCACACAACCTCAAAGTTTTGAAATGGTAAATTTTCTTTACAAGTAATGTCTTTTAACTCTAGTAAGGATATGAAATTCATCAGAATCTACACTGGCAACTACAAGAAACAAGTATAATGGAAAGCCATCCTATCCACTTAAAAGGTAGCTCAGTATGGTGCATAATGCTCTGGTGACTATGTAAGAGTTACAGGGTTTCAAAAGTGCTCAGCATTCGCTAATTGAAGAGAAAGGTTACGTTTTATGGGTTACAGGTAATGATAGCCATTTCTCTATTTCTTGTGAGTGAAATAATGTTTCTTATTAAAAGAAAAAGGAAATGACCACTGATAGACTAAACAAAAACAACAATCCCAATTTTCCATTCTTATCTCAAATGATAGAAGAAAACAAAATTCCAAGTAGCTTAGTAATTACTCAATGCTAATTAAAAGGAAGAAAAAAAATTTGTCCTGATTCCTGACATATTTACACGATGAAAAGATTGAATAAATATAAATGGTAACAGAAGCACTTACGATGGCAGTCGCAGCAATCTGGTGAAAAGATTTTGGTAAGCATCTCCTTGAACACGCACGCCTCTCAAGCTTCCAAGTCGCACTTCAAAATTTTCATCAAGAAGGATACTGGTCGCTTTGACATCTCTTAAACCACCCAAAAGAAAGTCCTATTTTAGTATTTGAACCAATTGCAAAAATCCATAGGATGTGCTATTATTTAGCACATTCCAAATAAATGCAAATGTGACATGAACATATGATAGAACTCGATGAAAGTTCATTAAATCTTTCCACAAACTTATATACACAGACAATTGGAGTAGGCTATGAGAAACTATTTGCATGGACGCTTTCTAAAGGATGGCATATCGCCAGATCCAACATGTATTCAACTCAAACAAAACAAGGACTCTTATAAGATATTTTATTTTTATTTTTATTTTTATTTTTATTTTTATTTTATTTTTCCTTTTTCCCATCACTTATATTCACATCGTACATAAGCCAGTTATTTCTTTTCTAAATTATGTAAAAATGTAATGTCAATTTTTTTTATTATTTTATTCCACTTTGACTCGGGTATGGAGTGTCAAATTGAGTAGCATTCCTCTTCACAAGTCCCCACTGTAAGTAGATATGTCTCCATGCCCTAATCCCATGAACTAAAAGAGATCGACTTCAATATAAGGACTAAACAATGGCAAGTAATAAATTGAAGTTTGCAGCAACAAGATGATCCATTCATCTCCAGAATTGGGGCAGGTGAATAAACCTATGGAAGTATGTGTAATGTATCAAATCGAAAACGCAAGCAAATGATAAGAGATAAGGGAAAATGCAAATTGATATGAGAAAATATCACTAAACACAAACTGTGAACTCGTCAATCATCATGGATGGTGCAGTAATTGAAATTCCACAGCTTTTGCCTCTGAATCTAGTTAGATGTGTCTGAATTTTTTCAAAAATTATTTTCACAAAATTTACTCCTTTAAATACATGAAACAAGAAACAATATCTAGAGGCAGCACATTGACAATTATCGTGACAAAGCTTTAAGTGAATAAAATGGTCTTGGAATACCTGTGAACAAGAGGCGGATCACCGTCATGCAGATAAGATAACCCTTCTGCAGCTCCTGAAGCAATTTTTAGCCTTGTTATCCAATCAAGAGACTGCAGACTTTCGTCTTCCTGCTTCACTTTCCTGTACAAGGCATTCGACCAATCCCCATTTGGCATATATTTGTAAACTAGGAACTTCTCACTCTCATGCTCGAAACAGTGTCCCAGTAATGGGATTAATCTTGTTTTCGAAGACCCGCACAACAGCTCGAACTCCTCCATGTATGATTCATTTTCAAAACGGCGGATATCAATCCTCTTGATAACAACAGTTCTTCCATCTTGCAAGACACCTCGAAAGAGATCCCCTGATTGGCCGTGCTTGATAAGATTTGAATTGTTAAAGCCGTCTGTGAATTGTACTAGTTGCTCATACCGATAAACTTCAGTACTTGAGACATTAGCAAACATGCCAGCAGGTGCTACGCTACCTCCCACAGGGATATGCCTCAAACTTCTACTCCTTTCAGGAACAACATCCATCGTACGTAGACATGTGCATAATAGCACCACCAACACCAAAAATATGATAAATACACAGAATTTTAATGCACCGAAAAAAACAGAAAAAGCTAGACTGGAGCACTTAGTTATTCACAGGATTTTAATGCACACATTTTAACATATGCTCACTAGGAGAACCAAAATGCAGTAGTCTACTCATTGTACAAAAATACACATAAAAAGACTCACCTTTCCACATATTAATGAGTCGACCACCCATAAAAATAGCACACGAATAATCCATAAAAAAAAGTGATTTGGAATGTAAGATTTCAAATATCCATGACCAAAGAATTCTTAGAAGCAGCTGAAACAACTTAAAGAGGAAAGAGGCTGATGGTTTTTTTTTTTTTTTTTTGAAAGGCGAGCATGCTGCAGGTGAGTATAGAACCCAAGACGTGGGGGTTAAACCACCACAGCCTTAACCATCCAACCAGGCTACCATTGAGGGGTGAGGGGTGCAACACGAGGAATTCCCAGGAGGTCGCCCATCCTAGTACAGGCACTGTTAAAACATTTGACAAAAACTACAAGAGATTATGCAAGTACTAACACATTTTTTATGATAAACTTGAACTAAGATAATAAAAGTATATCCCGAACTCTTCAGTTGTGAAACTTTCACCATTCATAGACAAATAATTAGTTCTTTCAAACTAACTTAACCTTTCACACAATGCAAAAGACAGAAAAATAAACTCCAACTGGAAACCTGTTCCCGCTCTGGATGGTTGCCAAACTGCCCTGATTAAAATTGTTTGCATTCAACAAAGATTGTGTGAGAGATATATTACGTTCTAACAAGGAGATCAAAGCTCAAACAGCTGTCTTTAGTTTCGGGCCAATAGCATTTTGGTAAACAGGATGAAGCACATGACCTTCCTTGGGTTCCATATGCACCCACTTGCGACCACTCAGCTTATGGCGCTCAAATTTGACATTTCCCTCTTTCAAAGCGAACAAAGTATGATCCTTCCCCATTCCAACATAGTTTCCAGGGTGAAAGCGGGTACCCCTCTGACGAACTATAATGTTTCCAGGAATCACTCTCTGCACATTAACATAACCAAATAGTGTGAATCAATGTAGAATGTTCATCAGTAAATATTTAAGAAGTGGAAACACCTCACTGCATACAACCTACCTCACCACCAAATTTTTTCACCCCAAGAAATTTGGGATTCGAGTCTCGACCATTCTTTGTTGACCCTGCAGTCTTCTTTGTGGCCCAACACCTGATCATCAAGCTCAGCCCCCCTTCCATATCTGAATTATAGTGACACAATCTTTAAACCAGAAAAAGATCACATTCCTAGAACACATAATACATTTTCAACAGACATGAGCTTACCACTGATACCACTATAGACAGGAGCATTTGTAACTATCTCTCTGAGATTCACCCTTTTACAGAATGCTGCTGCAAGATTCATCATATTCAGATCCAAATGAGATACCTGAAAAGAATTTCAAAAGAAAATCGTTGAGCATGTGCTGAAATCAGATAAACAGAATACTCCTTTAAACCATAATGATGAGAAAATAAAGAAAACATTATTAAAAAAAAAGAACTATTTATTGATTTAGGAACTATTTATTGATTTAGAAGAAGAAATAAAAAATCTTTCTGCAGAGGTCATAAACTCCTGTACACCATTCAGAACATTTTCATTCATTTTAATGTCTTCATTAAATCTAGACAAAACAACAATTCAACCCACTAACAAGACTTAAAATTCAGTAAGAGAACACTACTTCTTGCTACTTCCTAGTAAGTTGTGGTTGGGTAGGGAGTTGCAAAAGCCTCAACCATAGGTGACAAAACGAGAGCTTCCCAAAATACAACCTAAGAGCATCTCCAATAGTAGGAGGACAAAAAATCCCTTAGAAAGCATCACCAAAGTGCATGGTCTCACTACCATCCAGTATGGTGCTTGATCGTTTTCAATTTCGCACCAATCACTCTCTCTGTACTCACTTTTTAGTCCAACTCTGAAACCTACACCCGAACTTCCTTTATTCAACCATCTTAAATTAATGAATTTCTTATCCTCTGAGATTACTTCTTTGTTCATTCAAGCTTCAGCTTTTCCATCTTGGGGGCATTAATTCATATTGGTACAAAATTTTGCTATACTTATCTTGTCTAATTGGAAAATATCTTGCTTAGGTTAGCCACAGATACAACATTTCTGGCCTAAAGTACATGTCAAATCCCACTAAATAAGGTGGTATTTGTTTTTTTAAGTGTTTAGAAGCTAACTTCTAACTGAGGTTGGAAGTTCTGAATTAACAGTTTGTTTAACTTCTGGATAAGTCGCTGATTTAAAGCTGTAAAATTAAAGGTGTTTGTTTTTTTTGTGTTGATTTGAAGTTTACTGACATTTTTGCACACCACCGCGACACTCACCTCCACCACTAACATTAACATTAACTGCCATTCTCTACCTATTTTCTCTCCTCCAAACACCATGGAGATCCCCCTTCAACTACCACAAAAACAACCATATATCCCTTTTCATTCCTCATGCAATCTCAAGAGAAAGAGGAAGAGAAGCAAAAAGAGGAGAGGTTGGTGGTGGCGTGGCGACACTGCTCGCATGATAGAAGAGATGGTTGGTAGAGAAAATGGGTAGAACCATCCATGATCATTACAAATTTATTGTGAGGTTATTACTGGAATAAATTTTCATTAAGCATTCTCTGTGCTAAATCTAATTTCAATCCAATGAAGGTGAGAGCAATCCCACTTCAAACAACTTCATTGCCAAACAAAATTGATATAAGAGATTAACGGACAATACCCACTTTGAAACTCAACTAACATTGTGTCAACATCTATCTCACGCATTAAATCAAACACCTTGTGGGCACTCAAGGAAAGTACAGTACAAGATCACCTAACAACATAAAACCTCAAAAACACAAACTTTACATGAAATAAAGAATGGGTTTTCCGATTACCTGACTAAAGGGTTGTTAATTTGGAAAGCTTCAGTTTTGCCAAAACTCAATCGATGAAACTGACAATGAAAACAAGGGGGTTAGAAGATGAGAGAAGCTACAGAAACCCAATAGAGGAAAGCGAGAAGAGAGAGTGAAGGACGAACCTGGTTTTTGGAGGGCGAAGAGACCAAACAACCTTCGTTTCGTTTGCACAGATCAACAGCAGATGCTCTACAACACCAGTTCAAGTAAGCAGGTTTTGGTTTACAGGTTTACTCGAAGGCTATAGATTGCTTTATGCCACCACATGTTGTCGAACTTATATATATATATTTTTATCCATGCCACCACAACATATGAAAAGCTCCAAATATGATTTAGTTTTCATAAGGTTTCTAGATGATAAGTTTTCTCGATTTAGATAGGCAAGTTCAAAATATAGGAATGCATTGTTCACCTGCGAACAAGTAATGCATCTTATTTTGACGATGGTTGAACAAAAAAACCGACTAAACCGATCGGTTCGGTTTCAGTTTTAAAAATTCAAAACCGATATTTTCGATTTTCAGTTTTATGTGATTTTAACCGACAAAACCGAACCAACTGAATATATATAATATAGTATATATTTTATATAAAAAGTAACATAATATGTTTAAAATAGTTGGTCGGTTCGATTTTATGTCGGTTTCAATCAGTCGGCTCGAATTACAATTTACCTAAATTAAAATTTGTTCGGTTTTCTCAATGATCGGTTCGAGTTCGGTTTGAAAAATTTTGAAACTGACCAAAGTTGGTTCAGTTCTCGATTTGGGTAAATTACAACCCTAATTTTGACTCTCATATGGTTGAGGGACAAATGGGCAACTCTCGTCTAGCAGAAGAACTCACATTGGAGGATGAATAATCAACTCTCGTGACCTCGTCTGCTGGAAAAACTCATATTATGAGACAATGTCACGCAAGTATTCGTATAAATCCATCTAAACATCATGGTGGCTAAATTATGGTTGTAGATGCTATTAAAATTCGTATTTATTTGCATTATTTAGTTTTGTTGTTTTTGTTCTTTTCTCCATAATCTTCATTCATTTTTACTATCCTTTAAAAAGTTCCGGTTGTTACAATAGCATATAAAAATCGGGTCAAATTGAATTTACTAATTTCAGTTAAATTTCAAGGCCTATAATCTACGATTTGAGCAAATTTCTTTTCTATTTCTTCGTCGATTTTGCTCTTTTCTGGTTAATGCACTATCCTTGTGACAGTCCTTTAAGTTTATAGGGTTGACACAAAAGTTTAATGCGAAAATTCACGACTTGAGCAATTTTTCATGATTTTTTCGTCGATTTTGATATTTTCCTTAATGCACTATCCTTATGACAATCCTCTAAGTATTTTAGGGGTGACACAAAAGCTTAATGCCAAAATTGGCTAAAAAACAAAATGTATAAATCCAGTCCAAATTCCGAAGGCTATAATGTACTATTTGAGTGTATAATGCGAAAATTGGCTAAGAAACAAACTTTATAAATCTTATCCAAATCTCAAAAGCTATTATCCCCTATTTGAACTATTTTTTGTGATCTTTTAGTTTTGTTGATTTCATTATTTTCACATTGATCCTCTATCTTTTTACAATCCTTTTGAGTTTTTAAGGATGTTGATAGGCATATAAATGTGACATTTTATGCCCCCAAACATATAATTGTTATGTCCAAGAATTTAATAATAATCGTGTATTTTGTCTGTTTTGTAGGAATTCATCGCTTAATCATCAAATCCGACACAAAGTTGTACAGTAAGGCCAAGTTCAAGCCTTACAAAGTCCAATGACTTGCAAGCCCAAGATCCATAAATTCAAGGCCACATGGTGGCTAAATGATGATTGTAGATGTTATTAGAATTCATATTTATTTGCGTTTTTATTATTTAGTTTTGTTGATTTTGTTCTTTTCTCGATAATCCTCAATCATTTTCACTATCCTTAAAAAATTTCAGGTCGTTACAAAAACTTCATATAAAAATCGGGTCAAATTGAATTTACTATCCACGATTTTATCAAATTTTCTTTTCTATTTTTTTCGTTGATTTTGCTCTTTTCTTATTAATGCACTATCCTTGTGACAATCCTTTAAGTTTTTAGTGTTGACAAAAAAGTTTAATATGAAAATTGGTTAAAAAATATTTATAATTTTTTGTCAAATTTTGAAAGCTAATTCACGATTTGAGCAATTTTTCATGATTTCTTTTCATCGATTTT
Organism: Berberis vulgaris; assembly: GCA_963556465.1. NCBI lineage: Eukaryota > Viridiplantae > Streptophyta > Magnoliopsida > Ranunculales > Berberidaceae > Berberis > Berberis vulgaris. The sequence goes on along the minus strand of OY747124.1, from coordinate 4,974,250 downwards.
GATATGCTCTCCTTCATGCACTATCCTTATGAGTTATGACAATTAGGGGTGTTAATCAGTTCAATCAGTTTGAAATTTGATCAAAACCGAACAGAACTGAACTTTCGATTCGGTTTTCTGATATTTCAAACAGAAAACCATAACCGAACCGATCAATTCGGTTCGATTTCGGTTTGTTTCGATTTTTCATTTTCTTTTCCATCATCTTTCTTCTTATTACTAAAATAATTATGCTTTGTCATTACCATTCCCATACAGCTAGACCTAAACACAAAGATAAAACATTTTTATATATACAGATTTCAAATAAAATTTGAACCTCAACAAGATTATATTATCCAAAATAAAAAAAGACAAGATTATACTAGTTTTTTTATTATGATAAAAGAGATTAGCATTATTGCATTCTGATTAAACAAGCTTGAATAACCATACAATTCGACAAATCCCCCAATAGCGCTAAATGCTAATGCAAAGAAAATTAGTCGAAGAAAAAGAAAAACAGGCTCAAACACAAGGTGCCCAATGAGTTCCCGAACCTCCGCCCAACCTGGACGCCAGAATTCAAGACCCGATTTAGCCTGAGCTTCAAAGAGTCACGTTTCTCGGCCGATTTGATCCCCTCTACAGAACCCTTAGCGGCACCGAGGATGGCGTCGGAGAGGTACCCACTGCCTTTGTAGTAGCTGATGTTCTCCAACCATGTGCGGTGCTGCACGGTGACTTCTTCAGCGAAGAACTCTGGTGATGTTGGGAGATTTTTGACATATATATACAACAACACTACAACAAGATGACCAAGATCACATGGAGATCATTTGTACCCAGTTGTTATAAAGCAACAGAAACTCCTTCAACAACCGAGTCGAAGAAAGTCTCGAAACAAAGCTCATTTACAAGATTATCAATAATGGATATTAGCACACCAAACTCACCTATATCTATTATATCCATGAAGGGTCTCTCTACTTCTCTAGGTGGATCCAATCTCTATATACTCATCTTAGCTAAAATAAATGGGATAGGTGGGATTAAATGGGGGTGGGTAGGGGTGGGCACGGTTCGGTTCGGTTCCAAATTTTGAGGAACCTAACTCGAACCGTTTAAAATTTTAACGATTCCGATTCGGATCGGTTCCTCTATTTTGAACGTTGGAACCGAACCTAACTCGAATCGTTTACAACGGTTCGGTTCCTACAGTTCCAAATGGTCCTACACTGATTCGAATAATTCTTTGTTTCGATCAATGCAGTTAATACGGATAACGGACCCATAACGGTCTAGGAGCGTTATAAGTTATAACAGATTATATCGAGATATACCGGTATATAACGAATTATTTTTTAAAATATATTTTTATACCCCCACTAAGTATATTAATGTATTATAGACTATAGAGTCAAAAAATAAATCACTAAATATAAATTTGTTACTGCTAGTTTGCCAATAATGCCAATAAACTTAAAACTAAATACTAATCATTGTTCATATTTGTTTGAGGTAAACAAATATTTAAAGAAAAGAAGCTTACAAAGATCGCAGGCTTCGCAGCACCCAGCACGCCAACACGACTAAATCCCTGAACTATGTTATCTACATTATCAAACACACTCAATAAATTTCAGTTGAACAACAGATGTAACTGATGAAATATAGTATAACTCAAATGCAGATACTTTTATTCATGATAACAATCACAGTACAACTCATAATTATTACTGGGATATAGGATTGCCAAGCAAATAATGTTAAGACTCACGTATTGATGCATATATACAAAGGGTAAGATCAATTGTAGTCAGCATTCAGTAACTTATAGTATACAGCTGCAAAACAAAGCAAATCTTCATAAGCAAATTTGTCATTAGCAAATCAGTCGTTAGATTGAAGGAGCAAATCAAAGCAAAACACAAAAGAAGAAGGAACAAAAGCAACACAGAAGAAGCAAATCAGACTTAGTAACTTTCAGATTATGATTTCCAAAAAAAAAAAAAAAACAGATTGATCGAAGCAAAGCAAAACAGAAGAAGGAACAAAAACAAAGCAAAAGAGAAGAAGGAACAGAGCAAAGCAGAGAAGGAACAAAGCAATGAAAGCAGAGTAGCAGACTTACAGATTGATCGAAAAAACTTCCCTTCTCTTAGGGTTCTTCCCTTCTCTTAGGGCCTCGATCGATTAGGGTTCTTCCCTTCTCTTCCCTTCTTCTCTTTTCGATCGACTAAGGTAGCAGGCTCGATCGACTGGCGGACTGGGAACTTCTTCCTTCGTTTCTCTGTTCTTCGTTTCCCTTCCTTTGTTCCTCTGGTTTTTTATATCAGATCTGCAATCGAGAACAAAGTTTAGTAAAAAACAAGGAAAAAAAATTTTATTTACCGATACGTTATAACGGCGATACTAAAAAACGTTTTGTTAAAATAACGGCGGCCGTTATAACGCCATCCGATATATGAAAAAACTTAGCGCCTCGAGGCCGTTATGAGTTATTTCGGCGTTATAACCCGTTATTAACTGCATAGGTTTCAATAGAATAAAAAACAAGTTTTTGATGTAATTGGGTGTGTTGATTTTGTTTCCGAGAAGCTATTTCAGGTAATGGGTGCTCTTGATTTGAAATCCAGGTAGCTGAGATTAATTGAGCTATAACTAGGAGGACAGCAATGGATTTGAAATTAGAGTTCCTCATGCTGATGATCAGTGATATATATTGTATTTATTGAAGATTGTATCATACATGTTACTTTGTACATTTTTATGTTTAAATTTGACCAACTCCTCAGTGAGAATTCTAAGAACCAAAAGAAAGAGAAAATTTTGACTAAATTAAAGTCGGGGTGGGCAAACGGGTTGAGGAACCGCGGATCCAAACCGAATCGGACCGTTTTACTCCAAACTCCTCATGTATGATACAATCTTCAATAAATACTTTATCATCTTCTATGAAATAACCCAAGTATGCACTGTCATCTTCTTTACCCATCCTATCAAATACTTTTTTAAATTTCAAGGCAGATTCTAGCATCAAATATGTACTATTCCATCTAGTAGGCACATCCAGCACAAGAAAACTTTTATCACTTAATTTCCCCTTCTCAACACATGCCTTGAAATAATCAAACCTTTGAGGGCTTGATTTGACATACTTCACAGCATTTCTAATTGATGCCACACATTTATCCAACGTTTTCAACCCATCTTTCACTATCAAGTTCATAATGTGAGCTAGACACCTCACATGCACATATTTACCCTCCAAAATAAGTGGAAAATTTTGCCATTTCTTCATTTTACCAACTACCCACTCAATTGCCACCTTGTTAGCCGATGCATTGTCAACTGAAACACACATCAACTTCTCAATTTTCCACTCTACCAAACACTGCTCAATCAACTTCCCTATTTGTTTACCTTGGTGATTAGGAATGACACAAAAGTTCAAGATTCTTTTGTCCATGTATCAGTAGTTAAAATGACTCTATGCTTCCTCAGTTGCCCTTTTAAAACTTTTTTAATGTCATGATACATTTGTAAGAACTCCCTCACAATAGTTCTTCGAGATGGAACATGAAGTCTTGGTTGTATTTCACTCATCATCCGCCTAAAACCCTCATTCTCAACAGTATTAAAAGACATCTCATCAATCACTAGAAACTCAACAATGGCTTTCACACTTACATCTTGGCTAAACCCCCTAGCAACTAGCATGCTGCTACCATCACTGGAAGTACCAATAACCCTCTGCTGCAAGTCCATATTTGGTTTATACTTTTTGCATACACTTCTGATGTGTTTAGCAAGAGTACTAGTGTCACCTCCACTACTATCACATGCAAACACTTGATCACAATATTTACACTTCGCCTTAAGTACATCTACCTCTACCATCTTTTTCTGACAACCCTCAACTAGAACTTCACGTGATTCTTTTACAGTAAATTTGGTGATATGATCTCAAACCCAAGATCTAGGTTGTGTAGTTTTTGGAGCATTTGGTGTTTTTTATTTTTCTTGATGGGGAGGGTTTAGAATTGGGAGGAGCATGGATGTTTGTGGTGGAGGTGGTTGTGCAGGACAAGGTGATGTGGCAGTAGAAGATGTTGCTACTATACTAGTTTGGTTGGGGGTAGTACTTTCAGACATGGTTACTTTGAACACAATTACTTCTTCTGCAATAAACAAAAATTTAAACAAACCCATTCAATTCCAACATATGGTAGACAATAATGGTAGAAAATCTATTTTTAGATTGCATTAAAATGGTTTCCTTATAGATAAGTCAACCAAAACAAATCTAATAATAAACTTGAATACTTAATTAATTATGGATTGCATTAATGAGGTGGTGAATTAGATACCTGAGATGAGAGAGATTATTATCCAATTTCTTTAAATGCAGCCTCGCTTGGTCTGCTCACAACTCACAAGTCATAATCCAGATCTAGAAAACAAAAAAATGCAAGAAACATGTATTAGTCAAGCAGAGCAGTACAAGTTTACTTGTTACACACTTACACTTACATGTTACATTCTTCTTTTACTTAGTTTCTTCAATACTTATACAACTACAAGTTAGTTTATGAATGAAATAGAAGTATAAAACTGAAAATAGTGAAATTATTTGTTTCTGACTTGCACAAACAAAATCATCGATTCCTAGAGAGCAAGATTCAAATGGCACTGACTTCTTCAAATTAACAGATCATCGAGGAAAGAATTCATCGTTATGTTTTTACACTAACATCAAAATCGATATGTTTTTACACATCACAACCAACATCAAAATCGATATGTTTTTACACAAATTAGGCCTAGTGCATGGAACATATACGGGCACACTAACAGAACATGCGTAGAGCATAGTGAATAGTGATATTGTTTAGGTTCTGCTCACTGTCAAATAGGATATAATGTGTAGTCTGATGAATTAAGTTTCAGACAGAAAGTTGCTAGAATACTAATGAAAGCGATGATCTGTTTCTGACTTCTCCAAATCCCTTAGTTTACAATGATAATCTGTGTGGGATGTAAATGCACTTAAAACCCCTGCTGCGACAATTTGATGAATTTTGTTATCAGTGATTCAGTGTTATAGTCCATGGATTTCAGATGATTTTATGGATGACCCTAGCAATTTAATCAACTGCCCCAACTATGCCAAAAATTATTTCAATCAACTGGTTTACAAATGCATAAGATAAAATTGAGCATGGTTATCCACAAAGAAGGTAGCGTATATTATATGTAAAGCCTATTTCATCCCATGTTCTTTACTAATTTGCAGCAGTCAACATTAACAACATAAATAACTTTGTAAATTGATGCAAATTCACATAACATGTATGCGTTGAAAAGGATATGGAGGATAACCCAATTCCAGATACACTTGTTTAATTACATTCCTGTGACTCATCAGAAGCAGATATTTGGTCATCAGGATTCAGAAGCAGATATGTTGATTAAGAGTTTCACCTTAATTTTAGTACATAATAGAATCAAAAATTAAATTAAAAACTCAATTTAGATTTAGAAAATCCTGTGATTCAGAAAATCCCTTAACTTACATAATCCTTTGAGATCAATTTAGTTTGGCTTGATAGATTTTAATTTGTGGGAAAATCGATAAATGAAAAGTTGAAGAATACAAACAGGGAAAAAGAACCGAATGAAGAATACAAGAAGAATAAGAAGATCTACTCACTGCTTGTGCGTCGTCGACTCGTCGTCGTGCTTGTGGAGAATGAGAGGGGACGAGGGTGGTTGTCGTCTCACGTCTGCTTGTGCTCGCTGCTTGTAGAGAAGTGGAGTGGAGAAGGCGAGAATGAGAAGAAATGAAGAATGGGGTGTTGTTAGGGTTAGTGGTTAGAAACCCATTTTTTCCACCCAATGAAATAAAGGCATGTGTAAAGAGGTATATAACCGGTTCGGAACCGAACCGTTTTAAACAATAATTGAGGAACCGAAACTGAACCGTTTTAGACCAGTTCTGGAACCGGAATCGAACCGTTTCATAATTTATAAAATAAGAACCGAACCGTTTGGAGTAAAACGGTCCGGTTCGGTTTGGATCCGCGGTTCCTCAACCCGTTTGCCCACCCCTACTTGGAGATGTAATGGTGGTACAACCCACCTTAAATGATCATTCCTCCCCTGTTTCAACTACTATAACACCATCCCCAACCTGAAATTCATCGTCTGATGATCATATTGAACAACAATCAGCCTCCAACTTACCTTCTTCTGAATCACCTCCATTATCCTCATCATCGCCTCAACCAACCCATCATATGGTCACACAATAAAAAACTGGATCCTTGAAACCCAAAATCTATATAGGCATTAAGAACCCATTGTCGAAATTCTTTCAAGCTCAATTGGTTCAGATTTAACCCTCTTCATTTAAGGAGGCATCCACTCATCCTGACTGGATGGCCGCTATGACGATGAATACAATGCTTTGATGGCAAATTATACATTTTCTTTAGTACCACCTCCACCTGCTTCTAAAACAGTTGGTTGCAAATGGGTTTACAAATTAAAACGCCACGCCGATGGTTCAATTGAACGATAGAAAGCCCGTTTGGTGGCTCAAGGATGTTCTCAATCATATAGAGTCGATTTGATGAAACTTTTACCCCAGTTGAGAAACCATGCACCATTAAGGTTGTGTTGTCTATCGCTCATGGTCTATCACGGCAAATTTGCCAATTGGATGTCAAAAAAATGCACTTTTACATGGGTTTCTTGACAAAGAAGTATATATGAGGCAACCACCAAGTTTCAAGGATCCCACGCGACCGAACTTTGTTTGCAAATTAAATTGAGCAATTTATGGGCTCAAACAAGCCCCTGGAGCATGGTTTACACGGTTCAATTCTTTTCTTCTTGAACTGGGTTTTGTGTGTAGTAGATCAGACTCCTCAATGTTTATTCCTCGAGATGCTCGTGGTATCTTGGTCTTATTATTATATGTCGAAGACATTATCTTAACATAATCCTCTTCTTCATTGATTAACTCAATGGTTAACTCACTTCAATCTCAATTTTCCATGAAGGACCTTGGTGATTTGCATTTTTTTTCTTGGAGTCGAAGTGACTCGGACTAATGACACTTTGTTACTCACACAAACTCATTATATTTTAGATATTTTAAAACTTTCCACTGTGCTTGATGCTAAGCCCATGAGTAGTCTTGTTCCTCCAGGTTCAAAATTGTCAATTAATGATGGTGATCCACTTACAGATCCTTCATTTTATCGGAACATTGTTGGTGCTCTTCAATATGCTACAATGACAAGGCCCGACGTCTCTTTATGTTGTTAATCAAACATGTCAATATATGCACCAACCAACAAATGTGCACATTTCATTGGTAAAACGCGTCCTTCGATACTTGAAAAGATCACTGGCTTATGGAGTTCAAAATCACCTAACTCTAGACTTTTCTCTTAGAGCATATAGTGATGCAGACTGGGCAGGGTTTCCCAACGATCGGTGTTCAACATCTAGTTCATGTATTTTTCTAGGGCCAAATTTAATTTCTTGGACCTCAAAGAAGTAAGCAACGATCTCTCGCTCAAGCACCGAATCTGAGTATAGGGCAGTAGCCACCACAACTACAAAGCTAGCATGGATTCAATACCTTCTCAAAGATTTGGGGTTGTTTACTTCCCCCCCAATTTTATTCAGTGACAACATCTCTACAATTTATCTCATATCAAACCCAGTTTTTCATGCACGTACTCGCCATATTGAGGTGGACTATCATTTTGTTCATGAGCGAGTTCTTCGTGGTCAACTTCGTGTATTGTTTCTCAATAGTGTTGACAAGTTGCTGACATATTTTTGCTAACCTCATTCAGCTTGGGCATTAGGAGACTTACTGGAATTGAACTCTATCTAGGGTGCTTAGAGACTTATAGGAACTGAACTCTATCTAGTTGTTGTGAACTATGAGCTGTATACTTGAACTCTATCTATTGCTTTTGGATACTTATCAAGTAGTTGTAACAAACTCTAAAGCCTTATATATATATATATATATATCAAGGCCTAACCCATGGGGGCAATCGATAGTGAATTGATCTTTTTCAATATTTATCTATTTATGCTGGTAGGTTTGGTTTGGTTTGGTTACAGTTATATACTTTGGTAGCCAAAACAAACTCAATTGTCAATATCCCATTATCACTTTTTCTACATAGCCTCAACAAACTTACCATTCAACATGGGTTGATGAGAGCATTTACCTATTCTCTACATCAATTCAAAGCAGATAGATAGATCATAAACACTGGTCAAAGAGATCAGATTCCTCTTCTCTCCTCATCAAGAACACAATTACACAGACCATTCTGCAAGCCCAGGTGCATGAGGTGCCCCATTGACAGCTACCAAGAGCAACACACTGTACTCATCCTTCATCCTTCATCTTCATCACTAGAAAACATAACGGTCACTTTCAGACTGTTTCAAAATTTTAGTGGTTTCTCTGAATACTGAAAAGTAATACTGCCATTGCCTCTCCTGCACAAATATGTACAAGTTTTTGGCACCAGAATAACATGCATATCTGAGTTCTATTAAATGGGTCCCACTTCTATGAATATTCTACATCAAACCTTCAAGGTACTCAACATAATTTGAAACACCAATTTTTCTAGAGAGTCAGCCAACCCAATACCATCCATCATCTTAGAGATTGGGTCATTTTCAGCATCTCTAGGATGATGGATGGTATTGGGCTGAGCTGGTCTGGCTCTCTAGATTTTTTTGAACACAATTTGCTCCAATTCCCCAACCTGTACTGTATTAGTCAAATTGAATCCTCCTTAACTCCAATTTGATCTTCAATCATATAAGTTTAATTCAAATGGTGTTATAACATTTCCACCGACAATTCCACCATTTTTTTTTTTAATTTTTTTTTTTGCATTTGAAAGCAATATAAGTTGTATATTCTGCATTTGAATAAAAGCAGCTCTATTTTATCATTTCTTCACATAAATCTTAATGAAAAAGAGAAAAACAAAAATAAGCACCAAACACTTTTTAATACTTTATTGTATCATATACCCACCAGTTGCTTTATACCCTAGTGTAGACTGTAGACTGTAGACTGTAGATTTTATTTTTATTTTTCAATCACAAAAACTTAATTATGGTGCATCTTCTGGCCCATTTCCCCCATTCAGGAAACTGCTGAAAACACTGCAGATTTTAAGCAACCAAATAGGCCCATGGATTTTCATCATCATCCACTGTAGGCCATTGAGGCCCAAATATTAATTTCAATTCTAGGTGGAAGAAAAACCTACTTGACTGACTGCTAGGGGTGGGCAAACGGGTCGAGGAACCATGGATCCAAACCGAACCGGACCGTTTTACTCCAAACGGTTCGGCTTTGATTTTTAAAATTATAAAACGATTCGGTGAACCGTTCTTAAACGGTTCGGTTCCGGTTCCTAAATTTTTTTTAAAAACGGTTCGGTTCCGATCCAATTAAACATACACCTTACACGTGTCTTAATGGGATTGGCTATAAAAAAAATAAGTTTCTAATTCTAACCCTAATTTCCTAACAGGCTAACACTCGAATCGCCATCTTCTCTCATTTCTCCACAAGCTGAAGTAGCGAGCATTCGCCCTCGCCGCCTCGGTCTCTCTCAATTCTCCACAAGCCTCGCCACCTTGATCTCTCTCATTCTCCACAAGCAGAGAACGAGAGATGCAGATGCAGAGCAGAGAACGAGAGATGCAGAGCACAAGCATATGCAGAGCACGACGATCTCTGATTCTCTCTCATTCTCCACTAGCATCTGATCTATTTGTGGAAAGTTTTTCGAGGGAGAAACTGTGAGAAGCCCCATCTCTGTTTCTTTGTGGAAAGTGGTTTCCTCAAAGCCTGTAAGATGTGATGGAAACATTTGGTCAAATCTGAAACCACGATTATTGAATGTGCTGCCAAAATAACAATCATAGAGTTTACCTGTTCCACTCATTAAAAATACTTGCTGTCGAGATTGTTGAAGAGGAACAGCTTGAAGATTGCTTTGACCTCCCAACCTTGAGGTAGCGAACTGGTGTCTGATATTCAAGTAGATTGACAGGTATATTTTCATCTTTTTTTTCCATTTGGATAAAGGGAAAGTTTCCTGGATGGCACTTATCAAATGTTTCGATGTGCCTTAAAACATCAATTCATTTCCTATTTCATTCTTTTGTCATGCATTTATGCGTGGGGTGGTTTGTGTGTGTTTATATAAAAAATCAATCCTGCCTCATACCAACTATTTTCTCCTGCTGAATTCTGTTGTTTTCTATCTGTTTTAGTAGTTCTGATCGATTTCTAAAAGCGGGAATTAACCGTATTCAATCCTTAATACTGGATCCTTTTTTTTATAAGACTTGATACTGGATCCTTGATTGGATGCAATAGATTAGTTGATGCAGATGCAATAGATGAAAGAATAGTGCCTCTGGCCCTATCATCTTCTCTTTACTTGGTGGATATGTTGGCTTGAACAAATGAGCTCGAGAGTGAAGAGTGCGTACAGGAGTATTCAGAGTGCCATGAATTCTATCCTGCTTTCAGCATCTTAGTACACAACATATAATTTAGACTCTCCAGTTTTGGGCTTGAATTTGGAAATGAGATAGATTAACAATAGTTGCAAGTCTAATGAATGTTAAACATCTTCTTGTTGCATATCTTCAGTTTGCAAGTTTCAGATGTTCAAAATTAATCATAAGCTTTGAGATTAGAATCAAGACTTAAGCCTTAGTTAACTCTTGTTTGTTGGAAAAATCCAAGTTTAATGAAATGTGAAAGGACTTTTTTGTTCTCTCACAAATTAACTCTGATTTTGTATGCTGAAGTGAAATCTGATTTTGTAGCTTGGAATCTGAAATCTGAATTTTGTATGTTGAAATTGAATTGCTGATTTTGCTGAATTTTGTATGCTGAATTGCATGATTTTGGATCCATGTATGGCAATACATTGCACAAGTCCGTGGCGGCGTGGCCTATTAATATTTTTTGAGATATATAATACAGGAACCGTTTGGAACCGAACCGTTGTAAACGATTCGAGTTAGGTTCGGTTCCAACGTTCAAAATAGAGGAACCGATCCGAATCGGAACCTTTAAATTTTAAACAGTTCGAGTTAGGTTCCTCAAAATTTGGAACCGAACCGAACCGTGCCCACCCCTATCTCCAAGTTGGGTAGTTTCAGCAATTTGGTGGGAGTTTTGAGCTAATGGATTGGTTGATGAGGATGGTACATGTGCTGAATGAGAAGGATTTTTCTGCAATGAAGGAAAAGTAGGTGAACCCATGGATCCATATGAAGAAATAATATCATCCCTATTATTCACCCTTGCTAATGGAAATTTGTGTTCATCAAAGATAATGTGGCGAGATGTATACACACGTCTAGTTTTGTAATCAAGGCAAAGATAACCTTTATAATTTTGCAGATAGCCAATAAAAATACTAGGGATGGCAACGGGGCGGATTTGAGCAAATCCATCCCCAATCCGTTAGGAATAACGGATCCCCAAATCCACCCCGCCAATCCATTTATAAATTTATTTAAAAACCGCCTCTGCCCCGCACGGATTGGCAGATATCCGCCCCGCCCAAAATATCCGTTAAAAAAATTTCTTCATTCATACATACATACATACATACATACTGTAAAAGATCATTTATACATACAAAAATTATAACAAAAAATTACAAAAAAAAAAAATGATCTAAAAGAATGATCTCAGATCTGAGAACTCAAATCTCTGAGATTTGATCTCTGATCTCTGAGATCTGATCTCTGATCTCATATGGGGAGAGACAGGCGGATATGGAAAGCACTGTGAGATCTCAATTCGACTGGAGGAGACTTCGACTGTGAGATTTCAATTTCGATATGGAAAGCTTCGACTTCGATATGGAAAGCTTCGATTTCGATTTCGACTTCGACTGTGAGATCTCACTTCGACTGTGAGACTTCGATTCGACAATCTCTGATGGGGAGACTTCTACCCTTCGTCTTCGAGTGAGGATCTGTGTGTGAGAGGGAGAGGCGAAGGGAGATCTGTGTCTAGTGTGAGAGGGAGAGGCGAAGGGAGATCTCTTTGCTTCTGGTGTGTGTGAGAGGTGTGAGGGAGATCTCTCTGTGTCTGGTGTGTGTGAAAGGGAGAGGCTCTGGTGTGAGGGAGATCTCTCTGTGAGAGGGAGGGCGATTGTGTGTGTGTGTGTGAGATAGGGCTAATCCCTTTATATAGCTTAAGGGTATGTTTGTAAATTTACTGGTTAAATAACGGATATCCGTTGGGCGGATATGGCCAAATCCGTATCCGCCCCGATTAATAAACGGATACAGATCGAAAATCCGTATCCGCCCCAAGATCCAGGGACCCTTTACCAAATCTACCCCAAACGGAGCGAGTGGAGCGGATATCCGTGAAAATCCACCCCACTGCCATCCCTAAAAAACACACTCCAATGTACGCAGATCCAATTCATCTTTTGCATAAGCACCCAAAAAAGGATAACAAGCACAACCAAAAGTTATTAAGGAACTATAATCTGGACTTTTGGAAACAAGATTTGATATGGCGATCTTTTGTTAAACATTATGGATGGAAGGCGGTTTATCAAGAAAGTAGCAGTTCAAAATGCATCAAACCAAAATGGTTTAGAAAGTTATGCATGAAACATAAGTGCTAAGCCCGTCTCCTTAATATGACAAATCTTTCTCTCAACTCTTCCATTTTGTTGTTGAGTATGAGGACATGAGATTCGTTGAAAACTACCAATGATTTGAAATTAATAAAACAAGCAAGCGCCTCACACTTTCGAACTACAGGAAACATCTAACTAAATCTTGAATAATCATCAACCAATAATAGATAATATCGATAACCACTTCTACTAATAACAGGAGATGGACCCCATAAGTCTACATGAATCAGTTCAAGAGGAAATGAAGAAAAATAACTCGAATCATCAAAAGGAAGCTTATGAGCTTTCCCAGCAAGACAATCTGAACACAATTTATTAAAACTCCCATTGCCTGAATACTTCAGCAATTTATTATTATGCAAAAAGGATAAAATCTTGGGATTAGGATGCCTCAATCGTCGGTGCCAATTCTCCATTGAAGTGTGTTCACCATAACAAGCCTTTGCTAATAAACAAGCGGAAAAATGAAGAAATTGGAAAAAGGCCACCTTTACTCGGTCCACTTAGAAGCACATTCCTTGTCATCAAATCCTTTATCAGAAAACCAAAAGGTGTGAATTCAATAATGCATTTGTCGTCCTTAACAAACTTTTCCACATATATAAGATTCTTAGCAATTTCAGGCACATGAAGGACATTCGATAAATGAAATTGTGTAGACGGAGTAGAAATAAAGATATTACTAGAGTTATGAATTGGAAGTCCCGTGCCATTTCCAATAATAACTTGATCAGTCCCTCGATAGCCATATTTGTTTGACATACCTGATGCATCAACTGTAAGGTGGTCCGTGGCTCCCGTGTCAAGATACCAGTTTGGATCAGCAAGAGACATGTTTGCAAATGATCGGGGAATATTATCAACTTGATAATCAGGGTCATAATGATTCAAACACATTCTTGCCTTGTGACCCTGACAAACAACATAGTTAGGTCGATCATAGTGATACAAAGAGTTAGATGTACCTCTTTTGTCATTATAATATCCTCGGCCCCTTCCCCGTTCTCGATTTGGATGGCATGTTCCTCGATAATTTGAATGTAATGATCCATCTTGCCTATTATTAGTAATCTTTCCCCGACCATCACCTTTCTTTTTATAAAAAACAACAGGTTGAGGTGATGAATAGAAAGCAACAGGTTGAGGTAATGATCAACATTGGGCTGTTTTTTCTTTAGAGATTCAAGTAAGCGATCTTGACTAATTAACATTTCAGTCAAAGAATAGAAATCTGGAAATCCACCAAACTAAGTTGTCATTGAGGTGATGAAACTCTTGTACTCAACAGAGAGCCCATCAAGGGTATATAAAACCAGATCATTGTCCTTGATTGGCTCACCAGCAGCAGCTAAGGCATCGTTGATACCTTTAATTTTAATCAGCCATTGGTGTCGTTCCCTTATTGAGGGAATGAAGATGTTGCTTTAGTAATAAAAGTCAAGATTCATATCGAGAGGAATACATACGTTCAAGAGCATCCCATGCTTCCTTTGATGTTTTAACACCAATGACTTATGCAAGAACAGACTCTGACAAAGTCCCATTGTTCCAACTCAAAACGAGTTGATTAGTACGTCACCATAACAGATATGCAGGATTCATCTTAGGTAAACCACTTTCAGAATTCCTAGATAAAAACTCATTTGTAGCAGGATACGAGCCATCAACGAACTTAAACAAATCCTGGCTTTGCAAAGCAGGTATCATTTGTTGTTTCCACATGAGGTAATTTCACCGGTCTCGGACTAACTTGTTTGTCACCAGATTGGCTAGGGTGTTGAATGAAATCAACGTAGCATTAGCAGTGGCTAAAGGTGTTTGATTCGCATAAACTGATGAGGAAGATGTAGTACTCATAATTCCAGCCGAGCACAAAAAATAAAAATGACATGGAAGAAGACCACTCAACAAAGAGTCCAAGGAATTGGATAGATATAGGGCTGAAAACCGAACCGACAGTTCGTTTTTTTTACCAAACCGAAAACCGAACCGCCTATTAATTTATGTAAACTGAACCGCTAAAATATTAATAAAACCAACATAAAAACCGATCTGACCGCGTGATGGGATGCATTATTCTCCTCCTTGGTACACATTCTCGCATGTCGACAATGTGTGAATGTTTTCCTGTTGTTTGAGTTTGTTTGCACACTTGTAATATAAATCAAAACATTATGTTACAATGGGAATAGAATAGCTCACATGCCAATTCATGTCTAACTCAACTTACAAGAAAGAGTCATTTCAACTAACTGCAAGTAACTAAAAGACAATGTGTTATCCAACCATCCATGTTATGCAATCAGAAGCCATGTATCCCATCAAAATAACATTCAGAAGCCATGTATTCCAACAAATTCAAATTCATAAGCCATATATCCCATCAAAATATCATTCAAAAGCCATGTATCCCATCAAATTTAAATTTAAATTCAAAGCAAAGTAGAGACAATGTAAAATAGAAGCATTAGATTGATCCAATGAGATTTCACAAGCCAACTGTAATATCATAATTGGCAGAAATGGGAATTGAACATGAGCAATGTATATATCCAATTGTTAGCTTCAACAAAAGTCCAAAAACCTGCATTAGAAGCCCAACCACTTGGTTAAAAAATGATAATAATAAAGTGAAAAATTAAAATAAAAGGACAAAAAAATCCTTACCCAAAATAACCGTAGATATAATCACTCCTTCACGTTGTTAATATCTGACAGTGGAATCGATCCAAACACCTCTAATAAAACCAAAGCAAAAAAATATCAATATAAATGACAGAAACAAATTCAAATATGTATAACAAAAAAAATGACAAAGTGAATATTTTAGTGTGAATATTACCTGCATCGATACTATCATATGCTTCCAACTCATCCATTGACTCACGAATATTGATTGAGACTGATGGAGAACGAAACCAATCTTGGGCACAAATAAGGGCTTCAACGGTGCTAAGAGACAAAGGACTACGAAATGGATCAAGTACACGACCCCTCGTGCTAAAGGCAGACTCGGAAGCAACCGAAGATACAGGAATTGCCAAAACATCTTTTGCCACAACGGAAAGGATTTGATACCTAGCTCCACCAATTCAAGACATCAAACTTATCACAAGCAGCTTCAACGTTTTCTCTCAAATACTTTTCAAGCTCTGATTTGTTCGTCGACCCATCTTTCTCCTCCATAGGCTTTTGATATTGAAAAGCCAACATCACACCATCACACCATCACTTGCTCCATCATCATCGTCAATTTCCATTTCTTTTGATCCGGTGACAATATTTTGTGATTTAGAAGTGGAAGTTGAGTAATGCTTAACATACCACTCAAACACACGAGTCAAAGCACCATGGACCTTGTCCTTTAAGTTCTTTGCCACACAATCATCATACATTTTTTCAAAGCAAAATATGAGAAATTTCATCTTGTACCTAGGATCTAGAACCACTGCAACATGCAACAAAATGTTTATCTTATCAACATTCCAATATTTGTCATGTTTTGCTTTCATTTTCTTTGCCATCTCTTGTAGGCATTCATCATCGTTACGTGCAAATTGAGTTAATTTGCTCTGGATAAGGAATAGCTGATTAAAAAAGAGATTAGAAGTAGCATATAAAGATCATGAAAGCCTTAATGTTGCATTATAAATAGACCTTCAAAAACTTCACAAACAATCTTGCATCCTTCCAATCACAATCAGTTGGTGGTCCCAAGTTTCGTCCTCCTGTTTCCTCCTCTCCAAAGTAAGGACTGTAATGCATGTCTTTATCCTCTAAACACTCAAATGCCTTTTGAAACTTCTCTGCTGCATCTAACATCATATAAGTTGAATTCCATATAGTTGGCACGTCTAGGCACAATAAACTTTTACATGCAATCTTTTCATTTTCGACACATTTTTTTAATGTAGCCAAGCTAGAGGGAGATGATCTAACATACCTCACCGCATTGCACATTTTAATAATCGAATCATGCAAGTCTTTCAAATCATCACAAACAATAATATTTAAAATATTTGCACAACATCTCATGTGCAAGTGTTCATGTCCTAAAATGGTCCATTTCCAATGCTTAGTCTTTCTTTTCAAATAGTCAACGACACCACTATTCGAACTAGCATTATCAAGTGTTAGTGTGAAAACACTATCTACACCCAATTCTATCATGCACTTCTCTACCATTTTTCCAATAGTCTCACCTTTATGATTAGGTACTAGAGAAAAGCTTATGATTCTTTTCTGTAGTCTCCAATCACTATCAATAAAGTGAACTGTGATGCACATGTAAATTTAAATTTTGGATAGAAGTCCAAGTATCTGTGGTCATGCAAACTCTCTTGCCTTTCAAAACACTTTTCAACTTCTTTTTCTCTTCAAGAAAAAATTGCTGACAATCCCTAGCAACTGTAATACGAGAAGGTAATTTGAACCTTGGTTGTACAACATTACTATAATACTTAAACCCCCCACCCTCTACATGCCTAAAAGGCAACTCATCAACTATCACCATTCTAGCAAGTGCTTTTCTACAAGCTTCTTGGCTGAAACTAATGGGCACAAATACATTTGAAGTCATTTTTGCTAAGATATTTTGCTTGGGGTCTTCTTTCTTACATTTTCCCTCTATTTGTATGTGGCCTAACATGTTACTAGTTCCATTTTTAGAAGCACATACATACTCCTTTCCACAGTGCTTACATGCAACCCTAGGATTGCCTTTTGGACAACCAGGTACTAATGTAAAATGATCCCAAACAAGTGAAGATTTTCGTTTTTTTACCTTCAATGGATGGGAGCGGGTCATCCTTAGTTGCTTCGGTGGTAGGCTTGGGATCATTTGTATTTTCTTCATTTGGACGATCGTTTGTAAAAGCCATCTAGCAAAAAAAAAAAAACGATTAAATGGTGCATTTCATTTACTTTCTGCATACAACACTAAAATCATAAAATTCTAAGCACTAACCTTGTACACTAAGTTCTAGAGACTAGGTGGTTTTTCTGTATGGCACTGAAGATCGGCGGAGCCAATAAGGAGTCAATTCTGCAAGACAAAAACAACTATTAGTTCCCCAATGAAAACGTGATCGGCTCAAACAATATAAAAGTATGCTAAGAAGTAAGCTAAAATGCAATGAGATTAACACGTAGCGCTGGATTCATTGATTGGTCAGTTGATTTAACATATAATGGGGTAATTATCAGAGGACCTACCATAATTAATGTTTGATTAATCAATAAGCATCTGAAAATTGTTGTTTTATATATTTTTGCATCATTACTGTAATGAGATGTCAAATTAAAGCATGGATCACATGCCATACCACTAAATTAATTTAATCCCAATTATTTTCTATAACCACAACTTGCAATTATTCAAAACATAACTTGTAAATCACTTTAACTCAAAACTTGATTTCACATTATCCACTAAAACTAGCTTTAAACACCCTGGCCAAGGGAGGCCAACAATGTGGAGCTCACTATCCCACATGCCATGTCACCTCTTTGCACATTCTCTTCATAATTATGCCAATTCGATAATTTGTTCTCTGTTTTTTTTCTCTTCCAATGAACTCAAATCATTGGCTTCTATTTGTGAAGCTTTCATACCTCCTCTAACTATGGAGTCACCCAACAAGGCCATCCAATCCTTCTTTCTTGCTTCAGGTTCTCAAGCACCCATACTAGATGAGTTGAAGTACTAATAATGAAAATTTCACTTTAGTCCATTATTGCTTCAATGGGTATGACTTAAAAAGTTTGTACATCTCATTTTACTGTTATTTTTGGAGGACAGATTGCAGAGCTAATGGTGAACAACTATCTCCCAAAGGCTTTGTTCATGATGAAAGCGGTCTTAAAGACGTTGTCGACAAGATTGGGAACTCTATTGCTATGTGGATTCATCTGTATCAATGGGGATTTTCCATTCATCACAAAGTTCTCAGATATGTCTATAAGCAAGTAAAGCAACAGAGAAAAAAGTTTTGCAGAATTGGTCTAGGGCATGACACTTGAAAATTTTCAGGCTCATCTTCATGATCTTCAAACCCCTTACTTTGACAAACTGAACCCATTTATCGCCATGGTTTTTTTTTTTAATCAAAAGATGCTAATTGAAAATTAGTGAAGTATTAAAAAATGTAACACTTTAGCAACAATTGGCTTTAAACATTAGTTTAGTATGTGCTCTTGAGATAATGAGCTTTAGAGAGAGAAAAAACTAGTTGAAGAGAGGAAAACTCACCGTTTAGCAATTTGCTTCTTCTTTAGAAAGGTTGAAATGCAGATAGAAAGAGAGCTTGAGAGGTTGATGAAGATGAAGGGTTTGAAGCTTTTGTTGTACATCTGTCACGCCCCGATTTTCGAAGAAAACGAAAATCCTAAAATCCACGTAGGATTATCCGTTTCCCCCAAAACTCGGGACGTGAAAATTCAATAACAACATAAACAAATAGCAGCAACAACTAAACATTATTGAATTACTGAAACAAATAAAACTCTAACCCGGAGAGACTCTGACATTGCTAGCTCCACTAACGGAACTCCAGTAACGCTGCTCAAAAGTCTCTAAACCTGAAAGGCTAATCGGCTACATTCCAAAAGGAATGTACCCAAGAAGCAAAAGCTCACTTGGGTCAGCAATAAAGCTGGTGTGAGAAATCTTCATCCCAAAATCGATAAATCCACACATGACAACATCAAAATTAAAAAAAAAACAAAAAACAACCACACATCAGGTAGTTCCTCAATGAGGCAAATGTGTCATCATCCTAATAAATAAATATGCATTATTTATTACTAATAAATAAAATTTATGAGTTATCAATCCTCATAAATGCAACAACAATACAATTCATAATCATATTAGACTATTATTGAAATATTAACAAAACACATTTTTCTACCTTTAGGAAGACATATAGTTCTCATTCAAGGGTTGAATGAGCATTTAGTTTCTTCCTTTAAGGTAATCATGCACATACACAAAAAAGAAATCTCGCTTCTTTTCCACAATCGCACTATCCTCCTTGTGCCGAACACACCTCACCCAAGTGTGCCTCCCTTGCCATCGAAGCCACTCGGAGCGTACATGACCCAAGTGGGGTGCCACCTCGAGTGTCATGTCATCTCACCCGAAGTTCGATCACTGGCAAGTATTCTTCCTAAATCTACACGTACAACCGAACTCACATGGAACGGTGCACCGATATGCAAGCAAGTCTGCATACCCATAATTCTATCACACGTATACAAGCAAGTCTGTATACAAAAAATTCTTTTATTTTCACATTTTTTTTTCGGAGTTGTGGAAAAGAGCATCAAAAATATCAACTAAAACTCTTTTATGGTAACACTTTGTCAACCATAAGTAAATCAACCACAATATCCACCATTCTTTTGGGGTACAAGTAATATTTGACACATTGCCAATTCACACATCTCATCTCTTTGCATCATATGAAAAACAATATGCATACCAATTCACATAACAATACAAATACTCAAGCTAAAACAAGTGCTCAGTTAAATTTCAACCAATATCTATTACTAGAAAATTTTATTCTAGACCTAAACTAAATAAGGGTTTAATCATACATAAAACTAATACAGACAAGACATTATCCCTTAAGCTACCACTTCTAACAAGTTGCAGAGAATGACAGGGCAACAAATGCTTTCTAAAATGAAATTTGAGCTTACGAGTGCTACCAAAAGGGTAAAACATTGCTTACAATGTCAAGTTGAAGTCCAGATAGCCATATCAAAGACTATATTAATCACAAACTCTACCTTATAGGAACCCGACCAATATTAGTTGTGCAATCATAAAAAAAATTAGGAGCTGACATCAACACACTTTTATAGATGTAGGCCACAAACCAAGGTTTAAAGGTAGCAGTTATTAAAACATAAAAGCCATATGATATAGCTGCCATAGCTTTCATGATCCTGGTAGAACCCATAACTGATTCCCCTCATGTGAAAGAAGTCAATGTTAATGTTAACTCATTTTATAATCTAACACCAAAATGCTCACCAGGCCCCCGAAAACCAATATAATGCCTAAAGCCAGAAACACAAACACCAAGCCCCAATATCATCAGGATCATATTTCAACAACAACCAACAGAAGACAAAGTTCATTTCGCTAAATGCCACCTGTCAAAGACCAATAATATGTTCAACTTTACATAGATATTATCTTCTATCAGCAAGCTAACATAACTTTGTCTGTTTTTGTTAGATCTCTCATTCCCAGTGACCACTTTGTTATGGGTTCAGTACAAATTCATAACTAAAATTCAGTATCAACTCAAATGCTTCATCAAACACTCAACCATAAATATACATACATCAAAGAATGCTACTTTAAGGCACAAAACAATTTGGAAACCAAAAAAAACAACAAGGAAAAGAAAAACTCGCATACAAGAAAGGAATGGAGAAAACTCACCTCTTTTTGCAAGAATCCCAAGATTTGAGCAAGTTTCTTCCTAACTAACCTCATTTCACAATGTCTCTTTCAACTGATTCGCCATTAACAAACCCCTTAAATCTTCTCTTGTCAACTCAACCGGCTGAATTCTAACGGCACTTGAGAGACAAGGTCTCATGGTACGATTACCATTGACATCCACCAAGCAGACGCACTGACCAGTAGAGCCTTTTTTTTTTCTTCCTCAAATTCGAAACGTCTACCTTGCTAGATTTCATGTTACACACAAACAATCGGCCTTGGTCATCATCCCCACATGCCCCTATAATGCCACATGAAATCCCAAACCAACTGCCAGACCTCGAACTGTGTTGGCAACACTTTCCCCAGCAATGGTCGTTACAGGAGATGGTACATTGAACGATGGAAGGATGTGGGTCTTTACCTCACTCAGTATGTGCTCCGGCTCTTCAATTGCCACCGGTTGAAAGCCAACTCTGTCACCAGGGACTTGAGCGAGCAGAGACCCATCAACCCTTGCAACATGATCCACAAGAGCAGCAGGTTGGAGCCCTACGATGAGAGGAGGAGGAGAAGCTTTGGTTGATAATTCTTCGGCCACCATCGCGACTTTCCTTCTCTCAAACAAAGCAACCCCAAATGAAAATTTTCTCAACTTGAACACTCAAATCTCCCTTAATCACACAAAATCCAGCTTGGGTATCCTCCAAATCGTTAATTAAAACCAAATCCTCTATACCCAATCCAAAATTCCCCTCAGATTTGCAGATTAAACACCAACATTAAAAACAATCGACCCTTTCACTCTTGATCCAGAAATGCAGACGTTAGGACTCTCAACCCAGAATACTAACCCACAAATTCCCTTAAAGGGTTTTCAAAAACACAATCTTAGACAGACAGAAAGAACCTGGAATGTAGAAACCAGAAGATCGATCCTTTCTCAAGCAGAGCAGAGAAAACTGTTTGAACAGACTCACCTCATCAATGGGTCTTCCCCCTCCTCCTTCGATTCACAATCGACTCACCATCTCAACCTCTCCTTCCCTGATTCCATATCCTAACATATCACCATCGTCTTCTCGCAATCGCCTTGTTCTCCTTCCTATCACCACCCTCTTCCTCTCTCTTTTGCAGATACATAGAGATTCGCCACAAACCAACCAACCTCTCGACCTTCATCGCCGCCAAAAAGGGTAAGAGGAAGAGCAACTGTTGCACAAAAGAAGAAGGAAAAGGAGAAAAGAAAAGGAGGTAGGAAAAGGGTTTTTTTTATATATATATGGTTGGTGGCTATTCGCGCCCACCGAACTTTCGAATGCACCCACCCTCTTTCACAAAAATAAAACCATAATCATTAGTTTATAAAAGCCCAAATACAATTTAGTAGCAACCCATCAACATTAGGGTTTATAAATTTTTGGCTAAACACACACACACACCTTATTCAATTTAGCCATGGCAAACAAAACAAATCTTTTTCCCAATAAATGAGATTACAATATATGCCACAATTAATAAATAAGAATTTTTTATATTTATTTAATTAGGCGGGTATTACAACATCAACATTACCCAAAAGAGAGAGAAGATGAACAAAGTTTGGCTTTTCATTTCCACTTTCCAGATGAAATCACATTGGAACCTGAGAAAGAGTTAAGGGAGAGAGGGGGTAAAGTGAGAGAGAGAAAATAAAGGAGGAAAGAGATTCAAAGTAAGAATAATATAAATATAATTTGCTCTAAATACATAGGCATCGGTTCGGTTCGTTTTTTCCGTTTAAAATCACTTATAAACAGAAAATCGAACCGACCCTATCGGTTTCAAAAAGTATCAAACAAAATCGATCCGAAACCGATTTTAAAACCGAATCGATCGGTTCGGTCAATTTTTCAGTTTTTTTGTTCAACCCTAGATAGATAGAAGACTACTCAAGGAGAGAATCCAAAGAAATCAGATCACCAAAACCATATTATCGCTCTGATACGATGGAAAAGATCCTCATGGGTTAGGCGTTGATATATATATACAAGGCTCTAGAGTTTGTTACAACTACTTTATAAATATCCAAAAACAACAGTACATATCTGATTTAGTATATAACTCATAGTTCACAACAACTAGATAGAGTTCAATTCCTATAAGTCTCCTAACACCTTAGATAGGGTTCAATACTAATAAGTCTTCTAACAAATATAAATAACCTGGAATGTTGGATCGCTTTGGTTTCGCTGGTTTATTTCGTTATTTGCACAATCCTAACAAATATTTTGAGGGGGGTTCTTGATGATTGGGAGGTCATTTTCAGATTCATGGTGTATTGTGGTATTCCCATGGTGCTAATAAAATCAAGCAAATTGCAAGTGTTTTGTGGTGTTCTCTTTTATTTTCCAAAAACGCTATGAATGTGAGATTAGAAGCACTTTTCTTCTCGTTTGAAGGATTGATATGAAAATACTAGATTTAGTAGGGCCAAATCATGGCAAAATTTTGGTACCATATTTTCAAAACTTTAGGAGTGAGCCACTTGGACAATTCCTACCAAACCCCATGGGTTCCATCTTGAATGGTTAATACATGGGCCTAGGCTAAGGTAGAGTCATTGGCTTTGCTTGGAAAAGGCAAATGTATTGAAACATCAATCTTATTTTCACTTTGTTCAACTTTATAGAGCATCTCTTTTTTGCGTTTAGACAGCAGCTAAGATAATAGAAGCAGAGCCAACCCTAAGATTTTAGGCCCGATGCAAGGTCAGTAAGTGCAGCTTGCAACAACTTTTTTTTTGTTAAAAAAAACCGAGATTGCATTATTATAAGTGCAAAATCATTTAGGTTCAAAGTGCATCCCATTTCAAAATCATCATTATTACTATTCAATGCCAAACTCATCTAGACTTGAAAGTAGTAATGAAATATGTTACTGACTTTGAAATATTTTGAAAAGATAAACTTATCATTACAAAGGAGTAAAAAGAACTTGACACTTGAAATTGCTATGAAATGTCGTTATTGGAAGAGTGGGGGGGGGGGGCGGGGGGGGGGGGGGGGGGGGGGGACTGGAGAGGTTGTATGAAATTTTGGGGAATAAGGCAATGCATATATTGAAGAATTCTAGGGAGCCTTGTTACGAGGCCTCTGTGGAGTTTTTTTGACACTTCAACCCTTTTATGTGGATAGTGTTTGTAGTTGTTTTTTTTTTTAAATAAAGGGGTAAAAAGTGTAAAAATATGGACGGCTTGTGGCTGATGAATGGTTTATTTAGATACCCCTAACCCACATAGAAATATGGTTCCTATTCCATTGTTTTCTAATTTAGATAAGTTTATATTTAACATCTCAAAATCTCTATGCTCATCTTAGTTATTGATTCGTCCAAATCTTGTCCCCTGTGAATCCGACTTACAAAACAAAGGTTGGATTGCCAAAAACCACCTATTTGGTGATCGAAGACACTCCGATGCTTAAGTCAATAACTCTGTTGGAGATGGAGATTAATCTGGACAGAACTCAGTCAAATTGCATACCTTTGTTGAATGTTCCTTTTACCTTATATAGTGGTCGTTATTAATTCTCTGCATGATTTAAGCATGTGAGGGTCGATGAGGGGAGACGTTCTCTGTAACAGTCTCCTATTTATGAAAATGCATTATTGGGGGAGTAACTCTCTCCACGACTATTTTCCTTTGTAATGTTCCTCCTATTTAAGGGAAAGCTTTGTTGGGCCTCTGATTATCATTTGTTCTGACGGGCCCTGTTTGAGCTTTAATGACTGGATCCGCCCCTTTTGCGCTTTGTGAGTTGGTCTGATCTTGAAATACTTGGTCCTTGTGATAAACAATTTTTGCAACATGTATGATCGTGATGATAGTCTTATTTGATGTATCATCAGTTTCTCCCTCCTTAGTTAGTGGGTATGCTGACGTGAACACTAACTCTACGACGGTTGGACTTTTGACTTCATCATTGTAGTGCATTTAATGTTGTTAGTAGCTTTTGATGAGGTTGATATTTTAATCTCTCATCCGTCCGTTCGTTTTCACGCGCATTTCAAGATTTCGTGCAACCATTGTATCTGACACGTCGTCTTATTAGTCGTATTTTCGTTGCTCGACTCTATAAAGGGAGGCGTGATGGTTTTGTTTATCTCTTTACGCTATCTTTGAGATCAGGGTTTATTTTCTCTTTCTTCTTCTTCACTTTCTTCGTTGTTCAATTCATTTCTCATGTCTATCAGTAGTATACTAGATGGTGAGGCGCTTAGCGTCCGTGAGGCGTTCTTCTCGCTCAAGAAGGTTCCGTAGGCAACATTGGAGAGTGTTCGTTCCGAGTACTCTTTTCCATCCGACCTTGAGATAGTTCTGCGGCTAGGCAGAATGATAGTCCTTGTCGTCCAAGGTCTCGTTATATTGCACTTTATCCGTGTATGTTCCAGCCAGGCCTTTGATTTCCAGTCCTGGAGATATTTTTGGATTATTTAGATTTTTTGGGCATTGCTCTTGCACAAATGGGTCCCAACGGCTGGAGGGTGATGGTTTTTACTTGTGCGAGAGCCGATATTTCTGGCATTCCTTTGACTGTTAGGGTTTTGCATTCGTTGGTTGGACTTGTAGTGACCAAAAATATTTGTTTTTTCCGCTCCCCCCGCCTGTTTTGGGAAACTTAACGATGATTATAGGGACTGGTTGAGATTTTGGTTTTATGCTTCCGTCAAATCCGGCCACTTTAACTTGTGCGGTCAACAGATTATGCGGTTGTTTTGAATCCTCAACAAATGGAAGGATCTGTAATTGTTTGTGGAGGAACAAGTGATCAGTGACCATTTTTCAAAGCTTCTTGTGGTTGTTGTGTAGTCGTTCCTTGCTGCAGAGGTTGTGGAGCGTAGTGGCTTGTACATTATGAATGAGGCGGAACATGTTTTGCTTACTGAATCTCGAGCTGCTAAGATCACTGCTCGTGTTGATCCTGTTGGTGTTAGTGATGCTAGCATTGATGGAAAAGTGAACTTTGACAGAGCTCTTATCGATCTCAATGCTCCTGTTAGCATTGGTGTTGCTGGCCTGACCACTAAAAAGAGGAAGCTTTCGAGGCCTGCTAGTCCGTCGAAGCAATTGGCGATAAGCCCTGGCTGTATTCCTAAAAAGAAACGACTTTCTGGTTCTACTCATGGTACTCCTCGGATTGCTCCTCGTTCGAGTTTATCTGATAAGGAGGGTAGGAAAGAGGATCGTTTATCTCTTGATGAGGTTGAGGAGATGAATCAAGCGCTGGAGATGAGCAAAAAAGAGGTGACCCGTCCATTGGACGAAAGTGAGAAGAGGTTCATTTCTACTCATCGTGTGCCCGACTTCGTCGAGTGGTCCGATGATGATCCTAGAGTTATTGACAATTAGATGCTTCAACTTGCTATGGAGCGGTCTTAGAATCTGAATACAACAAAGACCCTAGCTTATTTTGAATTTAATCCATTGTACGAATAAGAGGTCGCTGATCATGGTTAGAGTTTTGAGGCTCTTCCTCCTCATCCTTCTCTCATTCGTGTTGATGATGCAGTGGAGTTTCCTATTTCTCCGCCTGCCCATCTGACTTTTGTTGTTGCTGCTGCCACTACTACTTGTCCCACTCTCGCCACTATCGCTTCACAAAGAAAAGACAATAGTGGTTTTTCCTTTAGCACCACTACTCCAACCGTTCTTCTGACTGCTGGGGGTGGGGTTTATGTGCTTCCCGATCCTTAAGTTCTGCATCCACAGATTAGTTGGAAAGATCCCAACCCGGAAGACATCCGTATTAAGTCAGATGGAAAGTTTAGTTGGTTTACTGAGATTAACGTGCATGATAGTACATGCAATTTAATCAACGAGTGGCATACGCGGTTGGTGGAGAGGGCTCCAATGCCTACATGGGAACCCAGTAGTCATCTCGACTACGACCTTAAGTAGATAATGGAGGGTATGAATCACCTCGCTTATCTGGGGTGATGGGGTCAGACTATCAGGTCGTTCATGGTTAAGTGGCTGCTGGGGGGAGTAGCTGATGATACATCAAATAGGACTATCATCACGACCATATACGTGGCAAAAATCGCTTATCACAAGGACCAAGTATTTCAAGATCATGCCAACTCACAAAGCCTAAAAAGGGGCGGATCCAGTCAGAACAAACCATAATCAGATGCCCAAATCTAGGCCCAACAAAGTTCTCCCTTAAAGAGGAGGAACGTTACAAAGAAAAAAAGAAGTCGTGGAGGGAGTTATCCCCTAAGGACACATCTTCATAAGGGAGGAAACTATTACAGAGAATGTCTCATCTCATTGAGCTTCACATGCTTAAGTCATGCAGAGAATTAATAACGACCACTATATAAAGTAAATGAAACATTCAACAAAAGTATGCAATTTTAACTGAGTTCTGTCCAGATTAATCTTCATCTCCAACAGAATTACTGACTTAAGTATCAGAGTGCATTCGACTACCAAACAGGTGGTCTTTGGCAATCTATTGTTTTGCAGGTCGGATTCATAGGGGACATGATTTGGACGCATCAGTATTTTGATAGTTTTGCGACACGTGTATGTTGCGAATTTAACTAACCTAAAATAATAGGTTAATTTAAACCACTTGTAATAACCGCAAGTGCACGGTGCCTAACTGGTAGACAACGGTAAGTACGGGTCGATCCCACGAGGAAAGTGAGTGCAATTGAATTTTAGAATTTATCTAAACTAATTTAGAGAAAAATGGGGTTACAGTGTTTTTAAAACTAAACTAAAAATAAATTAAAAACAAGAAAAATAAAATAAAATAAAATAAAAGATAGATGAGATGGATTTTGTGGGCTTGGACTCACCAATGAGTTAGCAAAAACATTTAAATCTAAATTACTGAAAATTTAAACGAGAAGCTTTAAGGATGAGAATCCCTTGCTTACACCGAATATGTGATCGTTAAAATCCAATTTAAATTATATCATGTTTCTATCAAACATTAACAAATTATTTCAAGCAAATACGTTCTTACCAAGTATTAAGTGTCTTTTTAGGGCACACTTAATCAAAGTTTGAACTTAATATTTTTAGCACATGCTTTGAATATTGATAAAGGGTACTTCTAACTACCAAACATATCAAGTTTAATTTCTCGAAAATGAAAGGTGAAAGCAATTTATCAAAAATTCAGAAATAAATTGTAATTAACAATTAAGCACACAATTCAGTAAAATAAATCAAAATGAATTATGCAACTCCTTTTGGTTTGACGCAAACTCGATGTGGTGGTACTCAGCAAATCAGCAGGTGGTCCAAACACGAATCCCGAGACAAATGGCTGCAAATGCTCTGTGGTGATACAGAGCAGAAATCGGCGCGTGAATAGCCAAAAACAGTTTGACTCGGTCTCCCGCCCTCGCTACAGTGCACTACAGTACCGCCTTCGTCTCCAACGAGCAGCGGCGCTGCTCCGCCTTCCTCCGTGCTCCTCGCGAGGGTCCTCGTCCTCCAAATGTCTCCAGAACCTGCAAAAGAAGAGAGAAGGTGAGGAAACAGCGAGAAAACTACAAAAAAAATGAAGGAGGACGAGGAACAGGGACTCCCTGTTTCTGCTTGCGAGCTCTGTCTCGCGAGGCGGCGTGGTGGTGGTTCTCGGTCTGTTGTGATGGTGGTCGTGAGAGAGGGAGGCAGGAAGGAGCTCGAGACGAAGAGAGGCCGAGAGAAGAGGAGGAACAGGGCGTTGTGGCGAGGTGGAACAGAGCCGCTGTGGTGAGGCTCTGTTTCGCGGCGTGGTGGTGGCGGTGCTGTCTGGAGGTGATGGTGGTTGATGGATGATGGACAGGGAGAGGGACATAGAGTGGTGGCGGAGTGAAAGTTTGACACGAAACAGGGTTGTCACGCCCCTGTTTCGTGGTGGTGGCGTGATGACGGTGGGCGGAGCTCGGTGATGGCGAGGTGGAGCGAGACAGGTGAGGACAGTGGAGGATGTGTGTCTGTGGATGGGGTTGTGTGATGAAAATCACAGTGAGAAGAGGCTTTAATTTTCTGTATTTTCTTTTCCCTTCTCTTCTCCCCTTTTGTGAAGGAAGAGGATTTGATCTTCTAATGATTTTTTTTTCTTCCCTTCTCTTCCTCCCCTTTTCTTACCCTATTCTCTTCTATTTATAGAGAAAGATCAAAGTGAATAGGGATGAGATCAAGGGAACATTCATCAAGGTATAAATGAGAGAATATTCTTTAGGGGTAGGATTGGGTTTGGGGTTATGGGTAGGTTTTGGGTTTAGGTTTGTGACCATCTGCTTTATTCCACCGTTAGAATCGACTAATTGTCGTTCCTTAACTTGTCGCCTTGATATGATTTCATCGTTTACGCTCAAATTCCTACAAAGACATTAAAACGAAATAATTACTATAAAATATAATAATTGAAACACTAACATATATAAATTGAGGGATATATTATGTAATAATCATGTGAATATCAGTGTACGATCACCACGAGGTAGCCAATAAACTCAGAATGCTTATTGATCAAATCCTTGAGTGTACGCTCTTTAAGGTGTTTCGATTGGTGATTTCCTCGGCAACCAGGTGAGCTGAGTAGAATCCAACACTGAACCGTCCAATCATGCTCACATCAACTCCAGCTGCCAAGGTTTCCATTACCTTCTGGGTTCCAGATCTTGCAATGGTATCAAGTTTATTCACCGAATCAAATTTGTTTGTGTCAGTTCTGTTGTCAGTAATAGAGGAGGCGTTGTTGGCCTTGTCGAGGATAATGTAGATCAAGCTCGCATTCATCAGTGAGACATTCGAACTCAATCAATTGGTTGATCTCCACCTGAAGTGCAAACATTTTTGTGTATCCTGTTGTGAGTTGTTGTAGTGGCTCTTCTGGTTTCGTTCAATGATGTTGGTTCTCCTACTTCAATTTAGATGAGCTCGAGTAGGCGATACCACTGATCGCTTCTTTGATCGGCCGAATCGTTCATTTTCTCTAGCCATGCAGTGTAGGGCATATATCAGTTCTCTTTGCTGTTATTTTGATCCTGCAACGACGTCTTCCTTCTCTTTCCCTTTAGACTGCTTGTCTGGCAACCCGGCGAATTCCTTGAATCCAATGCTCAATTTTGTCTTTCAAATTATAGCAGTCTTCAGTGTCGTGCTCGTGATCATTGTGAAAGAGCAGTACTTGCTTTTATATCACCCATCTGGGTCTCCTCTCATTTTGAGCAACCAGTCGATGTCCTCCCATTTCTCCATGGATTTCAGTATGCTTGCTCGACTCATTTTCAAGGTCGTCACCATTCATGTCTTCACCACACTCGTCACCATTCATGTCTTAGCCTTGCAGATTGCAGTTTTTTGGGTTCCCGCTAGTTGAATTTGGATCTCCCGTTAGTCCGATGTCTCTTCAACTGAGTGTTCTCCTCCCGAGGTCTGTCGTCTCTCCTCTTTGATTGGCCTTCCCTGTCGGATTCGTTCTTGTTTTTGGCAGCTAACATCTCCTCGAGGGTGATGTATTTCTGAGCGGTCTTCAACAAAATTGCCATATTTTTTGGAGGGTCTAGATTTAGATAATTGTAAAATGATCCTCTTTTTGGTCCGGACGTGAAGGTGGCAATGGCCGTGTCGTCGTTGCAGCCGTCAATAATGGAAAATTCATCAATAAAACGAGTGGCGTACTCCCTTATAGTTTCTTCGGGCTTTTGTCTGATGTGAAGCAAGTAACGTGGGTCATTTCTCATTTGCTATCTGCCAATGAACCTTGAGATGAAGGTAGTGACTAGCGCTTGGAAGAAGTCTATCGATTTAGGTGGAAAGCTGTTGAACCAATTCATTGTCGTGGAGGTGAGATTGGTCGGAAATGTTTGACATAGGATGAACTCCATGCTCTCTTTCAATGCTATCATGTGGTGGAAGTGTCGCAGATGGTCTGTCGGATCGATGGTGCTACCGTTGGTGGAGTGGACTTTTTTGGTAGAGGAGTCACCATGAGTGCGTCAGAAAATGACGGTCTAGCCAATTCATACAACACGTTAGGATCTGTGACCCGATCTTGAATGGAACTTGTGCAGGGATCCCATCATTCTGGGGGCCATCTTCTGGTGGATTGCTGCTTTCGAGATTCACTTGTTGAAGTTCTGCAGGAACTTCATTATTTTCTCGGATGCGATTGACAGAGTTTTGTTGTGGTGGTGTTTGGACATGGTTGGCGGATTAACACGCTCCTGGGTGAGTTTGTTTACCACTTTGATAAGATGATCCATCTGAGTCATGTGGAAGGATTGTCTTAATTGTTGTTAGGTTGATGGTTTGTAGAGTATTCTATTTGTTCTAAGTTTTTATCACGAGTTACAACTAAGAAAATTTCCAACTAAAATTTTTTTTTTTTTTTTGAAAGGAAATTGTCATTCCCTATAGATGATGCCAGACTAATGCGTCCAAATCTTGTCCCCCGTGAATTCGACATGCAAAACAAAAGTTAGATTGCCAAAGACCACCTGATTGGTGGCCGAAGACACTTCGATGCTTAAATCAATAACTCTATTGGAGATGGAGATTAGTCTGGACATAACTAAGTTAAAATTGCTTACCTTTGTCGAATATTCTCTTTACTATAGTGATCGTTATTAATTCCCTGCGTGACTTAAGCATGTGAGGCTCAATGAAGGGAGACGTTTTCTATAACAATCTCCTCCTTTATGAATATGCATCATTAGGGGAGTAACTCCCTCCACAACTTTTTTTGTTTATAATGTTCCTCTTCTTTAAGGGAAATCATTGTTGGGCCTGGATTTGGGCTTCTGATTATAGTTTGTTGTGACAGGTCCTGTTTGGTCTTTTATGACTGGATCCGCCCCTTTTTGGGTTTTGTGAGTTGGCCTGGTCTTATAATACTTGGTCTTAGTGATAAACGATTTTTGCCACGTGTATGATTGTGATGATAGTCTTATTTGATGTATCATCATTTATATATATATATATGTTTCATGAGCATTGTCCAATTTTATATTCAGAACCCTAAACACCGACACTTTTGGAATTTACACAACTTTAATATACATCATCGATTTGGGGAGGTGGATAATCTTGAGGTCGTATTTTTGGAATATATGGATTAGATTTACCAAATCAATTTCGGCTACGTACGTCGAACCAAACTTTATATTAAAGTTATACGATTTATAAACTTTACATCACACTTTTGGAATGTATGGTTATGATCTATTGATTCACAATCGACGGCACAAAGTAAAACTAGGGTTGAAAATTGGATATAAAAGAACTTTTTCTATTAGGCGATGAATACAAAAGTCTTTGCATCATCTTTGGCGGCCATGGAATTCTTTGTGCCTCGTCTTTGCTTTTTCACAATTTCCTTTACTTTTCGATCGATTTTGTCACCCCCTCCCCTCCAATTTCTAAGAAAGTTATTCATTTTAACCATTATAGATTCAGTCTCTCATCATCTTAAAATAAGGAGTATGCGCGGTAAGTGTGTAATTTTTTTTATACTATTATTACCAAATTTCTAATAATCTAAGGTTTGTCTTTCCTCTCTATCTCTCTCCTATTGTTTTACACAGGCTTCTTGCGAAGATATTGTCAAGGAAGAAGGCGACGATGGTTTTGTTCTTATTTTTGGAATTTTGATGTGGGAAATGCGACCATGTGGGTGAAATAATGGGACGCTGTGGTTGCAAATAGCAGCTCGTCTCGTGCGTACCACGCACCCTGGCGCATCTTAGTTTCACTTTCACAACTTTTCAAGCAAATATAAACTCTGAACCGTCTCCGCATTTGACACACAGAGGGTTGGACTCGTATTCAATCTCTTCTCCTCCTCAAAGGTACCAAAATTTCTTCTTCGAAATCTCTGCAATTCAATGTAGATCTTACAGATTTCAATCTGAATCGAAGTATTCGATTAGAAATCACATTTGTTGTTATATAAATCTCAGTTAGGGTTTCTACAGTGCGTTTGAGTTTCATTTGAATTGTTTCGTTATTGATCATTATAAAGATCTTTTTGTTCTTCCTTATTTAATCAATTGTGATTGGAAAATCTTTAATCACTGTTATCAAGTAATGATTTTGTTGTTTGATTAATGAGTGGTTTTTTTTATTTTTTTATTCTTGATCTATTTTTCAGTTCATCTTGTGAAGTTATATTGGAATCAATTACAACAATGGTAAGCCCTAATACCCTAATTTTTGTTTATTGGTTTAATGTTATTGAATTCGATAGAGCTGTGAAAGATCTCAACATATATGCCAATGTTGATAAACTTTAAGCAAGTGTTTTAATTATCCCTCACCTTTGTATGAATGAAAAATAAAGATGTCTCAAATATAATCTCTCAAAAGGTAAGGATTCATTGCAAAACAATCATGAAGAATGCTTAACCTAAATTAAGGACTATTCTAGTCCTCTTTACTATGATACTCAATCACGATCTATTTTCTATTTCATTAGGATGAGGTAATTTAAAAGTTAACCATGGTAGCGGTCAATCCACGCTCCATGTATTTTTTTGTTTGCTTTCCTAGTTCGAGTGGATCTTCGAAGACTCTAAAATCTTGATTTCATGCTTTTGTGTACTTTTTAGAAAACCCTGAAATTGGTTCCTCACTTCCTTCCTCTTAGTCATCCCTTTCATGACTTTTATCACCATCGCTCCCAGCCCTTCTCATTTTCATCGCTTTTATCTTCCTTAACAACATTGGTCCAACATTTTCATCATTTCTATCTAGAAGGTATTCATGGTGATTTCTATTGATGAAATATCTTTTATTCAATAAAGAAGAATTGATTGAATAACGTATGGTGAAAGACTAGGATGAAAGATTTTAAGGAGGGAAACACTCTCACTGAAGAGCACATTAGTGAAATTAGGGCGTTTGTTAATTAGTTCATTTCAACTAGTTCAGGTCAGGCTTTATGGCTACACAATCTATATATACCTCAAGTCCAATAGATGAGGATATGGGTAGACGATACTGAGGTAAAGAAATAAGGATCACTTGAACTAGAGCGGATAGAATGGAATTTAACCTTTTTTGTTGACAAGCCGAATTTTATTAAGGGCGGTCAAAGAAACATGTCAAATATTTGCCCTCCCTTAGCCTTACATGGCTCCTCCATTGATTGGAATCAGCAGATACCTAAATAAAGTTGCTAACTAAAAGAAGAGGTGAAGTTCATGGGAATGAATATTGAGACAATAAGAGTGTGTTTGGTTGGATGAAAAACAATTTCTTGGAATCCGTGGGGGGTTACTTGTGTTTAATACAAATTTGATCAAAATGTAATGGACACTTATCTGGATTCTAGCTCTTGATCAAAAGTGCGAATTGAACTCCCATGAAATATGAAAATTCCAACTCCTTACCCCCACAAATAATTGAATTCCCATGTTTCATGGGAGTTCAACTCCCCGATTTTCATCACATTCACAATTTAGAATTCATGATAAGTGGTTCCCTATATTTTGATCAAATTTGCCTTTAGCACAACCCTCCCCCCACCCAATTGATTCAAGTGCCCCCCATTGATACCACGGAATTAGATTCCATACAACCAAACACCCCTAAATTTACTGCTCACTTATAAATAGAATCATCTTCGGGGTGAAGACCGATAAGCTGCATTTACTTTTTAAGATGAGATTAATTACCAAAAGGCAATGAGGTTGCAACGATTGATTCGAAATATACTGTTATAGGATTGTTGGTTTTTTGAATGATTTATTTGTATAACATAGAATCATTTATTTGCTTAATTACTGCTCATTTATAAATAGAATCATATAAATAACATTCATAGGTCTTTTCATTTGTAAACATTTACTCAAAATTCTAGGTGCTTATTATAAATAATAATCAATATTGTAAACAAAATCCACCAGTCTTGTTTACGAGTGTCCCATATTGCAGTTTTTTGAAGGATATGGATACCATGGAGCATCTTTTGAGCAAACTTACCGCTGTTACCCTGCGTCATTCATTGATAAGGTTTGGATACTTTTCCTGTCATTAATTTAGTTCCATTGCCCTGCTTTTCATTTTTATTGTAATGGATCACGAAGGTTAATATCATTTGTACCATTCAGGATTTTTTGTTTTTTGGGTTTATATGTACTTGACAATTACCGATAAAGGGAAAAAGACAAGTATGAAAAATGGTAGATTTAGGTTTCATGAAGTGGTTCTCTGGTGCTTCTCATCAAGTAGTTTAGTTTCTTGGTTTACCTTCTATTATAATGTTAATTGAGATATCATATGACCATGAATTCAAATGCAACTCACAGTAGCTATACAGTTTTTTCTATTTAGATGGGAGGTCATGTCAACCTTTTATCTTATTGATTGAGAACTAAAAACTAAAAAGGGAAGAGTTAAAGGACTCCAAATGTAGTAAAACCTTCTTTATTGATGAATAGAATGAAACAAAGTTTGTTCTGGTCTTTCATTTTCTTTATTTGACCTTGAGCTGATTATTTCCTCTTATCTTATACTGCAGCCACAACTGGAAAGTGGTGACAAGAGTAAGTTGATTTTATTATCCTTTAAATTAAAATATTATTGCACCTGCTTCTTCTGTGCATTCTGTAAGTTTCATGACTTTGTCTGTTCATGTAATTACAGTTATAATGCCTCCGTCAGCCCTTGACCGCCTTGGTGAGGAAACTTCTATCATTTTGGGTTCTACATTGTTCCTAAATCTTCTGTATAGATGGTTCACTTTTATACTAAATGTTTTCTTTGCTTAAAATCTTTTCTGTAGCATCTCTTCATATTGATTATCCAATGCTCTTTGAGCTCCGGAATGCTGCCACTGAACGCGTCTCACATTGTGGTGTGCTGGAGTTCATTGCTGAAGAAGGCATGATCTACATGCCATATTGGGTATGTATGTGATAACTTAGATATGGATATATTTGGTTTATTTAAACTCTACGGCAGGAAACTATGAAACGCCTCCTTTTGGTAACTAACTTTGTTCTCTTTCCTTCTAAATGTTTTCATTTTAGATGATGGAAAATATGCTGCTACAGGAGGGGGACACAGTAAGAGTAAAGAATGTGACACTTCCGAAAGGGAAATATGTGAAATTACAACCGCACACAATGGATTTCTTGGACATCTCCAATCCAAAAGCCATGTGAGTATTTGCATTCATAGATTATCTTTTAGCAGGTAATCAATGCATCACCTTTTCGGCATTACCATGTTGTTGACTTATACAAGTGGAAGAAGGCATCGTCTACATGCCAAAATGGGTATGTATTATTGAGAAGATTATATGCTTGAATCTTCATAAGGTCATACCTCCATTTTGTTTTATTGTTTTAGAGAGATAGGCTTGAAAGATTATTCTAAAAGGAGGAAGAAAGAGAGAAACACGAACAAAACCAAACGGCTTTGAATAGTGAAGAGCCAATTCAGTAGTTTTCGTCATTCTTTCTTTTCTTTGTACTCTTGTAGTCACCTCAATGTATTATATTGCATATTATCATTCTATGTATATTACTTTAGCTGTAAAATGACAAGTTTACAACCACCCTTGCAAAAAGGGGAATTTTCAACTCTGATTGCAAGGAGTTGAAAGATGTGGTAGCCAATTCTTAAGATTCATCAGTTGCTATAGTAATATTCCTAGTAGACGTAACTTCCCATGTCGGATTCTCAAATGTATCATGTTGAAGTTCCCAACTTCAACTTCCATGTTGGCATAATTCGAGTCAAACACTGACTGATTTTCTTTGGGTTAAGAGTGAGTGGATACGCAAAGTACACCATAAAGATATTATCATCGAAGGAGAAATCTTTCTTCATCATCAACTTGCCAAAGTCACGTATTGAGCACTTTTAGAGGCTTACAAAGTCTCTTGTTATTTTTTTTAATATTGTGGAGATATTCAATTGTATGTTCTTGAAACTTATTTTTAAAGATAACCATTTCAAAACACACTGTTTATGCCAAAAGTTTGATTTTGAAAAGTCATGTTTCAAATTTTTGAAAAATCAATTTTATGTAAAGGTTGTAAAACACAGTTTTTTTTTTTTTTTAACGGCCATATCTTATCAACCGTAACTCAGAACTATACATTTTACTTCATTGATAAAGCCCAGTTCCACCTGCTTATTTCTTTGAGAATTTTATAAACATGTTGGGTCTCTTTTTTGGTTTATAAAATGCGTTGTTGTTTGAGGGATTTGACCCACTTATAAATATCTATTGCAAACCTATTTCTTTGGGAAGACCTTTGGTGGAAAAGGGAAAGACAAGTTTGAGGGTGTGGATGTTGTAAATTATGAATTGGCCATATTTTAAGTAAACGATTCGATATTAATTAAGTAGTTGGAATATGCGAGGATTTAGGTTTGGAGGCAACAAAGAGATAAAATAGCAAAGTGTCTAGAATGCCCTCCAGTCCTCTTATCTTCCTACGCCTACTAGTAATGGTACACCATCTCAAGAGATCCTCATATAATGAGGAGACTCTTTATCTTCTTCATTCCCCTTCCATTGAAACCTCTTGATTTCGAACATACCCATCTCCTAGAAAGGTTTCTTAACTTTTCATATATTTGCAATTTTTTTTTTCTAGAAAATGATGGATTAAAGAGTTGTCAATTTTTTTCCAAATACCAACGTTGCATACCATTGCATATTTGTGTCGATTTGAAGCTCAAGGTGGACATATCCAGGAGCGATCACTTGGAAGTTATGGCTTACTTCTCTAGTTTCATGAGATAAGCTCAAAGCGTCATATATAGATTGACGATTAGAGATTGTATGCAACCTTTTCATTACTTGTGTGGAAGTATCATTGGGCATGTGTGCGCGAGGATCAACGAGCTGGTTTCACGGGTAATGATTTTGTATTCGAACTTGTTTACATTTTTTTTTTTGTGCTTGAGCGCACATTTCATTGGGTTTTCTAATTTTTTTCAGGTTATATTTTGTTTAAATCTCATCTATTTATTTGCCAAATCTTTGTAATTCATATGTGGATAGTTAAATAAAAAATGGATGTGTTTTTCAAAATTTTAAGTGAATGAAATTAGTGATTAAGAAACGAGAAGTGCTAAAGTTCCATGGTATTTATACTTGTTGGATCCATTAGTTTACCCCAAACCAAATTGGGTTCTTCAAGGTAACCATTGGATTTTTCCTAATGCTATCACTTTGGGATTTTTCCTAACACATTTTATACAAACTTTTAAATTTTCTTAATCGTCCACATATGAATTACAGAAATTTGCAAGTAAATAGATGAGATGAAAACAAAGATATAACATGGAGAAAATTAGAAAACCCCATGGAATGTGCTCTCGCATTGAAGAATAATCCATTAGAAAAATGAAAATAAGTTTGAGTTTAAGATCTTTACCCGTAAAGACTAGGTCGCCTACTCTCTATGCACCTGATGATACTTTCACGCGGATTATGGAACGGTTGCACACAATGTCTAGCTCGTCGTTTACATTCACCAATGCCTCAAGCTTGTTCTATTGGTTAGACAACTTTTAAGCGAAAGTTATATCGCCTATGCTCCATTTTGAGCTCAAATTTACGCAAATATGTAATAGTTGGTGTTTGGGAAGTTTTTGAAAAACTCCCTATTTCCCAAACATGCAATAAAAGCAATTTAGAAACATTTCCAGGCGATGGGTATTATTCAAAATCTAAAGGTTTGAATTGAAGGGAAGAAGATAAAAGAGTTTCCATCAAACTTGTTCCATTTAAAAAAAATTCCCTTAAAATAATATAGTTTTCTAAAAGATATTTATAAGTGGGTCAAATCCCTAAAAGAAAACGCATATTATAAACCCCAAAAAACCAACATGTTTATAACCCAAAATTCTCATAAAACTGATATATGATTGTAGGAAATAGGGTTCTAACTATAAAGTGAAATGTGTAGAACTTTTTGATGTGGTTGTTTTGATGTGTAGAACAACACTCTTCATTCCAAGTTACGGTTAATAAGATGCGACCTTTCTGCAAAAACCATACATTTTACAATCTTTTACAGATTTTTTTTAACGGATTAAAAACTTAGACTTTTTACAATCAAACATTTGATAGAAAAAATGTTGTTTTTGAAATAATGATCTTCAAAAAGAAATTTCAAGTGCATTATGAGGCTCTAAAGGGAATTTTTAAGCCTCTAAATGATGTATACCTTGCAAGTGCATAATGAGGCTCAATACATGACTTTGGCAAGTTGATGATGAAGCAAACTTTTTCCTTTGAAGATGATATTTTCAGGTGTGTCACAGGGATGTTCTCAATCTCAACCCCAAGAAAACCCATTAGGGGTTTGACTCGAATTATGTCAACATAAAAACTAAAGTTGGGAACTTCACATGTTTTGTTGGCAATTCCCTTGAAGACTTGTGGTTACTTGCCATATAGAGTTTGGAGGAAGAAAGTGGTTGCTTTACGTATCCTTACGTTGCTGAACTATTGTGTTTCTGCAGTTTGGAGACAACACTAAGGAACTTCTCCTGCTTAACTACCGGTGATAGCATCATGGTGGCCTACAACAACAAGAAGTATTATATAGATATCGTGGAGGCGAAGCCTGCGAGTGCTATAAGTATCATTGAGACAGATTGCGAGGTGGACTTTGCACCTCCTCTTGATTATAAAGAACCTGCAAAACCTGCCCCATCTGTTACTTCAAGCAAAGCGCCAGCTCAAGGTTTCTATCCTCGACCTTTATCATACTCTTGCAAAGAGAGAAAAGTGATTATATATTTTTCTGAGGATTTTTTGTGCTTATGAGTTGTGATTCATGTTCTTTATTTCATCAATCACCTGCAGTAGTTTATCCAATGATTTCTATTTTCATGAAAAACTCTTGATTTCATAATGTTGCCATCTATCTATGTGAAAAAGACACAGTATTGTGTTTTGTTCTGAAATATACTTAGAAATGTGAGTTTAATTTTTATTCCATAGAATAAGGTTAACTTGATATTTATGTTTTACCACATCAGTCATCTTCCTTAATTTATCCAATGAGTCTATATTCTCGTGAGAAACTGTTGATTTTCGCATTTTTGTCAGCTATCAATATGAAAAAGTCAGAGTTGTGTTTTATACTGAAAAAAATCTACCAATATGAATACACAAGCCTAACTGAATTGCATAGGTTTTAGCTGACATGTGGAGGCTTTCCATGTGTCACGATAAACGAATCAAGCTTTTTATAGATAACTAGAAGATTACCAGTTTAAATTTGTTAATAGATCACTTGCCGGAATCTGCATCTGAATTTAACTGCTTCTCAATGACCTCATGTATGGGTAATGTTCTTCATTCTTTTACATGCAAGTAATAATAGGAAACATACACTTAGAGAATGACTGCAGGTATAAGCAAGTATGAAAGAGACAAATATACCAATTTTCCATTCAAAGAAGTATAAACACTTATGTACCAACATTTATCAGACCCTTAAATCAAGTATGAAAGAAAGAAATATTAAAAATTTCATGCAAAGACGTGTACATGTTTTACTTAATTATTAAATGACCATGCATTTTAGGTTTTAAAAGCATGGGAAGGGGTAGTCGTTTAAGTTCCATTTAATGTACAAATGCACTGTTAAGCGTGTCTGTCTCAGTTATCAAGTTTCACATAAATCTTATTTGCAACATAAGGATGATAAGGTTTGCAAGTTTCACTTGATGTGATATTGTGATCAATGTAGTCAAGGCGGTGCCTAGGCGCGCCTCAATGTTTTTTTTTTTTTTTTTACAAAAATCCGCCTCAAGTTCACTGTAGTGCGATAAAATGAGGCATTCGACTCGGTGTGCCTAGCTCCTCAAGTGTGAGGCAATGCCTTACTATTCTTACATGTAAGTTAGTTTAGATAATTTCACCGTAAAGATAAAAACTCGAAGTTTAGATAATTTCATTGTAAAGGTAAAAATTCAAAAGCCCACTCTTTGCCGTTAGATGTGGCGTCAAGGGTTGATGGCGAGACAAATCCAAACATTCCCTCCTTCCATCAAATCCTCAAACCTAGCTGCTAATAAGGGTTAATAATGGTTAAAGAATGCTTTCCTTGTTTTCTTTTCCTTTATCCTCCTCCTCATCTTCACCTGAGAAGTTTGAGAATTAGGTTCCTTATGTTTTGATGTTTTTGTTGTCAATTTTTCTTTGTGTATGATTTAGTGTGTTCTATGTAATTGTGCTACTTTTTTTACTTGTTTGTTTGTTGTTTTTATTATGATATGCTAGTATGCTATCATTTATTAAGAAAAGAAATCCAAAACATATTTTTGGTTATGGATTATGTATGTGAGTATGCTACATTGCTATTATAATTTATCAAGAAAAGAAATTAAAAAAATAAGCTAATAGCTCGTCATGTCACTATTGCGCATGGATCGCCTTGTACCTCGCGCCTCAGGCATTTTCAACCATGTGTGCACCACCTCTGCTTGAACACCTTAACTACATTGATGTGATGGGGAAGGGTTTGTACTTAACGAGTCAATCACAATGGAATAAGTAGCGATGAAAGTTTGGGAGAGAGAGGAGCAACAACATCTCAAACTAGGATGAAAATGGGAAGGGGGGCTCTGGCCCTCTTGTTGTATCCTTGGCTTTGGTATAATTTCTTTTCTAATTTCAATAAAATTGAATCTCTTTCAAAGTAAATAAATTAAATAATTAAAATGCCCTTCTTCATATAGCAAGATGTTCGAGGCAGGCTCCCTAGTCCCTACAATGGAAGTTTGGATTAGTTAGCATCTAGAGCTTACCTATTTTACAGAATTATTTTGGTTCCTTAGTATATGGCTATACCAATTTTAGCTACTAGTGGAAATTCTAGTTTAGTGTGACATCCTCAGTGAACTGTCATGATAAACGCCTTTGAAAAGAGAAACAAATCTTTGTTGA
Source organism: Berberis vulgaris (assembly GCA_963556465.1). NCBI lineage: Eukaryota > Viridiplantae > Streptophyta > Magnoliopsida > Ranunculales > Berberidaceae > Berberis > Berberis vulgaris. The sequence continues at coordinate 4,932,131 of OY747124.1, read as the reverse complement.
TTGATAGTTGTCCACTATGCCTTGTATACGCTTAATGTATTTATTCTCTAAGGGTTTCCGATTCAATTTCAGGTTGAGTAGGGTTAATGTTTGGTCATGCATAGATTAGTTGGGATATGCTTGCTGGTTGGTGTTTCTCTTTACCTTCTCATGGAGGTAGAGGAGCCATTGAGACTAGTTCCACTAATAATGTGGGTGGATATTAAGGATAAAAGAAATATGCGACGCTCCAACTGGATGCAGCGTTTGGTGAAGTCCATTGTAAATATATCTTTTTCTTCCATTGCACCAGCGTCTTTTGTTCAGTTCATAGTTGATGGGGTTCCATGTTCACGCGAGGTGACAAAAAACTTAAAGAAAACGAATTAGAAGACGTGGGCATGAGTCTTTGGGTGAAGTCATAAAAAAGATGTGCATATTCCTTCAGGCATAAGTGCCAATATGCCAAATGCGAACCTTATCCTTCAAGAACTTGTTCCTTGTATAGATGCTGGTTTCTCTCTGTCAGATAGCAGAAGCGGGGTAACAAGGTAACTAATTCCAAAATTGTAAATAGATCTCATTCTTTAAGATAAATCACACTCAACCGCCGTCTACCTTGATACATACTAAAATTTCCTTCCTTCTCTTTGACATCTTTTTGTTATTGTTCCTGCTTTAGAAAGGTGAGCTTCAAGTCTTCCCATTGGGTTCAGTAGAATGTCAGAACCACATGGGCTTGGAACTTTGAGAGTTTGGCATCTGATGATGGGGAACATTAGTTTGATCTACTCTATTCTGCTTTGGTGGATTATATTTCTTTTAAAACTGTCATATATTATACTTGAAGTGGTCATCTTTTTGTGATGATTTACTCTACTAAAGATCAATTTGGTTGATCATCCACAATGTTCTACACACAGAACTAAGGACATCTTTCATGCAGCTGAAGAAGCTCCAGTAGAGGAAGAACCAAAATTCAATGTGTTTGCTGGGGTTGGAAGACGCTTGGACGGAAAGCCGTCCAAGCAACCAGATTCACCAGTTTCTTCTCCTGGATCCAATGACAAGCGGCCAGCAGCAGCCGATGGTAGTGGGAAACAGCCGGCAGCATCCAGTTCACAAAGCAGCTCCCGTCAATCTCAGGGAAAGCTTGTGTTTGGCTCAAATGCAAACCAGAAACCCAAAGAAACCCCAAAGGTAGCTCTTGTTTTGGTTCAGTTTAAACGTTGTAGTTTTGGTCCCATTCTAAAATGGTCTTCGGATCTAATGTTTTACACATGCCTCTCATTCTTGTTTGTTGTGCCTGCAGACTGCTGCAAAAGAAACGAAAGCTGAGGAACCACAAAAAAGTGAAGAGCCAAAGTTCCAACCCTTCACAGGGAAGAAGTACTCATTAAAGGGTTGATATAAAGTTTGAGTAGTTTACAGAAGTATATGTATACCCATCTCGTGTTACAAAAAAATGCTGAACTGATATCTTTTTCCAGTTTCTAGAAAAACTTTTCATCTCCCAAGTTAGTGCTTGATCCCGCCATATAAACTTCAAGGCAGGGTTCACTGATTTACTCGTGTTGTATTGTTTCATCTGTATTCCTCTGTAGGACGTGCAAGGTATCTCAGATCCTCAACAACATGCTAGTTATAATATTTTGGCTACATTCTTCCAAAGGATCCAGATGTTTAGTTTGCATCACTGTACCAACTGGTGCAAAGTTCCCAATGTCATTGTTTGTCATTTTATTTCCATCTTATCGTAATTGCCAGTTCCAGCAGCATGAATCCTGCATTATTTTCGTTCAATCAATAAGACTGCTTCAGTTTACTACTAATCCCTTTGCTTATAAGTTTTTCTTGTTGAGTACCATTGGTGTTGCTATTGTCACTCTCCCAAATTCCTTTTGGTGTTAATTTTCCTGTGTGCCGAATGAAGTAACCATAATGGCTGGCTGGCTGCAATGCTTCTGGACTTTGCTTGCAAGAAGTGGTTCATGGTTCAGCTGGTGGAGAAAGAAGTGGTAAATGAAAGTGTGTTTAGATCTACATTTTGAGCGTAATAATCTAATAGTAGGGTATGGTTCTTATTTAGCTTGCGGGGTGTTAGTCCGGCCTCGGCATGGAAGGTGGCTCCTCCAATTAGGCGTGGTGTATGTTTTAACCATTTGAATAAGATGCCCTCTGTAAATCTCTAGCTTTTGTCAGAATGCATTTTTTTTAAAATGAATTTTGGAGGCGATCTGCTACCTACCATTTTATTTATTTATTTATTTTTACGATTGTTGAGTCTTTGCTACAATCCACGATTTATGTAGTATTTTTCACTTTTTTTTACTCGTAATGATTTTATCATAAAATCAGATATCTATAGTCCTAAATCTTAGATTATATATATATATATATATATATATATATATATATATATATATATATATATTTTTTTTTTTTTTTAAATTTCATATATCTCGGTACAATAAATTTGGATAGACTTTTTTTGTGAACTTTTTAGGACGTTTAGTATTTTTAAGGCTTTTTCATGAATTTCAGTCTATGATCCACAATTTGGGAGGAACTTCTCAAAATTTTAATTTTGTCGTTTTGTTCTTGTTCTCGATAATCCTTTATCCATTTCACTACTCTCACAAGTGATCAATTAAAATAAAAGATTTCTTGCAAATTATGAGCCGAAAATCAAAATTTCAAATTTAATCAAATTTTAAAGGCTATAATCCAGGATTTTGGAGGTTTTTCGATTTTTTATATTGTTGATTTTGTTATGATTTTTATCATCCTTTCCTTCTTTTTGGAATTGAAATAAATAAAACATTTCGCTCAAATAATAAATGGCAATATGAATTTATTTTGATTGAATTTCATAAGCTACAATCCACAATTTTGGAGGATTTTCTCGAACTTTTTATGTTGTTTTTTACTTTGTTCTTTTATCCTTTCAAATTTTCAGTTAATAAAAAAAAATCTACAAAATTAGGAGAAAAAAAAGTTATAAATTTTAACAACTTTTTAAAGGAATCCACGATTTGGGAGGATTTTCTCGATTTTTAATTTTATTTTTATGGTTTTTGTCTCTCCCTCAATTATCCTTTATCCATTGAGTACCCTTTCAAATTTTCAAAACATAAAAATAAATAATTTAACCTAAATTAGGAGTCGGAGCCGAAACTGAACACTGAACGCACAAATTTCTACTTAATTTCAAAAGTTATAATCCTCGAATTGGGACGATTTCCTCAATTGTTTTATATTGTCAAGTTCTTTCTTTTCCTTGATTATTCGTTATCCTACTAATTACCCTTTCAATTTTTAAGTAAAAATAAAAAATTCATATAAATTAGGAGTCGGAAATCGAACTTACTAATTTTGACTGAATTTCAAAGGCTATATAATCCACAATTTGGGAAGAGTTTTTTGAATTTTTTTTTAAATTTTCTGCTTTTATTCTTTTTTCTGATAAGCCTTTATCCTTTTCATTACATTTCAAATTTTCAGTGAAAATATCATATTTCATCTACATTAGGAGCTGAAAACTGAATGTAAAATTTTCAACTAAATTTCAAATGTTATAATCCACAATTTGGGAGGATTTTCTTGAATTTTTTATTTTGATGCTTTTATTCTTTTTCATTACCCCTTCAATTTTCAGTAAAAACAAAATATTTCATGTAAATTAGGAGATAGAAACTGAACTTACAAATTTTAACTAAATTTCAAAGCCTATAATCCATAATTTTGGAGGATTTTCTGAATTATTTATTTATTTATTTTGCCATATCAAGAAGGGATCCACTATTTAGCTCATCGATGGCTTTAATCGGTCGAGCTGTCATCCGGAATATGTCTCTAGTTTGGTGAATCACTTCCGTGCGTCTTCGCTAGGGCAGAACGCTCATTCCTTTTTAAAAATCTCCCCGGGGAATCTCTCGTATTGTATCGATCGATCATCCGTGAACTCTCGCATCTGTTTAGCGAATCGATTTTATGTTTAGCTTAGCTCATCCCACTTATCTTTCACCTTAGTTTATAGAAAGGTTCATCATGACCCTTTTGATTTGCTAAATCGCGAGTTTACGGGGGTATTTAGGGTCACGATAGATCCCTTCAAATGCAAAAGATAGACCGTTTATTGAAACTGAAATTCAATAAGTATAGTACACAAGGAAGGACCTATTTGAAAGGAAGGTAATGGCTGGCACATAGGGACATCGATTTAAGCTCCCTCAATGGGTAGCTCATCTCATTGGCTAGCTAGTTCATATGGAATAGGTCTCTGGCTTACTTCTGTCCACTCTTTGGTTATCTATCGGAAAGAGTCGTAATCTTTCCTTTCTGTCTACAAAGAAATGATTTATATTGATTCCCGCGAATCTGGAATCTCTGTAACTATGGCAAAGGGTCAAAGCGTTCACTTTATCCTTTGCATTACCACTTCAATTTTGTTATAATAGAATACTTCATATAAATTAGGTGTCGGAAATTGAGCTTACAAATTTCTTTTGAATTTGGGAGGATTTTCTCGAAATTGTAATGTACAATTTTGGAGGATTTTCTCGAATTTTTTATTTTTCCGCTTTTATTCTTTTACTTGATAATCCTTGAACTTACAAATTTCGACTTAATTTTAAAGTCTATAATCTACAATTTGGGAGGATTTTCTCAAAATAATTATTGTGCCTATTATGTTCTTGTTCTCTCTTGATTTTTATGTTGTCGATTTTGTTCTTTTTATCCATGATTTTTTATCATCCTTTCCTTCTCGTTAGAATTGAAATAAATAAATAAATAATTGTTCAAATAATGAATAGTAATATGAATTTATAGATTTTGACTAAATTAGATATGCTACAGTCAACAATTTTTGTGGATTTTATTATTATGTCTTATATTGTTTTTTTTTACTAAAATCCCTTATCATTTTCATTATCCTTCGTTAATATAAAGCACTTCAACAAAATCAGGAGTCGCAATTTTTTTTTTTTTTTTTAATTTCGTCAAATATTTAAAAGCTATAATTCACAATTTGGGAGGATTCTCTCAATTGTTTTTCTTTTTGTTCTTTCCCTCAATTATCGTTAATCCTATAGGCTGCCGTTTCAAATTTTCAATATAAAAAGTTTAACCTAAATTAGGATCTCGAAACTGAACTACAAATTTCGACTGAATTCCAAAGGCTATCAACTATTTGGGAGGATTTTCTCAAAATTTTTATTTTGTCATTTTTTTTTTAAATTGGATCGTTGAACCTTATTTATTTATTAATCCATGCCCGAATGCTACATCGTTGTTGCCATTTAGCATCCTCATCGCCTCCATCTCGCATGAAAACTTGTTTTCGCTTTACTTTGCTTCACTCCGGTCAGATTTAAGCAGCTACATTCAATACCCGATGGCTTATCAAAGGAGGAGGTGCTTCTAATAATCAGGCAAAAATTCACAAAATCGTAACTGGCCAGTCTCGAACTATCGACATCTCACAAGGAGAGTAGATATCTGGTCAACTGAACTACAATTGGTTCGTTCTAGTTTCTGATAATCCTTTATCCTTCTAAGTACCCTCTCAATTTATCGGTTGAAATAAAATATTTCATTTAGATTATGAGTCGAAAATCTAATATTCTAACTTGACTGGATTTCAAAGCTAAAATCCCAAATTTGGGACAATTCCTATCCTCAATGCCATTTATCCTTTTCATTACCCCTCCAATTTTCAGTTAAAATAAAATATTTCATCTAAATTAATAGCTGAAAAATGAACTTTCAAATTTCGGTTGAATTCCAAATGATCTTATAATGTAGGTCTTGGGACGCTTTTCTTGATTTTTGTTTTGGAGGGGGGAGGGGGGATACAAGTTTGCTTGTTCGAATACGAGATATTTGAAATGTGCGCGAAGATCAAATTATTATGGAAAAAAGACGTGAAGGAAACGACCTATAGCCTTTGACATTCACAAAAAAACTTCATAAGGTTAACAAAAATTTTAAGGAGCCTTATTTTGTAATCCTTTTAGAGACCTTGTTGACGTGACATTACAAACCAGAGGCCCAAATCAAATACATATGACTGAAATAAATAGAGATTGTGCTAAAAGGGCCCATTCAAATACATATGACTTCTCTATCATAATCTCAAAGTGATTGAGGGCCCACCTTCGGTGCTACGGCCTTTACGGGACGACCATAACTCATTGCCAGATCTCTCTCGGAGTAGTCCTTAAAATAAAATTCAAACAAACAACAACAATTCTAGCCAGCCAGGTTTGGTAGCCACTTTTGGGCCAAGTTTTGATTTATTTTACTCATTCTCTTTAAAATACAATCATAAACACCATCTATAAATGGGTAGAAGTGTAAAAAACAAAATTTTGGCCCAAAAATAGCTACCAAACCTAGCTGGTTAGAATTGTTGTTGTTTGTTTGAATTTTTATTTTATTATGTTTCAACTCTTCCTATTTCGTTAAAATTGTCGCCAAATTGCGATTTGCGTTGCCACATCAATCAGGCTCTTAAAAGGGTTGCAAAAACAAAGCCCCCAGACACATTGTAAAGTCGACAATTATAGGGAGCCACTTTTGTGCCAAGTTTTATTTTTTTTACACTTCTACCCCTTCTATAGGAGTAAGTCTAGGAAGCCAGGTTTACGAGCCACTTTTGAGTCAGGTTTTTTTTTTTTTTTTTTATAACACTTTTACCCATTCTCTTTAAAACACAATCACAAACACCATCAATAGAAGGGGTGAAAGTCTAAAAAAAAAACCCCAACCTGACTCAAAAGTGGCTCACAAACCTGACTCTTTAGAATTGTTGTTTTTATAAATGGTGCTTGTGGTTGTGTTTAAAGAAGGGTAAAAAGTGTAAAAAAAACCAAAACTTGCTCCCAAAAGTTTGCTTGTTCGAATACGAGATATTTGAAATGTGCACGAGGATCAAATTATTATGGGAAAAAACGTGAAGGAAACGACCTATAGCCTTTGACATTCACAATAAAACTTCATAAGGTTAACAAAAATTTTAAGGAGCCTTATTTTGTAATCCTTTTAGAGACCTTGTTGACGTGACATTACAAACCAGAGGCCCAAATCAAATACATATGACTGAAATAAATAGAGATTGTGCTAAAAGGGCCCATTCAAATACATATGACTTCTCTATCATAATCTCAAAGTGATTGAGGGCCCACCTTCGGTGCTACGGCCTTTACGGGACGACCATAACTCATTGCCAGATCTCTCTCGGAGTAGTCCTTAAAATAAAATTCAAACAAACAACAACAATTCTAGCCAGTCAGGTTTTGAAGTCGCTTTTGATTTTTTTTTTCGTTCATTTTTTTTACCCATTCTCTTTAAAATACAACCATAAACACCATCTATAAAAGGGTTAGAAGTGTAAAAAATCAAAATTTTGGCCCAAAAATAGCTACCAAACCTAACTAGTTAGAATTGTTGTTGTTTATTTGAATTTTATTTTATTATGTTTCAACTCTTCCTATTTCGTTAAAATTGTCACCAAATTGCGATTTGCGTTGGCACATCAACCAGGCTCTTAAAAGGGCTGCAAAAACAAAGCCCCTAGACACATTGTAAAGTCGACAATTATAGGGAGCCACTTTTGAGCCAAATTTTATTTTTTTTACACTTTTTCCCCTTCTATAGGAGTAAGTCTAGAAATCCAGATTTATGAGCCACTTTTAAATCAGGTTTTTTTTTTTTTTTTTTTTACACTTTTACTCATTCTCTTTAAAACACAATCACAAACACCATACGGGAGAAAATGTCAAAAAAACCCCAACCCGACTCAAAAGTAGCTCACAAACCTGACTCTTTAGAATTGTTGCATTTATAGATGGTGCTTGTGACTGTTTAAATAAGGATAAAAAATGTAAAAAAAACCAGAACTTGCTCCCAAACTTACCAAAAGTTAAACGTCCTAAAAAAGTCTCACTTTTGTTTCAAATTACAGATGTGATTGCGTGTCTCATCTCCCTCGTCATTGAACTAAAATCCGATAATGTATATCGAATCAACATAATTCTCCAGCCCAGAAAGAAACAAAGACCAGGCCCCAACTACAGGATCCTTCTTGAGCAATGTCATCATTAACCATCACTACCTTTGACTCATCCACTTATCAGATGTGCATATGCATAATTCAGTGGAAGATGGTGAATGTGCAAATGCATTATTCAATGGAAGATGGTGAGAGCACGAATTTCATTCTGAAGCATTACTCAGAAGTAACGACGAGAATCAGCATACTGATAACAAACCAAAAAAAACTAGCCCTTACAAATGGAGTAGCTCTAAGGGTTCAGTTCTAACTCAGTCTTACCGTATGTAATATCTACATCGTAGGTTCTCAGACTTGACTCAGCCATCCCAGCCAAAACAACAAAACATAGATATCACAGGAAAATTAACATCATCAAATGTTTACAGCCTCCACTGGTCCTTATTAAAAAAGCTTGGAGCAAATTACAGGGTTTCAGTCGTTGTCTTCTCGACCATAGTTATAAACTATCTCGACCTGCATAGACAACAAAAAAAATCAGGAAATAGAAGAAAGTATGGAATTTGAACGTGATTATATAAATGGGTAAGTGCGTATTAATTGCATTACAAATTACAAGGAGAAAATAAGCAAAACAAGTCCACCATCTTATCTACATTGACTAAGAATAGCAGAAATGCAAACATAAATGCTAACTGTAGGACCTAACACATTACTAGTTTGGAATTAAACCGAACCATTTCTCTCCACAAAGTTTACGTCGATAAATTGAGAAAGACTAAGAAAATGAAAAAATTGCAGATTGGGGAGCTATTATTATTAAGTGTCTTGCATGTTCACTGAGATAAGACCCACATTTAATGACTGTTTGGAAGATCAATGATGACATTTGAACAAACAACTCCCAGAGATTTCGCAAATTTGCATACAACCTTCATTCGGAGTATGAATTCTGACCTACTATATTTCAAAATTTTCTTTTTTGATAATAAACTGTTTGTTGTACAAGAATCATAACCATCAAATGGTTAGCTTATTATCGTAAAAAAATAAATCATTTTGTACGGTCAAATTGGGAGGATTATATCCTTTTCACATGTTCCTTTTATTCATGGAGAAAAACAATTGCAAACTTAACTGGAAAGTAGACACAAAAAGCTTTCAAGCTGTGCATTAGATGGGGAAGTCTTTATTTTGCTAGTTAAGTATAGCAATTTACTGGCCAGTGAAGTGATACTAAACACATTGTTCTTAGATAAACATAAAATGCATTCAGTTTACGCAAAACATGTGAAAAAAAATGGTCATATATGTAACATAAGGACTTCTTTTCATTTAAAGGTAATATACGTAACATAAGGTTCTTATATACATCAGGGCAGAACACAATACAAATGGTGTCCTTGAAAGTAATGAAAAAAAAAAAATTAAAATAAAAGAAACGAACCAAATGCAGTCAAACTCAAGGTAATAAAATGGTCATATACGTAGCATAATGACTTCTTTCACTTAAGGTAATAAAATCCTCTAAACGTACCCCAGAAGGTGGTGTAGGGTTTCGCGTAAACTTGGAACCACCAGGAGCCCATGGAACTGCAGATAAAGAAAGAAATTGTCAGCCCACAAGTGAATGATCGAGGAGAGTTAGCATAATTTACAGCCGTGATAAGCAAGAAAGACAAATACACAACAAAGCATTTTCCAAAGAAACTGCACAAAAATATAAAGAGTAGAGCATACAGAATTGAGACAGAAGCTAACATTTTTATGTTTTTGGTAAAAAAAATCTACCATTCATTAAGAAAAAAGGATGAAAATATACAAGATGATATGATCCACTAAAGAAAGATTAGTGGGTGAATAACAAAGTGTCCAATTAGCCCAAAAGCAATGAAACTTAACCCCCAGCAATTCTGCACTTGTCGATGCCCAATGCCACACAAGGATCAAACACTCCATACATAATTTAGACTCTTCAAGCTAACATCTTTTACGGCACTCACAACTGCATCAGTATCACCTTCAACATCTAAAAATCAATGAGTAAAGGACAAATTAACACACTCCAATGTTTTAGAAGAGGGCAGCCTGTCATTAGAGCATGTACACATTTTCTTCATTTTAATAATCACCTTTTATTGGATTGCTTTATTATCACTAAGTTTTCAAATAGCATTCTCCATCCAGACAAATATAGACACCAACAGTACAGATGGCTAGGAACCGCCTTTTCCACATACCATAGACATGAGATGGAAAGCTTAAAAAGATGGATGTAATAAAAATCTTCTGTGTTAGATATTTGAAAAATATTGGGGTGAAGCCTGAGAAATGGGAACTCTTAGGACGTATGATGTTTGTTAAATATACATAGTTCTAGAGTTGACCGAATTGTCGTGGCCACAAAAACTGATTCCATCTATATTATCATGAGCAAAATAAAACGGTCAAGATATAGGTTGTGGGGGATTAACTTATCAAAGAGCATGATATGAAATGATCTCAGTCCAACTGCAGCACTAATGATTGTAGATATTTAGAATAGGTTGAGTGAGAATTTGGGAATGATTCTAACTTGTCAAAGGCGCCCTCTGGAAGCGTGTCACCTTCAATTTGGGGATGAAACTATTTTCTTTATTGGCAATGACCTCCCCCAAGTCATCCCCCATTGCCACACCATTCCTTTAATCTCTAAGACCAATTGCAACTTAGGCTTTGAATGTGCTTCCGGGTCTTAAAAGTCAATTTCTTAAAAAGTAGGTTTGCATGTATAGGGGAGGGCACCTTCGTGAAGGAGGCTGCCTCTTGTTTGCAAAGTGGGCACCTTACATGCCACTTATTTGGAGCTCCCTTGGTTTTCAGTACGAGGAGCAAAATCTGGTGATAGAGACTCTAGATAAAGAAAAAGGCTTGTTACTTGGAAGAGTGAGCTTCTATTTCAAGGGTGAAGGCTTCATTAATCAATAGTGCTTCGTCCAATATGCACATATATTATGTCCTTTTCCCATCTTCCGAAAAGATTTTCAAGACTTTTCTAAGTTTCCTCGAGAAATAAGAGGTGGGTCTCCGAGTTAACTTTCTTTGACGATGGGGAGTGGCCCGAGTGGGTGTGGAATACCCATCCTAGACGAAAATTGTTCGATTGGGAAGAGGGAGAAGCTCTCCAAATGACGAGTTTCCTTGAAGTTGTGGTCCTTGAGAAAGACGAAGATAAATGGCAGTGGAAATGGGAAGATTCAAAAGTCTTCATACTTTGCTAGATTGATGAAGAGGAGGCTCCCAAATGAAGCTCCAACAAATTCCCCATCCACTTTGGCTTACAAACAAACTTATTCCTCCGAGGGTTTGCCTTTTTCTTTGGCAATGTTTTTGAAACTAGTTGCCAAGTAGAGATGTTCTCATTGACTAAGGCATGAACATTGATAGTTCTTTTGTAGGTTGTGGAGAGCTTGATGACTCCGCCACGCGCCACCCAACTTCTTTTGCCTTGTCCTCTAGCTTGGAGCTTCTTTTTAGCAAAATTTGGTATCCGATAGCTCATGCCGAGTTCCATTTGGAAGTGTGGTGGTCTAGGAAGGCATTCCGTAACTCAATAGGGTTAGGTGGCTTGTTTGAAATCTTATCCCTATGCCATTTGTGGGACTGTATGGAAGGCGCATAACAGATTAAGGGGAGGTGTGACACTGGAAGGGGAAAAGCTTTGGATTGAATCCCTCATCCTTGTGTGGCATTAGGCCTTAGTCTAGAACAAACTCTTATGGGTGTCTTTTGAGAGGTTGTGGGCAAATTGAGAAAATTTACTTTTCTCCCACTAATCTCTCTTTAACGGGATACAGGGATGTATTGTATAGAGTATTATTATTTATTTTTTTATTATTTTTAATAAGAGGAGAAACGTATTGTTTATGGATTGCATGGAAGTAAAATTCATAATCAAGAAACTAAGCATTCGATGTACTTCTAAAGAGTTTTCTTACATGGAAGTATTTGACACATGAAAAATTGGTTGCTCTTTTACATAAAACTCAAGAAAATCTACAATGACAAATAAGAAATGGAGAATAGTTGTATGTAAGAACTAGGTGCCACTATCTATAACTAAGGGGAAATTGCATTAAGCTAGCAATAGGATACTTGTATACAATTGCAATATTAGCAGGAGTACTAAAATTTGATCAGGCAAGCTTTTGCTGTAAACATACCAATGTAAGGATCAGGGTGTCTCCACTTATTGTAAGCAGCTTCAGCATCAGAAATCATTCTATCAATTCTATCAGGATCTTCCTGGAAATTTATCAAAGACAATCCAAGAAATCGTACAGATAAGTAATTAGAAAAGAGAGAGAGAGAAACGAAAAAGGGAACACTATGCAAAAATTGAATGTCCACCATTAACAGGATATCTGGAAGAAAGATAAGCAACACTTTGGTGGCAATTATTTGTCTCCCAATTACTATAACCATCTGCATTTCCAGTTCATGTTGTTCATAACAATTATTGAGAATGCATGGCATAAGTCATAACATAAAATCGTTTGGCCCTCTTCTAGGTAATCTGAATGTCGCTTGAAACTTATATAAGAAGCATTGCTAGTTTGCTACCAACCATAATCCTGTTCCGATTATTTGTGAAGCACTGCTCGTAACAACGAGAATAACATTTGTATCCTCCATAGCTCTGTAGTATAGGTCTCGTCACTGAACCACAAAAGCTTGAATTGCCCATTCCACACAAAAAGGCAGTGTACTGGCCTTCGTCGGCCCTAACAGTCCGGTCTAGCTCACCTCTAAAATGGTTCCTAATCGCATTCCCTCTGATATACATGAATTCTCTTCTACCCATTCTCTTTAATATAAGACAGAATGACTTCTTCTAAAGCCTCCTATCCACTGTCACGATCCTAGGTCATGTAATTAACCTTCCCCTCCTGGACAGCTCGGGCTTTTGGGAGAATTGGTTAGTTCATGACATTTGGTATCAGAGCCAAACCCCACATCCAAGGTTCGAATCCCAGCAGGGACGACCTATAGGCTGGATTAAAATAATTTAGCATTATGTATGGGCATAGTGCTAAGTTGTTGAATACTGGTAGGTGAGTGGAGCTACCCCAAAGAGAAGGAGAAGGGCTACCATCCGGCCAGTGTCGATAGAGTAGGCCGACGAGGACGTCGACTTTGGAAGCGCAATGTCACGATCCTAGGTCATGTAATTAACCTTCCCCTCCTGGACAACTCGGGCTTTTGGGAGAATTGGTTAGTTCATGACATCCACCCACAACCTCCTTGTTTCATTTGAACTTTTTCGAGACCTTCAAGTGTCTCTTAACAAAATCAAGAATTGGACAACCCCAAACACAACATAAGCACCCCAACACTGAAACTCTATCCCAAAACCCCCCATTTCGAAACAGCACAAACCCAAACCCAAACCTAAAGGGGTTTTTTTTTTCTTTCCTAAAAAACCCATTGTTTATAACCCAAAATTTACACTATCCATCAAAGAAATCAGAACTAAAAACCAAATTCAAGAATAGAAATGGATCAAAAGACATACCACATGTTTGTTCGTCTCAAACCTCTCTCTTAGATCAGACGCCTGAAACCAACAATGCACATTAGTTAAAGTTGAGTTTGCAAACAAATTGTTCCTAAATTGAATGAAAGATTAATCAAATGATGAAACCCTAAGAAGAAATGGTTTGAATGAAAGAGCAAGATTACATCTTTGTAGAAGAGATGGCGATGTACAGCCCAATTGAGGGTGTCTTTGAGGGCCCTTCTGTAGAGAATCCTCACTCGCTCCTTCTGAGCTGCTCTCCGAGCTATGTATGAAAAGCTCATTTCTCTCTCTCCCCTTTGTTCTCTCTCTTGCTTCTATCAAAGACAATAAGTAAATAGTAATGTTGTATGAGATGGAACTCAGGAGATTCTAGACTGGATTGATCGTCTACAAGAATGGGAATGTAGGCATGGTAATGGGTCGGGTCGGGTGCCATCGGTTAAATTTAACTATTCAAAATATGAAATGCAATTCAACAAGCCATGACCAGTTTGATGATACATCAAAATAAACCGATTATCACGGCCATACACGTAACAGAGAACATTCACGAGGATACGACATCCCATCTATTGGACTAGCTCGTAAAACCCAAGAAGAACGAAGCCAATCACAAAGGCCCAGACAAAGCCGACTAACGAAAAGATATAATTCAGGCCCGAATGAATCAGAGCCCAAATCCATGTCCAACACGAGTTCTCTCATAAAGAGATGAAAGTTGCACAAAAAAGAGTCGTGGAGGGAGTTATGCCTCCACGTAGGGGTGAGCATCCCATCCCGTGATCCCGAACCCGTCCCGTCCCGTCCCAATTTTTTGGGGTCCTTTTGGGATTGATCAAACTCATCCCGATCCCATCCCGTCCCGATCTAGAGTGGGATGAGATCGAGATGAAGATTTTCAATCCCGCCTATCCCGAATTTATTTATTTAATAATAATAATTATTAATTTTAATCAAAATACTCTTCTAAATTAAAGTTTAGGATGTGTTGAAATTAAATCAATGTAAGTTGAAATTCTATATAAAATCTAAATGAATTGAATAATTAATTCTAAATGAAATTTAATACTTATTTGCCTTTCAAAAAAAGTTTAGTATTTATTTATTTATTTAATATATATTATTATTATTATAATATAAGTTATATGTATATAAATTTGACATTATTGGTGTGTGAGTTATGTGAGATAAAACTCTTTTTGTTATTTTTTTATTGGAGGACTATTTAGTATGTGCTCATCCCGTCCCATCCCGTCCCGTCCCGATCCCGATCCCGATCCCGTTTGAGATGGGACGAGGTCGGGATGAGGTCTATCCTGTCCCGTCCCGATCCCGAATGAACAGGATGGGATAGGGATGGATCCATCTCATCCCATCCCATTCCGTGCCCACCCCTACCTCCACGGACACATCTCCATTAAGGAGGAGACTATTACGAGAAACATCTTATTCTGATGCGCCTCACATGCTTAAATCATGCAGAGAATTAACCGCGACCATTATAAAAGGTAAAAGGAATATTCGACACATGTATACAACTTTTACTGAGTTTTGTCCAAGTTTCACTACAACACAAGTGATTAATAATAGCACAAGTCCATAGCGTTTTTTGGACTTGTGCTATCAAAACCAATTTAATTTCCTAACATAGCGTTTTGATTAAAACACACAGTAAAACAGATCAAGCGGAGAGCGAAAATTTGGTACTCGCATTTTTTACCAAGGATTTCATCTCCTCCCTCGCGACTCTCCCTCACAAGAACTCCCTCACAAACGCAACAAACCTCTCCCTCACAAACGCAGCTCTCCCACCTCGCCTCTCCTCTCGCTGTCACCTCTCCTGATCTCTCTCGCTCTTCTCTTGCCATCACCTCTCCTCTTACCGTCACCTGATCTCTCTCGCTCTCTGCTGCATCGCCTGAGCTCTCTCGCTCTCTGTCACTTCGTCGCTTCGCCTCCACTTCACTCTGCCTCTGCTACTCACTACTCCTTCACTATTTTGTCTTCTTCATTTTGCACAAATTAGGGTTTCTTATTAAAGAATCTCTGTATACTTCCATCCCAGATTGAAGCTCTCTGTAAGTTGGATTCTGTCATTGCATTTCATTTTGTAGTTTGTTCAATAATTTATTGAGATGTTGATTTTTGGGTCTCTTTAAATACTGAGAAAGTGTTTGTATATTCAGAGAGAGAGAGAAAGCAAATAGATTTCAGCGTCTCTCCATCGGCGAAGAAATACCAAGTTTCTCTCCAGCGGTTTTCGAGTCATCTAGAGGCAATTTTGAGGTACGAATGTTGATTTAATCTTCTGTTCTAATGGTTTTTAGTATGAGATTGGTTTGTGAGATTGGTGGTTGTTTGGTTCCCATTTAGTTTGCTTTGTTCTAATGGTTTTTAGTATGTCATTTGTGTTCCCATTTAATCTTTTGTTCCCATTTAATTGGTGGTTGTTTGGTTGCTTTGTTCCCATTTAATCTTCTGTTCTAATGGTTTTTAGTATGTCATTTGTGTTTGTTGAATTTGTGAGATTGGTGGTTGTTTGGTTCCCATCTAGTTTGCTTTGTTCTGATCTGTGATTGTTTTCATCCCTTCTATGTTTTTTTTGTTTAAATGAACATCATTTTTTGTGTTTTAGATTTTTCTGATTTTGTTTTTAGGGATTTTTGCTTTTGATGATGAGTTTATGCCTTTTATTGGTGTTGATGGAGGAGTAGTCAGGATGGAGTTTTGATGATGAGTTTATGCCTCATTTAAAAGATTTATATAGTCATCAAATATTGCTATTTACTGATTCAGATTTGCATCTGTTGTTCTTCATGCGATCAAATTACTTCAAAATATAAAATTTAAATCCTATCATATATAAAAAATTTTGATGGTTGCAGCAAGGACAATTGAGGCATTATCTTACGATCATTCAGCAACTACTGAGGTAATATTTGTCAAACTTGCAGATTTGTTCAAGAGCTTCAGATTCTTACCTATTCTGACAATTTTTTTTTTTTTTGGGCTACTATTAGTGTTTGGCAGAGCCTTTGAAACCTCAATACACAGGAGGGATAATAAGTAATCCAGAGTTCAACCATGGCTTGAGACCGTGGTCTGTATGGGGTAACGGAAAGATAGAGAGAAAGACATCACACAAAGGCAACAACTTTGTCGTTGTTCATAGTAGACAACAGTCTTATGACAGTGTTTCACAGAAGATTTACTTGCGGAAGGGATACTTTGTCTGGTAATTGTTCTTAGAATTTCGGTATGATTAGTGGAAACTGGTGTGTGTGTGTGAAAGTTCAAAACCTTCTGAATACAATTTTTTTCACAGCTTGGATACAGGTAAGTGAAGGGAAAGCACCAGTAACCGTAGTTGTCAAAACGGGTAAAAGTTTTATACATGCAGGAGGCATAGTTGTCGAGTCTGGATGATGGTCTATGCTTAAAGGTGGTCTCAGCGTGAAATCAACTGGACCTGCTGATATCTATTTCGAGGTAAATGATATTCCTTATGAAGGAAAGCAATAAACCTATTTAAAGTCTAAATTCCTTCTTGTTTATGCAATTTTTCAGAGTGAAAATACCACTGTCGAGATATTGGTAGATAGTGTTTCATTACAACCATTCACAAAAGAAGAATGGAGAGCGCATCAAGAACAAAGTACGGAAAAGGTAAATATTCACCATAAGTAAACAATGTAATTTTCCCTTTCCATTACAAGTGTTTGTCGATGATTTTCATGCAATGAAATTATATACATGTCCAGGCACGTAAAAGTAAGGTGAGACTTCAAGCAATTGACGCTCAAGGTAACAGGCTTGCTGGAGCTAATCTCTCATTAAAGCATAATGCAGCAGAATTCCCAATTGGATCGGCCATCAACCAGGTGATCTTATCCAACCCTGCTTATCAAGATTGGTTCACTTCAAGATTTACTGTGACTACGTTTGAGGATGAGATGAAATGGTATAGTACGGAGAGATCCCGCGGAAAAGAGGACTACTCAGCTGCTGATGCCCTTTTCTGCTTTACACAGCAACACGGTATTGCTGTTAGAGGCCACAATGTCTTTTGCGACGACCCGAGTATGCAACCTTATTGGGTTAAATCACTTCCGGCGAATTAGCTCAAAGCAGCAACTCAGAAGAGAATAAACTTTGTTATGTCTAAATATGCAGGAAAGGTTATTGCTTGGGACACCACAGGTATTATTTACTAACATATTCCCCTTACTGATTTGTTCTATCCTTTATGTTATGGAAGTTAAATTTGAATATACTTCTTGTTGTTTATTTATTAGAGGTTCCATCTCCGGATGAAGTGGATGTGTATTTGGTTCTTCAAGAATGCCTTCAGCTGCGAGATAGTTATGTATTCAAGGAAGAGATGGGTTTTGTGTAGAACCTGCAAAGGAAGAGGTAAGTGCACCAAGAGGTGAAGCTTCAAAAAAGAAAATGTTTTTCAAATGTTTTTTTTAAGTGATGAGATTATGTACTAGGAAAATGTTCTTAACTGGTATGTGTTTATGTGTTTTTTATGCAGAAGAAGGAAACCTAGAGTTTAATTTTTCTATATGGAGACCATATCTTCATCTTCACCATCTTTTAGTCCTCATAAACCTTCAAGTTTTAAGGAGTTCTCCATGCAGCAGAGTTTAGTTTTCTCAGATAGTCTCAAGGTACATTGTCACTCCATTGGTTTTTCTTTATAGAGAATTGGGATTTTGTTAGTTAATGAACACAGGTAACAAGGAAAACAATGTTATTGTGTTTATTTGCTGGACACTAGCTTCACAATTTATTCAAACAGAATGAATTTGCTTTTTGTGGAAAAGGGTGTGTATGGCTATGTTGTATTTGGTGAAATGAGTGTTTCGAGTTTGAAAACATTGTTGATTTTTTTGGGTTTTCAGGATTTGAAAACATTGTTGATCATGGGGATGCATCTATTAGTGAAAACAATATGGTGGCTACAAAAGTTGTATAATTTTCATTACAGAGGCTATGCACTACTATAACATCATTTGGTTACATCTCATTCCTTTAATTTTATTTTGCTACAAGAATAAAAGGATTTCCATTTGTAATGATATTTCAATCAACATCTATTGCCAAAGTAACTCATATGGAAAATTGTATAGTGGGCTTACCTCCAGCTTGGGTAGATGTAAATCAAAACATAACAGCAAACATACAACGAGCACGGTCTAAAATGGCAAAATTGGCAAAGTTATATGCTTGCAGGCTGCAGCACAAAATCTTACGAGTAATGGCAAATCATACCTCGGTTTGTAATAGACAGTAAACATAGTTCCAGCTGATACAGCATGCTATGATGTAGCAAGCACACCCAAGTGCATGTTGTGACTTGATATAACTGAAGACGGGACATTGCTCTGTTGCCTCATTGCACGCCTTACACCAACACGAAGTTCCCCATTTTCACCTCTGAGAAATGTTAACCATGCGTTGAATATGTTATCACGCATTGACACATTTTAAATCAATGAAACTCGGTGTATCTGAAATATTGTACCTAAGAAAGATAAAAGCATCTCCCGCAACCAGCTTTTTAGAGCTTACAAAGACACTCCAGCCACTTTGAAGCAAGTGTCTCCTTGGTTGACCTGGCACACAAACCATTCGCATCTTAAACACGTCAATTTGAAATTCAATATGGAAGAACATAAGAATTGGGTGTACAACGATGAATTGTTAAATATATATATATATATATATAGTTCTCATCCAAAATGACAATCAATCTCTCTAAATGCAACTAAGACATGAGATAGCGGCAGGAGTAAAGCCTCTAATCAACCGAGAAACATGATCATGATCAAAATGGTAGATAACTTAAGGTCTGTGATTCTCTTGCACTATACATTCAACTTGCGCAGATTATCAAATGATATGTGCCTGAAAAAGAATGCAATTGTGCAACCATCAAAACAAATGATCAACAACTCGGCTCGCAACCAAATGAAAACAAAGAGATGAATTTTACCACGGAAAATATGCCGAAATCTCCATTCTATTCCATGTAAATCCTTAGCTACCAATTCTTGAGTTGGTGGTTGCCTGCCCATATCTTGATAAACAGCATGATATTGTTAACAACAGCACATCCAAATCATATACGATATACCGAATCGAAAACAAATGACAAGAGAAACTTACCAGACGAGGTAGGCATTCATCTGCGTGCCGCCTTAACACGGAGAATCCTCCATGGGTGCTTGTATCTGACGCAGTTAGTGTCTTACAAAATGAATGAACATGAGACCGCGGTGGCGCCACTTCTTTCTCCACCGAATTCTCATCTTGCTGCAAAAACCCATCAAAATGTTTAGGATTTTTCAAAAGGAATTACATTACTATTGATAACAAAACAAATCAAATCAAAGAACAACGAAAATATCAGAATACTTGCATTAATTTCTGGTAACATAGTCACTTGAGCAAAAACCTCATCAGTGTTTGGTTCAGCCTACAAGTAAAAATCCCAGTTATAAACCCAATCACCTGAAACTCAAATCGGATCTACATGTGAAAACCTAAGAAATACCTTCAACTGAAAATAAACCTAAAAACGCAAATTTATACTGCAAATAAAAGAGAATTAACAAATGGGTATGTGGAATTAGACCTAAAAACGCAGTTTCAAGCAATGGGGTTTGAAAATTTTCTCTCCAAATAATGAAATTTTGAGAAGTTTGGTCTCATGGGCAATGAAAGATAGGATTTTATGTCAAGAAGAAGTACTTGTAATGGGTGAAGAGGGTGTTGCCAGCCATGGCGTCTCATAGAGCAGTGAGGGAGATGAAGATACGGAGAGAGCAGTGAGGGCGATGGAGAGATGAAGATATGGAGGGAACACTGAGGGAGATGGCGAGATGGAGGGAGCAGTGAGGGAGATGGAGATATGGAGAGAGCAGGGAGAGAGATGACGAGATTGAGGGGAGGGTGAAGGCTAATTCATCGAGCTCTCCGTCGAGCGCCAAGTAAAACGAGAGAGGAAAGAAGCGAGCGCCAAAAAGCCCACCCAAGTTTTTTTTTACAGCGTTTTCATTTGCCACGGTTTTAGGCTCTAGCCACGGTTTTGGGCCGTGGCAAATAAACTAACGGTTTTGAGCCATGGCCATCTCTGTGTAGCTAATCAAGCCTTTTGGTGTAGTGTTGCCAGTCTAACATCTGCTTTGCATGTCAAACTCACAGGAGGACATGATTTGGATGCATTACGATTCATTACCAAAAACGTATAATTGACTCAACCAGATACAAAATGACATAGCATCGACATGTTTGTATTGTTGGCAATGACACAGATTGGGATGGATTTTGCTAAATTTGTCCCCACCCCGCTCCGTTTATCCTGCGCGGGCTTCTAATGGATCACAAATCCGTGCCCACTCCGCTCCGCCTAGCTTTTTTGGACTTTGAATTTTAAGGTTATTTTAGTAATAATGAATACTTTTTTAGGGGGCTTTCTATTTTAGGTTTTTATATTTTAAGGTTATTTTAGTAATAATAAATAAGGGGATTTTAATATATATACACTATACATATATAAACGGATATCTGGGTAGATATGACCAAATATGTATCCACTCCAAATCCGTGACACATTTAGTTTCTCCCTTGAATTTTTCTTGAAATCGTTAAGCTAAAACCATATCCCCCTATTCGGGACGGGATGGGGGAATATCCGTGAAAACGGATACTTCTGCAACTCTACGTGTTTGGCACAAAACCAATCAAAAGATACGTCACATGGATGGTAAGGGAAAGACCAAAAGACACCCATTTATCAAAACTAACCAAAAGATAAGTCAAATGGATCATAAGGGAGTACCGTTGGGTTAAGTAAACTCAAAACAACATGGAACTCAAAAAATATATAAGGGGTTGGTGTCGAGTCATGCTGGCAGGTTGTGTAAAATTGTCAAGCCTCGTCCAAGAAAATACCATCCAAAAAAAAAGTGAAATTCCGTTGCCGGGACTTGAACCCGGGTCTCTCGGGTGAGAGCCGAGTATCCTAACCAACTAGACTACAACGGATTAACGCTAAAATCGCTTCAGTTACCAAATTTATACTCAAGCCTTACTGTTGAAATGGCCATTGTTCAGTTCTATCAGCTTTGACAAAGTTTATCGTGAACGTGAAAAATGAGTCAGAATAACAGTGAACTCTTTACTAAAATAGTTATCATCGAGCTTTGGAACACAATAGGAAGGCTCTTTTCTTAATCATCACATAAGGTACAATAAATTACATCTGACAGAATTGCGACGAAGTTAAATTGCTACTCTAAGCAAATGTAAAAGCTTTCTTTTATCGTTAAGGGTATATTTTCATTATTTGTTCCTTGTATGATGCCTAAGTACAATTTTACAGAATGGAAGCCCTGCCACCTTTCCAGCTATGAGATCTTCGGCTCATTTCCTGCGGAGTGAAGCTGAGGCAGAACATTTCCTTGAGAGCTTGTCCTGGTTCTAGCAGTCCGACCAACCTTGCAACGAGGGTGGCACTCTCTTTGATGTGGTTCATGTCTTGCGTATCAGTCCACAAGCGGCGTACAAGTTGTTGCCTCCTCTGCTTTGTGTTCAAAGCAATTCCAAATTTTTTGTAAAGATTCAGTCTTTCCTCCTCTGACAACCTCTTCAGCATTTGCTTGGTCAGCATCTCCCGCTCTCTTCGGAGAGCTCTCATGCTGCATCATTTCCAATAAACGTGTGAGTTTTTGGGGGTTGGGGTAATACTACTGCATAAAGATGCCGATGTTGGCAGAAATGCCAAAGTTTTTTTACAGTGTCGAAAATTGCAAGGCTGTTTCATTAGTTGAAGATTGTATAACGTAAAGTTCAAATTCTAAGTTGAAAAAAAAAAAAAAGGAAGTAATATCATGATTTTTTGCTGATGACAGATGCATAAACGAAATAGATAATATGAACGAAGATTTTAACTAGTACCTTGAAGCTGTCGTATGATCTGGAACACCTTTCATGACTAGTTTACTATTATTCCCCTGAGACATTCTGTCCTTGAGAAAGGAAAGCCTCCTGCGTTCTACCTCCAAATAGATTGAATCTGATTGATCACCTTTGAACAACAAAAAAAAGTATGTTCTGTGGACCAACGAGACATTGCAAGCTTGCCAAAGTTCAATAATCTCCCTTTGCTGCCTCTCAAATTCCAAAGGCCAATTCGAAGGAGATCCTACATGATCTTGCACTGTTTCAATGCCTACATTTTTGGCAGTTCTTTCAGATTTATTGGTCCTTGATGCAGTTTCCTGGACCTACAGAGCATTATAAGTAAAATTAATGACTTTTTCTTGGTGGGAATAGTAAAAATTGTTCACAGATGATCATTTTGTAAAATTGGCCGTAGAGAAATAATGATAAGTATTTTGAATTAATGATGACACAAAATTTTACCTGGTCGTCTACTCCTCCTTTCACATACTCAAGTTTACTCATTTCCTTCAGTCCAGAAACAAAAGAACGAAATCTATTAATTTCTTCTTCAGATGGGGTTGCTATGTCATGTACTTTTGGATCTTCTGAGGAAGTGCTTTGCTCAGACGTAAAAGAATCTTCTCTTGAGAACATTGAACTACTAGGACTGAAATTTGAAGAAGAGTACTTCCTTAGGAGGTCAGCAGGTCTTCCAGGGGAGTCTATCTCATCATTTAACGTTGTCTGCTCTACCGTAGGTAAGCTAGTCATCATACTTGCTCTACAACTTCTGCTCTTAGATAACTGTGTCGTTCTAGAACTAGATAAATCTTCTACTGTGGGCAATGGCGAGGGTTCACCAAGCTCATCAGCCAAAGGATCAACTTGGCAATCAACGATTTTCTGCCCATCTGGAAGTTCCTTCTCGAGAACGCCACACTTTGTTTGGACTTCCCTCAAGTCTTCATCACCCTTTTGTGGGGATGAAGACAATGCGTGATCTGATTCTGCTCCATTCCCAGTTGACTTCAAGCTTTTAGAAGGCAATGGGCTGGGTCCATCAGACAAAGGACTATCAAGACAATCAATGGTTTTCTCTACATTCTCAGTTAACTTCAAGCTTCGAGAACTAGATAAATCTTGTTCGGGTGGCAATGGAGAGGATTCATCAGGTAAAGTATTAACATGACGCTCAAGGGTTTTCTGCATATTTAGAAGTTCCTTTTCCAGAATGCCATACTCCGTCTCTAAGTCCCTAATTTCTTCATCTTTCTTTTGTGGGGACGAAGAGAGTGCCTGATCTGTTTTTGCTTCATTCCAGGATAACTCCAAGCTTCTAGAACTACATAAATCTTCTGTCAGGGGCAATGAGGAGGGTTCATCAGGACTAACAAGAGAATCAATGGGTTTCTCTACATTCTCAGTTAATTTCAAGCTTTCAGAATTGGATAAATCTTCTTCGGCTGGCAATGGAGAGGATCCACCAGGTAAAGCATTAGCACGCCGATCAATGGTTTTTTTCATATTCTGAAGTTCCTTCTCCAGAATGCCAAACTCTGTCTCTAAGTCCCTAATTTTTTCATCTCTCTTTTGTGGGGATGAAGAGAGTGCTTGATCTTTTGTTGCTTCATTCCCGATTAACTTCAAGCTTTTAGAACCAGATAAATCTTCTTCCATAAGCAATTGGGAGACTTCATCAGGCAAAGGACAAACAATACCATCAACAGTTTTCTGCACATCCTCAAGTTTTTTCTCTAGTATACCATACTCTGTTTGAGCTTCCCTCAACTCTTCATCACGCTGTTCTGGGGATAAAGAGGATGCCGGATTTGTTGTTGCTCCATCCTCAGTAAGTCTTGTGCTTTCAGAACTAGATAAATGTTCTTCCGGCAACAACGGGGATGATTCATCAGACAAAGTATTAACATGACAATCAAAGGTTCTGTGCGCATTATTAAGTTCCCTCTCCAAAACAACATATCCTGTTTGGACTTCCCTCGAATTTTCATTTCCCTTTTGTGGCGATGAAGTCAATGCCTGAGCTGGTGCTGCTCCATTCTCAGTTAATTCCAGGCTTTTAGAGCTAGATAAATCTTCTTCCGGGAGCAATGGCGAGGATTCATCAGACAAAGTATTAACATGACAATCAGCAGTTCTGTCCACATTCTGAATTTTCTTCTCCAGAATGTCATAGTTTGTTTGGACTTCCCTCAACTTTTCATCTCCCTTTTGTGGCGATGAAGCCAATGTCTGATCTGTTGCTTCTCCATTCTTGATATCATGCAAATGATCTACTCCCTGATGTTTTTTCTCCAGAACATGATACTTTGTTTGGACGTCCCTCAACTCTTCATCGCCCTTTTGTGGGGTTGAGACTAATGCCACCATATCTCTTGCTGCTCCAGTCCTAGCCACAATCAATTCTTCCTTTTCGACACACTGAACTTTTTTGCCATTCTGGTCAGTGTTCTCTTCAGTTTCATGTGTTAACTTTTGACTTCGTACAATCTCTTCAGGATCAACAGCGACAAACTTAGTGGCACTAGTTGAGAATCGTGGAGATATACTCTCAGACAGAAATCGATCTACTGAAGTTTCAGAAAGTTGCTGGGAGGGATCATCGGAATTGATTTCACTGTATCCACTATAATACTGAGTCGTGTCGTATCCTGTGAATTCAACATCTAAGTGGCGGTCAGTTAAACCTGAGGACTCTGACATCAAATCATCCTCGTCGGATATTGTTAATGGCGCACGCATTCTAGGAGGTTGGACAGATCTTGCCTGACAAAGGGAAATAGAAAAGAATTAACAGTTAGAGCACTGCCAAAGAAGTCCAAATAGCTTTCCTAATTGAAATCATCACAGTTCATACCCAATCTACAGAAATTTGATCAACTCCAATGTTCACCAAAGTCTCAAGTCGAGATTGAGCAAGATCTCTTTGATGAATCAGCTCTTCTATCTTTTTATCCATCTGAATGAGAAAGGCCGATTAATCATGTTAAACCAACAAAATAACAACTGAGTGGCAAGTATTATCTTCTAGGAAAAGTTGAATGAACAACATAACTTGGGGTTGGTATGGGAATGGGTGTGGGGGTTTGGAGTCACACATAAAAACAAATACATATAATTTGTTCCCGGCAATTAATCCGTTTCACTTCATCCTTGTCAAGGGCTTTCTATATAGGGTGTTCATGGTTGGGTTATAAGTGCTTTATCTGGCCTAGTGAACTTGACCTGTTAAAGGCATATACGATATTTGGCATACAGGCATGTGTAAATTCAACTTGAGCTAAGTTAGTAATTGAACTTTACCCTTTGAATTTGAAGATCTCTCTCTCTCAACAATGCTACAGGATCGGATGGAGCAGAAGGTCTCTTTGAACCTCTCAATTCACCCTGCAATCTTACTAACTCTTTTTGCAATTGCTTTACCAATGCCTTATCCGACATCACTACATTCACCTGAGCATTAGTAGTGACTTCTTTTGCACAACTAGCAAATTGAAGGGTGTTTCTAGATTGCTCAACATGGCTTCGTGCAGGACTAATAGTGCAAATAATGGCAGTTCTGGCATTTCCTCCCAGGGAACACTGCAGTATGCGTGTAAGCTTAGAATCTCTATAAGGAACATGTCCAGTTCTGCCCTTGCTGCATTAAACGATTCCATTGAGTAATAAGTAGATAGAAGTATAGTTATTATCCATATTAAAGTAACTAGAATCATGTCTAACAAAAAGCAAGGTTGGTTTGCCAAAAAAAATACAGAAGGAAATTACACCTTTTTTTTTTTTTTTTTTTTTTTTTATGTTTTATGATTGTGTGTGTATTTTAAAGGAATTTATATACTATATCTGACTCTAAGACAATGGAGTTCCAAACAAAGCTGAACAAATAACCACATAGTATAAAAAAATATGTTACAAACCTCAGCTTGCGAATAACAGTTCCCAGGGAAAGCAAACTGCGATTAATATGACAACCTTCTTTCAACCTTGTGCCAGCTGATAATGCCTGAGATGCCCGCTCACTCCCTGCCAGATCAACAAAATCCTGTACACCCAAGGTTGGCAACTTACTAAAACACTTGATCAATATGAAAAATTATAGGTAATTAACTTTCATTCCTTGAATCATACATGCAAGAGAACATATTAGTACATACCACACTAGCTGTAAGAGTACTGGACTTGTCCTTCCCCGAAAATTCACGAGCACAGCTTTCAATTGTCTGCAGGGATAAAACATAGGATAAGAAGGTGACACAAATTGTCTTGAGCACCATGTTAAGATCTTCAATCGAAAGTAGCTCGTCAAGTCAAAAGAGGTTCCGACCAATCTCAGGATTTGATGTGATCTGGAACTTGCTTCGTTCAAGTTGGTCTCCCCTATTTGTCTTTGAGCTGCACATTATAACACACGCAAATAAGGATACCGTATCATCAAGTAAAGGCAGTCTATCTACTACAAGAACAAACTTACTTGCACACTCATAAAGGAGCTCCTTGAGATGGTCTAGATCCCTCAGAGTTTCTTCTGTAAGTCTATCCACAACAGTTCCCCTCTGTCGGAACAAAAAACCATTAGCAGTTTTACTTAACTATATATGATCACTAAATATGAGATGCATAAAGTTCAATATTTACCTCTGGATCATCTAGAAGCCTAAGGGGAGTACAATCTGTATTTAGTAGATCTCTGACAGCTTCGTTATAGATTTCCATTGCAGAAAACTTCAAAACGAATTCTCTTTCCACATGCTATAAGAAAAATATCGTGAAAATAAGAACTATTAATATGATGAAATTTAGACAAAAGTGCGAAGTGTCTGACAATAAGTGTTTCAATTACCCTCTGAACATAATCATATATATCTTCTACTGTATACTCAGTAACTCCACTCATAGTATACGTCTTTCCACTGCTCGTCTGTCCATAAGCAAAAATGCTAGCTGAAAAGTAACTTTTCATTAGTCATTTCGCAACTGGC
Organism: Berberis vulgaris; assembly: GCA_963556465.1. Taxonomy (NCBI): domain Eukaryota; kingdom Viridiplantae; phylum Streptophyta; class Magnoliopsida; order Ranunculales; family Berberidaceae; genus Berberis; species Berberis vulgaris. The sequence continues at coordinate 4,904,623 of OY747124.1, read as the reverse complement.
ATATAGAGAAAGCTTAGCAAAATGAAGGCAACAAGGAAATTAAGCATACCATTAATACCACTGACAACTGAAAGAGCCACTTTCTTGGCTGCTTCTTCATACACCTGCTTTGTGGGGCAATCAGGCCGAAATACTCTGTCTATCGATATGGACAAGAGAAGAAAACATAAAACAAAGGCATATAGATCAGCTTAAATTCCGCATGTATCAAACCACAAACCCAATCAACTATGATTCCTAGCAGAACCCATGCTACGATAATTGCTACTAAGCCCAATTACAGCAGAAACTACCAATTTGATTTTGGTTTTTAACCTCTCTCTAAAAAGGTTTAATTATTTGAGCCGCACAGAAAAAATTGGTGGACTTTGAAACCTTGGTGGAAGTACACCATTTTAGCCTAAGACGAAGAGGTTGGTTAACGAATTGCATTGCCAGAGATTGGAACTAGAATACTGAACTAAACCTAAACGGCTAACAGCAATAACATAAACGAGTATAGACCACTGACTAACCTTCGACAGACTAAGGGTAACAAGAAATTCCATAATAAAAATTGTGGAAATTTTGAAAATGAAACGTTGACATTAACAGTTGTAGCTAAATGACAGTATGAACTGCTTCTGGTTCTCCAGCCCCATAAGAATTCATGGATCAAACCTGAAAATGAATGTTCTCTACGAGTGCCTTAATTATTAATGCTAATGCACATACATGGAACGAACTTTTGAAAAAAATGAAAAAGCAGCATCAAATCGATATGTTAACAGTTTCTTACCGAATGTATATGCATTGGGGAAATTTGATCGCTCAGAAACACTGTTCCTGAATATGATGGTGTTGTCATCAATGCATTCCCAGTCTATAGCGTCACGCCTTTCCATCTCCTTCCAGTTCAAAGGTCTCAGCCTAACTGAAACCACAATCCTCTCCTCATTACAACCCTCATCTTCGCTATTCTCCAACTCTGGCTCATCACAAATTTCCCCCATTCTAGAATACCCTTCTCTGTTCTTACAGACTCTACCAAAATAAACGAAACACGTAATAAATAAACACTTAAATAAACAATAAAACCTCATGTGCCAATCACAAAGATAAGTAATATATACTCACACTTCTATCCAGCTGCCCAGAAAAGAGAAACACCTCATACAATACTATTAGTATCCTCCCTAAGCTCGATCACTGCACTGACCCCAGCTCGTCTCACATCCCACAATCTACAATTATTAGATAATCATATTCATGATTCAATTAAGATTGTTTCTTTTGTATAATGCCCTTTTATTCTACATATTCACAGAAAACACCAAGAACACCTAATTCTCTATTCTTCTATTCATTTTTTACTCAAAAAAAATTTGTTGTCATAACAGATAATTTTGCCAACTCTAAGACAAAGTTATGGTGTTCAATCATTTTATTTCCAACTATTTGGTACCTAGTTAAAGGTTTCCATATTCCAGACTGTCTTCCTTTCTTCCTCAATGTAATTCTATTGCATAGTACTGCAAAATTTACTAGTTTCATAGTGAAATGTTCTTGAATAACCCAAAAGTTTGCCAGTAAGAAATGCTCACCTTTTTGGTAAGTTAGTCACTTCCAAAGAAGTTTCTTCTTCTCAAACTCTGAAAATGCCAACCAAATCAGCATTCTGCAACAAGTTCCAATCTATAGGAAACTTTTATCCAGCCGAATCAATACACCTCTCTGTAACTCAAACCATGAATCTGTGGTTAGAACCAGTGATTGTATTATCCGAAATGAGCTCCATTCATAGACAGTTCTAATTGCCAAAGGAAACAAAATCGAATATTTTACTTAAATTGAAGTCTAGAATGTCAAAATTTTCATTCCACTGTCATTAAACCTCCACAAATTCTACTATTTCTACTCCAAATGAATCAATCTATTTACCTTCTTGAATTGCAAGTACCTTTCGCTTCCAATCTCGCAATGTTGGTCAAAATTTACCTCTACATATCTCGCAAATTTTCATCCAAAATTCTTTAAAAACAGTAAATATCTCCTCATACACTAATCTCAAACCCAATCAAAATTCTTTAAAAACACTAAATATTTGTTCATGCACAAATCCCAAACCCAAAATTTAATCTTCACAAAATTATATCAAACAAGAACCGAATGAAATCAATGTAACAGCAAGGTGAAGGAAGAGAAACTGTAGCCGCTGCCGAAGATAAACTCTTCTCCTTCTTCCCTTTCTATCTCTGACATGAAACCAAACGCATATAAGCAGAGCGAAGGAGATGACAGATTTGGGATCGGAACGGTAGTTTATATGTATTGCAAGTGTAGTTAATGTCAGCCTTTGAATTACAACGACCCGCCAACGATACAATTCGCCAAAATGGCAAAATCTATCTATCTTTGACCTTCTATTTAATCTCCATTTACTCTTTTGACACGCGCCAACAACGACTTTTCCTTCCTTTGTTAGTTAAATTTGCTACGAGATAAGTGTCCAAGGGGTTCCATTTCCAAGTCAGTAGGCTTCTGGATTGTGCTCAAGGATAATTGTATGGTTATCGGTATTTATTGAAATTCCAAATAGGATTTGGCGCATATTATCAGATATTATCCAAACAGAGCATATTTTAATTCTTGGGGGTTTTGTTATTTTGCTAAGCAATTATGTATGTGAATTTTGTTCTAATGATTTGGAATTTGGTTCATGTTTTGGGCCTATATTTTAGAGAAAATTAGGGGGGTGGATTTTGTGGGCAATTTAATAAATTTCATGGATTTGAAAATCCAAATGTATTCAATTTGGATTTTAAAAAGTCCATAAAAGTCTAGGGGTATTCAATCAGGATTTTAAAAAGTCTTTCTGAAATTCACAAAGTCTAGGGGTATTCAATATGGATTTCAGAAAGTCCACAAAAGTTTTAGGGTATTCAAAATATCATTCATATTTATGGATTTAGAAAATCATGGATTCTCATGGACTTTGTAGTGTTAGGTATAAATAACAAAGTTCAATAGTTTGCCAGCCTCCATACCAAAGATATCAACGTGAAAAAAAGTCTCCCAAAGTTCTTCCTTGTGCCAGCCGCGAAGAGGTTGGTTCTCATCCTCTTGTTTTCTCGATTCTTTTTCTATCTTTGCATAAACACAAGAGAGAGAGAGATGACGATGACTGACCTGCCTTTACGTTTATACAAAATACACAACACTCTACCAAAAGCTCTATCTTTTATCACATATTCTTCTTCTTCTCTGTAAATGAACGATTTTCATGGCTTTCTTACAATCTCCATCATCTATCGTTGAACCCATATTACCCCTTGTGTTCCTTTCCTGTTCCCTCTTGTCTATGTGCTTTCTCTTTGTGTTATTGTACAAGAGATTCAGGAGAGTCAAGGGAGACGAAGATGAATCAACCCATAACCCATGTTCAATCTGCAGATGTTCCCTTTCATCTACAATAAACAAAATCCATCAAAGCAATAAGGCCCACCAGCTGTTTGTAGAATTTCTTACCTCAAATTCGCCTAAATTGGCCTCTCTGTGTGCCCCCATTTGTTCTGATTGCAATGAGGGGGGGGGGGGGGGGTAATGGGGTGGTTTGTAATGAGGGTGTCTCTGATGGGTCGGAGTTGGATAAGGAAGGTGGGGATGATGATTGTAGAAAGAGTGAGGAGCTTAGTGGGAAGAAAAAAAAGAAAAAGGGTAAGAAGAAGAGGCATGTTGATGATGGCGGCTATAACCCCGGCGTTGAGATTAGTAATGCGGCAGCTTCACAACATGATAAACATCAGTGTATTGATTGTTCTTGCAAATAATTAGAAATCTGTAAAAGTCGTTCATACAAAGTCCGTGGATTTTCATAAATCTCTAGAAAGTCTGTAGAAAAGTCTATGGATTTAAGAAATCAGCAGAAGTCCGTGGATAATTTAAAGAGTCTGTGGACAATTTAAAGAGTCCGTGAAATTTTCAAATTATTTATCAATTCCATAAGAATCCATATACAATACACCCCCTTAGTTTTTATATGAGTAAGATACGTCGGAATAATAGTTTACAGATGTTTAAGAGGGGCTTGTCTAACGAGCGAGGGAGGGGGTGCAACCCTCCATCTCCCTCGAGATGCGCGAAGGCCCACATCTCGAGGGAGATGGAGGGTTGCACCCCCCTCCCTCGCTCGTTTCCTCGCCAATTAGAATTCCCCGTTTAAGAGTTAGAATATATATAAAATGAACTCAACATCCATGTGTTTGTGTGCTCAGTTACTGGGAGACCGATATCTTATTTCAAAATTAGAATTCCACTGTTGCTTTCCTGAAATTAATGGCATATATCGAGGGGGAAATACCCATGTTGAATGCAGTCTAAACTTCGAAGTTTTTTTTTATAAAGTAACTGACTTTGTACATAATTTAAACGAGAAAGCAACCATAAGATGAGAAAATAACCTGAACAGAAGATGTTAGAACTATGAAGTATGAACTACTTCAAATTATGAACTTGGATCATGAAATTTAATTCCCGTGTTTGTTATCATGGCACGGCTGATGGCTGATACACTAGTTTCATTTAACTAGTTGTCGGCCCAACCTAATAGACTCCAGCTAATAATAAAGTATCACTTTAATATCTGTGAGACTAAACCCAACAATCTCCCCCTCACACATCGGGCCTTTGGTTAGCTAACCTTCAACCAGTCTCTCCCCTCACTTATAAATCGACCACACCACCAACCCCTTTTACAGGAGATGTGGGACTAAACCCAACAATCCCCCCCCCCCCTCACACATCGGATGCTGAGACATAATCTGAAACGACGGAAAGCCAACATCGACGATTTATATGCTGTATGCGGTACCCAAACTAAATCTGAAAGACATGTGTTCTTGGATTGTCACTATGCCTGACTGTTTTGGTTTGGAAGCCCATTGCAATTAAATACTGTAGAGATTCAGGGTGACACTTTTTCTACAATGCTGGGGCAGTTTGGTTGAAAAATTGAAGACGAGACCGGATTACAATGATGCGAAAAGTTGGCTGGCATTTGGTCTATGGCGAATATGAAAGAATCGCAACAGTATTGTCTTTGAAGGGATGGGAATACCTTCAATCAGTCTCTCCCTTGTGGCTATTGGGCCAAGATGTTGTAACCCGGGCTCTGATACCAGTGTTGGGTGGTCTTGGACTAGGGCTGAACAAAAAACCGATCAAACCGACCGATTGGTTCGGTTCGGATCGGTTTCGGTTTCAAAAAATTCAAAACCGAAGTGGTCGGTTCGGTTTTCGGTTTCTATGTGATTTTAACCGACCAAACCGAACCGACCGAATATATATAATAAATAATATATATTTTATATATAAATAATACAATAGGTTTAAAATAGTCGGTCGGTTCGGTTTTGGTTCGATTTTAGTCGGTTCGGTTCGGTTACGGTTTGCATAAATTAGAAATCGGTTCGGTTTCGGTTTGAAAATTTTAAAACCGACCTAAGTCGGTTCGATTTTCACCGCTATCTTGGACCTCTCTCAACCCCAAACGCTAACTCATGGGGTGAGAGTTTCCCTCACACTTATAAACCGACCACCAACCCCTTCCACAACTGATGTAGGACTAAACCCAACAGTAATTATCTTGGTAAACCTAAATATTTCAGTTTTCCTTTTCAGTGTGTTTTATTACTAACATGTTTTATGTCATCGTTAGTTTGCAAACGTTTTCTTAAATGATGAAAATATCATTTCCTTTTATCTCTTTTTTTTATTACAAAATATTAGGTTTTATAACATGATCGAAACTTTTCAATTTGGGGTTGGGTGTTGTTGCCTTAACCACCCAACTGAGCTTCATTCAGTGAAACTTTTCAAAGTTTCAAATTAAACAAACATGATGGGGAGTGGTGAAGGCACGACCCAAGGACCAGGGTGGCATGTCGAAGACGTGACATGGTATCGTGCTAACAACATGAGTACACGTTACACGGAAAGTGTATGGCCATACCAACAACACCACTGATACACTACTGATGATACACCAAACCGACCTTAAATCTGCGCCGTACGCGTGTCAAGAATATCTCGTCAGCAGAGCAAAGCAGACCCGATTGCCCATCAAATTTAGCATGGCCTAGACAACATTAAGCCTATATTCGGTAGAATTCAGAAGGTTGGATCCAAGTTGTAGCCCCCCATTAAGCCCACATGTCACATGGTAAAGCCCAATACCGGTAAGCCCTAATCAGGCAAGTATCTGGGGGATCACCTAAGATGGGCAGACAAGCAACACATTGATTCCGACTAGGAAACATATACCGCAGTATAAATCGTGCATGAAAACTTCTTTGCATGGACAATACTCTAAAAATGAATCCTCTCCCGCAGATCTAGGAGCATAAGTCGTGTAGAGAAACTCTTTTACATGGGCAGCTCCCAACTAGGAAATGATCTCTAGCAAGATCTATTCCTAAACTATGCCAACAAAGGCCTAGCCGAACGAGGACCCCCACATTATAAATAAGACACGGGTTTGACAAAGAAATGTATGTGACAAAACCTAATTTACAATTTTAAGCCTTTTTCAAGCCTTGTTTGACTTTAGCATCGGAGTCTCATCGGCCACCACAACGGTGGTCCTTGGCTCACGTGCGTTCCCTGTGCAGGTTCAGGTCAAGGTCAAGGAGAGCAGGATTCGACTACATCACTTTGGCGCCGTTCGTGGGGAACGACGAAGTTTCTTGAAAAAACTGTGATAGGTGACCACGAGATCTCGCAACAATTGGGACATCTCTGAGCCCTCAAACGCTCGTACTGCGAGAGCGCTGCCAGTTTCGACAAATTCAACACCACATGTGGAGCAAAATCAAACCACCATGCCGGTGGTAGCCGCGGCGAACCCAAGAGTGGATCTACTGTCAGCCCAGATGCAGTAGATTGCACGAGCGTTGGAAATGCTCACCCAGTAGAACCCTCCACCCGCAAAAAGATAACGAAAGCAGTAAAGAGCCCCGTCCCCGAAAAACACAAGGGAACACATTCAAGAGAGCTGAGCTGCCCCTGCAAGCTCTCAATGGACCAAAGACGGAGACCCAGTGTCTAGGGCTGGCGAACAGGTCTCCCAGAACCCCATTCGGTTGGGGCCACAAATCCTGATGTGTTGTTCAACCTCATCGTCTCGCCGTTCATGGATCATATCATGAACGAGTATTTGTCGACTCCTCCAAAGTTGGAGTTCTATGGCGAGACAACAGACCCATCTGATTACTTGCGTCACTTTCAACATGTAATGGCGATCAAAAAAGGATCCGAAGCAAGAATGTGTTGGTCATTCCCTACCAACCTAAAAAAGTCGGTGCTGACTTGGTTCCACAGCCTCCCTCCAAGGTCCATCGACTTATTCCAGTTAATGGCAAAAGTACTCCTTACACACTTTATCGGTAGCCAGCGAGACGTTATGGGAATACGTTACACGCTTTAATGATGAGTTGACTTTCATCGACGGGTGCAGTGGCAACGCCGCAATCATAGCCTTATCCTCAAGTCTGAGGAGAGGAAAGTTCTATGATTTCCTCACTCTGAACCCTCCAACCGATATGTCGGACTTACTGAAAAATGCCCAGAGATACATCACTATCGATTAGATGTTGGCCACCAAAAAGGAAACTGAGTTCGAAAAGAAACCTTCTTCTGCATCCAAAGACAAAAAGGAGGGGAATAAACAGGATGACGACGACATAAAGAGGAATCACAATGATAGCAAGCCCGACTCTAGTCGTGCAAGGCAAGATAAGGCCTCCAACTACGCCGATGCTAAATCTGTCACTCCCCTCAACTCCAGCGAGGATACCCCTCCCGACGCGATAAAAGCAAATACTGCTCCTTTCACAAGGAGGGCAGCCACGACACTGAGAACTGCAAGAGTCTCAGAAGCGAGATAAAGTATTGGATTCGGAAGGGGAAGCTCAAGGAGTTCCTGAGCCCGGACAAAAGGCATGATCGGGCAAAGAAAATGGAAGATTCTGTTAAGGAGATAGAAAAAGAAACTCTTTGCATCATATATGTGCTTCATGGAGTCGACTCTAAAGGCGAGCAATCAAAAATGTCTCGTAAGAGGACGCTCCTCGAAATGTGGATGCAACCCACTTGCAAAGACAAACAAGTGCAATATGCACATCAGAGCCCCATCCCACCGCTGACGTTCATGGACCAAAACCTTCGGGGCTTTCATTTTCCTCACAATGATGCCTTGGTCATCTCGATCCTTGTTTCAAAGTGGGAAGTGAAAAGGGCCTTAGTGAACACAGGAAGCTCTTTAAATGTCATGTTTCTCAACGCTTTCCGCAACATGCAACTCAATAAAGCGGACTTAACACCCGCAAATCATCCTATGGTCAGGTTCAGCGGAGAGAAATGCTTCACTATTGGGAGGATAAGCTTAATGGTAGTGGTAGGAGAGCCATAATTATGGAAGTACATTGTCTAGGAGTTCATGGTGGTCGATGCTTCGTCTGCCAACAACATCATCCTAGGGAGGCCTTGGTTTCACCATATGGAAGAAGTAGTTTCTACTCTGCACCAATGCATCAAGTATACAACCAACCAGGCCCAAGAAACTATTCGTGGAGATCAACCTTCAGCGAGAGACTGCCATTACACAGCGCTGAAGCAGCGAGATTGCTAGCAATTACAGCTCAGGCTAGCGGGACAGACATATCAACTACCAGGCCCAGATTCGGGGTGAGAATCACCCCATCCGGACAGTGACAAAGCTCCGACAACTAAGGCTCAACTATCCGATGAGCCGAAATCCAGTGCTGGAAACACCATCAAGTCTAGCACAAAGCTAAATAATAACACTTCAGCAATCAGGCGCCTCCTCCGAACATTGATGGCTAGCGAGGAACGGTCCGCCAAAGCGAAAATCATTCTTCAGTAACTTCACCAACATTGGCGACACCTGACGCTCCGCCAAAAAGACTACACAGTCTGAGCCAGGACCGTGCGCATCTCTTGGCCAGATTAGCTTAATTTCTATTTAAAATCAAACTATCTTATTGCTTTGGTTCTTTTTGTTTTTTTTTTTTCCAGTTTAGAAGAATTGCCGTACAAGACATATTCAATGAATAAAATAGACTTTATTGATTACAGTGAAAGTTATTACAAAGCTTGCCCGACTGACTAGAACAACAGCTTATACACTACAAGTATCTAAGTACGACGCAAATATGCCTCTGCTCAAACACACGTCAAAACTTCGCTCCGCCAATCTATCTTCGGAAAGGATTCGGAAGTGAATGAAAAATACTTGAAGAAGGCTGCAAGTACAGGCTTGACTCTTTACTTGGCCACTCTACCTCGCAAGGATGATCTGAAAGTGGTAGCAGAAACACTTACAATGGATTCCACACATCCCTACTCCGCCAATCTACCTTGCGAAGAGAATTCAGAAGGAGGGCGGAAGGGGCCAAATGGGGATGTCTCTCAAATGTGTAATGCCTGGGGTGACACAGAGTTACCACCCTAGGAACGCAAATTGTGTCCACCAAAGGCCCGCCCCGCAGAATCCTTCTCCCAACTATGACATCACGAGTGAAGCCCAGTGGATACAGTAGAAAATCCGCCCCAAAACTAGTTGCGGGTATCATCTCCCAACAACAGTGATGGATGAAAACTTGAGAGCAAAAGAAAGCGACAGACAAACTCATCTTTTGGGGAAGAATTTGTACTTCTTCTACGAAATGTAAAAAGAAATAACAAGGTCCCATGGAACCAGTTAGATGCCCACCCAAACCAGGTGGCACCGCATAAAAAAAGTCTTGTTAAGACTCGTCACTGTAAATGTTAGAACATTCAAAGACTCTGAGAATGAATATCTTCCTTTAGCCTTTGGAGAACCCAAAGCATATTTTCTGAGTAGAAGCATTTTAGGAACATTATCTAAAGCGTGCATGGCAATGCTCGAAATGGTGAACTCCAACCTATATATAGGCGCGATGGTTACAAAATGAAATCAATCAACAGTTATGTCGGCATTAAATGTCGTACAGGGAATAGGGAGGCGGCGGTTCCAATTGCAACTGCACGAGTCCACATTCATCGAATTAATGGCACTGCATGCAACCCCGTTAATTGGGGGGAGTAACTGGCACTAAACCATTTCGTAATCTATGCCGTACACCTGGCACGCTGATCTTCACAACATGGCCCGCCAACCAATGGGCCCAAGCGAATACCTCGTCGGATTCGGCTCAGTACAGGACGAAGGCCTTAAGCGCCCATGCAATGTGGAACACGCCTACAACAATATTATTAATAACTCCAAGGCATCCGCTCTTTTGTCTGTCGTTCATTGAACCTAGATAAATTCAGTCCGATCAATTCTTATGACAATCCAACTTCAGAACCAAATATATTGGTTCGTCTTTCGTATCGGACTCCGGGCGAGTTAAGCAAAGCAAACTTACATGCCCAAAGCCAAGCGGAGGCCTAACCCAATCAAATCTTAGTCAGTTTTGACTGTTGACGATGGCTTATGATCTGCTCTAACCCTAGTCTGCCAAAACGGAAGACTGTGGCTTAGAAAGTGGGAGCTCAATTAGCGCTCTAACTCCTGACCACAATGGCTTACCAGGGACCATTGTCCAACTATAGATAATGGTCATCGAACCTAACCAAAGTTTAGTCGGTTTCGATCAATGATAATAACTTCTAGTCTGCCAATAGCGGATGAAGACGACTTAGAAAGTGGGAGTCTGGTCAGCGTTCTCGACATCTGATTACGATGGCTTGTCAGGGGCCACCGTCCTTTCGTAGATGATGATCGCCAAACCCAACCAAAGTTTAGTCAGTAGGCCACTATTGACGATAGATTTTGGTCTGCTCTAATCCTAGTCCGTTGGGTGCAGATGACGATGGGTTAGAAAGTGGGAGTCTAGTCAATGCCCATGCAACCTAATGACGATGGCCTTTCAGGGATCATCGTTCAACTGCAGACAATGATCGCCAAACCCTATCGCTATAATCCTAGTCCGCCAAGCGTGGATGACAATGGGTTAGAAAGTGGGAGTCTAGTCAGTGCTCACACAGCTTGATGACGATGGCTTGCCAGGGATCATCATCCAACTACAGACGATGATCGTCGAACCTGACCAAGGTTTGGTCAGTTAAAACTGAAGATAACAACTTCTAGTCTCCCTTACAGCCTAATCCGCTAGTAGGGGTGTTAATTGGTTTCTAAAAACTGACCGAACCGACCGAACCAAACTGAAATATAACCGAAAAAACCCGAAGCGAGAAAAATCGAAACCGAATCGAACTGAGTTGGTTCGGTTCGATTTCGATTATTGTTTTTCACACATCCGAAACAACCGGACCGAACCAAACCCTTCCCCTTCCCTTGTTTTTAATCTCCCTAACCTTTTCTCTCTATTATTTAATCCCCCACCTACCCCACCAACCCACTCTTATTTAAATTTTCACCACATTCCAATGCACCCCACGTCTCCACCCTCTCTCTTAACTCCCACTTTTTTTAATGCCCTATTCAGAGAAAGAGTTGAAAAAGCCGACCTTCACTGTCTTATTTAAGCTCCACCCACATCTCTCCACCTATCCAACTTATATCTCTTTATTAATGTCCTATTTTCACTTTTTTAACTCTCTCTCTATCCAACCACTTGCAAGTTGAGGAGAGACAGAGTTCGACTCAATGTTGTTGAAGAAAACCAAACTTTTCACTTGCTTGCTTGTAGCAAAAATGAGCAATGGCGATAACAACACACTTTTTATTCAATAAAAAAAAACTTTCTTGCAGGATGAAATTATGAGACTGGTGGAATCATCATCTAAGGTTTCGGTCTTGTTCAGATCATCACATGGGTGTGGTGGAGATAGATTAAGATGCAAACAATGCAGTTATGGTTATGGTATTATATATGATGTTATAATATTGTATATATGAGAGACAAGGCATATTTTTTTATTTTATGGAATTATCAAGAGACGTAGGCAAGAAAAAATTGAAAGAATTCCCTATAAATGAATAGTCGGAGCCTTGAAACTCTCTTTGTGTTCATCGTGCATTTGCTATCCTTTTACTGCTTCCCCTTCTCTATCTCTTTTTATTTTATTTGTACTCTCTCTGCTTCTGGGTTTTTCTCCATTGCAAACCAAGCTTCATTTCCTTCTGTCCATTCTTTGTAGCTTTGACTTATTCCTTTTGTGTCAGAGCCAACTTGGTTGTAACAGGAGAAAATAAATAAATAAAAGAAAATTAAAAAAAAAAGGGAAAACCGAAGATAACCGAACCGAAAACCAAATTCTTGGTTCGATTAGATTTTTTGTCCAACTTTGAACCGACCGAACCGATTAACACCTCTATCCGCCAACAGTAGGCAGAAACGGTTTGAAAGCCCAGTCAGAGCCCATGAAGCTTAACTTGGACAACTTACAAGGACCATCATCTGATTATTTGCAGTAATGCACATGCACATGCACAGCCACAGTCTGACAGTTCGTTTATAGTAGCAACAACAACTGCTGGTCTGATCCACAGCCTGGATCGCATATGGTAACGACGAATCTAAAAGATGGGGCTCTCATCAGCAAATCAATTATACGGCTTCCTGACTCAAGATAACCTCTTGTCTAAAAGCTAATAGTGCACTAAGACAAAGCAGAGAAAAAGTCAGTAGGAAAAGTCAAAGAACGCATAAGTACAATATGTTGTTTAACATGCTATTTCTTATTGATAAGCCAAAAGTACAAATTTCACTCCTCATCAGGAAGGGGTTCAAATACAACAGAGGCAGATCTGGTAGGAAAGGAAATAAAGGGGTGCATCCACACGCGCTGCCGCTCGGACACTCTGGTCTTCATCACCTTCTACTTCAGACTGATCACCTTCTTCTTCTCCTGACTGGTCAAAGACTTCCCCAAACTCCACGTAAGATAACTCTTTATAACGAGAAATGTCCCATTCGAGATGCTCTTCCCTTATCAGCTGCAACAGCTCCAGTCGCCCATGCACAACTCTGCTGAACTCGAACGTGCCCTAGGTCTTCAAAAGTTTTTCCTCGTGCACCCTCGACTCAGCAAGATCTCACTCCAGCTGCTCCAACCTGCCCGACAGCGTATCAATTCTAGATTGCTCGGTACTCAAGTTGTCATTCGCAACACTTAGTTCATGTTGCACCAGAAGAAGTTGCTTTTCTGTTGTTCGCACACTCTTGGCATTAGAGTCGACATCGGTCTCTAGTTGCTTAGATCGGGTTGTCTATTCGGATTCCTTTGTGGCCTTCTCAGCATTTAGGGCCTGCACCTCAGCCAACACCTTGACTGCAGCCGCTTGAGCAGAATGTAAGTCACGACAGACAAGGTTCAGTTCTTCCTTGAACCTATCCCTCGTGGACATTGTTTCAGCCAGCTTAGACTCAAGTGTTTCCAAGCGGATCCTCTGAGCCTCCGATCTTGTCTTTCAGAGCTCTTGATCAATAGCCGACTAAGCATGCCTCCCTTTACTAAGCTGCTCATTCAGTGATTCAATTTCACGGAGAGCTTCGAAGTATGACTTCTGCAGGTATGCAAAGACTTACTCCATGGTATACACCCTTTCACGGGCAGCCTCAACCTTCGTCTCAGCGACTTGGTTCAGATATAACATCCCAAGGATGAGATATTTCTGCCCCTTGTCCATATGCTCTCCTAGCGTATCGCTTGTTGGCACCAGATTACAATTCGCCAGATGCTTCTTCGAGACATGAGAAATATCAACCTCCCGGTGCCAGGCCTGGTTGCTCATCTTCAACACATCTGGAGCAAACAAACTGATCTGTGCATCTGGGTGGAGGTCTTCAGGGATCAGAATCACTCCAGCACCGCTCTTCATTGTCCTCACTGCATCGGGGCCCTCGTCCACCATTTTCCCTTGCCCTCGAAGATCGGCTCTCTCTCACAGACCGACTCGAAAGAAGTGGACGGGGAAGAAGGAAGAGAGTTATCTCTTGGACCCGTCATCACCTCAACATGGGGTTGAGATCGGGACGGTGGACAATACGGGCGTCGCGGATGAGACTTATCGCCGTAGGGGCGATTATCAGACAACTTTTCACCAAACAAGGGGACTCGCTATCCAAAGAGGGGTCGAACTTAAAGTCCTTCAATGAGAAGGGATGAGTCAAGCTCGCGTCAGATGAAATCGCCAGGCCCGCCTGCAGCAATAGGTTGTTCATAACCTTCGTCTAATCGATGCTCAATTTCGTTACATCTTTGACTCCCACTACCTGCAGATATTCCTTCTCCAAATCAGGAAGAGAAATATGGGCCTTTGCCTGGGCATTCTGCCCCTTGGACACAACAGCTTCCACCCCAGTTGATGAATCAATAACCTACCCCACAGTTTGGAGTCCCTCTGAAAGGACCAAACGCTCAATAACGGGCTTGGTGGCAGCATGAGGCTTCTTGGAATGCGTACTAAAAGAAAGTGTTCATTCAATTTCGCCTTCCTCGATGAGCTTGGAATCTTAACTCTTGGAAGTTTCCCCTTCTTCGAAGATGGCTCGCCTTCAGACTTTGGCTTTAGGACTCTGAAGAGAGTGGGAGTCTCATGCCAATGGTCCCACAATCCGTTACGCTTAATGTAAGAAGACTGAACAACATCCTCTATCAGCAGCCGAGGCATTTCACAAAATTTATTCATGGTTGCTTCGTCCTCAGAAGATAGGGGCGTAGCCGGGAACCTCCCTACAAAAAGTACGGATAACAATTCAATATGCAATTAATGCTGGCATAATAAAGAACATAACTAAACTTACTCAGTTGACGGAACTCTCGCTCGATTGGATGACCGGCAAACTCAAAATACTCCAAGTCCGCAAGATCCATGAAACAATATTTCTACCAGAACTTGAAGTCGTCAGGCAGATTGCCAAAACAGTCCGGCGATGTCAACACACATACGGCATGCTCATTTATCCGAGGAGAAGTAAGCAGTTGAATCACCCTCAGAGACACTCGAACACCAGTGTCCTTCACCATGATCAATATGGCGATCAACGTCCTATACCCGTTCGGCACTGACGGGCGCAATGTTGAGGTAAGCCTAATTGGAGCATACCTCGATGCAAGCAGATAAATCTTTTAGGAGGAGATAGTGGCGTTGGAACGACGCCCAATGTGAACAGCACCAGATCATCAGGGATCTCATACATCACGCGGAGGTTTTCCAAATACGACTAAGAGACCTCTCTTCGAATTTACAACCCTTAGCAAACAGTTCATCAGAAAGTTGATTCTGGCCCGCCAATGAAGAACGTATAAAATTTTGATCACGGAAGTTGGATAAAATCCAAAGCACGAAAAGTAAAACAACAAAGCAAAGTCTCCAAGATTGAATAATAAAGAAAATGAACTCTACAGATAAAGGGATTTATATAGTGACGAAATTCCCACTTTTTCTCGAGCAGACGCACGCCCATTTAATAAAGCGCACCACTCGAAGAGATGATTCAGACTCAAGCCAATCATGACCACTCAGGTCCTTTACAATATGACTTGATGGACTGATGATCTGGCCCACCAACTCGGGGGGTGGTTGATGATACACCAATCGTCTTTAAACCTCCGTCGTACGCATGTCAAGATGATCTTGTCAGCAGAGCAAAGCGGGCTCGATCGCCCACTGAATCTAGCATGGCCCAGACAACATTAAGGCCATATTCAGCAGAATCCAGAAAGTTGGATCCAAGTTGCAGCGCCCCAATAAACCCACACGTCACATGGTAAAACCCAATATCTGTAAGTCCTAATCAAGCAAGTATCTAGGAGATCACCTAAGACGGGTAGACCAACAACACACTGGTTCCGACTAAGAAACATATACTGGAGTATAAGTCGTGCATGGAAACTTCCTTGCATAGACAACTCTCTAAAAGGGAAACATTTCCCGCAGATCTAGTAGCACAAATCATGTAGGAAAACTCTCATACATGGACGACTCCCAACTAAGAAAGGATCTCTAGCAATATCTCTTTACCTAAACTATGCCACCAAAGGCCTAGCTAAACGATGACTCTCGCATTATAAATACGACACAGGTTTGACAAAAAAGATACACGACATCGATATCAGTGACGGAGCCAGGATTTTTGTTGAAAGAGGGCGGAGTGATGAATCACTGACGGAGCCAGGATTTTTGTTAAAAGGGGGCGGAGTGATGAATCATAGTTAATTAATGATAATATATTAATTAATTACTTTAAAATAAATTTTTTATTTGTACAATACATAAATAACTATATAAAACACAAATTGCTAAACAAAACTTCATCCTATCCATTAGGGAAGAAATTTGATCCATCTAATTGGATTATTTGCGATTTCCCTCTATAAAAAAAAATATAACTAATTAGAGGTTATCCATCAGTAATCACTATTACAGTCTCCCCTAGGACTAGCAGTCCACATGCGTTGACTGTCAAAAGGCTCATGTTGATTATCAAAAAGTTTTTTAAACAATAATCAACAGATGAACTTTGAAATACAAACATGTATCTTGAGAAAAAAAAATTAATGGATCCAATTTTTTTTATGTATCTCCAGAAAAATCTTATGAATAAAATACAAAACTAGACCTCGAGATACGAATACATCTCGAGAAAATACTTAAATTTTTTCCCTCAAAGCAGACAAGGGAGGTTGGGGTTGCCGGTGGCTGGTGGTGATGGTGGGAAAGGGAAATAAATCAAGCAGAAAGGGAGGGAGAGGAAGAGAAGAGGAGAAGAGGCGGTTGTCGAACTCGCAGTAAATAGGGAGATGAACCAGAAAAGAAATGGGTGAGGTGGGGTTTGTCGGCGTCGTAGAGAATGAAGGAAGAAAGGAAGGGGTGGGTGAGGATGCGTCATCGGGGGTCGATGTGCCCCACGTAAAAAAAAAAACTCAAAAAAATTTCAAAATTCTAGATCCGCCCCATTGCGCGACAGAACCTAATTTACAGTTTTAAGAATTTTTCAAGCCTTATCTGACTTTAGCATCGGAGTCCCATCGACCACCACAACGGTGGTCCTTAGCTCACATGCATTCCATATGTAGGTCCAAGTCAATGTCAAGGAGAGTAGATTCGACTACATCAACAAGTACTAATGAGTTTTGTAGCGAAAACTTTAGTTCCTAAGTATTAAGAAATTGTGATGATTTAACATGAGAAACAAGGACTTGTGAATAGGTTTTGCACTAGCACTACCCTAAAAGCAATGTTGCACGAAAAGATGATGTCACGTACCCTGTAAAAATCATGCATATCACTATGATCAACAATTCTAGCCAGCCATTTTTGGGTCAATTCTTGGCTTTTTTACAATTCTACCTCGTCTATAAGTGGTGTTTGTTGTTGTGTTTTAAAGAAAATGAGTAAAAGGTGTAAAAAAATTAAGACTTAGCCCAAAAGTGGCCAGCAAACCTGGCTGACTAGACTTACTCCATTATGACTGAAACCACATTGGCTCACACCATTTTGTATCAGAACGTTTTCACCTTCAAGCCGTTTATCCGCTTTCATCTCGCCATTGTTCACTATTTAACTTTTGTGTGTCTGTCAACTAGGCGTTCTATAATTTTCTGAAAATGCTATAAAATCAAGTTTTCGGTAACCAGTCAATCAGAGTGATATAACATGATCTGGTTCTCTAGCAAGGCTCGTGATTGACATCGACAAAAATTTTACACAAAATCCTTACAGGATTTAGACTACCATGATAATTTGGTATAATTTTTACTGTGTAATTAAGTACACTATAATAATGAATAATTTTCCTTGTTTCTCAATTTGAGTGAAAAATTTTCATATTGGCATTATGGATTGTGTTTACGCAACATTTCGTTGAAAATATTTCTTCTTCTGAAATTACGAAAAGAAAAATGGTGAAAAAAATTTACATTTTTTTGAAAAAATTAGAGATTTTTCATAAATTTCATTTTTTCGTAAAAATACAA
This sequence comes from Berberis vulgaris, assembly GCA_963556465.1. Classification (NCBI taxonomy): domain Eukaryota; kingdom Viridiplantae; phylum Streptophyta; class Magnoliopsida; order Ranunculales; family Berberidaceae; genus Berberis; species Berberis vulgaris. The sequence continues at coordinate 4,886,653 of OY747124.1, read as the reverse complement.
AACCCAACTACCAAAAGTTACATTTTTTTCGAGGGTTTTTTAAGAAAATTTCGGAGTTTCTTTTCGTAAATTTTGGGTTTTTTTTCTAATCATCATTTCTTCTACTTATATATTGATTTCTGAAACCTCCCATGATCTTTTAATTATATATTGATTTCATGTTTGTTTCATTTCTTGGTATTTAGGCTTCATTTGATGTGTTTAATAGATTTATTTACTTGCATCATCATCATCAAAGCCCATTCCCGATATTTTCGGGGTCGGCTACATGGATTTTGGTTCTCCAAGCAATGCGGTCTTCCCACATATCCTCGCCTAATCCAAACTCAATGATATCTTCATTCACCGCCTTCATCCAAGTTTTCAACGGTCGTCCCATCCATCTACACCCTCCATTAACTTGCCAATCTAGACATTTTCTAATTGGCGTCGTGCTTGGTCTCCTCCGCACATGACCAAACCAAGTTAAACGTCTTTATCTAATTGTGTCCTCTATGGGCGCTACACCTAAGTATCTCATAATTCTTTCATTTCTAATTATATCCTTACGAGTTTTACCACACATCCACCTTAACATACGCATTTCTGCTACTGCCATCCTATGCGTATGTTGTCCCGTAGTAGCCCAACATTCTGAACCGTATAGCATGGCTGGTCGAACAATTGTCTTATAGCATTTCCCTTTTAGCCTTGCAGGCATCCTTCTATAGCATAATACTCCTGACGCCATTCTCTATTTCAACCAACCAACTTTAATCCTATGGTCTACATCTTCTCCAATAGCCTCATTCTTTTGAATTATAGATCCAAGATATCGAAAAGCCTCACACTCTGGGACCTCTACACCTTCGATCTCAATTGCATTACTTCTCCCTCGTGGTTCACAACTAAAGTTGCACACTAGATAGTTCGTCTTCAAACGGCTAATTCTAAAACCTTTACTCTCTAAAGCCTCCCGCCACTTAACTAATTTCTGACCTAAACCTGAACTAGTCTCATCCATTAAGACAATATCATCTGCAAATAACATGCACCAAGGTACATCTTCTTGCAGATGTCTCGTCAACTCATCCATGACCAAAGCAAAAAGATATGGACTTAACGCCGACCCTTGATGTAGTCCTACTGACACTGGAAATTCACTGGACATCCCACCTACTGAGCGAACACTTGTTACAGCCCCTTCATACATATCCTTAATGATATCGACATAACATTTAGACACTTTCTTCATTTCAAGCAGCCACCAAATTAACTCCCTGGGGACCCTATCATATGTTTTCTCTAGATCAATAAAAACCATATGCAAACTCTTACGTGTCTCTCAATATTTTTCTATAGTTTACCTAAGCAGGAAGATGGCCTCCGTAGTAGACCTACCCGGCATAAATCCAAATTGATTATCCGAAACCGTGGTTAAACTCGTAAGTCTTTGTTCTATAACCCTCTCCCAAAGTTTCATCGTATGACTCATAAGCTTTATCCCTCTATAGTTCGAACAATTCTGGATATCCCCTTTGTTCATATAAATTCGTATCACAATGTTATGCCTCCATGAATCTGGCATTTTTATAGTTTTCAAAATCCTTAAAGAGCTTAGTTAGCCATTGAATCCCAACTTCTCCCAGACATTTCCATGCTTCAATTGGTATATCATCTGGTCCAACGGCCTTCCCTGTTTTCATTCTTTTTAAAGCTTCTCTCACTTCTATGGCACTAACTCTGCGATGGAACACACGATCTCTCCCTTCCTGTGAAGCATACCCATCCAAGTTTAACTCTCATACATGTGTTCCATTGAGTAGGTTCCAAAAGTAATCATTCCATCTATCTAAAATAGCTTTATCCTGCATTAAAACTCTTCTATCCTCATGCTTAACACACTTAACATGACTCAAGTCCCTAGTTTTTCGTTCTCTAGCTTTAGCTATCTTGAAAATATCCTTCCCCCCTTCCTTCGTACCTAGCCTATTATAAAGATCATCATACGCTCTCTTCTTAGCTTCCCCTACTGCTTTACTACTCAACTTCTTAGCTGCTTATAAAGCTCATAAGACTCTAGGCACCTATCTTTTTGCCACACCTTAAAGCATCTTTTTCTTTTCCGCAATGGTTTGTTGCACATCAGCGTTCCACCACCATGTCTCCTTACCATATAAACCTCCTCTTTTGGCCTCTCCTAACTCTTCCTTCGCACATCTTCTTATTCGGTTTGCCAAATGTTCAAAAAGATCCGCACTACTAGTCTTATCATTTGGTTCTAGATTCTCCCAACCCTCTAAAACTGACTGACCACCCAAAATCTTATTTCTAAGTTTTTGGCACACATCTCCCTGTAAGGTCCACCACTTAATTCTCGGTCTAACATGTTTTATAGCAATACGACCCCTACTCTTAAGACAAAAATCGAGAACTAACAGCCTATGTTGGTTTGTCAGGCACTCCCCTGGTATAACCTTACAATTTTTACACCTACCTAAATCGTGTCTCCTCACAAGAAAATAGTCAATTTGACTTCTATTGCGCCCACTCGCAAAGGTCACCAAGTGATCTTCCCTCTTCTTATAAAAAATATTTACGATCCCAAAATCCTGAGCTAAAGCAAAATCTATAATAGAAATCCCCACAGTGTTCCGATTCCCAAAGCTTTGACCTCCATGTACTTTCTCATACCCAACTCTATCCTTACCGACATGGCCATTCAAATCCCCGCCTAGAAAAACCCTATCGGAAGAGGGAATTCCAAGAACTAACTCCTCTAAAGAGTCCCAAAAATCTTTCTTAGTCTCCTCGTCCAAACCCACTTGGGGTGCATACGCACTAATAACATGCACTATCTCTAGTTCTAAAGCTAATTTAATACTTATGATTCTATCCCCAAACCTCCTAACGTCGACTACTGCATCCTTAAAAACTCTATCTACCACTATTCCCACACCGTTCCTAGTTTCATCTTTACCAGAATAGAAGAGTTTGAACCCTCATCCTAAATCTTTAGCCTTGTTCCCCTTCCATTTTGTCTCTTGAAGACAAACCATGTTTACTTTCCTCCTACGTAGGGCATCCACTAATTCTATTGTTTTTTTCGTCAAGGTTCCTATGTTCCAAGAGACTAATCTAATCATTTTATCTCTAGCTCTAACCTGGACTAGCTTCTTTACTCACCCCCGTCCAGAATGGTGCGAGAACCCTTGCCTATTTAACACTACAGTCGGACGCCACTGTAGCGCGCCTTGCTCATTTGTCACTACACCCCAGCGTAGGTGCAGCGCATCGCTTATAGCGGGGGACACCCTATCCTTCTGCATTAATCTTTTTGAACCAAATTCCATGAAAAAGGATGTGATGGGTATTTTACGATTGACTATCACAAGCCTAATACCAACCCTCTTCCTTTATCCGGACTTGGGACCAGTTGTTGCAACGGACATATTTTTACATATTTCATGTATCCTCGAAATTCATTATATATATTTTACATATTTTTAAAAATTTTACATTTTTTTTTACCCACCTAAATATTTTTATAAAATCAAGGAAATAAAATTTACTCGAAAAACGAAATCACAATCCTTGCCCTGACGCTGTGGGCGTGGCTCTCTAGAAAGGTTCCTTCCTGCCGTAATGTCAATAATTCACTATTATAAAAAGGCAAACTTACATGTCACCCAAATCTCCAAAACTTGTGCCCTGTATGTAGTCTCCTCCTACTCCTTCACTTACCCTAATAAAAGTTTGTGCAAAAACAGGAGTAGGTCACCATCCCAAAGTGTGGGCTTCCTTGTCTGATCATGGAGCTTTGCTACAGAGCGAGGGAGGGAGCGAGGGAAAGGGGGCGAGGGATGGGTGTTAACCACCCATCTGCCTCGAGATAAGCGCATCAAATCTGAAATGTGCGATGATGCTCATTTCCCTCCCTCGCTGGCTCCCTCGTTCCCTCCCTCGCTCGCTCCCTCGTTCCCTCCCTCGACCCCTAGAAATGTGCGATGATGCTCATTTCCCTCCCTCGCTCGCTCCCTCGCTCCCTCCCTCGTTCCCTCCCTCGACCCCTAGAATTTTCCCTGATCATGACCTCTAAGTTCGGGCTTTACTTGTCAGAGAAAGGAAAGTGAAATTACTGACTTGGTGTAGTAAGGGATATGGGTTTGAATTGGGTCCTGGTTGAATGGGTTTAGGGAGCTCTGCGTATGGATGATAATGTGGAAGGTGGAAAAGATGGAGAAGGCCTTTGCTGTGGCAACAACTCAGAAGCCTATCTCCAGAAACAGGGAGATAGAACAAAGGTGGTGAAAAAGGTTGGGCATGGGCAATTGAGTTTCGCAAACCAAACTATATTATTGTTATTCAATTATTAAAACTTAATGCACACACAAAGCACCAGTGGTCTAGTGGTAGAATAGTACCCTGCCACGGTACAGACCCGGGTTCGATTCCCGGCTGGTGCAACTTTCTTTTTCTATTCTTATATGGAGCAATAAGTAAATGTCCGATAGTTATATTTTTCTGTCTTATGTGCTATTGATCTTTTTAACATATTTTTCTTGGTGTTTATTTTTATTTTTTAAACGATGAATTTAATTAATCTAGATAGATGTATATATTCGTTCCTTGCATTAGTGCTCGTATTTATATTTGTGCTTCGGGTTATATTTGTGCTTTTGAATTGTCAAAAACGCCCTCAAATAGTGAAAGGCTGCTACCATGTGGTGTAACCCAAAAATCTTTTCAAACTTTTTTATGAAATTCTGAAAAAGGTCATCCAATTCAAAAGCCAAATCGAAAAGGCCTCCCAATTCAAAAGCCACCACTGAAATTCCTAAACAATGCCTTCCAAATATTATAAAATCCCACAAAGGCCCTCCAATTTAAAAGCAAATCTTATGTGCGTTGTTTCTACTGAAATTCCCAAATAACCCTCCAAGTTTTTATGCAATCCTTAAAAAACTCTCCAATTTCTAATATTTATATATTGTAGGGTGGTGCAAATAATGGGTCTATCTCGTTTTTTATCCCTTTCACGAAATTATGGCAACGCCCTTCTCACCTCTCCCCTCATTTTCTAAATTGTGAAAATGCCCCTCCTTGGCAAATTATGAAATTGTTCCTACTCATTTGTAAAATTTAAAAGTTATCCCTCTCCATACACCAAATCCCGAAAATGACAAATTATGAAATTGCCCATCCCTTGCCAAATTTTGAAATTGCCCATTTCCATTCACCAAAACCCAAAAATGACTCTCCCATCCCTGTTCACCAAATTGCTAAATGCCTATCTCAAGACAGGTTTTTTAAAATTGCCTCATTTTTTTTATTTTTATTTTATAAAGCCAGTTCAACCTAATCTTATAAGCAAAATTCTAGGGTAATTAGGACAGTCAAATTGACAATGAGCAAAACTTTACCAAAGAGAAGGTGAAAGTAGTATATTATAATGATAATGCGTATAAATCAATTATAATAGTAGATCGATGAAAATGAAAAAAAATATAATTAATCAATATTTTGGTAAGCAATAATTATTTTCTTACTTGGTAACTTCGGCACGACCTAAGGATCAAAGTGCCATGCCGATGGTACTATACATATGCTAACGACAGAAGTACATACTATGTGAAAGTGTATGACCGTGTCAATGACGCGAGTGATACACTAATTATTTTAAAAGCTCATGAGCCAGGTCCCTATTAGACCTTACATTTTGTAGAAAGTTCTATGTATGTATTTGTGAAATTTTATTTTATGCACGGTAGTTTTTCATGTTTGATCTTTTCTTTGTAGATTTTTAACTATGTCTGAGTGTACATTGCTTTATGTTAAAGTTCGTACTTGTTTACTATGAATTGATTATTATTAAGTACAAACTAATTCATCCTTGATTCTTATCCCAAATCGACCTCCATGATTGCAATCCCTTTCATTTATTTATTATTATTATTGATGCGTTCAAAAGTAATTTTTCTATGAATTTGACTTGTAAAATAAATGTTAAACTTTTAAAGACCACTTTTTTGGTAGTCGAATGCACTCAGATGCTTACGTCAACAATTTTGTTTGAAGAATGAAGTAAATCTAGACAAAACTCAATTAAAGTTGTATATCTGTGTTGAATGTTCTCTTTACCTTTTAATCTTTTTATAATGATCACAATTAATTCTCTACGTGACTTAAGCATGTGAAATGCAACGGAATGAGATGTTTTTTGTAACAGTCTTCACCTTAATGGAGATGCGTCCGTGGAGGCTTAACTTCCTTCACGACACTTTTTGGTGCAACATTCATATTCTTTATGAGAAAACTCGTATCGGGTTTGGATTCAGGCTCTGATTCGTTCGGGCCTGCATTCAGGCCTTGTTTATATCTTCTCGTTAGTGGGCCTCTGTGATTCGCTTCATTCTTCTTGGGTTTTATGACCTGACCCAATAGATGAGACACTATATCCTCGTAATTGATGTTTTCTGTCACGTATACAATCGTGATGATCGATCTATTTTGATGTATCCTCAATTATTATTATTTTTCAACTCTATCGGCTCAATGGGTTCTAGTCTTAGATACCCAAAATGAATTGCAAAGCTTAACATGTACTTGTTTCATAACATAGATGAAAGGTACAAACTTAGGACTTGCAATTTGGAAATAGTAGTTGCTCATCAACAAATGAAAATACATTTATTTCCTCTGTCGGCTATACATTGCATTGTCTTTATCGAGGCCTTCATTACATACACTACTCCAATTTGCATTAAGCAAGTTGACCCACCTTATGGTGATAGAATATGTAAAAAGAGCTTTTCTAGCTGTCGAGGGGAGGAGCGAGGAAACGAGCGAGGGAAATGAGGTGGAGGGGGTGGAAACCGTCCACCCCCCCTCGAGATGTGCGCGCAAAAAGTCAATGCTCACATCTCGAGGGGGGTGGACGGTTTCCACCCCCTCCACCTCATTTCCCTCGCTCGTTTCCTCGCTCAAACCCTCGACATTTAGAATTTCTGATGTAAAAATTCTAAAATTAAAATTATAGAGGTCTCTCTCATAAGACAAAATATGATCCACCACTTGGGATTGAATGAATGACCTCTCTTAATCAAATCAACTGAAAGCAATCCACCTAATCAGGAAAAACAAATATAGTTAGTGACCTATCACCTCTCATTTTCCATTAAGCCCAAAGTAGAAAAAAAAGGAAAAAGAAGTTGGGCCATGTGAGATCAAATTGTGGTCTACAATGGATTAAAGGAGGAACTCATGACACACAGCCACTCAATTACAAACTTTAAACATGTGGTTATGAAGTGATGAAGTTAGAAAAAAGAGATCCTTCAAATTTGCTGTGGTAGAACCCCCTGACATGTGGCTTGAACAAACACACCCCTTCTTTTGTTCAAACTATTCTCTCTTCTTCTCTCTTCTTCTAAGTGTTCCAACTTCCATGTAAAATATAAACAATATAATCACTCAATCTTGTGAAACCAACTCATAAATAGTTGGATTGCAAGGGCCACTCAATTTGGATTCATGTGTGTCATATCAAATCTATGGTAGAATCTCATAATCTAATATATTTTGGGTTGGGTGCAATCACATAGTTATGGAATATTATGGAAATTTTTTAGTTTTAAATAAAGATCATATCCCATGGACATGGATCATAATCCAATAAGACTTTGTTATCATTAAAAAAAAAAGAAAAAAAAAGAATAATAATTGCAATGGAAAATGGGATGCATGAGTTGATTCTATGGATGTCTTCTGAGGAATTTATGTGAGCCTAAAACCCTCAAAAGTAGTATAAAAAACCAAACTTTTAACGCATAAACTCTAAAAATAGTGCGACATAACATAAACATAGTGCTTTCTTCAAGTAAATTTGGCGACAGATTTCGACAACTTTTCATTTGATCTTCAACAACTCTTTAACAAGAGTAGAGTCTGGAAAACATTCTTCTACTTCACATCTGAAAAATTCAGAACTACAATTAGGCCTACTTGTAAAGGTTCAAAGTTAGTATTTAGTTTTTAATTCTATGGTGAAAACAATGTTTAAGGGTTTTCCATTTTCCATGATAAAGATTCCTTGCTATTCTGGATAAAACCTTTTTTTCTTTGGTCATTTTTTTCTTCTTTGTCCCCAAATTCTCACCTAAAAAAACCTCTAGAATTAATGTAAGCTAGTTGTAAATCATAATTATAGCTGGTCCAGTGTCCTACTTTGCATGTTGAGGTTCCACCACACCACAATAAAAAATAATAAAAAAAGCATTTGAGTATTCCTCTCGAACCGTTCTAGGGAGCGAGGGAGAGGGCGCGAAGGAGGAGTGTAACCATTCATCTCCTTTGAAACGAGCAATATTGTGTATCTCAAGAGAAATGAATAGTTACACCCCTCCCTCGCGCTCTCCCTCACCCCCTTAGAATTTCTGATTCCTCCCTCTAGAAAACTCTCCTTTGTGGATCCCACCCAAATTTCTTCCCTATAGTTGATGTACTAATTTGTCCCTAATTTTATACTTTTATGATTAACAAATATTTTTTTATTAACTCAGATTAACCTATAAGGTTATATGACATATATATCCTTATAAACAAATAAAAAACTTAATTTTATAGTTTTATAACCAACAAAGACTACATAAAAATAAAAATAAAACCCTATATTAATTGTTATTGAACGACAATTTTAACCAATCTTTGTATTGACCAACAAGAACTACAAAAAAAAAAAAACTATGTTAATTGTTATTGAGCAATTTTAGTTATTCTTTGTTATTTTTATTGATCAACAAGGACTACAAGAAAAAAAAAATTCACGTTAATTGTTATTAAACGACAATTTTAACAAGGACTTTAGAAAAAAAAAAAACATTAGTCTGTTCACTAACCTGAATAAAATTAGGATTTATCATATAATATCCATTGTTTTCAGGTCAGTGAACAAATAATTTTATTTTTATTTTTTTTGTCCTTGTTAAAATTGTCGTTTAATAACAACTAACATAGTTTTTTTTTTCCGTAGTCCTTGTTGGTCAATAAAACTAACAAAGAGTAACTAAAATTGGTCAATAATAATTAAATTTTTTTTTCTATAATCATTGTCGGTTATAAAACTATAAAGTTAAGTTTTATATATGTTTATGATGATAAATATGTCATATAATTTTTTGAATTAACTTGGATTAATAAAATAGTCATTGCTAGTTATAAAAATAAAATTAAACAAAAAATTAGACGTTACATCAATTATAATATCTAAATTATCTATTTTATTAAAAAATAAGACATAAAAATCATTTTTCCTGATAATAATAATAAAAAAACCTCTAGACACCACACCACAATAAAAATAAAAATAATAATAATAAAAAAAAAAAAAAAAAAAAAGCCATTTGAGTATTCCTCCCTCTAGAAAACTCTCCTTTGTGGATCCCACCCAAATTTCTCTCCTATTTCTTCCTCCTCCATCATCATCAACACCTGACCCTCTCTCATATAAAAAAAAAAAAAAAGGGTCAACAACAAATGCTGAAGCGCCAACTCTCCATCGAACCAAAATTATAACATATAAAACACCCCTCTGAATCTCTCGCATTTGTCCTCCTTTTCTCACCGTTTTCCTCTCACGTTATTCTTCAAAACCCCGTTTTGATTGATTTTGTTATTTTTCATTTTTTTTTAGATTCGATCCATCCATCAATTGAATCGAATGGATTGAGTTTTTTTATTTCAAAATTTTGTTTTCTCTTATCAATGATGATGATGCAGCAGAGATGGAGGAAAGAGAAATAAGAAGAAGTTATGCGAACACTTTGTGATGTTTGTGAGAGTGCTGCGGCCATTCTCTTCTGTGCAGCTGATGAAGCTGCTCTTTGCCTCGCCTGCGACGAGGAGGTACATCTTTATCACTACTTTGGTTGTTTGGTTGTTTGGATCAGCTCAATTAGGGGTTTGGATAAGATACTAATTTTTGTTCATTCAATTAGTTCTGATGTTTTAAGCGAGTTTTAGATCTTAGGGTTCTGAGTTTATAATCTATTGAGTCATTCTCGAAGCCAGATCGAGGCACATTTGTAAGGAATTTTTTTAGGTTTTGAGGCATTTAGGTTTACAAAGTCAAATTCCCAATGTTGAAGGCAGTGTCTAGGTCTTTGCAGATTAACTGGGTTGGTACCAACAGTGTGTATGATTCATTATATTCAGGTTTAATCGAAGATAAAATTGCCATGGAAAACTTGAAGAGATGAGAGAGAGAGTGTGCTAAAGTTTTCCACTTGAGCCAATATCTGCCTAGCTTAGCTGGTAAGATTTGTGGGAGATGATATCACAAGTCTAGGGTTCGAACCATACCAAAGACATTTAATGGTCATGCGCTTTAGAAAAGAAGAAGAAGATAGACATGTATTTTGGGAAATTTTTCTTTGCTCCCTCCAAAGAGAACATTTTCCACAAATTAAAAGGGTTGATATCACCAAACCCATGTTTATCATTCAATCTTCTTTTTTTTTTGATGGGTGAGCTTGGTTTTTATTGGATCCCCAAAATCATTGAATGTTTGTGGCAGGGTTTAAATCCTGGACTTGTGATACCATCTGCCACAAGTCTTACCAGCTGAGCTAGTGCTATTGGAAAATTGAAAATTCTTTCTCTTCCCTCTTTGTTCTCACTTTCGGCAAATTTTATTGAGAAATAAAATTCCTTTTGAACCAAAAACTCCATAAAATTCGAACATTTAGGTTCAGATCAAATATTAAAATTTTCTTCCATGACTGAAATTAAGTAGAAAAGAAGCAACCTTCCCATGATAATTTTGTGAACATTTGAAAGGCCAAAAACACCAACTATAATAGATTTGGATGGATACTTGAGTACTGAAATGTCCCTCTGAGCATGCACTGCCAATGACGCATTCTGCTGCAACATAAGAATCGCACTGGTGCAACTTCAACAAGCTTTTGATGTGGGGCTCATCTTGACCCCCAAAATACATATTCAGACAAGCAATTATGAGTAACCTTGCTATTTGTACAGCCGAGACGTTCCACACATGGCCAACGTCCAAAAAGATCCACGCCTCTTAAAGTTTTTGGGCACAGCTTCAGTATGTTTGTTAACTCGTGTTCTTTTGAGTCTGGGTCGCGTCTTGAAGTCTAGCTGAAGTCCCAAATTGTTGAGCAAATGCAAACTATATGAAGAAATGATAAATATGTTTAAAATTTGTTATCTTTAATTTACATGTCGATGAAAGATAGGTAAGTAGGATGTTTGCATGGGCAATCTTCCACCATAAGAAGTTATTGAACAAAAGTTACCATGTAGTATATATTCTACATATATAATTATACTTTTTAATTAAGGTAAGTTGGGTTTTCCAAACAACGGCGTACGTCTCTCCAAATTATCTATCAATCTTCTCATATCCTTATGCCTGTAAAGGATTACAATTTGAATGCAATAAATCTGTATGTTGACAACTTCTAGATTCTTGAGTATTAAATGCAACCAAGCATACATATTGAATCAATAGATAAGTGCCCAGCCAAACAAACTTTATGATATCTGATAATATCGGATATTTCTGATGATGGTTTGAGTCTAACAAAAAGTACCATTATTGAGTATTCCAAAAGTCGCCATATTGGTTCGCACATTTGAAATTGGACCTTCAGCTGTGTAGACTATATTACACATCAGACATGCACACACATAAACACAAACAGATACGTAAGCATGAATGCATAGTAGGGTTTTATGTTACTTATGATATTCATATATTTCATCAAATTGGATGTTACTGGTGCTGATTTACGATCAGAATTCTGCTGAAAACATGTATTCAAAATTTAAAATCTGCAATTTTCAGAATATAAGATTTCTTGAATACAAATTATTGTTGAGTTCAAACTTTTGAATACTTATGACATCCTTGGTTTCTCTCCATTATACATTTACAATCTACTTTACATCATTTTGTAACTGGGACTTTATCTTTTTATTTTCTTTTGGTTATAATCTCCATGACGGAGTGGTTAATTCCCTTGTTAGTCATAACCATCATTTAGAATATCAATATTTTTCACCTTTTTTTTTTGTCATAAACAACAATATGTTAAAGATCATTTTCGTAGAAAGAAAATAGAATATTAACTTGTGGAACCTTTATTAGAATGCCACCATCCTGGATAAGATGGTGGCTACTATAGTTGTCACTTGTCACCTTTCTTCTAGAATAGAAAGAAAGAAAGAAAAGAAAAACTGCTACGTCTATGTGATTGGTGGGGTAGCATATAAGGCATCAACTTGCTGCTTTTCTTCAATCAAATCTCAATAATGCTATAATGCATGACCAATGATTACACCATCCTATTCCTCCAACAGAGCATTCACGCGGAAACTTTGTAGACGACATCTCATGATTGAGTATATTTCCAAAAGGAATTTTATTGACAATCTTGCATACTTTCAGTAGCGTGTTTTGTTGCGCCAGGCAAGCAGGGGATATGAGGATCCCAACCTTCATATGAAATGAATATGCTACTTGTGTTACTGAATTTGAAAATTCTTCTTTAACTTTATTCAATGTTCTATAGCAGCATTATATAGTTTTTCTTGAAATTGAACAGGTGCACTTATGCAATAAACTTGCCAGTCGTCATGTACGTGTCAAGTTAGCTGATCCCAGTGCTATTGGACGCTGCGACATATGTGAAACTGCACCTGGTATGCTTTTTTTCATTTGATAGCCAACTAACATTTTCATTTTCTAAGATGACCTAAAATCCTTTATTTTCCCATTGAAAACGGGATGTAGCTTTCTTTTACTGTGAGATAGATGGAAGTTCTCTTTGCTTGCAATGTGATATGATTGTACATGTTGGAGGTAAAAGAACTCATGGAAGATACCTCCTATTCAGGCAGAGGGTTGAGGTTTGTGATTTGTAGTTTTGTAAAATGGAACGTTGAATCAATTTCTGTATCAATCACTTAAGGGGCTTCTCATAGTTTATAACATATTGCTTTGTCTTGTAGTTTCCAGGTGATAAGCCTGGACATCTTGAGGACCTGGCTATGCAACCTATAGACCCTGTTGAGATTCTGAAGGAACAAGCTCAGGCACCTGAAATGGAAACGAGAGAGAACTTGCAAAATCACAGGGTCTCTTCTGTGCCACTGTTAGTTACTAATCCTAACGTTGATGAGCATAGCAAAATTGATCTCAATGCCAAACCGAACCGGATAAATGGGCAAACATCTAATAACTATGTATGTTGTTGGCTTTACCTGTGAAAATGGTACATTGCATATTGAAGTAGATCAAGATTACCGACATAATTTTTTTTTTTTTTTTTTTTTACTAATTTTGAATGTTTATCGTTTATTTTTCATGTAAGGTCCAATGCTCGGATATACCCAACGGCTGTTGTCAGGAATCTGCAAGTGTTTTTCCTAGAGGATCTTTTAAAAGAAAGCCAGAGAAGTGATAATGGTATATTTGAACACTAGTTTGCAGGTCCATTGTTTTCAACATTTCTTGTGTTACAAAGCCATTCTGCATCCTGCCTTGAAGGACCGTGCCTGTCCGTAAAAGCCTGGTTCATTAGGATGCAGTCGCTGATATTTATAACAAATGTAACATTGCAGGAGATTGTGGTAAAGCACTATACTCAATCTGCTAAGAATATATTATTATTGGGTTGTGCTGTGCAGTATATGTTCAAATTTTAGGAGCTTTTAAGTTGGAGATATAGACATTTAAAGTAACAAGGTTTCAGTCTGAATTTTGGTATACAACAGATGTGCTATTTTGCAGTGAGTGTTTGGACTAACTATGATAATTGCTTGTGGTCATAATTTCTATTGTTAGATTCCTGGTTGAGTATACTTTCTTGTAGTTTTTATGAAATTCCAATCGAAGTTTTTGACTAGGAGATATGAGCATTTAAGCATCCGGGTGCACTGATTTTGGGGATAAATATGTTATTGTGGGGAACACATTAGGGTTTTAAGGATGGAGAGAAAAATCTAACTCCCATGTATATATATACTCTATAGGCGACATGCACCCAACAATTTGTAAGTACACCCACTTGTTTTATTCTTACGTTCGAGTGCGCAAATAGATACTCGAGTGCACCAAATGCTCTAAGGTTTCCATGTAACATAATTCGAGTCAAACCGAACATAGGGTCAACATTGGTAAAAAAGTTTCTAAAATTGTCAACTACAGGTATATGCCACACTAAAAGTCTAAAATTATACTTGTTGCACGTAAAATCCGTCATTATACCCTATATTGCTAAATTTCTAAACATACACCGGCAAGTGTGCCGGTGGGTATAGAACCCAAGACGTGAAGGTTAATCACCACAGCCTTAACCATCCAACAAGGCTACCATTGGCACAAAAACTGTTTTTTATCACTACCATAATGTCCATGATGGTACCTTTTCACATATACTCTATAGACTTCATGTTCATACACACAGTTCTACATTTTTAACAACCAAAATAGTCTGCTCAACTTCTTTAGTCTTCATCACTGAAAATATGATGAAATAAGAAACATATGGAATGAACATGAAATTATCTTTGTTAAACAACTACTTAATATCGTCAACACGGTGATTATGATATGAATTGCAGAATGAGCAATGCAGATCAGTAAGTACACACAGAGACTTGGAAACAACTTGCAGAGGAAGCAATTGCAGAACAGGAAACAAGCAACACAAAGTATTGAAATCAAGAATGAACTATATTGAATTATGTATATAGGCTGTTCGAGAGACCTAAACTCTCCACTGAGCAAATGTTCCTTATACAAAGCTTTTACAATTTGAATGCATGAATCCCTTCAGTTTCTTACAACTCCCTTATATACGAAACTTGTTCATTAACAAACTATTACAACTTGCTGTCAACTTGCTAATCCACTTGCTCTAACACATACACTTGTAATGCCACTAACAGACTATTCTTACAACTTGCTAATTCTAACAGAGCACTAACAGACTATTTGCAACTTGCTAATTCTAACAGAGCATTGCTAATTCTAACAGAGCACTAACAGACTATTTGCAACTTGCTAATTCTAACAGAGCACTAGCAGAATATTAATAACAGACATACTAACTTCCTGATCACTCTGACAGCTTGTTGATTCCTCGCATGGCATGGTCCCTGATCTAAATGACCCATAACCTGGTTCCTGGATTGATTCCTGGTTCACTGGTCCCTTGTATGCACTGGTTCATTGCTTGTGACTGCTAACCTACTGCTATCCTTGTATGCCTGACTGCTTGTATGCACTCCCTGTATGATGACTCCTTGCATGCACTGCTTGTTCATTGGGGACCCCCATGATGCTGCTGCCGACGTCTCTGATAAGTCTTGTATATTGGAAGCTATCAATTCTTCCCCCTAAAGCAATCACCTTGTCCTCAAGGTGAAACTCCAAAAATTGCTATTGAATCAACTCATAATCCTCCCAAGTAGCCTAAAAAACAGATAGCCCTTTCCATTGTTGTGAGACCCTGGAGTGGGCGGACCTGAGGGTGAGGGTGAGGGTTGGAGCCCAATAGGCCTAATAGGGGTTGAACGAGTTACAAAGGGGACATAGTCACACATCTCCTGGGTATGGGAGGGCGATGAACTACTTATGTGTGAGGTCGGATCCCCATAGTAACAACGCATTTTAAAGACGTGTGGGCCGGTTGTGCCCAGAGCGGACAAAATTGTTACTGTGCGGATCGGGTCATTACAGAATGGTATTAGAGCCTGGCCCAGCCGAAAGTGTGCTGACGTGGACGTTGGACCTGTGTGGCCAATGAGGACGTTGGACCCTAAGGGGGGTGGACTGTGAGACCCTGGAGTGGACGGACCTGAGGGTGAGGGTGAGTGTGAGGGTGAGGGTAAGGGTGAGGGTGAGGGTGAGGGTTGGAGCCCAATAGGGGTTGGACGAGCTACAAAGGGGGACATAGTCCCACATTGCCTGGGTGTGGGAGGGTGATGAACTACTTATGTGCGAGGTCGGATCCCCATAGTAACAACGTGTTTTAAAGTCGTGCTGGCCGGTTGGGCTCAGAGCGGACAATATTGTTACTGTGCGGATCAGGTCGTTACAACTGTATCAGAACATCGTCAGGAACATCCTGGTGCACTAATTTGGAGCGAATGTCTAACACTACCTCAGAAGTAACCAGCAGCTCTAAATCTGTATTTAGCTGGGGAGGAATTGTTGCTGATGTAAACCCATCCCCTACGGCTTTTCGCAATTGGGAAACATGAAAAACTGGATGGAGTTGCGAGGCTGTGGGTAATTCCAGTTTATAGACTACTTCACCTATCTTTTGAAGAACCTTGTAAGGGCCATAATACCTTGCGGCGAGTTTTTGATT
This sequence comes from Berberis vulgaris, assembly GCA_963556465.1. Classification (NCBI taxonomy): domain Eukaryota; kingdom Viridiplantae; phylum Streptophyta; class Magnoliopsida; order Ranunculales; family Berberidaceae; genus Berberis; species Berberis vulgaris. The sequence continues at coordinate 4,870,268 of OY747124.1, read as the reverse complement.
TCCTCGTTTAACCAATGATTGTTGCCGGTAGGGTTTTAACTTCAAAAAAACTAAATCACCCACTGTAAAACTCACCTCCCGTCTAAACAAATCAGCCTGACGCTTCATCCTTTGCTGAGCGCGGAGCAAATGCATTCTTAAGTCATCCAGGGCAGCATCTCGTTCCAACAACAATTGTTCTACTGTGGACACGGTAGTGCTTCCTTGATCCACTTTCAGTAATTTTGGAGGATTTCTCCCATATAATGCTTTGAAAGGTGAACACCCAAGAGAAGAATGAGAAGAAGTGTTATACCAATACTCAGCCCACATTAACCACCTTGCCCATTGCTTGGGTTTACTGTAAGCAAAACATCGCAAATACTTTTCCAAACAACGATTAACAACTTCAGACTGCCTATCCGTTTGGGGATGATATGTTGTGCTTTGCTTTAGAAACGTACCTTGTAAACGAAAAATTTATTTCCATAAATGATTTAGACGAAATCCATTGTAATATCATCCCACACTTGAGCTGGTAAGGGGATTGGCTGCAACATTCCTGCGGAAGACGTGGCCATGTATTTATTTTGTTGACACACTTCACACTCTGCCACCATTCTAGCAACATCCGACCTCATACCCACCCAATACAGTTCCCTCGCCATTCTCTGATACATTTTTGTTTCCCCGGAATGTCCCCCCATGGGTGAGCCATGAAATTCTTCAAAAATCAGGGAAAAAAGAGATGACTTTCGAGAAATGCAACCTATTGCTTGGTTCAGAAACTAAAGAGAGTGAAAGCTCAACTGATAGCATGGAGAAGAAACGCCTTTGTTAATGCTAGTAATGGAGTCATAACTGCAAAGCAATTCATGGAAGCAACACAAACATCACTTCAATTGGATCCTCTCAACCCTAGCCTAGCAAAGACAGAAAAAACAGCAGTTAAGCAATATGCAATGTAGCCCGTAATGCAGAGTCAGAAGTTGTGCAAAAAACAAAAGCTAAACATATGCATTCAGGTGATGAGAATGTTTCTTATTTTCATCACTACTTACGGGAAAGGAGGTCTAAGAACAAAATTTTGTCCATTTACAACTCTCAAAATGAGAAACTGGAAGATATGCAAGAAATTGATAATGAGTGCATCAGGCACTTTGATGGTGTTTTTGCTGGAGAACAAGAACTCTATGATACTTCAGTCATTGATACGTTACAAGTTGAAAGAACAATGAATGAGGCAGACACTATGGAGCTGACCTAGGAAGTGAGTAGGAATGAAATCACTGAATCCTTGGCCTTTATAGGATCAGACAAGGCCCCGGACCTGATGGCTTTTCCTCTTTGTTCTTTAAATCTGCTTGGAGAGTTATAGGGAATGACTTCACAATAGCAGTCCAGAATTTCTTCAGGAGCAAGAAGCTACTGGGTGAGGTAAATGCAACGTACGTTACTTAATTCCTAAGGTCTCTAATGCATCTTATCTGGGTGATTTCAGGCCAATTTCGTATTGCAATGTGCTTTACAAATGCATCACTAAGATCCTGACTAATAGGATGAAGAAAGTTGTACACAGATTAGTTAGCCTGGATCAATCAGCATTCATAAGAGGCCAATATATACATGACAATGTGATGCTGGCTCATGAATTAGTCAGAAATTATCATAGAAATAAGGGAGCTCCCAGATGTGCAACTAAGATTGATCTTAGGAAGGCCTACGATATGGTGAGATGGGAAGCAATAGAGTTAGTCATGAGGAAGATGCATTTTCCTGGATAGTTCATTGATTGAATGAAGGCCTGCATTACGACCCTTAGATTCTCTATTCTTATCAATGGTTCTCCTAAAGGCTTCATTAGGGCCAAAAAAGGCATACGTCAGGGGTGCCCTATGTCACCTTACCTGTTTGTGCTTGTTATGGAACTCCTACATATTATACTGAAGAAGAAGGTGGAGGAAGGTGACTATATACTGCATCCTAAGTGTAGCAATCCACAGATTACTCACCTGTGTTTTGTTGATGAACTCATTCCTTTTTTTTTATGGAAGCATTAATTCTGCAAAGGCTCTACTTAGTGGTCTGAGGCAGTTCAAAGAATGCACGGAACTAGCAATAAATTGCTCCAAAAGCAATCTTTTGCTGCAAGGGTACCCAATGAGGAACTTCTACTGATAACTAGGTGTCTGGAATTTAATTTAGAGCTACTTCCTGTGAAATATTTGGGGTTGCATTTAATATCCTCTCACCTGGATTATAACCAATGCATAACTCTACTTGACAAAATCCGGAAAAGAGTACAATCTTGGAAGAATAAGACATTGTCATATGCAGGAAGAGTCACTTTGATTAAGGCAGTACTGAATAGCCTTCATGTGTACTGGACCTCTTGCTCCATGCTACCTTCTAGTGTGAGGGAAGATATAACAGGATTGATGAGAAACTTCTTGTGGTCAGTTCAGACATATACTCTCAGACACCAATGGTAAGTTGGCAACGAGTGTGTAGGCCATATAATGAGGGAGGATTGGGTATCCGGTGTATTGAAACCTCAAACAAAGCAGCAATGATGCGCCATGTGTGGAACATAGTCTCTAGTAAGGATAACTTATGGGTACACTAGACCAAAGAGAATTTACTCAAAGACAAACACTTTTGGACTATGGCTATTCCAACTGAGTCTTCCTGGTGTTGGCGCAACATTTTGAAGTCCAGAACGCAGGCTAGCATGCTTATAGTGCACTCAATTGGAGATGGGAAAGACACTTACTTGTGGGAAGACCCTTGGCATCCATTGGGCATACTTATAAACAGGTTCCCTTAGCACTTCACATACCATTCCATGCTTCACCGTAATGCTAAGGTTAGTGTTTTGATCACAAACAATAGGTGGAATACAAGATTGAATGAGCGGGCAGATATTGCAGATATTCATGAAGAGCTAAACTCGGTTCAAATAGACAATGAATACATAGATGACATCACTTGGATGGGGGATAAGGATGGAGAATTCTCCAATAAGAGTGCTTACCACTCAATGAGACACAGAACACAACATGTTTCCTGGTCCAAATTGGTGTGGTTCACAGGCAGAATTCCGAGACATAGCTTCATTACATGGCTAGTTTTACATAAAGCTCTCAAGTCCAAAGATAAGCTGGAAAAATGGAGAGTAATATCTAGCTCAGTATGCTCACTGTGTGGTGATGAAACAAAAAGTGAAGAGCACCTATTCTTCAAGTGTAGATTTTCCTGCTTTGTCTGGTCTCGTATTCTAGTGCACCTAGGATACAGACATCAGCCTATGGACTGGATTGCTGAATGGAAATGGTATGAATCAAAATTCACAGGTAAAACCCCTAGCACTGTGCTTAAAAAAATAGCCCTCAATGCTATTGCCTACCACCTATGGATTGAAAGAAACTGCAAAGTGTTCCAGTCAAAGTTCACATCAACAGTTGAGCTAGTCCCAAAGATTATTAAAGATGTCAGGTTGCGAGTTTCAGTCCTGGATCTTCAGGTAGAAGACAACCCAGACAATAGATGGCTCTTTCAAAAATGGAGAATTGGAGCTAACTTTTATATGAGCAATAAAACTTGGCATGCTTGGGAGAGGCCTGAACAAGGACGGGTTAAAGTGAATACTGATGGTTCTCTAACAGGTACTAGGGGGTTATGGTGCTTTGATTAGGGACCATGAAGGCATAGATTGCAGCTGCAGCAGGTGCTCAGAAAGCACAAACAGTTACTTTGCATGAGTTACAAGGGATTGAGATGGGAATCAAGCTAGCCCGCAGTCATGGTTTCCAGAGAGTGGAGTTAAGTATGCACTCAAACAATGCATTCAAGTACATAACCACCACTAAAGCTCCTCCATGGGAAGCTATGCATACTACTAGACGCATCAGGGAGGAATTGAAGAAGTTCGTGGAATGCAGGATAAAACACGCAGTGAGGGAAACAAACCAGGCAGCAAATAAACTAGCAAATTAAAGCTTCTTCCTAATCATGAGTATGTGGAGATTATTCCAAGTTCTTTTGCGGAAGACATCAAGAAAATTGTATTTGATGATGCTAGAGGTAGAAAATATTCTCGTATGTAATAAACCTCTCTTCTTTTTATTTATTTAAGTGGTCTGGGGAGCCCATATAAACCCCCACGCTTGCCTTTCAAAAAAAAAAAAAAAGACTTTCGAGATAATACTAACCGATCTTTGTAAAATAGCAGGCCATGACGCAAATCAAACCCACCAAGGCATTGTTCCCACTTTGTAAGTCGTTTCAGATCTGTTGGAGCTGTTCATCAGCTTCCCATTCAACTCTCAATTTATCCCAATCTCGCCATTGGGGAAGCACCAACGTGGAACACTCGGATACAACCTGAACTCTTGATAATGCATCGGCAGCCGTGTTCGTTTTCCCTGTCTTGTAATGTATCTCAGAGTTGTAACTCATTAACTTCACTATCCATTTCTAATACTCTACCCAATGACTCTTTGTTCCAATAAAAATTTGAGACTTCTCTGATCAGTGCGCACAATAAACTGTTGTCCCAGCAGTTACGGCCTCCATTTAGCAATGGCGAATATTATCGCCATCAACTCCTTCTCATACACTGATTTCTGTCTTGTCTGTTGCCCCAATACTTGACTAAAGTAAGCAATTGGCCGTTGTTCCTGCATTAAAACTGTTCCCAACCCATAGCCTGATGCATCGGTCTCAATCACAAATTTTTTTGAGAAATCAAGCATTGCCAGGACATGCACTTCGGTCATCCGTTGCTTTAATGCTTGAAATGCAACTTGAGCTTCAGTATTCCACCCGAAATTATTTTTCTTAAGCTACTGAATTAGTGGCCAAGCCACTGTGCTGTATCCTTGGACGAATTTTCTATAATACCCCGTCAACCCCAAAAAACCCCGCAATTCCGTGATATTCTTAGGCGTCGGCCACTCTACCATTGCCAAAATTTAGGACTGATCAACGGAAACACCTTTACAGGAGATCACATGACCCAAATAGGCTAATTCCTGCTTGCCAAATTCACACTTCTTCCTATTGGCGTACAATTCATGTCGTTCCAGCAACACCAATACGGTTGATAGATGTTCCAAATGAGCCTCTAATCCCGAACTGTAGATTAGTATATCATCAAAAAAAACCAAGACATACCTCCGCAAATAGGGCTTGAAAATTTTGTTCATCAACGCTTGAAAAGTTGAGGGCGCATTCATTAGACCAAAAGGCATAACTAGAAATTCGTAGTGACCTTCATGAGTCCGAAAGGCTGTCTTGTTTTCGTCTCTCTCCTTAATGCGAATTTGATGATAACCGGATCTCAAATCCAGTTTGAAAAACCAACAGGCCCCGTGTAGCTCATCAGGTAACTCGTCGATGACTGGTATTGGGAATCTATCAGGGACGAACCCCCTGTAATCCACACAAAATCGCCAACTACCATCCATTTTTTTAACCAGTAATACGGGACTTGAGAATGGACTCTTACTTGGTCGTATAATGCCCATTGTCATCATCTCCTGAATCAACCTCTCTATCTCATCCTTCTGGAATTGGGGATACATGTAAGGCCTAACATTGACTGGAGATGCTCCTTCACGCAGACATATTGCGTGCTCATGCCCTCGTAGAGGTGGTAACTGGTAAGCCTGAATTCTCACTGAATACCGACTGAAATTTCCCCAATACCCTCTCAATTTCACTCCCAATTGTTTCGGATTCCTCTCCAGTTGCATCCAAATTTCCAAACTATATCAACACTCCTTGTCCTTCTTGGCGAATAGTCCGCCACATTGTCTTTAACGTAATCAACGATTTTCCTAATGTCAGATCTCCCCTCAGTGTTTTGGTAACTCCCCCAATGTCGAACCTCATAACCCGAGACTTCCAATTGGTGTGAGTGACCCCCAAAGTTGCCAGCCATTTAAAATGACGTCTAAGCTTCCCAGATTTAAAGGTAGAAAATCTTCTTCTACCACGAGCTCTGAAAGTACCAGCGAAACTGACTTGTAGACTCCCCTGCTCTTCACTGATTCTCCCGTCCCCATTGTCACTCCATATGAACCCGTCGGTGTGACCTTCAAACCCATCTTCTCGACCAAACTATTTGCAATAAAATTGTGGGTAGCCCCGCTATCCACCAAGACCACTACCTCTTGCTCACCAATCTTACCTTTGAGACGCAAGGTCTTTGGTGTAGTCCACCTCACCACTTAATTCAAAGATATTTCCACTCTCCCATCTACCTCAGCGGCTTCTAAGTCGGCTCCTTGCTCCACATCACCCTCTCCTTCTTCTTCCCCCAAGATTTCTTCCTCTTGAGTGACCAACACACTGAGCTCCTTCTTTTTACACCGATGTCCAGGCCCGAATTTCTCATCACAATGGAAACATAACCCCTTCTCTCCTCGTTGTCAAAGCTCGTCATCACTCAATCGCCGAAAGCTCCTTCTTCCCAAATCAATCTCTCCTATTCGAGCTCCTGAAAACCCCACTGGCGATGGTCGAATCCCCAATTCTTCTGATTTAGGGTTTTCATTAACCCTAAATCGATGTGTATGTGGGCTTGGGCTTGGACCCGATCCTCCCCTATTGAGCCCACCCAATTGTTTTTTTCTTCAATTCGCTGGACTAGAGTCATGGCTCGGCCCAGAGAAAGAGGCTTCAATATCCTCAATTCTGCTCTAATTTGGGGCTTAAGACCATTAACAAATTTACTGATATATACCTCCTCGAAAAGTTGGTCTAATGGCGTTTCCAGAGTGATAAATTGGCGTCGATAATCCGACACATTACTTTCTTGTCTAAGTGCTAAAAATTGTTCACAAAGTGTCCATTCGAATGTTGAGTGAAATTGTATCAACAACAATTTCTTCAATTTCTCCCACAATAATTTGGGACGTCTCTTGTGCTCCCATTGATACCAAATCAGTGCGTCTCCCTCAAAACCCACCACTGCAGCCTCCAACTTTTCGTCGTTGGTGTAACGTTGTAATTGAAAGAATCTTTCTGCCTTCAAGATCCATCCATCCGGATTGGTTCCATCAAAAATTGGCATTTCAAGCCTTCTAAACCTGTTTTCAGGCCTGTAGCCATGGACACCCCCCCCCCCCCCCCCTCTTCCCCTTTTTTTTCCATCATTAATGCTTTGTGTCTTAAGGCAATTCCTTCGGCATCCTTGGATTGCTCTGAAGAAAATGCTACCCTTGAAGATTCCTCCCACAACTTTACTAAGTGTGCTATTCGCTGCCCCATTGATTTAATTTCTTCCTTGAGTGAACCATTATCCTGCTCTATTGTTTCGATCCTGGCCACCATATTGACTGTACCAGACTGAATTGTTGATTTTCCTGTCATCCCAGATCACCGCTCTGATACCAATTTGATATGAATTGCAGAATGAGCAATGCAGATCGGTAAGTACACACAGAGACTTGGAAACAACTTGCAGAGGAAGCAATTGCAAAACAGGAAACAAGCAACACAAAGTATTGAAATCAAGAATGAACTGTATTGAATTATGTATATAGGTTGTTTGAGAGGCCTAAACTCTCCACTGAGCAAATGCTCCTTGTACAAAGCTTTTACAAATTGAATGCATGAATCCCTTCAGTTTCTTAAAACTCCCTTATATACAAATACACTTGCATGATAGAAAACCCCCAACTTGTTCATTAACAAACTATTACAACTTGCTGTCAACATGCTCTAACACATACACTTGTAATGCCACTAACAGACTATTCTTACAACTTGCTAATTCTAACAGAGCACTAACAGACTATTTGCAACTTGCTAATTCTAACAAAGCATTGTTAATTCTAACAGAGCACTAACAAAATATTAAATAACAGACATACTAACTTCCTGAACACTCTGACAGCTTGTTGATTCCTCGCTGGCATGGTCCCTGATCTAAATGACCCATAACCTGGTTCTTGGATTGATTCCTGGTTCACTAGTCCACTGTCTTGCTCACAGCTGCCCTTGCTTATGCTTACTGACTGCTTGTATGCACTGGTTCATTACTTGTGACTGCTACCCTACTGCTATCCTTGTATGCCTGACTGCTTGTATGCACTCCCTGTATGATGACTCCTTGCATGCACTGCTTGTTCATTGGGAACCCCCATGATGCTGCTGCTGACGTATCTGATAAGTCTTGTATATTGGAGGCTTATCAGATCATGACTAAAACACTGGTTGTCATTTCTGCGTTTTGTGTTTGTTAATATACCTAATCATCATGTAAGTAGTGGAGTTGGTTGATGCGATCATGTCTCGATTGATTGTTTTTCATGCATTGCCAATGACTAGTAATCAAAGTCATGTAAATTAGTGTTGGATTTTGGATTGAGTTTAGTCACAAGTGTAACCAAGTCACCAATATTATGTGCTGAAAGTAATGATTGGGATGACTAGGATCCAGCAATGTAAGATATGGAAGACTCTGATATACACATGGATAAGCTATAAACAACGCTTTTGCAAGTACAACAAGGAACATAAGCTCTCTCTTCTCCTCTATAAAACCTCACTTCAAGCAAGTTTGATATAGTCATTGATATCTATATAAACACAATGAGAACCTAACAAGCAATGTATCAACTTCTTCGTTTATGATCAGTTGTCCATGGAAAGAAGTTCAGTTTGTGTGTTCATTTAGTCCAGACTCATTTGTATAGACCCTACAAGTGAACACTTTGATAATTGTTAGTAGTTTGAGCGACATTGTTATTTGTTATATGAACCTGACATATTTTGGTGCGATTTCACAGGATGTTCAACTATGGTATTGGGATACATTTGTTGCAGAGTAATTCAATCAACAATGTCCAACAAAAGTCGCCAGTTATAAATCCTAGAGTATATTGTTCTTACAAGACTTCAATTCTATAGTTCTAAATCTAGTAGAGTTACTTATATTTTGCTTGATTCAACAGTGTATAGACATTAAACTAGTCAAGAGAAAGCTTGAACAAATGAGTATGAACTATGCAACTGCTTTGGTCGAAGAAGGCAGTGTGCAGGTTGATCAGCTATTCTTCCATGACCCAGATGGCTATATGATCGACAATTGCAACTGCGACAACCTCCCCATTCTTCCTCTCTCTGCGTGCCCCCTTAAGAAGCCAACATGATACCTACCCTCTCTACCTAGTGCCAAATCTGTTAATGAAATGAGGACTAATGATGGAGAACTTCGTTGCAGATATGATTGATATTGCAATATAATTTTTTCGAAAATGTTAAAATTGTTTGATTTCTTGTAATCATTTTTTTTTTCTTTCTTGTACACCCATTTGGGGGTTTTGAAATTTTTATATGTATTGGAAGAATGACAGATTGTAATCTAGTTGCATGCTTTAATAAGACTCGATATATAATCGAAATCAAATAGCAGTCTGTTACGACAATTTAAGCATCTTGAGTAAAGAACACTAACTAATCTCACTGGCAATAAATTTATTAAGTGACTAAAAGTACACAAAAGTAATGAACAAAAATAGTTTTCATGGCTATAAGCAAATATAAGACAATGAGATAGCCTTCCTCCATTGCTTCCATCTTTTGAAGGTTTTGTTACAACTGCTTAATATGTGTACCCCTTGACAAACATTCCTTTCTTTGACTCATCGGATTCACCCTCGCCGGTGTATTTACCGAGCTGAGCAAGAGAGTTAGCCTTGGCACGGATGAGCAGGGCTTCTTGAGCTGCTGCAACATTCTCGGGTAATCCTCCCCATGTCTTCAGGCAAGTGTTTTGAAGAGCTCTTGCGTATGAGAAAGATACATGCCATGGGTTAGGTGCTTGGTTCATTGCGTTCAAGTTCAAGGTTGCTTCGACTTCAGATTGTCCTCCAGACAAAAACTGCACACTCGAAAAAATTCACAAAATGAGTTAATTATTCACCTTTAGAAGAAATTATGACAAGAAATGAACTATGATACTTGCCATGATTCCAGGAACAGCTGATGGGATTCTTCGACGGAGAAGGTTGAGAGTGTACTCGGCAACCTTTTCGGGTGTGGCCCTCTCCTTGCATTCAGCACCAGGGGTGACCATGCTAGGCTTGAGGAGGATACCCTCAAAATAAACATTGTTTTCTGCAAGGTAGAAAAACACCTCAGCCCACACCTTTTGGGCTACTTCGAAGGTCCTGTCAATCCCGTGTTCACCATCAAGCAAGATCTCTGGCTCCACAATTGGGACCAAACCATTGTCCTACAACATCCAAACCACGATTTTCTCAATCAAACAAGCATAAAAAGACTAGATTTCAATCAGAGTAATCAGAGGAAACAGAATACATAAAGCAATAGATACTAGTGTCATTGTTTCCCTTACTTGAGAGATGGCAGCGTAACGAGCAAGACCCCAGGCAGCTTCCTTCACTGCAAGTGCAGATGGTCCGTTGGGAATGCTCACAACAGTACGCCTATTGCACCAAAATACATTTACTTAACATATAAGATAAACTCATCATTTGGTAATCAAAAGAGCTTTGTATGGGATGTTCTTACCATTTGGCGAAACGAGCACCCTGTTGGTAGTAAGCAGCAGTGCGGGAAGCAAGGCCATCAAGACCTTGGCACCATGATTCATCGTTTGAACCAGCCAAAGGAACTAGACCCTTTAAAACACATAGATCAACCAACATATTAGTACACAAACTAGACCAATCTGCACTTGCTAGCTATTTATCACGAAGAACCCTTCTTTGCATAATGACTCACCTTGTCAACCTTGATACCGGGGACAATGTTCTGCTCAACGAGAACATCAACCATCTTCTTTCCATCGGTGGTAGATTGGTAGAGTGTCTCCTCGAAGAGAATAGCACCAGAGATGTAGTTTCCTAGGCCAGGAACACTGATTAGGAGTGTCCTGTATGCTTGGCGGTTGGCTTCAGTGTTCTCTAGGCCGATTGAAGCAAGACGCTTTCCACAAGTTGCGTTCGATTCATCCATGGCCAAGATTCCACGCCCAGGGGATGCAATAATTTTCTGGGTTCATTCAACAGTTACATACGTTAAGTAGTCTGTCATATAGATGGAAACAATTGCATTTATAGTAGCTGTATATTATGTAGTTTTGACCCGTCATATTTGTTGTAGGAAGCATTTTCAATGGAACAGTAACTAGTAAGTAAACTAGCATATAGAGCACTTACAGCGGTCTTGACAAGCTCATCGGCATAAGCACCAGCTCTGATAGTGAGACCTGAGCGAGAAACTGGGCTGCACCTAACCACGGAAGCTGTAGGCTGGCGTAGAGGCTGGCCCTTAACCCATTCCGATTTCTCGATAACGAGGGAGGACTTGAGGAGAGATGCTGATGCCATTGTAATTTCACCAAGGTTGGATTGGCAAAGCTGCTCTCCTTATCTCTCACTCAAACACAAGCTTTATGTGCCTCACACATTCTTCATCACTTTATCTTATATAAAATACTGCATAGTATTACAGAGATGTAATGTTTGAGGCTGAAAATATTCGACCAAGCTACGAAAGCCATGTGGATGATAACTTTGCTGACATGGAAGTTTCCATTACTTGGTTGATATGGAGGGGAGTTTGCCCACCTTGTAAAAATAAAGATTATAATTCTTACTGGGTTTTGCTAAATTTTGTAAAACCCGAAAAAATTAGAAGAAAAAATGCTATGTTTTTTAGCGTATGTTGACAGGTATAGACAAAACAAGACTCGTCTGTCAAAAAGCTCAGATTGGAGTGTTTCAGAGATTCCCTTCCAAGTAAATGTGAGGTTGCCATTGTTTTCCCTGTTGTTAGTGATAGCAAGATTGATGAGATTTCGAATTCGACACAAATGGACGGTAGGCAGCCTGCCAGAATACTACCTTGCATAGCAATGGGGAAGTGAAACTACAACAATGAGACCAAGTACCCAACCTGCAGTTATGAATTCCAACTTCCAAGTTAATGATCCATACTTCCATTCCCCTATTGTCACTGATTACATAGACGAATTCTGAAGAGTGATTACACTATGGAGATTCAACCTAAAACCTCCAACAGTTACTTATTTACTTCGAAAGAAGGAAATTAAATGAAACAACTAAAGCTGGGTGTGCAAATAGAATAACATTTATAAACTTAGTTTGAGGAGATGATGTAACAAAATTGCATGAAATTGTTCCTAGCCTACATTCACTACTCCTTTGTCTCAGTTTCAGAAAATTCATCCAGCACTATAAGAATATTGCCAATGTTCAATTGACTTCACGAAAATCATTTTGTAATGGCATGCACAAACTATTTCAGATAAGTGGAAGAAACCCAAAGAAGTATATATGTAATCAGAGACGTTGAAATTTCCAAACTACTCGGGCCTCGAAGTATTGGTATTGGAGGAATCACAGATACCATCAAGAAGGTTCCCAACAGCCAAGAGATCCCAAAAGCACCGATCCTGAACGAAGAGTGCACAACATGATAAAGACAATAAACATGAGAGGGAAGAGATGGTATGTGAGTGATCATTAATTGAGTAAATATTACTTACCCATATAATAAAGCTCGAACTTTGCTCTTCAGCCGATCATGTATGAAATATACCGTAGCCAGAAGGGAGATGGCTACCTGAAAAGTCGGTCCTTCTTCTGATGGAAAGAGAACAGTGAGCACACCAAGTATAGCGAACACAGCAGCTGTCTTCACTATGACTTTGTCGGGTGGAGTTTGAAACCTGCTCATAACAGCCTGCACAACACGTGACTGAGTGATGTCCCTCACCTTTTTCTTAATGTTAAGTTTTGGTCGTCTCCTCTCGTGAAATTGCTGCATGATTATCTTGTTATGCGCTGATTCTATTGAATCAACACTTGGCTTGTGCCCTGCATATCTGTTAATCAAAAAAATTCTTGCCGCTTGGATTTCCTCTTCAGAAGCCTCGCGGCTGATTCCAAGCCTTTTGTATGGATCCCTAATGTTGATTCTGGGAAAGACGGCTGCACAATGACGGCAGAATTAGAGAAGACTAGCAATGCATGACTGACTAACGAAGCGAGATCTAGAAGCAAGCTAAACCAGTCACTGGACTAAATGAGTGAGATGGTGAAACTAAATCTCAGGTGGCTTGGACTTCAAGCCAATTAGACAATATTCTTAGAGGGTGGTTTCACTACCAAATACTTCAATACTCAATCACCACTTAAGAAAACAATGGAAGATATGTGACAATGTGCATCTGGACTTCCCTGTATTAATCCGTTTTCATTGGTTGGCATTGAGAACACAGGAAGACCAGCAGGAAAAAATATTATGCCCAATTAAGGAGCCATTGTGGAGGATCAAGGACTGGGTGGCAGAGGGTTGGAACACTCCAATGGACCAATCTAGAGATCCTCAAGTGCCTTGGTAGCATGGAAAACTCAACCATCCAACGCAAAATGTTCATCAACACAATTTAATGTTCTATTTGTGTTTTACGCTGAGAAACATATTTTCAAAAACTATCGAAGTAAACGATCATGGTAAACGTAGTATGTCACTATTTAAACCAACAAACGAGATGCAGCTTAAGGGATTGGCCCAAGCATTCGAAATGTAAATTTTGCTAGTGAAGAAGTTAGAAGTTATCTCATGATGCAATTTTGATGACTAATACACATGTTCATCTTCAGGTTCAACATTGATGAGAAGTCGTCTGCTAACAGAAAATTTTGGATAGTAAGCCCAAGAAATATATTGCTAGAATTTTCTATCCAGAACTAGTATGTGTCCTAGATAGAGTTGGGATAGTTCCGTAAAGGCGTTGTATCAGTCAATAAGTCAAACTTGTGGCACTTGACATGGCTTGAGGGTTTTTTTTTTTTTAAAGGCACATGGCTTGAGATTCAGTGACCATATGCACACAAGTTTGTTTTGACCATAGTGGACCATAGGACACATTATCCAAAGGTTCTAACTTGAAAGATCATTTGAGTAGTTTGAAGACCACCCAATAAAGAAAGCTCAAGTTCTTGGGTTTGGCCAACCGGTCAGTCAATGTTTTCATAATTGTGACTTGCGAGATATCCTCTTCCATAGATTTCTTGACCAATTTACTTTTCAGCTCGTTGGGCTATTTAATGAACATGTTCGTGGACATTTTAGAGTTCCAACACAGATTTTGACAAAGTTTCAAGGACCCTACACAGATTTTCACCAGTCATATCTAGCTTCCCTTTTTTTCTCCTGTTTATTGTCTTGGTGAACTAACAGTTTTTTCACTTCATCAACCATCATCCCCATTACTCGCCTTTGTATGAATAGGAGTAAAGCCTTCTTTTTATGTGAACTTCAAAAGATAATCTCTTACAATTTATTTTCATAATGTAGTTGTGAGATTGTGAGATATTTTCTATATTATGTGGATCACACATAAGCATGCCTAAATCCTTAACGGATCAAAATATTTGAGATCCCTCCTTTTCTTCAAACTCTATACTCTTTCCAGAGAACTAACCTATTTTGAGTGAGGTTCAGTGACAAACATAACAATATACAACAAAACTAACCTATATCCATAAATTTCACTGCAAAGGCGGGTGTGGACTGGAGCTCGAAAGGAACAAAGGAATAAGAAACAAACAAGAACATAATGACATGCCGGATTTACAAACAACTAAACAAGCTACCTCGGTTAAAAAAACAAACATCTCTTGATGCACCCTAATTTCTGCCTCACAGCCAGACCACTGGTTTTGAGTTTCCTAAGCTTCCCGTTTAATATTCAAGCATCCCTCTCTTTCCACAGATTCCATATATCTCCAACCAAGCCCCACTCAATTCTTCTAGGGAGTAGGGACAAGTATATAAGTAACTCCAATAAACTGGAGTACTAACAATGTACCGTAAAACTGGTAACAAAGCATATAAGTAACAAGGAAGACAAGGGTTCGGGACATGGCTACGTAAGGAAAGAGGCTATAGTAGAATGTGTTTTTCTGACCAGAAAAAAGTAATAATAATAAAAATAAAAATCATCTTCAAGTAGAACATCAGAACTTTTACAAGTAAGAATGATAAAGTGAACTTAAACCTAGCATAGAGACATAAATTTCATCAAAGGGGAAAAAGTATTGAGTTGGGAACTTTACCAGGAGAGTCATCGGCCATATCACCAAATGAAGCATCCATTGCACTCTTGATCCTGTGAGTTTGCTGAGTCATATATTTCCAGGTTGTGACAGTCTTAAAACTCCTGTACAAGAAGGCACACTAGGTTATTGAAATTAAAATGAACTTGGTGCCCACATAGTAAATGAGACACATTGTAATGGATGGCATACCTGTTCCCATGGAAAACTTCAACATTCTTGCTACTCTGTCCTGTAACTAGGACTTTCTTATTAATGTTGACTGGAAAATTTAAAGCTTGTCCATGTATTGCATGCGAGTCTTGATTTGGCACACGGAAAAAGAACCTTGAAGGATTAAAAGTCAATCCAGATACAGACATCGTGAAGAATGATCCAGCAGAAGTGTCAAACAGCCACAAAACTCTAAGAGGAGAGAACCAGATCTGACCATTTTAAAATGGAGAAGATCCAATGGTCAACGTACTTGTGTAGCTCGAAAAAATGTAACAAAACTTTCAAACTACCAAATACATATCATCAAAAAAGACTGTTAAAATGTGATCCAGAAAAACGAAGAGGAAACTTAAGGAAAAAGAACAACAAACTAATTCAATTTTTCTAGTAGGACTAGTCCTGGTGGAAATGTCAAATGGTATGTCCTACTAATCGCATGGAGCCGTGACGTCTCTTTCCAAAAAGCCTTATAATACAGATACATTAGGTCAATTCTGAATTAAAGATACTTAAAAAGCTTATCTTCCGGAAACACATGATGATAAAGAAAGAGACCAGTAGACAACATTCATGTTTGTTATTGACTTAGACATAGATTCTTGTGGTTCAAACAACTCCACAAAGACACTTCCGCGGCTTGAAACCTCCTAATAATGATCTAAACAATAAAAATAATTCTGCAGCATTTACACGATCATGAGTGGCTGCATTGTTAAGATATCACAAGTGTTTCGTGAAGATCTTCAAAAAGGGTTGTCTACTGAATGCCGCTGAAAGCAATGAAACTTAAAAGCCACTTACCGAACATAGGTAATTCGATAGGTAAATGAATCACCTATCCCATGGACATATGGAATGAATTGGAAGTATATGGAAAGAATTAAGATGAGTATTATGAAGATTTTTTTAACCTTAGAAACAGTTTTCAAGAAGCATAAGTCATAACTTTCAAGTGACTTTCTGGAGAAATTTGAAACCCATGAATTTATGAAAGACCCAAACCTCCGTTGAATGAAGAAATACAAATGCCAAATCTCAGGGGTGGTTAGAATCCTATACAAGAGTATTAAATCACCCTTGGGTAAAAAAAAATACACTAGGCTTCTTTTTTAACACAATGGTTTCATTAAACGTAACCATTTATGATTATCCATGCAAGATTATTAAATGGATTTTCTTTCCTTTGTCGTCATCTACCAACTCTCTGAAAATACTCAATATGCCTTATGTCCCATAATCTGTCCCTTCTCTTTTTCTTGACTAAACTCTGTAATTTCTTCTTTATATCAAACACGTGTAAGGGTCTGTTTTATAGTAATCAAAACGTTTTTCATAGCGTATATCGGAAACCTAAATTTAAGATACATGCATTGTATCTTAATGTATCGTGTATCTTCATATACGGTGCAAAAATTAATATATACAAATATATATACTATATTTTTAAGCATATAAAAGGTATAAATAAGACTTATTTAAGCAAGGATGTCCAAAAACACTTCCATTGTGTTACACATATTAACAAGCTATTGGTTATCAACCAACCATTCATTCACGTCATTGACGGTACATCCTTGCATCATCTTATATCGATATATTGTAAGATATATATATGTACTATATCGATGAGGCTTAGATACGATACATATCATATATCTATCGTATTTATCGCAAGATATTGACAACTATGATTTGTTTGATAGTGCAGAATGGATTCTGAGGAAAATTTTCCTTTTCTTTGAGGCTCCATTCCAGAGAAAAACTGAAATGGATTGCACAGTTATGTTTATGTTGTTTGATTGTCATGTGGAAAAAAGTCATTTTCATTTGATAGTCAATGTTTTTCCACTGAGAACTGGTTTTTTATTTTTATAATTACTATGAATTAGATAATAAGTTATATACAATTTATTATAACAAAGCATCCGAATTATTGATTTCTAAGCCCATGTACAACCTCGCATAAGACCATGCCCTACACCATTGGTAACCATGACTATGTCATCTTCCCCAAAATCTAGACTATGACACAAGTGCAATCAAGGGCGGAGCCAAAATTCTCATGGAAGGGGGCAACTAATCATTATGTGAATTAGTAGAGTAATGGAACAATCATTTAAGGAAATGTAAGAGGGCAAAATTAGGGTGAAAGAAGAAATATATGAATGAAACAAAACCGTTCAACAAATAAGCATGATCATAACCCAGAAATAATAACAAATATAGTAAACTAACAACTCCTGCACCTGGCCATAAACCCCAAGCCATCAAACACCAAACAACACATTATCATCTTCTTTACAGCAAGAACAAACCAAGTCCCCAGTACAAAAAATGTAAATTGTCATCATTATGCAAAGTACAAACCAAGACTATCAAGTCCTTAGTATAAAAATCAATACTGATCTGAGAAGTAGAACACTTTAGGTTGAGCAGATCTTCATCTTATTCAAGTAACTAATCTTCTCATCTAAAACTTTGACTGAATAACTAAACCAACTTTTCTGCTTGTATTCTACTCTCCCACCATCTAGTGGTGGAGCTGCCCAGAGATCTAGTACTCTGTGGGCTGTGGTGCAAAGATTGGTGAGTTTTCTTTGCTCTCTTGTTAAGGGTTTTATTTAAAATTGTTTATTAATTTGCTTTGCATGTTGTATCGCTCTTTTGGTATGGAAATTAGGGGGTTCCATGGCCAATTATGTAATGGTTGAGTAGGCAATTGTGATGGACTTGTCATATAATACAAATTATAAAACATTAAAAATACTGTTATCAGTTTCTATTCAATCTTACTGACCATTTTAGTATGAGAATGACTAGAACTCTAGTTGAAACCGCTACAATTTTGTGTATGATTGAACTTCCAATGAACCATACGGAAAATAAGTGAAAATACTAGTTCTTTTTATCACCAATCAATTTCCCAAGACGAGGATTTTACATTATCTATGGCACCCTAATGTGATGTATAGACTGTATCTCTGTGAAGCATTTCATCAAACACCTCTAATCCAATAGATGGTTAGTGTCATTTTCGAAACTGAATTGGCAAACGTAAACGTATCAATGTCAAAGTTACTAGTAAACCAATCTGAACAGACAATCAGAGAAATCAAGCTTGAACAACAAAAACCCTGAAACCGGAGTGGGTCAGCACGAGAGAGGGGGAAATACCTGAAATGAAAGCGGAGACGAAGTGAAGTTCAATTTGGGGAAGGTTAACTCTCAACCGCAGAGCGAAGTCCTCTCTCTCTCTCTCTCAGGTTTCAAGTTCCAACATCTGGAGAGGTAGCGAGTTCCGCTGCAATGGATAGAGAGAATGAAAGAAAGAGAGAGAGAGGAGTGTCGTGTTAAAAGGCTTTGAGAACCTTCTCAAATTTAGGCCCACATTAAAGCCCAGTAGAGAAGTTGGGCAGTGGGCTTAAATTGATATGCCTCAACCCAAGATCGTGATTTCGTTTTTCGAGTTAATTTCGGTTTATTGATTTTAAGAAATGTTTTGAGAAATATTTTGGTGTAAAGAAAAAATGTAAAAATTTCGAGGATATAGGAAATGTATAATTGTATATAATGAATTTTGAGGGTATATAAGAAATATTTGAAAAAATGAGATGTGAGTAAATAAATCTATTAAACACATTAAATCAAGCCCAAATACCAAGAAATTAAACAAATATGAAATTAACATATAATTAGAAAATCATAAGGTGGTTTTAAAAATCAATATATATGTAAAAAAAATTATAATTAAAAAATCCGGGGTGGTTTCAAAAATCAATAAATAATTTGAAAAAACTCTGAAATTTACGAAAAAACCTCGAAAATTTTCAAAAACCCTCGAAAAAATGCAATTTTTTCTTTTGCTGTTAAGCAATAACAGAGGAATCAAGAAGTGTAAACTAGTTAGTTTGTTTGTTAAGCTATCTGTTAGTTTGTTTTGATAGCTAATCAGATATTAGAATGCCTATATAAACAATGTACATTGTACAATTCAGATATGTGAAATATACAGAACTTTCTCATAGCATAGTCTGTCTTAGATTATAACATGGTATCAGAGCTTTCTTCTCTTCATCTCCTTCTTCTCAGTTTCTCATAGTTAGTCTAATGGCAGATGCAACATCGTCTAGTACTACACCATTTACTAACTCTGTCTTAGCAGAGTCAAAGCCTGTAATGTTCACACATGCATTGTCTGTCAAGCTGAGTGAACAAAACTACTTACTGTGGAAACAACAAGTTTTGGCAACCATTAGAGGACACAAGCTTCAAAGATTTCTTGAAAAAGACTCATCTCCAGCACATTTTCTTTCTAATGAAGATCAAGCCAGAAATCATGTTAATCCCGAGTTTGTTACTTGGGAACAGCAAGATCAATTACTGCTGTCTTGGCTACTTTCTTCCATGACAGAATCTCTACTTACCAGGTTAGTAGGATGTCTAACCTCAGCACATGTTTGGCAAATTCTTGAGGTCTTCTTCAACTCACAGACAGTCGCCAAGATTTCTCAGTTTAGGAATCAACTACAACATCTCAAGAAAGGCGACATGTCCATCAATGCCTATCTGTTGAAACTCAATTCCAGTTTGTCTTGCTCAGCACTCTTCTCAGCATTCCAGTAGTCCCCAGCATTCCAGTAGTCTCCAGCATTCTCAGCATTCTAGTCGTCATGCTCAGCATCCTGCTCAGCACTCTTATCAGCATTCCAGTAGTACGGGTCAGCATATTAGCATTCCAGTTTGTCTTGCTCAGCAGTCCAGTAGTCCTCAGCATTCTAGTCATCATGCTCAGCATTCTGCTCAGCACTCTTCTCAGCATTCCAGTAGTCCTCAGCATTCTCAGCATTCCAGTAGTCCTCAGCACTCTTCTCAGCATTCTGCTCAGCACTCTTCTGCTCAGCATTCTGCTCAGCACTCTTCTCAGCATTCTTCTCAGCATTCCAGTAGTCCCTCTCAGCAATTCAGCAATTCTTCTCAGTATTTCAGTAGTCCTTCTCAGCAATTCAGCAGTTCTTCTCAGCATTCATTTCAGCATTCTGGTCCTCATTTCAGCACTTTAGTCAATAGGAATGTCTGTCATTCTAGCTATCATGCTGCTAAGTCCTCTGATATTTTGCGTTTGTGGCATGCTAGGTTAGGCCATCCGTCTTTTCCACTTGTCAAGAACATACTTACTAATTGTAATATTTCTGTTCCTACATCTGACAATATGAGTCTCTGTTCCTCTTGCTGCTTAGGCAAAATACATAAACTTCCTTTTTCCAAGTCTTCTACTGTGTATACAAAACCCTTGGAATTAATTCATACTGACCTATGGGGTCCTGCTTCTACCATATCTTCGTCTGGGTTCAAGTATTACATCCATTTTATCGATGCTTTCAGTCGTTTCACTTGGGTTTTTCTGTTACAAAATAAGTCTGATGCTTTCTCCACTTTCCTTAAATTTAAAGCTCAAGTTGAGCTAGAGTTTGGCCTTCCCATCAAAAGTGTTCAGTCTGATTGGGGAGGGGAGTATCGATCTATTTCAATGTTTCTTGCTCAACATGGGATACATCATAGACTTGCCTGCCCAACTACACATCAACAGAATGGTGTGGCTGAAAGGAAACACAGACACATCATAGAGTCAGCCCTCACTCTTCTTGCTCATGCATCACTTCCCATGAAATTCTGGGATGAAGCAGTTAAAACGTCTGTTTTTCTTCTCAATAGAGTACCTTCTGCTGTTCTTAAAGGTCTCTCACCATATGAAACTCTGTATCACAAAGTTCCTGAGTATCATAATCTCAAAGTGTTTGGGTGTTCCTGTTTCCCTAATATCAGGCCTTACAATTCTACTAAACTACAATTTAGATCAGTAGAATGTATGTTCCTTGGTTATAGTCTACAGCATAAAGGGTACAAATGTCTATCTTCTACTGGCAGGGTATACATTTCTCGAGATGTTCTATTCAATGAAAACTCTTTTCCATATGTCAAATGGCACAGTCACTCTACCTCCACTCCTACTGATCATTTTCCTACTCCTGCTGTCATTCCTATTCCTGATCATAATCCATCTTCTAGTCCACTGGTTCCTTCATGTCATCCTGATGCTAGTCCTTATTACAGTCCAGTGAATAATCCTACTACTACTCCTCCTACTACTGGCTCATCACAGTCTGTGTCTAGTCCTGCTTTGTTACCTACTGCTCCTACTACTGTTCCTACTACTGCTCCTGGTCATCCTATGCTTACAAGGTCGAAAGCAGGCATTTAAAAACCCAAAGTTTACATGGCTTCTACTACTGCCCCATCTAGTCTTCAGGAAGCTTTGGACACTCCACACTGGATGTCTGCAATGCAAGATGAATATATGGCATTAATTCGAAATAATACATGGTCACTAGTGGATCTTCCCAAAGATAGAGATGTAGTTGGGTGTCGATGGCTCCTCAAGGTTAAGCATAATTCTGATGGCACTGTGCACAAATATAAAAGCCAGGTTAGTGGCTAGAGGATTTCAACAGGTGGCTGGCTTCGATTATTCAGAGACATTTAGTCCAGTTGTGAAGCCGACTACTATACGTGTTATGCTCACAGTGGCAGTTACATATGGATGGTCTATATTCCAGTTAGATGTCAACAATGCCTTTTTGAATGGGGATCTACAAGAGCAGGTTTACATGATGCAACCCCCTGGGTTCATAGATCCTTCACGGCCTAAGGCTGTTTGCAAGCTTCATAAGGCTTTATATGGCCTCAAGCAGGCTCCTCGGGCATGGTTTGACAAGCTTCGACATACACTTCTCATGCTTGGCTTTGAGTCTACAAAGTCTGATTCATCCTTGTTCATCAGACATACTCCCTCTCCTATCTTTCTTCTAGTCTATGTTGATGATATACTCATTACTGGTGCTGACTCTCATGCTGTTTCCCAAATCATCCAACAGCTGAATGCTCAGTTTTCTTTAAAAGATTTAGGCCTTGTTCATTTCTTCCTTGGTATTCAAGTGCAGCATACTATCAATGGATTGTTTTTGTCTCAGTCCAAATACATTGGTGATCTCTTGTGTAGAGCCAAGATGCAGTATGCTAATGGACTACCCACTCCTATGAGTGGTGGGGAGAAACTGTTTGCTACGGGTAGTGATCCAGTCCGAGATGTTCAGCTATATCGCAGTATTGTGGGCGCATTACAATATGTTACAATTACTAGGCCTGAAATTGCATATTCAGTAAATCGTGTTTGCCAATTCATGCAGACTCCTCTTGAGTCACACTGGAGAGTGGTGAAAAGAATACTGAGGTATCTCAAGGCTACACCCAACTTTGGACTTCACATAGTTCCAACTCCTTCATTTCAGTTAAGTGGAAACTGTGATGCTGATTGGGCATCTGATCCTAATGATAGGAGGTCTACATCAGGTTATTGTGTGTATCTGGGTGATAACCTCATATCCTGGTCGTCCAAGAAGCAAAGCACTGTCTCTCGAAGCAGTACTGAAGCAGAATACAGAAGTCTAGCATCAGTTACAACTGAATTAACATGGCTGCAAACTCTGTTTCATGAGTTGAGGATTAGTTGCTCAACTCCAAATATCTGGTGTGATAACAAGAGCACTGTCATGCTTAGTGCTAATCCAGTGCTTCATTCTAGAACTAAACATATTGAGATTGACATCTATTTTGTTCGTGAAAAAGTTGCTCGCAAGGTTGTTCATGTTCATCATATTCAAGCTACTGATCAAGTTGCTGATGTTTTCACCAAAGCAATTGGTCGTTCCAGGTTCTTATTGTTGCGTGACAAACTAAGTGTAATAGATGAATCTACACTTAGTTTGAGGGGGCATGTTAAGCAATAACAGAGGAATCAAGAAGTGTAAAACTAGTTAGTTAGTTTGTTAAGCTATCTGTTAGTTTGTTTTGATAGCTAATCAGATATTAGAATGCCTATATAAACAATGTACATTGTACAATTCAGATATGTGAAATATACAGAACTTTCTCATAGCATAGTCTGTCTTAGATTATAACATTTGCCATTTTTATTTTCGTAATTTAAAAAAAAAAAAACAAATTTTCGTAAAATTTCACGAAAACACAATCCTTGCCTCAACCCTTGAAATAAATATTTTGATACATGTCGTAATATTTTAATATGGGAGATTTTTATTTATTATTTTTTTTCTTAACAAGAACTTTGGTTTTGAATAAGAAGTGAATCGTTTTCAACATGGTGTGGTTGGGTTATTCACTTCACATGATAAGAAATGCTTAATTGGTTCTGAATTCGTAACATTCTAACAAAGGGTGCCTGGTACTATGCCTAGTGGGTGCCAGCACCGTTGATTTAGCATCGAGATAAGTGTTACCAGGCATAGTGCCAGCACACTTATCTCGATGCTAAATCAACGGTGCTGGCACCCACCAGGCATAGTACCAGGCAGAGTACCAGGCATCCTAAATTTTTCCGTGGCACATTGTTGGCTCCATAGCTTATTGACACTCTCTCAAAGGACAGGTAGCATGTGTGAAGACGCAAATAAATATTTTAAGGGTCTTCGAAACAATGAGATGGACTTTTATATATATATATATATAATGAACAATATATAGAGATGAACTAATGTTTCAAAGGTGTATAATTTTACCAAAAGTATAATAGGGTCAACTATCGATGCGTTGTTGTAAGGTGATACATCAAGATAAATCACAGTAGAAAATTCAGTATAATTGAAAGTAATTGACAACTACCAATATTTTTTATAATTTTGTTAGGTATTGTTTCACCCTCAAGAATAAGTTAAGATGTTACTTGAAAATTAATATTAGATTATATCATCCTTAAGCATAACCCTCATATCATGTATAATTTTAAGCAAAGAAATCATTATTTAAGTAGATGCCAATCATTTGTTTGGTGACTTCTACTTGTATTTTATATCATTTTATTTTATTTTATTTCTTCATAAAAAAAAATTTAGTTCATTTATTTAATTTTTATTTTTTGATCACAGGCCATTGTTTGTTTGGTATTGATGAATGAGCATTCAATATTGGCTCCCCAATAAAGTGCCATTTGGCAAATTATAAAGTGTTTAAGCAAACCTAGCTTAGAGCACTCTCCATATGAAACAAAAGTTTTATCTTAAGATTGAATTGTTACGGTACCATGGAAAGCTAATGTATCACTTATTTTCTTGTAAGGAAAATAATCTCTACATTAAGATGCAAGCAATTCGCTGAATAATAATTTTGATTGTGCTCGCATTTATGAAACTTTGCTTTAAATACTAGTAACAGAATATCTAAAGATACTTAATTTATTGATATTAAATGTACTGAGAATGAAATTTCCCAAAATAGTAACAGAGGTTGCAATCATGATTTTCTAAAATAGTATGTTAGAACTTTGCAACCTCTGTTACTATTTAGATGATTTTGCAAATCTTTAAATACTAGTAATAGAGTATCTAAAGATACTTAATTTTGCTTTAAATACTTCAAAATTTTTGTGTATATTTTAAAATTGTAAAAAAAATTTCTAACGATGTCACATCATCTTGGTTACAAATCATAATTCCGTGCCATCAAAATAAATTTCCCAAAAACAACTGGAATTGCTGAGGTGTAACGCTCTTTTCGGAACGGTCCGTTGGCATTTCTAATCCAAACAAAACCCCGTTCTTTATCCGTCTCCTTTTCGTCTTCTCTTCTTTCTTCATCTCTCTCACTCTCGCCACCTGAACGAGGCATTCAAAAACAAAAAACAACCCATTTCGCCTCTCTTGATATCACTAAACCCATTTTGATCTCCAATGGAACCATCAAGAGAAGAGATGGATATCAGAGTGGCAAAGGTGAAGAAAATATTTACTGAATTTGACTCAAACACAGACGGAGGTCTCAACAAGCAAGAAATGTCTGCTCTCGTTGTGGCTGTGAACCCCAGGGTGCATTTCTCTGATGCCCAGATTGATGCTATTCTTGATGAGGTCTTTGAAACTTATGGCGATTTTATTGATGAAGATAAGGGTCTTACATTTCAGGGGCTGTTGCAGACTTATGATGATGGTGCCGGTGATGTTGATCGAGACTTTTCCGCTTTAAATCTTGAACTAATTGATTCTGGTTCTATTGATTCCGTTGTTTCTATCTCAGATTCTGCCACCACGTTGGGGCAATCGACTCCTCCACCTACTCTGCCTCCCCTGGCAGGGAAAAGGATGAACCCATCAATGCCGGTATCACCGAGTCAGGAGACGGTGTTCGAGGGGACGTTAAAGATTGTGGAGGATTTGGATCTTTTGATTAACAGGCTGAAAGGTAAGAAAATGAGAGATTTTGATAGGGTTTCGGAATTGGGGTGGTCTAGTGAGATTAGTCCTTCATTGGATTTTACTGATAAAAGGGTAGTTTGGGATGAATTAGGGAAAGATTATGCGTCGTTTGCGAAGGAATTGGGGGTTTTGAGAGGTAGGTTAGAGGAAAGTAGGTCGAAAGAAGAGAAGTTTGATGGACATATGGCTATGGGGAAGATGTTGTATGAGAATCATTTGTTTAAAGATGCTTTGGTGAGTTTTAAGAGGTGTTGTGACCATGAACCAATGAATTGTAGGCCGCATTTTAGAGCTGGTAATTGTTTGTATATTCTTGGGAGGTTTAAGGAAGGGAAGGAAGAGTTTTCGGTGGCTTTACAGATGGCAGAGGCTAGTGGGAGTGAATGTGCACAGCTTCTTCCTCAAATTCATGTTAATCTTGGGATTTCGCTTGAGGCGGAAGGGATGGTTTTAAGTGCCTGTGAGCATTATAGAGAGGCTGCGAATCTTTGTCCTACGCATTTTAGGGCTTTGAAGCTTTTGGGTAGTGCTATGTTCGGGGTTGGAGAGTATAGAGTGGCGGAGAACGTGTTGGAGGAGACGATTTTCTTGAAACCTGATTACTCTGATGCACATTGTGATCTTGGTTCAGCTTTGCATGCATTAGGGGAGGATGAGAGGGCAATTCAGGAGTTTCAGAAGGCGATTGATTTGAAGCCAGGGCATGTTGATGCTTTGTATAATTTGGGTGGGTTGTATATGGACATGGGGAGGTATCAGAGAGCTTTGGATATGTATAGTAGGGTTCTAGTCATTCAGCCGCATCATTGGCAGGCACAACTAAACAAGGCTGTGGCCTTGTTGGGGGCTGGAGAAGACGGGGAAGCAAAGAAGGTCTTGAAAGAGGCATTTAAGATGACCAAAAGGGTTGAGTTGCATGATGCCATTGGTCATTTGAAAAAATTGCAGAGGAAGCAAAGGAAGGGAAATGGGGGTGGGGATGCCGATGAGGGTGTTCTTGTTGTGGATCCATCAAAGTTTAAGAGAATTAATCCATCGACAGCTAGCAGGGAGGACTTGGCAAATGCTCTTGAAATTAGAGCGTTTCAGAGACTAACGCGGTTTTGTTACACCAATGTGGATCTTTTGAAGAAGGAAATGACTGAAAAGAAGGCGTCAATATCCTACATTAGCCATGAGAAATATAAGATGAAGGCTGCATTGGAGGGAATTCTACAACGGTTGCTTTATTTCTTGAGGCCTGAGACATTCCAAGGATCGGTAAAAGCTATTAATAAGAGGATTCTGTCAGTGCTAGATTGTTCAAACCGCGATGAATTCGAGTTGGGTATGTTCTATGCTATTCTTGCTCCCATTTGTAGAGGTCCTTTGGAGAAGCGCAAACAGATTGTATACAATGCTCTCCAGTGGCAGCAAGGTGATGCACTAGTTAAGAGAGTTGATGCATTGAGGTGCATTCAATTGTTAAGAACTATTTACATCCCAAACAGTGAAGTCGTGGAAGTTGATGAAGAAGTTGAAGAAGAATCAACAATATCTTTCTCCGAGTTTGCTGAGCTTTTCGATGATATAGATCGGGGTTTTGGAATCATGGCTACTCTGGTGAAGCTTGAAAATAGAGACAGGACTCGCCACTGTCACTACATGTGCTCTGTGTGCCGCTACCCTATCAATGGGTCTCGTTTCAAAGAACTGAAAGCTCATTTTAGTTTGTGTGGTCAATGCTATAGTGAAGGGAAGGTTCCTTCTGCGTTCAAGCAGGAAGAATTTACATTCAAAGAGTATGGAAGTGAGACCGAAGCGATGAAAGATAAGTGCAGATTCTTAAGGTTGCATACTTGGAGCTAGTCTAGAATGATATGTAGATAGTCTCACAGGTCAGATCCTCTTAAAATCATACAAAGTAGATATACTTTGTGCAGGTTTCATATGTAGATTTATAGATTTTGTTTGATTGCTTGCCTCTGTACCATAATAGACATATTTCGGGGAGGAACCCAGAATTCATTTTTCTGCTAAATTGAAGTGATTTTTTTTTATCGTCTCATGCTCAAGGCTCACAGGAATCCCGAGTGACAGTGTCCCTCGTGTTTTTTTTTTTTTTTTTTCAAATTTTTTTTCCTTCTGTATCACATACATCCCTGTGTTGTGAATATACGTGGATCCCGTTCCATTTTGGAGTTTTGCGAGATACTTCAACTTCTAAGCTGTTATTAGTAACACATAGGTTGTATCCCACAAATTTGTGTCATCAAAGACGTGAAGGACTATGTATTCTATTGTAGGCATAGTTGCTCACTTGTTCCATGGGGAAATCAGTGGAAGTGGAAGATTTGATCATTCACAAGTAGAAGGGGCTGGATTTGGGATCATTCGCTTATGGTTGCCTTTGGTTTATCAGGAAAGAAAGGAATCAGAGTATTTTTTTTTAACAATAAAGCGAGCTCCTATCATCAATTGGCATTGGCAACCAAGTCTACTGGTTTGGCATTGAGGACTCATTTGGGGTGTTATCTGATGAGCCGCTACATATTACGTTCTCTCACGGGATGCCTTATCTCTGAAATTAATGTAAACCATGGCTGGTTATTCGTGCAGAAGGCACACACCAAAACACACAAAGCTATAGGGCTGAAGACTGAGATATAGTCTATTAGGTGATCTGCTCATGTTTCTGGTAAATATCACACAGTTGAGCTTGCCATATTGCCGTTACTATTGGCCAGATCCACCAGTCAATTTTTATTTTGTCGGTGTAGGCTGCTTCAAAAAGGACGACCCTATTGGTATTATTAATGATAACTTTGTTATGAATCACTGACATGAAGTAGAATTACTCGTTCCGAATTATTTCCTTGACTGGCTGATGCTTCTGTAGTTGGTGTCATAGAATTGTGTTGGAGCTCTGAAGTGATCTAACAATTCTTAACCTTGAATTCTCACATCAACTTAGTCCTCTTAATGTTCTAAATCAGCAAAAGAATCCTCTTTCTAACCAATTCTAACATGCAAGTAGTAGAATTGAAACTGTCTGATCCTAGTTTAGCAAACGGCAGTCCCTCTTCTTATCTAATCTAAGCCCAGCTCTCTTTGTAAGAAAATTGTGGAAAATGTCCAGGAAAACAACGTTTTATTAACATGTTTCGCAGAACTTTGGAGAACCCAACTCAAATGCGGGATGAAGCCCACGCAGTACGCAGAGTTGGATCAGTCAAGAAAGAGAATTCGTTAGTTGAATTGTGAAACATGCAATGGCAATATAGAGCTGTACTGAAGGACTTTCTCGTTGTATAGCTAATGACACCTACTTCTTGGTTTATCTCTTGCAGTCCTTCAAATGAGCTGATAAGTCTTTGCTTGGAAGACATATTGACATTCTACCAGTCTCAACGCTCACATGGGACTTAAGATCTTCCAATATCATATTGGCTGCTCGAAAGTTCAACAAGTCATCAAACTCTCTGTCTAATTACTCTCGAGGTGCTGATAGTATCATACAACATTTATGGGTAGGTTCAAGGAGTCTTGGCTGTACTTTCTAGGAACTGTCATGCATGTGTACGGGATCATTTAGGTTGCAAAAAATTCCTCGACTTAGCCATGGCAGATAAGAGTTATTGGGTGTTCCAATATTTATAGCTAAAAATTCATCAATACATTGTAGTCTAGTTAGCCATGGCAGATAAGAGTTATTGGGTGTTCCAATATTTATAGCTAAAAATTCATCAATACATTGTAGTCTAGTTGGTCAGGATACTCGGCTCTCACCCAAGTGACCCAGATTTAAGTCCCGGCAATGGAATTCTTTTTTATCAAAAACTTTTCTGGCACACACACTCTTCAACATTTTCTGATTTTTAAGTTGTTTCAGTAATCCTCAAGCATGATTAGCCTCTTCTAAACTTTCCTCTTAAGAACATGGAACTAATTTATTGCAGCGGTTTGCAACAGGTTATATTCGATCTTATTTAACAGAAAACTTGTCATAGCAATCACCAAACAAGACTCATGGCATGCCATTTCCTCGTGCTAACTCCTCTGTTAAGAATATGGGGAACAAATTTACTGCAGCACCATCATCGGAACAAAACGGCGTGACATATATTTAACGCAAAAGTTTGTTGTAACAGTCACCAACATGCAAAAATCATGGCATGTCATTTACAAAGCGTGACGAACAGAATAACATTGATCATATCGTTTCAACTGTATAAACAACATCGATTATGTTCAGTAATTTGCTTAAACATCGCTGATTCTCCACAAACTTACTGCATCAGGTGAGATTACAACAATCTAAAACACCACTCATGAAAGGAAATTGATTTAGAGCCGTTTTGGAATTAACAGACATCCTACTTCAGGATGGAGAATAAACTTGGAATGAAAGCTTGAGATCGTTGTCATACCAATGTTAACTGTGAGGTTGGTGAAGCACACATTCTATGTGATGATGGTGTTGCTCTTAATTGTGACATTGTTATCATCACCTGCATCTCTTCTATCTCAATCACGAGAGCATGGATTGAAGCATCCCAAGTACAAAGGGTCACAGAAATACCAAGCTCCAGAGGAAGAATTAGACTATGCAATCTACGATCCTGCACCAGTAATCCACCCAGGAAGCGCAGCTCCCATTCCTCACGAAGAAATACAATCCAATCCAATTCATCAGGTTATCAGTTAAAGTCTGATATTGATTCAACCGTTTCAGACTCCAACAACACCTGATCACGATAGTCTAGGGGTAAAAAATCTTTGTTGTTGTTTGTACTGTCACTTGATGCTATACTGACAAATATTTGAGCATACTCGTGTAGTATTTCTTCATGGTTAAGTTCAATTATCCTGTGGCTTCTTCTGTTCAGAGAAGAATTTCATTCATAATCTTCACTGTACAGAGATGAAAAAACCAAACACCGATAGTATGTATTCAACTCTCTTGAACCTCGCCCGTTCATGGTTTCAGAAAATCTGCTTTCTACCTAACCAAAACCAATCACATAATTCATGGTTTCAGAAAGTCTACTATCTACCTAACCAAAACCAATCACATATCATCTGAAAACTAGTATTCAGTCAGTACTCTGTCGTGCTCTTATGATCCAGTTTCTATATACTTGAGAAAGATCAAAAAAGGGCACACATTTCTCTAAAATCACATAATAGGCTGTGAGTGTCCCTGAGAATTAGAAATGAACATTTATATACATATATAACAAAAAGGAAAACAGAAATGAGTATACAATAACTTTAGACATCTACAAATCAGAGAACGACTATGCAAGAAGATCAAAGTTTCCAAATTTACCGATTCAGCTCGTCACTAAACTCTTCTCAGCAGCTAAGGATATGAGGAAAAACAATCAATTGTATCATACTACAAATTGGAACCAACGCAAAGAATCTTCTGAAATGTTGATATGGATTTCATTTATCGAACCCTTTGTTTTAGTTTTAAGCCCAAAGGTATGATGCACCACAATTGTATGAGTAGCAAGGAAAGCTAAAAGAAGGTTGAAAAATTACAAACCCCATACACACAGTGGTCTTTCTAAGCCCAATCTTAAGAGCCAGCAGTTTGATGTAATGACAGATAAGCCATGCCTGTAACAAGATCATCTAGTTGCAAAGACAAATCAGCCATGCCTGCAACAAGGTTATCTAATGATTCCATGTTTAGATCATTGACCGGATTATCAAGAGCAGGTGGTGAGGCATCTACAGAACTCACTGTAATGGCCTTCTCCAATTGTTGTGCAAGTTCATCTTCCTCAAGTTCAGGCGTTTCCAGATCCCATACCTTGAAAATATTATCAGGCGGCTGGTCTGTCTCACTTGGAACCCTCCATCCAGATCCAACATCAGTATCTTCATCTTTCTTTTTATCATGAGGCTTCGATAGTTTGTTTCGCATGTAGACCTGAAGCATTTCAGTTTCTGCCTCTTGAGTTAGTAAGTTCCTGTTCTCCAGTGCTTCTCCAAGAATTTGTATACTTCCAGTCTCTTGAAATGTAGGAACATCATCAAAAGCATGAACTTGTCTTGGAAACCGATCAAGCTTACCAGATGAAATGTTGTCACTGGAAGATGCTTCAACATTTATAACATCTAGCAAGACATCTTTCAGAACATCCCAACCACTTTCCGATGGTTCTGCATCTTTAACCAAGCAAGAATCCACCCACGCAACATCTTCTGGCGAAAGCGAATCACTTACATGATTGGAGTCATCAGAAACAAGTGAGGAAACAAATCCTTGCCACACATCATCATCCTGTAACTCCATGGACTCATCATCTACTACCTCCATGGCTACAAAATGATCAGAGCCAAGATAAGAATGACACCAGGATGATGGATAAAAGGACTATAGCTAAAAAAAAAAATGGTCGACAATAAAGGGATGCCACTTGCCAGAGACAGACTATATATTAATTTGGGATTCTTTCTTCAGATGGATTGCTTTAAAATGATGGAAAGTTCCAGTCCATGTTATATATGAAGTTGAAGAGCAGTGTAATAATAAAAAAAGAAGGCACAAAAGTAACAATTAGTTCAAGCACATTTGTGGTCAGAAAAAGGTAGATGATCCTTGGTCGGCAAGGTGAAAGATACCAATATACCATTCAACGAGCTTCAAACTTTTGCGTATTTGATTCTAAACTTTTACCATTGATGAATTTGGATCATCATCATCATCAAAGCTCATTCTCAAGATTTTCGGAGTCGGTTACATAGATTTTGGTTCTCCAAGCAATGTGATCTTCCCACATATCTTCGCCTAATCCAAGCTCAATGATATCTTCATTCACCGTCTTCATCCAAGTTTTCAACGGTCGTCCCCTTCGTCTACACCCTCCATTAACTTGTCAATCTAGACATTTTCTAATTGACACCGTGCTTAATCTCCTCCGCACATGACCAAACCAAGTTAAACGTCTTTCTCTAATTTTGTCCTCTATGGGCGCTACACCCAAGTATCTCCTAATTTTTTCATTTCTAATTTTATCCTTACGAGTTTTACCACACATCCACCTTAACATACGCATTTCTGCTACTGCCATCCTATGCGTATGTTGTCCCGTAGTAGCCCAACATTCTGAACCGTATAGCATGGCTGGTCGAACAATTTTCTTATAGCATTTTCCTTTTAACCTTGCAGACATCCTTCTATCGCATAATACCCCTGACGTCATTCTCCATTTCAACCAAACAGCTTTAATCATATGGTCTACATCTTCTCCAATAGCCCCATTCTTAATTAGGAAATGTTGTCCAATAATCTTTTAGGAATGTTGAATATGTATTTAATTACTCATAAAAAAAAAATTCAACTTATATCTTTGAATTACAAAAAAAAAATTCGACATTTTATTAGTTATTGTATCATGATAAGAATTCTATTAATTGGCGTAAAGCCTATGGAGGTTAGGCATGCACCTTGTCTCGCACCTTTTTTTTTTTTTTTTGAAAGGCAAGTAGAGTTTTTATAGGATCCCATAATTCATAAAGATGCCGCAAATTGGGTTTGAACTCATATCCTAGTGATACCATCCGCCAAACTCTAATCGTTGAATTCTCGTACCATTAGCCTTGTCTCACACCTTGATAGTGCCTTTGCACCTTAACTACATTACATATATATTCATGTTTATAATCATTCTGAGATTCAAAATCTCCACTGGAGATGCTCAAAGTCATTCATATTGCAGTAACCCACTACCCTAGTTTCTACAGCATAAATTTCGCAAACCACTGATATTTTTACACTCGTTAAATTACCACCACCACCACTACCACCACAATCACGATCATCATATATTCATTTTCACGCATTGTTGCATCCTCCAATCATAAAATTGCCTTTCCCCATTAAAATCCAATCCATCACAAAAAACCCCACTTTACCAAACCATCACTTTCTTCACTTATTTTCCTTCAATCAACAAAGGGGTTCTCCAATTTTTTGCTTCAAGTAAGAAAAGACTCTACTTTTTGGTTTCCCTAATAGAGAAGATTAGGATCTGGAAAAAAAAAAAAGGAGGGCGTTTAGGGTTTACATCAGGTGGTGTGTAATTTCACAAGAATTGGGTTTTCGAAAACTCGAATGAGAAGATAAAAAAGAGAGAGATTAAAGAGACGTACCGTTTATTAGGGTAGCTTGAAATGAAACCAAGGGAGGAAAGGAGGACCTTTGATAGTGAAACGTGGGAAAGGCAAAGTTTTTAAATGTGGTGTTCGAGTTTCTTCACAGTGAAGAGAAGATTAGGATCAGAAAAAAGGGAGGGCAATAGAAAAAAATGGGTATTCCGTTGCCGGGACTTGAACCCGGGTCTCTCGGGTGAGAGCCGAGTATCCTGACCAACTAGACTACAACGGATTCGTGCAGTTTGAATATATTTTATCATATTTGTATAGTACAGTGTTTATAGGTGGGCTTGTGGTAGTGTCATGGTGGCAATTGTCTACTACAGAGGTGCTAAAGGTGGTGTGGTTCAGGAGTCGAAATGGTGATTGACTCGTTAGAGATGGCAGTGAGATGAATTTTCACGGATTTCGCCTTGCCCACTCCGTTTGGGACGGTTTTGGATACACCTAAACGGATTTTGGAGCGCATACATATTTTGACAGATCCGCCCCACGAATATCCGTTTAAATATGAAAATTACTCGAATACCCTTGACCTTTAAAAAGAAAAAAAAAAAAAAAAAAAAAACCTAATCGTACTTTTGCTCTACCTCTCACTCACTATGCCTTTCACTTCTCTTGAGATGTATGCAGTGGAGGAATAAGTTGGGTATGATTTGGGAATTCATGTTGAGGAAGATGATGGTGAGGTAAAAAAAGAGGAGGGTGGCATGGTGGGAAACCACTGCTGAGTTATAGGGAAAGATGATCCAGTGATACAAATGGTGGGGTCTGTTAAGGCCTATCGCCGGTGAGCTACCGGGACTATGATCGAGCTCCTAGTCAGTGGTAGCAAAGAAGATCCTATCCGCTCACTCGATCGAGTAGAAGATTTGATCATTTGATGGGTTATTGTGCGGATCTGATGTGTTGACGGTGGCCTGACTGTGAAAAAATAAAGTGAATTGTACATTTTGATTCATGGGGTTTTCTTTCTTCTTCTTTCAATTAATTGCCTTGTCTGTTTCATCCTACTACCTACGATGGTTTTTTGGACTGTTTGGAGTTTAACACTAGGGTTGCAGACAATCAATCACTTGCATCTTGTAGTTTTTTTTTTCCCAAACAACCATTGAGCTTGATTTAGGTTTTGATGATTTTTCTCAAGTAATGTTTCGTTACTGATAGTTGTAGTGTTCACTAGGCAAACATCTATCAAGCAAACCATCAACATCATCAGTCTCACATGCAAGTTTGGATTGAGGCATTTTTTGCAGATTCATCTTCACAAGCAACAACACACAAAATAGATGAAGAAAAAAAGAGAAACCCCAGTTCCCTCGTCTGTTTCTCTCAAATCGATTCACTTTATTTGGATTAATAAGTATTTCGATCGTTCCTCCACTGCATTGTGGTTTGAGGGAAGTTTCACCGACTGGTTTGAAGCTCCAACTAGGCCATCTGTTGAAAAGAACAATTTTTTTTAAATGGATATTTTGGGGCGAGGCGGATATCCGCCAACCCGGCTGGAGCGGGGATGGTTTTTGAAAAATTCTATAAACGGATATTTGGGGCGGATTCGGGGATCTGCGATCCCCAATGGGGGGGGATGGATTTGTCTAAATCCGCTCCAATCCGCCCTGT
This sequence comes from Berberis vulgaris, assembly GCA_963556465.1. NCBI lineage: Eukaryota > Viridiplantae > Streptophyta > Magnoliopsida > Ranunculales > Berberidaceae > Berberis > Berberis vulgaris. The sequence continues at coordinate 4,834,852 of OY747124.1, read as the reverse complement.
TGCTATCCCTATGACTTGTACAAAGTAATTGATATAATGCATAATAACCTCACTAAAGAAAACATGGAGCTATGGTAAATGAAGACGATGAACGAATTTTACTAAGGCTTCGCTTGGTATACGATAAAATGATGCATATGCAAAAGTTTATGGCGGTTACATAAACTTGAGTGTTTGGTTGACTTTGCAAAAAACAGTTATTGAAATTTGAATTCAGGACCTCCATATCTTCTAGATATAAAATTCGCTAAACTTTGCGGGACAAAATCTCTTGCATTACTTTGCAAAACTCTCATCGCCTCCTCTTACTTGAATTCTACTCCCAACTCCTTAAAAACACCCCAACCATCACCACCACAAGCACTGCCATTACCACCACCATAGCCACCGCCACCACCTCAACCACCATAATATAACTACCTTCACCACCACTGCGACATCCACGATCACACTATCATACGCTATTAACCACAACCACCACTAACTTCACTTAGGGATGGAAACAGGGCGGATTTGGGCAAATTCATCCCCGTCCCGCTGGGAATCGCAGATCCCCAAATCTACCCCAAATATACGTTTATACAAAATTTCAAAAATCATCCCCGCTCCGCCCGGATTGGCGGATATCCGCCCCGCTCCAAATATCTGTAAAAAATACAATAATAATAAAATAAAATAAAATAAAAATAAAAATAAAACTGTAACATAGCATTTCTTTCTCTTTCAGGCCAAATTCACTTGTAAGCCACAAACTCTACAGAGAAGGAGACACACAGAGTTTGTTGTGTCTAACTGGAAATGAGTAAGCTTGATTGAATTTGAGTTTCAGAACAACATATCGAACCACTAGCACCAGATCGAACCACAAGAACCACCAAAACCAGATCGAGCCACCGTCAACCCACCAACTTCCCTTTCTCCTCCATCGACATCGACAGCGATGGTCGTTTCTCTTCATCAAGCCTCCATCATTCGAATCAAGAGAAGAAACGGGAGAAGAAAAAGAAAAGAAAACAAGGAAGCGAAATTCGTTCTCTTATGTGGACGAGTTATCTTCTCTGTGTTCTACTCACACAATCACTCTTTGTTTTCTTTCTCTGTTAGTGCGGGCAGTGTTGGCGTTCTTGCTGATCGTGGCGCTTAGGCCAAATTTTTCGTTGTAGGCGCGTTTTGTGGTGTTTGGTCGTATCCACCCTGTACGGGTATGTTTTGTTTCCTCTGTGTTATCAGATATATTATATTGTTACACTAGATGCTTGTATATTGGTTTTGTCGCTATGACTCTGACGGGGCGAATCAAATATACTTATTTTGTTCAAATTTTTACCGTAGTTTTTATTTCCGTTTCATTCTCGTATCAAGAATGTATTATATTATGATGTTGTGGTCGGTTACGATCCGCCTGTATTACGGGTTAGTTCATGCATCAGCAAGCTGCAATTCCCGTGGCGGGTCTGGGCGTGACAACAAACCCACAACACCACGAGATTTACATTAGCTTCCCTTGCCATCATATGGGGTTAAACCAACATTTGTACAAAGTTTTTTTTTTTTTTCCTTCATTTAAGCATTGATGAAGAAACTTCTATAACAAATATCAGAATTTGTTTATATAACCTTGTCTAATTAAATTGTCCGTTTAACATGAGATTGTTCGACAAAAGTTATTATCATTTGTTCTATTTAGATATAGAGTTTATGCATTTGGGACTTCATGTATCATAAAAGACAGTAGGACCAAATCGCTGGCAAGGTTTGAATCTTGAACCTGTAATTTCATCTATCACAGTCCTACGTTGAGCTAGTACCCCATTGACGACATGGATGGCTTCGAAAACATGAGGGTTCCAATAAATACACTAGCTAGAAGATGAGAGATTCTTACTTCTTGTGGAGATTAAATAAAATTATTATATTTGAGATTTGGACTTTTTTTTTTTTTTTTTTGTAAGAATGTTTGTGTCTTCTTCACATAATGATTATACTTTAACAAGTCTCTTATATCAACCACAATGCATAGCATTTTAACTAGCTTAAACAAATCCTCACAAAATCACACAAACTAAGCAAAACAAACACAACATTCCAATTTTGTCAGTGAAGACACTAAATACAAAGTAATTATTTCAAAACATACAACAAGACTCTGCAAGATTCCTCTGTTCTTTTGTTCTTCTCTCTGTGTTCTCGTCTTTCCAGCCTGTTCTTTTGGCTCTCACTCCCTTAAGTACCACTCTAAATGCACAAATAGATTCAGCAGAAACTCAACCAACCATACTTTCTCTTATCTCCTTTTTCATTCTAGTGTCTGAAACTCGCAATGTTATCAACATACTTTGTGCTTAGCTTACTCTTTCAGAGCACAATTTCAACAAGTGCTGGAAATGGTGGGTCTAATGATATGGTAGTAGTAGAAGAAGCCTACTTAAAATGGGTCAAACAAATGGATTCAGTGACCCATTCTCAATTCAACAAGGCAGATAACAAAATGAAGCCTTGTTTGAGCTTAACAGTGCGTAAAAAGGCGAAGAATGGCGAGTTCCATAGTGTTCAAAAGGCTATTGATTCGTTACCGGTTGTTAATCGATGTAGAGTGATTATAACCATCCATGCAGGAACATACAGGTATTACTGAGATTTTTTGAATTTTTTTTATTGAGTGTTTTTTTTTATAGTAATTCTACACTGCCTTGTTTAGGTGTCTCTTTTGCGTCTATTTAATTATTTTTACATTTTTTATCCATTTTTTTTAAAACAAAATTACAAAAATCATCCATAGAAGGGGTAGAAGTGTAAAAAAAAAAACCCCTAAAAAACATCCAAACAAGACAGCGTAGAAATTTTTTTTATTTTTTTTTTGGCTAGATAATAATATTCTTGAGAAATGTAGGGAGAAAATTGATGTTTCTGCAACCAAGGCATACATAAGCATAGAGGGTGTTGGAGCAGATAAGACCATTATTGAGTGGGGAGATAGAGCTGATGAAATGGGCCCAAGTGGAAGGCCCATGGGCACTTTTGGTTCAGCAACTGTTGCTGTTAATTCATCTCACTTCATTGCCAAAAACATCACTTTTAAGGTCATTTCCATTACTATAAAAACCAATTTACATTTTCCTTGATATGAAACAAACATTGTTTGCTTATGATGTTCGTTGCAGAACAAAGCACCATTACCGCCTTCAGGGGCTCTAGGAAAGCAAGCAGTGGCACTTAGGATCTCGGCAAATTATGCAGCATTCATTGGATGTAAATTCATTGGGACACAAGACACCTTGTATGATCATAAAGGGCGACACTACTTCAGAGAATGTTACATTGAGGGCTCAGTCGATTTCATATTTGGTAATGGTCTATCTCTTTATGACGGGTGCCACCTACATGCCATAACAAATAGCTATGGTGCATTGACCGCGCAAAAAAGAGATAGCATGCTCGAAGAAACCGGGTTCTCATTCATCAATTGCAGGGTTACTGGGTCAGGTGTGCTTTACTTGGGCCGGGCTTGGGGCACTTTCTCTAGGGTAGTCTTTGCTTACACATACATGGACAAGATTATCACCCCTAAAGGGTGGTACAACTGGGGAGACAAGAACAGGGAAATGTATGTAACATTCTCATCTCTTTGAGTAATTTTACGCTGTCTTGTTTGGATGTCTCTTTTATGTTTCTTTGGAGTTTTTTTACCCATTCTTTTTAGAATTAATCGATATTGATCCCATCCCTAACCAGCTTAGTCTCTTTTATGATGTTGATCAGTTCTATACGCGTTATGATCAAACATGAAAATCTAATTTTCTTCGGTTGATTATAATCATTTATGTTTTGCGATTTTGTGTTGCAGGACAGTATTTTATGGACAATACAAGTGTTCAGGCCCAGGAGCAAACTTTGGAGAAAGAGTGTCATGGTCAAGGGAGCTGACCCAACAAGAAGCTAAACCATTCATTTCTCTCAGTTTCATTGATGGATATAAATGGCTTTCCAACTTGAAATTGTCCTGACTTTCTTTATTTCATCCCCTTGTAGATGATATTATAGAACTTGTATACAAAATTGAATTGTCTCTTATTTTATTTGATGGATTATGAGCACCCTTGACCAATGTACTTTTGTACTCATTAGTACTTTGTATTTTCAAAAGCAATGGAGCCCATAGACATCAATTTGGGAGGTGAATCATAATTAGGCATTCATTTATGTTGGAAAACCCTACTTCACACCACCAAAAACACTTTTTCACACTATTAATTTTTTTTTTTCCTTTTTTACTCACACCACCAATAAATATGCATATCCTAGTAGAGAAACCCAAACTCAAAACGAAAAAATTCAAAATAGGGTAACTTTCAACCAATTTAAATCTTCAATTGAGATCAATTCTCAAGCTCATCAAAACACAAAAATGGTAGTATTCTGAGTTATCTAATAAACACAACTTGAATTACTTGAAAATATTTTGAAATGAGCAAGTTATGATCATTTTACTAAAGTTGCGCAAATTTATCTCGCAATGAAAACGGGATAGTATCATTGACTTTCGGCCAACTTATATGCTTGATCGGGATCGATTCTCAAGCTCATAAAAGCACGAAAACTGTAGTACTCTGAGTTAAACACAACTTGAATCACTTGAAATGTTTTGAAATAAGCAAGTTATAGTCATTTTACTAAAGCCACGCAAATCTATCTCACAATGAAAATGAGATAGTGTCTCTGACTTTTAGTCAATTTATATGTTTGATTGAGACCGATTCTCAAGTTGATCAAAACACAAAAATTGTAGTGCTCTGAGTTATCTAATAAACAAAACTTGAATCACTTGAAAATGCTTTGAAATGAGCAAGTTATGGTCATTTTACTAAAATCGCGCAAATCTTTTCGAAAAAATTTGCTAAATTTCCTGTTCGCCCAAAACAATGCAAATTTTTGCAAAAACCTCACATTGTCTCAGGCGAACAATAATTTTTTTTTTTTTGTGATTTCTGATTTTTTTTTTAAAGTTTACATTTTTTTTGTGATTGAAAATTTTTCTGAAGTTTCCGGGAGATTAATTTGTTTTTCTGAAAGTTTTTTGGGGAGGTTGCGATTTTTAAGGGTTTTTTTTATTTTGATGGAGAGGGAAGAGATTTTCGAGGGAGCGGGAAGAGATTTGAATGTAAGAGAGGGAAGAGATTTGAACGGGGAGGGAAGAATCGTGTTTCGATATGAATAGGGAAGGGAAAATATTGGTTTTTTATTTATATAGATGGTGTGAAAAAGTATGATGGTGTGAGAAAGAAAGTAGATGGTGTAAAAGAATAAAATAGTGTGAGAAATTACTTATGATGGTGTGGAGTAGTCGATGCCTTTATGTTAGTTGTCGGTGAACCCTTTGTATATGTCCTTAGCTTATATGAAAATTCTAGGGGCGAGGGTTTGAGAGCGAGGGGCGCCCTCGCCCCACTCCCTATACTTACTCTAGCTTATATGATTCAACTCAGCCCTTCTAGCTGTCGAGGATATGGGCGAGGGGCGGGTATTATCACTCATCCCCTCGAGATTCGCAAAGTTGTGCATTTCGAGAGAACATGCGCGCATCTTGAGGGGGATGAGCGGTCACACTCACCCTCTCGCCCATTTCCTCGCCATTTAGAATTTTTGGATTCAATTACAGGAGGCTAAATAATATATATAAAGGGAAATTCTAAATGACGTGGAAAGGGGCGAGGAAAGATACATGAAAGTGCGTATCTCAAGGGCCTTTTGCGCATCTCAAGAGAGGTGAACGGTTGCACCACTCCCTCGCCCCTTTCCTCGCTATGTAGACAAACCCATATATAAAGAACCCGTCTAAGTGTCGAGGAAAACAGCGAGGGACCCCATAGGTGGAGGAGACCGTCCATCCCCCCGGAATGCGCGCTTGATTTTTCAACGCACACATCCCGGGGGGAATGGACCGCCGCCCCCGGCCCCCCGCTGTTTTCCTCGCCATTTCCCTCGACAGTTAGAATTTTTGATATATAAAACACAAAACTAAATTTGGATTTGACTGAAGGACACAAAATCTAGAAAGAGTCCAATACCCTCCATGTATGTGATCTTTGACGAGTATGGATAGCCACAACCATTCAAAGAAGGGTCATTTTCTGACCAGATGGCTCTGTTCCTCATGACCCAGACATACTAGTCACTCTACTTACTCCATGACAAAACCCTAAAAGAAAACCAAACCAAAACAAACCACACTCACATAAAGAGAGTCTTCTTGTTGAAAACTAGATAGAATCATTGCCCACCTTGTTATATACTTACATAATCAACCTTTATATTCAAGCTTTTTACCAAAAACTCTTTATTTAGATGAAGAAGCCAACAAGTGATGGATGAGCATAATGAAATAGAAACCATTAGGTGCAAACTTCAAACAAAACTCTTTCTTGAGGGCATTATTTATGCCCTTCTACATCAACACTAAATAGTAAAAATCTCAACTATAACTATGTGCTTGTGATGAGTGAGTTACTCATTTCACACCATAAAAACTTTTGTAAAGAAAAGCTAAAAACAAGTATGTATTTTCCTAAATTAAACCTCTTCTTTCTTTGTTTCTTAATAACAAAGATGAGAGACATTTTTGTACACTTGGTGGATACTATATTTGTGGGTTAATTAGGGTTTGCAGTAAAATAAGCAAGGACACCAACTAATGGTGCATTGATGTAGGTTGTGGGTTCGGACTGTCGAAAATCAGCACGGTCATCTCCATAGACATCGTCTTCCCCTGGGCCGCCAGTCACAGCACCAATTAGGGGATTGGGGTTAGGATTGGATGAGTTGAAGTAAACTGAACCTTCCTTGCACGCAATAAATTGGGGGTGATCTTTGATTGATGGTAGCGATGAGCCACGATGATGGATCCGTTGTGGGTACTTATTTCCATAGCCCACCATGTATGACATGCCCATTGGATTGTTGCCCAAAATGTAATCAACCTGCATAATTTGTACTTTCATTAAGACTGAAAATTTTCATTAAGATAGTTTCCTAGGAATTACTATGTACCTCTGTTGTTGCATCTGTGTTATTTATTAAGACTGAACATTTTCAAGATATACCTGTTTCTTTGCTTGTTGATGCAGAGATGTAGGTCCAATACTAACTGATCCACAATTAACAGTTTGCGATGTTCGTGAAAGATAATTAGCATACACAAGGAGAAGAAATGAGATCGTCGTCACATGTTGCATGTTGCTACCACCGGGTTTATATATAAGTCCGCCAGGGGTGAACTCAATGTGGGACGAAGCTGATTCTGGTATCAGAGTGCACATGAAGCTATCGGCCGATGCTTTATAAGACTCAAGATCATTCACATTCTCCTCGAGAAATTCCTGGATCGATAATCACGTAAAATTGAGAGATATAATACACATTGCTAGATTGTAACAAAGTTTATGAAAAACATGATGAGCTAAATTACCTTGGAAACAAGAACATTGAGTCCAGCATGTTTGTTGTCCCAACCAAACTCATTGATGTTATCTTCAGCACCAAGAGTTTTACCATTGTTTTGTATATAACTGAGATAAGTATCACTTTGAGAAGCCCTTCTAAGCCATGCTGCTCCCCATAAAAGCTCATCCTGTGTGGTAAAATATCAAAATTTTTAGCTTAAATTATCGACTTTCCATAAAGTGAGGACGCTAGATCTCATGTGGGATGTGTAGGGCGCATCATAAATACTTTCAATAATAACTATTTTATAGCCCCTGCATTATCCAAATGCGATTTTTACCCTACATACTAAATTTTTTTTTGTCAAAAATTTGCATGAAGAAATTAAGAGAATGGATTAACCTGATATCCATCAAAGTCGCAATAGAATGGGCAAACACCGGACCTAATATTCTCGTTATCACTATAAGCTCCTTTATAATTATCGGCATATTGAAAGGCCTGAACTGCATTTCTCAGTAGAGTCTCTGCGTAACCTGGATCATATGACTTGAATGCCATCGACGCTGCTGCCAATGCTGCAGCGGTTTCCCCTGCCACATCTGAAGCCGTATTTGGTGCAACCACAGTGTACACAGTTCGCTCTGTGTCCATGTCCTCTGGCCTCTCCCAACAATTATGGTCTTTAATTGGATCACCCACCTATAAACACAAAACAAAATTACATTACAATTGAGAACTAAACAATCGCCCCGCAAGTTAGCAAAAATACAAATGTGATCAGCCAAATTAATCTCATTGTATTGCATAAATGCAAGTTGAATTTTGTCATGTCGCCAATGGAGTACCAGCTGAGTGGTATGCTGATGGCGGATGGAATCATAATTCTAAGGTTCAAACTCTGTCAGCGATATTTGGGGTGGAAAGGGGTTATGAAAAAAATAAAATTGGGTTGAGTGATTCGGAATTTCGAACAGGGATTGGGCTTGGGCTTGGGCTTGAGTTTTGGAGTTAGGTAAAAGGTGCCAAATGGAAACCTAGAATAAGGGGCAACTAACTTGATTAGCTTATAATGACCTCATCTTTGTTTCAAAATGCGAAAACAACTCCCAAAAATGGCCAAAAATCTTTGATTAGTGGTGGGCCCAGGCCCATAACAAGACAAAGCCCGTGGAGGTCACGGAAGTTCATGATCACGGGTTCCTTCAGTTACAACTTACAAAGTCGCAAAAAAGGCCCCAAAACTTCCCAAACTACCAACTGACATTACAAAAAATTACAATAAATGCCACAATGACAGTTACTTACCTGAACAAAAATCCGGTCCGGCTGTGAAACAGTCTTGAGCAGATAATCCGTCCCCCAGCGAATTGCAACCAAAGCATTCTTCAGCTCATTCGGCGGCATTGAGTCTCCGAATTCAATGACACTCCACGCGAGCATGGTCGTAGAAAATGCCATTGGGAATCCGAATTTTACGTTGTCACCAGCATCATAGTACCCTCCAGTTAGATCAACCCCATTGGTGGAACCATCACCTAGTCCAGAATTAGCGCGCCAAGTCATACGTTGGTTTGATGGAAGCACACCGGAGCGTTGTCCTTCAAAAAATAATATGCATTTTGATAATGCGTTTTGGTAGTCATGAGAACTGACTACCAAATGTAACGAAATAAGGAAAAGGAAAAGTGATACAGGAAACACTAATATGGAAGTGGTCGTGGTGATGGAGGGGTTCATGGTGATGGAGGTGGTTTGGGGTGGTGAGGAGTGCAATGGAGGGAAGTGGTGGGAATTTATTATAGGGAGGGTGGTGGAGGGAAGGAGTTTTTAAAGGGTGGTAGGGGGTGGTTGGTCACGAGAAATGGCAAAAGTGGGAAGTTGGGGTTTTAGGGTGGTGGGGGGAGTGTGTGAGAGTATTATATGGAAAGCTATATGAAGGTGGGGGGGTGTCAGTAAACTCACATGCAAAACTATATGAGTCCCACAAATGGGATTGTTAGGAGGATGTGATGGGGTCCCTAAAGAAAAAAAGTGGAGGGGGGGGGGGGGGGGGTTTGCTATTTTGGGTTGTTAACAAGTGGGTGAAAAAGGGTTGTGAAGTTTAACAAGTGGGTGAAAAATGGTTGTGAAGATTTGGTTAGGCAAGTTTGATGTAATTTGTATGTCTAAGAGCATCTTCAATAGAAGACCCTAAATCGGAAACGAAACATAAAGTTTAAATGGATTTAAGGGAATGTTAGACCGAAAACGCCTAAACATATAGGGTTTTAAGTGCTTTGTCTCCCAAAAGCCCGAGTTTCGTAAGGTCCTCAACTAAATTTACGGGTTTAAGTGACGTTCATTATAGCACCGAGGAAAATACGGATTTAGAGAAAAAAACTAGGACGGGTGGAATTTTGGGTTGTGAACAAATGGGTGAAAAAGGGGTGTGGAGTTTAATTAACTTGGAAGATTTGGTTAGGCAAGTTTGATGTAATTTGTAAGTATAAGAGCATCTTCAATTGGAGACCCTAAATCGGAAACAAAACATAAGGTTTAAATGGTTTTAAGTGAATGTTAGACTGAAAACGCCTAAACATATAGGGTTTTAAGTGCTTTGTTTCCTAAAATCTCAAGTTTTGTGAGGTCCTCAAATAAATTTAAGGGTATAACTGGCATTCGTTGTGGGCACCCAAAAAATTATGGGTTTAGGGACATGATTGGAGATGCTCTACGTGACTAACTACTTAAAGGATTCTTAACCAAGAACAATTATTCTCTTGTTTTTCTCTTGAAATGACATTTATTTGCTAATGCTTGTTTAATATAATTATGGATTTTGGAAATATGTGATAACTTGTCTTGTATAAGTTTATTAAAAATTACTAATTGTCTCCTTGCCTAATTGGTGTTATTGTTCTTTACATAATTGATTGATTAAATCACATGCACTGTCCATATCAAACACAATTTTTAGTCATTAATCAATCTATTTAAATGGGAATATTGAACTTTAAGAATCTTTGAAATGTAAAAAGTACATAGTGATTTTTAACCTAATTAGAAACATAAATATCCCCAATTCTAGCTGGCCTGTGAAAGGGGCGAGGCTGCTGCCTGAGTGGGGTAAAAAGACAATTTTGCCCCCCCCCTCCCCCCTTTTTAACATCCTTTTTGGAGAAGGTGTTTAAAGAGGGGGGGCAAAATTATATTTTCGCCCCTAGGCAGCAAACCAGGTTGGGGGACCCAGGCCCTGTAGAATTACTCCATAAATATTAATGGAAGTGCATATATACACCACCCTAGTTTCTTTATATTTAATGTTCCTAATCAAATTGATTTTCTTGCTCTAATGCAAGTGACATTAGCATAGATTAATATATATATATATATCCAAATTATCTCATTATCTTTTCCTTCTTCAAGGGTTGATATATCCAACCAGGAACATCTTTTGAAGCATTGATCTTACTATCATTTCCTTCTAAATTCTAATAAAAGTGATTTTTATTTTCAAGAGTCTTAAGATGTTTAAGACATTTTAGGTTCAAAATCAGAACAATTACATCCCCAAATTAATATTAATATTAGCAAATGAAGGTCAAATCATATCATAATAGAGATCCAAATTCTACACCACAGTAAAGAAAAATCACTAAAATTGGGTGTATCATTTAAAAAAAAAATTATTACAAAATTCTTTACCGCGTAAAAATTGAGAATCCTACATGCGGGAGCACGCGATCTCCATACCCTTACTTGTTGAGGTTCGCTACTAGCATTTTGATACTTGAGAGGAATCTAATTAGTACTATATGGAATAGTATCAAAATGCAAGTGTGACTCATATTTTATCTAAATTTTCGACCTTTTTGGTCTCACTCAAGCATCAACTATATTACTTATCACACTCAAAGTGAAAAAGAAAAAAGATTTTTATTCCTCCAACTTGGAAGATCTATTCTACTCTTTTTTTTTTCCCAAGTATATCTGCAGCACTCATATGAACCCTTAACTCCCCACCCAGTGTTCTCTGAGCAGCCAAGCCTTCTTGAAGATTATTGGTAGCTTGTGAGGTGGAGAGCACAAAATGAACTTTTCGTCTACTAGAAGATAAACAAAAAGAAAGTAAAACAAACCCAAAAGGTCTGAAGCTTCAACTGCCTCCAATTGTTATAAAGAAGTTTTCATTGTTTTTGTAGGACTTTTAATTTCTTTAATTGATGCAAAACTTGAAGAGTTAACACTTCTATGTTCAGAGACTGTTTTTAGATCCCCCAGTAGATTATTTTAACAAGGTTTCGCAGTTTTGGGTTATAAAGATAATCATGCAAGGTGGTATCTAACAATAGTTAATGAGAAAATGATTATAAACTTTACGACATCATCGATGAGAGTGCCAAAGTGTAGTGGTTGAGATTCTTATCCCATTTTTTGAATGCATAGTTATACTGGATTCACAAAAGTCCTTATTCCCGCGCCACAACAAGAAATATTGAAATATAAATATCCGTGACTCTTGAAGGCACATTAAGAAATTTTTTTGTTAACAGTGAACAAGATATTAAAAAATTGTCCATATGTAAGATCAAAATTATTGATACGGCCTTTTCTACATAAAAAAAAGAATAATTTGTTACAATAAAACCATAAGTGATGTGGATTATGAACTACGTGGAAGTGAGTAGCGCAAATATTGGTGAGAATCCAATGCCCCAAAAACCTAAGGGTTCCTCCCCAAGGTCCATCCATAAATGTTGAGTCAGGACCTAAGATCAAGCTGAAAGGCATAGCAAATGCAACAAATATTGAATAATTTCTGGGATAAAATTTCAAATGGAAATGACAAAGAATTATGTGTTGGTGGTAATGATATAATGGAGTGAAGTGCATTATACGATCAGTGTAGGCATAGGCATGATGGAGTAGTATGTCGAAGACTTGAAGGTATGGAAGATTATTGAGTATGGAGTACCAAAAGAGCGTAGATGTTGATACCTCGAAGCTGACACGAACCAAGATTATGAGAGAGTTCAGAATATCTGATTTTTACAGAACTTTGTGAATATATTCCATGAGCTACCAATTAGTCAGGTTGATTTTTGATGAAGATTCTGATCAACATGGGTAGATGAAGCATTGATGCTTATGGGGACCAAATGCAGCCCAAGTAAGCACCATCTAAATCAAACTAGACAGACACATAAATAGATGTTAACTTTAAATTGCAGAGGCAGGTGAGGTGGTCAAGGGATAGGATCTCAAAATAGTGTGAAATTTGAAGTCTGCATCCTGCACAACAACTTCATTAACTGACATTAAGAGCTCAATACTGGTTAGAAGTTGAAACAACAGAGAACTCGCAAAGTAGGAAAATTTATCACATGGGATCTTACCCTTATGTCAGCTGATCAATAGTCCTCTAGTTTCAGCCAATAGTGTTCCGCCATTGAAGCATTGATACTCGATTGTCTAAGCAGTGGCGCACATTAGTTTCAGAAGCAAGAACATTAATAATGAAAGTCATGATACTAGTAACCTTGTACCTGATCAGAGCTATTTCCTTTAAATGCGAATGAGCCTACAAGCAACCATAAACCACAACAAATCACTGTCCATTCTGCTTGGCCACAATTCGTCAAAGCCATGAATCAAGGCAGCCTGATATGTTAGACAGGATTCACACAAGTCTCAGAAATTTGTATTTACCCATTTCTTCATCCATAATTTCGATAAATAGATTGCCCACTGCCTACAGATGTTTGTGTATTGGCAGCTGAATGGAATAAAAACTTTGCTAAGGAAATAACAGGGAGATTTGAGAATTTGGAGCATCAAAGTTGAATATATCTATTAACATGTGAATTTGATGGTGTATAATCTGACTAAGTTAAAAATGTCTATAAACATGTGATTTATGTACGTGTTTGTATACAATTGTTTGACATAGGCATAGTTGCACAATTCTTCAGCAGCTTGTTCTTGGAGTGACAATAATAGGCGAGCAGAAGGCCTTTTAGGACTCTGATCTAATTGTTGAGAAATGCAACTGCGCCTGTAAAAGAACAGCCATATTCTATATTGGTACATGACGAAGTTGCATACATTTACGAAGAAAATAGAAACAAATAAATAAGTGGGCAAGAGTAGAGAAATAGGGCAGAACTAAATACCAAATGCTTCTCATGACGACTGGAAGAGAGTAACAGTGGCAATATATCCATTCTTCATTACCTGATGCAATATTAGAACAGTGGGATCATTAGATTATTACTTTTCAATTATCAAATAGCTATAGACGGGATCATAAGAAGTTGGAAGGATGGTAAACAAAATCCACCTCAAATGCAACGTTTTGGTACCCATACACCAAAGTGGAACCAAAAGGATTGTTCGTGGATCCTTGTGTTTGGATTGCAGCTCGTCCACAATCACCAAGGATTTCCTACAATCATGTGTAGTTCTGTGATTATTATAGCTATAGATGCTATACAGTCAGAAAACTAACACACCACCCTGACTAACTAAACAAGGAAGTGGATGAAACTGATATCAGATATGGTAGCAAACAAAAAAAACATTACAAAAAAACAGAGAGATGATCACAACTGGCAGTTTCCTGGGATAAACAAAATAACAGATATAACAAAAAATAACAAGTCCTTGCCTCTTTGCCCTAATTATCAGTCTGTACCAGAATCTCGGAAGGATGCTAAAACAATATACACAGACCACTTTGACTTGCGAGCTATGCATTATAAACACTTTCCTCCAGATTACACATTATGCATCAGTAACTTGTGCCAAAACGTTTGAACATGTTTCTTCTAGCTTCTTATTGTCCTTGTTTCTTAATCCACCAGAATCTGACTTTTCATCATATCTCTCATCTGACCATTTCTTGGTCATTTCATAGTCTCGCAAACCATTCCACAAACATTTTTTCTTTAATGTCCATTGTTCTATTATTGATAGCAAAAGTTGATCTACTGATGTTTATTTGAATCCATTAGTTTGACTTCCATCATTCATGGGATGAGCTTGATGTCTCCCACTGTTTGGGGACACTGACTCAGCAACAGTATATGGATCATACTGAAGATCTAGATCCAGATATAATCTGAAGCATACTAAACATGTCATTGTTCTATATTTTATAGAATGTTTCTCTTTACAACCTCACACATATAAAAGCGACAGGTAGGAAGAAGAAAAGGCTTTAGTTTAAATCTAATTAGTCAACCAGACTAATAGTAATATCTTCCAGCAAGTCCTCAAATGGAAAACGGTGCAAAATCCATCTAATATTTTAAAATAGGAACAAAGAAGGTATAATAACTGATGAGGAGATGATATATCTAAGGAAATGCTAAATCATAAGACAAGCAGTAGACCTGAATGCACTACAAAAGTTACTTGCAAGTAGCAATATGAATACAAGAGAATTCAGGAAAATTGCACAATTCATGAGACCAAACGCTCTACCTTTACTTGCTCCCACTTTGTGCTTGGTGTGATGCAACTTTTAGGAGTATTTCCTTCTCCAAATGGCACCCTGCACGCTGAGAAAGAAGACACTTTAGGAAATGGAAGTATATCTGAATCTCTAGAGAAGACAGAATATGTCCAAAAAAAAAAAGGGATGACCAGCTTACACTCGAAACCATTGTCCTCGGGACCATAAATAACAAAGTTGCATTTTATGTAGGAGTTGAAATCTGCATGTCCAGGAAAGTTTGTGTGCAGAACAAACTTCTTGATTTTATGACTCTGCAGAGGTACCATGGTTATTTCACACAACACAAAATCAAGAAACAATAGGAATCACCAATGAGAACGTCAATAAGAATGAACCACCTGTCCATCAAATAAAATGTCCAGGCCACGAGTAAAATAATTATAGAAGTAATCACCACATAGAGTGGTACGTGGCCGAGGGTCTGAGGCAGAGTGGATGACCATTTGATCGACCTGGATGAGAACAAACATTGAGGTTTTTAAGAATAAAAAGGATAATTACGAATTTAAGAAAGTTTGAAATATGTGGACACCATCGCATGACTAAAATCAGACAAACACATATCCACTGGTTAATGTTTTTATTATAGTCATTACATCACTCGAGGGGAACTTTAAATAGGAAGTGTGTCAACAAGAAGAAGAATTCTCAGTTATACATTGAAAAGTAGCAAATACTCAACCATTTACTAATCATCTAACTGTCAGTTCATAATAGAATAAACGATATTCAAACCATATAGTAATCATCAACATACAAACTGTTAGAGTTCATAATAGAATAAAAGATATGGAATCGTGAAGAGTCCTGCAGTGATAAACATAGATAATAAGAGGTCAAAAAGAGATGGGTGGCCTGTGTCATTCAGAGAAGTAATGGGTGGAGCCTCGATTGGAGAATTGATTAGTTTTGGAGGTCAAGACCACCTTTGCCTAATGGTTTCAAAACATGAAAAAATTTCTTGCAAAAACTTTTGAGATAGTTTAGAAAACATGTGCAAATATAACATATTGTTGAAACTGAGCCTTTCAAGCTTGGAACTCAAACAAGCTGCTGATAGAAGGTGAATCATTATAGACCCATTCTTCGACAATGTAAAAGAAAAACTTCTGTATGGTTCCCAAAAGAACCAGACAGCTTTACCTGCTTTTGATGAACTCCACAAGGACGTCCCAAGTCAGTCCACACATCCTGTGTAACATATGAGGTATCAAAAGACTGAAAAAATAATTAACCAATTATTGACTTCATATCGAAATGGCAAGAACTATGAACACCAGGGAAGGAACATCAAATGGTTTGCATGTTAAGAAATAATAGTTTTTCACTAAATTACCACTAGCTAGTATTACTATCCATCTTCTCTACATGTTCAAGCCAACTCAAACCAAGATAAAAGAGAATTATGCCAGCTAAACAGTTGTTGTAATGTATTTTTTCCAACACGACATGGAAATAGGGTATGCCATTGCTCTTGGTCAACCTCAACTAAGTTTGAATGGTACATTTTTTCTGAAATTCGAGCCTAACAAAAATCTTTTCCAACATTAGCAGCAACCTCTGTAGCAACTTTCTCACATCATCAAGGACCACGGAAACCCATCTCCTCCTCATGAATTACTTGGAGAAACCTATTCGAATTCATACAGCTGAACAAATGTGACTCACACTTTTGGCAAACTAGATAATCAATAGTATGAAGGTATTGACACCAACCAACCATTACGAGTGTTTCACACTTTTGCATCTAAGAACATATTGATAGATTCTTGTAAGTTGTGTTCCTTTGACATAGAGAATTCCCCAGTTAGCTGGTAATCAGCTGGTAAACTAGGAGTTGTAAAGTAAAATGGCTCTGAAAAGCATCTTAAGAAACAGCCATTTTGCATCAAAACCATGATCTGTCCCAATAGTAATTGGACATAATCAAAAGCAGAACTAGTATTACAAAAGTGAAGGCATGGACTAATGAATGAATCGATTTCACAAAATGATACAAGATAACTAATTTCACAAAATCATACAAGAGAATGTATAATATCTGAGAAGTATGACTGACCTGTGGTGATGCACCAAATGGGATATGCTGACCGCCCACAGCAAACCATAGCTCTTCTCCAAGCTGCAAGGAAGATTAGATCCAAACACTTGAGGTAACTTACTTTTGAAAACAATGGCTCTAAATCGTATAAACATTGCAAAAGATATTCAAGCTTAACCAATAGAATCATTTCTCTAGCACATACTGAAGAAATACAAGAATCGTATGCAGCGAATACAAAGAAGATTGGTTGTGATTTTGAATGACACAAGGCATTAAACTATGAAAAGAAGAAGAAAAGCTAAGAAAAAGTAAAAATGCACCAAGAGTGGGTCATTTCAGAAACAATTCCATCTCAACTAACACACAACCAAAAAAAAAATATGTCAAACCTTGGCATGCACTTCTTCCATGTATATGCTACCAGCAGGCAGTGGAGGAGCAGAAGCCTTATTCATAAGGGGTCCTATACCGACTTTACTATCTTTAGAACTGTCATATATTGAAACGCGACATGTAACTGGAGTAGTTCCATCTGGAAACTCGAGTGGCAACTCCGCTGTCACAAATGACCAAAATAAGAAAATCAAACATCATCATTGTCATTATAAAATTTGCCCCTCTCTATCTAGGGAACTTCAAATACTAGGTGATATTAAAGCAGTTGTCAAAGGTCAGTTAACCATGAAATAGACAAGCTGCATACCCTCTCCATCATGACAGCAGTCCATATACTGAGTAGGAACTGGAAAAGCAAAGGACAATCCCTTGAAAAAAAAAAAAATCAAACCATCAAGAGTAAGAAAAATATAACGAGGAAAAGGTAAATGTAGACGCGATTAGTGCATGACCATGTTCAGCTAATGTACCGGATAGAACAGAGTGTAAACCCCTCTTTCTTTGTCATAAATTCCAGGGAATGTTGGCCCAAAAAGTGCATAGACAGCTACAAAAGTAGCTAAAATAGATGGTCCCCTGAAATTAATCAAATATAAGAAAAAACAAACAAAAAAATTAAATAAAAATGATAGGTATATTAGGGCACATAAACTGAAAACACTAAAGGTTAATCAGTGACTTGCCCAATTACAGAAGTGGCATAGCGCATTTGGAGCCGTTTAACGTCAAAAACTTCAATAAGCCGTAGCCTCTGATAAGAAGCCAAGGTTAGACTAATTCCAAAAGTCAGTCTCGATTAAAAAGACATGTTCATGCGAAGAAAAAACTTAATAATTAAAGGGTTATTGAACTTCCCCCACTCCCCCTGGCCAGTATTACGACAAGATTAGCTTTTAGACCCCAATTTCCATAAACTTCTTTTAAAAGATCGCTATGCCTTTCTTGTGAAATTTGATGTTTCCTCCATAAACCTATACAAATTAGATATACCCGCTAAAACTGCCTCGAGATAGCCAAATAAAACACGATGTGAGTATACATCTATATTGTATATGTTTGAGGGAATGTTGAATCTTGCACTAATAACAATAAGGGCAGAATGGGCATTAGATTTTTTTATGAAAATTGGGGTCTAAAGTTAACCTTGAACAAGTTTGGGATCTGGAAACTAAACTAGTACTGGGGGCAAAGTTTAAATAACCCATAAATAAACGAGCAATTGGATGCTAAAATGACAATAGTTTGTATTTGATGTAAGAAAACGTGACTCAAGCCTCAACTCCAGTGTTTGTTTAGCTCATAGACTATAGAACTGTGTTCATTTGGTTTCAGTAACAAATAAAATACCCATCTTCTGCATGAATGATTCGCTGGGACAACTTTCTTTCAATGTTTTGGAAACTGGATCTGGGATTGCATTCCAGTTACGACATTGTGGTCTCTTTGGAAAGATAGGGTGCCTACATCCTCAAAGGAAAGATAAGAGATATTGCCACAATTTTGCAATTTGAAAGTCCCCTTTCATATTTGTTTTTTCAATTGGCCTATTCTGTTTGTAAACTAGCTTTTCTTTCCTTCTTGCATTGTTTCAAGCTTCTCACTGTTTTAATCTATTCTCGTGTATTTCGCTGCAAAATAATAATAATGGTAAAATAACAACAATCTCACTTCTCTCTCAGTCTTTCTCTCCTCTCCCCTCTTTTTCACTGTTTTCAATGGGGTTATCTTCTTTACAACCAAAAACAGCCTAAGGTAAATTTCTCATTAATCCACAGGCAGCCAGACAATTCATCATTGTTCAGACTTCACATGGAGTCCATCGTACCATATATACTTACTAGATCTCCAATACTGGTGGTTACGAATGTTAGCCTCTATTATGTTGCTTTGTCACTGTCAATTTGCCTCTTCCTGACTCAAGAGATTCCATAGACATATTGATGCCTCAATCATACTTCATCCCCCTGTCTGTTCTCTATCTTGCCATATAAGTTGCCAATTGGCCTATACTTGATCCTATACTATAGCCTACACAAAATTGAGTGTGTGATTCTCCACACAAATATTCTGCATCTGCTTCCAACTCAAATTTGTACCATGAGGAAGATGCATATCACTTAAAGTTAGTCTTTTGAGTAATGCCCTAGGGCTAGCAAGAGTTCCACCATCTCTGGAACAGATTTCTTGTGATCCATATCGCCATATGCATATGTATATGAATAGTGAATCCTTCAAATATTGTCTGTGTGGTAATTTTGATATCCAAGAGACATTTCCTAGCAAGCTTCTACCTTAAGGACGTAAAGCATATTATACTTATGGAAAATATCTAAAATTATAGATGAGAATAGTTTACGTATTCTGCATTCCTTAGAAGAAACTATATTTTTAATTACTCTCACAACTCAATATGCAACCATAATTCCACGTGTCATCTTGACTATCCCCTGCTAAAGCATGGCATGGCCCCCAGCTCGAAGCATATTCTCTTGGTTTGGACCTACAACCCCTCCTAATCAACTCTCCATTTAAAAGTAATGCTTCATATCAAATAAAATGAACAATAAGTGGTGATCGCCTGATAAGTATCATGCTCAAGGTCTTAAAAGAATGCACTCTCATGTCCTAAGCCTGAGATCCATTACTAAGTAATTTGTTGTCTATCATAACCAGGCCACAACATAGTAAATTACATATGTCACATCTGTTTTCATAGCCAAGAGTTGCTGATCAAGATTCAAGAAAGAAAAAAAGGCTAGACAGACTCATTGCTTGATAAGAGTTGACAGCGTGACACAGCTCAAGTAATTGCAAACGAGTATATTTCACTGGTAACATAGCACTAGTTTCACAGAGGAAGTATCTCTAGTGCCGGCAAGTATATCTCACTGGTAATTGCCAAAATGTAGGAATTCTATTAATGCTCCAGTAATATAAGATATCAACAATTAAAACTCAGCACTTATACCACTACAATTGTAGGCATTATGTCCTTGTATAGTTCCTAACCACGAAAAGATGAGCCTCCTTGGAAAAATATAGGAATAATCTATCACGGTTCATGTTGTGTTGGGCACTTGAAATCTCTAGTTTTGGTCCACTGATCCAAGTTTTATGCAGGAGGATCCGAGTCAAATGATGCTGAGCTGTCAGATAGCACGTTGTTAGCACTAAGATATCTTGAATTAGCAGATCAGCACAAGGATGGCAGAAAATCATATTCCTTTTCTAATTTGGCAGTTTTTAGTGCGTTTTAGTATTTTAGCCATAACTTTGGCTACGGGAATCAGAATCGCGCAAACGACCCCAATTCGGAAAGCTCTTTTCGGCGCGCACGTTGTGGTCATATAGCTACGCTCATTGCACATCTTTTAGAGACTAAAATCCACTGTTTTCCCTTCTTAATCCACAAATTTAGTAGTTTTTTTTCCTTTTATAGTAATATTTTAATTATTGTTTAGGAAGTGATTTTGAACCCGATTTGGGCCAAATTTCTGACAGTTTATTTCTTTTATTACATATTTTGTTTTAGCATAATTATTGAAATTTTGCTATTCTTGGTGAAATTCTAATAATCACGAGTTTTAGCTATAAAGCCCGATTTGTGGGCTGACTTTAGAGATATTTTGATTTACATAATTTTGAATTGACATTAGAGATATTTCTTTGTGTTTTGAGCGATTCTCTTGTGTTCTTTCCTGTGAATTGTCTGTTAGAGCTAGCCTGCAGGATAATCGCTATTCTGCCCAACGTCAGTTGGTATCATGGCTTAAACATCTTCTTGGGGTGAGATTTCATCAGTTTCTATGGCTGGTGGTCGTGGTCGTCGCAGGCAAGTTCCGAACGAGGAAGCCCCTCACCGTGATCGTAGTATTCAGGATGTGATGATTGAGAATTTACAGAGGCAAGTTGCAGAGTTAATCCAGCGTCTAACGGCGCAGGATTTCGGTAATCGTGAGATGAAAGATCACGATTCTGATTCCAGTTTCGAAAACCCGTATCACAATCGTGCTCAATTCTGAGAGCGCCGTGGTCGGGAGGATTGTCATGAAAATCTCGATTTCAAAGTGGATCTACCCGAGTTTTCTGGTACGTTACAGGCCAAGGAATTCGTCGATTGGTTGAATGAAGTAGAGCGTATTTTTTAGTATAAGAAAGTCTCATATCGTGTCAGGGTGAAATTGGTCGCCATCAAACTCAAAGGCAGAGCATTTGCGTGGTGGGAGCAGTTGAAGCGAGCACGAGACAGGCAAGGCAAGGCCAAGATCACTGATTGGGAGAAGATGAAGAAAATGAAGGGTCGCTTCCTTCTTTTCGGCTACACTCAACCCTTATTTCAGCGACTTCACTCGTTGAGGACCGTTTCTGAAGCCTATCAGCATTCACTTGTTGTGGAGAAACAGCAGAACAGGAGACCAACGATCATAAGTGATCAAAGCAGTCGGTCGTTCACCCTCAAGAATCTCGTCCTACCCAACAGCCACCACAGGGTAATTCTAACTCAAATATTAGATGTTTTAAGTGTGGTGGACAGGGACATAGAGCGACTAAGTGCAAGAAGTCTGATATTAAGAAGGGTAACAATCTCCTGATTGAGGAAGACGTGGTAGACAAAACTGAAAAGCTTGAAAAGCCTATGTATGACCCTGATGAAGAGTTGGATATTGTCGATGTAGATGGTTTGCAGAATGGGGATGTTGGAATTGTTATTGAAGACAATGAAGTTAAAAGAGATCCAAATTTGGGGAGAGATTCATACAAATGTCGATTATACTGTAGATCTTTTACATGCTTCAGAGTATAGAGACACCAAAATCCACACTGGTTGGTTGGATAGCAGAATTGCGATGCGAGTTAGAACAGAGAGGCCTCCTTGGTATCTCTCAGTGGTTGGAGACGCTCTATATAAAGCATCCATTAGCAACGCAACCATGGTTTCTGACTATGTGGGTTATCTTGAAAAAGGACAAATCCCACCCAAGCATATATCACTCGTTCACTCCCAAATATCCTTGAACATAGAAGGAAGCAAATACACGATTGACATGATAAGGGGAGGGCCAGGAAGCTATATATTAAGGATGAACCAGTCTGAGCTTGAGGCAGAAACACATACTCTGCGTGATGGTCTCTTGATGCAATCGGATGGAAACAGCCATGTGATATATGTTGAGGAGGAGGCAGTTGGTACTCGTCTGCTAATTGCTAGGAGAACATGCTTGTTGCAGAATGGCACAATCCATCCAAGTTGGTTGCCGAAACACTGTGCAAGTTGCTCCGTTTTCTTGTTTTAGATGGTAGTCATCTGGATGCTGACACACCTTATGCGGAGGTCGAAGTTATGAAGATGTGTATGCCTTTTATGCTACCTGCTTCTGGAGTTATCCACTTCAAAATATCAAAGGGCCAAGCAATGCAGGCTGGTGATCTTATAGCAAGGCTTGATCTGGATGATCCATCGGCAGTAAGAAAAGTTGAACCCTTTCATGGAAGCTTCCCTCTCTTGGGATCCCCCACTGCAGTTTCTGGAAAGGTTCATCAGAGATGTGCTGCAAGTTTAAATGTTGCACGGATGATTCTTGCAGGCTTTGAGCATAACGTTGATGAAGTCAAAAAATTGATTATTATAGTAAAGGAGTATGTGCTAGGTTTGCAGATGGAGCTCAAGAGAAGGGAAATGAAAGACAATCCAGTACGCCAGTAAGAGCTAGCAAAGGTTTTTGACCTGGTGCCAAAGGATCTTCCTCCTGGGTTGCCGCCAGAGGATTCCGGTGAAGTTATTGTGAACTCGAGGACGAGTTCTTTCTAACCCGAGGCGACTGATGCAGGAGGATCCGAGTCAGATGATGTTGAGCTGTCTGATAGCACGTTGTTAGCACTAAGATATCTTGAATTAGCAGATCAGCGCAAGGATGGCAGAAAATCATAATCTTTTTCTAATTTGGCAGTTTTGGGTGCGTTTTAGTATTTTGGCCATAACTTTGGCTACGGGAATCAGAATCGCGCAAACAACCCCAATTCAAAAAGCTATTTTCGACGCGCACGTCATAGTTAACCAGCTACGCTCGTTGCACATCTTTTCAAGGCCAAAATCCACTATTTTTTCTTTCGAATCCACAAATTTAGTTGTTTTTTTCCCTTTATAGTAATATTTCAATTATTGTTTATGAAGTGATTCTGAACCTGATTTGGGCCAGATTTCTGACAGTTTATTTCTTTTATTACGTATTTTTTTAGCATGATTATTGGAATTTTGCTATTTTTATAAAATTCTAATAATCACGAGTTTTAGCTATAAAGCCCGGCTTGTGGGCTGACTTTAGATATACTTTTGATTTACATAATTTTGAATTGACATTAGAGATATTTCTCTGTGTTTTGGGCGATTCTCTTGTGTTCTTTCCTGTGAATTGTCTGTTAGAGCTAGCCTGCAGGATAATCGCTATTCTGGGTTGGAGGCAGAGTGCCTTGAACTTCCTTCTTTGGGTCACTCTGTTCCCTGAGAGAGATAGATGGACTACTTGGGCTTACGGGCTCACTTGCTTCCCTTGCTCTGGGTCCAGGGTGAGACCGACTGGTCGAACAGATAGTAGCCAAAATAGGCCTTGCCTAAACCGATATTCCATGAAGCAAGCATCAATTACAAGTTGCACAATCTACTCGATCATTCCGGGTTATCCACGATAAGCGCTGTCAAGCCCACATATCTTAGCCTAGTTCTTTATCGAACCAGTGGAACCCCGAAAAGTGGATGAGCGCTTGGGGAGGAAGCGGGTGAAGTTATGTCATAGTTGCACGGTGGTGCCTGATCCAACAGAATTGGAAACTACTGGGGTCAGATTTCAACAGATCAAAGTAACGAACTCGGTATGAAACCAGTTGAAGATGTTTCTTGGCAGAACGATCTTGAGTGGAAGAAGAATGTTATGGGTTTCTTCTCCTACCTCTACAGGGACATCGAGAAGTTGAGTGATGGTGTCGGTCAGCTAGGCAAGCCACATACATATTGTGTTGAAATTCTTCGTTTTTGCTCCTTTTTTTCCTTAAAAGATTCAAATTTATTGTAAGCCACAATGCCTTTGCCTTACAATCACAACCAAAAAAAATTAGCCAGCGTGAACGCCCATCCACATACAAAATGAATCCACGTTACGATTTTCACCGTCCTAGCACATAATCCCTGGCTAACCTCCAACAAATCCACTCCGTCCAGCTGAATCCCTAAAACCTCCCTCCAATCTGTAGATTTTATCTCCAAACAAAGACCAAGGACAAAAAACCTTCACAGTTCCGACACTCCAGAGTTGTATTATCCTCATCGCTATCACCACTGAACCAACTCTTTGGCCTTTCAATACTCCTCCAACTTCTCTCAGTTTTTTTCCTTACTTATCCTTCAACTTGATCGACATTATTCTGGCTGTATCGGAAGTCTGAGTCTCACTCAACACTTGATCCTTCAAGTTTGACGATAACCATGATTCACTGTGTGATATTCTTCTCCTTGTCTCACTTCCTCCAGATGGATCACACTGCCCAACTCCCCCCTCTTTTCAAATTATAGTCTTATTTATAGATACCATATCTATGTTTGCTTCCTCCAATTTCCATGGTGAACAGCAATGATACCATATCTATGCTTTGATTTGGAATATAGGTAAATCTTCCTAGGTCGATAAAGTAGAATATCTATTTGTAGGTCAGGTAAGACTAGAAGCCACTAGCTAATAGTTATTATTTCTTAAAATAACTTTCAATAGCTCATTTGAAAACTTTATCTTCCTTTGCCTATACTGGTTGCATTTCATAACACGGTTAAAGAGCTATGATAACAATACAAATAACATAAATAAATAAAAGAGCTGAAATGCAAACCTGCAACCACGGATCAAAGCGGAGGTGAAACCCATGATCAGGAAAGCTGATAACAATATCCAATTTAAGCGGTTCCTGTTTGGCAATGCAACAAATTAGAGGACCATTTGGCAGTATGGCAGAAAAAGAGTTGTCTTATGAAGACAGAACTTTATTACTAACATAACAGCATAATACTGCATACGGATCAGAAAATATAGAGTTATGAAGAACAAGAACATAGGGATATGAACATGCAAAGCGAACTGAACTTCACAAGACTTTTTTTTAAACACCCTACTAAGTGGAATGATATCTATGAAAAGGAAAATATCTCTAGAAGCTGGCAGATTGATTCTAATTAAGTACTACCATGTCAAGTACCCCTGCCATCCTTCTTTCCCTCTCAATCATTCTAACCTTGGATGTTAATTCTATTGATTTTACTGGATTTTTTTATGACGAACAATGAAGCCATCTCACAAATACCACCTGTTAAATTGGAAAAGTGAAACTCCCACAGCAAAAAGGGGAAGCTGGCATCAGAAACATTCAGGTATTTAAGCAAGCACTTTTCTTAATGGTTACGTGGATTTGGGATTGAATAACATTAGCTATGGTGCGAAGAATCATAGTGGAGAAATATGAATTGGAGGCTTTGGTTGGTACCCTCACTCAGATCCACTTATGGGTGCAGGATATTGTGATCCATCTTAAAAATGAGCCTAAGTTTGACGAGCATGTCAAGTCATTGCGGTGGCCACTATCTCAAAATTGACTTCTGGAGTGAGATCAATTGACTTCTGCATTCTATAGGTTGGGAGCTTTGGAGGGGGGCGGGTGGATTTTCCAGTTAGTTACTACATAGCTTGCTGCTTCCATTTAACAAGTTAAAATTGTACTTTAATCTACAAACTTTTTTGTTAGAACAAACTCCACTCTTAGCTCACCATGTAGTCTCGGTGAAATAATATTAAGTTCATGATTCCACTTATAAAAGCTGAAAGCCTTAAAATGTTCATGTATTTAATGTCTAATACTTCCATGAAACAGATAAACATAAGGAAAGTTTACCTAGTGAATTCTATTTCCTTAATCAACCCTTTACATGTAGCAATACCCGAAATGACCAAAACTACATTTTATACAAAACCAGTGCACAACACATAGCATTCAACAAGACAAATGCCCTAATCAAATTCAGTGATAAAATGAACCAAACCCAATGAAATTGCATGAGTCCTTCTACAGTGCCTGGTCTTTTGTGCTTTGTTTATGCCTGGATGGTGTCATGCACCTGTTTTGCTGATATGGCACTTAATATTTGTTTTGCCAAACCCATCATCCCATCCATCAAAACTACTTCTCATCGATGGCCAAACCCCTCATCCCATCGATCAAAACAAATTTTAAATCCCATCATCCCATCCATTATCTCATCGTCCCATCCCATCCATTATCTCATCAATGGCCAAACCCATCATCCTATCCATTATCTTTTGAGCCCTAATTATTTTAAATCCCTATTTGGAGGCATGTTTAGGAGGTCCTCTCTCCAAACAAATTTTAGATGCCACATCAGCAAAAACAGGTGCATAGCACCATCCAGGCATAAACCAGGCACAACAACAGGTGCATAGCACCATCCAGGCGGTACTGTAGAATTTTTTAATTGCATTAAACAGTACCCAAACACAAGTTACAAACTCAAACCTCATCAAAGTACTTCACATGCACCACATCGTATATGTTTGGTTGCTGCTCTATTTGAACAAATGCCTCACAGATCGGCATTCCTGCACAAACACGCATCTCAAGTGATTCAACACTCAACTCAAGAAACTGAACCTAAATCTCTCTTTATATCAGACATTTAACCACGATTTCGCAAAACTTTATCAACACAGATCACGTGTATGACTAAATTCCCAAAAGAAATTAAATTTGGTCCAATCAGATTGGATGACTTATACGAGTAGAAATCAATATCGTGCAGAGCGATCAAGAAGATCTGATCGAATGAGAGATAATTCGAGAGAGAGGTTACCGAGAGTGAAAGGGCCGATGCCGAGGCCAGGGCGGAGATCGAGGACTATGGAACCCATGGCAGTACCTTCACACCTTCGTCTAGGTCTCTGCAACATTTTTCTGCTGCTTCTTCGCTGTTAGGGGTTACTTGCCTGTAAACTCTCTCTTCCGGTTCTATCGCGCGATAATCTCGCAGAGATTATATAGGTTCTTGCGATGAATTGGGTCGTTGGATCTTCCAAAGGAGTGGGTCGTCAACGGTTCGGTTCACCCTTCAATAGAAGAACCAGAATTGGTAGGCAGGTGCTATTTTTACCACCAATTTTCACCTAGTTACACAAATTAACTAGTATACGACCGAACGGTGAAAAAGGCCCCTGCTAAATAACACCACTACTTCTCCTGATAGACACTATCAATACCCCTCTGAAGGACACCACCAATAAAAGGGAAAGAAAAAAAAAATTATAACCCTAATTCATCTTATTTCTTCTCCATCTCGTATCCTCTTTCCCTTTTTTCTCCATCAACCACCGCCGCTACCTCCTCCTCCTTTTTTTTCTTTTTCTTTTTCTTTTTCTTTTTCTTCTTCTTCACCACCACCACCTCCGCCCATCCTCTTCTTCTTCTTTTCTCCCTAGCGGTGGTGAGGTGGTGGTGGTGAAGGCGAGGAGGATGAGGAGAGTTGATGGTGTTCCACCTCCTCCCATTTTTTTTCTTATTTTCCTCCTTTTTTTTCCTTGGCAGTGGCGAGGTGGTGGTGAAGGAGAGGTGTTCCTCCTTCTTCTTTTTTTCCTTCTTATCCTCCTTTTTTTCTCCCTGGTAGTGGCGAGGTGGCGGTGGTGGTGGTGAAGGGGGGAAGAGGAAGAGAAGTGGCCTCCTCCTTTTTTTTTATTCTCTCCCTGTTGCGTGGTGGTGGTGTGTTGGTGGCGAGGTGGTGGTGAAGTGGAGGAGGAGGAGGGGTGGTGGTGGGCTCCTCCTCTCTTTTTTCCTCTCCCTCTTGCGTGGTGGTGAGGTGGTGAAAAGGAAGAGGAGGATGAGGGGTGGCGGTGGCCTCCTTTTTTTTTTAATCTTCACCCTCACCACACTGGCAAGAACAGCCATGAGGGCAAAAAATTTGTCCCGCGCGGCAGTTTCTGCTGGTGGGTTTGCATATATTTGGGCGAGTTTGGGTTCCCCATTTGTAGAAACCGCTGTGAGGGCAAAAAAAAAGAGGACGAATAAGCCACCGCCTCCCCTTCACCAACACGCATCAGGGAGATGAAATAAAAAATGAGGAGGCCACCACCACCCTTCTTCCTCTTCACCACCACCACATCACCATCACGCAACAGGAAGATAACAAAATAAAAATAAAAAAAATGAGGATGAGGCTACTGCCACCCTCTCCACCCATTCACCACCACCACGCAACAGTGAGAGGAAAATAAAGAGGAGGAGGCCACCACCACCCCCTCCTCCTCCTCTTCACCACCACCGCGCTACAGAAAAAGAAAAAGAAAAAGAAAAGGAAAAAGATATAAATAAGAAGATGGGAGGGAGGAGGTGGTAAGAAAATGGGAGGGAGGAAGAGGAGGTGGATGTGGGGAAGGGGAGGAGGATAGGTGGCGAAGGTGGGGTTGATGGAGAAGATAGGAATAGAGGAAAAAAGATGGAGAGAGGATAAGAGGGGTTAAGGTTAGTTTTTTTTTTTTTTTATATAATGGTGGTGTCATTTAGGAGATAAAAAAAAAGTGGGTGGTGGTGTCCATCAAGAGAAGTGATGATGTTATTTAGCAGGGATGAGTGCAATAGCAACAACACCTACGAGGAAAACAAATGCAAAATCATAATAACAACATAAACTTTTTTTTTCGTTTGAAACAAATGCAATACCTTTGAATTCTGTAAGAAAAAAAATATTGTGGTTGGCTAGCCAAAGTGTTGATATTCTGAGTTCTCATATCGTTTGAGCTCTAAATTTGGAACTCTCATTTTCTCTAAAAAAAAATCTTAAAACCAAAGGCATTTGTGATGTCACCTATGGATGGGCCAACGTTGATGAAATCATAGTCGTTTTTCCTCAATGTAGCTCTTCTCTCACCCAAGAGAGTCGAGTGATGGATGAACTTGTATTTCCTAAAGATGGTCAATCAACAAAATTATTCTCGATGATTTTCATTGCTCCCATTCTAAATTTCTAACATGCTAACACGTTACTTTTAACTTTTGTAAACTGTGTCACTAGACCAGATTTCTATGAGATATACTCATGTTGTCACATTTTTTTTTTGCTTTGGCTCGTCTCATTCCATATGTTATTCCAAAATTCAACATTTTCCTCATTATTTTCACCTTGTGAGAGTTAGGCTACATATTTAGTGGCGACTACGAGACTATTTTATTTTTAATGATACAACGAACCATCCTCTGTTCAGCACTGTACACGTGTCATGATAATTTCGTCAGCAGAACGAATCAAGCCCGAATGCATGCACAATCCAGCGAGGCCTAAACAACAGCAAGCCCATTATAAGCAGAATCTAGACAGTCGGGTCCGAGTTGCAATAAGCCAGTAAGCCCACGCGTCACGCGGTCGGGCCCAATACTCGTAAGACCTCTAAGGCAAGTATCTGAGAGATCTACTCAAGACAGGCAGACCAACAACACGTTTGATCCGACTAAGAAACATATATCAGAGTATAAGTTGGGCAAGGAAACTTCCTTACATGGACAACACTCAGAAAAGAAAATCTCTCCCGTAGATCTATGAACACGAATCGTGTAGGAAAACTGTCTCACATTGACAACTTCCAATCATGAAATGATCCCCACAACAATATCATTTTTCCTAAACTACGCAACCAAAGGCCTAGCCGAACAATGATTCCTTCACTATAAAAGGGAGATAAGGTCGATGAACTAGAGGTACGCAGTACAACCCAATTTACAGTTTTAAGCTTCTCCTAAGCATTATATAACTTAAGCATCGGAGTGTCATCGGGCCACCACATGGTGGTACTTGGCTCGCGTCTGCTACATGTGCAAGTCTAGGTAAGCAGCGATGAAGGAGAGCAGAAATCGGCTACACCAATTTTCATATATCTCTTTTTGGAAATTTCACAAAATTTGCACTTAATTTTACGAACCCTATTTGAATTATAATATAGCTATAAAGTTTTATATATTATATAAATTGTACAACCTAGTCTTGTACAACTAATGTTGTGCTCACTTAGCCATGCAAATATGGTGTCTATCTTTTAGCTCACACTAATTGTCAGGCCCAAGATCAAATCCTTCGTCGTTGATACCACGGTGCAATCAAATGAATCTAAACAAGTCTATTGCCTTATCGCTATAAGATATAATCGTGTGATCCCTTTAAAGAATTAAGAAACATTTTAAAAACATTGTTATCGTATAACTTGCAACAATACATATATCTTGTCAAATCATTCATTTATGAGACACAATCATGATATTTTCTCTTTAAAGTGGTGTTTCATTATGGATTCAACAAAGTGAATTACAAACTACTTTCAAGAATATTAGATGAGCACTTATAACATGAAGTGAATTACAAATCTATTGCCCAAAATATTGGATGAACAGTTGTAACATATTTATTAACCTTTTTTTATTGTTCTATTTTACGATCAGAACTTCTATTACCAAATGTGTTCATAATCAAATACAAATTGGTGATTATTACCCTAAAATCAAAAAAAAAAAGAGTTAATATCATATGATATAACAAAAAAAACTTATGTACCAAACAAATTGATCGAAATATTAATAAGTGAATTAAGGAAATCAATCAGTACACAAGTATTTAATAACTATGCTCATGCCAAAAAAAAAAATTTGGGTGGGTAAGAAGGAAGAAAGTGTAACTTTTTCAGTAGCATCATAGCTAGTCATACAAAAATTGATCATTACCTATACAATTAGACAATGAATATGCCAAAAAAATTTATTTTGTCAGAAAATTAAGTTTTAAATTGTTGAAAAGTTTAGGATAAGCAACAAAGGATGCCCCCTCAAAAACATTCTAAGACCATATGTGTAATACCCGCCTAATTAAATAAATATAAAAATTTCTTTTGTAAACCCTAATGTTGATGGGTTGTTACTCAATTGTATTTGGGCTTGGTTGTGGGCTTTTAATAAACTAATAAGTAGGGTTTTTATTTTGTGAAAGAGGATGGGTGCACTCGAAAGTTCGGTGGGGGCGAATAGCCTCCCACCATATAAAAGAAACAAAACCTTTTTCCTCAAGTTTTCGTTTCTCTTTCCCGTTTCCTTCTTAATGGCGGCTGATATTGGTGAGGGGATGAAGATGGGAAGAAGATGGAAGTCAATGGAAAAAGAGAGCAGAGAGAATGGAGAAAGCAAAGCAAGAATAACCCTCTTCTTCTATTTCTATTTTCCTTGTTATAACTCTGCTGCAGGCCGATGTTGTTGTTAGTGGCTGAGATCTGATGCATCGGAGAGAAGAAGAAGAGCTTCATTTGGTGGCATTGCCGAGCAGGCAAGAGAAGTTTCCGTGTTTTTGGTGTTGTTCGGTTCCGATAGATCTTTATGGATCTTGTTCGATGTTACTGAATCGGAGATGTCTCGCCATTGTATTTGATCTTGATGAGACACTCATTGTGGCAAACACAATGAAGTCATTTGAAGATAGAATTGAAGTTCTTCAAAAGAGGATTTCGATTGAAAATGATCCAGTTCGAATTTCGGGAATGACAGCTGAACTGAGACGGTATTTGGAAGATATATCACTGCTAAAACAGTATGCTGAGACGGACAGTGTACTTGATAATGGTCGATCAAATAAGGAGGATCGATCGAGAGTTGCAAACAGTCGATCAACTATGGGGATTGGGAGAGGGATTGATTGAAATAGGTTGGGATGAGGGCCTGGATAGATTGATTAATAGACTCAAGCAGCTGGGTACTTTCAAAATTGAGGAGAGTGTTTCTGTCTCTGATCTCCAATTCGTTGATGACTTGTTTGTGCAATGTATTGACAGTTTCTTGTCATGATTGTGCTCCTTGGAGGGTTAGATTCCTTGTGGCCATGCTAAAAGGGATGCTTAGCTTTTGGTATGAAGATAAGTCTGTAGAAGATGAACCTTTCTACTGTGGATGAAGGTCATAGTAAGCAAGAATTGGCCAGTATCCTGGGTTTTAGGGCTGGTGAGTTTGCTACTAAACATTTGGGATTCCGTTGGGAGCTTCTAGTAAATATAATATGATTACGGATTCGGTAGGGAAAGAGATGAGAAAGGAAGTCGAGGCAATGCTGCTTCAGCTGTAGGTTTATATTTAGAACGGTTTGGTATGACTGACTTGGTTTTGTTGATTCTAAGAGAAATTGGTTGTATGAAATTGAAGAGATGAAATAGGAAAGAAAGTAGGAGTTTTGATTTGGGAAGGAACTAGGAAAGATTGGCTGTTCCTGCAGAATTGGTCGCGAGCTGGCTGCTAGGGAGAGATGAAGAAGAAAATATGTGCTAGTTCTTTGTGAAGGGAGAGTTCTGTTTGGTTGTGGCTGCGCAATCCTTTACGGTTTGCGATCTTTTCGGTGAGTTCTCTTTTAGCCCTTTCAGTATGTTTTTTTATTTAGTCTCTCGCAATTTGATCTTTGTGAAGAAATGTTCACAAACATTTGTTTGTTTGTTTAATTGGTAATTGGTTATGTGTTTTTGGTGTTTGTTTACGATGTTTAAGCAATGTATTATTTCTGTCTTTAGCACTTATTGTTTGGATGTGTAACAACCCTAGGACAGAATTTGCATTTGTGCTTGTAGCTTTACTTACTTTTTCAGTATTTGGGATATGAGCATTGAGTCTGTGGGATGTCACATTAGGATGGTGTGGTTGAGAGTGCTGATGAAATAATTTGGGGTTTTGAGAGTTATGAATGAAATTGGTTGTGACTGTTTATTTAGTAGCCTATATGTACAATCAAAAGGGACAAACAGATAGTCATTTTTGGGTTTAGTTACATCTGTTAAGTTATACATGATGAACCCCCTCATCATTTAGATTGGATCAGGGGATTGAGCTTAAGTTTATTGGTTTAAACCACTAGTTGGTTTGCAATTCAACTCAAGACAAGTTTAGAAGAACCATTTTTTTTAAGTAAGCTTTTGTGGACTGGTGATCATATATGTTGAATTTTGCTGCTCATTACATAGTTTTGTGTTATACTATAATCTAGCATATTATATATGCATGAATAACTAGTGAACATAATTTGATATAAGAAGATCCTTTCACTACATGATTCT
Source organism: Berberis vulgaris (assembly GCA_963556465.1). NCBI lineage: Eukaryota > Viridiplantae > Streptophyta > Magnoliopsida > Ranunculales > Berberidaceae > Berberis > Berberis vulgaris. Next base: position 4,801,314 of record OY747124.1, on the reverse strand, counting down.
ATGGGTTGCACTCGCATTCCAGCCAATTTATATTTTATTAAATAAATATTAGATATTGGTTGGAATTTAACTGAGCACTTGTTTTAGCTTTAGTATTTGTATTGTTATGCGAATTGGTGTGCATATTGTTTTTCATATGATGCAAAGAGATGAGATGTGTGAATTGGCAATGTGTCAAATATTACTTGTTCCCCGAAAGAACGGTGGATACTGTGGTTGATTTACTTATGGTTGACAAAGTGTCATCATAAAAGAGTTTTGAGTTTTAGTTTTTTTTATGCTCTTTTCCACAACTCCGAGAAAAAAAAATGTGAAAAGAAAAGAAATTTTTGTATACAGACTTGCTTGTATACGTGTGATATTATTATGGGTATGCAGACTTGCTTGCATATCGGTGCACTGTTCCATGTGAGTTCGGTTGTACGTGTAGATTTAGGAAGAAAGCTTGCCATGGTTCGAACTTCGGGTGTGATGACATGTTCCTCGAGGTGGCACCCCACTTGGAACATGTACGCTCCGAGTGGTTTCGAAGGCAAGGGAGGCACACTTGGGTGAGGTGTGTTCGGCACAGGAGGAGAGTGCGATTGTGGAAAAGTAGCGAGATTTCTTTTTGTGTATGTGTATGATTACCTTAAAGGAAGAAACTAAATGCTCATTCAACCATTGAATGAGAACTACACGTCTTCCTAAAGGTAGAAAAATGTGTTTTGTTTAATATTTCAATAATAGTCTAATATGAGTGAATTGTATTGTTGTTGCATTTATGAGGATTGATAACTCATAAACTTCATTTATTAGTAATAAATAATGCATATTTATTTATTAGGATGACAACACCATTGCCTCATTGAGGAACTACCTGATGGTGTGGTTATGTATTGTTTGGTTTATTTTAATGTTGTCACGTGTGGATTTATTGAATTTTTTGGATGAAGATTTCTCACACCAGCTTTATTGCTGACCCGAGTGAGCTTTTGCTTCTTGGGTACATTCCTTTTGGAATGTAGCCGAGTAGTCTTTCAGGTTTAGAGATTTTGAGCTGCATTACTGGAGTTTGGCTAGTGAGCTAGTCATGCCAGTCTTCTCCGGGTTAGACTTTTTATTCGTTTTAGTTGTTTAGTTGTTGCTGCTATTTGTTTATGTTATTATTGAATTCTCACGTCCCGAGTTTTGGGGGGAACGGATAATCCTACGTGGCTTTTGGGATTTTCGTTTCCTTCGAAAATCGGGGCGTGACAATATGTTGTTGGCACTGCAGCCAATGCAACTATGATGGCAAGACAATGTTTACCACTCTCCTGAGGTCTGTGCATCATCACCGAGGTTTAATTTGGAGTGAGATGGAATTTACAACATTGATTGATTGGTTGGAAGAGGTGGCAATGATGGTTTGGGACGTGGTTGCCTAGTTGGGAAATTGGTGTGATGTTGAGAACTAGAGAGTGGAAGAAGAAGAAGGTGAATCGCCGACAAATATGAGAGTTATTGGGGAATAACTATTTTTTTCTTTAAATGCAGGGCAATGTCGTAATTTCACCAGTGTGACGCTTACGTCACTATAGCTAGGACGATTTTGCATTAAGTGTTAGATATCAGTCAAGTTTTAATTTAGAAAAATACACTCATGATAACCTTTTTTTTTCATTCAAATGCGCTACGAATCAAGTCGAAGCCTTTTTTTTAATTAGCAAAACACTATATTGTATTTGCATACACGGAATATGATTTCTCGAAATATGTTAAAATTTCATGAAATATTCCCTATTTTGGAATTTTCCTGAGAAAAAATAAATACTTCAATATAGGTATATTTTAACCTGCTATCAAAATTTTGTTATGCGAGTGATTCTTATGTGCTTATGTAGCTTGTAAGACACTATGAGTCGTGTGAGACTTTTTGTAGTATTTAAAAATGCATAAATTATACTGTTAAATTTGAAATTACAATCGAAATTGTTACTTACTGTTATATATAAAACAAAACATTTCTTAAAATTAGGGGACCCAAATTAACTCGGAGAACGAAATCATAACCCTTGACTACGATTATCATTGTGAAGATCAGAAACTCAACAAACTTGCAGATACCACAGCAAAACAGACAGCTCAACATGGTAAAATTGAAATGAAATGCTTTACTGTATAAAATCCTCCAAAAGTATTAAATGCCAAAGTAACTTACTTTGAAGAAAGCCAAACAAAAGACGACAATTTTTCTTTTTCTTCTGATGCCTTAAAAAATCTAAGGAATTGACAAAGCAAGAGACAGATAAACAACAAGTGGCCAAGGTATAACTGTATGATTATATCAATCATAAAAAAAAATCCTTCAAAAGGACTAAACGCCAACGTAATACCTGCTTTGAAGAAAGCCCAAATAAAAGATAGATTTTTTTTTCTAAGGCCTGTCACAAAAAGAAGAAGTTAAGACCCGGCAAAACAAGAGAATAATAAACAACAATTGACCAAGGTATAACTGTATGATTGTATCAATCATATACTAGTTTTAGAAAAACAACTAATTCCATCACTAGTTTCCATTTACTTTGATTTATTGGTAATATGATATGTTTCACTTGATTATTGTTTATGGAGTGTTTTTTTGTTGTTTTTTTTCCTGATTGTAGAGATATTTTTTGGCAAAGATACAAACTTGAATATTTTGATTTAATTATCAGGATATGGATCCATAAAGAAAAAAAGAAGTTACAGCAACATAAAGAAAAAAAAATGCCTAATCAAGGTTTTGAATATTAATTTCAAAAAATAAAATGTTTTGTGATGTTCTCATAAGCATCTAAAGCACAATTATAGTTCAACCAAACAACCATCCCCTCTCCATAGGCTAAATGCATTTTCACTATGTTGCCTTCCTCCATCCTCATCAGGATTCAAGGTGTCCCATGTTATAAACATGTTGGGCGAGGCACACAATGTTTTGGTATAAAGAGTCATTACTTTGTGAATTGTAATTTCAATTGTAGAATATGACCTTTAACAAATGAGATAAAATGTGCACATGTCGATTCGAATGAACTATGAGTGAACAATTTGTTTTCAAAATTATCCTTTGAAATTGTACTTGATAGATCAATTTTCATTCTCATTGACCTTGACCACCACAAGGAACAAACGTGAGCCAAAGACCACCGTTGTAGCGGCCGATGACACTCCGATGATAAAGTCAGACAAGGCGTAGAAAATGGTGTATTGCTTGAAATTAGGGTTCTGTAGCGTACCTTAGTTCCTCAATTGTAACACCCCTAAATTTCATAAAACTAATTTATTTTATTTTGAATTAAATAAAATAAGGTTACATTTAATTGAATGTGAATTTCAAAATTTTAGGGTTTAGTTTGTGATGTTAAAGGGTGGGTGCCCTCAGAATTCTAGTGGGAGCAATGAGCCACCCAACTATAAGAAAACCTTTTCTCCTTTCCTTCTTCTCTTGTGCAACAGGAAGAGCAAAGCTCTTACCCTCTTTGGCGGTTTGCCTCCAAACTGATCCACCCACTCTGCCCATACATCTTCCTTTCTTCTTCAGTTTTCTTCCCTGTTGCTTCTTTGTTTATTTCTCTGTCTCATTGTTGCGAGATGGTTCTCTCCTTGCGTGAGACAGATTTTAGGTGATGATGAGAGAGAGGCAAGATGGCAAGGTCTGTGTGGTTATGGCGTGATGATGGGGATGAGCTGTGATGTCTGTTAGAGAAAGATGGAAGTCGAGATGGCGAGTCGCAGGCGAGACGATGTGGGATGATGGCGATGGCTGCGCAATTCCGTTGCTATTTCATCCAGTGAGTTTTCTTTAACTATCTTACCATTTTTATCGGGTTTGCACTTATTGAGTTATCTTTTACCCTTTCTTTATTAGAATTTAGGTTGATTGGGATTTAGTATTTCATGATTTCTTGATTTTGACCTAATGGGTTTGTTCATGAATGCAAAATTTCACAACCCAATGGATGATTTTGTACGGGATAGTGTTTGTCAAAATTTATTCATGTGCGTTCGTTTACCTGCAAGTTTGGTGGCATTGACTGTAAGATAGATAGTAAAGTCTATGAAATTTGTAAATTTCTCGAATAATGAAAGTTTTAATTCGTTTCTTCAAAAATCGGGGAGTGACAGAATGGTATCAGAGCCAGACCCAGCCGGAGGTGTGGCAACGAGGACGTTGGGCCCTAAGGGGGTGGATTGTAATACCCTAAGTGGGCGGGCTCTGAGGTTGACAAGCTACCTTGTGTGGGCAGGCTCTGAGGCTGGCAGCTCCATGTGTGGGCGGGCTCAGGAGGCTGGCAAGGCTACTAAGTGTGGGCGGGCTCAGAGGCTGGCAGGCTACCTCGGTGTTATAGTCCCACATCGCCTGGGTGAGGGATTAAGATGTGCTATATATGTACGAGTTTGGATCCACATGACACAACGGATTTTAAAGTCGTGGGGTAGTTAGGTTGGGCCCAGAGCGGACAATATTGTTTCATGTGGATCGGGTCGTGACATCAATCTTGTACCCTATTTATCATGTGAGATCCCCTGTTCGATTATGCCTTGGGTGACGTGGTTTAAGGAAAGATATATGTTAGAGATCATTTCCTTAATGAGAGTTGTCTATACATGAGAGTTTTCATGCACAACTTATACTCTAATGTTTGTTTCCTAGTAGGAGTCCACGTCTTACTGACATGTCTGTCTTAAGTCAAACCCCTAGATACTTGATTTATTTAATCTTAAGGGTTCTAGGTTTGACCATTTGACTTATGGACTGGAAAGGGCCTGGTTGATTGGGTTCAATTTTCATATACTTGCCTACGTGGGCTTGGCTTTCTGTCTTTTGGGCTGGATCAGATTGAGCGTTTATTTGGGCTCGTTCCACTCTGTTGACGAGACCATCATGTCACGTTTAAGAAGTAGATTACAAGACATTTAGTGTATCATCCGTATTGATTTTGTGAACTTTGGCACGTTGGTTATAGTAATGTATGAGTAAGACTACGGGTAACTCAGGAGTCTAGTAATCCTCACCCTAGTTTTTTTAATTTTGTTTACAAGCTTTTACACTAAAACATACTCACATAGCACATGGGTGCCCTTATCCCAACAAAAGGGTGTATTTTGTTTACAACTATAGTATGCCTCGTACCGTTGGCACTCCACATTATTTTATTTTTTATAAATATTTTGTACTGAACACCTCCCCATTTTCGCTCTCAATTAGTATTGAACTGTAAGCCTATTTTAAGGTAAAAATATATATATTACAAATTTTAGGGAAGAAGATGGGAGGGAGGAGGTGGGAAGAAGATGTGAGGAGGAAGAGGAGGAGGAGGAGGTGGGGAAGGGAAGGAGGAGAGGTGGCAGAGGTGGGGTAGATGGAGAAGAGGGGAAGAAAGGAAGAGAGGAAAAAAGATGGAGAAAGGAGAAGAGGGGTTAGGGTTAGGTTTTTATTTATTTATATAGTGGCAGTGTCCTTTATGAGATCAAAAAAAATGGGTGGTGGTTTCCATCAAGAGAAGTGGTGATGTTATTTAGCAGGGATGAGTGCAATAGCAACAACACATACGAGGAAAACAAATGCAAAATTAGAATAACAACTTTCATTTTCTTTTTTTCATTTGAAATATATTTTTTATTTGTTTGAAACAAATGCAATACCTTTGAATACTGTAAAAAAAAAACCAAAGTGTTGATATTCTGAGTTCTCATATCGTTTGAGCTCTAAATCATACTAAGAAGTTGGCTTTGGAACTCTCATTTTCTCTAAAAAAAATCTTAAAACCAAAGGCATTGGTGATGTCACCTATGGATGGGCCAACATTGATGAAATCATAGTCGTTTTTCCTCAATGCAACTCTTCTCACACCCAAGAGAGTCAAGTGATGGATGAACTTGTCTTTCCTAGAGATGGTCAATTAGCAAAATTATTCTCGATGATTTTCATTGCTCCCATTCTAAATTTCTAACATGCTAACACATTACTTTTAACTTTTGTAAATTGTGTCACTAGACCAGATTTCTGTGAGATATACTCATGTTGTCACATTTTTTTTTTGCTTTGGCCCGTCTCATTCCACATGTTCTTCCAAAATTCAACATTTTTCTCATTATTTTCACCTTGTGAGAGTTAGGCTACGTATTTAGTGGCGACTACGAGAATATTTTATTTTTAATGATACAACGAACCATCTGCTGCTCAGCACTGTACACGTGTCATGATAATCTCGCCAACAGAATGAAGCATGCCCGAATGCATGCACAATCCAGCGAGGCCTAAACAACAACAAGCTCGTTATAGGCAGAATCCAGATAGTCGGGTCCGAGTTGCAATAGGCCAGTAAGCCCACACGTCACGCGGTCGGGCCCAATACTCGTAAGACCTCCAAGGCAAGTATCTGAGAGATCTACTCAAGACAGGCGGACCAGCAACACATTGGATCCGACTAAGAAACATATATTAGAGTATAAGTCGGGCAAAGAAACTTCCTTACATGGACAACACTCAGAAAGGGAAATCTGTCCCGCAGATCTATGAGCACGAGTCGTGTAGGGAAACTATCTCACATTGTTAGCTCTCAATTAGGAAAGGATATCCACAACAATATCATTTTTCCTAATGGATAGCTCCCAATCGTGAAATGATCCCCACAACAATATCACTTTTCCTAAACTACGCAACTAAAGGCCTAGCCGGACAATGATTCATTCGCTATAAATGGGAGATAAGGTCGATGAACTAGAGGTACGCAATACAACCTAGTTTACAATTTTAAGCTTCTCCTAAGCAGGGGCGGACCCAAAATTTTAGTCGAGGGGGAGCAAAATGGAAAATAATTATTAGTTGATAATAATAGTTATCAATGGTAAAGCCAATTTTTTTTCTACCTAAGCTAGTAACTAATAAAAAAACAACTATAAAAATATATTGCATATATCAAATTGGATCCAGTGTAGTCTAATTTTAAGCCAAAATAAGGTCACTATCGATAACTTTAGCAAGGAGAAAACGAGCATAATAACTATAATATATAACTAATATCACAAAATAATTAGGATAAGTATCTAGATGAAGCTAAAAAAAATTTGAAATTTGATACCACTTGTGAAAAACAATACAATGTTTGCAATTACTAATAAATATGCATTGAAAATAAAATAAAAATGCACTCGAAGAGTATCGAACTCGGGTTCTTTTCTAAAAGTGATAAACTTCAAACCACTACACCAACAAAAATATGTATAAACATTTGTCATATTGTATTCTACATTATATAATCGATTTTTTTAAGACTAAAGTATATATACTAAAATTATTTTAAAAGTTGAGGAGGGGGGAGGGGGGGGCAGCTGCCCCCTCTCGCCCCTTAGTAGGTCCGCCCATGCTCTTAAGTCTTATCTAACTTAAGTATCGGAGTGCCATCGGCCCACCACACGGTGGTCATTGGCTCACATTTGCTACATGTGTAGGTCTAGGTAAGCATAAATGAAGTAGAGTAGAAATCGACTACATCAATTTTCATATATCTCTTTTTGAAAATTTCAAAACATTTGCACTTAATTTTACGAACCCTATTTGAATTATAGTATAGCTATAAAATTTTATATATTATATAAATTGTACAACTAATGTTGTGCTAACTTAGCCATGCAAATATGGTGTCTATCTTTTAGCTCACACTAATTGTCATGCCCAAGATCAAATCCTTCGTCGTTGATACCACGGTGCAATCACATGAACCTAAACAGGTCTATTGCCTTATCGCTATAAGGTATAGTCGTGTGATCCCTTTAAAGAATTAAGAAACATTTTAAAAACATTGTTATTGTATAACTTGCAACAATACATATATCTTGTCAAATCATTCATTTATGAGACACAATCGTGATATTTTCTCTTTAAAGTGGCGTTTCATTATGGCTTCATCAAAGTGAATTACAAACCTACTTTCCGAAATATTAGATGAGCACTTATAACATGAAGTGAATTACAAATCTATTGCCCAAAATATTCGATGAACAGTTGTAACATATTTAATTATTAATTGACCTTTTTTTTATTGTCCAATTTTACGATTAGAACTTCTATTACCAAATGTGTTCATAATCAAATACAAATTGGTGATTATTACCCTAAAAACAAAAAACAAAATACGAGTTAATATCATATGATATAACAAAAAAAAACTTATGTACCAAACAAATTGACCAAAATATTAATAAGTGAATTAAGCAAATCAATTAGTACACAAGTATTTAATAACTATGCTCATGCCAAGTTTTTTTTTGGGTGGGTAAGAATGAAGAAAGTGTTACTTTTTCAGTAGCATCATAGCTAGTCATACAAAAATGGATCATTACCTATACAATTAGACAATGAATATGACAAAAAAAAAAATATTTTGTCAGAAAATTAAGTTTTAAATTGTTGAAAAGTTTAAGACAAGCAACAAAGGATGCCCCATCAAAAACATTCTAATACCATATGTTGTTGGCACTGCAGCCAATGCAACTATGATGGCAAGACAATGTTTACCACTCTCCTGAGGTCTGTGCGTCATCACCGAAGTTTAATTTGGAGTGAGGTGGAATTTACAACATTGATTGACTGGTTGGAAGAGGTGGCAATGATGGTTTGGGACGTGGTTGCCTGGTTGGGAAATTGGTGTGATGTTGAGAACTAGAGAGTGGAAGAAAAAGAAGGTGAATCACCGACAGAGATGAGAGTTGTTGGGAAATAACTATTTTTTCTTTAAATGCGGGGCAATGTAGTAATTTCACCAGTGTGACGCTTATGTCACTATAACTAGGACGATTTTGCATTAAGTGTCAGATATCAATAAAATTTTAATTTAGAAAAATACACTCATGATAACCTACATTTGATTTCATTCAAATTCGCTACGAATCAAGCCGAAGCCTTTTTTTTAAATAGCAAAACACTATATTGTATTTGCATACACGGATTATGATTTCTCGAAATATGTCGAAATTTCATGAAATATTCCCTATTTTGGAATTTTTCTGAAAAAAAATAAATACTTAAATATACGTATATTTTAACCTGCTATGAAAATTCTGTTATGCGAGTGATTCTCATGTGCTTATGTAGCTTGTATGACACTATGAGCCGTGTGAGACTTTTTGTAGTATTAATGCATAGATTATACTGTTAAATTTGAAATTACAATTGAAATTGTTACGTACTGTTATATATAAAACGAAACATTTCTAAAAATTAGGGGACCCAAATTAACTTGAAAAACGAAATCATAACCCTTGACTACGATTATCATTGTGAGGATCAAAAACTCAACAGTCTTGCAGATACCGCAGCAAAGCAGACATCTCGGCATAAAACTGAAATGAAAAGCTTTACTGTATAAAATTTTCCAAAAGTATTAAATGCCAAAGGAACTTACTTTGAAGAAAGCCAAACGATAGACGACAATTTTTTTTCTTCTTCCAAGGTTTTAAAAAAATCTAAGGAACTGGCAAAGCAATAGACAGATAAACAACAAGTGGCCCAAGGTATAACTGTATGATTATATCATTTATAAAAATCCTTCAAAAGGACTAAACGCCAACGTGATACCTGCTTTTAATAAAGCCCAAATAAAAGATAGATTTTTTTTCTATGGCCTATCACAAAAAGAAGTTAAGAATTGGCAAAGCAAGAGACAAATAAACAACAATTGACTAAGGTATAACTGTATGATTGTATCAATCATATACTAGTTTCAGAAAAAACAACTAATTTCATCACTAGTTTCCATTTTACTTTGATTTATTTGTAATATGATATATTTGATTTTTGGTATTATGATATGTTTCACTTGATTATTGTTTATGGAGGTGGTTTTTTTTTCTTTCTTTTTTTTGTAGAGATTTTTTTTTGCTAAGATACAAACTTGAATGTTTTGATTTAATTATCAGGATATGGATCCATAAAGAAAAAAAGAAGTTACAACAACATAAAGAAAAAAAAAAGCCTAATCAAGGTTTTGAATATTAATTTCAAAAAATAAAATGTTTAGTGATTTTCTCATAAGCATCTAAAGCACAATTGTAGTCCAACCATACAACCATCACCTCTCCATAGGCTAAATGCCTTTTCACTATGTTGCCTTCCTCCATCGTCATCAGGATTCAAGGTGTCCCATATTATAAACATGTTGGGCGAGGCACACAATGTTTTGGTATAAAGAGTCGTGACTTTGCGAATTGTAATTTCAATCGTAGAATATGACTTTTAACAAATGAGATGAAATGTGCACATGTCGATTCGAATGAACTGTGAGTGAACAATTTGTTTTCAAAATTTTTCCTTTAAAATTGTACTTGATAGATCAGTTTTTGTTCTCATTGACACTGATAAGCACAAGGAACAAACGTGAGTCAAAGACCACCGTTGTAACGACCGATTACACTCCGATGCTAAAGTCAGACAAGGTGTAGAAAATGGTGTATTGCTTGAGATTAGAGTTCTGTAGCGTACCTTAGTTCCTCAATCTTGTACCCTATTTATCATGTGAGATCCCCTATTCGATTATGCCTTGGGTGACGTGGTTTAAGGAAAGATATATGTAAGAGATCATTTCCTTACTGAGAGTTGTCTATAGAAGAATGTTTTTATGCACGACTTATACTCTAATATTTGATTCCTAATAGGAGTCCACTGACCTGCCTGTGTTAAATCAAACTTCTAGATACTTGCTTTATTTAGTCTTAAGGGTTATGGGTTTGATCATTTGACTTATGGACTGGAAAGGGCCTGGTTGATTGGGTTCAATTCTCAGATACTTGCCTACGTGGGCTTGGAGTGACCTGAGTTTGACTTTCTGTCTTTTGGGCTGGATCAGATTGAGCGCTTATTTAGGCTCATTCCACTCTGTAGACGAGACCATCATGCCACGTTTAAGAAGTAGATTACAAGACATTTGGTGTATCATTAGTATTGATTTTGTGAACTTTGGCACGTTGGTTATAGTAATGTATGAGTAAGACTACGAGTAACATTTCAGGAGTCTAGATTGTCTAGTAATCCTCACCCTAGTGTTAAATTTTTTTTTTTTTACAAGTTTTTACTCTGAAACACTCACGGAGCACATGGGTGCCCTTATCCCAGCAAAAGGGTGTATTTTGTTTACAATTATTGGTTCGTACCCTTTCTGTCTAATTTGGCCAAGTCCGATTGTCCTGGTGTAACCGTGTTACATGGCCTAGTGGTCTACTTTTATCTTCCGACGATAACAAATCCTTCAATTACAATAGGTTGATCTTCTTCTTAGTACACTTTCTATCTTCTGCGAAACTAAAATTATATATAAATCTCTCTTCAAGAGTCGATTCAAATCCCTCTCAAAGGGATCGAACGGATTTCAAAACCTAGGGTTTTTGCGCTCGTTCGTCATGAAAGAGGGACTCAAAGCTTCGACCGAACCAAAGCCATTGGCGACGATGAGGCCAGAGGAGGGGATCATAACGGTTGTAGACGGATTGAAGCCAAGACGAGGTCGAAGCGCTTCGAAAGACTTGTCAGCTGAGAAGAAAACTAAGAGTAGTGTTGAAGATGGAGTGAAGACGTGCGATATAGAGCGATCTGTTGTGAAGAAGAAGGTAGTGGTGGAGGGGACTGAAACACGCGGCGGAGTGAAGAAGCGGAAGAGAGGAGAGACAGAGATAGAGAAAGCAATTGTTCTGTGGAAACCTTCATTGGAGGAGGAGATGGCGGCGAAGAAGTCTGTGAGGAGGCTGAAGAAACGTCGTCGGAAGGCGAATAAGCGCGAGGAGGCTGAAGATGTTTGCTTCGTTTGCTACGATGGTGGGGATCTAGTGGTCTGTGATCTTGGGTGAGGGCATTTTTTTTACGAATGTAATACTTTTTTAATTTTTATATTAAAATTTTTTTTTATGCTAAAAATTGAGAGTTTGTTCAATTTGTCAGGAGATGCCCCAAGGCTTACCACCTTGATTGTATTGGTAAGAACGACGAGTTCTTGAAAGTTCACAGTGGTCACAGGGGGTCAAAGCTTTATTGGAAATGTGGTATGTTTTTGTGCATTAAGCGATACACTTGTCAATTTTATGTATTTTGTTTATGTTCTTATTTAGGTAGTAAATGGGATCAAGCTTCGGCTACACTTTTTTTCATTCAACTGTAAATGAGGTAGTATTAGGCTATTAGCAAATGTGATTTGTGAATGATTATGAATTCTTGAGGATAAAGCAACTTACAATTTTGTCAATTACTGCTTTCGTAAAGATCTAGGCGAGTTCAAATAGCTTCTCTCAGATAAGAGCATCTAAATCTATGTGGGACAATTCCAATAAAAATTTATAATCCAAAAGTCACTTTTATAGGAATTGGATCCTTTCAATTTCTATATCAAAGATATACTTACGAAGTTGAAACAACTTATTGGTTGACACCAACCCTAGATCCTTGCCTCTGAGAAATGAAGTCGAAGTAAAGAACCATGGCAGATATGTTTGGATCAGCATCCATTTTTTTGAGAGATTTGCTTGTAGAAAGATTCTATCCATCTGCCGTTTCTCAATGCATTTCTTTAGACAAAGACTTTGTTTTTTTTTTTCTTCCTCTTTTTGGCTCATAAATATTTATTAGAACATGGAATGTGAATCAAACCCATGTTTGAATTGAAATTGAGATACTGAAGTAAGTTCTTCCCTTCTAAATCAGATAGATTCATATCTGAAAAGGTTGACAATAAGTTCTTTCTAAATTGACTATTTGTCCCTCTGTTAGAGGTGCTCCAGAAATGTTTGCGATTGCGTAAAGAGCTCTACGAACGAATCGAGCGGATAGAATTGGAAAATCGTTAGGTATGAATATGTTAGATACCCGTGACTCGATCGTTGAAATAGCGTCTCTCTAAAAAAAAAACATGCTTTTTTTTACCGACGCACAAATTTTTTTTTTTGTTGTTGCCAGTCAACAAGATATTAAGGAATTGTCCATACGTAAGATCATAATTATTGATACGGGCCTCCTTACACTTTTTCATTTGTGTTCATAAATTTGTTCATGACACTATCATGTCATGTTGCGGTTTGAACCATGGATTGATGATACCATCCACCACAAGGCTTACCATAAATTTGTTCAGAAGACTATTATGTCGTGTTGCTATTTGAACCCCGGACTGGTGATACCATCCGCCACAAGGCTTACCAACTGAGCTAGCACTCCAGTAGGCTCATGCTCATATTTTTTCATTGTTATTTTCTGGTTAAGCTAGTTGATATAGTTTAGAATACTTGGTTCTCATTTTCTATTATTTTGCTTGTACAAGTTATGTGGGTGGTAGCACCTTATCAAGAAGCGTATATATTCAATTGAAGCATTGCTTTTGTTTTGCCTAGTTTTTTTTTGAAGTTTCATTACGAGTTTGACCAAAGTTTTTGCTAGTTTTTTTCCTCTCTCTAGTCATTTCACACTCTTTCCTGTTTCTTTCAGGCTGGCATGAATGTAACAATTGTAAAATGGCGGCACAACATATGTGCTATACATGCACGTATTCTCTGTGCAAGGGTTGCATTGAAGGAGAGAAGTTTTTCTTTGTTAAAGGAATTAAAAACAAAGGCTTCTGCGAGACATGCATGAAAATTATAATGCAGATTGAAAACATTCAGCAGGTAGAGATGGAAATGGCACTCCAAGTTTCTTTACTGGTTTGTATGTTAGTTATGCATATTGTTAAACAATTTGGATACTAGTAAAATTTGAAAACTATTTGAATAATGGTTATATGAGAGATTTCAGTAAAAAAGTAACAGGTGCAGTGTCATGTTGTCATTAAGTTTAGTTGAAATTCGGATATAACACGCTCAATTTCATGGAAATATTTGGAGTCATAAAGTTAAGGTTAGTTTATATATATATATATATATATATATATATATATATATATATATATATATATATATATATATTATATATGAGAATATAGACTTTTGAATATGTATGGATCTTAGTTTTAAGATATGACGAATATTCCTGCTTCAATGTATATGAAATCTGTGTTTTGTCATAACGTTTGAACTTCTTTATTTTGGTATCTGCCCATTTATATTAACCCCTTCTTTCCTTTCCCGTATAGGCTCAAGTAGATTTCAATGATCGTAGTAGCTTCGAGTACCTCTTCAAAGATTATTGGATTGATTTAAAAGGGAACCTGTTATTAACTTCAGATGATCTAGCTCAAGTTAGAAATTCAATGAAAGAATCCACTGCATTTGTTAGCAAAGAAGAGTCAGCAGATGAACTACACGATTGTAATGGTGACCAAGCTTCCAATTCTGAGAGCTCTTTTGCGTCTGAGCATGTCGAAGGAAATAATCCTAAAACAAGAAAGCCCAAGATACCATCAAATTTCTTGACCAAGGATGATGATTCTTCCAGTGAGACATGGACATCTGATGGTGATACAGTGGATGGCACCAAGTGGGCTTCTAAAGAGCTCCTGGAGTTTATCGCATACATGAAGAATGGTGATACGTCCCTTTTATGTGAATTTGAGGTACAGGCTCTCTTGCTAGAATATATAAAGCGACATAATCTTCGTGATCCTTGTCAGAAAAGTTTTATTACTTGTGATTCAAGGCTGGAAAAATTATTTGGGAAAGTAGATGTTAAACATTTTGAAATGTTAAAGCTTCTTGAATCACACTTCGTTGGAAAGATGGCTTACCAGAGTTACCAGACAGATGATATTCAAGGGGGGAATGCTGCTAATAAACTTATTCGCTTGAACTATGAAGGTAACCAAGAATCGTTAACTCGGGCCGCAGATGATACTCAAAGAGAAATTTGTCTTGATAAAAAAATTAATCAGTTGGATTCTGAGCGTAACCATAAACCCCAAACAAAGGCCAGTACAGATGAAAGCAGTAAATCAAAGGCAAGTACGGATAGAAGCTGTAAATCAAAGGCAAGTACAGATAGAAGCAGTAAATCACATAGAAAGACCAAGGAGCTAAATCTATTGGGCTGTAAAGGTAATTGTAAATCCCTAACAAAGTTAGGTAAAGACGGAAGTAGTAAATCACTTGAAAAATGTGGGGAGGTCAGTCAGTTGGACACAGAAGGTAACAGTAAATCCCTCACAAAGGCAGGTGAAGATGGAAGAAGTGATGCATGTGAAAAGGGTCCGGAGCTTTTGCAGTTGGGCTCTAAAGGTAACTACACACCACTGAAAAAGGCATGTACAGATAGAATAAGTAAAATAAATGAAGAGGGCAAGGATAACAAAATACGATCAACTGTGAACGAGTATGCTGCTGTTGATGTTCACAATATTAACTTGCTGTATTTGCCTCATAACATGGTGGAGAGTTTGCTTGAAGATATGGATGAGTTTCATGAAAAAGTTGTTGGTTCTTTTGTAAGAGCAAGGATTTCTAGTTCGGGAGAGAAACCAGACATGTATAATCTAGTTCAAGTTGTAGGTAATATTATCCAATTACTTGTTGTCTTTGCACTTTGAATTTCGTATGTCCAATCACAAATGATATTAATCATAAACTGTTTGGTTGTGGATACAGGTACTGGTAAGGCAGCACAACAATATGAAATTGGTAATAGGACAACCAATATGATGCTGAAAATACTGAACTCAAGTGAGACTGAAGCTATATCAATTGATAGGATATCAAATGAGAAGTTCTCCGAGGTAATTACATTGTACATTATTTCCTCTCTATTCAGCAAATCATTAGATTAGGATAGATAGTAGATTCTTTCTGTCTTATCTGTTTAATTTAAATATCAAGATATATATTTTGCAAAATTGAAGTTCATCTGTTGTTACATGCGTTAAGTCATGCTTTCTTTGAATAACTCAGTCGATTCTGGTCTTGTTTTCAAATTTCTATTACAGGATGAATGCAAGCGTGTACGCCAGAGCATAAAGCATAGTTTGATTCGTTGGATGACTGTGGTAATGTTACATCAGACTTCTCCTTCATTAGTTCAGCTTAAAATGTCTAAAAATCCTTTCTCTAACCTGCCTTGATTTCTGGATGATGGATTGCAGGGTGAAGTTCGGGAGATTGCAATGTCTCTCCAGGCAGTGAGAGCGAAAGATGTGAGTTTCTTATTTTTGAACTTTTTAGTGCTAATATGCAGGAGGACATAAATAATTGCTCAGCCTCATTGAACTTTTCTAGATAATCTCGAAGATATGATCTGAGCTGTGTTTGCTTATATGCTTCTTTTTTGTTTGAGACAGCGGCTGAAACGAGAAGAACTTGAAAACAAGCGTCATATTGACAGGTTAAGCGAGAAAGGGAGAAGAAAGGAATATCCTTTGTTATTGAAATTTTCATGGATATTCATCAATATTTATTTATGATGTTTTTCCATTGAATGGTTTGTCATACTATGCACTCAACATAAAATGAAATGATGAAAATAAATGGTTATCTTACATTAGCTATATCCACCTTGGTAAAATATGAAATTATTATATGGTGGTGATCAATCACTATTTTATTTTCTTGTTATTCTACTTCTAATTTATAATATAACTACTTCAATTAAAGTCTTAGTTATTTAAGTTCTTCTTCTTTCTGCAACTTGGAGAATTCATGATTCATGAATCCAAGATTAACCAACATAAAAAATGGATGATGTGTAAACCATATAGTATAAGTGTGTAACCTTATATATTTGTTGATTCTTACACATTCCAGTGTTCCTTATTTACAAAAAAGCTCTTAAGTTTGAACTCCTAAGTAATCCTTGACTTTGTTCCACGCTTAAAGAATATTTAAAAAAAATGACGGATCTACGAACTACCGCAGAGCGTTTACGGCAGGAAATTCCAGAAGTATATGTTCATGCTGACCCAGACATGGGTCCAACTCATCTGACTGATAAGGATGCGGCAGAATCAGATGATAAAAGACAAGGTCTTATTTTTGACATTACGGGCAACGTTCATGTTTGCCTTTTGTTTTTTATTCTGTCTCATTTATTAGGAACTCTCTTTAATCATAAACTTGCTTGATTTATGTGCAGAGATCCGGGAGGATTGCACTAGACTAAGAGATGCTGGATTGAACTGTAACGGGAGGGAAACAACCTCTCTTGGAAAAGGAAGCTCAAGTTCAAATGATACCAGAAGCAGAGTGGAACCGAGTGGAAGTATGTCAAGACAAGTCGGCTTGGATAAGGGGGATGGTGCTACTAGTGCTGTTATAGAACTGAATGAATCCTCACCGAATCAAGGTAAAGATCAACATCATTCTAACACTTTAGATGGATCTGGCAACCAGGTGGTTGCATTTGGTTTGGATACGGGTGCTTGGAATGCTCAGGCTGTGGTGAGATCTGGATCATCTTCTGAACCTGCACCTGCATATTTTTCTGGAAAAGTTGAAATCATTGACGTGGAAAAAATGTGGCATTACCGGGATCCATCTGGAAAAATTCAGGGTCCGTTTTCTATGGCACAGCTGCATAAATGGAGTACTAGTCACTTCCCAGCCAACCTAAGAATATGGAGAGCAGCAGAAAACGAAGAGGAATCTATACTTTTGACTGATGCATTGAATGGGAATTTTCATAAAAGGCTGCCAGAGCAGGAACATAGCTTTTCACAACCCCAAGATGCTACAGCTTCATCACATAGTACTAGGAAAAATAACCTAGATATTGATTGTGAAGGAGGTGATTATGATAGTTCACCATTGAGAGATAAAAAACCAAGTGCATCGAGCTGGAACTCAAGTCAAAAGAATGCTAATTGCCTTACTAATGATAATATCCAATCATCAAATAGTGACAAATGCAACTCTGCATTATCTGGTCAGGCTGCGCTGACATCGGATATCAAGGAAATACCGTCTGGGCGTTCTTCAGGTCAGTCTTCTGTAGGGGATTCAATATCTCATCAAGCAAATATGTTCTTGGGCTGTGCTAATCCGACAACTGTTGGAACTACCAATGGTCATGATACTTCCACCATCCCTGTGAGTGAACAATTAATTGTTTCTTCAACTCCGTTACTAGATTTGGAGAAACCAGCAGAGGCACAAAAGAGTTGCGGTACTTCTCGTACATCTCAACTTGATGCTCCTCAATCTGTGGTCACTCATTCAGCTTGCAAATTGTTCACCAAAGATGAGTTACCTTCTTTTACGCTTGTAGATGAAGGTGTAGATGCCATGATTCTGGATTCTGAGAATAGTTTAGTTCCACCTGTGCTTTCGTGTCCCAAAGCTGATCCTCATAATGGTGTTGTATCAAACGCTGTAGTTGATGAAGAAATCCCCTCCCAATCTACTATGACAGATGAACCACACGGAGTCCCACATGTTGATGCTCTTGACCATCAAAATATTTTCCATGGGCATTCACCTACAGGTGTTGAAGTGGGCGGTAAAACAAAAATCTGTGATGTTGTAGCTAACGATTCCGTCAAATTGCGAAGTTTTGTTGCAGAACATGAGGAACCTGCTTCAGAGGGAGTTTCAGTGGAACCAGGCCCTGACTCTTTGCCTGCTCGAATTGCTAATATGAATAGTTCAATGTGTGCGTCTACTGACAAGCATCCAGAAGAGAATCATGAATGGAGTTTCAATGCTGCTATGAATCCAGAAATGGACCCTAGACCTAGCTCAGAAACACAGGGATGGGAACCTGCTGTATCTCAGAAACAAGATCTACATGCTGTGCAAAATCATACTCCAGGCAGCTGGACGGACAGTACATCTTCTATCCATGGCTCGTTTGCATCTCATTCCTTGATGACTTTTGGCATGCGATCTATGCACAATGATTGGAGTAGAGCACCAGAGAATTCAAATGCAGGTTCTCGACTTCCACAGGGAAATGCAAGCATTAACTTGGGTGGGGGGTTGGTGCAAGGAGAGGTTCCCAGCTGGGGAGCAACGCCAGGAGGAAACACTGAAAACTACTGTGAAACAGGAAGGAATGTGCAGTCTTCTGAGTCAATGTCTGCTAATTGTGTTATGGGATCAATGCATAACCCCCAGAACTTTTATAGACCCGCACCAGAAAACTTAAACTCAGGCTCGAGAGCTACTCAGAGAAATTCAAACATGAACTCATGGGGTGAATCCGCCCAAGGAAATACAAATAGTTGGGGAGAGCCGTCACAGGGAAACACTACTCAGGGAAATTCAAACTTAAACTCATGGGGTGAATCCGCCCAAGGAAATACAAATAGTTGGGGATCGCCGTCACAGGGAAACACTACAGTTGGTCATGGAAGAATGCAGCAAACACGGGGCAACTCCCCATGGGTTTCAGGCAGAAATACAAGAATGCGGGACAGCCAACAAAGGACAAACGGGAATGGATGTAATAGTTATCATAATCGTTATTATGGTAATGATTGCAGTAGGCCATCGAATGAGCATTTGTCATCTGGCAGTGGAGGTCAAGGAAGATCATTCACACCTCAAAGGCAGCAAATATGCAGATACCATCAACGTGAAGGGGGTTGTAAAAAAGGAGCAGATTGTCGATTTCAGCACCTTCCCCCTCCCTAAACATACAATAGTAGTAGAACTAAAAACTGGTTATTTATCTAACAAAGTCCATCATTGTAATTATATTTTGAGTGCGAGTGTTATTGAAACCTGTACAGTTAAGAATCCTAGACTATTTTCTCATTCTCATTTTCGTGTTGGTACACCGTACACTTACAATTGAGATTAGTCCATAAAACAAGTTAACGTTTCAAAAAAATTTCCGCAAAATTGGTAAATGGTAAATGAAGTTGTGGTTCAGATTTGTTAGTTCTGTTCTTCTCAGATAATTAGAGAAAATATAAATGAAAATGACCTTAATCAATCTATATTATCTGTTTAACCATAGTTATCTTTAAAAATGATGAGGTGGCACAATAGCAATGTGATTACGTGACATGCCATTGACACGTGGCAGCTAAAGAGACTTCCTCGCATGTACTCTTGGCGGGAACAAAGGACTAACCACCTCTTCAATTAGATCTTGAACAGTTCAATAAACATTTTGATGACATTCTGAAATTTTCGAATCGTTTCGACTGCTACGAAGGAAGGAGATGTCGATTTTGGCATCGAAGCAGAGATATGCAGCAGGAGGTTTGTTTGCCATTGCTCTTCATCAAGCTCAGATCACTCACACTCGTAGGTTCAACTCAGTGAAGCCAAGTGGGGAGAGAGTGACCGATGGAATCAGTAATGCTAATTCAATCATTGAGGGCTCTCATCTTTGGGTTCATGAAAATTCTGGTCTCCTGCGGCCAATTTTCAGGTATTTTCTGCAGTTTCTTGAAACATTTGAATGATATATTGTGATTGGTTTCGAGGCATTGGCTGATTGGTTTTCTTGATGTTGTTAGGTTTTTGGAGATAGATTCTGCATCATGGCATCAGCTCGAGGAAACCGGCGGTTCGGCTCAAGCTAAGAAACATATTAAATCTGTATGTGTTGTTGTTGTTTTGCTTGATATTGTTGTTCTTTATTGGATAATGTCTCGAACTTTGTTCATTTTTTGAAGCTTATAGAATAAAGGTTACAATTTCGAAGAAATTAGATTGTGTCAGGTGTTGGATGATAAGTACTGGATTAACATCTACTAAATGTTGAAATAAAGCAATAGAAGAATCGCATCCTTATAGGAGTTTTGGTGTTTGGGAGGTTCTTTCTAGTTACTAAGAATTGAAGTGTGTGAACTTTATACTTTGCAGCCACTGTTTATTGCTTGAATTTGGTGGTTGGGTGAAGCTAAGGTGTTGAGTAGATGGGTATTAGAATACCACCGCATGTCTTGTTGATTAATTTGTTTAGTAGTACAAAAGAACAATAGGATCAATGTGATCTGAGGCCAAGCCTCATCTGCCATTACTTGTGGCAAATCATTCATTAGATGATTGTGTCATAGTTGGCCTTGTGTCTATTCTGATGAGCTCTGCCAGTTGAAGGAATGAATCATCCCTACCAATGTGCCTTGTTTATTGGTCTGAAAGGTTAAAACACAACATCTGATATCAACTCAACTTTTACAAGCACCACATATAATGTTGCATCTTAGCATCTAGGACCACACCTGGGATATATATGAGTTAGGCTTCTGTACATTGCCATCAAATGAGTTTCTTTTAGCTAAATGAGATTCAATATAAATAATCAACAAAAAAGCGATCATTGTGGGTTTTGAGATGGAAAGACTAGATCATTGTGGGGTTGGAGATGGAAAGATTATTTACTACTTTTTTCATGCATTGTTCATAGTTCTACTCCTCTAGAGATATTCTCATTTTTGCTACTTTACGCAGTTTTTGAAGTTACTCTTGGAAGAGAAAAGTGAAAATACTTCAGAAAAGACAGAACAAGAAGATGCACTAGTTAAAGGTGTCAATGCTATGGAAAATAGTATGGGAGCTACAACTTCTGAGTCTGTCAAGGAGAAACAGCATGAGTATGAACATGACTACCGTGAAAGATTTTCCGTTACTAAAGTGATGGATATTCCTTCTCCTGTACTCAAGGAAAGAATTTCTAGTGAAAAGGAGGCAACAAATGCACTCAGCAGTGAACTTGATGACAAACCAGTAGAAGAGGTTACACTGCTCAATGATGAGAGGAAAATCACAGTTTTGTATGAGCTTCTTTCTGCTTGTTTAGCAAATACCCCTGAAGATGACAAGCCAGTGAAAAAAGGCTATGATGCTCGACACCGAGTTGCTCTCCGTGTGCTGGCAACATGGCTTGATGTCAAGTGGAAGAAAATGGTTTGTCAACTCAAAACTAGTTATTATTTGTTAACTACCTTTAATACATGGTTGGCTTTGTATAGAAAACTAACTATTCGTTATCCTTTCTATCTGTAGACTAGAATCGTCAGTTTTAACTTCTTATAAAGTAGGACATCAATGTTCTTATTACTCCTCATGATAAAATAACAAGTCAATAACCACGTTTTGAAGCTATGAGGATTTCAGAAATAGGCCAACCTTTATAATGTAGAACATTAGGAAATATCGTCTTTCAAGCTATTGAATTTGATTTCATTGCATATACTGGTAAGCCTGTAAGTAGAAATATTAGGAAATATCGTGATTAGTCTGTAATTGGTGTACAGCTGAATGGTAGCCATTGTGAATGGCATTTTCCTTCACTTCTGAGATTTTTTTTTACATCACTTCACTTTTGAATCGAAAGCTTTTGTTTCTGCAGGAAGCCATGGAGGTAATGGTTGCTTGCTCTGCCATGGCAATGTTAAAAAAGGGTGATCACGATAAAGAAAACAAAAAGGATGATTCCAAATCTTCGGAAACCTCATGGGATAGTTGGAAACGTGGAGGTCTCATTGGTGCCGCTGCATTAACTGGAGGGACTTTGTTAGCTGTAACTGGTGGTATGACATTGCTAACAGTCTTTCTAAGATTTATCGGAAGTTTCCACTTGATAAAGTTTTCTATGGTAGTATGTTTCTGTTATCTCTCTGTACACCTTTCCTTCACAGGTTTGGCTGCTCCAGCAATAGCTGCAGGATTCAGTGCTTTAGCACCTACACTAGGAACTCTGATCCCCGTGATTGGAGCAAGTGGGTTTGCAGCTGCAGCAAGTGCTGCAGGATCAGTTGCCGGTTCTATCGCTGTTGCTGCATCATTTGGAGGTGAATGATTAGTTTGCTTTGGTTAACTTTTGTATAGTTTACCGAAAATTCTCTAGTTTTTTAAGTTTCGGATTGAAGTCTATTTTGAGTTTCAGAGAACATTCATCCCAACTGTTTACCCATATTCATTCCATGTGAATGCAGCTGCTGGAGCTGGACTTTCAGGGACTAAAATGGCTAGGAGAATTGGAGACATTGAAGAATTCGAGTTCAAAGGAATTGGTCAAAATCACAACCAAGGCGTGCGTAATCTTTCCTATCTCATTTTTTTTTTGATTTTGATGAGGGATGTATGTTTGTAGAATAAGATACCTCTTTGAAGAATATCTACATTCTTAACATCGTCTCTCAACAAAATGCCTTACAGAGGCTGGCTGTTGGCATCTTGATCTCTGGGCTTGTTTTTGAGGAGGAAGATTTTGTAAGGCCATGGGAAGGACTAGATGGTTACTTGGAGAGGTAAAGCCCAAATAAAGTATATTTCTTATTACCGTTGAGTGTTGAACAAAACCTGCTATAGTACATCTGACGGCATAATGTTCAGGTACGTACTACAGTGGGAGACTAAACATTTAATGGCTGTGAGCACTGCAATTCAGGACTGGTTAACATCAAGTAATTTCCCCTAACCTTGGTTTCTGGAATATCTAATTAGTGTTATGACTACCATGTTGCTTACTAAATATCATTCTGTTGCAGAACTTGCAGTGGAGTTGATGAAACAAGGTGCCATGACGACTGTATTGAGCTCACTTCTAGCTGCATTAGCTTGGCCTACTACATTGCTTCAAGCGACTGATTTCATAGACAGCAAATGGGCGATTGCATTGGACAGGTTCTTCTTTTCACTTAGTTGGGAAGCTTCTATGTGAGGCTTTTATAGACTAAGTATTTGGTTTCACGTATGTGTATCCGGAAAAGCTGACCCCGTGGAAAATACGATGACCGATTAATTTTATGAAATTAGCTTGCATCATCTTCAGTTTCTGATAGCCTAAGTTACATAAGATCTGGTAATATGATCGACAAGACCCCAGAAAATCCCTAAACATAACTTGTATAAGTGTTCACGTAACCTCCATGGAGTCCTGAATCCTCTGCCAGTGAAAACATTCTTCTGTTTTAACATCCGAAGTATGCCTGGCAGGAAATTCTTTTCTAAAAACTAATTGAATGCAATAACTTTAGTTCAGAAGTTTACTTAAGTATGCCATGGCTGGAAATTCTTTTCTAAAAACTAATTGAATGCAATAACTCCAGGTCAGAAGTTTACTTGTAGGTTTCTCTTAAAGTTGAATCATTTTTCATCGCAGATCAGACAAAGCAGGAAAGCTTCTCGCTGAAGTGTTAATAAAGGGATTGCAAGGAGACAGGTGAATGAGCAATGTGAACTGGCGACTTAACTCTTCCCATAGCAACTCTTGTTCTATCCAACACATAAACTGAATTCTCTTGGGTTCTTATGAATCTTTCAGGCCTGTAACGCTGGTAGGTTTTTCTTTGGGTGCACGAGTGATTTTCAAATGCCTTCGGACTTTGGCGGAAACAGAAGATTCTGGTAGTTATTGCCAACTATTTCAGTTTCTTTTTTATTGCACATGTTGAATTGATAAAATGATTCTAACGGTTCTAAAGCTTGCAGCTAAACTTGTAGAAAGGGTTGTACTTCTTGGAGCACCGGTTTCAATTAACGATGAAAACTGGACGGATGCTAGGAAGGTAGCTCTTAAAATTGTCTATCTATGCAATTGTTTTTGTTTTCTTGTTCCATTTGTGGCCTTTTGAACATGCGCTGGTTTGCAGATGGTAGCTGGGAGATTCGTGAATGCTTATTCTTCAAATGACTGGACACTTGGGGTTGCTTTCCGTGCTAGGTATGCATGACTTCCTTGACTATTTATAGTTGTTTATTTTTCAATGCTTAAAAATCCAAACCAGATTTTTCTGCAACATAGCTAATTTTGCACGTATAGTTGATGCATATTGTCCAATTAACCTCTCTTCAATGGATCATAATCACCTTAACCCAATTGCCG
The DNA here is from genome assembly GCA_963556465.1 of Berberis vulgaris. Lineage (NCBI taxonomy): Eukaryota > Viridiplantae > Streptophyta > Magnoliopsida > Ranunculales > Berberidaceae > Berberis > Berberis vulgaris. The sequence continues at coordinate 4,776,632 of OY747124.1, read as the reverse complement.
AAGAAACAATGTATTAGCACATGACTCGTATACCACTCAGTTCACATCATCCTTGTTCTAGCTGTCTGGTATGTGGGACACAATCAGAGAACGAAGGATTTAACAGATGAATCACCGACTTACTGCAATCAAAGTAAAAGGGTGACTCAGTAACATCAATTTACAGTCGCTACTATAGCCATACTCAAGTCCACACCAAGTGGTTCACAAAGTCATATTGATCTACCTTTTATGTTGGTAAACTTCGGAAACTGTTCATTGTCTGCAGCTTATTGACTGAAGGACTAGCTGGTATTCAACCTGTAGACGTTCCTGGAATTGAAAATGTAAGGGTTGTTTGATCTCCTCTCCCGATCAAGAGTTAAGACAATGCTTACCCATTAATGATTGTTAATTTTTTTTTTTTTTCTCAGGTTGATTTAACGGAATGCATAGAAGGCCATTCTGCGTACCTCTGGACATCACAACATATTCTGCATAACCTTGCACTGGATACTCATACTCCAGTACTCAAGATCTCTCCCACCAAAGTCAATGAAGCAGAATCGCCAAAAACGTAGTTCCCAATTTGCCCAATCATGCATGATTTTTCCGTAGAGGGGACTTTTTAGTCTAATCACTTGTTAGCAATGTCTGATTGTAAAGTTTGTGTTTTTTTTAGGGAAGATTTTACATACAATGTGAGACATCTATTTGATTAACAATATGACACTACTATGATATGATAAACTGTTGTTATATGTGTTGCTTCTCTTTGAAAAGTAAGGAACCAAGTTTAGTTGGGTGATGACAGAAAAAAAAGTCGTAGAACATAACAGTTAATTAAGCAGAGGCATGAATGCCACGATCTACTTCCAAAGTATTTGATTCTATGGGTTAGCCCAAGGACTTAATTAAATCTTCAAAATGGAGAACCAGCCAATCAGCTTCACCTGCCACAGTCTCTCAAAGTTGTAACCCCGCATAGCAAATAAACAAATCGGCACCGCCTGGTATACGAGCCTATATGAAATAAACAGGGAAGAACAGTCTGTTAGAAAGTTTCTAGTTTTAAATGCAAGTAACTACACATACTAAAGTGATTACAGAAAGTGTCAGCCAATGTGAAACTCAGAGGATCATTAGCTGATCTCGGAAGGTATTGAGATCATTCCTTGCCCTAGTCATGGCTGGCATATGCGGGCAAACTATGCAGAATACATAGACTAAGAAGAGTAGCATTCTCAAGAACCCGAAGCAGTAACCATCCCTTTGACGGATACTTAGACCCAATCTTAAACAAATATGAGGGATACTGAAATCAGCTTATTATTACGATATTCAAGATCTATAAGTGTGTGTGTCATATCCCGAAGGGGAGGAAAACCCGCTTGGATGTCAGAAAAGCAAATTGTTCTTATTGCATGACTTCCATCAGATAAGTTTGCAACACATCGTCAGAGCTAGTTTTCTCCCATCTTTATTAGCCAAGAACAGCAGCGCACACATAGTTAAGATGGTTTAACTTACCTCAAGGTCAGCGGCACCGTTGCCAATCATGATCACTGTCTTGTATCCCCGGGCCTAAAAATCGAATGTAATTAGCATAATGATAAAAGCAATGAACGCCTGAACTTAAATGTCACCCCCAACAGTGCTAAAGCTATACCTTCCTTATATTTTGAACAGCTGTGGCTTTCCCGCCACTTTTGGAAGTGGGCTCATTCTTGTCAAACCCAACAAATTCCCCGGAACTTCCAAATAATAGTTGGTTGGCGAATATGTTCTCAAAAGGGATCCCAAGATGTGCCGCGGCAGGCTATAAAAACAGAACAGAATTATGTCAATAATTTGAATTGGACATCAGTTTTAATAAACCAGCTATATCATATGAAATACAGTTTTTTTTATGCTGTATGTTTTTTCTCGTGCGTGGCACTCATGCAAGAGTAGTAGCTCTGTATGATTTTGCAGTTGCACAGTGATCACTGGTTACCATAACTACCAGAAGGGAATGTAATGGAAGATATTTCCAGTGTACGGTACAGTAAAATTTGACATGGAATATTGGGAAATATTGACAGACATAACTTTGATATGTTTATAGCATTCCCCCAAATGAACCATTTTACTGCAGAATACATTCTGTAAATTATCTCACTGTGAACATTTGATATTATGCCATAAGAAATAACAATCTTTTAGGACAAATCATTAAAATAATGAGTTGTACACATTATTACTCCCTACATAGACAACAAATAAAGGAAATAATATCAAATTCTTAATATTACCCAATAAAGCTATAAAGTTCATAATCTTTAATGCTCAGATACTTTACATATAAATTCCAAATGTGGTGTAGCAAGATAACCACAAAGAAAATCTGGACATTTCATTCCATATCATTTGGTACTTTAACATGTAATTCGAATATGGGATACGAGATAACCACAAAGAAACTCTGGACATTTCATTCCATATCATTGGCTTCTATAAATAGTTATAAAGTGCAATAAGAGAGACACAACACAATTAGGCAGACAACAAGAAGGGAAATTCTTTCTTCTTGTGTTAGTTTCTTCTTCTTCTCTGGCTGCCTAACATGGCTAGGAAGAAGGTGAAGCTTCAATGGATTGCTAATGATTCCGCAAGGAAAGCAACTTACAAGAAAAGGAAGAAGGGCCTGATCAAGAAGGTGAGTGAATTGAGTACCCTTTGTGGAGTGAATGCATGTGCCATTGTTTATGGTCCATATGAGGCACAACCAGAGGTTTGGCCCAGTCATTCTGATGCACATAGGGTACTCACTCGGTTCAAAAGCTTGCCGGACATGGAGCAAAACAAGAAGATGATGAACCAGGAGAGTTTCCTAAGGGAGAGGATCACTAAGTTGAAGGAGCAACTAAAGAAGCAACAAAGGGAGAATAGGGGTTTTGAGGTTGCTCAACTTATGAACCAAATGTTGGCTGGGAGAGGCCTTCATGATTTGGGAATGGAGCATCTTAATGATCTGATCCACATGGTGGATGAGAAGTCGAAGGCGATCCAAGAACGGGTTGAGGAGCTGAGCAAGGGGCAGACAGTGGAAGCGGCTCATCCTCCACCACTGCCACCACCACCACCACCACCAGTGCCTGAGATAGCGGCTGCTCATGATCGTAATGGTGTAGTGGTTGGTGAAAGGACTGATCTGGATGTCGCTATGGAAGCTCTTAAGAGGCAGCCTTGGTTCATGGACGTCATCAATCCTCAAGGCAATGTGGGTGTTAGTGTTCATGAGAACAACATCAATGTCATGCCTCCCTACTCTGCTCCTCCTGCAGATTATGCTTCATGGACCAATGGGTTTTTTCATTGAGTTTTATTATCTCGTCTTTAGTAATTTTCTTTTCGTATTGTGTTCATTTCTACCATCCTTGTCTACCATCCTTGTCTACTTTATTGTCTGTCATTTCAGTGGTGTTAATGGGCTTGGAGCCTAACATTATTGTCAAGATGTCGAGTTTCATAATTTTCTGTTCTATTACGTTAATAAATTTTTTTTGGTTTTTGGACCAATTTATGCTCCTCTTCCCAATCACTACTTTATGAACACGGTCAAGTTTCAGTCATTTTCCTTTTGATATGTTCTAAATGATCTCAAGCTCAAGAATAATGTAGATATCTTCAAAGTTTATGCTCGCATCTTGAGATTGATTCAATCCTTTTCCCATTTGAGAATGACACAATGAGCAGATTTTTATGATCTCCTAGATACTGTGTATGATTACGAAGATCAGATCTCCCTGATATTAATATCAAGATTCGATCTCCTTAAACCAAGGAATCTAATATTAACTATGACAGTACAGACTATCACATTACGCTTTATTGTTCAACTGATCTCCATGACACAATGAAGCAATGTGTAAAAGAAAGAAATAGGTATGGACCAGCAGAATATAAGGGATTCAAAAGTATAACAGCATATCTGGATCATTTGACGAAAACCTTCAGAAACCAGATATACATCAGTGTTGTTAACCTTCAGTTTTATGATCAGCTCCTTGATTCCAGGAGATATCCTATATGTTAATAGCAGAAACATAAGCTTGTATTCAAGTTGAGTATGCCAGAAATATGGATTGTATAAATACGAACACTAGTAACATAAAGGAATCTATAAGTACTTATATCCTCATTGGCATAATCCTGTCTCAATATAAACCCAATTATTTAATTGAAAATATATGAGACGCAATGCATGCGGGACACTGTTTAAGGTTAAAACTAAACTATATATGAAGAATTTGCAAGATGCGAACCAATGGCCGTACTACCGTTCCTGTAACTTGCCATCATGATAAGGCGTTAATCAAACCTCATACATAACTGAAAACATGGACAATTTGAGGGATTCCATTAGGTTTTCATGGTAAATAAATGATTCATATTCAAATAATACGGTTGCCTTCCCCAAAATGTGAAATTATATTTTGCATGCAGTTATGTATGCGTGAACAACCATCCTGCTTGTAAAAGCACATAAAACCAAATTGAAGCTTTGTTCACACAGCGAAGCATATGCAATCATACCTAGGAGGTCTCTTCTCAAGAAACTCTTGGAGTCAGGATAAAGATGGGTTGAAAAGAGAGAGTCTAGCTGCCAAAGCCTCCTCAAATGGGATTGATCCATTCATAGCTCTAGCAACCACAATTAAGACAGATTCAATAAGCATTCTTAACCACCAAGCATCCAAAGATCTTCACAAAACATGCAGAAAATCAGAAAAGACCTTACAGTCCACTCTGCAACAGCCTTTCCAGCTCCACAGAATTCAGCAAGCTCGTCAATGCCCTCGTCCAGGCACACAGTAATACATCAAAGCATACTGCATCAGCTTTCCGCCAAACTTCAAGAACTTCTGTAATAGAACACAACGATAACACCATTTGAGACCCGAACCCAATGAAATATACTATTACCTAATTCTCATTCCAAATGAGACCACTTGAAATAGGATCAACAAAAACTAAACAAATTTCCATATCCTTGGAAATGTAAACTGAGGTAAGTTTTAGATGCAACCTTGTGAAGGTAAAATGTTGTTGAAGCGAGCAAGAGTTAAGGACTCTAAAGGTTGATCAGCAGTTGCCATACCAAACAAAGCATGGGTGTGTTGTTTCCTAAGCTGTAGAGGATACTTGTACAATATTTTCAGCGAACAGTTAGAAAAATTCTGAACAATGGGACAGTGAAGCCGACTACCATGCAAACATATTGGGTTCATTCGTGCACTCAACAATTCGTCCATCACAAATTATCTGTAAAGACTAGAAAAATATAACCATAATCAATCAAAATTGCAAAAATGTAACATCCTAAGAAACATCATAGACAACCTAACTTCATCCAAACAAGATAAACTAAACCTGCACGCCATGTACTTTTTTTTTGCTAACAAAAAATCATCTAAAATGTGATTCATTTAAATTTTAAAACGGCAATGTGATTCATCTGTTTGATTTTGAAAAAAAAAATTTCAAAGAAAAAAAGAGTTTTCTTCGAAAAACAAGTTCATGGTAAAAAAAAATTCAAAATTATTTTTCAATGTTGATTACACCAAGAAAAAAAAATTTCATTAGAGAGAACATTCTATGATAATTGTTGAGAGAGGAATCTATTCAACAAGGCTTTGAATATTCAGTCGTCAAGTCTCTCGAGGGCTTTGAGTCAAGGAGAGAGTCGTCGGTAAGTGAAAATATTGAACCGGAAAAAGTTCTCCGAGGGGTAGCCTAAACAAAGTTTTCTCAGTTGAAGCGGGAAAACATTTCACTAGCGAAAAAGTTTTCTTTCTCCCTGAAAAAAATCAAATGCCAAAAACTCAATTTTTGAAGAAAAGTTTTCTTTTTACACGAACATCCAAAAACAAATACACTTTAAATTTACAAGTGAGATCAACATCAACAACAAGATGAATGCCAACTTTAAAAGTTGAGATACAGGATTCGGTTATTTAAGCAACAAAATGTTGAAAAGAAATCAATGTGTGCATCTCAAAATTTGCTTAGATTTTCAACTGTAAAACGAAATGGCTATAAAGATACACACGGGTAAATCAATTAAGCTAACACAACAATAATCAAATCCCTAAATAAATAAAATAGGAACAACTTTACATTCAATTAGGAATAAAAAAAGAATCCCGAGCTCAATAAGAGTTTACCTCGACAGAGATCAGACTCAGAGAGAGAGAGAGAGTTTACTCTCTTAAACATAAACATTTTCTTATGTGGTGGCACAGGTAAGAAAATATGTGGGTGCACATAGCTGTTGCTTTCACAATAACAAGGGATATGAAAAAGCGCTTAAAATAAGCAATCAGCCTCCCCAAACGCAGACCGCCCTCGCACACAGATTTCACTTGAACAAAACCAAGAAATTATATCACTCGACTCTCTCTTCTTCTATTTCGTTCGTTCTAACTAGGGTTCATCAGTCACCAATTTCAAGATCAGATTTTTTCGATCTTACAGGTAAACTAATACCGATCCCTTTCTCTCAAGCTCTCTCCCTTTTTTTTTTTTTTTTTTTTTTAATCCTTTTGTTCTCTTTCTTACGCTATGTGTTTTGGAATCACTGTTGATTTATTTATGAGAAGTTTGTTTCGATTCTCTCAATTTCTCGCCACAATTGTGAATGGGTATTGCTTGGTTCATCGATTTGTTGATTGGGTTCTTTGAATTTTACAAATTAGGAAGTCAATTGAGAAACCCAAATGAGTTAAAGATTGAAACTTTTGTTGCAAATTGATTTTATTCGCCAGCCCCTTTTGAGTTATTGTATCTGTTTCAAAAGAGATGCTTTAAGTGAGTTGTTGTTTGACTTGTGCATGTATAGCGTTGGTAAGTTTGTGAAAGTGAGGGATTCAGTTCGAGTGAACACAAGAAAAAAAAAAACTGTGTTTTTATTGAATTTCTGCTATTCGGTGTACATATTTTGGGTCATGAAAAACACCTTAGAAGGCTAATGCATAATAATGATCAAGTATTTGTTGTGGTGACATGGTAGTGTTATATTTGATGGATTTGTGTTCTTGTTCAAGGGATCTCGTACCTGTCCAAAACACGATGGTGAGAACTTGCAATCTGATGCCATAAGCTTGCTTTTAAGAAACCAAAGTATTGTATTTGATTGCTATGGTCTATATGGTTGACTCTTTTTTAGGGGCATGCTTCTTTGTATTTGTAGCATGAGAAACACTTTGCAGATTAACATGATGATTGTTGTGTGACACTTGATCAACTTACAGATATCAAACCTTTCTTTCCTTGTGAAATAGGTTCTACCTGTTTGGTTGTTCTACAAAGTGTACAATATAGATTTTGTTTAAAACTATATGCAAACACTTCCAATATTATTAGAATTAAACTGATAATACTTCTAATTTTAAAACTACCATCAAAGGTAAATAGATAAAATATTACCAATAAAAACATTTGTCATGTTATTGTCCTACACCCCCCCTTTCCCTCCTTCTCTTGAAAGTATTGTGTGGGGCTGATCCACAGACTACAACGTGGATATAGTGATCAGGTGATCAATCCACAATAATGACACCAGAGAGAAGTTGTTTGAGACTCAGTCTGTAGGGGTTGCTATGGTGCCATTTTATATTACATGATATCTACAAATTTTAAACTTTTTGTATTTCATTGCAATTTGTAAGGATTGCCAGGAGCAATATGCTTAAATTTTGGTGGTTCAGTTAAAAATTTATGCAAATAGATTTGGATTTACTAGATTTTTTTTTTCTTTTAAATGCCATCAAGGATATATAGGTAAATGTCACCTATGCACAATTTCAGGTTACTGTATGCACACCATTTGAAATTTTTTTTAACACCAATGCTTATCGTCATCTATTTTACAGAAGAGTGTTTATCATCCACTTAAAACCAGTTGTAAGTTGTGCCAATGCATGCTTAGTTGTACTGCTTGTAGGAAAAAAAAAAAAAAAACGAGAGAGTTGTATTGGCTATGGAAGGTTCGCCGGACCAAGCAAGGGATGAGGGAATAAGCCAAAATCATAACAAGGTGAAGGCCCTGAAGGGAAAGTCATGCAAGGGATATCTCTACTACTCATCAATCCTCAAATCCAAAGATAAAAACCCTTTTTGCGTTGGTATCAGAAGAACACTTTCTCAAGGTATTTTCTATCCTCATATTCTATCTTTAAGTATCGTTACTTTGTCAAGGTTTAAGATTCTCATAGTTATTTAATGAATTATATGCTACCAATCTCTCGGATATCTGTAATTTTGGTTACTTTTGTGTATAATATAGTGCTTTGGTTGATTGTTCTTATAATTTTCTGGAATGTATTCATTGGTTGCATTTGTTGATATCTGTAAGCAGATAAATGGAATGGCTCAATAGTAACTTAAAGTTCATAAGCTTTTGTGTGAATTTCATTGCAATTGAAGAACGTTTTAGGTCCTTTGAGTTGTTACATACAAACCTTTTATGGGAAAGCTCATTGAGGTGCCTAGTTCAAATCTTAGTTAAAACATATCAAAGATAGTTTTGATTTATTTCTTTTAAAAGATCATATGGTGTATATATATATATATATATATATATATACTAGCCATGTTTTGTTTCTTTGAGAATGCCTTAGGACTCCAGGAATTTCGGAAGCTGAACATGCTCAAAAGATGCCTAAAGCATTTCGCTTTGATCTATCGACAGTCCACCAAGTGAAACGGTTCCTTGTTAAATAAATCGAAAGTTTCACTCCAACCAAGAAAAGAGATAGATCACATCTTGGCCAAATGCCAATCCTTCGAATTAAAAGGAAAAAAAAAAGTGTTGAGTTTCGAGAACGAGAATTCTCTATTTTTTCATAGATTTCTTATAGTAAGAAGACACTAAGGCGAACCCACTACACACCACACACTCAGATTACTAGCGTGGTCCATCGAGGAGCCACGTATCCAGGGTTGACCACATCATCACTGTTTGATCAAGGTGTGGCCATGGTCTCCATTGGGTCAGTGTTAAGTTGTCCAAGTTCCTTAGATATTTTGAGTCCCTCGGAACGCAACTCCCTTATGAGGTGGAAGACAAGACAAACGGATTTCACTTCATAGGTACCGTTCACGTCACGCGAAGGCTCGCTCAGAACACGTACCAAGCGAGAAAACGGAAGGGCGCGCTAGCGCACTCCGGCTTTCGAGCAAGCCTATGTTTGCTCCACTCCGAAAGAGAAGGAACAGAAAAAGCAGGCGCCATCTCTCGTCGCCTATATATATATGTATATCAAAAGAACATGACTACTACAATGCCAGGGTATCCAGTGCACCAAAAGAACTGAAAGCATTCACCACTGAAAGGGGATGTTTTTCGAATGCAAGTCCCAATTCTCCGTAATGATGCTTATAGTTGTCGACATTCTGATTTCTCTCCACATTACTCAAGTGTTGCATAAGAAACTAGTCTCGACTCTCGACAATAGTCTCCTTGTTGAGCTGGAAATGCTTTAACTTGAATTCTTAAGTCATAATAATCTCCCATTGTAGTTAAGGTGTTTAGGTGGAGCGAGGTGGACGAGTCTGAAAACGTTTGAGGCGTGAGGCGGACGCCTATGAGGTGGTCTTAACGTTTTTCTAAGAATTTTTTTTATAATTGTTAGAAGAGATTAAGAAAATACACTCTTTCATATATTTCATAATGAGAATATAGCATGTTTATATACAACCTAGTGAGGGTATTCTAGGAAACTATATTAACTCTAGAATCTCTACACTTAACCTAATTGACAGCTATATACACACACTGTAACACTCTCCCTCAAGCTGGAGCATAAATGTTAATCATGCCCAGCTTGTTACAAAGATAGTTAACCCGAACCCCATTTAAAGCTTTGGTTAAGATGTCTCCTAGTTGTTCTCCAGTTTTCACATATCCAGTAGAAATCAAGCCTTGTTGAATTTTCTCACGAATAAAATGACAATCAATTTCAATGTGCTTAGTCCGTTCATGAAACACAGGATTAGAAGCAATATGAAGAGCAGCTTGGTTATCACACCACAATTTCGCTGGTACTGTAGCTTTAAGTCTTATTTCAGTCAAGAGCTGATATATCCACATTATCTCACACACAGACTGTGCCATAGCCCTATATTCAGACTCTGCACTGGATCGTGACACAACGGTTTGCTTCTTACTCTTCCATGAGACCAAATTCCCACCAACAAAGATACAATAGCCTGAAGTGGATCTTCTATCCATTTTGGAACCTGCCCAATCAGCATCTGAGAAACATTCAATATGAGTGTGCCCGTGATTTTCATACACGATACCTCGTCCTGGTGCGCCTTTCAAGTAACCCAAAATTTGCTTTAACGCTGCCCAATGATGAATTGTCGGAGATGACAGAAACTGACTGACAACACTGACTGAGTATGCAATATCTGGACGAGTCACGGTAAGGTAATTCTACTTCCCAACCAACCTTCGATATCTTTCAGGATCTGCAAATGGTTCCCCAACATCGGTAAGTTGCACATTTGGAGTCATAGGAGCACTACAGGGCTTTGCTCCCAATTTACCTGTCTCAGTTAATAGGTCAAGAACATATTTTCTCTGAGATAGAAAGATACCTCGTTTACTCCGAGTGACCTCAACTCCTAAGAAATACTTTAACGCCCCCAAATCCTTCGTGTGAAACTGAGTATGAAGGAAAGATTTAAGAGATGAGATTCCTCTAGTATCATTCCCAGTAATTATAATGTCATCCACATACACCACTAACAGAGTGATACCAGTTGCTGATCGTTTGTAGAATACAGAATGGTCAGACTTGCTTTTCATCATACCAAATTTCTCAACAGCCTGACTAAACTTTCCAAACCAAGCACGAGGACTCTGTTTCAAACCATATAAAGATTTTCGAAGACGACAAACTCGCCCTGACTCCCCCTGAGCAACAAAACCAGGAGGTTGCGCCATATACACCTCCTCCTGAAGATCGCCATGAAGAAAAGCATTCTTGATATCAAGCTGATGTAAAGGCCAATGATGGGAAGCGGCCATGGAAATAAATAACCGAACAGAGGTCAACTTTGCAACAGGAGAGAAAGTGTCAGAGTAATCCACCCCATAGGTTTGAGCATAGCCCTTAGCAACAAGACGTGCTTTCAATCGAGCAACTGACCCATCCGGATTGACCTTAACTGCGAAGACCCATTTGCACCCGATAGCCCTTTTTCCTGAAGGTAAATCGACCAAGTCCCAAGTACCATTGTCATCTAAAGCATTCATCTCCTCTATCATTGCATTCTGCCAACCAGGATGAGATATGGCTTCACGGACAGTTTTAGGAATAGAGGTAGAATCAAGGGAAGCAATAAAAGAACAAGAGGAAGACGACAAATTAGTATAAGAAACAAATGAAGAAATAGGATAAGCACACTGTCGTTTACCTTTCCGTAATGCAATAGGAAGATCATTGTTCGGGACTGGATCTGATGACGAAGGAGCAGGTGCAGGACATGAATCAAGAGGTTGACGCCTGGAGTAAACCTGAATAATAGGAGGCTTGACTGGAGCTGGGTCCGAGACAGGAGCTGGGACCGAGACAGGAGCTGGTGCGGAGACAGGTGTTGAGGACGTGATAGAATAGACCAACAAATCATCATCCTCCCCCGTGTGAGTGGGAATGGGCAAAGACGGAAAATAAGGTGTGTCTTCCAAGAAGGTAACATCAATTGAGACCAGATACTTGTTAAGAGTGGGACAATAACACCTATAACCTTTCTGAAGACGAGAATAACCAAGGAAGACACATTTCAAAGACTTGGGATCTAATTTAGTGACATGCGGACGAACATCTCGAACAAAACAAGTGCTACCAAATATCTTCGGGTCAACAGGAAACAATGACTTATCGGGAAAAAGGATTTTGTAAGGTATCTCACCATGAAGAACAGAAGATGGCATGCGATTAATGAGAAAACATGCTGTAGAGACGGCATCGGCCCAAAAAGGTTTAGGAACATGCATTTGAAATAATAGAGCGCGGGCTGTTTCAAGAAGATGTCTGTTTTTACGTTCTGCCACACCATTTTGGGATGGGGTATCAACACAGGAAGTTTCATGAAGTATGCCATTCTGAGTCATATAAGACTGAAATAACGCTTGTGTATACTCTTTAGCGTTATCACTTCGCAAGGTGCGAATGGAAACATTAAATTGAGTTTTAACTTCAGCGCAAAACGCACAAAACAGAGAAAACAACTCAGAACGTTTTTTCATCAAATATAACCAAGTAACACGAGAATAATCATCCACAAATGTAACAAAATACCGAAACCCAGGTTTAGACAAAATAGGACAAGGACCCCAAACATCAGAATGAACTAATTCAAAAGGAACACTAGCACGTTTATTTACTCTAGGACTCGAACTAAGACGATGATGTTTTGCAAACTGACATGACTCACAATTTAATGAAGACACCTTATTATATTGAGGACAAAGCTTTTTTAGTAGAGGGAGAGACGGATGACCTAACCGACAATGAGCCTCGAAAGGAGACGTGACACTGGAGCAAGCAACAGAACTCGGCATCGGTGTATCAAGAATGTAGAGGCCGCCAGACACATGTCCTTTACCAATAATCTTCTTCGTCATAAGATCCTGAACTAAACAATGATCAGGGTAAAATGAGACACAACAGTTAAGATGACGAGTAAGTTGGCTTACAGAGAGCAAATTAAAGGATAAATTAGGTAAATGTAAGACAGAGGACAGAGATAGCGAAGGGGTAGGATTGATGGTGCCAGACCCGCGAACACAAGATGGTGACCCATCGGCTAAAGTGACGGTAGAAGTAAAAGCATTTGATTGAAACGAAGAAAATATACTAGAATTACCTGTCATATGATCTGTGGCACCAGAATCAATGACCCACTGGGAGGATGATGAGAGAAGACAAACATTGGGTTTACCTGAATCGGCAATAGCTGTGACAGAAGTAGAGGAAGACTTGAGTGATTCCTGATACTTTGAGAATTGGGCATACTCATCAGCAGAGATAAGGACTGATTTGTGAGAAGCATCAGAAGTGATCGCAACATGAGCTGAATGTTTTTGCCGATTTTTAAACTGTAGCTTTCGACAGTCAAACTTGGTATGGCCCGACTTCTTACAATAGTTGCAAATAATAATTTCAGAATCTGGCGTGCGAGGTTCAAACCCTTGTGAGCTGCCTCCTTTGTGTCTACTGTAATTAGACGGTATCCCAGGCGTATAGCTCCTATTTCGACTCATCAAAACACCAAAATTAAGAGAAATCAGGAAAGAGGCCTCAAATCAAGGATGGGTTTTACCAATTTGACAAATCAGGGATCTTCAAATCTGGAAAATTCCCCAAACCAAATCACGCTAAAATGAAGCCTCAGATGCTGGACGCAGGGAGCTTCAATCTGGACGCAGGGAGCTTCAATCGACGCAGGGAGTTTCAGATCTGGACGCAGGTGAGCAAGGAACGACTGGAGAGGATCGACTGGAAGCGGGGACTGGAGGCAGCCAGCGACTGGAAGCAGCGACTGGAAGGGACGATCGACTAGAGGAGTCGATTGGAGGAGTCGATCGACTAGAGAAGTCGATGGGAGGGTTCGACTGGAAGGGACGATCGTCTGGAGGAGTCGACTGGAGGAGACGATCGACTGACTGGAGAGGTCGATCGACGGCGACTGGAGGCTGGATCTGTTGGCGGCTGGAGACTGGATCTGTTGGTGGTCGATCGACGCCTGTTGGAGGATCAAACGGCTTCTGTTGGTGCTGGAGGAGTCGACTGGCGGCCTGGGAATTCTAACGGCGGTGAGAACCAAACTGCAAACTTCGAATATTATGCCCTAACTTTCAAATTTCGAATTTTAATCTCAAACCCTAAGTGGCTCTGATACCATGTTAGAAGAGATTAAGAGAATACACTCTTTCATATATTTCATAATGAGAATATAGCATGTTTATATACAACCTAGTGAGGGTATTCTAGGAAACTATATTAACTCTAGAATCTCTACACTTAACCTAATTGACAGCTATATACACACACTCATCATCATCATCATCATCATCATCATCATCATCATCATCATCATAGCCCATTCCGAGATTTTCGGGGTCGGCTACATGAATTTTGGTTCTCCAAGCAATGCGATCTTCCCACATGTCCTCATCTAATCCAAGCTCAATGATATCTTCATTCACCGTCTTCATCCAAGTTTTCAACGGTCGTCCCCTCCGTCTATACCCTCCATGAACGTGCCAATCTAAACATTTTCTAATTGGCGCCGTGCTTGGTCTCCTCCGCACATGACCAAACCAAGTTAAACGTCTTTCTCTAAGTTTTTCCTCTATGGGCGCTACACCTAAGTATCTCCTAATTCTTTCATTTCTAATTTTATCCTTACGAGTTTTACCACACATCCACCTTAACATACGCATTTCTGCTACTGCCATCCTATGCGTATGTTGTCTCGTAGTAGCCCAACATTCTGAACCGTATAGCATGGCTGGTCGAACAATTGTCTTATAGCATTTTCCTTTTAGCCTTGCAGGCATCCTTCTATCGCACAATACTCCTGACGCCATTCGCCATTTCAACCAACCAGCTTTAATCCTGTGGTCTACATCTGCTCCAATAGCCCCATTCTTTTGAATTATAGACCCTAGATATCGAAAAGCCTCACACTCCGGGACCTCGACACCTTCGATCTCAATTGCATTACTTCTCCCTCTTGGTTCACAGCCAAAGTTGCACACTAGATACTCCGTCTTCAAACGACTAATTCTAAAACCTTTACTCTCTAAAGCCTCCTGCCACTTAACTAATTTCTGACCTCGTAATATACATCGTAATATACACACACTGTAACAATAATAAAATTGAAATATATCAGCATAGTAATATACATCGTCATTTTGGCATAATAAGCAAATATGTACAAAAAGTAACACAACTACCTAGAATCGAAATCAAAATATAATAAAGTTGCATAACATAACGAAAAAATGCATTACATAAGTGTCAAGTAACTTGCAAGCATCCACTAAATCATTAAAAATCAATAATCTTGAAAGAATAGAAACGTGAGAATATTGAGTATTTGTTAGAAGAAATTGTTGGAATGGTTGGTAAAAATCCACAAGTATGATCACTATTGCTATTCCCAAAGCATAAAAATCATTAATATGTTTTTTCCAAAACATATTTATCAAACTTAAAAGCGTTTTATCTCGTTTGTTTGTTATTTGGCCTAAAATTGGATTGCAAATGGGCTAAACATGAGCTGCAACCTCTTTTGCTGAAACTATGCTAAAAATAGGCTGCAAATGAGTTGCAAATGGGCTGTCTGCAACCATTTTTTGTCCGAGGCAGTTGAAGCAGTGAGGTAATCCGAGGCAGACGCCTCATTTCACCGCACCGCATTGCCTCACTTTGAGGCGGAATTTTATAAAAGCCTTGAGGTGCGCCTAGGCGGTCGCCTTGACTACAGTGTAATCTCCAATAGGAAATTTAAAATTATCCAATCCAATCTAACATCAAAGGAAACTTGAAGTTGTCTTATCTAATTCTCCAACAATCAAACAGAATGAGACCACACCGCCACAACAAGAGGATGCGTCATGTAACAAATAATTAATGGTCTTATTGGATTGTCCACAAACTGGACATACAACTTGATGCCTTTTTAGTTCTTTGGCAGCACGACTGGTATTGGGAGATCTAATCCTAGTTCAAATCATACCAGCTGGAATTAAGGATTTTCAATACCACTTGGTGTTCTGAGTCAACTTTTGATTTGTGTTAGACGATCCATAATAATCAAAATAAAATAAAATAAAAAAGTGAAGAAATTTGAAGAAAAAATAGGATGGACAATTGACGTGCTCTTAATGTAAAAATAATGGGATTAATTTGTGCAAATCCCATTTTGTTCATCATGTGAATAAATGATAATTGAAGAAGTAAAGAAAAAATGGAGGAAAATAAGGAAATAAGCAGACTTCAAAAATAATATCATTGATCAGTTCTACATGGATGAGTTTATTGGTCATTTGAAAGTAGGTAGACCATTCCATTGTATATCGATTCATATGCTGCTTGGCCAAGCTGGCCAAATTTTGACATGTTATAACTTGCCTTCAATTTTGATGTTTGATGTTTACTGCTCCAGTATGCATTAATCTACATATTTTTTTCTTCTCATAGTACATGTATTACTTAGGAAGAAATATATTTCTATTTCTAAAGTATCAGCCGATTAGTTCCAATTGGTTAGGGTTCGATTAACAATTTAACTACATAGCTAGGAAGTCTATATCATCCTTGTTCATTTCCAATTACCCCTTAGATGTGTACAGTTCCTTATTCTATATCTTTGATAACTCGTGCCTTCCAGTTTCATGTTTTGAACAGATATATGGCATATTGCATTTGTGATGTTTTTATTTATATTTCAATATTCTGACCTTCCTAGTTATGAGCAGTCCCTGGGTATATCATCGGAGAGTCTGAGATGGAGGCTTCCAAAGAAGGCCGGAATCTTACAGATTTCAAGTATGCATGTGCTGGTTATTCGGTATATTTTGATGAGAAAGATACAGCTGATCCAGCAAAGAAAACAGCAGAACTGCCATTCTGCGTTGGTATCGAGGTTAATTCTTGTGTCTCTATTGGTTTAATTCTTCTGTACAATAAAATTGAATACTAAGCAGGTTCAGCAATCATGCAACTCAATTGAATCGACTGTTAGGGAAAGGGGGATAGCTTGGAATGTTCTGAAAGAGGATGACTGGTCTGAGGTGTAATTGGGCTTTGTTTTCCCCCTGAGTTTTTTGTTTGTATTGGGAGTCCGAGTTATTTGTTTGTATTGGGAGTCTGAGTTGGGGGAGCTTCTCAACCCCCCTGTTCCCGTTTTCTTCATTCAGTTAATTCTGGTTTTTGGTTGAAGGTCAAACGATTATTTGGTAGTAAAACTTACTAAGTAGGCTACAAGTACATTTTTATGGTAATATGGTGCATCTGTTGTTTTTAGAAAAAATGTTGTAGACTCAATTCACCAATGAGTAATACTCAGACTGGGTCTTGTTTTCATTTGTTCGGATTCAGTGCTTCAAAAAACTTCTTAGATTCGTCCCAAAAGAAAAGTGTGTTGGATTCACCTTGTCTCAAACCTCTGGGTCTCCTCTCTCTTGCTTTTACTCTCCTCCTTGGTATTGAGATTATAAATTTTCTTTGGTGAAATACCGAAGACAAGACAAGAGTTTCTCTAGATGAAATCCCTGGCTGAGAATTGTTCTGAAGGATCCATAAGCCTGCTGCCCAGTATTCTTTTAAGTTCTTTCACATGTCATCTACCATTCAATGCTCAACAGAACGTCTTGTCTTGTTTTATATTTACATGCCCCTTCTTATTTATTTAACAGTTTCCTCTTTGTTACAGCTTTTGGTGGATAAAAGAGCTTCAACTGCTGATCACGCTCCTGCACATGCTCATGCTCACAAGAAGGAAGGTAGTGGAAAATTTTTTGTTATATCTTTTAGATGCAGACTTGTTCAAGATATGTGTATGCTGCATGTATATCATCCTTGAATCTATGACCCAACCATTAGTATGTTAAAGGACTCATAAGTCATAAATCATTGAAGAAGAATATCCAGTGATTATTGGTGACCTTTCTGATAAAGTATCTCCTTTGAAATTGATTTGGAAACCTACCAGTCTTAACAATAAAACTATTAAGGTTTGTATCAGTGTTATATTCAGTATAAGTGGTGTGACCATGTTGATGGAGGTGGTGGTAATTGTGGCAACAGTGATGTTGGTACTGGTATTAAGGTTGTGAACCATTGCCTAGGAATTTCCTTTTCAGTTCAACTGGCTCAAATAATTTCTAAGAAAAGTCGAAAGCCACAAGTGCCAAAGCCAAACTGAAACCCTTTAATGCTGCAATGCATGTCACTCTGTGACTTTGACGGAGCGGTTTTGGTGTCTTGCAGTAACCTGTAGTAAACATATTTTCAGGACTCGTCTCAGTTGTTCTAATATTTGGCCATGCTCTTTGGAGTATTAAACAGAAAGAAATGTCTAGTTGCCTTATTCATCCATATTTGGTTACAATACTACTGAATCTTTGATTATATTAAACGATCTGGTAAATGGTTCAAATATTCAGTGAACAATTTGTTGTGAACTGAAGGGAATGCTTGAATTTCAAACCAGAAAAGTTTGCGTCATACTGCATAGTAACTCTGACATCATTTGGAACTGACTGATGGTCTTGCTTTTCTTAAGATGATCAAGTTCTCCCTCAGCCACGGCCATACAAACCGCCAGTGCGGGCACCGACACCAGCACATTCTATAGGGGAGGAGTTCTTGGGCAGGCAAGTCTGCAAGTTGTTGCATCTGTTTCTTACCTTCTCATGGAACTTGTCACAATTCAAGGGAGCTGAAGTGACGACTCTTCTGTATTTTTTGTGCAGGTTTACTAGGAATGCCGGTCTGGTGGCTTCAGGTGTGGCCAGGAACATGAATAGAATGGGCAACTACATCAAAGACAATGTCAATGACATGTTATACCCTTACCGCAGACGACCTAAGTAAGATGCCCGTCTCTGATGCCAATGCATAATAAAAATTAAAAAATTCTTGTTTTTGTGTCATCCCTATCAATTACCAACTTTGTTTGTCAAATATGTATTTGCCCTCATGTTACATGAATGATTAACAAATAAAAGTGTGTGCTTTTCTTCTTGTTTCCTCATTGCTATACTCTTGTTGATGAAATAGATAGAGGTATGTGATATTGCAGTCCTTGTTTATACATTGTCATCAGCATACTGCATTAAAATTTATTCACATGTGAAGTATATGACTTCTCGAAGTGAACTTAATTGTCACTTCATGCAACATTTCAATTATTTAAGGAACTGCTACTTGTATGCAATGCATTTTAATATAATGTGACGAAAAGAGATGATTGTTCAACACTGGTCAGGCCAGCAATGTCATGCAGTTGATTGTTGAGTTGTGAAGATTGTAAAACATCACCTTCTTGTCGTAAAATGGCGTTGTCTTCCTCTGTTGTGTGTGTTCTGCACCTCAGTTCACTCTCCTATGTGTTGCATCTGCTTGGCTGTCAGACAATACCAGTCACAGTAGATCGCAAGCCACTGCTTGATGATCAAATCTCCTGGGTAATGTGCAGATGTTGACACCCATACTTTTGTCTATTAATTTTCTAAACGAATGTGCTTAAAGCAATCCAAACTCATGTAAACAAAATTTGTTGTATATCTAACACACAAGTTTCGAGCTCTCCTTCCAAAATTTTGTATACAAAAATGATCTGCATGAACAGCTTACGGTCATGTCCAAACAAAGCTAAATACACACCAGGTTCTATTCTCTTATACCTTTCGTTTGGTAAGTGGCCACCCTTATAAAACCACCTCACTGGCAATGCAAAGAAACCTACACCAACAGAAAGGCTCAAATTGATTCATCTCTGCCAGCCTTCTCCATGTTGTTGGTGTTTTTCCTTTCGTCTTTTACCATTTTTGTTGGGCTATTGGTTGCGGGTAAGTAGGCAATTACCTTATCTGCTTGGACCGCGGGGCTTACCCATTCTAGGCAACATGTTCATGATGGACCAACTCACCCACCCGGACTTGCTCAACTCAGTGAGGGATTCGGAGGGTCAGGATGAATTTGTATCCATGATGCAGGAGTTGTCTAAGGTTTTTGGTGCGTTCAACATTGCCCGACTTCTTTCCATTTCGTGGCTGGGTTCACTCACAAGGGTTTCATAAGAGATCAGCTAAGGCTCGAAGGTCTCTGGATCGGTTCATTATCACGTAATTGATGATCATATGGTTAAGAAGATGAACAAGAATGATGCAGATTTCAAAGGAGATGCAGATGCAGGCATGCTAGATGACTTGCATGCATTTTACAAGGTGGGGCATCCGTTGAGGGTGTAGATGGAGTGAATGACCGTTGAAATCTTGGATGAAGGCTGTGAAGGAAGACATCATTGAACTTGACAATGATATGTGAAAAGATTACATTGCTTGGAGAACCAAAATACATATAATCGACCTCGAGAGTTGAAAATAGGCTTTGACAATGATGAAACATCAAAGCCGTTAGTTAATCTCACCCTGGGGGCTTTAGGCGTAGGTTGTTCATCCAATTAGCTCATTTTTATTGATTTGTTTTGCTAAAACAATGAGCTCTTTACATACATGTCATCAAAAGTGCCAAATCCTTGCCATTATATGAGGTTTGTCTTAGCAAAATATTCATTTTCTTGTGTTAAAACACTAAGGTTTTGTTTGATTGCATGGAAAATAGACATAAAAATTGAATAGTTCATGTGAATTTGATTCTAAGGCCTTTCGGAGTAGGATTTCTATGAATAGTGGAAAATTTAATTTCATGAAAAATCAATATTTTATTAGTAAATAAACAAACATTTCCACATAACCGGAAATGGATATTCCATGAAAAAATCGCTTACTAAACATTTCGTTAAGTATGAGATATAAATACCATTTAGCATTCTTGCAGTTGTACGAAACCAAAGAGACTTGCAAGGTGAATTTGCCTTCTAGCTACTTTACAAAGCCCATCTTTCCTTCCCTTATCATTGGAGAAGCAGCACCAAAGAAACGGTGGTTGGTGGGTTCAAGATGGCAAAAAGTGCCGCTTGATTTTCAACTAAGAACAATGGCAATGACTACTCTACACCATCAAAAGTGTTTTCTCACATCATTCAACTCTTTTACATCATTTACTTTATTTTTCACACCACCACTCTTTTCCACATCATTTATATAAAAAGGAAAGTCATTTTTCTCCTCCCTATTCAAATCGAAACGCAAGTCTCTCATCCCCCCCCCCCCCCCCCCCAATTAAAATATTCATTCTCCCCACATTCAAAATTGATTTCGACTCATTCTCATGGTTCAATTGCTTATTCCCTTCTCGCATATTCCCTCTCGGAAAGCAAACAAGCAAATCTTCACATCGTCTCAGATTTCGACTCCAACGCTTCTGAAACAAACTTTAAGTTATTCATTTCTTGTAAAAAATTTCAAAAAAATTAAGTAATCTCATGTAAACTTCAGAAATATTTTCAATCACAAAAACAAAGTAAACTTTAAAATAATTTTCAGAAATCACAAAAAAAATATTGTTCGCTTGTGACAATGCGAAGTTTTTGCAAAACCTTGCATTGATCTAGGCGAACGGTAAAAAGTTTTGCTGAAAATTTCCTGTTCGCCCAGAATAATTCGAGTTTTTGCAAAAATCTCGCATTGCTGAAAATTTCTTGTTCGCCCAAAACTATGCAATTTTTTTTTTTTTTTTTTTTTTAATCTCGCTTGGAACAATGTGAGGTTTTTGCAAAAACTTGCATTGTTCTAGGCGAATAGCAAATTTTTCGGACATATTTGCATGACTTTAGTAAAATTACCATAACATTTCAAAACATTTTCAAGTGATTTAAATTGTGTTTATTAGATAACTCAGAGTACTACAATTTTTGTCTTTTGATCAGCTTGAGAATCGGTCTCAATCAAACACATAAGTTGCCCGAAAGTTAGGAACACTATTCCATTTTCATTGCAAGACAGATTTGCGCGACTTTAATAAAATGATCATAACTTGCTCATTTCAAAACATTTTCAAGTGATTTAAGTTGTGTATATTAGATAACTCAAAGTAGACCACAGGATTAAAGCTGGTTGGTTGAAATGGCGAATGGCGTCAGGAGTATTGTGCGATAGAAGGATGCCTGCAAGGCTAAAAGGGAAATGCTATAAGACAATTGTTCGACCAGCCATGCTATATGGTTCAGAATGTTGGGCTACTACGGGACAACATACGCATAGGATGGCAGTAGCAGAAATGCGTATGTTAAGGTGGATGTGTGGTAAAACTCGTAAGGATAAGATTAGAAATGAAAGAATTAGGAGATACTTAGGTGTAGCGCCCATAGAGGAAAAAATTAGAGAAAGACGTTTAACTTGGTTTGGTCATGTGCGGAGGAGACCGAGCACGGCGCCAATTAGAAAATGTTTAGATTGGCAAGTTAATGGAGGGTGTAGACGGAGGGGACGACCGTTGAAAACTTGGATGAAGACGGTGAATGAAGATATCATTGAGCTTGGATTAGGTGAGGAAATGTGGGAAGATCGCATTGCTTGGAGAACCAAAATTCATGTAGCCGACCCCGAAAATCTCGGGAATGGGCTTTGATGATGATGATGATGATGATGATGATATTAGATAACTCAAAGTACTATACTTTTCGTGTTTTGATGAGCTTGAAAATGAAAATTACCAAATTTGCATGACTTTAGTAAAATTACCATAACTTTCTCATTTTAAAACATTTTCAAGTGATTTAAATTGTGTTTATTAGATGACTCAGAGTACTACAATTTTTGTGTTTTGATCAGCTTGAGAATCGGTCTCAATCGAGCATATAAGTTGACCGAAAATCAGGGACACTATCCCATTTTTATTCCAAGACAGATTTGCGCGACTTTAGTAGAATAACCATAACTTTCTCATTTCAAAATATTTTCAAGTGGTTAAAGTGTGTTTATTAGATAACTCAAAGTACTATAATTTTTATGTTTTTATGAGATTAAGAATCGGTCTTGATCGAGCATATAAATTGGTCGAAAGTCAGGAATACTATCCCGTTTTAATTGCAAGACAGATTTGCGCGACTTTAGTAAAATGAACATAACCTGCTAATTTCAAAACATTTTCAAGTGATTCAAGTTGTGTTTATTAGATAACTCAATGTACTACAATTTTTGTGTTTTTATGAACTTTAAATTGGTCGAAAGTTACCATATTTTTAAGTTACTGTCTTTTTCAAAAACTGTTTTTTGGGTGGTGTGGGTCAGTAAAAAAAAGTACATGGTGGTGTGACAGAGCGTTTTTCTTCCTCACATCAAAATTCCATCTCCTTGCCATCTCGACCTTCCTTTGTTTTTTTTTTTTTTTTCTTCTTTCACGGAACTGTTTCCCCCTCGAGCTCAACGGGAAGAGAAATGAAGGAGATGTGGGACAATTACAAGGACTCAAACACAAGAGTCCTTGTGTGATGGAGTGTTTGGTTCACAATTCATGTGGGACTCAATGTCCTTTTCTTTCTCCAATTAAAGCAAGCATATAACAACTACTTGTATAAAAAGTAAATATAAGGTAGCTATGAAAAAAAAACACAGCATAACAATCAGAGCGTACAGCTGAAACGCAGCAGCAATATGATAGCAACATTGCAGCAAAATCACAGCAGCAATGCAGCGTCAGATTGGCTGCAAATACATCGCCGAAATAGAGAAGCAGTGTGGCGTGAGTGCGACGTGAAACGGGCTGCGATAAGGGCATGATTCGGTGTGTGTGCAGCGTGAAACAATAGCCAAATAGAAGGATTGGAATTGAGTGATTTCGGGTGTTCTTCGTTTAATAGTTTCGTCAAACTTTTGGCGGTATTGTTGGCTTGAGATTAGGTAATCTCAAGGATTGTTGCCTGACAACGTTGTAATCTTCAAATAAGTGTTTCCATATTAATAAGAAAGTTATAGAGTCGTCATCTGTGGAGTAGGCAAAGCCGAACCACGTAAATCTCGGTGTCATCTTTATTTTCTGCACATTGTTTGTTCTTTGCTATTACTTGCATAACAATTTTAGTCATTCACTATCACCAACTAAGTCTAGGACTTGTATTGGGATTATTTTCATTAGCTCGTATTTTTCCTTACAAGTGGTATCACAACACCTGTTAGTTGGTGTTTGTGTTTTGAAAGTGTCAATTAAAATGGCTGAAAGGTTTTCTTCATCACGTGATGATGGCTATGTGAAAGTTCATGGGTTCGATATTGTTCGATTCAATGGTAGAAACAATTTTAAAGCTTGGCAGATGGATTGTAAAGATATTCTGATTAGTTTGGATCAGATTGATGCACTAGATGAAAAAAAGAAACCATCATCAGATAAGGCGATGGTTGAGGTTATCGAGAAGTGGAGTAAAATGGATCAGAAGGCATGTAGTACGATTCGTTTGTGTCTTTCTCGCAATGTGGCTTACAACTTCGCTGATGAGATGATGGCTAAGGGTATTTGGGATAAGCTTCAGGCCATGTATCTTCAGAATGATCAGATAAGTGTGATGTACCTACAAAAAAAGCTCTTCACTTTCAGATTGCAGCCAGGTAAACTCATGACTGATCACATAAATGAATTTGAATGTTTATATTCAGATTGTGTTAGCTTGGGAGTTAAATTTGAAGATAGTCAGAAAGCATTATTTTTGTTAATTTTGTTACTAGAATGGGAACCGTTTGTTGATCAGATGACTACATTGAAGAAAGAGAAATTTGTGTATGAGAAAGGAAACCAAGGCATTGAATCCACCACAGGTTCTTTGAGATTTGTGTAATTCAAACTATTGTTTTCAAGAATTAACATGATTAACCTAAAGATTAATCTAAGTTCGCAATTGATTTCAGCATAGGTATAAACCCCTAGCATTGCGTGTCTTCTTACGACACACACAATCACAGGTTTATTTTAACTAATCCTAAACCCCTAGCATTGCGTGTCTTCTTACGGCACACACAATCACAGATTCAGATTAATTGATTAAATCAGGCTTTGAATTTCAACAAAGGGTATTTCTAACTACCGACTAGTCTAGATAATTAATCAGGATACAATCGGTGAAAGCAAATTATTGAAAATCACAAATCAAATGTGTTTAACGTTCAAGCATAAAGAAAACAATAAATTTAAGTACAACAAACTCTAGGAAACCCTATGGTTTCATCGTAGCCTTGGCGAAGAGTTTAACTCTCCATGGTAGCGGTGGTCACAGCATCAATGGAGGTGGAAGTCATCTCTGTACGGACGCGAATCCCTAGAAAAGGACTACACAAGCTCTGTGGTGGTATAGAGCAGAACCGGGGGTGCAAATAGCAAAAACTGTTTTTCAGTTTTGAAAAACGGTTTTCTCCCGCCCGAATTTCGCACAGGTCTGTGTCTTCGTTCCCAGCGCGACAGCGCCTGCTCCGCAGCTGTTCTTCGCTCCTCGTCTTCCCGAACTTGCCCCGGTACCTGCAAGAACAGAGAGAGAGTAAAGAAAAATGAGATAACAACAAGAAAATGAAGGATGATGCGAAACAGGGAGCGCCTCTGTCGCGAGCTCTGTTTCGCGGCGACGGTAGTTGTGTGGTCTGACTCTAACGGTGTTCGTGAGAGAGAGAAACAGTGAGAAAGAGCGAGGTAAACAGGAAGGAGGCCGAGAGAGAGGAGAAACAGGGGTGGCGGCTGCGAGGGTGGAGAAACAGGGTCTGTTCCTGTTGCGCGGTGGTGTTGGTGATGGCGAGGATCGGTGGCAGAGAGAGAGAGAGATGGTGGTTGCGGCAGTGTTCTGGACAGAGAGGGTGGTGGTCTGTTTCGGTGGTGAGGTGAGGTTTGTAACGTGAAACAAGGTTGTCACGCCCCTGTTTCACGGTGGTTAGTGACGGTGGTGGCTGTGTGGCGTGATGACGTGAAACAGGGTTGTCACGCCCCTGTTTCAATGGGATGAAGAAAGAGGTGGTTGTTGGCTGAGAGAACGAGTTGAGAGATGACGAGATGAAGGGTGATGGTGGGATTATCGCACTGCCGGCTCTCCAATCGAGCGAGGATTGCCGGCAGGGTGGATTCGTGTGGTGGCTGAAAAAGAGATGAGGGGAGAAGGGATGTGGAAGAAGAGAGGGTTAAGCTTTCTCTAAGATGGGGGGAGCTAATCTGGGTTCTCCTATTATCTTGGGTTTGGGTTTTTAGGTTAGTATTTTGGGTTTGGGCTTAGGTTAAATTAGGTGGACCTAGGTTTACTAGGGTTAGGTTTAGATATGTGACTCTCTGTTTTGTACCACCACTAGAATCGACCAATTGTCATTCCTTAAATTGTCGCCTTAATATCATTTCATCGTTAACGCTCAAATTCCTGCCAAGACATGAAAACGAAATAATTATTATAAATTATAATAATCGAAACACTAACATATATAAATTAAGGGATATATTATGTAATAATTACGTGAATATCAAATACCCCCAAACCTATATTTTGCCAGTCCTCGAGCAAAACAATAAAAATAAAATTTTAACTCACTTTCGCAGGAATCATCGGTTGCACTTACCTTAAACGTGCAACAAGGCTTTAAACCCCTAGATTACCTCCAGTGGACGAGTTATAGTCTCGTGAGGGTTTCCAGAAATGTTACCCACAAACATTATGACTTAATAAATTTTCAAGACATGGTAACTCGATCTATTATCCTCAGAGTAAGAATCTAATTGCCAAAAAAATTTTAAAAACAGCTAACAGTTTCACAATAATATATGAAAGAGTCTCACAACAATTTAATAATACCCAAAGGTTATATAAATTTCATCAATTATTCCCAACTCGAAGTGTGTGTGTGCATGGCCTTATCAACATAACTTTTTATTTCAGAGTAAAACAATTACTAAATCTCCTTTAGAAAGTTTGTTTTGACTTCAAACCTCTCATGTCACTCACAATGAAATACTCAGAGATTTGATATTTCACTCAGTTTATATGTGAGGAAAAGAGTAAATAATGGAAAACAATCATCTCACATATAGTAATATGAAGAACGGACTTTTCAAGAATGGAATGAATATGATCTCATGGACAGAAATATCAATTACTTTTGAGAATGTTAAATCATACACCATAGTTCTTATTTATTTAATCTCCACATCTACAAAACTAACCATCTCTTAAGATCAACTATGACTTTAATAGGTTGTAATGGGGCTTAGGTAATGGCTAACAAAGAATGGAAAAAAAAATATACGAAAAATCTCTAAGAATGTATACACCCATTAAACTAACACAATGGCTATGAATAGTAGATCAATGTTCTAACCATCAATTACTTTCTTCATTTTTTTTTCATTGACATCGCTTTTTTTTTTTTTCAACTACATGCTTTTCCTCTTCTACTCAATAGAATGTTTCAACACTGATGACTCATGGTATATTTGACTCTGCTCTTTCTAATTGCCCATTTCCAACTAACATTTATCCATATACATTCTTAGATAAATTGGGTATTGATAAGGGGTAAACAAATAAAAGGCTATCAACAGCTCAAAGGCCTTCAAAAGGGAACTAATGAGTGGGTAAGTAAAAAGGCTAGAAAATGTTTAAGAAAAACTTGCCTACATCATTTCTTAAGTTCAGGTTGGTATTATGACATCTCAACTAAATAAACGAAAAAGTTCTTGTGCAATAATTTAATTTTAATGTCATTCTCAAAGCAATTGATAAAAAAATGAGAATAATGAGATCATCAACGACTTAATGCGAACTCAAGAAAAATTAGAGTATATTTATCTAACACTCAGAAAGAAAAGAATGGCTCAAAACTTTCACGGGTTAAGTCTCCACTATTATTCTAAGGTTTTCTAGCTCATATCTCACTCATCAACTTCAAATCATGCTAATATGACTTATAGTGCAAAAAGTAATCGAGTTGAAAAAAATCTCATGAAATATATTTAACTTAAAGATAATATCAAACCATATGTTTTCCTATTGATATATAAAAGTGACACGTGAATGCATGTATCCCTCCAATTTAAAGGCATACTTGAAAGCACATCCTCTTCATTGGAAAGAAACTTAGATTTTGAATGCATTTTCAAAGTGAAAATTTGTCACACAATCATAATTAACTATGTATTCAATGGAGATTGAGTAGAATACAATAGTAAATTGTGAAATAAATTTTAGTTCCAAATTTTTGAAAAATATAGAAAAAAACTCATAAACCTCACCCCCAAACCTAAACCTAACATTGTCCTCAATGTATAAAATGATGATCATGACAAATGCAGGAAAAATAAAATATGAGAGTTAGAGTGATATTACCATGGGAAAGTTTTTACCAATTTCGACGAAATCTTCCACCAATGAACGCTCAGAGACATAAGAACTGTGGACTCATCATGATAAATTGATAAAAACAATACAGAACTCAAATGAAAAAAAAAATTAAAAATTAAAAAAAATAAAATAAAAATATTACATGTATCAGTTGTAAGTCAAAATTGTTACGGAGCTAACGAGTATGAGTGGAATGCAACTAGAAAGAACTCGAAAATCAATCCAGACTAACCATCATGACACAACTGAAGCTAGGCTGCCTCCTAGGAGCGCTTGGTTTAACGTCCTCAGCCCGACATATATTCTCCCTCATGAATGATATATCATGAAGTGACGAGGAAGAACATAGAGAGCATTCACCTCCAAACCTAGTCTATGATAGAAACGAGTCGAAAGGGTTAAGGAATCGTATACCAACAACCTGAAAAGTTGAGGATCAGTCCACTCAAAAATAGCAACCACATGCGACACAAGATATACTAGCACATCCCAAAAGCTGCAAGGACACCATCTAAAATCATATAGAAATGGTAAAGAAGCTCGCATTCCTTGGAAGTCAATAGGGATCTTAAACATGAATAGATCGCAAGTAGTGATATGCAACAAAGGATCATCCCTTACTCCTAAAATGGAACATCCTAAGTCTGGTTCCAAATCAGAAGATTGGATAATTTTCACATCAGGATGGTGAAAATTGAAATCATCTCTTGCAAACAATGGATCCATATAGGTAGCATCAGTCAATATGAAAGGGATGGAAAGTGGTATGTCTATAAATATATCGGGTGGGACAGGTTCATCGTAACAAAATGGATTACACCAAGATGATGAGTTAAACGACGCAACAACACCCCCAAACCTAGAATTAGCACTACCTAGGGCATGTAGTTTCTCATTAAATATATCTCCCGACTTCTTTGGGACAATCTGTTTTGAATTCAATATAGATGAAATAATAACCGGCAAAATATCATCAGTACCTGAAAACGCATACCTGAGGGTGTCAGGTAATTGTTTAAGGTCAAGCTCAGGTGGCTCAACTGATGGGACTAGTTTTGACTCATTGAGTGGAAGAGGCTCCACTTTAGACTTCCAT
This sequence comes from Berberis vulgaris, assembly GCA_963556465.1. Lineage (NCBI taxonomy): Eukaryota > Viridiplantae > Streptophyta > Magnoliopsida > Ranunculales > Berberidaceae > Berberis > Berberis vulgaris. The sequence continues at coordinate 4,747,507 of OY747124.1, read as the reverse complement.
TTATAACTAGGATCCACAATGGGGACTGAGTCAAGCAAATCATTGACTTCCCTAATGGAATCATCAACATCAAAGTCTAAACTAGAATGAGTCAAACAAGCCTCTAAATGGTCATGTGTATCATGAAAACAGTCAAGGGGAGACTCTAAAGACTGTTCACAGTTTGATTCTATGCATGAGTCACTAGGAAGACATATGTCGAGTGGGTCTTCATGAAAATGTGGGGAAGGAAATGGGTCAGGAAGAAAAGTGGTTGCGATCACATTATCTGCAAAAACATCATTTGACTCAGATTTCGATGTGTTACCAGTTATGAATTGACCCTCTGAATTTTGAATAGAGTGACTAGGAACTCTTCCTAACTCACTTTCAGATAATGCCCCAGTAGTATGATCCACAACTATCTCAAGTCTTTGAGTCGTGGCTATCAACTCAGATATGTCCTTAGAATTCTGATCAATTATACTTGCTGAGCGCTGCAAATACTGATTAATCGTTTTCTTTAAACTTGATGTGTTGGATGGAGGAACTTGGTTATGGCGGGGCATGACATGATTAGGGTATTGAGGAGCTTGAGAGAAAATATGTCCTCCTTGGTGTGAGTGATGAGCCCAAGAGAGATTTTGATTATTGGCAAAATCAGGGTTGTAATAGTTGAACTTTGAATTATAACCAGGTCGCCAATTAGCATTAAAAGAATGGATTTGCTCAGCGAAATATTCAGGATAATCATATTGCAAATCACAATCAGCTGTAGAATGACTAGGACTCGAACATGCAACACAACCCTCAAATGAAACATTAGTGGGAGGTAGGGGTTGAGTCAAATTCGTAAGTGCATCTAATTTCTGACTCAACGTCATAAGAGTTGTTTCAAGCTTCGAGGTAGAAGGGGAGAAGTAATCCTTAAAGTCTTTATCCTCATTAGAAGGGGAGAGGAAGTCAGGATAATATGCGAAACCTGAGTTGTAATAATCTGAATATGGAGCATAATCAGGTTGTCGCATGGCATTAAATGCATTCCTGGGAGATGGATAATTATTGAGGTTCATTTTTTATTTATTTATTTATTTTTAATTATGCAAGCCTAATCTATATATGAAGATAACCTAACTCTAAAAAAAAATGGTAAAATCTAATCAGGACCTATATAATGCGCAAGCAAGATGAATGGAAAACGACCCTAGATAAGTATCTAGCAATACAATCATTCAGATTGCCTTCGGGTACTACGCAGCTGATAGTTATAGCCCCACGAAAATTCGAGGTTTTTACGAAGCAAATTAATCTCGTGAGAAACTAATTTACTAGGTAGAGGCTGTAATGTTTGGTAATCCCTACAAGCACTCCTTTTTATTACCTATGTTTGTTACTAATCAAGGGCTGAAATCCATTTTAATTAGCCTATCCGCAGGAGAGAGCACGGAGTTTCCCAGCATAAAAAATATCCTGAAATCTAATTGCTCCTACCTCCTTTTCTACCTTCAGCTTAAAGTGTAATGCCAGTTTCAGAACTATTCCGAGATTGGATATGTTCCTTCACTTGATTACTTTAAACTTTCAAGTTTCAAAAGAGGGGTCCTATGAGCGTCTTGTCCTAATTTATCTTGCTAAAAATTTTAATAGTGAGGGCTTAGGTCCCTAACCCTAAAATAGATGGTGGTTAACCTATCTGCGGGAGAGAGCACAGAATTTTACAGCATCAGAAATATCCTCAATCTATTCAAATTTGCATGCAATTCTAGCTAAAAACAAAACAAGCAAAACACACAGTAATCCACTCAGAAACCGCGTGCAGATGCGGTGGGAAGAAGTTACCTCCGGCGTGAACCTCTCTTGGGTTACTTGCAACGCCGGGTAGCAGTCGAGTTGACGTCGATCAGAAGCACCGTCCACCTGACGGCTCGCCAACTTCTGAGAGTGTCCACGCGATAGCAACCTGTAAACAATTCAAACCCTGTGCTTTTTGTTTTGTTTTTTTATTTTATTTTTTATTTTTTTTTATATGCAACCTTTAATATATGCTTCCTACCTGTTAATACCTGCAAAAATAAAAAAAAATAAAAACAAGTATCAAAACTTTTAAGACTTAAAAGAAATAATTAAAAAATAAAATCAAGCTTATCCTAAAAGCAAAAGCAATCTATATCTGACCTAATTTTTTTTTTAATTACAAGCTTATCCTCTTGAATTCAATTACACCATTACAGTCCCCGGCAACGACGCCAAAAACTTGATGCAGATTTAACTAACCTAAATAAATAGGTTAATTTAACATAATTTTAATAACTGCAAGTGCGCAGTGTCTAACTGGTAGACAAGGGCAAGTACAGGTTTATCCCACAAGGACTGTGGTTGCAATTAAATTTCAGAGTTGGTTTAAGCTAATTTAAATTGGGGTTACAGCAATTAAAATATATAAACTAATAATCAAATTAAAAACAAAATAAAAAGTTTTAAAGAATATGAGAAGGGAAACCAAGGCATTGAATCCACCGCAGGTTCTTTGAGATTTGTGTAATCAAAAATATTGTTTTCAAGATTTAACATGACTAACCTAAGGATTAATCTAAGTTCGCAATTGATTTCAGCATAGGCATAAATCCCTAGCATTGCGTGTCTTCTTACGGCGCACACAATCACAGGTTTATTTTAATTAATCCTAAACCCCTAGCATTGTGTGTCTTCTTACGGCACACACAATCACAGATTCAGATTAAGTGATTAAATCAGGCTTTGAATTTTAACAAAGGGTATTTCTAACTACCGACTAGTCTAGATAATTAATCAGGATATAATCGGTGAAAGCAAATTATTGAAAATCAAATGTGTTTAACGTTCAAGCATAAAGAAAACAATAAATTTAAGTACAACAAACTCTAGGAAACCCTATGGTTTCATCGTAGCCTTGGCGAAGAGTTTAGCTCTCCATGGTAGCGGTGGTCACAACATCAATGGAGGTGAAAGTCATCTCTGCACGGATGCGAATCCCGAGAAAAGGACTACACAAGCTCTGTGGTGGTATAGAGCATAACCGGGGGTGCAAATAGTGAAAACTGTTTTTTAGTTTTGAAAAACGGTTTTCTCCCGCCCGAATTTCGCCCAGGTCTGTGTCTTCGTTCCCAGCGCGACAGCGCCTGCTCCGCAGCTGTTCTTCGCTCCTCGCGAGCTCCTCGTCCTCCCAAACTTGCCCCGGTACCTGCAAGAACAGAGAGAGAGTAAAGAAAAATGAGATAACAACAAGAAAACGAAGGATGATGCGAAACAGGGAGCGCCTCTGTCGCGAGCTCTGTTTCGCGGCGACGGTAGTTGCGTGGTCTGACTCTAACAGTGTTCGTGAGAGAGAGAAACAGTGAGAAAGAGCGAGGTAAACAGGAAGGAGGCCGAGAGAGGGGAGAAACAGGGGTGGCGGCTGTGAGGGTGGAGAAACAGGGTCTGTTCCTGTTGCGCGGTGGTGGTGGTGATGGCGAGGATCGGTGGCTGAGAGAGAGAGATGGTGGTTGCGGCTGTGTTCTGGACAGAGAGGGTGGTGGTCTGTTTCGGTGGCGAGGTGAGGTTTGTAAAGTGAAACAGGGTTGTCACGCCCCTGTTTCACGGTGGTTAGTGACGGTGGTGGCTGTGTGGCGTGATGACGTGAAACAGGGTTGTCACGCCCCTGTTTCAGTGGGATGAAGGAAGAGGTGGTTGTTGGCTGAGAGAACGAGTTGAGAGATGACGAGATGAAGGGTGATGGTGGGATTATCGCACTGCCGGCTCTCCTATCGAGCGAGGATTGCCGGCAGGGTGGATTCGTGTAGTGGCTGGAAAAGAGAGGAGGGGAGAAGGGATGTGGAAGAAGAGAGGGTTAAGCTTTCTTTAAGATGGGGGGAGCTAATTAGGGTTCTCCTATTATCTTGGGTTTGGATTTTTAGGTTAGTATTTTGGGTTTGAGCTTAGGTTAAATTAGGTAGACCTAGGTTTACTAGGGTTAGGTTTAGATATGTGACTCTCTGTTTTGTACCACCACTAGAATCGACCAATTGTCATTCCTTAAATTGTCGCCTTAATATCATTTCATCGTTAACGCTCAAATTCCTGCCAAGACATGAAAACGAAATAATTATTATAAATTATAATAATCGAAACACTAACATATATAAATTAAGGGATATATTATGTAATAATTACGTGAATATCAGTGAGAATGGATTAAGAACTTCAAGCAAGCGAGGCTTGCTTGGCGGTGATAAAATGGATTTCTGTGAACATTGCATCTATGGAAAGTAGTCCAGAGTCAGTTTTAGTGATGCTACTCATAGCACCGCGAGGATTGTAGATTACATCCACACTGATGTTTGGGGACTCTCTAGAGTCGCATCCAAGGGGGTTCCAGGTATTTTGTGTCTTTTCTCGATGACTTCAGCCGGAGAGTATGGATGTATACCATGAAACATAAAAATGAAGTCACCGATATCTTCAAGAAGTGCAAAGCCATGATTGAAAAACAAACAGGAAGGGTGATCAAAATAGTGAGATCTGACAATGGCGGTGAGTATATCGAGGATCCCTTGAAGCAATTTTGTTTGGAACATGGCATTAGAAGACATTTCATAGTGAAATCGACACCACAGCAGAATGGGGTAGCAGAGCGGATGAACCGTACCCTGTTGGAGAGAGCACGGTGCATATTGTCCAATGCAGGTTTGGGCAGAATATGGTGGGTTGAAGCAGTAAACACGGCGTGCTATCTCATTAACCGCTCTCCTTCATCAGCTATTGAGTCTCAGATTCCTATGGAGGTATGGTCTGGTATTGCTTCAAATTATTCTAACTTGAAAGTTTTTGGTTGTCCAACATATTTTCATGTTAGGGAAGATAAAATTGGAGTAAGGGTCAGGAAAGCTATTTTTCTCGGTTATCTAGTTAATGTGAAAGGGTATAGATTATGGTGCCCTGACTTGTAGAAGTTTGTGATCGGTTGAGATGTGAAGTTCCATGAGAACGTTTTGTTATATGCAAAATGTGATAGATGCAAAGATGGTTCCCCTATTTGGAGGGGTGATAGCTATGATGAGTATGAGGATGCTGGAGATTCTCTGCAGGTGGAGCTTGGTGCTCCTAGATCTCATACAGAGAATGACGTTCCTTCTGATGGGCGATACAGATATGATGTCTGATGAGACAGTGGTAGAAGATGAGGTTCCTACTGATGGGGACTTGGATCCTACACAGCAACAGGCAGAGAACCTAGAGTCAGACATGCACCACTTAGATTTGGTTATGAGGATGGCGAGCTTGTGCATTTTCAATTCTTGATGGGTATGATGATGTTCCTACCACATATACACAGGCTTTGATAAGTGTTTAGAAAGAGGAGTGGAATGAAGCTTTGGATGAGGAGATATTATCTCTTCAGAAGAATCATACATGGGAGCTTGTGACATTCCCTAAAGGGAAGAGACCAATTGGGTGTAAGTGGGTTTTCACAATGAAAGACGAGATTCTAGATTCCAAGGGTACTTGTACAGGTATACGATACAAGGCAAGATTGGTGGCTAAAGGATATGCACAGCAAGAAGGTGTGGACTACAATGAAGTATTCTCTCCAGTGGTAAAACACACTTCTATCCGAGTCCTTTTGGCTTTAGCAGCGCAGTTTGACTTAGAGCTCGAGCAACTTGATGTCAAGACTGCTTTCTTGCATGAAAATTTGGATGAGGACATATACATGTCTCAGCCCGATGGATATGTTGTTGTTGGTAAGGAAGAAAAGGTATGCAAACTGAAAAAGTCACTGTATGGGTTGAAGCAATCTTCGAGACAGTGGTACAAGAGGTTTGATACTTTTATGATTAAGCAGGAATATGTGAGGAGTCAGTATGATCCTTGTGTATTCATACAGAAGCTCAAGGATGTGTCTTTCGTGTTTCTCTTACTATATGTTGATGATATGCTCATTGCTACGAAAAGCATGAAAGAAATTGATAAATTGAAGTTGAAACTTAGCATGGAGTTTGAGATGAAAGATCTTGGTTCAGCAAAGAAGATACATGGGATGGAGATAGTGAGAGATAGGAAGAAGGGCAGACTGACATTGTCACAGAGACAATACTTAGAAAAGATTATTCACCGTTTTGACATGGATACGTTTAAGCCGGTAAGTACTCCTTTGGCTGCTCACTTTAAGCTCTCGGGTAAGTTGTCTCCTAGCACTGAGGATGAAAGGGAATACATGTCACAGGTTCCCTATGCTAGTGCAGTTGGTAGTCTTATGTATGTCATGATTTGCACACGTTCGGATATCGCTCATGCAATCAGTTTGGTTAGTAGGTTTATGTCAAACTTGGGAAAACAACATTGGCAGGCAGTGAAGTGGATATTGAGATATCTTCGGGGTATGCTGGATGTTGGTTTAATATATGAGAGAGGAGATGTGTCAAATATGATCCGAGGTTATGTAGATTCGGATTATGCTGGTGATCTTGATAGGCGTCGATCGACTACAAGTTATTGTTTTACATTAGCGAAGGGTCCAGTGAGTTGGAAGTCTCAGTTACAGTCTACAATTGCTTTGTCTACTACTGAAGCAGAGTACATTGCTCTATCAAAGGCGGTGAAGGAAGCCATCTGGCTTCGAGGCTTGGTTAGTGATTTGGGTGTTACTCAGGATGATGTGACAGTCAGAGTGCTATCCATTTGGAAAAGAACCATGTTCATCATGCTCGAATGAAACTCATTGATGTGTGGTATCATTTTCTGAGGGACATCATTGAGGATGGCGAGGTTCTCTTGGAGAAGGTGGGTTCTAAAGACAACCCAGCTGATATGTTGACAAAAGCGGTTCTAGGGATCAAGTTTGAGCATTGTCTCAACTTGATCAGGCTCTCTCAGTGTTGACGCCCCAAGGGGGCAGGGCCCTTAGAGGCATGATGACGATTCTTGTGACCGAGAGATGGGTCTTGGCGGTATTTCATGCGAAGGTGGAGATGCTTATATGGTTGTTTGTGATGCTTGTGTGGTGAAATTGTTCTCCAAGGTGGAGATTGTGAGACAATTACAAGGACTCAAACACAAGAGTCCTTGTGTGTTAGTGTTTGGTTCACAATTCATGTGGGACTCAATGTCCTTTTATTTCTCCAATTAAAGCAAACACACAACAACTACTTGTATAAAAAGTAAATATAAGGCAGCTATGAAAAAAAAACACAGCATAACAATCAGAGCGTACAGCTGAAACGCAGCAGCAATACGCAGCAACATTGCAGCAATACGACAGTAACCTTGCAGCAAAATCGCAGCAGCAACGCAACGTCAGATTGGCTGCAAATACATCGCGAAAACAGAGCAGCAGTGTGGCGTGAGTGCGACGTGAAACGGGCTGCGATAAGGGCGTGATTTGGTGTGTGTGCAGCGTGAAACAATAGCCAAATAGAAGGATTGGAATCGAGTGATTTCGGGTGTTCTTCGTTTGCGAGTTCGTCAAACTTTTGGCGGTATTGTTGGCTTGAGATTGGGTAATCTCAAAGATTGTTACTTGACAACATTGTAATCTTCAAGTAAATGTTTCTATATTAATAAGATAGTTATAGAGTCGTCGTCCGTGAAGTAGGCAAAGCCGAACCACGTAAATCTCGGTGTCATCTTTATTTTTTGCACATTGTTTGTTCTTTGCTATTACTTGCATAACAATTTTAGCCATTCATTATCACCAAGTAGGTCGAGGAGTTGTGTTGGGATTATTTGCATTAGCTAGTATTTTCCCTTACAGGAGAAAGGAAGAGAAATATTAGGGTTTAGAGTGGAAAAACGGGCGGCAATGCTAGGATGCAGGCTTTCATCACCGAGGAAGATGAAGAAGAGGAACAAAGCTCTCTTTGTTGCACAGGGGAAGAAGGAGAAAAAAGAAAAGGTCAATTTTATAGGGTGGGTGGTTATTTGCCCCACTAACAATCTTAGGGCACCCACCAAAATTCCAAAACTAATTTCTAAAAATTTAATTAACTTCTAATAAATTAAAAAAAAAATTAATCCAAAAACTCCATAATTAAATAATTTAGTCTTCGAGAATTTAGGGGTGTTACATAGGTGTAGACAATCCAAACTATTTCCTGCTATACAATGCAATATAATACAGTACATGCAATTACTTTTTTTTCGTCAAATAAAAGAAAAATCTAACCTCTTCTCATGATTCACACGACATTGACTCCTTTTTAAGGTGCCATTAATTTGGAAGTTTAACACTAACCTACTTGTCTTAAAAGGTAGGGATGGGCAAAAATTGAATTAAATTTGGTTAATCAATCGAATCGGTTTTCAAATTCGGTTTGGTAATCGAATCGAAATATGAATAGAAAGAAATAATTTAAATCGAACCGACCGAATAATAACCGAACTGACTGATTAATTAGATATATATAAATAAATAAATAACAGGTAGGTGTCAATACTTGATTAGTGCAACAAATGCACTGATGTGCATCCTGTTGCACTGAATCATCCTATTCTCTCTAGTTTTCAATTTTGGACTAAAAATTGGGTCTGTAAAAAAATTGGGCATGTTTTAATGAAAACCTTTCAAGTGATTAAACTCGAAATTTCGGCTCAACCGAATAGGACCGATCCAAAATTTGATTCAACTGATTTCATCGGTTTACAAATACAAAATTCGATTTCAATTTGGGTTTTGAGCAAACTGAATGAAACCAATTCGACATCAATTTGGGGCTTAAAACCAAACCAACATTGCCGACCCCTATTAAAAGGTAGAAAATTAGTTGTTTGTAATCCAAATATCAGACCCAATTAGAGCTTATAAAAAAACTCATAATCAGCAAGCCTACCATTCCATACATGCTTGGAGAAGTCTTATTTGACCAAAACAAACCAAGTGGGCTGCTCTCGCAGCAATCAGTGTGGTGTCGGCCCTTTTTAAGGGTGCCCCACTCCCATGCCTGGTCCATGAGACGGACAATCAGTCTGGTCCCTGTAAGTCCAAAAAAGCACAGCAACTTTTTGCTTCCCAAAACATAAACATCACACACAACTTGACTCCAATTATTGTTGATATTTTAAACATTTTTATTTTAACATGTTCTTGTTGAATCATTGTTGTCGAAAATTTTATTTTATCATTTACGTGTTTTCTCAAGGATAACGATTGATGGATATTCCACGTTTTTTGCACCAGATCTCAATTGGCTTGGCTGATAAGGTTCGCGGTTCAGTTTATTGGTTGTAAGGAATTGAAAATCCAACCTAAGTAATTAACTTTGTATCTTTACTTAGAGTAAGTCTAGTGAGTCAAAGGTGTTGGAGAAATAAGAATAATGTATAAATTTATTTGAAATAAATAATATAATAATATAAATACTATTTGCATTATAGATTTATTACAACGAAATTAAATAAAATAAATAGTTCTACTAACTTGTATTACAGATATCACTATCTTGAATTGATTGATACATCTTGATTTGTGGATAGAGGATAGCGAATACAATATGTCCTATAGACACAATTCGCCTACTCAGTGTTGTAGTCTTTTAGGTGTCTGACTAGTAGGATTCAACTATCTATTACCAACACCGTAGCACAAGGGTGTTGGCTCTGACGAATTTACCGAATGCGATCTCTCTCAGAAGTGAAGAATAATGAATAACTCTAGAATAGATTAATGTGTTTAAAGAACTTGTTTTTCTCTTCAATATATAGAGAATAAAATGGTGTGTTGATCAGACACATCTTTTCTTAATTCAAAATACACATATTTTTTTTTTCAAGTGCAAAAGACACATCTTTTTTTTCAATGTTGGTTATTTGTTATACAAACTCCAACAATACCCCACATTTGTATAGTAAATATACAAAGTTGTCTTCTAGAGAGAAACTTAGACATAATATGCATCGGAAGATGTGTCTTTTGGACTTGAACATTCCTTAGTGAATACTTATCGGATTTACCGGTGACGCAGTGTGTATAGGAGACATTGAATTGTTCACCATGTTTAGTAAATCAAGACAATGAGCATCACGCATATTATATCTTCACATTTTTCAATTCATACTGTTGTGTTCATTTTGGTCTTTAACAAATCCCAAATTCATGAGAGCTTTAGAGAACTCAGCCATATCATTCTCATAAATGCGACCCCACATTTACTCCCATATAGGTGACACTTAGATTATTAATACCTTGTTATATTCATCTTATCTCTCAAGAGATTAGTGTCATTAATAATAAATAAATATTCACCCTGACCATCACAGGTAGTATACATTTCTTATCATAGGAATGAATAAGTGTGTACACTTTATTATTTGAGTTTCACCTAACTAGTTTGTCTTTTTGAACCTAGGCCTTGAAATTTCATTTGACTAGGTTAGGTTTTCGTCAGGTATGCTCCTCATTAGATTGGCTTTAAGCCCATTTCCCTCAATAATTTTAACACTTGTTCTTTTGGTATACCCTTTGTAAGTTGATCCGCAATATTCTCCTTTGATTTCACATAGTCAATTGAAATGATCCCAGTTTTGAGCAATTATTTTATTGTGTTATGCCGCCGTCTTATGTGTTTAGACGTGTCATTGTAAATGTAATTTTCGTTCGCACAATGGATGTGATGCAGTCACAGTGAATACATATAGCAGTCACATGTGGAGGCCATAACGAAATATCTTCTAAAATATTTCTCAGCCAATCTGCTTCTTCAACAGTCCGATCTAAGGCTATAAGTTCATATTGCATTGTGGACGTGCTATACACGTTTGTTTTTGTGATTTTCACGACACTGCTGCCCCACAAAGTGTAAATACATATCCACTTGTGGATTTTGCTGTTATTCTTTTTCTGAATGTTGTATTTAGGCTTGGACTTGTTTCCATTCTCAACAACCTTGGCTTTGGCGTTGAACTAAGAAGTATTCATTTCCTCACTCTTGCGGTGATCTTCTGGAACCCTTAATTTGATAACCAAATCCTCCATTGTCATATCAGTCTTCTTATGTTTGAGATGAATCTTGAAATTGTTCCAAGATGGAAGCAATTTCTCAATGACAGCATCGACTGCAAATTGGTGTGGCAATTTCATTCCCTCTGCAGCAAGTTTTAGGATCTTAATCTGGAGTTCCTCCACTTGATTCACAACAGTCTTCGAGTCTATCATTTGGTACTTTAAATTTTTTTCAATGATAAACTTCTTTGAACCAACAATTTTAATTTTATATTTATTTTTCAGGAAATCTCAAAGTTCTTTTGCTGTTTTGTATGATCTATACACATCATACAATGCATCATTGGGACTGTTTAGGATTTATGCATAAAAACTCAATATGTTTTCATGCATCAGTTGCATTAAGCTGATATGTGAAAATATCATTTCTTTCAGTGACAGAAACATCTTCCTTAACAATATGAGCAAGGTTCAAGGTTGTTAGATAAAACATCTTCTGTTGTCAGTGTTTGAAATCCATACCCTAACCTGTCTGATTTCTCAACATGGAGTTTGACGCCATTAACTGATTGTTCCATATATATATCTATAGATTGTTGGAGAACAATCAAATAAATGTATAAATTTATTTGAAATAAATAATATAACAATACAAATACTATTTGCATTATAAATTAATTACAACGAAATCAAATAAAATAAATAGTTTTACTAACTTGTATTGTAGATGTCACTATCTTGAATTGACACATCTTGATTTATGGATAGAGGCTAGCGGATACGCTATGTCTTATAGACAGAATTCGCCCCTACTCGGTGTTGTAGTTCTTTAGGCGTCTGACTACCATGATTCAATTATCTAATACCAACACTGTAGCACAAGGGTGTTGGCTCTGGTGAATTTACCGAATGTGATCTCTCTCAGAAGTGAAAAAGAATGAATAACTCTAGAATAAATTAATGTGTTTAAAGAAATTTTTTTTTTCTTCAATATATAGTAACAAAAGGGTGTGTTGATCAGACACATCATTTCTTAATTTAAAAGACACATATTTTCTCTTCAAGTGCAAAAGACACGTATTTTCTCTTCAATATTGGTTATTTTCTATACAAACTCCAACAAAGAGACCTATATTTTGACTAAGTTTTAATTTTTTTACACTTTTTGTTTTTTCTTTTTTTAAACACAACCACAAATACCATCGTAGAAATATAAAAAAAAAATCAATACTTCACTCAAAAGTGCCGCCCAAACTTGGTACCTTTGAATTAGGGGTGGGCATCCCATCCCGTTCCCGTCCCGATCTAGAATGGGATGGGATGAAGATTTTTAATCCCGCCAATCCCGTCCCGTCCCGAGCTAATTTTTCAATATTTATTATTAATATTTTTATTTATTTATTTATTTATTTTAGGATTACAATATTAGTGTAATTGAAGAAAAATTAATTTAGTTGAAATCAGTGTAATTGATATTAGTTTATATCTGCAACTACTTGATATTGATTTATTTCTAAAATTCTAAATGAATTATTTAATTGCAAACTCTTTAAAACTCAAAATGGGATTGCTAACTACATTGGAGAGTTTATTTCGTGTCAAGACAATGAATTTAATGACTTTTTTTTTAAAGCAATAATGAAACATTCTTCTTAGCACCCCAAATCTACTCATCATTTTGTTCACTATTCGAAACAGTAGAGAATGTCCACCATTGCCATTATACTGTCCACCTCTTAGTCATTCAAAACTCTGCAGAAATCTTAATTACAGGGTGAATTTCAGCTATCATTTATTGTAGTTTATTATGATGTTGCATACTCAATCTAAGGCTATCATTTTGTGTAGTTCTACGAATTGTCTTTGCCTCTTTTCAACTAAGCAAATTGGGTCTTGAGTAAGCAGTAATTTGTCAAAAAATGAGAGCACGTTGATCCTGTCCCGAACCCGTTTGGGATGAAACGAGGTCGAGATGAGATTTTTTCCATCCCGTCTCGTACCGATCCCGTATGAACGGGATGAGATAGGGATGGGTCTCTCTTGTCCCATCCCATCCCGTGCTCACCCCTACTTTGAATTGTTGCATCATGTTTTTGGGTACATTTATTGTTGTTATTTTAATTTTATCATCTTCTTTTTGTTTGGGTGGATGTTGTTATTATTTATTTATTTATTAAAGGCCGATTAATTTTATGGACACAAAAATTAACCATATTTAACTACGTTTTCCAAACTCCAAACATCTCAACATTTAGGAGATTCGTTTTAATTTTTTCCGTGTTCTTACCTTCCATCGGGAATAACAGGAAAAGTGAAGATTGCACTATATTCATTTGATCTACGATTTTCTATGATAAGAATTACATGAACATTGTTTTCATCAAACATCCCTATACTTGGATATACCAGCAGTGATATTTCATCTGATTTTAGGATATAAATGGCATGAGGTTTCCACGCAGAAAATTAATGCTCATTATCTTAATCAAATCAATTAATAAAGAGTAATGCTAGGAAATCAGGTTTTTGTAACCATATTTTGCAATCAGGATGATATGGCGAGATCTCAAAAGAATAATGAAATCTCCAAAAAATTTAGACGATAACACATTATCCTGATTACAAAACATAGTTGCAAAACCTGATTTCCTATTCTCAAATATTGATGATTTGCGACAATGTATTCATCCAATGGTTTGTAAGAAAATAAAAAAAGAACTTTGCTATTTACGAAGAAAACTAATGCCCATTATCTTAATATTTATGTTCATCCAATATAGGTAAAATGAACAAGCAGCATTGCTTCACCTCACTCAAACAAACAAAGGACATTCAAGCCGAGGACTCGGGACTGCAATGAGTCGAACAGCTCTAGGCGCGGTGAGTCCAAACACATCCATCATATCGAGCTGACTTGGTTTCATTCCATCGGGCAACTCCCACGAGAAACAATGGATTAAATGTGCCACGGCCAACTCTAATGAGTATAATCCAAGTTGCATACCTGGGCATGAACGTCGACCCGATCCAAATGGAATGAATTCAAAATTACTACCCTTGAAGTCCGCAGCATTCTCCTTCATGAACCTGGAAGGCTTAAATGTCTCCGCATCTTCCCATGAGGATTTGTCGCGCCCAATGGCCCATGCATTGATCATAATTCGTGACCCTGACGGAATGTGGTAACCATTGACCTCGCTGTCCGCCGCCGTCTCGTGGAGGAGGAGTGGGATCGGTGGGTGGAGTCGGAGAGTCTCCTTTATTACAAATTTGAAGTAGATGAGTTTCTCCAGATCGGTCTCCTGAACTCGTCGATTCAGGCCCACTACCTCAGTGAGTTCTTGTTGAACCCGTTTCAAGTCTTCTGGGCTTCTCAACAACTCAGCCATGGCCCACTCAATTGCTGAAGCTACTGTTTCGGTCCCACCAAACATCACGTCCTATATAATTGAACAAAAAAAACCACTCAGAGAGGTGACTCCATTTCAAGGGAGTGAGTTGGAATATATATGAATGGAAAATAAATTATTTCTACTTACCATGATAATGGCTTTGATGTTATCTCTTGTGAGTTTAATGGACGTTTGTAAATCATTAAGCTTTCCAACTTTGGCATTTTCGCTATAAAATGCAAGTAGATCATCCACCATATCGGTATCGACATCAGCATCAGCATCATCGGTGGCATCCGCAATTTTGTTCTTCTTCTTAACCAAATGATCATCAATAATGTGATCGATAAACCTATCCAATGAGCTTCGCGCCTTAATGAGTCGCTTATTGATCCCTTGCGGGTCGACCCAGCTAAGAATTGGAAAGAAATCGGCAATATTAAAAGCACCAAATAGTTTCGAAAACTCTTGCAATATTGACACAAACTCGTCTTGACCCTCATGGGAACTCGACCCGAAAGCGGCCCGATAAGTAATATTTCTCGTGAGCGAAAATACGAGCTCGCCAATATTAACGGGCAACCCGACATTCTCCGAAACGGTTCGGACTGTGGTATCAACTTCATCACGAACGGAGGCCCAAGACTCGGCCCGTTTCCGGCTAAACACTTTCATGACACAAATCTTACGCATCTGGCGCCAGAATGGGCCGTAGTGTGCAAATGCCATGTCAGCGCGGTCATAAGTGAGGTATTTTATAGCAAGAGTTGCGGGGCGATTAGAGAAAATGCTATCCTGGACTTGAAGCACTTGGCGTGCTATCTCCGGTGTTGATACCGCAAACATATGTAGCACCCCGCTACGTAAATGCACTAGCCCGCCGTACTCTTTTGCTAGTGCGGCGAGGCCACGGTGCGTTAATTGGTCTAACATGAACATATTTCCGAGCAGCGGCACCCCCTTAGGACCGGGCGGATATGGGAGCTTCTTCTTCTTCGCGAAGAGGCCCCAGACGAGCAAAAGAGGCAGGAGAAATAAGAGGACCATTGAGAAAGCTTGAAGAGACTCCATTGTTATTGTTGTTCTTAAAAAGCTTGCTTTGATTATCAAGTGCGGAGGAGTTTGGTTTTATAAGCAAGTTTTAGTGAGTGATATATAAAGCAAGTTGTCGTGATATTGACTTGGAAGATTGTGGTTGCTTTTGTTTGGGTTGTTTTATTTTTTGTCATTTAACCTTCTATATATATATATTTTGTGATATTCTTTATTAAAATTATACTCCTGTAGGTTTCTTTTTTATGGGTATAATAAATAGAGTTTCTAATGTAGATAATTTATTAATTGTTCACCTAAATTGGTATTGTTTTTAAGTACTAATTTTGTCCCTCTGTTGTGTGTCCTATCCAGTCTGTATGTGGTCACATGAACAAGTTCTCATCGACATACTTTTCTCTTATTCAATTCGGAAATTTCCTCCTCTCCATCACACAACTTGTTTTGCGGTCCACTTTTTATTGATCTTATTTTAGAGTATAACCGGGAGCAGCTCGTCTAGAGAGCCAGGCCAGGCACGCCAGGCTTGCGTCAGGGAGTTCTCAATACCCTTCATCATCTTAGAGATCATCATAATCCACCAGTCAAACACAGTCACACACATAGAAAGCCCCTTGTTGCTAGGGCCTGACTCTCTACAATTTTTGAACTAGGAGACCTCAAACCATAGCATAGTTCAGAATTGAATGCTTAAGGAAGAAACCACTTGAACATAAGACCGTCATCTTGCAAAGACTCCGTTACATATAATGAGTTTTGAGTGAGTGCGATTTACGCAATTACTTCTCCCAGTGCATCAAGATCATGCCCTAGAATGGGGGACGAATTTGTGGGATGTCATTGGGGATGCTCTTAAATTTGTTGTTTCAGAAGTTTGGTAGTTTCTCTCATAACACTCGGGAGAAAAAATAATTATTCAAATAAACTAAATAACACATTACTGCAAAAAGTTCCTTATATCCCCCATCACTTTCTATGTATGCCCCTCCATATTTTATTTTTGGAAGGCGAGCTGGGTTTTCAGGATCCCATAATCTATCAATGATTAGAACTGGTTAACACACCATAAACTGATAAACATGTCGCCGACTGGGTTCGAATCCATGACCTAGTGGTACCATCCGCCAAGCTCTAAAATGCCCCTCCATTTTAGAGAAGAACAAACCCATCTTTTTCTTTCTATATATGTCCCTCCGTTTAAGAGAAGAAGAAATCCATGTTTTTCATCTTCTTCTTTTTTTCTGCTAAATTGTTTTTGTCTATCACAATGAGGGTGCTGGAGGGCAAGGACACTGATGTTGCAAAATTTTACAAAATATTTTGTTTTTTGAGATCTCGAAATTTAAAGTACCAAAATCGAAAAGTAAATGATTTCAATGAGTTCTTTTGAAATATTTCATGTTTTCATGAATTTTAGCATTAAACTCAAAAAGTAATGAAACATTTTTTCGATCGAAATATGTCGTCATAATATGGGACTATTTTGCCGAGTTCCTTAGAGAGAGTGTACTTAGGCTTCATTTATTATATTTAATGTGTTTATTAGGATAATTTACTTATACCTTACTTTTCCGGATATTCATATATGTTTGACATATCCTCGAAGTCTTTACATTTTTCTACATAAAACGAAATATTTTTCAAAATATTTCTTAAAATCAAGAAACTGAAATTACTTCGAAAGAATAAATCACAATTCCCTTGCTGGAGGGTACCTAGTTTATTTATAGTGTGTGAAAAACTCTACCTTGAGCTCTCCAATATACAGCAGATCGAGGATGCATTATTGTATGCATGGAGTGTGATTTCGTTTTTTGAGTTAATTTTGGTCCCCTCATTTTGTTTTTGTGTAAAAAAAATGTAAAAGTTTAGATTGTAATTTCCACCTAATAATGTAAGTATATGCATTTTAAACTCGTAAATATATAAAGTCTCACACCACTCATGGTGTCATGTAGACTCATATTACATAAGAATCACTCATATAACAAAATTTTGATTTTAAAATATCATTGATGATACATTGAAACGTCCTCTCACCTACGCCGTACACGTGTCATGATGATTTCGAAGAATAACAGGCCCAAGCGTCAACCCAACACTGATACGACCCAAACAGTTTCAAGTCTGCACAACGCAATCAGCCAAGAGGACCCAAATCACTACAGCCTGCTAAGCCCACGTGTCTCACAACTATCCCCAATACCCGTAAATCCTATTAAGGCAAGTATCTCGGGGATAGGCTTCGGACAAGCAAGACAACAACATTTTGCTTCCAACTAGAAAGTAAATACCAGAGTATACATCGCACATGAAAACTTCTATCTATGAACAACACTCTGATTGGGAACTATCTCCCGCGTAACTAGAAGCACAAGTCTAACAAGGAAACTTCCCTTCACAGCACAACTCCTAATTAGATAAGGATCTCCACGAAGATCTTCTTCCATAAACTACGACACCGATGGCCTTGTCGAACCAGGACTCCAGCACTATAAATAAGACATGAGGTTGGTAAGCTAAGGTACGCTACAAATTCCTTGTTTACAACATTATGCTTTCTTCAGATCCCTGTCTGACTTTAGCATCGGGGAGTGCCAACCTCACGTTTTATTTATAGTGCAATGAGTCTTGGTTCTACCAGTCCATCGTAGGCGTAGTTTAAGAAGGAGATCTTCGTCGAGATCATTCTCTAATTAGGAACCGTGTTGTAGAGAAGTTCCTTGCTAGCCCTGTGCTCCTAGATACGCGGGAGATAGTTCCCAATGCGAGAGCAATCCGTAGAAAGAAGATTCCCTGTGTAGAAGGAACTCTGGCATTTGCTTCCTAGTTGGAAGCAGAAAACAACTGTAGTTGCCCATCCGAAGATGATCCTTGAGATACTTGCTTTAGTAGGACTTATAGGTATTGAGGATAGGTGTGAGACGTGTGGGCCTAACATGCTGTGAGAGTTCAGGTCCGCTTGGCGGACTGAATTGAGCGGGCTTAGAACCGCTTGGGTCGGATCAGTGTTGGGTTGATGCTAGGGCTTGTAATTCCTCGAGATCATCATGACACTGTATGACTTAGGGATGTGACTGTTTTTATGTATCATCAGCTACTCCCCCCGAGTTAGTGGGCCGTCACATTGGTTCGTTAAGTCATCTCTTGAAGGGATGCGCCGCTCATGATAATTTAGTCTGAATCATTGCTTGAGCCGCGCGCTGCATTAATTGAATGTGCGTTGGTTCAATGGAAAATAGGCGGGAACCCGACCTCTATTTAAGTCATCCGCAGTGTAGAGCCTTACTCTTTCACTTTCTTTGTTTTCAAAGATATCGCTCTGATTAGAAAAAATTGTTCATTTTTTCATGGCCCAACAAAACCTTCTTGACGACGCAATTTTGGCCAAGGGCTTGGAATTTTTCGAAGACAGGTTGTTGTCCGAGCCTGGCCTTGCTAAAATCCGTAAGAAGTTTGGAGTCCATGAGGACCTGCAGTTGTATGTCCTGACGGGTGACCAAACGCTAATGTCGCCCCCGACCGATTTCATCTGCTTACATCGGGGGATGCTTCAAACTAGAGTGTGTTTTTCAGTTCTGGACGTGATTTGAAAGTTCTTGGATCTTCTAGGGATCTCTCCGGCCCAGTTTGGGCCTAATGGACATAGGATTATCCTCATGATTCTGATCAGTGCTAAAAAGGCTAGTGTCATCGTGACTCCACGGATAATTCAGTTGCTGGCTTCTCTCCAACTGAAGGGTAACACTGTCTGTAAGATGGCGTCGCCGCGTTGCTTCGTTAATCTACTTAATGAATTCAAGTTCTGGCAAAAGTACTGCTTCTTAGTCCCTGCAGATTCGAAGCATTTTCGATGTAAGGGTCGTCCGATTGAGCGACAGTTCAGGCCGCTTCGTAAGTTTAACCCTTTCCTCGTGACTTTGATATGTTTGATAGCGATCAAACTGATCATTGCTTGTGTTTTTTCACAGGAAGGTTTCCTACTACTCGTCTTACCTTAGCGAAGCAAAACACCATGAAGTCATTCTGCCTCTTGCCGAAAAAGAACGCGGTCGATATTATAAGAGTTTCCAACTTCATCTATAGTGGGATGTGGGACAACTGGCGCGTTGCCCCACTCTGTATCGAACATCGTAAATTAAGTTGAAGATGGGGCCCCTTCAAGGAAAAGGAAGGTTGCTGGGGCCAAAGTTTTCGTTCTGTTTGATGCGGAGGAGCCGTCTGAAACGCTTGCCTCCTCTGTGAGGAAGAGGTCATGTGTCAGAGCTGGGTCATCCTCGGCACGAACCACTCCAGTGAGAGAAGATAGTGAATCTGCAAGGCTTGTTGGGGTGGAGACTGATGTTTTCGGCTTAGAGAAAGATTACATTTGGTTCGTAGGAGTTGTAGACAGGTCGAACCTTAGTGACACGCAGGTCGAAGCTCTGATTGATCGTCTGGTGCGGGTTGCAATGATAGCTTCCACTGGTGCTGATTCGCGTGGGATCGTTCCGGTAGAAGGCTCCCGTGAAGATTCGCCTGAGATTGTAGAATTTGATCGCCTCATTGTTGCTTAGCTTGAGAGTGGCCGCATCACTGGCCATGTCTCCTGTAGTCCGAATTGCTCATCGTCTCGTTCTAGACCACAACTACAAGTGTTGGAAGATCCTTTGGATAATCCGCTCCCTCCCCTCCCTCTGGATCCCATCGAAGTGTCTCGCACCAAAAGGTGGGCTGTTAGTGACAAGGAGAAGGCCATGGAGGAGAACTTAAGGACGGTGGCGCAAGAGTGATTCCTGATCCGAAAAAACTTCATCCAAATGCACGGATAAACTTGTTTGCACAAGACTTGGTGAAGATGAGTTCACAGGTCTGACACCAAAAGGTGGATGTAGAGTATGCTTCGAGGAACATATAAGAAGGCGTCACAGCTGGCTGATGGATCACGCTCCAAAACCTGAGGAGGATACGCTAGAAGGGTGTATGGATAAGGGCTTGAAGTACCTTATTCTAGGTATGTCTCATTTGAGCCACATGGCCGTTGTTGGGACGGAAGTCAAGGCGGATCGCGAGAGAGTATACACCTTGGAGCGTGTCTTCTCGCATATGCAACAGTTGTATTCCGATGCGCTTTATGAAATTGAGCAGCTGAAGAAGCAGGCCGAAGAGAAGAGGCTAGATTAGTCAACCGTGATCGCTGAGACTCAGAGGGTTTGTTTGGAGGACCTTATTTTGGGGGCGTATATGATACCTGGGCTTCTGGAGGAGATGTAAGAAAAATAACCAACTTGACACTTAGCCCAAGTGTTATATTTGGTTATTTACTAAAATCCACTCCCCTTGTACTGCGTATTACGAATAAAAAATTTCTTTATATTTCTTCCTGAAGTATAAACCGCTCCATCTGTTCCTGAATAGCTTCATTCGAAAGGACTTCTGCCTCTTCATTGAATGTCTTGGTAGCAGATATGATTTCTTGGAACTGAGGTTTATTGGATAAAACAGTATTCCAAGTTAATGCCATAAAAAGGATTCCGGTTATAGTTTTCCTTGTGACGATCCGGGACGAGGTGGTACTTGTGATATTTCGGCTTGGGACGCATTTTATTTGGCAATTTTTCGGATGTTAAATACCATTGGATGGGTTACTTTTTATTGGCATTGGAAGCACATCACATTGTGGCAAGGTAACGTTTCATAGTTTAATGAATCCTCGACTTATTTGATGGGATGGTTAAGAGATTACTTATGGTTAAACTCTTCACAACTCCTTGAAAACCCAGAGGATGGTGTGAAAATTTTTACGAAAGACTACCAAAACATGTTCTATTTTTCCAAAAAAATGTGTTCTCTCAAGAAAGGCGCTAGAAGATGTTGATCGTAAATGAGCAGATTGTTTAATCCTTGGGGAAAATACTTTTTTGCAAACCTCCTCCGGTTGATCCACACCATTCTGTATTCTCGTAAGATGATACACACTTGCTAACAATCCGCCTGGTGCTACATCATAGGCACATTGAGAACGTAGATAATTGTAATCATATATATATGAAATGACAGCAATGGAGTGCCAATCCTCAGGCAGAGCCTCTTGGTAAAAAAAAAGGGGGAGGTTTCTTGATGAATCATTCGGATTCCTTTTCAATAGAATCTTTTGCAGTCACGGGTTCTGTCGTTCCCATCGCTTCTCAATTAATGGTTAGGTCGAAACTTTGCAATAGAGCTCCTAATTTGTTTCTGAGCCAATTATTTCCATATTGATGCATCCGATATTTTTGTTTCGACAAAGTGATGGAGAACAGATGCATGAAAGCAATCCTTATTTCCAGTGTCAAGAACTAGTTTACGTAACTGTGTGCATTTTATTCCACGGAAAAATCCGCGTTTTACTTCACGGAAGTATCCGCATTTTACTTCATGGAAAAGTAGTCTTCGAATATCCAAGGGGGTAATTGTACTTTTCCAGTTAGTCCGTAAGGATCGGACACCCATATTCCAGGACCACACAAGCTCGTTACATGAAATGCACCAAACCCAAAGCAAGCTAACCCTGATAGAAATAAATGAATTCCAAAAATCTTGGGCAAATCCAAAGAAGGTTTTCCTGTAGAGGACAGGGGGCCCTTCCACTGATGAGAATTTGACTCCGCGAGAAATTGAACAAAAAGCTGCGGAATTGGCCTATTTCTTGCGCGTACCAATTGAAGTATTTTGAAATGAACCGAAGAATGATCTATTCCATTAGGAACCGTAGATTATTGCTCTAGTAAATAACTAAATAAAATGGATGGATGGGAGATAGAAAAGAAGGGAACTATTAATTAAAAATATTTCTCATAGGTTCACTAATTACTTGACTGTTGGCAAGTATCTTTGTATGTTGTCCGGAAAGAGGATGACTCAATGATTATTCGTTCGCAAAACCAGAAGTGAAAATTTTGGTGGATAGGGATCCCGTAAAAACTTCTTTCAAGGAATGGGCCAGACCGGGTCATTTCTCAAGAACAATAGCTAAGGGCCCGGATACTACCACATGGATCTGGAACCTACATGTCGATGCTCACGATTTTGATAGCCATACAAATGATTTGGAGGAGATCTTTCGAAAAATATTTAGTGCCCATTTTGGTAAACTCTCCATCATATTTAATTTAGTCTTAAAGGTTCCCACATATTATCATATCTGTAAAAAAAAATAGCTGTTTTCAATTGATTTTATACGATTTTACAATAGAATTACTAGCAATCTTTGTCGTTCGCGCTAAAGTCCATATTCGTGTGGATAGGAATATATCACTCGTTGCTCTGTTACAATACGACGATTCTAGCTAGAATTGAACTAATTTTGGATGAAATTTTTGAAAATATGTATGTTGTACACCTCATTTTTCTGGGATTGTAGTTCAATTGGTCAGAGCACTGCCCTGTCAAGGCGGAAGCTGCGGGCTCGAGCCCCATCAGTCCCGACCTAGAATCTAGGGAATCCATCAATTCATTTCTCTATTTTCTGTGAAGGATAAAATATTCAGCCAGAGATGCTTCTGTATAAGGAGAAGGGTATTGTAATGTAGCAGGTGAGTCGGCTGTTTCGGCTACCACAATAGTATATTCCATCGCTCCCTGTTCCTGGAAAGTAATTACTACTTGAGCCACAGAAGATACTTTTTGCCCAATAGCTACATAAACACATATTACATTTTGCCCCATAGTGAATGGTCTTATCAATACACAAATGTATAACTCCCCAGAAATTTCAATTGCGCTTATATTCATCACTGTAGGAATTGGGTTCAAGCTTTCCCCAACCCCTTCTTATCAATGGACTCCTGACGTATACGAAGGAGTGCGGTTCGTTCGAGAAATTCCTACATCTAAAACAAATTATGAAAAAAAGAGCCTCCATTCATAAAATTTGCGAAAAATGTGATCCGTAGACGGGGACGAATTATAGTAATTTGTATGTCGTATGCCTACTTTTTTTGAAACATTTTCGGTAGTTTTGGTAAATGGAGACGAAATTGTGACAGAAGCGGTGCCCGAGATAAACGAACTTAAACAGGAGTTGAGCCGGATCTGCCAAGAAGTCGAGGTTTCTCAGGAAGTTGTGGCTAAGGAGTGTCCTGATCTGCGGTCTCTTTCTAAAGAGAGTGCTTCGAAGGAAGCCGTCTGGGCTGCTGAGAAGCAACAATTGGAATCCGATGAGGAGTTATATGCTCGAGAGGCGAGAAAGGTTGAGGACCAGCTCGATTTGGAGTGGCGTGAACTTAGTGCTGTGAAGAGTAGTCTGGCCACAGAGCAATCTTGAGTCGACGCTCTGACTAGCAAGTTAGAGCTATTGGAGCGTAAACTTGTTGATGTGAAGGTGCGATAAGAAGAGTTTCTTCAGGAACAAAGCAAATGTGAGTTCCGCTGAGTTGTACATGGCCGGCTGGAGTTGCTGGCACTAATGAAGGAGGAGCATCCAGAGTGGGATCTCGGCCGTTATGAGAAGATGTCGTATGTAGACTTATCTGTAGACAGTTTGAGCCATGATGTCTAGGTCGTGGCGCGCATGGACGCAACTATTGCTCCTTTTTCCACTAGGCTTAACTCTTCAGTTTTTGTACATTCTCATAATAAGGAGTAAACTTTGTGTGTTTGTACCCATTTTCGTTTTTACCATTAATGAAAACAGTTTTATCCGTTTTGCGTTTGTTGTCTCTATTGCATGTTTTTCGCTTAGCCTTGTCGTCTTGCTTTGTCATAAGCTGGTTGAATCAATAGGACGTTGACATGTCTGTCTGCGATAGAGAGCTTGACCGCTAACGACTCAGGGTCATTGATATGTAGTCATGTCTGATAGTGAGCATGTTGCGAACAGTTTAGCTAGGGGTTGAGTCGCCCGAGCTGTGTCTTGTCCCCAAGGTAAACTACTTGAGGCTTACCTTGCTTGTCTGACCGGTCGCTTGTAGTTGTTGCTGTAAGCGAGTTATGATGGCCAAGCGTATGTGTCAGAGCGTTCATGCTAAGTTAGGCGCCGTAAGATCGGGTTGGCATCCTAAGTAGATTTTATCTGGGCACTGGCCGTACAATCTTTGTATCGGCCTGAGGGACCTTTGCTATCATTAGTATGTCATACTGTTTGGGCGTGAAGACGCTGACTCAGCTAGATTCATGTTTGCGACTGTTGTTTCGAAGGAGAGCGGAGGTCCCGTGACGAGCTGATTGAGATTCTCACTTTCTGAATCATTTATGACCGAGCATAATGGACTACAGATTCGGGGAGTAAAAGTTTGGCGACCAGGTTGAAAAGCAGTAGTCTCGTGGCAAGCCGTCGGAATCAGTTCAGGACTAACTAGGCTCCTACATTTCAAACCATCTACACCCTCCCCGTGCGGTGGAGGCTACAAATTCTAGACAAGCGTTTGGTGACCACGCTGAAAATCAGTGGTCTCGTGGCAAGCCATTGGAATCAGTTCAGGACTGACTAGGCTCCTACCTTCCAAATCATCTACACCTGTGCGCATCAAGCTACAAATTTGGGAGTTTTCGACAGCCATGCTGAAAAGCAGTGATCCCGTGGTGAGCCGTCGAAATTAGTTCAGGACTGACTAGGCTCCCACCTTCTACACTATCTACACCCATGCACTGGGGGCTACAAGTTCAGGATTGGTAATTCGGTGGCCACATTGAAAAACAATGGTTCCGTGGTGAGCCGTGAGAATCAGTTCGGGACTGACTAGGCTCCCACCTTCCAAACCATCTACACCCGCACAGTAGGGGCTACAGTCTGGGTTTTGATCAGAAGCTTTCGTTGTTAGTCGTCACCAGCTAGGCCTACCTGATTAGGTTTGGCGATCATTGACTGCGAAGGGGGCAATGATCCCTGGCAAATCGTCGTCACCAGGCGTGATAGCGTTGATTAGACTCTCACTTCCTAAACCATCGAGATCTGCGTCGAGCAAACTAGGTGTCGGGTGATACTAGAAGTCGTCATCATCAGCTTAGGCTGACTAAGCTTGCCCAATTGGAGAGGGGTTCCGCCCATTTGAGGGTATGCGAACCTAGTCCATCAGCATGGTGCATGGTGTGGACGAAGTTACCTTAAATCAACCAGTGATCTGTAGGTACGATCCGTATGTCAGTGTTGACTAGGATTTCCCGTGCTTGTGCCAAGCATGTGACAAAATATTGTTTGAACAATAGGCTGAGCCCATGGGCCCGTAGAGGAAGGGCAAGGGTTTTCTGCATGGTGCGCTGTGTGTACGGCGTATATCGCGCGATAACACATGTACGGCGTAGATCCCACGGTAACACGTGTACAGTGTAAGCTGTGTGACGGTTGAGTATCGGTTACTCCCCTTTAATTGATGGGCTTGCGTGCAACGCGATCAATTTGATTGACGTAGTCTGCGCAGTTTCCTCGGGAACCGTTGCCTCCTCGTTTCCCATATAGTACCTAATGTTTGGCAGTTAATGCTGGAGTGCCCGCTTGGTGAACTGTCATGTCTATATAATGGCTTTTCCAATCGTTGTAGGCACTATCTTTCGTAGAGCTTATCTTCTGTAATGTTCTTGCTTGAAGATAACGTTTTGGGTTTTCCAAAGGCTGATGATGGATTTCCGTATTTGGAGTCTCCGAGTGAAAATGCTTTGGGTTTTCCAATGGCTAAAGGTGGATCTTCGTCTCTAGAGTCTCCAAATGCCCTGACATTTGCATTGATTATTCATGGTCACCTATTATGGGTGGGCACGTAGTTGGTCTACTGAGGTCTCGTAATTTCTTCTCACATTGCGGAGAAGTAGTACGGATTTCCTACCAAGGGAGATGCCTTGATGTTATATTGTACCACTTGTGCCTTCGTGTGCTCGGTTTTCGATGCTGACTAATGGCTGATCGAAGTGTTGGTTGATGTGTGATGCTTTCGGAAGTGGTATCTCTCAGTCACTCCTGGTGTCGCATATGAAAAAAAGGCCTATCTTGATAGCACTATGAGACTGGGACTGCGTCGCTGCTTGTGGCCATCCTTACTGCTTTCTTCCAAGTTGTTTGCGGAAGTTGGAAAGGGGATGAGATGTCTCTTGTGGAAATCAACAGCCCGTTGTGAGGTCTACAACGCTATCGTATGAGCACTTAACTGGAGTGATTTGATGGAGCAATCTGACTGCTCTGTCCTTTTAATCCCCTTTTACACCTCGTCTTTATCTTGGGAAGGGGTCGAGTGAATCCCGTTCTTTGTTGTCATTCGCAGATTGCTTGCTTCGGAGGGTCTGCAAGTTTCCTTCGGATGCTTCTCGTAGTAGAGTTGTCTAAACGAGTATTTTACTTCATGTCGCACTGTATTCAGATGCTTGTATTATGTAGTCTTTTGTATCTGCCTCAAGGTGCTTGTTGTTACATCTTTCCAATAATCAATAGAGTTTATTTTTGTAATTCTTCTTAAATGATTGCAAATCACACAAGTCTTTTAAGAACTAAAACTCAATATTGACTATAGAAAGGGAAACAAATGACTTAAAGCAAACTAACTGTCGACTGAGAGAAATTGATCCAGCTTTGAAGTGAATTCGGGTTGCTTTCGTAGATCACTTAGCGGACTGTTGAGGCGTTACATAGGTTACAGAAGAGTAAACTTTGTAGGGGGGATGTGTTCCCACTTGCCATGGCCTTTTCATCTCGCGGGGCGAAAAAGTTTATTGCTCATGTACCGTTCAAAAGTGATGTCTTTGCCGTCGTTTGGCCCCCTCCGTCGGATGCAGCTTAATCTGGGAGTATTCTATCTGTTTCAATGCGGCGTAATGATAGCCTCGTGCCGTAGGTTGATCTCAACGTATTGTTCATTCGGAGTGGTTAGCAGTATACTTAACACACTGGTGAACGGTGGAGACCACTGCTTCCATCTGGTGGAGTCGTGGTCTTCCCAGGATGAGATTGTATGATGATGGTGCGTCTGCCACCATGAGTCCAGAAATAGGATCTTCCTTAGCTGCGGTTTTTCTTCCACCGTAGCTAACCTTATCTTTCCGATGGGGAAACATTTCACCTCGCTGAATCCGACCAGCAAGTGTTCCAAAGACGTCGGGTTTTGTTCCTTGAGGTCCATGCTGCGAAACGCGTTGTAGAACAAAACGTTGAGCGAGCTTCCTGTATCCACTAGAGCTCTATTTACTTCCCACCTTGCTATGGAGACCGAGATGATTAGGGCGTCACTATGTGGCGCTCGGACTCCTTCGAGGTCTTTGTCCGAAAAGGTCAAGGTGGGAATGATGCTCTAAATCCTTGAGTGACAGATGTGTCTGTCCTCATTCGCGGGTTGTGTTCGCATATCCAGTAGAGTCTGCTTGCAGGACCTGTATGACTGGTCTTTATTCGGTCCGACTCCATGAAAGACGTATATTATCCCTGGAGTCTCATTCGCTATTTCTTTAACTGACTCCCCCTCTGTCTCTAGTTTATTCTGGTCGTTTCTCAGAGTTCAGGAATTCTTTTAGTTTGCCTCTGCGGATCCAGTACTCGACCTCATACCTCAGACTCTTGCAGTCATTGGTGTCGTGGTCGCCCTCCTTGTGGTACGCGCAGTACTTGCCATTGTCACGCTTGGAGGGGTCTCCGCGTGTCTTCGGAGGCCATTTAAGTTCCTCCCAGCTTTTCAGGGAGTTCAATACGTCCGACGGGCTAGCATTTAGAGCTGTCACAACTCTGGATCCAACATAGTTGGATGATTTTTCTGGTCTGAATCGTCCAGGGTCCGGCCTGTTGTCATTGCGTTTCCTTTTGCTCTGTTTCTCATCCTCGCATCTTTTCCTTCTTTCTTGTCCTTAGGAACGGAGGGTTTCTTCTCGCCTTCGGTTTCTCTTTTAACGGTCTTTGACTACTCCAGGGTGATGTGTCTCCAAATACTTTAAAGAGCTTTGTCATGTCCAAAGGGGGCTACAGAGTGAGGTCCTCGTAGAGCTTTCCCTCTTTGAGCCCGCAGTGAAGGGCGTCACGGCTGTATCGTCGATGCATCCGTCGACGAGGGTCAGTAGTTGAAGCGTGTGACATACTCTTGGAGTGTCTCGCCGGACCTCTGCTTTAGGGAGAGTATGTAGTGCGGACCTTTTCGAAAACGCTGACTTCCTACGAAACATGTCAGGAATTCCTTTGCCAGTTTTTTGAAGGAGTCAAATGACTTCGACGGAAGACTGTGGAACCACGTCAATGCTGAGCTTTTCAGACTGGTGGAAAAGGTTCTGCACATTACGGACTCGGATCATTCTTTAAGGGCCATTACGTGCTGGTAATGGCATAGGTGGTCGAAAGGATTGGTGGTTCCGTAGTAGGAGTCGAGCTTCGGGAGAGTGAACTTCCTTAGGAGGGTCTCATTCATGATCCAATCCACAAATGGTGGGACAGAAAAGCGACATAGTACGTCCGGATCGTGCGCCCTTCTGCGAAGGGGGTTCCTAAAGTCGAGCGTTGGCCGCGTAGCCTCCCTTAGTAAACTGAGAACTAGCAGGGGCTTGGCTCTCATGCGCTTGCTCCCTATCATCTTCTGGAGGCGAAGATCTGTGTTGTTCCTGGTCTCCATTAGCAGGTGGTGGATTCTGTTGCATGAGAGCTTCCATCGCCTTGGCGATCTGTTGTATTTGAGATGTTAGCGTATCGATTATGGAGTCTGTCGTTGTTGTCATCGGCGCAGGAGCGTGAGTCGGGTGTTCATGCACGACAGGAACTTATAAAAGAGGTGGTATAGAGACGGCTTGAGCGTTTGCCGTGTCCCCTGATTTTTCGTTGTTGCGTGACCTAGTGGTCACCATCTCTATGGGTTTTGAAAGAAGACCACGCTTAGTGTAAAGTTAAGAACTTTGTCGTCCCCACGGACGGCGCTAAACTGATGCAATCGTTTTCTTTTCCCTGTTTTGACCTAGTTCCTGCTGACTTGCACAAGTAACGCACGTGAGCCACGGACCACCATTGTGGTGTCTGATGACAATCCGATGCTAAAGTCAGACAAGGATTTGAAGAAGGTGTAATGCTGTAACAGAGAATTTGTAGCGTCTCTTAGCTTACTAACCTCATATCTTATTTATAGTGCAAGGAGTTCTGGTTCTACTAGGCCATCATAGGCGTAGTTTAGGAAGGAGATCTTCGTGGAAATCCTTCTCTAATTAGGAGTCGTGATGTAGGGAGAAGTTCCATATTAGCCCCGTGCTCCTAGATACGCGGAAGATAGTTTTCAATGCGAGAACAATTCGTAGAGAGAAGATTCCCTGTGTGAAAGTATGGCTCAGAAATGTGACTGTTTTCATGTATCATCAAAACCTAAGAAAATCTCATTCCAAAATTTCAAATTAAAAATCATTCATACAAAGCCTTCAATCAATGACATGAGTAATTTTCTTGTTTTAGGGTAAATATAATGTGATTGGTTACATTAAAGTTAAAATTAAATGATAAAGTTGGGGGCATCGAGCCAAACATTCGAATACACATATCAGTTCTCTAACTAAATTTAATGTTTTATGTGAGACTACTTATTTATTTATTTGGCATTCAATTATTTATTTGGATGTTCGTTTTGAAAAAACCCATTGTCAACCCACCAATCCCTACAAATTTATTTTATCTTCTTGAATAAAACTAATCATTCTAATAAAACATTAAAAAAAAGAGCCATATAATCACTTAATTAGTCTCATTCAATTCAATACATAATTAGTGAAATGTACATCTTGCTCACTAAGCATTATTAATTAATTTATACTTTCATTGAAACATTTTATCTAATAATAAGTTTACGATATCTAAGTCTATCGCTAATAATGCACTGATCTAGAGCTATAATAATAATAAAAATTCATACAATGTGTAACATGCTAAAGTAACCTAAGCGTGCGCCAAAAATACTAACATATGACAACATTATCGCAAATTACTATACAAAACAGAATAAACTAAACTAGAGGAATTGTATAACCGATACAAATCGAATCTTGCATTAAGCTCGTACCCTTCTACATGGATCTTGTTGTATAGAATATACTCTGCACTGAGGGATAAATTAACCATGACAAGTAACCTAATATAAAATTATAGTAGCTTAGCTACTAATTAACCTACTAATCTTTTGTTAATTCATGGCTTGCATATGATGCCAGTTTAACAAACTATAGCTTTATATATAAACAAAAATGAATAAATAAATATAAAAAAATAAAACAAAGACAAGTTAGAGTAAAGGTTACAAATTAAATTATGGTTTTTAAGAAATATATCTGCGAATGTAATCTAGACCTCTAATTTTTCAGCGGCCTGGGGAACTCACCCCGTGCTTGCCTTTAAAAAAAAAAAAAAAAAAACACGGAGTGCCTTAAGTTATATGGTAATTATTTAGAACTGTAAAGCTATATTTGGTGAAAATATTTTATATGTTCTACAGTAAACACATGCATAAATAAACACATTTAGACTCAAATGACTTGTAATCCACTTTAAGACGACAATGATCAATGATAAGTATCCCACTATTGACTCTTATTTTCTATATTCATAGTGTCTAAACGTGGAGCATGTGATGTCGGTTTTAAAATTATATAATAATTAAACTCTAAATGAAAATTTGTAATTCAAGTTAGGTAAACAAAAAGTATTAAACTATCTCCCATTCAGATCCAGCAAATTGGGAAATAACTAAGCTACTAAGCAGCGCAAACAGAGGTTTTAAACATGGTTTAACAGAGGTTTCAAAGTACTTGACATTGCCAATAAGCTGTAGCAACAATTCTAGTCAGTCAGATTTGGTAGTTATTTTTGTGATTGATAGTAATAACAAAAATGGTAATACTACTGCCACTTTGTATAGTGATGGTGGTGTTACAAACTCTATGGTTGGATTACTAGGAAGAAACAATAGACATAAAAGAGGCCGAAATGGTGGTGGTGGTGGTTTTGGATGGGGATGGGGAATTGGCGGTGGAGGAGGGGGAGGTGGTGGAGGTGGAGGAGGTGGCGTTGTTTGGGGTTGGGGAGTTGGTGGAGGTGGCGGTGGTGGTGGCAGGGGATTTCCTGGATGGGGTTGGAGATGTGGTGGTGGAGGAGGAGGGAGGAAATCAAATGGGAGGAGGAGGAGAGGGCATCATCATCACAAGCACAAGAGAAGAGTAGTAGCGAGGAACAATAAGGTATACAAGCTAGGAGAGTATGCACATTGCTTGATTAAAGGGCCTTGCATGGGCTTAAAACTGGACTGTCCTCTTCACTGTAGTGGGCCTTGCTTTTATGATTGCAAGAACTTGTGTAAGGCCCATTGTAGAAGACATCTACGACTATGACTTTGTTTGAAATTGGTGAGAAGTGTTTCTTTGATTTAATTAGTGCTAAAGTGTTGTTTGATTAGAATGTTTGAGAATATGAAGAAGAGATTGATTGGATTTGTTTAAATTTTATTCTTAATATAATTTGTTTATCATTTTAATTGGATTTGCACATTGAGTTACATACTATATTATCAAAAAGAAGTTGCGTACTTCTAAGTCAACTTCTAGTCATTTTCTTCTTTGTATGGTTAATATATGTTTAGGATCATACTCAGTATTGGATTAAGGGTGTTAATCGGTTCAATCGGTTTAAAATTGAATCAAAATCGAATCGAACTTGAGATTTGGTTTTCGCTTCGATTTTTAGATTTTTCAAACAGAAACCCGTAACCAAACCAAACTGACCAATTCGATTCAATTTCGGTTTGTTTTGATTTTTTCTTTTTATTTTCTATTTTTTTCCATCATCTTTCTTCTTCTCACTGAAACAATTTTGTGTTGTCATTACCGTACAGCTAGTCCTAAACACAAAGATAAAATATTTTCACACATACAGATTTCAAATAAAATTTGAACTTCAACAATATTATATTATCCAAAACAAAAAAACAAGATTATACCAGTTTTTCTATTATGATAAAAGAAATTAACATTCTTGCATTCTGATTAAACAAGTTCAAATGACCATACAATTCGACAAAACCCCTAATAGTGCTAATGCCAAGAAAATTAGTCGAACAAAAAGAAAAACATGCTCAGACACACGGTGCCCAACGAGTTCCCAAACCTTCACCCAGCCTAGCCATCGTAATTCGATTTAGCATGAGCTTCAAAGAGTCACATTTCTTGACCGATTTGATCCCTATACGAAACCCTTTGCGGCACCAAGAATGGCGCCGGAGATGTACCCACTGTCTTTGTAGTAGTTGGTGTTCTTCGACCGTGTGCGGCGCTGCGCGGTGACTTCTTCAGCAAAGAGGAACTCTAGCGATGTTGGGAGGTTTTTGACATATATATACAACAACTCTACAACAAGATCACATGGAGATCATTTGTATCCAAATGTTATAAAGCAACAAAAATTTCTTTCAACAACAGAGCCTAAGAAAGTCTCAAAACAAAGCTCATTTACAAGATTATCAATAATGGATCTTAGCACATCAAACTCACCTATATCTATGATATCCATAAAAGACATCTCTACTTCTCTAGTTGGATCCAATCTCTATATATTCACCTTAGCTGAACTAAATGGGGTAGGTGAAAATTAAATGGGGGTAGGTGGGTTGGGATTGAGTTAGAGGGTTGGGATTTGAGAATTAAATAGGGGTGGTTGGGGGTTGGGAATTGAGCTGTTTGTGGTGGGGTTGGGAGTTAAAAAACAGATTAAAATTTTGATATGGTTCGGTTTATCCGGGGCTAAAAAACTCGAACCGAAATAACTCGGTTCAGTTCGGTTTTGGCAATTTGGTTTCGATTTTTATTCGATTTCGGTTTTTTGTCTCGGTTCAATTCGGTTTAGTTAATTCCATCGGTTATTACATAGACTAATTAATACCCATACCTTGGACTCAAACGTTGAATGGTATGGAGGCCGCTTTGGTCATTTTCATTAGTGAAACATGGAAATCATAGTATGGTAATGTGAACGGAGGATTCTCTCCATTTTTTAGGGCACAACAACAACTCACTTCTGATTAGAGAGATGATAATGGATGATGGCCGTGCCAATGATAAGTAATAAAGTCATTTGCAAATGAGAGCTTCTCATAGATCTTGAGTGCGATATATCTTATATAAGATGCATGCTTGCACTATGGGCAGCATAGAAGATGGAGATGATAAATTTGAACCGGTTCTCACATATCATAAGAGGTTAAGGCTTGGATATTGATTCCATAGGTTGCTACATGGAATTTCTCAGTGT
The DNA here is from genome assembly GCA_963556465.1 of Berberis vulgaris. Classification (NCBI taxonomy): domain Eukaryota; kingdom Viridiplantae; phylum Streptophyta; class Magnoliopsida; order Ranunculales; family Berberidaceae; genus Berberis; species Berberis vulgaris. The sequence continues at coordinate 4,713,948 of OY747124.1, read as the reverse complement.
CTTGTGTTATAAATTTTTGTAAAGGTGGATCTATATAGCTCTTATTATTATAAGTTGTAGAGTCGAATAATAGGTGAGTGGTGTTTGATTAGATTCGATTACTTGTGATCATTAAAAAACAAGACTGGGTCATAAACACGTTTTTAATTATATGTTTTATGTCTTGACATGTATTACTAAATTGAGTGTGGAGGTTATTTAGTGTAGATATCAATTTAAGTCTCAATATAATTTTATTATTGATGATGGACTAATAGTAGAATTAGGGCTCTATATATATGGCTAATATAATTTTATTATTGATGATGGACTAATAGTAGAATTAGGGCTCTATATATATGGCCGAGGTCCACTCCAAACCTAATTATCCATCTCCTACTTTTCCCATCTAGTTTGATAAAAACAAGAGAAAAGTTCTGGAGGTGGAAAATCTCTCCGCTGCGTGTTGTTAGTTCGTGAGGATTGTTGCGAGAATATTTTTCATCAATGACGACTTCATGTATGCATTGATTACAATTTTTTCTTCCATGGTTATTGAGATGAGGTATTGGTTTAAGATCTGTTAGATTCCTACAAATGGTATCAGAGCCTCATTGTCAAAATCATCGAAGAAAACATATGGTTTATTGTTTTCCTAAATTAATTAATCTACCCTCACGTGGGTTTTTCAAACTATTGACATCTATTTGCCAGATCCGGTTTTCACGGCGATTGCATTGTGATTTAGTCGTTCAACAATCGACCACATACAGATCTTTTCAGTGGTCAATAATAGTAAAAAAAAAAATATTGCAAATTTTTTATATTCCAGATTTACTGTTTATAAAAAAAGGGGAGGTACCTCCGATCTTTGTTCTGATCTATGATGACCTCTGGTGCTGATCGCCCCCACACGTTCCTCAGTCGGCAACACATCTGGGAGGCATCGTCATTCTTCCTTCGCTGCTGTTTTTTTTCTCTCTCTGAAATCAAGTGACTCTTGTTTTGCTTAATCGCTTCATCTGAGATCAAGGGAGAAGAATCCAAACCTCAGTGTGTAGTTCAATTATCATATCCAACTAGTGCTTAATCAGAAATTCATAATCAACAAGTCTACTGATGATACATCAAATAAGACCATCATCACAGCCGTATACGTGGCAGATATCATTCATCACGAGGATAAAAAAAATCCTAGAACAAAACCAATTCATAAAGCCCAAAAAGGGCAAATCCAATCATGAAAGCCCAAACCAGGCCCTTTAGAATAAACCATAATTAAATGAACAAATCCAGGCCCGATAAAGTTTTCCCTTAAAGATGATGAACGTTACAGAGAAAAATAGTCGTGGAGGGAGTTACGTTTCCAAGGATGTATCTTCATGAAGAAGGAGACCGTTATAGAGAATGTTTCATCTCGTTGCGCCTCACATGCTTAAGTCACGCAAGAAATTAACGACCATTATATAAGGTAAAGAGAACATTTGACAAAGGTATGCAACTTTAACTGAGTTCTGTCCAGATTTATCTCCATCTCCAACTGAGTTACTGACTTAACCATCGGAGTGTCTTTAGCCACCAAAAAGGTGATTTTTTGCAATCTAACATATGTTTTGCATGTCAAACCTACAGGAGAACGAATTTTGGATGCATCGGTTTGGCGCCGATCATGGGGAACAACAATTTTCCTTTCAAGAAGAGACTCTGCGGTAAGAAACTTTCTCAGTTCTGATTAGCGTTTGATAAGCTTTTAGAATAAATGGAAGACTCTAAAGACCCTCAATCTAGCAACGATCAAAACAATCCTCCAACTAATGTAGCTGCATTGTCAACACGCACGATTCTAATCCAGTAACAACCATTGGGCCAATTGTGCCCGACAAGAAGGAGCCGCAACATGTAATAGCCCAAACGTCTGGTGGCGCCACCATAGACCCTCGTGTGGATCTACTCATGGCCCAGATGGACCATATGATCAAAATGGTGGACAAACTCACCCAAGAGTGCACTCAATCCACCGACCCTGTCCAAATGTCGCCCCAACAAAACTCTACCAATCAAGTTCGAGGAAGTACTAAAGTTCCTGCAGAACTTCAACAAGTGAATCTCGAAAGCAGCAGACCACCAGAAGATGACCCCCCATAGAATGATAGGACTCCAGCTGAAATCCCATTCAGAATCAAGGGTCAAAGATCCTAACGTGCCGAGCTTTTCAAACTAGACCTCTAATTTTAACATTTTAACACTAAAGGTTGTTTTCCATGGTAATTTTTCTTTGCAGTTTTCAAAATCAACTTATGTCAACCTCAATTTCTTTTATAACCTAACACTTTTTATTTGATTAACTAAAATTATTCATGTGTATTTTTCTGGGATAATTGATAAATAAAGGGGAACCCAGTCTAGATATGTTCGAGGATGACCAACCATTGTCAGATTTTTCTAATTTTTGAAACAACAAACCAGATATTTCTGTTTGGCAAACAAAGGCATAAAAAAATTACTATAGTTGTAAACTCTCAAAATAAAATAAAAATTACTAACGTGCTGTACAAATTGGCCAAACCACCATTCCCCAACGCGCTCATGATCACTGCTATGCCAAAGAAAAAGAAACACACCAACTTTGGTTCCAAAAAAGAAACATAACACACAACTTGACTCCAAATATTGTTGATATTTTAAACATTTTTATAGGGTTGAATAAAAAATCGACCAAATCGAATAAACCGACTGAACCGATCGGTTCGGTTCGGTTTTAAAAAATTCAAAATCGAAGTAGACGGTTTGGTTTTCGATTTCTATGTGATTTTAAGCGATTAAACCGAACTGATCAAATATATATAATAAATAATATATATATTTTATATAAAAATAATATAATATGTTTAAAATAGTCGGTCGGTTCAGTTTTATTTCAGTTTTAGTTGGTTCGGTTACGGTTTGCATAAAGTAGAATCGATTCGGTTTCGGTCCGATTTTGTTAATGGTCGGTTCGATTTCGGTTTGAAAATTTTGAAACAGACCAAAGTCGGTTCGGTTCACGATTTAAGTGAAAAACAGAACCGTCGGTTCGATTTTCAACCCTACATTTTTATTTTAACATGTTTTTGTTGAATCATTGTTTTTGAAAACTTTATTTTATCATTTACATGTCCTTTAAAAGATAATGACTGATGGATATTCCACATTTTTTGCGCCTGATCTAAATTGGCTCGATTGATAATAGGGGTGGGCAACGCGATTCCGATCTCGTCCCAATTTCATCCCGTCTTGTCTTGATTTTTATTTGGATTGATCAATCCCATCTCGATCCCATCCCGTCTCGATCTAGAATGTGATGAAATCAGAATAAAGATTTTCAATCCCGCCCATTCCATTTCTCCCCGAATTGATTGTTTAAATATTTATTATTAATAGAGTGTAATTCTTTCTTTAGATCAAATATTGATAATATTATGAGATACATATTGATAATTTGACATAAGCATTCTAAGATACATTTTTATCATTTGAGATACATATTCACTCAATAATGATATAAGCACAAGTCGCTCTATGATGATATAAACATTCTAAGATACATATTGATCATTTGATTGTATCACCAACATATTCTTTCTCATTCACACTTGTCCATCTATTTTTTCTAACTCTATTCTCCAGTATTTTACATGTTCTACTGTTTATCTGGTTGTATTATAAACTTCACATTTGAGTATTTATTTCTTTGGCACATTATTAAAAAGCCCAATGTTTGGCTCTTATTTTCAATGGCCTCTGCAAGTTAAGTATACAAAATTTCAACAAATTGGTCTCCGCAACTTGTACAAATGAATACATGCTTGGCACATTTACAACAAATTTTTTATTGCATGTTGATCCCATCCCGAACCCATTTGGGATGTGACGGGGTTGGGATGAGTCTATCTCGTTCTGATCCCAAATGAACGGAATGAGATAGGGAAGATGTCCATTCCATCCCGTACTTACCCCTAGTTGATAAGGTTTGTAGTTTAGTTTACTGGTTGTAAGGAATTGAAAATCCAATGTAAGTAATGAACTTTGTATCAATACCTAATCATGTTTTTGGGAACACTTATTGTTGTTATTTTAATTTTACAAATTTTTTTTTGCGAAAATACTAGGAAACCAAGTTTTACAACTAGGATGACATGACGTGACATTGAAAGAATGATGAAATTCACAAAGTGTTTATGTTTATCTTAAGGTTGTAAAAAATCTCTTATAATGATGCCACATAATTCTGGTTGCATACCCTAATTGAAAAATCCGATAGACAAAACCTGATTCCCTAACCTCATTCTTCTTTTTGTTTGCATGGATGTCGCTGTTGTTGTTAATTTTACGGACAACCAGTATTAACCATATTACTATACTCCAAACTTCCCAACATTTAGGAAATTCGATTTAATTTTCTCATGTTCTTACTTTTTTGATCGGGAATAACAAGGAAAGTGAAGATTGCACTATAATTATTTGATCTGCGATTTTCTACGATAAAAAATTTCATTAATAATTGTTTCATCAAACATCCCTATACTGATATACTACCAGTGATATTTTCATCTGATTTTAGGACTCCACGCAGAAAATTAATGCCCGTGATCTTAATCCAATCGATTAATAAAACTGATGATTTGCAACAATTAACTGCTATTTGCCAAGAAAATCAATGCCCATTAGCTTAATCAAATCAGATAATTGAAGTATTTAATATTTATGTTAATCCAATATAGGTAAAACGAACCGGTTTTTCCTAAGTGCACTGGTTTTTTGCCTGGTGCAATTATCTCGATGCAATCCAACGATGCCTGATTGCACCAGACAAAAAATCAGTGCACTGTAGAAGCACTCCGAACGAACAAGCAGCATTGACTCAACTCACTCAAACAAAGGACATTGAAGCCTAGGACTCGGGACCGCAACGAGTCGAACAGCTCTAGGCGCGGTGAATCCAAACACATCCATCATATCAAGCTGACTTGGTTTCATCCCGTCTGGCAATTCCCACGAGAAACAATGGATTAAATGTGCCACGGCCAACTCTAATGAGTATAATCCAAGTTGCATACCCGGGCATGAACGTCGACCCGATCCAAATGGAATGAATTCAAAATTACTACCCTTAAAGTCCGCGGCATTCTCCTTCATGAACCTCGAAGGCTTAAATGTCTCCGCATCGTCCCATGAGGCTTCGTTGCGCCCTATAGCCCATACATTGATCATAATTCGGGACCCCGACGGAATATGGTATCCATTGACCTCGCTGTCCGCCGCTGTCTCGTGGAGGAGGACTGGGACCGGTGGGTGGAGTCGGAGAGTCTCCTTTATTACAAATTTCAAGTAGGTGAGTTTCTCTAGATCGGTCTCTTGAACTCGCCGATTCAGGCCCACTACCTCAGTGAGCTCTTGTTGGACCCTTTTCAAGTCTTCTGGGTTTCTCAACAATTCAGCCATGGCCCACTCAATTGCTGAAGCTACTGTTTCGGTCCCACCAAACATAACGTCCTGTAATAGTGTAATTGAACAAAAAAATCACTCATAAAGGAGACTCTAATAAAAGTAATTTCAAGGGAGTGAGTTAGAATATATAAAACATTGTGAATGTAAAATAAAAATTATTTCTACGTACCATGATAAGGCCTTTGATGTTATCTCTGGTGAGTTTAATAGACGTTTGTAAATCATTAAGCTCTCCAACTTTGGCATTTTCGCTATAAAATGCAAGTAGAGCATCCACCATATCGGTATCGACATCAGCATCATCGGCATCCGCAATCTTGTTCCTCTTATTAACCATATGATCATCAATAATGTGATCGATAAACCTATCCAATGAGTTTCGCGCCTTAATGACTCGCTTATTGATCCCTTGCGGGTCGACCCAGCTAAGAATTGGAAAGAAATCGGCAATATTAAAAGCACCAAATAGTTTCGAATACTCTTCCAATATTGGAACAAACTCATCTTGACCCTCACGGGAACTCGACCCAAAAGCTGCTCGATAAGTAATATTTCTCGTGAGCGAAAATACGAGCTCGCCAATATTAACGGGCAACTCGACATTCTCAGAAACGGTTCGGACTGTGTTATCGATTTCATCACGAACGGAGGCCCACGACTCAGCCCGTTTCCGGCTAAACACTTTCATGACACAAATCTTACGCATCTGGCGCCAGAATGGGCCGTAATTCGCGAATCCCATGTCAGCGTAGTCATAAGTGAGGTATTTTATAGCGAGAGTTGCGGGGCGATTAGAGAAAATGCTGTCCTGAACTTGAAGCACTTGGCGTGCCATCTCCGGTGTTGATACCGCGAACATATGTAGCACTCCGCTACGTAAATGCACTAGCCCGCCGTACTCTTTTGCTAATGCGGCCAGGCCTTGGTGTGTTAATTGGTCTAACATGAATATATTTCCAAGCAGTGGCACCCCATTGGGACCGGGCGGATAAGGGAGACGAGCAAAAGAGGAAGGAAAAATAAGAGGACCATTGAGAAAGCTTGAAGAGACTCCATTGTTATTGTTATTGTTATTGTTATTGTTATTGTTATTGTTGTTCTTACAAAGCTTGCTTTGATTATCAAGTGTGGAGGAGTTTGGTTTTATAAGCATGTTTTAGTGAGTGAAATATAACGAAGCACTATTAGCATATCTATCTACCTAGTATGGTTGAACACTGAGTCAAATGTGGATTGTGGCTATAATAATAAAATTTGATACTAACACGCTAAAAGCAACCTAGGCGTGTGCCAAAAAGTAGTGTCAGGCCCATTGTAGAGAACATGTATACGACTATGACTTTGTTTGAAATTAGTGAGAAGTGTTTCGATTTAATTAGTGCTAAAATGTTGTTTGATAAGTGTTTGGGGATATGAAGAAGAGATTGATTGGATTTGTTTGAATTTTATTCTTAATTTAATCTGTTTATCATTTTCAATTGGATTTGCACATTGAGTACATGCTTCTAATTATCAAAAAGTATTTCTAATCCATTTCTATGAAAGCTTTGAGTCCCGTTATTTTTTTCAAAAGGATGGTCGTGGGTGAGTTGGTGGATTATTCCCTTCCTCTGTAATATATATTTCTTACCTTACCTTGTGTCTCCCAAGCCACCAATGTCCATATATTCCTTTTAAAACATTAATTTGACGACAATAAAAGAAATTTGAGTTGCTGGAGATAAATTTTTGGATTGAGAAATTGAGTGGGCTAGAAGAGACACAATAGAGTTGGGTATATATTAGGGTTGGATTATTTTTTATAAAGTTGTGATGGCCGATGACACTCCGATGCTAAAGTCAAACAGGAATCTGAAGAAGATGTAATGTTGTAACAGAGAATTTGTAGTATACCTTAACTTACCAACCTCACGTCTTATTTATAGTGCAAGGAGTCATATTTCTATCAGGCCATCGTGGGCATAGTTTAAGAAGAAGATCTTCGTGGAAGTCATTATTTAATTAGGAGTCGTGTTGTAGGGAGAAGTTTTGTATTAGCCCCTACTCCTAGATACGCAGGAGATAGTTTTTAATGTGAGAACAATCTGCAGAAAGAATATTCCCTGTGTGAAAGTATGAAGTTAAGTGAAAATTTTGACCCCCGATGCTTTCCTCTAACTCTCCATCTCCCTCTCCCTCTCATCCTCATCTGCGATGAAGAAGAAGATCTCCCTCTCATCTGCGATGAAGAAGGATCCCTCTCCCTCTCCCTCTCATCCTCATCTGTGATGAAGAAGGACGAAAGAAGAAGAAGATCTCCCTCATCTGTGATGAAGAAGGACGAAAGAAGAAGAAGATCTTCCTCTAACTCTCCCTCTTCCTGTCCCTCTCCCTCTCATCCTCATATGCGAGAAGAAGTTTGAGAAGATACCTTGCTGAAGAAGTGAAGAACACACGTAAGATACTTCTTCTTCTTCTTCAGATCTGTTTCAAAGTTATATATTGGCAGAACTTAAGTGAAACATTTGACCGGTAAGATCCTTCTTCTTCTTCTTCAGATCTGTTTCAGATTTTTTTTTTCTTCTTTCAGCAAAGCAAAACAGTTTGATTTTTTTTTTTGGTTGATCTCTTCTTCTCATTTTTTGTTGATTTCATTCTTCGATTCGGTGATGATTTATGCATTTTTGAAAAATAAACAGTTTGCATTTTGGTGAAAAGATGCCATTTTTATCAATCAAATCAGCAATTTCGCAGAGGATTGGGGTTTCTCTGTTTCTGGCGTTCTCTGTTTTTTATTGATTGGGATTCTCTGTAATTGTTTGGGTTTTGTTTTTTAGGTGTTCAGAATGAAAGAATGCTTCCAGAGGATATGTATAAGCCCCCCAAGTGCACTGATTGTGCTTCCCTCTTTATGAAGGTTTGATTTTTATTTCTCTCTTCATAAAATTTTGTTGATGTTTGTGTTCTATTGGAATCCCATTTGATTGTTGTTATAAGGATTCATATTGAATTGAATTTTTGTTTCTTTTTATTATTTTATTGAATTGTATGACCTTGATAAAATAATGCAATTACTTCAAGTATATACTTCAGTTGAAACTCAGTATAAGCTCTTAGTTCAATTATTTTTGTTTCTTTTTATTATTTTATTGCAAAGGAGTTCTATTTCAGATGATTTGGAATTTGCATGAAAATGGGGTTGTTGTTTTTCATTAGTAGTGTGCTTGAAAAGATATATGTGTTCTCATAGATAGATGAGTGGTGTTTTAGACTGAATTTGATTATCGGGTTGGTTTTGATTTGTCTAAATTACTGCAGGTTGCTTCTACGCCATCTCCAACTTCAGCCCGCCATTATCTTTGTAATGAAGTACTTTCTCTTCAAACCCATGATTATGTTTTTCTACTCCAATTTATGTCTCTAGGATATGCGTTGCATAGTACTTCAGTGATAGATTATTTGTATTTCTTCTTTAAGAGTTAACTTAGGAGTCTCTCAAGATTAATTCCAACTCATGTGTGTCTTCAATTTTTTAGGGATGAATACCTTATGTTCTCTTCCGCATCTCCATACAGTACATTCATAAAACTATACATGGGAGTGACACTGACACGTATGATGTTGATGGAGGGTAAGGGAGCTAATCTCAATCCTTCTTTTGTTAATTAGTCTATTTATTACCTTGAACACGTCTCATATTTGTACTCTTGCTCCCCTTACAGTTTTCATTTGATAATTAGTCTATATTTTTACCTTAAAATAGGTTTGCACTTCAAAACTAATTGAGGCCAAAGTAGGGATGGTGGCAAGGGTGTTCAATACATATATTTAGTAAAAAAATGTATATGAAGTGCCAACGGCACGAAGATTACCCTAGTACTATACAAAACAGAACAAACTAAACCAGAGGAATTGTATAACCGATACGAATCGAATCTTGCATTAACTCTACAACCGTGTGCGGCGCTGTGCGGTGACTTCTTCAGCAAAGAGGAACTCTAGCGATGTTGGGAGGTTTTTGACATATATATACAATAACTCTACAACAAGATGACCAAGATCACATGGAGATCATTTGTATCCAAATGTTATAAAGCAACAAAAACTTCTTTCAACAACAGAGCCTAAGAAAGTTTCAAAACAAAGCTCATTTACAAGATTATCAATAATGGATCTTAGCACATCAAACTCACCTATATCTACGATATCTATAAAAGACATTTCTACTTCTCTAGTTAGATCTAATCTCTATATATTCACCTTAGCTGAACTAAATGAGGTATGTGAAAATTAAATGGGGGTAGGTGGGTTGGGATTGAGTTAGAGGGTTGGAATTTGAGAATTAAATAGGGTGGGTGGGGGTTGGAAATTGGGGTGGGAATTGAGCTGTTTGTGGTGGGGTTGGGAGTTAAAAAACAGATTAAAAATTTGATATGGTTCGGTTCGGTTTATCCGGGGCTAAAAAACTCGAACCGAAATAACTCGGTTCAGTTCGATTTTGGCAAATTGGTTTCAATTTTTGTTCGATTTCGGTTTTTTGTCTCGGTTCAATTCGGTTTAGTTAATTCCATCGGTTATTACATAGAATAATTAATACCCATACCTTGGACTCAAACGTTGAATGGTATGGAGGCCGCTTTGGTCATTTTCATTTGTGAACCATGGAAATCATAGTATGGTAATGTGAACGGAGGATTCTCTCCTCCATTTTTTAGGGCACAACAACAACTCACTTCTGATTAGAGAGATGATAATGGATGATGGTCGTGCCAATGATAAGTAATAAAATCATTTGCAAATGAGAGCTTCTCATAGATCTTGAGTACAATATATCCTATATAAGGTGCATGCTTGCACTATGGGCAGCATAGAAGATGGAGATGATAAATTTGAACCGGTTCTCACATATCATAAGAGGTTAAGGCTTGGATATTGATTCCATAGGTTGCTACATGGAATTTCTCAGTGTCTTGTGTTATAAATTTTTTTAAAGGTGGATCTATATAGCTCTTATTATTATACGTTGTAGAGTCGAATAATAGGTGAGTGGTGTTTGATTAGATTCGATTACTTGTGATCATTAAAAAACAAGACTGAGTCATAAACACGTTTTTAATTACATGTTTTATGTCTTGACATGTATTACTAAATTGAGTGTAGAGGTTATTTAGTGTAGATATCAATTTAAGTCTCAATATAATTCTATTATTGATGATGGACTAATAGTAGAATTAGGGCTCTATATATATGGCCGAGGTCCACTCCAAACCTAATTATCCATCTTCTATTTTTCCCATCTAGTTTGATAAAAACAAGAGAAAAGTTCTCGAGTCCTTCTGCAAGGATGTCATGGAAACTGCATTTGTCCGAGTCCTGGCAATAATGTTATGAAAGAGGATCGTGCATCCCTCGAGGAGGTCGAGGAGATGAGGCTGGTGCTAGAGATGAGCGAGAAAGAGACTACTCGTCTATTGCACGATAATCAAAAGAGGCTTCTTTCCGCCTATGGTGTTTCGAACGTTGTTGAATGGTTTAACGATGATCCTCAGGCTATCGATGACAAGATGTTCCAGTTGGCAGTGGAACAATCTAAAGAGGTTACCGGTAGTGGTCAGAATTTTGAAGTTCTTCCTCGTCGTTCTCCTTCCATTAATATCAGTGATGCGGCGAGATTCCTAATTTTTTGTCCTGCTCGTTTGGATTCCCCTACTCTTGTTGCCACTACTACTTGTTTTGCTCTTGCTGCCAGAAAGGCAATAGTGGTTTTTCCGTTGTTGTCGTCGTTCCGCCAACCCTTCCGGCTGTTGGGGGTGGTTCCTTTGTGCTTTCGAATCCTCGTGTTCTTTATCCTGAGTTAGCTGGACTGAGCCCAGTTCGGAAGATATCCGTATCAAATCAGATGAAAATTTTTGCTGGTTTACTCAGCTTGACGTGCAAGATAGTGTGCGCAGGCCGATAAATGAATGGCACAGGCGGTCAGTGGAAAAACCTTCGATGCTCGTATTGGATCCAAGCGCTCATCTTGATTACGGTCTTGAGCAGATAATGGACGGGATGAGTCATCTCACTTATGTAGGGGTGATGGGCTTGGTTTATCAAGCTGGTCGTTATCAGGTGGTTTTTTTGGAGAGAAAGTTGGCAGTATTGTTGGTGGAATTTTCTTACATCCTTTCCCAATTACGTGTTGAAAGCACGATGCGCAGAGTTGGAGAAAACTGTTGGGTATGCCCGGGCCTCGTTGATCGAAGCGGAAAGTGCACGGGACAAGTCTGCAATTGAGCTTGAGTCCTCGAGGTCCAAGTTGGATGGGGTCTGTGCCCGTTTACTTGACGTAGAGAAGGAGCTATCTGCTGAGAAGGCAACTTATGATGAGGCTGCATATGTTGTCATTGAGCAATCTGTTAATCGTTATATTACTGAGAAACGGGTGGAAAAGTTGACAGCTGCGCTCGACGAGGTCAAGGCAGATACTTCTGTTATGCTCATCACCGTTGAGGGAAGGCTTGCAGCAGCAAAAAGGAACTTGCCACTGTCAAGGACAAGCTTTGCATTGTGGAGGCTGAGGATTGGAAGCGAGTTGTGGATGGGCGGATTGAGCTTCTTGATTATATCGAGGGGCTCGGTGTGGATTTGTTTAAGTACCACCACTTGGTTGATCAAGCTTTCGAAAATGATGACGTAGAAGAAGGTGCCTCGGACCTTTCGAGCTCTCCAGTGGTTGAAGAGCCATTGCTTCCTTCTCTTTTCGAAGAGAGAGCTTCCCCCCTCCTGCAGATGATGTTGTTAATGATGTTGTTGTTGCCTCTATTTCATCCCCTACTCCTTCATCTTTTTCCCCGGATGTAACATACTAGTTTTATTAATGAAAAGAACTTTCGTTCTTTGTATTCTCATTTGCATGTTTTCGTAATTTAGCTTGTTGACTCGTTGCATGTTGCTCGTACATTTTTTAGGTCAGTCGTAATTGTTGAAGTAAGTTGTACCAACTTGATTTTTTTTTTACAGGCCAGGGGGCTTTTTCGGCTATATTTTATATCGTGTTTGAGTTTCTTGACCCGAATTCCTTTATGGCTACTTTTGTTTTGACTCATTGGTCGTCCCGAAGCTTTTATGGGAAAGTGGGTTTGTTCGTCCAACTTTTACGACTACATTTTTTATCGTGTATGAGTTTCTTGACCCGAAGTTGCTTTTTAACTAAGTTGACTTATTTGTCCAACTTTTACTTCGTTAATTCGACGTACTAGTCGACCCGAAGCTCTTTGAATTAAGTTGACTCGTTCGTCCAACTCTTACTTCGTTGGTTTGACGTGCTAGTAAACTCGAAGTTGCTTTTTAACTAAGTAGACTTGTTTGTCCAACTTTTACTTCTTTGGTTTGACGTATTAGTTGATCCGAAGCTCTTTGAATTAAGTTGACTCGTTTGTCAAACTCTTACTTCGTTGGTTTGATGTGCTAGTCAACCCGAAGTTACTTTTTAACTAAGTTGACTTGTTTTTCCAGCATTTACTTCTTTGGTTCGACATACTAGTAGACCCGAAGCCTTTTGAATTAAGTTGACTTGTTCGTCTAGCTTTTACTTCATTGGTTTGACGTGCTTAGTTAACTCGAAGTTGTTTTTTAACTAAGTTGACATGTTTGTCCGTTGGTTTGACGTACTAGTCGACCCGAAGCTCTTTGAATTAAGTTGAATCGTTCGTCCAACTCTTACTTCATGATTGATCAGACCAAAAGTTTAGTGTGTATACCCGACTCGTGTCCTGATTTCTTTTGGATTAATATGCCGATTGCTCTGCATTCCCGAGTTTTGATGCCTTTATTCTGTTGTCCATGCGTGAGATTAAGATTCCAAACATGTAATTTTAGGTCGTGGTTGAGGTGATTGTGGGCTCCCGAGCAGGCATTGGAGCCCTCTCTACCAACCGCTTATGCCACTCATTGATTAAATTGTGTGCACTATCCTGCACGTCAATCTCAGTAAACCAACTAAAATTTCCATCCGTCTTAATGCAGATGTCTTCCGGGTTGGGATCCTTCTAACTAATCCATGAATGAAGAACTTCGGGATTAGGAAGCACATAAGCCCCAACCCCAACAGCTGGAAGAACGGTCGGAGTAGCGGTGATAACGGAAAAACCACTCTTGCCTTTTCTTTGTGAAGCAGTAGCGGCAAGAACGAGATAAACAGTAGTGGCAGCAGCAACAGCAGGAGTTAGATGAGCAGGCGAAAAAACAGGAAACTCCACTACATCATCAACACAAATAGGAGAAGGGAGAAGGGAGAAGGGAGAAGAAGAGCCTCAAAATTATGACCACGATGAGTGACCTGTTCGCACAGTGGATTGAATTCGAAATCGGCTAGGGTTTTTGTCATGTTCATTTCCTTAGACCGCTCCACAGCAAACCGAAACATCTTATTGTCAATGACTCGAGGATCATCATCAGACAACTCGACGAAGTCGGGCACACCATGAGTAGAAATGAGTCTCTTCTCACTCTCGTCTAATGGACGAGTTACCTCTTTTTGCTCATCTCCAGCACTTAATTCATCTATTCTACCTCATCGAGAGATAAGCGATCATCTTTCCTACCCTCCTTATTAGATAAACTCGAATGAGGAGTAATCTAAGTAGTACCATGAGTAGAACCATAAAGTCTTTTCTTCTTGGGAATACGGTCAAGGCTTATCGCCAATTATTTCGACGGACTAGCATGCCTCGAAAGCTTATTCTTTCTAATAGTCAGGCTAGCAACACCAATGCTAACAAGAGCATTGAGATCCGTAATAGCCCTGTCAGAGCTCACTTTCCCATCAATGCTAGCATCACTAACACCAACAAAATCGACATGGGCAACAATCTCAGCAGCTCGAGATTCAATAAGTAAGGCCCATTTTGCCTCGTTCATAGTGTCCAAAACCACTACGTTCCACAACCTCCGCAGCAAGGAACGACTCCACACAACCATAAGAAGCTTTGAGAAACGATCGCTGGTCATCTATTCCTCAATAGACAATTGCAGATCATTCCATTTGTTGGGGACTCAGAACGATCGCATAATCTGTCGACCTCGCAAGTTAAAGTGCCGGATTTGACAGAAGCATAAAATCAAAACCTCGACCAGCCCCTATAATCATCGTTAAGTTTCCCAAAACAAGCGTGGGAGAAGAGAAAACAAATATTATTGGTCACTACAAGTCCAACCACCAAATGAAAAACCCTAACAGTCAAGGGAATGCCAGTAACAACAACTCTCATACAAGTAGAAACCATCACACTCCAGCCGTTGGAACCCATTTGGGCAGGAACAATGCCAAAAAATCTAAATAATTAAAAACTATCATCGAGACTGGAAATCAAAGACTTGACTTGAATATACACGGATAAAAGCAATATAATCCGATGTTGGACGAAAAAGACTATCGTTTTCTATGCAGAACTATCTCAAGGTCGGATGGCAAAGAATACTCGGAACAAACACTCTCCAACGTTGTCTGGAAAGCCTTCTCGGGCGAGAAAAATGCCCCACAGATGCTAAGCGACTCACCATCTAGTATATTGCTTTAAGGCAAGGGAAAAGGAATTGAACAACGAAGAAAGCGAAGAAGAAGAAAAAAAAGTTTTGATATCAAAGATAGCGTAAAGAGGGGAACAAAACCATCACGCCCCCTTTTATAGAACCGAGCAATGGAGAGACTACTAATAGGACGCGTGCGAGATATGATGGCTGCACGAAATCCCAAAATGCACGCGAAAACGAACGGATAGATGATAGATCAAAATATCAACCTCATCAAAAGCTGCTAACAACATTAAATGCATTGCATTGATGAAAACGAAAGTCCAACCGTCGTCGAGTTAGTAGCCATGTCAGCATACCCACTAAGTAAGGGGAAAGTAGCTGATGATACATCAAATAAGACTATCATCACGATCATACACATGGCAAAAATCGTTCTAACAAAGCCCAAAAAGCTCAGATCCAGTCATAAATGCCCAAACAGACCCGTTAGACAAATTATAATCAGATACCCAAATCCAAGTTCAGCAAAGCTCACCCTTGAAGAGGAAGAACATTAAACAAAAAAAGAGTCGAGGAGGGAGCTACTCCCCTCGTTGACCCTCACATGCTTAAGTCACGCAAAAAATTAATAACGACCATTATATAAAGTAAATGAAACATTCGACAAATGTATGCAATTTAACTGAGTTCTATCCAGATTAATCTTCATCTCCAACAAAGTTACTGACTTAAACATCGAAATGCCTTCGACCACCAAACAAGTAGTCTTTGGCAATCTAACCTTCGTTTTGCAGGTTAGATTCACATGAGACCTGATTTAGCCGCATCAAATTAGATGAATATTGTTTCATCAAACGTCAATGATATTTTCATCCGATTTTAGGATAAAAATGGCACGAGGTTTTTACGCAGAAAATTAATGCCCGTGATTAAGATTCACTCAAACAAAGGACATTCAAGCCTAGGACTCGGGACCCTAACGAGTCGAACAGCTCTAGGCGCGGCTAGTCCAAACACATCCATCATATCGAGCTGACTTGGTTTCATCCCATCGGACAACTCCCACGAGAAACAATGGATTAAATGTGCCACGGCCAACTCTAATGAGTATAATCCAAGTTGCATACCTGGGCATGAACGACGGCCCGATCCAAATGGAATGAATTCAAAATTACCACCCTTGAAATCCGGGGCATTCTTCTTCATGAACCTCGAAGGCTTAAATGTCTCTGCATCGTCCCATGAGGCTTCGTGGCGCCCAATGGCCCATGCATTGATCATAATTCGGGACCCCGACGGAATGTGGTATCCATTGACCTCGCTGTCCGCCGCGGTCTCGTGAAGGAGGAGTGGGGCCGGTGGGTGGAGTCGGAGAGTCTCCTTTATTACAAATTTCAAGTAGGCGAGTTTCTCCAGATCGGTCTCGTGAACTCGCCGATTCAGGCCCACTACCTCAGTGAGTTCTCGTTGGACCCGTTTCAAGTCTTCTGGGCATTTCAACAACTCAGCCATGGCCCACTCAATTGCTGAAGCTACTGCACCGGTCCCACCAAACATCACATCCTGTAATTGAACCAAAAAAAAAAAAAAAAACAATATGAATGGGAAGTGAATTATTTCAAGGGAGTGAGTTAGAATATATAAAACATTGTGAATGTAAAATAAAAATTATTTCTAGGTACCATGATAATGCCTTTGATGTTATCTCTGGTGAGTTTAATGGACGTTTGTAAATCATTAAGCTCTCCAACTTTGGCATTTTCGCTATAAAATGCAAGTAGAGCATCCACCATATCGGTATCAACATCAGCATCATCGGCATCCGCAATCTTGTTCCTCTTCTTAACCATATGATCATCAATAATGTGATCGATAAACCTATCCAATGAGTTTCGCGCCTTAATGACTCGCTTATTGATCCCTTGCGGGTCGACCCAGCTAAGAATTGGAAAGAAATCGGCAATATTAAAAGCACCAAATAGTTTCGAATACTCTTGCAATATGGAAGCAAACTCATCTTGACCCTCATGGGAACTCGACCCAAAAGCGGCTCGATAAGTAATATTAACAGGCAACCCGACATTCTCAGAAACGGTTCGGACTGTAGTATCGACTTCATCACGAACGGAGGCCCACGACTCGGCCCGTTTCCGGCTGAACACTTTCATGACACAAATCTTACGCATCTGGCGCCAGAATGGGCCATAATGTGCGAATGCAATGTCAGCGCGGTCATAAGTGAGGTATTTTATAGCAAGAGTTGCGGGGCGATTAGAGAAAATGCTGTCCTGGACTTGAAGCACTTGGCGTGCTATCTCCGGTGTTGATACCGCGAACATATGTAGCACTCCGCTACGTAAATGCACTAGCCCGCCGTACTCTTTTGCTAATGCAGCGAGGCCATGGTGCGTTAATTGGTCTAACATGAACACATTTCCGAGCAGTGGCACCCCCTTGGGACCGGGCGGATATGAGAGCTTCTTCTTATTCGTGAAGAGGCTCCAGGCGAGCAAAAGAGGAAGGAGAACTAAGAAGACCATTGAGAAAGCTTGAAGAGACTCCATTGTTATTGTTGTTCTTACAAAGCTTGCTTTGATTTTCAAGTGTGGAGGAGTTTGGTTTTATAAGCATTATTAGCATATATACCTAATATGGTTGAACACTTAGTCACTGAGTACTGGATTCACGTACTGTTGAACGGAGTTTGAAGTAAAATGTGGACTGTAGGCTTCAAACTGTTACGTTTTTTGTTGTTCAGACATCGTTCTACATGCAGCATCACTCATCGCTCCTATCCGATTAATTAATTTATACTTTTCATTGAAAGATTTTATCTAATAATTTGTTTATAACATGCACTGAGCTGGAGCTAATAATGCACTCAGCTAATAATAAACTCAGCTGAAGCTATAATAATAATAAAAGATACGATGGATAACTTATCTCTTTCGCATTGATACAATGTGTAAAGATATCTCTTTCGCAGATAATGCATATCTCTTTCGCAAATAATGCACTGAACGGGAGCTATAATAATGAAAATTGATGAGTTATTCTAGACGGTCTGGGTAGGTGATATTCACGTAATTATTACATAATATATCCCTTAATTTATATATGTTAGTGTTTCAATTATTATATTTTATAATAATTATTTCGTTTTCATGTTTTTGTAGGAATTTGAGCGCGAATGATGAAATCGTATTAAGGCGACAATTTAAGAAATGACAATTGGTCGATTCTAGCGGTGGTACAAAGTAGAGGGTCACATAACTAAACCTAACTCTAATAAACCTAGGTCCACCTAATTTAACCTAAGCCCAAACCCAAAATGCTAACCTAAAAACCCAAGCTCAACGCCTTTTCGATAATCCAAGCCCAAGAAAATAGGAGAACTCTATTTAGCTCTCCCCAGTTTGGAGAAAGTTCTTTTCTCTTTTCTTCCCCTCTCTGGGGGCTCTGCCAGCCACCACACCAATCCACCCTGCTGGTAATTCTCGCTCGATAGGAGAGCCGAAAGTGCGATAATCC
The DNA here is from genome assembly GCA_963556465.1 of Berberis vulgaris. Lineage (NCBI taxonomy): Eukaryota > Viridiplantae > Streptophyta > Magnoliopsida > Ranunculales > Berberidaceae > Berberis > Berberis vulgaris. Next base: position 4,695,453 of record OY747124.1, on the reverse strand, counting down.
CGCCATCACCACCTCACCTCGCCACCATCCAACAACCACAACCGACACCACCTCATCTCCCTGTCCCTGCTCCTCTCCCCTGTCCACACATCCACCACTACCATCTCGTTCTCCCACCATCAGCCACCACGCACACCACAAAACAGACCACCACCGCCACTAATCACCGTGAAACAGGGGCGTGACAACCCTGTTTCACGTTAAAAACTTCACCTCGCCACCAGAGAACCACCACCATCTGGACCTCTCTTCGCGTCACTTCGGTCTCTCTCACAACCACCACCATCACCCGAGCACCGCCACCACCACCGCGCGCACAGAACAGAGGATAAACAAGGAGCAAGTACCTGTTTTTTTCCCTCGCAGCCGCCCTCCTTCCTATTTTCCTCTCTTCTCCACGGTCTTTCCCTCCTCCATTTTTCTCTCTCTCCTTCTGCACAACAACCAGACCACGCAACCACCGCCATCAGCCACCGCGAAACAGGGTTCGCGACAGAGCACCGAGCACCATCCCTGCTTTTCACTCTCGGTCTGTTCCCCTTCTCGTTCTTTCCTCACCCTCTCTCTGTCTCTTGCAGGTACCGGAGTCGGTCGGGAAGAGGGGACGCTCGTGAGGAGCAAAGCAACAGCGGCGGAACAGGGTGTCGCGCTGGAGACGAAGGTGCAGGGGAGGCGCGCGATTTTTGGCGGGAGAAAACCGTTTTTCAAAATAGTTTTGGTTATTTGCACCCCCGAGTTCTCTAAGAGCCACCACAGTGCCATTAGTAGCCCTTTTCTCGGGATTCGTGTTCGTGCATAGATGAGTTGCGATGTACCACACCACGAGGAGATGACCACCGCTACCATGATCAGCTAAACCCTTCGCCAAGGCGAAGATGAAACCACATGGTTTCCTAGAGTTTGTTGTATTTAAATTTATTGTTTTCTTTATGCTTGAACGTTAAACACATTTGATTTCTGAGTCTCAATAATTTGCTTTCACCGATTATATCCTGATTAATTATCTAGACTAGTCGATAGTTAGGAGTACCCTTTGTTGACATTCAAAGCCTGATTTAATCAATTAATCTGAATCTGTGATTGTGTGTGCTGTAAGATGACATGCAATGCTAGGGGTTTAGCATTAGTTAAAATAGACCTGTGATTGTGTGTGCCGTAAGAAGACACGCAATGCTAGGGGTTTATACCTTTGCTGAAATCAATTGCGAACTTAGATTAATCTTTAGGTTAGTCATGTTAATTCTTGAAAACAATAATTTGGATTACACAAATCTCAAAGAACCTGTGGTGGATTCAATGCCTTGGTTTCCCTTCTCATATTCTTAAAGACTTTTTATTTTGCTTTTTAATTTGATTTTTAGTTTAGATATTTTAATTGTTGTAACCCCCACTTAAATTAGTTTAAGTCAACTCTGAAACTTAATTGCAACCACAGTCATTGTGGGATCGACCTGTACTTGCCCTTGTCTACCAATTAGACACTGTGCACTTGCAGTTATTACAAGTGGGTTAAATTAACCTATTTATTTAGGTTAGTTAAATCTGCATCAGTAGGCTGCTTGGTTGCTGCCTGGGGGGCAAAAATACAATTTTGCCCCCCTTCTTTAAACACCTTTTTGGAAAAAGTGTTTAAAGAGGGGGGGAGGGAAATTGTATTTTGGCCCCCCAGGCAGTAAGAAGGCAGCCTCTCCCAGACTGTCTAGAATTTGGGAAAATTGATACAATGTGTAACATGCTAAAGCAACCTAAGCGTGTGCCAGCCTTTGAGTTACTCGGTATTGTCTAAGTCTTAGCTCTTGCCAAACTCAAACTCATTATCTCTTCTACCTACCTTCCCATATCATCCTCCCATATCATTATTGATGATGTATAAAAACGGTCATACACCTGAGCCGAACATGTGTCATGATGATCTCGAGGAATTACGGGCTCAATCATCAGCTCAACACAGATTCAGCTCAAGCGGATCTAAGCCCGCTCAACTTCAGCTCAACCAAGCTGACTCGGACTCTCACAACATGCTAGGCCCACACGTCTCACAACCATCCTCAATACCCATAAGCACTTTTTAGGCAAATATCTCGAGGATCGGCTTCGGACGGGCAACTACAACTACTATCTGCTTCCAACTATGAAGCAAATACCAGAGTATATTTCACACGGGAAAACTACCTTCTACGGATTGCTCTTGGATTAGGAACTATCTCCTGTGTATCTAGAAGTGCAGAGCTAATAGGAAATTTCCCTCCTACATCACGACTCTTAGTTAGAGAGGAATTTCCACGAAAATCTCCTGCCTAAACTAAGCTTACGATGGCATGGTTAAACCAGGACTTCTTGCATTATAAATAAGACATGAGGTTTGTAAGCTAAGGTACGCTACAAAATCCCTGTTACAGCATTACACCTTCCTCAGATCCTTGTTTGACTTTAGCATCGGAGTGTCATCGGCCACCCCACGGTGGTCTGTGCCTCACGTGCGTTACTTGTGCAGGTAGCAGGAACAGAGTCAAAGCAGGGAGCGAAAATCGACTGCATCAGTTTGGCGCCGACCGTGGGGACGACATAGTTTTTAACTTTACACTAAGCGTCATCTCCTACCAAATCCCAGAGAAATGGTGACAATTAGGCATGCAACAACAATCCTGGGGACACGTCCAACGCTCTGGCTGTCCCTATACTAGTTTCCGCCATGCACGAGCAGTTTACTGACGCCCCTGCATCAACGGCGGCAGCGACAGACCCCAGAATCAAGGTGCTGACATCTTAAATACAGCAGGTTATCAAGGCGGTGGAGACACTCACACGACATAATCCACCCGCTGCTAATGGATACCAGGAACAACACGCCTCCACCTCTAGTGGACGATAGGGAGCAAGTGCAAAAGAGTCAGGCCATCGCTAGTTCTCATTGGACTAAGGGAGGTTGTGCGGCTAACGCTAATCTAGCCACCAGGAGAGAGAGGTTCAGTCTCGGGATTTCTCTCCACATATCGCCTCTTCGTCCCACCCTTTGTGGACCGGATCATGAGTAAAACACTTCCAAGAAAGTTCACTCCCCCAAAACTCGATTTCTATGACGGAACCACCGATCCTTTCAATCATCTACGCCATTACCAGCACGTAATGGCACTCAATGAAGGATCTGAATCCATCATGTGCAGAACCTTTCCCACCAGTCTTAAAGGCCCTGCATTGACGTGGTTCCATAGCCTTCCACCGAAGTCGATCGACTCCTTCAAAACATTGGCAAATGAATTCTTGACACGTTTCGTCAGAAGCCAGCGTTCAGAAAAGGCCCGCACTACATACTCTCTCTAAGGCAGAGGTTCGACGAGACGCTCCGAGAGTATGACACACGCTTCAACAACGAGCTGACCCTCATCGACGGGTGCAACAACAATACAGTTGTGACAACGTTTACTGCGGGCCTTAAAAAGAGAAAGCTCTTCGAGGACCTCACCTTGGAGCCCCCTCTGGACATGGCAGAGCTCCTCAAGAGCGTCAAAAAACACATCACCCTGGAGGAGTTAAGGACCGCTAAGAGGGATACCGAAGGCAACAAGAAGCCCTCAGCTTCTAAGGACAAGAATGAGGGAAAAAAACACGAGGATGAGGAGCGGAGCAAGAAAAAATGCACTTACAACAGACTGGATTCTGATCGTCCTAGGTCAGAGAAGTCATCCAACTACGTTGGATCCAGAGCCATGACACCCCTAAATGCTAGTCTGTCGGATGTACTCAACTCCATGAAAAATTAGGAGGAATTGAAGTGGCTCCCGAAGACACAAGGAGACCCTGCCTAAAGGGACAACGACAAGTACTGTGCGTACCACAAAGAAGGCGACCTCAAAACCAATGACTGCAAAAGTCTGAGGTATGAAGTAGAGTACTGGATCCACAAAGGCAAATTGAAAACTTCCTGAAGTCTGAGAAGCAGCCAGAACAGACTAGGGACAAAGGGGATCAGTCAAAGAGATAGAGAGTGAGACTCCTGGGATAATAAACGTCCTTCACGAAGTCGGACCGAATGAAGACCAGACGCACAGGTCTTGCAAACGAAATCTGTTGGATATGCGGACCTGACCCGCGGATGAAAACAGACGCGTTTGTTATTTGAAAATTCAGAACCCCATTCCCACTTTGACTTTCACGGACAAGGACCTCGATGGAGTTCGACCACCGCACAACTACGCCTTAATCATCTATGTTTCCATCGCAAAGTGGGAAATGAAGGGAGCTCTCGTTGACACAAAAAGCTCGTTCAACCTTCTGTTCTACAATGTTTTCCGCAACATGGACCTCAATAAGGAAAACCTAGTGCTATCAAAGCACCTGCTGATCGGATTCAGTGGCGATAAATGTTTTCCCATCGGAAAGATAAGATTTGCCACAGAAATATAAGATCTGCCACGGTAGCTGGAGAACTGTGACTGAAAAAGGTCCTATTTTTGGACTTCATGGTAGTAGACGCACCATCGTCCTACAACCTCATCCTAGGAAGACTGCGGCTACACCAAAGGGAAGCAGTGGTCTCCACCCTTCACCAATGGGTTAAGTATACTGCTAATAATTCAGAAGGAACAATACGTGGCGCCAACCTATGGTACGAGACTGCCACTACGCCACACTGAAACATATAAAGTGCTCCCAGATCCAGCTACATCATGCAAAACAGCCTAACCCATTGCAAGGCCAAAAGACGGAAGATACATCATTTTCGAGCGGTACATGAGCAATCAACTCTCCCACCCAGCGAATCGTAATGACAATGGCAAACGGGAACACATCCCCCGACATTCCATCGGCGCGAAGATCCACCCTTCTGTAAGGTTTTCTATTTAGCGACCTATGTAACGCCTCGACGATCCGCTAAATGATCCGCGAAAGCTATCTGAATTCGCTTCGAGGCCAAGATCAGTTTATATCCATCAACAGTTAGTTTAACTTTAAGTTGTTGGTTTCCTTTTCTGTAGTCAACATTGAGTTTACAGTTCTTAGGAGACTTATGTGATTCGCAATCATTTAAGAAATGAAACAATAATTTCAAAAACAAACTTTATTGATCATTGGAAAGATGTAACAACAAGCACCTTGAGGCGGATACAAAAGACTAAATACTACGAACGCTCTGAGGCGGATACAAAGGCCTACATATTACGAACGCCCTGAGGTGGATACAAAAGACTGAGCACTACAAGCATATGAATACATTGTTAATTGAAATAAAAGACTTACTTAGACAATTATGCAACAGACAGAGTCCGATGAAAACCTGCAAACCCTCCGATACGAGTAATTTGCAAGTGAGAGCAAAGATAAAAGCTGCTCGACCCATTTCGAAGATGACAGCGAAGTTAGGAGAATGGGAGATGCTCGACCCCTTCCCAAGATAAAGACAAAGTATAAAAGGGGATTGAAAAGACTGAGCGGTCAGACTGCTCCGACAAATCACTCCCGAAAAGTGTTTTCCTTAGAGCATCGAGGACCTCACGACAAACTGTTGATTTCCTCAAGAGACGTCCCACCGTCTATCCAACCTCCTCAAAGGGTTTAGAAGAAGGCAAATGAGGATGGCCACAAGTAGCGACGCAGTTACGATCCTATAATGCTATCAAGAGAGACCATTTTTCGCATATGCGATGGCAAGTGTGACTGAGAACTACCACACCAGGAGACATCGCACATCGACTAACACTTCGATCCGCTATTGGTTAGAGCGGGATCCGAGCACACGAACACAAGTGGTACGGTGTAACACCAAGGCAATTCCCTTGGTAGAAAATCCACACTACTTCTCCGTGGTATGAGAAGAGATTGCGAGATCTCAGCAGCTTAACTACGTACCCACCCACAACAGGTGACCACGCATAACAACAACTATCACCATGCCTGGTCGAGGTAAACATCATAACTTTTTGAAACTTCAGTGATGGAGATCCAACTTCAGCCTTTGAAAAATCCAAAACATTAATTTCTCTCAGCCTTTGGAAAACTCAAAGCATCTTCTTCAGACAAGAACATTACAAGAAATAAACTCAACAAAAGATGATGCCTACAACGATTGGAAAACTTCATTATATAGACATAGTGGTTCACCAAACGGGCACTCCAGCATTAACTGTCAAGCATCGAATGTCGTATGGGAAAATGGAAGACGACGGTTCCCAAGCAAACTGCGCAAATCACGTCAATCAATTAATGGCACTGCACGCAACCCCATCAATTGAGGGGGAGTAACCAATATACTCAAATCTCACACAGCTTACACCATACACGTGTCACCGCACGATCTACGCCGTACACGTAACGCACCATGTAGGAAACCCTAGCCCTTCCTCTGCAGGCCCATGGGCTCGACCTGTTATCCGAACAACACCTTGTCGCCTGCATTAGAAACTCGGATTCAAACACGGAACAACAGTTTCGGCAAACATTCTTTCAGGTGGACTTGCTTTATTCTAGAAAGAAGGTATTAATCTTACAGTTATTTCTTCCTGCAAATATTACTTTTCTTGCACTATTATAAATTACTATTCAGTCACTCCATAGAATATCATTTTTGTTTACGGGGGGAACCAAACCCGTCCCTGCGTGCCTCTTTCTAGGACACTTTGTCACAACTATATAATTTGCAATCAGGCCCTTCCATTATTATGGGCGACCTTAATGCATTTATCCATCCTGATGACAAATTAGGTGGGCGACGCATGACTCGAGCTCAAGTCCGACACTTAAAATCTTTTATGGACACCCATCATCTGCTTGATTTTTCGCTTAATGGCTCCAAGTTTACCTGGAATAACAAAAGAAAAGATCGAAATGGCATAAAAGCAAAACTGGACAGGATCCTCACTTCTATTGATTGGTTGAATATTTTCCCTCTTTAGTTGCCCGTACCATCCACACCTCTTTCTCTGTATCACCGAGCTCTCACCCTGGAATTGGCCTCTATTTTCCAATCTGACTCTAAGCCCTTCCATTTTTTCCACATGAGACAACTTGTCAACTCTTCTTGGTCCCCACGACAACACATCATTCCTAGTCACAACTTCCACGTTAAAACCAAGAAACTTAGTCACTCCCTGACTAAATGGGACAAGAGCGAATTCTGAAACATCCTCAAGAACATTGAAGAAACGCTCTCGGCTCGACAAATCTAAAATGCAAAAGTCTTCGTGGACAATGCCACAACTATTGCTATCCTGGAAGACAGGCTCTCAGAACTTTACCTTCAAGATGAACTCTTTTGGCGTAACAAATCAGGAGAATCTTGGCTCAAGGAAGGAAATCGGAATACAAAATTTTTTCACCTGTCAGCCATGCTTCGTAATCTCGTCCTGCGACTCCGTGGCAAAAATAACGTCTCACAGTCGGACTCGATCGGCGTTACTCTTAATGATTACTTTAAAAACATCTTCAAATCGTTGAACCCAAATCCTGGCCGTGACGTCGCTTCGTTTTTAACTCCCACCATTTCTGAAATGTATAATGTGAATCTTCTTCACATTCCCTCATAAGAAGAAATTAAAGGCATGATCTTCTCCATGAGCAGTCACAAGACACCCAGTCCAGATGGGTTTCACGCCTTTTTTTCAACAATATTGGGATACGATCAGATCTGATGTGATAGAGGTTGTCATCGATTTTTTCAGGACTCACTCCTTGGATCCCAAACTGAATGAAACTTTCATTGCTCTTATCCCTAAATGCACAAATCCTACCATTCCGGACAAATTCAGACCAATCAGACTTTGCAATGTGATATACAAAACCATTTCAAATATTATTGCCAGCAGGCTGAAACCCTTACTTGACGATATTATTTCCCCAAATCAAGGTGCATTTTTTAAGGGTAGATCTATCATCGATAATGTAGCTTTTGCCCATAAAACCTTCTTTCAAATGAAAAAAAAAAGTTGGATGGCTATAAAGATTGATATGGCAAAGGCATACGATAGAGTGGAATGGTCTTTCCTTACCCAAATCATGACTCAATTAGGCTTCTCAGCCGGCTGGATCTAAATGATATCTCAATGCATATCTACCTCCTCCCTCCGAGTCCTACTTAATGGTAGCCCTCTTCAGAGTTTTCGTCTCTCTCGAGGTCTTCGCCAAGGTGACCCACTATCACCTTACCTCTTCATTATGGTGGCAGAAGCTTTATCCTGACGACTGGCTCAAGCTGAAGCTAATCGACAGATCAAGGGCATCCGACATAGATCACCATCGCTTAGCCATCTTCTCTATGCGGATGATCTCCTCATTTTCTGCAGAGCTTCACTTTTGAAACCCCACAATGTCAGAGAGATTCCTGCCTCCTAATGCACGGTCTTAGGGCAAGCCATTAATTATGAAAAATCTTCAATTTTCTACAGCTCCAATGTTTATCCCAGACATGCAAAGATGATCAATTGAATCCTACGATCGAAGATGTATAACCCAAAAGACAAATATCTCAGCTCCCTTTTGCTCTTATCCAAGAAAAAATTAACTGATTTCCAATTCCTGATCGATAAAATAGAGGCCAAACTTTAATCTTGGAAGGCAAAAGTATTGTCTCTAGCAGGTCGAACTGTAATGATCAAGGTGATAATCAACTCCATCCATGTTTACACAATGCAGATCTTTTTCCTACCTTGCTCTATCACTGCCAATCTCGACAATATTGCAAGGAACTTTTGGTGGAATGAGACGGAAGCAAGTCAGGCAAAACACCTCTGCTCTCGGATTCGTATATCTCTTCTTCGCTCTTTGGGAGGATTAAACATCCCCAATTCCAGAAGCAGGAACCTAGCTCTTATGGCTAAAAACATCTGGCAGGCTTTGTCTTCCCCACAAACCCGCATTCCCTTCAACTCAAGTCCATTTACTGGCACAACAAGAGTCTCTTTCAACTATCTCGTTCACCAGCCACAACCTATTTTGCTTGGAGAGGGAACCTCACTGTTCTTCAACTGATGAAAAATCATATATTCTGGCAAATACGCTCTGGCACCACCATTGAGCTTTAGAAAGACTGCTGGGTCAAACCAGGACTCTGCATAGAAGAATGTGATCTCACTGTAAATCCCAGTTCTGCAAGTCCAATCGACTTCCCAGCTACAATACCTGACCTTTGGTATTATAATTCAAACCAACGTCTACATTGGAACTCGGAACTCATACTCTCTCTCTCTTCCCAGTTCCAATGGCAAAGGATATTATGGATGCCACTTTCAGACCAACAAATAAACCAAACACTCCGGTCTGGAACGGGGATAAGATAGGGCACTTTTCGGTCAAGAGTGCTACAAAAGTTTTTCTTGCTGAAGCGACACAAACGTCAACTTCCTCCCCTCAACCTCCCACCCTCTCCCCCAAAATGTACTGGGTGCTTTGGCGGATTAAAGCCCCAACTAGCGAGGTGATCCTTCTCTGGAGACTTGCACAAGACTTACTTCCTACAATGTCAAACCTTCAACGCATCCACTTCCAATGGATAACTGTTGTATTTTCTATCTCAAAAATCGTGAAGATGCCTTACACCTCTTCTTCATGTGCCCAGTCATATCTAGATCATGGCAACTATCTCTACTTCCTATCAACTAGCCAATCACCCTCCCCCAACGCTACGATAACTGATGTCTTCCGGTTCATGTGGGATACGACCAAAGCTCACTATTTGGTTACTGAGGAGATGTTATCACAATTAACGATAGTTATCAAAACAATCTGGAATGTCTATAATATTGTCATCTTTCGAAATATTAAATTCACGACAGATCAATTCCTCATCTCCCTTAAAATCACCTGGACATCCAAGGCCAAACAATGGTTTGAACTGCCACACCCCGATCAAGATAATATGAAAACACTCTCCTGCCATCAGATCCTGAAACCTGTTATCACAACTTTAAATACCAACACCCCCAACTGAGATAGCATCATAGACCAACCCCCAAACAATCCAACCTCCCACTCACCCTCTTCACAACAACCCAAACCTCCAGAATTCACAAGATCCAATTACAACTCCAAGCGGCTAGAAACCACAACATTAACACACACTCCCCAACCCTGGTGTTACTCAATGGAATCATTGTGGTTATTTACGATGCTTTTTTTTTCTTATTCCTAGAAAAGAGCTATATGTATTTTCGCGGTGGACGACGGTGGAAGAGTCCTAGCTAGGGTGGCCTCCCCAATTTCAGGCAAAGTGTTCGATAACACTATGGCAGAAAGTTGGGCAGCAAAGGCAGCTCTCCTACTTGTCCAATCAAGACAATGGCGAACAGGGGTTTTGCTTGGAAACTCTGGCTCTCTAGTGACAATACTTAGCACTACACAACAGGATGATCAAAACAATTTGTGTTGGATGTGGAGGTCGCTTATTAGTAGTATTAGGAATTTACTTTCTGTTAATAAAGACTGGTGTTGTAATTATATCCCTCGCGAGCTAAACTTGGAAGCTCACGAGCTAGCCACCTATGCTGGACATTTATTATGATTATTATATATGCATTATGCTTCATCAAAAAAAAACCTAAGCATGTGCCAAAAATAATTTCTACTGCTAATAATGCACACGCACTACACCATAAAAGGGCTTTTGTTATTGCTTTTACAAGTTTTTTTTAAGCATATAGCATATATTACTAATTAAAAGTACAAAATTGTTGAGCTGCTATAGCAGCGAGGTTATGAGCCTCATAATTAGGTATCTACAAATAAAGTTACAAAACCAAAGGTTGTGAATAGAGAACAGTCTCTATATGCTGCTAATGAGTGGTCACCATGCCCAGTCCATGGTTGTTCTAGGTTGTCGTTGATCATCATGTAGAATAGAATGAAGCGTCCCTGAGTCTCCCATCCAAAAACATGTTTTCCACTACTTAGCTTGGATAAGAAGGGGAATTGTTTCAGCTGCATGACACTCCATTTCAGCTTGGTACTATCCATCACCTTCCCTGTGATCGAGTAAGCGACCCGTGCTATCAAAGCCCAATAACCGCTATCAAAGCCCAGGCACTCGCGGATTTCATCGCCGGATTTACTAGAAGAGAAGATCCAAAGACAGACTACCAACTCTTGGAATCATAGGTCTGAACTTGGACCCTACACTATGAAGGATCCTCAAACGATAAGGCAAGCAGAACAGATATCACACAGCGCTCCGCTCCCCCAGCGGCTTCACCCTCAAAAAGCAGTCGGCTTCCTTGCTTCAAATAATGAGCCTGAATACGAAGCACACCTGTCAGACCTAAAATTAGCTTTAGGGATCGGCATAGATCGCCTAACAGCATACAGCGACTCAAGATTAGTAGTCAACCAGGTCAAAGCAGATTTCAATAGCAAAAAACCCTGCATGATAGCCTACCGGGACAAGGTATTTGGCATAATGGGCATATTCAAAAGTTGTCAACTCACACAGTGCCCCCAAGACGACAACCAAATAGCTAACGAGCTAGCAAAACAAGCTTCGGCCTCCAAGGAAGTCTCTAGCGACCTCATTGAATATCATGAGAAATCAAGTCTCGACGAGAAAAAGCACAGAGATATCTGCATCACGGAAGCACAACTAAATTGGATGACTCCGATGCTAGAATATATATCGATCGGAGCCCTACCGACCGAGAAGGTCGAAGCATGAACACTTAAAAATAGGGCTGCAAGGTACACTCTCCTGAATGAAAAATTATATAAGAGGTCGGTGACAGAGCCCTTGCTCAGATGCCTATCGCCTTCAGAGGCAAGCCAAGTCTTGGGAGCCATCCACGGTGGTATATGCGGGAATCACCCGGGCGGGAGAACCCTTGTCCATAAGGCTCTGACTCTAGGGTATTATTAGCCAACCATGCAGCGAGACATAAAAAACACCGTCCGCGAGTGCAACAAATGCCAGAGGTTCGCGCCATACACCCATTTGCAAGCTCATCCACTAACTCCAATGACTAGTCCATGGTCGTTCGCGCAATGCGGAATGGACATCGTCGGGCAGCTTTCGGCATTGGCTGGTAAAAAAATTCCTGTTGTCGCCGTCGACTACTCATATGGGCCGCCATCGTCTGTAGATTTGGCATCCCCAGAGTAATGGTCAGTGAAAACGAAACCCAGCTTGAAGGTTGCAGGTCAACGAACTGTGCAAAAGTCTGGGAGTCAAACACCACTTTTCCTCACCAGGACACCCTCAGGCCAACGGCCAAGCGAAAGTTACCAACAGGACGATCCAAGATTCCATCAAAAGAAAACTTGATACGGCAAAAAAAATGGGTTATAGAGCTACCAGGGATACTCTTGGCTCATCGAAGAATTAAAATAATCCCTACTGGATAGACACCCTTCGCCCTAACATACGGGTCAGAAGCTATGGTTCTGGTGAAACTAGAGATACCAACCTTCCAGATGGAAGTGTTCAGACCAGACGGCAATGACGAAGTCTTGCACGTGGGACTAGACCTCCTTGACGAAAAACGGGATCTATCATCCGCCAAGATAGCCGCCTAACAACAACGGATGGTGCAATACTACAACAAGAAGGTCAAGTCCCGCGAATTCAAGGTGGGAGACTGAGTACTCAGGAAGACCCAGCAGAACACCAAAGAAGCTGGAGCGGAAAAGCAAAATTATAATTGGGAATGACCTTATAGAGTTGCCAAAGTCAACAGGCCGGGAATATACTGGCTGAAATTCGCCGACAGACGAGCTTAAACGACCATGAAATGTAGAGCATCTCAAAAAATAATATCAATAAAATAGTTTGCTTTTACCAAAATGTCCACTACTGTCCGTTACAACCCTCCACCAATCCGGCTAAGACTAGACTCGAATATCACCCCAAAGCTAATATGTTTCGCGCAGATCACGATGGTGGAGGAATTGGAAGTCTAGTCAGCGCTAGTCCGCTGATGATGACTCGCCAAGGGATCATTACTCTCAATGCAGACAATGATCGGAGAACTTGCCAGGTAAGCCTAGTCAGCTCGCGGTTGATGCTAACGACTTCTGGTACCCAAATCCAAATTCGTTTCGCAAGGATCACGATGGTGGAGGAAGTGGGAGCCTAGTCAGCATTGGTTTGCTGATGACGATGACTCACCAAGGGATCATTACTCTCAATGTAGATAATGATCGCCGAACTTTCCAGGTAAGCCCAGTCAATCCGCAGTTGATGAAGACGGCTTCTGGTGCCCCAGGCCTAATCCACTTCGCGCAGATCACGATGGTGGAGAAAGTGGGAGTCTAGTTAGCGCTGGTCCGCTAATGACGACGACTCACCAAGGGATAATAGCTCTCAATACAGACAATGATTGCGAAACTTGCTAGGTAAGCTCATACAGTTCGCGGCTGGTGACGACGGCTTCTGGTTCCCAAAGCCTAATCCGCTTCACGCGGATCGCAACGGCGAGGAAGTTGGAGTAATACAGACAATGATCGCCAAACTTGCCAGGTAAGCTCAGTCAGCCCGTGACTGATGACGACGGCTTTTGGTAACGAAAACCTAATACGCTTCGTGCGGATCACGGCGGCAGGGGAAGTGGGAGTCTATTTAACGTTGGTCCGCTGATGATGACGACTCGCCAAAAGATCATTGCTCTCAATAGAAACAATAATCGCCGAATTTTCCAAGATAGCTCAGTCAATTCATAACTGATGACGACGACTTTGGGTGCCGAAAGCCTAATCCGCTTCGCATAATGAATAAAGAGTAGAAGACAGTCTAGTCTGCCAACACTTAATGAGTCGCTACTGGAGAAGCCTGGTCAACCCCTGATCAGCAACGGTCTTTGTTGGTTAAACACTAACCTGCAACAGAACAACCTAAAGCAACAATACATTTTGAATGACGAAGACAAGCATTCCACCTTGCGGTAAAAAAATTCTACGGTCTCCGAAACGACTAAAATAAATACAACAAATATGAGACAAAAATAAGACTTTCATTCAAAAATATGTCTATACATTCTGTCCAAGAGAAAACGTTACAATCATTCTAAAAAGAAGCATCTGCCTCATCAGTAAGCCTCACGGAGCCCTCATCTTGATTGATCAGTCCGAAAGCAGCCCTCTAGTAGCGAGCGAAATCAAGGTCAGTATCGGGATGTTCTTCCCTAATTAGCTCCAGGAGCTCCAGTCTACCATGAACAACCTCAGAAAAGATGAACGGTCTCCTTCCTGACACATCGAAGTCCACCGCTCCCAACAGAGCCTCGTAATGCGAGCATTCATCTTCCAGCAACCACTTCGCCTCCAGAGCGCGGCGAAGCCTCTCATCAACTACGGCTTCCAGCAGTTGCCTTTCGTCGACCCATTCCGCCTTCGTTCGCTTCCTTTCAGCCTCCATGCCCTCGCGATCAGCAACAGTGACAGAAGCCTGCAACCTGCCATCCAAGGAGTCAGCCCGGTAAATAGCATCTAAATATGACTTCCACAGGTCCGTGAAGGCCTTCTCCAAAGCGAGCACCCTTCCACGGGCTTCGGGATGCAACGAAACAGGACTATGCAACTCCGGGGCACGAGTAGCCATTATGAGGCTGTGATGATGCAAAACCTCGACACGCGTGCCAATTTCTTCCCCTGCTAAGTCAACAGGGGGAGTCGGAGCGCCAAGCGAAAGGTCGCGACTCCCCAAGGATGTCACTTGTGCAGACTGTGACATACTAGGGGGAGAAGCCTCCCTGACAGAAGTTTGCATCTTCCTCGGGACTACAACAGGAGGTACGTTCACCTCCGATTCAGCGAACCCAAAAGGACTGGGCAAGGCCAGACCTCTCTTCCTCAGGCGGCGACCAACCACCCCCTCAGCCGGTGAACCTGACACGGGTTGAGCATCGTGAGAACATCGCAGTAGACCACAGCGTGAACATTGCCTGGCATTACAAACTTTTCAACAAAAGTCAAAGGAAGCTTGAGAAACTCCTCTTCTATTCACTTCTTTTATTTGTTGAGAGACGGAATAGCGAACCTCCCTCAAACGAAAAAACAATGTCAGAACCAATATCACATAAGGGACATACAGAAACACACATATCACGACAATCAAAAGACTCACAAAGATCAAACTGGAAGTATCGAGATACTCTATGACTCTTGAGTTTGAAGTAACCAGAATTCGCCGAAGCAAATAACCATTGTTTCCCCTAAGATTCATCGCTGCCCGCCGCCAATCGCAGCAATGAGAGCACTTCAACACACAGATACCCCTGGAATCCAGCCGAGCCTCAGTCAGGTAATGGATCACCAACGAAGATAAACGAAGGCCAGAGTCATGAGCCCTCAGGAGAATTGCGAGCAGTATATTCAACCCGCTTGGAAGCCGGAACCCAGACTCGAAGATGCCTCGGTGAACACCTATGAACCCTTGAGGAGGCACAGTCGGACCTAAAACTCCAAACGCGGGAACGATTTTCAAATATTCTGGGAGGCGGTACAAACTACAAAGCCTGATCAACTCATTTTCGTTGACCAAACTGTATTCGAAGAAATTGATACAAGCAAGCGATAACGGGTTCTTAGAAAAAGATTCAACATTGTCAACCATTATAAGATGGAACAAATACTATGGTTCAAAAAGATAGCGCAAATAACAATGAAGGAATCCTCATCGAAACAGTGAATATTTAAAGGGGAGGCAAACTGCATTTTCCCTCCTTAAGCATTCGCGTACCCATTAATGTCAGACGCCGCTTGAGACGAACGCTTCAAGTCCAATCATCGTGACAGTACAATTGTCTTTTCAAATAATCAGTGGGCCGACTTAACGCCCCACTCACTCGGGGGGAGTAGTTAATGATAAATAAAAACAGTCACACCCCTGAGCTGTACATGAGTCATGATAATCTCGATGAATTACAGGCCCCATCATTAGCCCAATGTTGATCTGGCCCAAGTACTTCTACGTCGACTCACTTCAGTCCGCCAGGCGGACCCGAACTCTCACACCACGCTAGGCTCACACGTCTCACAGTTGTTCTCAAAATACCCGTAAGCCCTACTAAGGCAAGTATCTCGATGATCAGTTTCTGACGGGCAACTACAGTTGCACTGTGCTTCCGACGAGGAAGCAAATTCCACATAGGAAAACTTCCTTCTACGGATTGCTCTTGGATTGTGAACTATCTCCCGCATATGTAGGAGTACGGGGCTAATAGGGAACTTTCCTCCTACAGCACGAATCCTAATTAGAGAAGGATCTCCACGAAGATCTTCTTCCTAAACTTCACCTACAATAGTCTGGTAAAATCAGGACTCCTTGCACTATAAATAAGACATGAGGTTGGTAAGCTAAGGTACACTACAAATTTCCTGTTACAGTATTACACCTTCCTCAGATCCCTGACTGACTTTAGCATCAAAGTGCCATCGGACACCATAACGATGGTTCGTGGCTCACGTGTGCTACTTGTGCAGGTCAGCAAAAACCAGGTCAAAGCATGGAGCAAAAATCGACTGCATCAATTTGCGCCCGTCCGTGGGGACGATAAAGTTCTTAAATTTACACTAAGCGTCGTATCTTTTTAAAACACAGAGAGATGGTGACCACTAGGTCACACAACAACGAAAAATCAAGGGACATGCCCAATGCTCAGGTCGTCCCTGTACCGCCTCTTTCAGCAGTTCCTGTCGTGTGCGGGCATCCAACTCACGCTCTCGCTCTGACAGCAGCATTGTTGGACCCCGAATCGAATGAATGGTCTATTTTCATGCACCAGGCTCTAACCCGCTTTAAAAGTGAGTTAACTACCGTCCACACATGCAACGACACAACGACTGTTTCAGCCTTTATTAACGGATTGCGGAGAGGAATATTTTACAAGTTTCTGACACTAGACTCTTCGGCAAATATAACAAACCTGACGAATCAAACACAAAACTTCATCGCCATAAGAAAGGAACAAAGAAAAACCGAACCCGGGGAGCTATCGGTCAACAGAATACATGTGCTTCATGGAGCACATTCCGAGTCTGAACTATACAACTGGTCTAGAAAAAGGGCACTACAAGGTATGAGGATCCAGGCGATACGTGGCGAACAGTCAATGCAGCATTGTTGGAAGCAAGACCCATATGCACCGCTAGTATTTACGGAGAATGATCTCTTGGGCATACAACTCCCGCATGACGACGCCCTGGTGGTGACCATTTCCCTGGTAGATTGGGAGGTAAGAAGGTCCTTGATCGATACCGGGAGCTCAATGAACTATTCTTTCCTCCGTACACTCCGCAACATGCAACTAGAAGAAGCAACATTGAGTATTGATGGTCGTCTAGTGATCGACTTCAATGGAGAAAAAAAGTTCCTCGTAGGAAAGATACAACTGACAATGACACACGGGGAGCAACCAACTCATAAAACCCTATTTCAAGAGTTCATAGTAATTAACACGCCTTCGGAATACAATGCAGTGCGTCAAGTACCCAACGAACCAAGCGGTCAGTACATTGAGAGGAGATCAGTTGGTGGCCAAAAATGACAATACACGACTCTTTGCTACCCGGCAGTCTTCAACAGTCCGCCAATCCAACAGCCAAGACTACCCTCTATTCAACCCAAAGCATAGGAGGAGAACAACAGGCACCAGAGGCACTAGTAAGCCCTCGAGGCCGACCCAATGCCGGATAGCCAGAGAAAGAAACTGTTACGGCTTACCTTGACAGCCCTCAAAATAGCAAGGCCATTCAGATCGGTTCTCGCCTAAGCTAGGTAGTGGTGAAGCAACTTACGGAGCTGATACGGCATAACCAAGACATCTTCACCTAGACCATGGGCGATATGATGGGGATCGATCCGTTGATAATCACTCATAGCCTCGAGATTGACCTTTCGAATAAAATCGTCAGATAGAAGAAAAGGCATGTGGCGCCCGAAAGGAACGCGATCATAAACGAAGAGGTACAATGTTTACTCGATGCGGACATGATCAAGGAAGCGCGATATCCTGACTGGCTGGCAAACACCGTTCTCGTAAAAAAGAAAAATGGGAAGTGGACTGTGTGCGTAGACTACACTGACCTAAACAAAGCATGCCCAAAGGACAGCTTCCCACTCCCCCGCATAGATCAAATCGTAGACGCCACTTCGGAACTCAACCTACTCAGCTTTATGGACGCTTATTTAGGCTACAATCAAATATTTATGCATCCCCCAGATCAAGAGAAAACTTCTTTTATGACGGAAAGAGGAATATATTGTTATAGGGTAATGTCATTCGGCTTGAAAAATGTTGATGCTACTTACCAGCGATTGGTCAACCGAATGTTAAAATAACAGATCGGTAGAAATATGGAAGTATACATTGATGACATGCTAGTTAAGAGCCTTCGCAGCCACGACCACGTACAAGATCTTGCCAAAGCATTTGACCAACTCATGAAGTACCGAATGAAACTCAAACCACAAAAGTGCACGTTCGGAGTAGAGTCTGGAAAATCCCTAGGCTATATAGTGAACAAAAGAGGAATCGAGGCCGATCCAAAACAGATTCAGGCCTTTCTCTTCATGAAATTCCCGACCAATATCAGAGACTTTCAGAGCTTGACTTGGAGGTTGGCAACACTCAACAGATTTATATCAAAGTTATACGACAAATGCCTCCCATTCTTTAAGATACTATGAGGGAGCAAAGGATTTTCGTGGAACGAGGAATGTGAACAAGTCTTTCAGAACTAGAAGCATACATGGGAAGTCTAAAGCTACTCTCAAAGCCAGCGATAGGTGAAACACTATACTTATACTTGTATGTTTCAAAACATGTTGTCAGTTCGACCCTCGTATGAGACGACCAAGGAACCTAGAGGCCAGTATACTAGACCAGCAAAACTTGTGTAGAAGCGGAAACACACTATCCGGACCTAGAAAAGTTGGCTCTGGCACTGGTCGTATCCTCCAGAAAATCGAGACCCTATTTTTAGGCCCACTTCATAACGGTCCTGACCAAACATCCACTCCGTTCGATATTACATAAACTCGAGCTATCTAGAAAGATGGTGAAATGCTCGGTAGTACTCGAAAAGTTTGACATAAAATACGCTCCAAGAACCGCCATCAAAGTCCAGGCACTGGCAGACTTTATCGCTGAAATTACTGACGGATAAGAGCCAAAGATAGACTACCAATTCTCGGAATCAGATGTCCAAGCATGGACCCTGCACTGCGATGGATCTTCAACCGATAAGGCAAGCGGAACATGGATCACACTCTGCTCCCCCAACGGCTTCACCCTCGAAAAGGCAGTCAGATTCGACTTCCCCGCTTCAAATAACAAGGCCGAATACGAAACACTCATGTCAGGCCTAAAGCTAGCTTTAGGGATTGGCATATATCACCTAACAGCATACAACGACTCAAAACAAGTAGTCAACCAGGTCAAAGGAGATTTCAATAGCAAAGATCCTCGCATGATAGCCTACCGCAACAAGATACTTGGCATAATGGGCAAGTTCAAGGGCTGTCAGCTCACACAATAGCCCCGAAATGAAAACAAAAGAGCTGACGAGCTAACAAAAGAAGCCTCGGCCTCCAATGAAGTCTCCAGCGACCTCATCGAATATCAAGAGAAATCATGCCTCGACGAGGAAGAGCACAGATACTAATATATATAGTAACCGGAGCCCTACCAACCGAAAAGGTCGTAGCACGAAGACTTAAAAACAGAGCTGTAAGGTACACTCTCCTAAATGACAAGTTATACAGGAGGTCGGTGACAGGGCCCTTTCTCCGATGCCTATCATTTTCAGAGCCAAGCCAAGTCTTGGGATCCATACATAGAGGTATATGTGGGAATCATCTAGGCTGGAGAACCCTCGCCCATAAGGCCCTGACTCTAGGGTATTATTGGCCAACCATGCAGCGAGACGCCAAAGACATTGTCCGCAAGTGCGACAATTGTCAAAGATTCGCGCCATACACCCATATGCCAGCTCAACCACTAACTCCAATGATTAGTCCATGGTCGTTCGCGCAATAGGGAATGGACATTGTCGGGCCACTTCTGGCATTGACTGGTAAAAAATTCCTTCTTATCGTTGTCGACTACTTCACCAAGTGGGTGGAGGCTAAGCCCCTATCCAAAATAAGGCAGGTCCAGAGTATTGGTTAGTGACAACAGAACCCAGTTCGAAGGTAGCAAGGTCAAAAAATTGTGCAAAAGTTTAGGAGTCAAGCACCACTTTTCCTCGCCAAGCGGAGGTTACCAACCGGACGATTCTAAAAGTCATCAAAAGAAAACTTGATGCTGCCAAAGGAAAATGGGTTCCAGAGCTACCAGGAATACTCTGGGCATATCGAACAACTAAAAGAATCCCTACCGAAGAGACACCCTTTGCCATAACATACGGGTCGAAAGCTATGGTTCTGGTAGAACTCGAGGTATCAACCTTCCTAACGGAAGAGTTTAAACCAGACGGTAATAAAGAAGTCTTGCGCATGGGAATTGACCTCCTCAACGAAAAACGGGATCTAGCATCCTCCAAGATAGCCGCCTACCAACAACGGACGGCGCAATACTCTTCAAGGTGAGAATTCAAGAATGTTAAGCCATGCGAACTCAAATTGGGAGACTGGGTACTCAGGAAGACCCAGCAAAACACCAAAGAAGCCGATGGCGACGGGCTTAAATGACAATGGAATATAACACCTCAAAAAATATTATCAATATAATATATTGCTTTTACCAGAATTTTCACTGTTGTCCGTTATAACCCTCGACCAGCCCGGCTATGACCAGACTCGAATGACACCCCAAAGCCTAATTTGCTTCGCGCGGGTCACGGCGGCTGAGGAAGTGGGAGTCTAGTCAGCGTTGGTTCTCTGATGACGAAGACTCGCCAAGGGATCGTTGCTCTAATACAAACAATGATTTTTGAACTTGCCAGTTAAGTTCAGTCAGTTTGCGACGGCTTCTGGTAACCAAAGCCTAATCCAATTCGTGCGGGTCACGAGGGCTGAGGAATTTTGAGTCTTGTCAACGTAAGTTCGCTGATGACGATGACTCCCCAATGGATCATTGCTATCAATACAGTCAATGATTGTCAAACTTGTCAGGTAAGCTCAGTCAGTTCGCGACTGATGACGACGACTTTTGGTGCCCAAAGCCTAATCCTCTTTGTGCGAGTCACGTCGGCTGAGGAAGTGGATGTCTAATCAGTGATGATCCGCATATGACGATGACTCGTCAAGGGATCATTCCTCTCAATACAGACATGATCGTCGAACTTGCCAAGTAAGCTAAGTTAGTTCGCGACTGATAAAGACGGCTACTAGTGCCCAAAGCCTTATCCGCTTCGCGCGGATCACGACAGCTGAGGAAGTGAGAGTCTAGTCAGCACTGGTCCGTTGATGACGACGACTCACCAAGGGATCATTGCTCTCAATACAGGCAATGATCACCGAACTTGCAAGGTAAGCTCGGTCAGTTCGCGACTGATGATAAGGGCTTCAGGTGCCCAAAGCCTAATCCGCTATGCGCGAGTCACGACAGCTGAGGAAGTGGGAGTCTAGTCAGCTCTGGTCTGCTAATGACGACGACTTGCCAAGGGATCATTGATCTCAATACAGACAATAATCGTCGAACTTGCAAGGTAAGCTCAATCAGTTCGCGACTAATGACGACGGCTTCTGGTGTCCAAAACCTAATTCGCTTCGCGCGGGTCACGATGGTTGAAGAAGTTGGAGTCTAGTCAGCGCTAGTCCGCTGATGACGATGATTCGCCAAGGGACCATTGTTCTCAATACATACAATTATCGTCGAATTTGCCGGGTAAGCTCAGTCAGTTCGCGACTGATGACGACGACTTCTGATGCCCAAAATCTAATCCACTTCGCACGGGTCACGACGGCTGAGGAAGTGGGAGTCTAGTCAGCGCTGTTTCGCTGACGATGGCAACTCGCCAAAGGATTATTGCTCTCAATACAAACAATTATCGTCGAACTTGCCAGGTAAGCTCAGTCATTTCGCAACTGATGACGAAGGCTTCTGGTGCCCAAAGCCTAATCCGCTTCGCACGGGTCATGAAGGCTGAAAAAGTGGGAGTCTAGTCAGCGCTGGTCCGCTGATGACGATGACTCGCCAAGGGACCATTGCCTCAATACAGAAAATGATCTCTGAATTTGCCTGGCAATCATAGCCAGTACATAACCAACGGCGACTGCTTCCGGCACGTGAGACCTAATCAGCTCAGTGCGGATCACAAAGGCCAAAGGGATAGGAACAAAAGTCAACGCCAGTCCGCTAACGCTTAGTAAGTCATTACAGACAATGACTGACAAAGATAAGCATTCCACCTGGCGGTAAAAAACTATACGGTCTACGAAGCGACTAAAGTAAACACGACATTATGAGACAAAAACTTCACTTTTCATTCAAAAACATGTCTATATATTATCTGTCCAAGAGATGACGTTACAATCATTCTAAGGAGAATCATCCTTCTTATCAGTAAGCCTCACAGAGCCCTCCCCTCGATTGATCAGCCCGAAAGCAACACTCTTACAGGTAGCGAAATTAAGGTCAGTACCAGGATGCTCTTCCCTTATCGACTCTAGGAGCTCCAGTCTAACAGGAACGACCTCGGATGAGATGAACGACCTCCTGCCTAACACGTCGAAGTTCACCGCTCCCAACAGGGCCTCATA
Source organism: Berberis vulgaris (assembly GCA_963556465.1). NCBI lineage: Eukaryota > Viridiplantae > Streptophyta > Magnoliopsida > Ranunculales > Berberidaceae > Berberis > Berberis vulgaris. The sequence continues at coordinate 4,672,841 of OY747124.1, read as the reverse complement.
ATGTTAGCGTTCCTCTGCCAACAATCGCTCCGCCTTCAGAACACAGTGAAGCCCCTCATCAATTGTAGTTTTTAGCTGTTACCCTTTGACGACCCATTCTGCCCCCACTTGCTTCCTGTCAGCCTCCATGCCCACGCGGTTAGCAGCAATGTCAGAAGCCTGCAACCTACCTTCAAGGAGTTTGTCCGGTGTAGAGCGTCCGAATATGACATTCGCAAGTCCGCGAAAGCCTTCTCCAAAGCAAGCACCCTTCCACGAGCTTCAGGATGCAACGAAACATGACCATGTGACATAGTAGGGGGAGAGGCCGCCCTGAAAGAAGTATGCCTCTTCATCAGGACAACAACAGGAGGTGCGTTCACCTCTAATTCAGCGAGCTCTGAAAGACCGGGCAAGGCCAGACTTATCTTCCTCATGCGACGGGCAACCACCCTTTCAGCCGGTGAACCTGACATGGGTTGAACACCGTACGAACACCGTAGCAGACCACAGCATAAAACATTGTCTGGCATTATGACCTCCTCAATGGAAGTCAAAGGAAGCTTGAGAAACTCCGCTTCTATCCGCTCATCTTCCTCGCTGAGAGCCGGAATAACGAACCTCTTTGAAATGAAAGAACAACGTCAGAACCAGTATCACATAAGGAACACACGAAAATACACATACCTCGACAATCGAGAGACTCACAAAGATCAAACTGGAAGTATCGAGACAATCTACGACTCCCTAGTTTGAAATCCTCTTTGTGCGAGTCACGTCGGCTGAGGAAGTGGATGTCTAATCAGCAATGATCGGCAGATGACGATGACTCGTCAAGGGATCATTGCTTTCAATACAGACATGATCGTCGAACTTTCCAGGTAAGCTAAGTCAGTTCACGACTGATGAAGACGGCTATTAATGCCCAAAGCCTAATCCGCTTCGTGCGGATCACGACAGCTGAGGAAGTGGGAGTCTAGTCAGCACTGGTCCGTTGATGACGACGACTCGCCAAGAGATCATTGCTCTCAATACAGACAATGATCACCAAACTTGCAAGGTAAGCTCGGTCAGTTCGCGAATGATGACAAGGGCTTCAGGTGCCCAAAGCCTAATCCACTTTGCGCGAATCACGACAGCTGAGGAAGTGGGAGTCTAGTCATCTCTGGTCTGCTAATGACGATGACTTGCCAAGGGATCATTGCTTTCAATACAGACAATAATCGTCGAACTTGCAAGGTAAGCTCAATCAGTTCGCGACTAATGACGACGACTTCTGGTGTCCAAAGCCTAATTCGCTTCGCGCGGGTCACGACGGTTGAAGAAGTTGGAGTCTAGTCAGCGCTAGTCCGCTGATGACGATGATTCACCAAGGGATCATTGCTCTCAATACATACAATTATCGTCGAATTTGCCAGGTAAGCTCAATCAGTTCGCGACTGATGACGACGGCTTCTGATGCCCAAAATCTATTCCACTTCGCATGGGTCACGACGGCTGAGGAAGTGGGAGTCTAGTCAGCGTTGTTTTGCTGACGATGGCGACTCGCTAAAGGATTATTTCTCTCAATACAGACAATTATCGTTGAACTTTCCAGGTAAGCTCAGTCATTTTGCAACTGATGACGAAGGCTTCTGGTGCCCAAAGCCTAATCCGCTTCGCACGGGTCATGAAGGCTGAAAAAGTGGGAGTCTAGTCAGCGCTGGTCCGCTGATGACGACGACTCGCCAAGGGACCATTGCTCTCAATACAGACAATGATCTCCGAATTTTCCTGGCAAGCATAGCCCTTTCGTAACCAACGGCGACTGCTTCCGGCACGTGAGACCTAATCCGCTCAGTGCGGATCACAAAGGCCAAAGGGATAGGAACAAAAGTCAACGCCAGTCCGCTAACGCTTAGTAAGTCATTACAGACAATGACTGACAAAGATAAGCATTCAACCTGGCGGTAAAAAACTATACGGTCTATGATGCAGATTTAACTAACCTAAATAAATAGGTTAATTTAACCTACTTGTAATAACTGCAAGTGTACAGTGTCTAACTGGTAGACAATGGCAAGTACAGGTCGATCTCACAAGGACTGTGGTTGCAATTAAATTTTCAAAGTTGACTTAAACTAATTTAAATGGGGTTACAGCAATTAAAATATCTAAACTAAAAATCAAATTAAAAACAAAATAAAAAGTTTTAAAGAATATGAGAAGGGAAACCAAGGCATTGAATCCACCACAGGTTCTTTGAGATTTGTGTAATCCAAATTATTATTTTCAAGAATTAACATGACTAACCTAAAGATTAATCTAAGTTCGCAATTGATTTCAGCAAAGGTATAAACCCTTAGTATTGCGTGTCTTCTTACGGCACACACAATCACAGGTTTATTTTAATTAATCCTAAACCCCTAGCATTGCGTGTCTTTTTACGGCACACACAATCACAGATTCAGATTAATTGATTAAATCAGGTTTTTGAATTTCAACAAAAGGTACTTCTAACTACCGACTAGTCTAGATAATTAATCAGGATATAATCGGTGAAAGGAAATTATTGAAAATCATAAATCAAATGTGTTTAACGTTCAAGCATAAAGAAAATAATAATTTTAAATACAACAAACTCTAGGAAACCCTGTGGTTTCATCGTAGCCTTGGCGAAGGATTTAGCTCTCCATGGTAGCGGTGGTCACAGCATCATTGGAGGTGGAAATCATCTCTGCACGGACGCGAATAACGAGAAAAGAGCTGCTAATGGCACTGTGGTGGCTCTTAGAGAACTCGGGGTGTAAATAACTGAACTGTTTGAAAAACAGTTTTCTCCCGCCAAAGACGCGCGACTCTCTTCTCCAGCGCGACAGCGTCTGCTCCTCCTTCTTCCTCCGTGCTCCTCGCGAGCTTCCTCCTGCTCCAACCTAGTTCTGAATCTGCAAAAAGAGAGAGAGAAAGTGAGGAAACAATGAGATAAGAAAACAGACAGAAAAACAAAACAGAGATCGGAGTGGCGGAGCCCTGTTACTCCTGTCGCGGTGGTTTGTGCGGCTTGCTGACGCGCCGCTTGCGACGGTTGTCGTGAGAGAGGGAGGCAGGAAGGAAGTCAAGACGAAGAGAGGCCGAGAGAGGGGAGGAAGGTCCTGTGACGAGGCGGAACAGAGTCGCGGTGAGGATCTGTTTCGCGGCGGCGGCGGCTGATGGCGTGGTCGCGTAGTCTGCTCGTAACGGTGGTCGTGAGAGAGAGAGAGAAACAGTGAGAAGGTTGATGGTGGTGATGGCGAGGCTCGGTGGCGAGGTGATGTATTTAACGTGAAACAGGGTTGTCACGCCCCTGTTTCACGGTGATTATTGGCGGTGGTGGTCTGTTTCGTGGTGTGCGTGGTCTGATGGTGGGAGAACGAGATGGTAGCGGTGGCTGTGTGGACAGGGGAGAGGAGCAGGGACAGGGAGATGGTGGCGTGAGAGGAGAAAGAAGAGAGTATTGGTGAGATGAGGTGGCGATGATGATGATTGCGGGATGATCACCTTGCCGGTTTTCCTATCGAGCGAGGATTGCCGGTATGGTGAATTAGTGTGGTGGCTGGAAAAGAGAGGCGGAGAGAAAGAACATGGAAAAGGAGAGGCAAAGGAGAAGAGATGTGGAAGAAGAGAGAATAAGAGATGAGGAGCTCCTTTCTCTAAGATGGGGGGAGCTAAATAGGGTTCTCATATTATATTGGGCTTGGGTTTTTAGGTTAGCATTTTTTTGGTTTGGGCTTAGGTTAAATTAGGTGGACCTAGGTTTATTAGGGTTAGGTTTAGATATGTGTCCCTCTACTTTGTACCACCGCTAGAATCGACCAATTGTAATTCCTTAAATTGTCACCTTAATACGATTTCATCGTTCACGCTCAAATTCCTACAAAGACATGAAAACGAAATAATTATTATAAAATATAATAATTGAAACACTAACATATATAAATTAAGGGATATATTATGTAATAATTATGTGAATATCAAATACCCCCAAACCTATATTTTGCTAGTCCTCGAGAAAAACAATAAAAATAAAATCCTAACTCACTTTCGCAGGAATCATCGGTTGCACTTACCTTAAACGTGCAACAAGGCTTTAAACCCCTAGATTACCTCTAGTGGACGAGTTATAGTCTCGTGAGGGTTTCCAGAAATGTTACCCACAAACATTATGACTCATAAATTTTCAAAACGTGGTAACTCAGTCTATTATCCTCAGAGTAAGAATTTAATTGCCAAAAAAATTTGAAAATAGCTAACAGTCTCACAATAATATATCAAAGAGTTTCACAATAATTTAATAATACCCAAAGGTTAAATAAATTTCATCAATTATTCCCAACTCGAAGTGTCTGTGTGCATGGCCTTATCAACATAACTTTTTATTTCAGAGTAAAACAATTACTAAATCTCCTTTAGAAAGTTTGTTTTGACTTCAAACCTCTCATGTCACTCACAATAAAACACTCAGAGATTTGTTATTTCACTCAGTTTATATGTGAGGAAAAGAGTAAATAATGGAAAACAATCATCTCACATATAGTAATATGAAGAACGGATTTTTCAAGAATGGAATGAATATGATCTCATGGATAGGAATATCAATTACTTTTGAGAATGTTAAATCATACACCATAGTTCTTATTTATTTAATCTCCACATCTTCGAAACTAACCATATCTTAAGATCAACTAGGAGTTTAATAGGTTGTAATGAGGCTTAGGTAATGGCTAACAAAGAATGGAAAAAGGTATATGAAAAATCTCTAAGAATATATACACCCATTAAACTAACACAAGGGCTATGAAGAGTAAATCAATGTTCTAACCATCAATTACTTTCTTCATTTTTTTTTTTTTTTTTTCATTGACATCGCTTTTCTTCTTTTTTTTTTTTTTTTTTTTTTCAACTACATGCTTTTCCTCTTCTACTCAATAGAATGTTTCAACACTGAGGACTCATGGTATATTTGACTCTGCTCTTCCTAATTGCCCATTTCCAACTAACATTCATCCATATACATTCTTAGATAAATTGGGTATTGATAAGGGGTTAACAAATAAAAGGCTATCGACGGCTCAAAGGGCTTCAAAAGGGAACTAATGAGTGGGTAAGTAAAAAGGCTAGAAAAGGTTTAAGAAAAAGTTGCCTACATCATTTCTTAAGTTCAGGTTGGTATTATGACATCTCAACTAAATAAACTAAAAGGTTCTAGTGCAATAATTTAATTTTAATGTCATTCTCAAAGCAATTGATAAGAAAAATGAGAATAATGAGATCATCAACGACTTAATGCGAACTCAAGAAAAATTAGAGTATATTTATCTAACACTCAGAAAGAAAAGAATGGCTCAAAACTTTCACGGGTTAAGTCTCCACTATTATTCTAAGGTTTTCTAGCTCATATCTCACTCATCAACTTCAAATCATGCTAATATGGCTTATAGTGCAAAAAGTAATCGAGTTGAAAAAAATCTCATGAAATAGACCTAACTTAAGGATTATATCAAACCATATGTTTTCCTGTTGATATATAAAGGTGACAAGTGAAAGCATGTGTTTCTCAAATTTTCAGACATACTTGAAAGCATATCCTCTCCATTGGAAAGGACTTAGATCTTGAATGCATTTTCAAAGTGAAAAATTTTCACACAATCATAATTAACTATGTACTCAATGGAGATTGAGTAGAATACAATAGTAAGTTGTGAAATAAATTTTAGTTCAAAATTTCTTGAAAAATGCAAAAAAAACTCATAAACCTAAACCAAACATTGTCCCCAATGTATAAAACGATGATCGTGACAAATGCAGGAAAAAGAAAAGATGAGAGTTAAAGTGATATTACCATGGGAAAGTTTTTACCAATTTCGACGAAATCGTCCACCAATGAATGCTCAGAGACATAAGAACTGTGGACTCATCATGATAAATTGATAAAAACAATACAGGACACAAATAAAAATACTAATAATAATAATTACATGTATCAGTTGTAAGTCAAAATTGTTACGGAGCTAATGAGTATGAGTGAAATGCAACTAGAAAAGACTCGAAAATCAATCCAGACTAACCATAATGACACAACTGAAGCTAGGCTGCCTCCTAGGAGCGCTTGGTTTAACGTCGTCAGCCCGACATCTATGCTTCCTCAATCTGAGTAAACAGGATCCTCTAATAACAACACATCAACCTCGACTTCTGATGTAGGCAACTCTAAAAATGGTTTAAGACGTTGACCATTGACTTTAAAAGCACGACCATCTTTAGGATCAACAATCTCCACAGCTCCATGTGGAAACACTGTTTTCACCGTGTAAGGTCCAGACCATCGAGATCGCAACTTGCCAGGAAATAGACGCAACCGAGAATTAAATAACAAAACCTTTTGGAAAGGTTCAAAGGACTTGCGAAGAATGGATTTATCATGAAACACCTTCGTTCGTTCTTTGTAGATTTTAGCACTTTGGTAAGCATCATTCCTAATCTCTTCTAACTCATCGAGTTGGAGCTTACGATGTGATCCAGCCTCACCTATATCAAAATTAAAGGTCTTGATAGCCTAGTAAGCACGATGTTCTAATTCTACAGGCAAATGACATGCCTTACCAAAAACAAGTCTATATGGAGACATTCCAAGCGGGGTCTTAAACGCTGTCCTATAAGCCCAAAGAGCGTCATTCAGCCGTTGTGACCAATCCTTACGGTCTGGTCGAACAGTTTTCTCCAAAATATGTTTAATTTCCCGGTTGGATATTTCAACTTGCCCACTTGTTTGTGGATGATATGGAGTACCTACTTTATGAGTGATGGAGTATTTCTTAACTAGCAGTTCAAATGGTCTATTACAAAAATGAGAACCACCATCACTTATAACAGCACGCGGAGTACCAAAACGAGAGAAGATGTTATCTTTTAGAAATTTGACCACAACCTTGTGGTCATTTGTTTTGCAAGGTACCGCCTCTACCCATTTAGAAACATAATCAACAGCTAGAAGAATGTAAAGATAGCCAAATGATGGAGGGAAAGGTCCCATGAAATCAATTCCCCAAACATCAAAAATCTCCACAATGAGAATGTTAGTGAGAGGCATCATATTCCTACGAGAAATGGAACCCATTCGTTGGCATCTATCACATGTAGCACAAAATGCATGGGTGTCCCGAAAAATAGTCGGCCAGTAAAAGCCACACTGCAAAATCTTTGCAGCTGTCTTTTTAGAACTAAAGTGACCTCCACACGCCTGATCATGACAAAAGGAAATGATACTATGAAATTCACTCTCTGGAACACATCTCCTAATGACCTGATCGGGACAATACTTAAATAAATAAGGATCGTCCCAGAAGAAATGTCTGACCTCAGCAAGAAATTTAGTTTTATCTTGTTTAGACCAATTAGAAGGGAGTTGACCTGTAACAAGGTAATTCACAATATCTGCGTACCAAGGTAGCTGGGAGATGGTAAGTAATTGCTCATCAGGAAAGGATTCATTCAAGGGCACATCTGCAGTGGATGATTCTACAAGAAGTCTAGACAAATGGTCAGCTACAACATTTTCGGAACCCTTCTTGTCCCGAATCTCAATATCAAACTCCTGTAACAATAGGACCCAACGAATCAAGCGCGGCTTAGCATCCTTTTTAGAAAAAAGGTACTTCAGTGCTGCATGATCAGTAAAAATTATAACTTTGGATCCTATAAGGTAGGACCGAAATTTGTCCCATGCAAAGACAATAGCAAGTAACTCCTTCTCCGTGGTGGAGTAATTAAGTTGTGCATCTTGTAGAGTCCTACTAGCATAATAGATAACATAGGGCTTTTTGTCCACCCGTTGTCCTAAGACAGCTCCAACCGCAAAATCAGAAGCATCACACATAAGCTCAAAAGGTAAATTCCAATTAGGAGGTTGGATGATTGGAGCTGAAGTCAACAATTGTTTAAGCTTTTCAAAGGCTTTCAAACAGTCTTCATCAAAGATGAAGGCAGAGTCCTTAGCAAGTAATTTGCATAAAGGACGAGTAGCCTTGCTAAAATCCTTAATGAACCTACGGTAAAAACCAGCAGGGCCTAGAAAATATCTAATGTCTTTCACCGTCTTCGGTGGTGGGAGACTCAAGATTAAATCAATTTTTGCTTTGTCAACTTCAATGCCCTTGTTAGAAATTATGTGCCCAAGAACTATACCTTGCCTAACCATAAAATGACATTTCTCCCAATTCAAGACAAGATTTTTCTCTTCACACCTCTTTAACACTAGGGTTAAATGATGCAAACACTCATCAAATGAATCCCCAAACACGGAGAAGTCATCCATGAACACCTCAAGAAACCTTTCAACCATATCCGAGAAAATACTAAGCATACACCTCTGAAAGGTGGCGGGTGCGTTACACAACCCAAAAGGCATTCTCCGATAAGCAAAAGTCCCAAAAGGGCAAGTGAATGTAGTTTTCTCTTGATCCTCGGGTGCAATGGGGATTTGGTTATAACCGGAATATCCATCAAGAAAACAATAATAATCATGTCCGGCTAACCTCTCAAGCATCTGATCGATAAAAGGGAGAGGAAAATGATCTTTCCTCGTGCCTGAGTTCAACTTACGGTAGTCAATACAAACTCGCCATCCAGTGGTCATGCGGGTAGGCACTAACCCATTCTTATCATTTGTGACTACAGTTACCCCTGATTTCTTGGGAACAACCTGAACTGGACTGACCCAAGAGCTATCCGAAATGGGGTAAATAATACCAACATCCAACAATTTGAGCATTTCGGCTCGGACAACTTCCTTAAGATTAGGATTTAGTCTACGTTGCATTTCACGTGAAGTTTTGGCATTATCTTCCATATGAATACGATGCATGCAAACAGTTGGACTTATTCCTTTAATATCCGCTATAGTCCACCCAAGTGATGCCTTATGTGCTTTCAGAACGTTTAGCAATTTACTTTCCTGTTCAGCAGTCAATGTCGCTGAAATAATAACAGGTAAAGTATCATCAGAACCTAAAAACTTATACTTGAGGGTGTCAGGTAATGGTTTAAGGTCAAGCTTGGGTGGCTTCTCAACCGAAGGGACGGGTTTTGACTCACGAAGTGGAAGGGGTTCAACTTTAGACCTCCATGAATAACTAGGAACCATACTAGGGGATGCATCAAGCAAAGCATTCATTTCCCTAATGGAATTATGAATATCAAAGTCTAAACCAGAATGAGTCAAACAAACCGTTAGGGGATCATCTAAGGCGGACTGCGGAAAGGAATTGTCCACCAAACTCTCAATCATGTCAACCTCATGGATGTCTTCAGACTCGGGGGGTTGTTGACTAACATTAAAAACGTTGAGTTCGACAGTCATGTTGCCAAATGAAAATTTCATAATTCCATTCTTGCAGTTAATAATGGCATTGGATGTGGCCAAAAATGGTCGACCCAAAATGATTGGGATGTGACTTGAGGGATTGTGAACAGGTTGTGTATCAAGAACTATAAAGTCCACAGGATAATAGAATTTTTCAACCTTGATAATCACATCCTCTATAACACCACGGGGGACTCTGACAGACCTATCTGCCAATTGCAGTGTCACTCTAGTCGGTTTTAACTCACCAAGACCTAATTGCTCATAAACAGAATATGGCAACAAATTAACACTCGCCCCTAAATCCAATAATGCCTTATCTATCATATGGTCACCGATAATACAAGAAATAGTCGGGCAACCAGGATCCCTATACTTAGGCGGGGTTCTGTGTTGAATAATGGAGCTCACTTGCTCGGTGAGGAAGGCTCTCTTTTGCACATGTAGCTTCCGCTTCTGTGTGCAAAGATCCTTCAAAAACTTGGCGTAGCTAGGAACTTGCTTGATAGCATCGAGTAATGGGATATTTATGTGGACTTGTCTAAAATTTTCCATTACATCGGTTACATTTGTTCCTTTCTTTGCAGGAGCTAACCGTGATGGAAACGGGGCTCTAGGCAAGTAAGATGCTTGAGTGGGGTCAGAGTCAACATGAGCATCTGTAGAAGGCGAGGCTTTATCAGCCTCCTTGTCAGATGGAGATGCAACCTGTTTTGACTTAGACGTGGATGCACCAACACTCAAATCGGGCACTTGTACTCGATTGTCAACCTAGAAGAGGGGCGAAGTAATCCTTAAAGGCCTTCCCCTCAGCCATCTCAGTGGACAAGGATGATGAACCTAAATAGGTAATGGGGACTTCAACGAACTCTTCGAATTCTTGTCGAACAAGTCTACTCTTAGAATCACGCACCCAAGTATGCATAAACTAATGGACAACGAAGGTGCAAAGTCAACACTCCTAAATAAATTTTTTTTTTTTTTTTAAAAGCACTAACTCTAAAAATATACACAGACTTACACGCAATCAGCAACCAATAAATGCACAAGAAACATGCCTCCCTAAGCAATCAACGTTTTTGAGATCAATTATCTTTTTATTTTTGGGGGACAATTATTTCTTATGTAATCTTTATGACAAAGCAATGGGTGCTACAAGTTGATCCTAAGAGTGTACACTTTACACCACAAAGTTCAAAATCAGTAGGCTAGAGTTTTGTTTCAAAGAAACCGGATTATCGCACAAAAGAAGGAGGTCACAATGGTCCAATTAAGTACTTCCTTGTGCTACCGCTCTGTAAGCCAGTAGATGTGAGAACGATGTGACGTTAGATGTACACTTGAGGCTTGTGTTCTTAACCCAAAACTGTTGGTTACACCAATTCTTTTTGTGGATCGTAGCTTACTTATGACTCGGCGTACCGGGTAAATTACCCTTGTGGCAGTGACCTCTCGGAGTTCATTGAATGATTAAACCCATCGTCACTTTTAGTTTGGTCAACACAAAAATTATTGGATTCACCTTGGTCTTGGTTGTCCTATGAACACCGTACCTAAAAAATGGCTCTATCTAACTTGTTAATTGATTTTAATTATGTTTGGCTATTGGTTGCACACAGCTGGAGTGATGAGGTGGGGATATCAAGTCCCACCAGTTTCTATTTAGAAGCTGGGTCTGCTTATTATGAATTACTAAAGTTTAGCATCCACAATTACAGAAATTAAACAACCAATCAAACAATTACACAAAGCACCCGAGTCGCTAATACGTTGCGTGTGATAGAAGTACTTACAGTGTGCGTATTCCGTTCTTCACAAAAAAAGTTAGCACAATTCAAAAAAATTGTCCGACTTCTTTTTATCCGTTTCACTCAACACACAAGCACATGCAAATAAATTTACTGGTCTTGGTCTTAGAAGTCGAATTTCTAAATCACAAGAAATTATTGGGTAACAATTAAAATTGTTTCCCTATATTTTCTTTTGACTTAGAGAATTTAGGTTTTTTTTTTTTGTGATTAAACAAAATGAAAAATAGTAGAGTTTAAAAATTATTACACCACACACTCGTAAAACGAGGTGAAAATAAAATTAAAACTCTCCTCACAAAATAAAAAAAAATAATAATAAAAACTTTGCTTGACGTTTGCAGGATCGTTCAACTTTCTCGAGAAGTGTGTAATCTGTAATATATGCTTCCTGCCTATTAATACCTGCAAAATAAATAAATAAATAAATAACAAAAACAAGTATCAAAACTTCTAAGACTTAAAAAAAATAACTAAAAAATAAAATCAAGCCTATCCTAAAAGCAAAAGCAATCTTATATCTGACCTAATTTTTTTTATTTATTAAATTTTTTTTTTTTTAACCTAAACTACAAACTAGTGAAAATAAACTCTTGAATTCAAATTACACCCTTACAGTCCCCGGCAACGGCGCCAAAAACTTGATGCAGATTTAACTAACCTAAATAAATAGGTTAATTTAACCTACTTGTAATAACTGCAAGTGCACAGTGTCTAACTGGTAGACAATGGCAAGTACAGGTCGATCTCACAAGGACTGTGGTTGCAATTAAATTTTCAAAGTTGAATTAAACTAATTTAAATGGGGTTACAGCAATTAAAATATCTAAACTAAAAATCAAATTAAAAACAAAATAAAAAGTTTTAAAGAATATGAGAAGGGAAACCAAGGCATTGAATCCACCACAGGTTCTTTGAGATTTGTGTAATCCAAATTATTATTTTCAAGAATTAACATGACTAACCTAAAGATTAATCTAAGTTCGCAATTGATTTCAGCAAAGGTATAAACCCTTAGTATTGCGTGTCTTCTTACGGCACACACAATCACAGGTTTATTTTAATTAATCCTAAACCCCTAGCATTGCGTGTCTTTTTACGGCACACACAATCACAGATTCAGATTAATTGATTAAATCAGGCTTTTGAATTTCAACAAAAGGTACTTCTAACTACCGACTAGTCTAGATAATTAATCAGGATATAATCGGTGAAAGCAAATTATTGAAAATCATAAATCAAATGTGTTTAACGTTCAAGCATAAAGAAAATAATAATTTTAAATACAACAAACTCTGGGAAACCCTGTGGTTTCATCGTAGCCTTGGCGAAGGATTTAGCTCTCCATGGTAGCGGTGGTCACAGCATCATTGGAGGTGGAAATCATCTCTGCACGGACGCGAATCCCGAGAAAAGAGCTGCTAATGGCACTGTGGTGGCTCTTAGAGAACTAGGGGTGTAAATAACTGAACTGTTTGAAAAACAGTTTTCTCCCGCCAAAGACGCGCGACTCTCTTCTCCAGCGCGACAGCGTCTGCTCCTCCTTCTTCCTCCGTGCTCCTCGCGAGCTTCCTCCTGCTCCAACCTAGTTCTGAATCTGCAAAAAGAGAGAGAGAAAGTGAGGAAACAATGAGATAAGGAAACAGACAGAAAAACAAAACAGAGATCGGAGTGGCGGAGTGGCGGAGCCCTGTTACTCCTGTCGCGGTGGTTTGTGCTGCTTGCTGACGCGCCGCTTGCGACGGTTGTCGTGAGAGAGGGAGGCAGGAAGGAAGTCAAGACGAAGAGAGGCCGAGAGAGGGGAGGAAGGTCCTGTGACGAGGCGGAACAGAGTCGCGGTGAGGATCTGTTTCGCGGCGGCTGATGGCGTGGTCGCGTAGTCTGTTCATAACGGTGGTCGTGAGAGAGAGAGAGAAACAGTGAGAAGGTTGATGGTGGTGATGGCGAGGTGATGTATTTAACGTGAAACAGGGTTGTCACGCCCCTGTTTCACGGTGATTAGTAGCGGTGGTGGTCTGTTTCGTGGTGTGCGTGGTCTGATGGTGGGAGAACGAGATGGTAGCGGTGGCTGTGTGGACAGGGGAGAGGAGCAGGGACAGGGAGATGGTGGCGTGAGAGGAGAAAGAAGAGAGTATTGGTGAGATGAGGTGGTGATGATGATGATTGCGGGATGATCACCTTGCCGGTTTTCCTATCGAGCGAGGATTGCCGGTATGGTGAATTAGTGTGGTGGCTGGAAAAGAGAGGCGGGGAGAAAGAACGTGGAAAAGGAGAGGCAAAGGAGAAGAGATGTGGAAGAAGAGAGAATAAGAGATGAGGAGCTCCTTTCTCTAAGATGGGGGGAGCTAAATAGGGTTCTCATATTATATTGGGCTTGGGTTTTTAGGTTAGCATTTTTTTTGTTTGGGCTTAGGTTAAATTAGGTGGACCTAGGTTTATTAGGGTTAGGTTTAGATATGTGTCCCTCTACTTTGTACCACCGCTAGAATCGACCAATTGTAATTCCTTAAATTGTCGCCTTAATACGATTTCATCGTTCACGCTCAAATTCCTACAAAGACATGAAAACGAAATAATTATTATAAAATATAATAATTGAAACACTAACATATATAAATTAAGGGATATATTATGTAATAATTATGTGAATATCAAATACCCCCAAACCTATATTTTGCTAGTCCTCGAGCAAAACAATAAAAATAAAATCCTAACTCACTTTCGCAGGAATCATCGGTTGCATTTACCTTAAACGTGCAACAAGACTTTAAACCCCTAGATTACCTCTAGTGGACGAGTTATAGTCTCGTGAGGGTTTCCAGAAATGTTACCCACAAACATTATGACTCATAAATTTTCAAAACGTGGTAACTCAGTCTATTATCCTCAGAGTAAGAATTATCCTTCCCAAAAGTTAAAATCAATCTAGTCCGGTCCTCAATTGTTATCCTTCCCAAAAGTCTAATAAATTTTCAGAATGTTAGTCCGGTCCTCAATTACCCTTTCTGAAACCCGTCGGGTAACCAGCCCGACTCGGGTATGAATAAAAAGTTAAAAACCCTAAAAAACATTTACTGCTCCTTTCCCTCTCCTCCTCGGCTAATCCTTTCAAGTCTCATGTGCGAGTGTGCGACTCCTCTCCTACTCGGCTCGGCTACTCCTCGACTCCTTGAGCAACACTGCGACGTGGACACTGCGAGTGCGACTTGTGACTCCTCTGTGTAAAACGGTAATAACACAAATTATCAACATGATCTCTGTTTATAAACTAAAACATGATCTCTTCTCTTTTCTGTGCGACTCCTCTGTTGCTTCTCCTTCTCCTTGTTCCGTTTTTAGTTCAATCCCTAGTTCTTCATTAATGTAATATAAATGAAAACTCGCATCCTTTGTAATTTTGAAAATTTGGTGGATCAGCAGGGGAGTACCTTAAGCTTCCAAACTGGCCTGGTAAGTGAGCTGGGAATATGGCCATGTGCTTGTTGTGGAGTCCCATGTACCGGGACTGAGAGGATGAGGATCAATGTTGTTTTGGTTGTATAATGAAGGAACCTTCTCGTTCCACATTGAATACATCATGTAGCAGCAATTTGGGCTTTGTCAAATTTCTAAACAGTTTGGGGCTTTATCAAATTTCTAAACAATTTTTATAAAAGTTGTTTGGGCTTTGGGCCTTTGCGCTATGGACCGAGATCGGCTCTAAATTCGATTAACCGGGCCTCGGTTAATCAGCCCAACTCGGTCCGGTCTCGGGCCTCAGAATTGCGGGCTTAAAAATATCGGGCAGGTTTTTAGTTTTTAATTTTCGGGCCGATTACCTGGACCTCCCCAGCCCTAGATGAAACTATATTATCTCAAGGAGAGATCGCACACATACACATGGTGGTGTACATTCGATCGTTGTCTCTCTAGCTAGCTACTTCAGTGTACTTGCTTCTTGAAACAAAGGATTTTGATTTCGTTAATTTTGATCCCCTTATTTAAAAAAAAATATTTCATTGTGTTAAAAAAATATAAAAATTTCGGTTGTGATATTGAATTTAATAATATAAACACTTTATAAAAAAAGTCTCAACTCGTAATGTCATCCAAAGATTAAAATATTTATTTATTTTCAATAAAAAATTACATATTTAAAATTTGAAAGATATTTCGATAACTTAAAAAATAATAAATATTTTGAAAAACCACATTCTTTGCTTGAAACAACACCACCATTGCTTAAATGTGAATCATAAAAGGTGATGATGATGGAATGGTACCCAAAAAATCATAGATAAATGTGGTTTTAATTTTTTTTAAACGGCAAACATGATTTTTATAGGATCTTATAACTCATTAAAGACCAGAAATGATCAATACACCATAAACTGATAAAGATACTGTAAGTTGGGTTTAAACCCATGATCTAGTGATATCATCCGCCAAGCTCTAATCGTTGAGCTATCATGCCATTGGCTAAATGTAATTTTAATTGGATGGATGAATTCACCAACTTATTGAAATTATTTGTTTCTCTTCACCACATTATTTTTTGATCTAGTCAAAAGAACAATAAGACAAAAATCATGGTTTAGTTTGTCGGTGAAGAAACCAATTTAAGTCAAATAAACTGCTGCAATAACAAATAATGTCTCAAATTAGACGAAGTTTTCCGCTAACCGTGACATATCTTGCATTCAGTGTAAGTACCTAAGACTTCCATTATATTCTGACTTCCTAACATATCTTATTCTGTAAAACTTTCTTATTCTGTAACATAAGTGAACTTTCTTTTTTTAACATCAATCGCCGAAGCCAAGCATAGTGAGAGACTGATCTGCAAGTTTTTGATATTGTTCTTGAAAAATCACCTTCATCAATGGGCTCAAGAACACTGAGAACGGTGGCTTAGTGATCTACCTCGCCATCGCTGCAACTGAGTCTACACGACTGATCAGACGGCGGTGTTCGAGTCGAGGAGGCGCTTGACGATGTTGGGGCGACCATTTTGGAGACGAACATCGAGAAGGTGTTGCCACGGAGGTCGAAGATGAAGCCGAGAAGACGAGCGCATTATTTGCGAACCGACGATTTTTTAGACGATTTTGGGAGGATTGTTGTGGACTCAATGAGGATCACTTTTGAAGAGACAGTGTTGCTTGTTTCTGTGTTGAGTTGGCATTAAAATCCCAACTTAGAAAGGAACGGTGGGTTGCCAAAATTAGACTTAGAAGACTTGATTTTTTGTTCAAAATGGTAAGGGTAAATTGGTTTGGAAAATAATCTTAACCAATCAATAACGTGGACTTAACGATTCCGTTAGAAAATGAATGTTAAATTTAATTAGTTTTCAAAATAAGGGTCAAACTCTAACAAGTATAAACTAATGAGTGTCAAACTAAAAAAATCCTAAAATTTAGTATCAATTTGTCAATTCATTGTATATGCACTGATTTTGTGTCACGCATTCAAGATTAGTTACAAGGAATCGTTCAATTGTTAGAGCACCAAAGTTTTGAAATTTCGAAGGGCTCCATGTTGCCTTTAGTACTACTTTGTGTTTTTTTTTTCTATGTATATATACAGTCCCTTGTAGTTGTGGATTCATGGCAGCTTCAAGTCCAAAACCCCTATAGATTCAAAAAAAATAAAAACACTATTAGGGCTTGTGGTAATTGCAATGCTGAAAATGTACGCGTGCTCAGGGACAGAGCCACATGGGGGCAAGTGGGTGTCCTCACTTAAATTTATTATTATTATTATTTCTAATATGCTCGCGAGTTTTTTTTTTTTTTTTTTGAAGGCGAGCTGGGTATTTAAGGATCTCATAATCTATCAACTGGGCGACCTATAGGTCAACACCCATTAGAAAGTAACCATGCCGCAGGTGGGATTCGAAGCTAGGACGTGGGGGACAAACTCACACAGTCCTAACCACTAGGCTATAACACCATTGGCATGCTCGCGATGTCGATGACTTGTTTTCGCCCTGTGGTTTTTCTCTCTTTGTTCTCCTTCCCTGTTCGGCCCATTTTCTCTCTTTTGCTCCCTCTATCCGTGTATTGCGACATCGACAATGCCACATCTCCTACTCTCTTCCTCTCCCTCTCTCTTTGCTTGATTTAGTTCTTTTTTTTACCATCGTCATCGGTCACCAGCAACTAGGGCTGAAAACCGAACCATCGGTTCGGTTTTTCACCTAAACCATGAACCGAACCGACCTAGGTTGGTTTTAAAATTTTCAAACCGAAACCGAACCGACCATTAACAAAACCGATCCGAAACCGAACCGAATCTAATTTATACAAACCGAAACCGAACCGAACCGACTATTTTAAACATATTATATTATTTATATATAAAATATATATTATTTATTATATATATTCGGTCGGTTCGGTTTGGTCGGTTAAAATCACATAGAAACCGAAAACCGAACCGACCACTTCGGTTTTGAATTTTTTAAAACCGAAACCGATCCGAACCGAATTTAAACCGAACCAATCGGTTCGGTTTTGATCGGTTCGGTCGGTTTAGTCGGTTTGATCGGTTTTTTGTTCAGCCCTACCAACAACTCCAACCTCTTTTTTTTGCTTTGAGAAATGAGAAAAAAAATTTAATGTATTTTTCTCGAGATGAATTCGTATATAGGTTTACTTTTGTATTTAATTCATATAATTTTTCTGGAGATGCATGAAATTTTGATCCATTAATTTTTCTTCAAGATACATGTTTGTATTTCGAGGTTAATTTGTGAGTTATTGTTTGAAGGCATTTTTGATAATCAACATGAGCATTTTAACATTCAATGCACATTGACCACTAGTCTCGGAGAAGACTTTAATAGTGATTAATGATGGGATAACCTCTAATTAATTATTTATGATAAGGTTACAAATCGCAAATAACTAATTTTTTGTGTCTACATCTAATTTTACGTTTGAAATTAATTCGTGCTCAATAACTTTTTTTGCCAAAATGATTTGTCTATCATTGTATTTATTGTTCGTGCTTTTTACAAAGTAGTTTGTTGAATTCGATTAAATGGAGTTTTATTTAGTAATTAATATTTTATATATTTATTATGTATTATTTGAATTTTTATTAAATAATTAATTATTATATTTTATTAATTTACTATGACTCGTCACTCCACATGAAGCTCATTTCAATGTGTGAGCAGTGAAACAGTAGAAAGTGAAACAGAGAAGGGAAGTTTGGCAGCTATTCTCTTCATGGGTACTACAGCAACCTCTGCAAAAACAACGCAATTACACCGCGTCACAAACAACTCATCGACACGCGTTCTTTTACTCACTGCTCCCCTACCCTCTTCTCAGAGTTCTTCTGTATTCCATCCACTCCAAGCAGGACAGATCTCAAGCCAAATCTTATTATCAAGATTTCTTTTTTTACCTTCCCTCCCTCATTAGAACATGGTGCCCATACAGTTTCTACTACATATCTCTCCTCTATGTGAACCCAAACCAAATACAATCACTAACCCTCCAGTTACTTCTCCTTCACGTTGCCCCTTGAGGAAGGCATTCTAAGGTAATGCGATGTTGGCATGGCAGCTGCAGCCGAGAGAGTTATGATGGCAAGCCCAGCTACCTCTTCCCCTATTCCGTCGCATCTCCGTAATATCTACTCCATCTCCTTTCCCGTCTAACTTCCTTTACCGAGAGTGGAGTGGGAATTACGAAGATGGTGGCGGAACAGAAGAAGAGGAGAGCTTCAAAAGTGGAGTGGAACTAAGGGTTCGATGAGCAAGATGTAAAGCTTGATGGTGTATGTAGTCTTTTGTTGGTGTTAGAGAAAAGTATTTAACCTTCTGGATGGTGATCGAGCTGTAATTTTTTGTGTTATAGATTTCTAAATGATGGTTATGTTTGTGTTCCTAAGACAAAACTTTTATGATCTTGTCAAAACCTTAAAAAAAAAAAAAAAAAAAAAAAAAACCTCTTCTAACCGTGAAGTCTTTGGAGTCTGATAGAGTTAAGTCTCTATGAGGTGATGTTAAACAGTGCAGGCTGTTTGAATGGACTGGAGCATGATGATCGTACATACTTGATTTTGTTTCTCTGATAAATCAATAAGGAAAAGTGAAAAGTTTCCTCCAATCAAATCAAGAGTGGACAGAAAACATAAATGACAGATGAGAACAGCGCTCTGGAAGAAATTACTAGTGATGTGTAAGACAACATGAGATTGTCCATCAGATAATGTGGGGTGTTTGTCTGGTCTGTTGATTGATTTGATTTTCATATATCATCCAAACATCTATAACGCCATTTAATTCGGATTTTCGGTTGTGCCCTTCCAACTCTTTATAGAGTATGATCGATTCTAGCTGGTCTGGGTAATCAGCCTGGGTTGACTGCCGGGGGGGGGGAGAGGGGGGCGAAAATACATTTTTGCCCCCCCTCTTTAAAACCCCTTTTTGGAGAAAGTGTTTAAAGAGGGGGGGCAAAAATGCAATTTCGCCTCCCAGGCTGTTTTCCCAGGCCATTTAGAATTTCTGATAGAGTATTTATAATGGTAAAGAGAAATTCTAGCTGGCCTGGGAGGCGCGCCTGGGTCGCTGCCTGGGAGGCTCCTTGGCACGCGCCTGGGAGGCTCCTTGGCACGCGCCTGGGAGGCTGCCTGGCACGTGAATGGGTTTTTTGGAGGGAATTTCAGCAGCCAAAAATTGAAGCCCCAAATTCGATTTCGATTTTCATCAAATCCTCCCTCCCCCAATTGAAGAAGAAAACCGAGAAGAAATCATTGGTTTATCCTCCCTCCATCGCATCTTCCCTCCCCATCGAAGAAGAAGCTCCATCACACCCTCCCTCCCCATCGAAGAAGAAGCTCCATACCCTCCCTCTCCATCGTCGACTCCACCGAGAGAATCAGCGACCCATTCACGTGCAAACCAGAGAAGGTAAGTGCCAAACTTGATTTCTTCTTGATTTCTTCTTGTGGGGTTCTAGATCTAGGGTTCCTGACAAACTTTTTTTTTTTTTTGTATGTGGGTTTCCGATGAACATTGTTGTGAACTTCTCTGTGTACAGTTGTTGAAGTAGGAAAAAAAAAAAAAAAAAAAAACTCTGGTTGATTTGAAGAATTCAAATTTGTAAAATTTGTAAATTTCACTAGATTCTTTGCAAAATTTGTAAATTTCATTTCAAAAGAATTCATGACTTGTGATGGACTGAACTGCAGCTGTGTGTGTGGAGTATTGATGGATGGGAAAAAAGGAAAGCAAGGTTCATACAAGCACCAGCAGGACGATCAACTCCGATGACTGGTGAAACTAGGGTCCAATTCCATAATGACCAGATTCATCTGTTAGTTTCTCATGAAAGCCAAATTTCTGTCTATGACAGCAAGCTCGAATGTGTACGCTCGGTGAGTAGACATTATTATGGATTCACCTGATTCTACTTTCTTCTTTTTGGTTGTGGATTTCGGCCAATCTTTCTTTTTCATTAATTAGTAGCAATGCTTTTGTAAACTTGAAACAATACTACAAGTTGTTTGTCAAAATTATGGTAATGCTGTGGTGTGGGTTTCATGGAGAAAAAAATGATATTACTCTTTTCCATTTGCCTTGTGACCTTCTTGGACAGTATGCTCTTTTCCATTTTAATGATATTGCTCTGTTTTATTGATCCAAAACAGAAGACAAAAAAAGGTAGAGAGAAATGCAACATAAATTCTAGGTAAGATTTAATTGTAAAAAAACTAATACTACATTTTGGACATGAGGTATTCTTCAAGACACATCATTCTATATATGTGAGTATGAGTGGGATAGGGTGCTTCAGTTGTAATTTGATCTTTCATTCACCATGGGCCCTTTTGGTTTATCTCTAGAAGTAAAAAATAAATAAAAAATAGATAAAATATATAAATAATGAGTAAAGTGCATATATTACTTGGTATAAGTAGTTGATGACTGCTCAAGATTCATAGAGGTTTTAACACTGTAATTATTGATGTAATTATTGACGGAAGAAGAATACAAACATCATTATTGGGCATATAAGTTATTAGGATCTATAATACTCCGAACAATGTGAAGAGTGTGAAAGGAGAGCTCAGGGAACGATGGAAGTTTTTTGTTCAAAAAAAGAAAAGATGAAATTAGAGTTCTTGAATAAAATTCTAGAGGACCACTCTACTCTAATAGCAATAGCCTTTTGACACCTTGGCATCTTAGTTTGAACATTGATTTCTTTTAGTTTTTAATCTGGTGAGTTCTATTTTTGTAAGTTGTCACAAGCTCCTAATTTTAAAGAATGGCAGGAGAACTTTCATCCTGCAGAATCCACACACTTGCCCATTGTAGAACAAGGATCTTAATCGTGGAACACTAAAACATACAATGAAAAACTAAGCTGCTTGTTTTTTTATTATCTGATATCTATGCAGTGCTATGATAAATATTTTCAACAAAATCTACGGAAAGCAGCAAAACTGCGTGGACATTCACTTTGGGCAAGGGCACCTGACAATGCTGGTCAATATAATTCTCGGCCACATGAGACTGGATTTTTTTGTGATCGGGGTGATTATGACAGCTACTATGGGCGCTTCTTCCTCCACTTTCAATATAATTTTGTTAGTAAGAGTGCTATAAATAAGAGATTAGAAGTAGCCATAAGGATCATTCATTGAATTGTAAAGTGTTACACATCAATCTTTCTCTATCAAATACAATTATTTCTCTATCAAATAGAAGTTAAATAGAAGTCTCTGTTACAATTCTTTCTCTATCAAATACAATCCTTCCTTGAATTCACATCAATCTGAACATCTGTCAATTGCACTACATTCTTCAATGCAGCAGTTCTTGAGCTTGTTCTGTAGATCTTGCTTAATTGAATTACTTCAATTGATTACCTCCTGCAGGAAAGAATACAAAGATAGGTTAGATCCTATCACCAGACTGTGTTTTGTTCCATCTAAGAGCACAAGATTGCCATCCTGGCCAATCCGTAGAACTCCTGAGGGATCCAACAGTGGGTTCTCTCTGTTAGCAACCCATACCACCTTCGCAATAAAAGAAACTAAGCAACACAAACAAACAAAGAGAACTTAATTCTGGATTTTCCATCTCGCTGCAGGAAGATGAAGTTCTTGAGAACAAGATAACAGCAAACTAGCTCAAGAATTATTCTCCAAACAATTGATCAAAGCACTGAATTGCTTAGTACATTAACAAAGTAGACCACATAATAGTATATCATACTGAATTGACAATTGAGAATTCATATATGCATATTTTTTAGGTAATACAACCTGACTGACCTCATTGAAAAATAAACTGCTGAGATAGGAGGTGTAAACTGTGCTGCATCACCACTATTTGCTGTCAACGGCTTGTCAGAAGAAGAGATTGGAGCTTGCCCATTGGGCTGAAACCCTGTAAGGAAATGTAGAACAAAAAGACATCAGGAAGGATTGTAGATTAATAACTACAATCATTATTCGTCACACAATTGCAGTCCCAAAGGATTTATGTAGAAATAAATAGCAGCAATCCATATCATTTTGATTGCTTCATGTCAGATTGGGAAAAACTCCTTTTGTTGCAACAATACCTCTTTAATTTGATCTCTGTGTAAGAGAAAAATAAAAATTCTAAACAAACAAATAAAACACAAGAATTATTGTTTATACCTATCATCCCAAAGGTTTAGCCAGAAGTTTAAACAAATGGTCGAATAAATTTGAGTAGATGTTGTTAACCCCGTCTCATTTCTTTTCTAAATCTTGCTATAACAGTTTGCAAACCTCACCATTGCATGCAGGGAGCCAGGCAGGCCAATTTTATGATTTCTGATCCATGAACTGACAACTGATCCATGCATGAACTCATCACTGAACTCTACAACCTGATCAGAGAAAAACTTGAATGTCAAAACAAACTCGATCAACTCCATAAATAACCATTAAAACATGTGAACTTCAAATGAATGAAACTATATATACACTTGAAAATAGATCAAAAAATGCATGAGATCATAGAACTCCATTGACATCTCTCTAACTAGCTAGCTAGTGTTCTTCAAAGGCTCCTCCTACTATTACTTGTGTAGCTATCTTGAAAAACCATTCAGTCAGTCTACATGAAGTTAGGGATGAAAGTGAGGTAGATATAAAGAGAGAACTGATTGTAGTGCCTTGACTACCCCTTCAACTCCTCCAAATTGATTGTTTAGACTCTCATAGTTCCTCTCCATGGAAAGTTTTTGAATGCCTTCCAGGTCGAGTCAAGTTATGTGGTCAATGCTTGACAAGTCCAACCCTTGGCTCTGCAATATCACCTCTTGATCATATGAACATGCATGTAATCTATGTGATCGAGTCATATATATGCACATCATACATGCATGGGTATGAATTGAATTGTAGATATGTTATGGATTTTTAAACTTATCTTGAAGAGATCCACCACATAGTAGTAGAGAAGTTGGAATTATATAGGGAATCCCCAGGATGACTAATGAGAATCATGGTGAGATTTTAATGGAAAACAATTAGACTTTTTTGGTGCAATATACTGTTTTTAATTTTTCATAGACATGTACGTTTCTCCCCAAAACGAGTTTTTGTATTGTCAATGTGAATTTAATTAGTAATGCTTCCTAATGACTTACTCTGCTTTGCAATCACAACAAACAGGGCTTAAGAAGAAATGGAACTAGAACCATTTAGAGTTTAAAACAAAAACATCAAACTTAGGATTCTGAAATTAATATTTGGAAATGATAATCACATCAAAGAAAATATGCACATAGGCATCTATTTTTCTGTTCTGTATATTCAGGACATTTATCTCTTACTGACCCAAAAAATGTGATGCTTCATGCTAAAAAGTTAAACAATACGAAATCAAGCTTCAAGCACTGATCACAATAAATGCTTTCCTAACAAATTGGAAATTGCAATAAAAATGATCACATCTAACAATAATATTAATCCCTGACTCAAAATTTTATAAACTATTTCCATAAGACAGTTAGGACTATTGAAGTGCCTTGAAATTGTTTTCCCTAAACCTTCGTAAGTTGAATGTGATCTCTCAGTAGTTATGGATTCAAAGCAGTATCAAATAAATATTTGGAATGAAATATTTGGAATGAAACAAACAGAAGTTCTGCAAAATAAATATCAAATTTTGTGGAAGTCACAGATACATGGTGTTTGCAGAAAAAATATCTCATTTGGAGATAAATTAAGACTATGGTGTTTGCCATCCACATTGCAGGGTTACGAGCATTACTCAGTTTTTTATGCTATCACAAATTGAAACTGAGACTTATGACAAACTACTGCTCATATAACTCACATACAAAAAAAAAAAAAAAAAAAAAAAAAAAAAAAAATTAGAGCGTCAGGAACCCTAGATCTAGAAGAAATCAAGACAAACTACTGCTCATATAACTCACATACAAAAAAAAAAATAATAATAATAATAAAAAAATAAAAAAATTAGAGCGTCAGGAACCCTAGATCTACAAACCCTAGATCTAGAAGAAATCAAGAAAAATCAAGTTTGGCACTTACCTTCTATGGTTTCTAAGTGAGATGGGTCGCTGATTCGAGAAGCTTCAACAAGTTCTTCTTCTTCTTCTTCCTCTTCTTCTTCTTCTTCTTCTACTCTCTCGATTCTTCTTCTCTCTCGATTCTTTTCTCTCTCTCTCTAGATCGATTCTTCTTCAACAACAAAATGTTCTCTGCAACAACTGTCGATAACCCTAATTGTTTTCCCCAAATTTTTGGTTTCAAATGTGGTTTTGAAAGAGTTAGGGTTCGAAATTTTTCCCCAAAATTTTGGCGAATCGAAATCCCGCCTTCATCATGCACGTGCCTGGGAGGGTCCCGAACGCGTGCCTGGGAGGGTCCCGAACGCGTGCCAAGGAGTGTCCAGGCAGCCACCCAGGCGCACCTCCCAGGCCAGCTAGAATTATTGAATGGTAAATCATCTCCCATTTTAACAAAAAATTAAATTTAGGTTTTTTTTTATTTTTTCATTACTCCAGTCACATCTCATATTTAATTTTTTTTTATTTCTTTTTTTATATTATTTTTAATTTAAAAATTCAAAATATTTTAATAATATTTCAAATTTTAGGAGATAGTTGATTGCCCCTAAATTTAGATAGAGGTTGAATGTGAAATTAAAATGAAAAATGGTTTAGAAAATCTATTGTACATACAATTTTTTCATATAAAAACCTTTAAATAGCTTTTTGGCATTGTTTATGGATCCATTAGAAAATCTATTTTACATTTGCAACTTAATTTTATTTACATTTAAAATTCAGCCATTTCAATCATTATATAATTATATCACATTCTTTCAAATATTCATTAATTATATTTTAGTTCCTTTAAATATTTATAAACTTTTAATAGGCCCTATACGTTTAATATTTGTATTTTTCATTTTGACCTCCACATTTAATAATTTTACAATCAAAATCAACGAAATAAGGGTGAAGGCGCACGAAGAAGGGGAACAGGGTGATTGCGAAATAAAGAGAGAAAGAATGCGAAGGTGGTTGCAAAATGGAAATAGGAAGGAAGGGGATGCGTT
Organism: Berberis vulgaris; assembly: GCA_963556465.1. NCBI lineage: Eukaryota > Viridiplantae > Streptophyta > Magnoliopsida > Ranunculales > Berberidaceae > Berberis > Berberis vulgaris. The sequence goes on along the minus strand of OY747124.1, from coordinate 4,647,103 downwards.
CTACGTCACGTATATTTAGTATTTTATTTTAAAAATCAATAAGTGTAATTTTCTCGTTTAGGATCGTTAATTAACACTTGAATAAAATAATAATAATAATAGACTAAGGCGGGCTAGGCGCCCCCTAGCGAATTTTTGAAAAAATATATTTCTTTTTCAGTTCTAAAAAATAAAAATAAAAACTCTAATTTTTATTTTTATTTTTTATTAATCTCTATATGTATGTTACATATGTATTTTGACAATAAATTGGACGTAATTTATATGTTATTATGCTTAACTTTTATAAATTAGAAATAAATAAAACAAAACCACCTAGACCTTTCAGCGCTAGTCCTCTGCTCGCCGCCCGCCGATCGCCTAGGTTCATTTAGAACACTATTACTAAGAAATATGCAAATTTGGGACAATTATATGAGAATTCGCGTGCAGAGAGTTTTGTATTCGATGTACATTAAGCACAAGTGTAACTAAACAAAAGGCTTGGTGCCTTAAGATATTTGGTAATATATTTTAAGAGTGCTTCTAGGGAGCCGGCATTTTTACACCTTTGCCCTTACCTCTTTAAACTCTCTTTCAATATAACTACAACAAAGGAGGGGCAAAAGGGTAATTTCGCCCCCCAGACAGCAAACCCAGGCTCCCTAGAATTAAACATATTTTAAATGTTCTACAATAAAGTAATAAACACATGCAGACGGGCTTGGGCTCAGTGACTTGTAATCCACTTTTAAGACGACAATGATCAATGGTAAGTAATTAAGTATCCCACTAACGATTCACATTTTCTATATGCATAGTATCTAAATGACGAGCATGTGACGGTTTTAAATGTATATAATAATTAAATTCTAACTAATATTCAAGTTGGATGAAAAAAAAAAAAGATTATTTCTCATTTGGTTTCCATTAATTTATAGCTATTTTTCTTTAACCACTATTTATTTTTATATTTCAGTCCAATGACCATTTATTCAAACTGTTAAACTAAAAAATATCATCCAAAATTTTGAAAAAACAAATTTACCCATTTTCTCACTTTTTTCTTTCCTTTAATCTCTCACTTCCCACTAGGGCTGAACAAAAAACTGATCTAAACCGAACCGAAGTGGTTGGTTCGGTTTTCGGTTACTATATGATTTTAACCGACCGAATATATATAATAAATAATAAATATTTTATATATAAATAATACAATATGTTTTAAATAGTCGGTCGATTCGATTTTATTTCGGTTTTGGTTTGATTTTAGTCTGTTCGGTTCCGATTTGCATAAATTAAAATCGGTTTGGTTTCGGATCGATTTTGTTAATGGTCGGTTCGGTTTCGGTTTGAAAATTTTAACACTGTTTAGGTGAAAAATCGAACCGTCGGTTCGGTTTTCAGCCCTACTTCCCACCAACATACCCACCCTCACAATCCCTTTCACTCAGACTATCTTTGTAGGTGTTGCGGGTTTAACCGGCATAAACAAACAGGCTAATTTGACCCACTTGTAATAACCGCAAGTGCACGGTGTCTAACTGGTAGACAACGGCAAGTACGGGTCGATCCCACGAGGAAAGTGGATGCAATTGAATTTTAGAATTTATCTAAACTAATTTACAGAAAAAATGGGGTTACAGTGTTTTTAAAACTAAACTAAAAATAAATTAAAAATAAGAAAAATAAAATAAAAGGAAAAGATAGATGAGATGGATTTTGTGGGGTTTGGACTCACCAATGAGTTAGCAAATATATTTAAATCTAAATTACTGAAATTATAAACGAGAAGCTTTAGGGATGAGGATCTCTTGCTTACACTGAAGATATGATCATTAAAATCCAATTCCAATCATATCAATTTTCTGTCAAACATGAACAATTTATCTCAAGCAAATAAACTCTTACAAAAAATTAAGTGGTCTTTTTAGGGCACATTTAATCAAAGTTCAAGTTCAATATTTGTTAGCACATGCTTTGAATATTGATAAAATGTGAATCTAACTACCAAACATATCAAGTTTTAATCGAAGATGATAGGTGAAAGCAATTTATCAAATTTCTGAAATAAAATTGTAATTAACAATTAAGCATTTAAGTCAGTAAAATAAATTAAAATAAATTATACAACCCTTTTCGTTTGTCGCAAACTCGATGTGGTGGTACTCAGTAGATCAGCAGGGGTGCGATTGTACTCAGCAGATCAGCAGGTTGCAAACAGAAGCAGGTCCAGTGTGGCTCAGCAGATCCCAATGGGTGCAAATAGTTCTAATCTTTCTCAGCCGAGGTACTCTCAGCAAGGTCCACTGAGTGCCAGTAGCATCAACTTGATTTATGACACGAATCTCGAGAAAATGTTACAAACGCTCTGTGGTTGCTCAGAGAGAAGCTCGGGTGCCAATAACCAACTGATTCGAAAATCAGTTGTTTCCCACCTGAAAAATCATGCACCTTCGTCTCCAGCGAGCAGCGCCGCTCGCGCTGCCTCATTTCTGTTCCTCGCGAGCTCCTTCATCCTCCAAACGGCTCAAGTACCTGCAAAAGAGAGAGAGGGATGGAAGAACATAGAGAGACGTGAAAGAGAACGAAAAAAAGAAGGGAGAGAAGCAGGGGCGGTGCTCCCTGTTTCTGCTCCTGTAGCAGTGGTGGTGTGCGAGCTGATGCGCCGCTTGCGACGATAGTCGTGAGAGAGGGAGACAGGAAGGAGGGCCGAGATATGGCGGTGATGGCTCTGTCGAAAGATGGCGGTGATGGCTCTGTCTGGCTCTGTCGCGAGGTGGAACAGAGTGGTGGCAGGGTTGGTTGTGTTGCGCGGGCTTGTGACGGTGAGAACAGGGGATGAGGAGAGGCGGCTGTGGGTGTGCGAAACAGGGTGAGGAGGTGGTGTCTGATGGTGGTGGCGGCTGCGGTTGTTGGACGGTGGCGAGGTGAAGTGAAACTGGGTTGTCATGCCCCTGTTTTAGTGGGGTGAAGGAGAGAAAACCAAAATTTGCTTGGTTGGGATGGTGATGAGAATCACTTTGTGAAGGAGGATTTGTTTTTTGCTATTGAGGCTTGATTCCCTTCTCCTCATTCTTTTTCTCATTCATTTCTCTTGTATTTATAGAGAATTAAGAAAAATGAATATAGACAAGTTAAGGGGAGGGTCCAATGAGTGATTTAAGGCTTAAATCAAATCAGAATCTTGGATAATTAAGAGAATATGCCTTGGGTTTGATTGGGCTTGACATTGGGTTTGGGTTTATGGGTTTGATTTTGGGTTTAAGGGTCTGATTTTGGGTTTGGTTTTGAGTTTAGGTTATGAGTTTAGGCTATTCTCACCTCCACTTACTCTGAAGTCACCGTTTGAGATTTGTTCATTGCATTTTTCTCTGATTTCTTCATTACAGCTCCACATTCTACAAAAACACAAAAATTTAATAATTAATCTAAAATAAGGATTAACAAAAATATAATAAGAGGTAATAATGTTATAATTATGTGATTATCAGTAGGCAACAACTATTTCACCCTACCAAAGCTCTGTCTCATACCACTATGTGTTTTTTTTTTTTGGTTTTTTTTCCTACTAACCCACACCACCCAAAAAACAATTTTTTAAAAAAACAGGGTAACTTTCTACCATTTTAAACTCTCAATTGAGACTGACTCACAATCTCATCAAAACACGAAAATTTTAGTATTCTAAGTTATCTAATAAACACAACTTAATCACTTGAAAATATTTTGAAATTAGCAAGTTATGGTAATTTTATTAAAGTCGCGCAAATATGTCTTGCAATGAAAACGGGATAGTGTCCCTGACTTTCGGCCAACTTATATTCACGATCGAGACCGATTCTCAAGCTCATCAAAAACACAAAAATTGTATTTCTCCGAGTTATCTAATAAACGCAAGTTGAATAACTTGAAAATGTTTTGAATTGAGCAAGTTATGGTTATTTTACTAAAGTCGCAAATCTGTCTTGCAATGAAAACGGGCTAGTGTCCTTAACTTTCGGCTATCTTATGTGCTCAATCAAGACCAATTCTCAAGCTGATCAAAAAAAAATTGTAGTACTTTGAATTATTTAATAAACAAAATTTGAATCACTTAAAAATGTTTTGATTGAGCAAGTTATGATCATTTTACTAAAGTCACGCAAATCTGTCCGAAAAAATTTGCTGAAAACTTCCCGTTCGCCTAGAACAATGCGAATTTTTGCGAAAACCTCGCATTGTTCCAGACGAGGTTTTTTTAAAATCTCTTCTAGAAAAATGCGAGGTTTCTGCAAAAACTTGCATTGTCTCAGACGAACAATTTTTTTTTTTTTTTTGTGATTTTTGAAAATTTTTCTGAAGTTTACTTTGTTTTTTGTGATTGAAATTTTTTTTGAAGTTTCAATGAGATTACTTTGTTAACATTTTTGAAAATTTTGCAAGAAATAAATACCTTGAAAGCTTGTTTTAGAAGTGTTTGGAATCGAAATCTGAGATGAAATGATGAATGGATCCGAGATGTTGCAGAAACAATCACATCAAGAGAAGGGAAGATGCGAGAGAAAAGATTTGCTTGCTAGTTTTGCGAGAGGGAATGTGCAAGAAGGGAAGAAGCAATCGAACCAAGAAAATGAATCAAAATCGATTGTGTTTTGAATGTAGTGAGATGGAAGATTTGAATGGGGGAGAGGAGGGGATACTTGTGTTTCGATTTGAATGGGGAGGATAAAAATGATTTTTCCTGTTTATATAAATGGTGTGAAAAAAAATGGTGGTGTGAAAAATAAAGCAGATAATATGAGAGAGTTAAATGGTGTGAGAAAAAAATTTTGTGGTGTGGAGTAGTTGTTGCCATCTTTGTAATCACTTTCCTATTTTCCCCTACTCTTTTCTCTCCCTCGCAAATTCTTACACTCTCTATAACCTCTCTCCTCACTCCTCATCTTCCCCTTCTATTTTCTCTCTTGCACACACTATGCTTGGCGATTACAGTCCCTTCAACGGTATTCTCATAGTTTAGTGCCTTGAATTTTATTTTATTTTGAAAAGCAAGTGTGCTGCCGGTGAGTATAAAACCCAATAAATGAGGAAATAAACCACCATGGCCTTAACCATCAAACCAGATTACCGTTGGCAATTATAATTGGTTTAGAACCAAATATATTTTTGTAAGATAAATTGACAAACATCATTAAAAAAAAATGAGAGGGTAAAATTTCTTTTTAAAAATTTAGAAGAAATTTGTTAGTCAAATTGATTGAATAGACGATCATCGGTGCTAAATTGAAATACAAAAGTTAATGGAAATTAAAAAAGAATAGCAATAAATTATGAGAGTCAAATGAGAAATAACTTTTTTAAAACAAATGTTAATTAAAGTATCTCCATTCAGATCCAGCAAATTGGTAAATAACTATGCTAGTAAGAGCAAATGGGTTGTGGTTTATTTATATCTTTTAAGCCGGACATTTTTCGTGATCGATCAATAACTCTGACATTGCAAAGAATTTGTTTATTCAATTGTCTATTAATAAAATAAAATAAAACAAAATAAAATAAAAACTCCCTGACATACCTGTTGTATTTTGATCCATAAGTCTATCAGATTACCGATAAAGTAATTCCAATAAATTGGAAAAGTGTCACACATTCAATGACGACATCCCAACCCCAACAATGGATTTAGGAATAATTAATCACTACATTATCATCTATATAGTATAATAATTATTTCCCCAAATGAACAGTGCAAGTAGGGGTGGGCACACAATGAGATGAATTTCATCTCTGTCTTATTCCGTTATTTCGGGATTGGAATAAGATCGCAACGGGATAGACCTCATCCCGACCTTGTCCCATCCCAAACGGGTTTGGAACGGGATATGGTGAGCATGTACTAAATAGTTTTTCAATGAAGAATAACAATTTTTTTTTTAAATCTCACATTGCTCGCACACCAATAATGCATAATTTATATACATATAACTTTCATTGTAACAATATAAAATTTCATCTCGCATTATCTCTAATTGTATCTTGTATGAATGATATAAATTCTTAAGTTGTCTTAATATAAATTCAAAAATGAAAATACATTTTTCATTGACCAAATTTCCAAATATATAACTCATAATGCAAAACTAAACCAAATCATCATTGTCTTTATTTTCTACAAGAATAATTTTCCTATAACTAATCTAAAATGTAAAAAAACAATAAATTTTCATGGATTCTATTTAACCAAAAATATTCAAACCGAAGATTCTATCTAAACAAATAAACCAAATCAAGCAAGATTTAAAACATAGATATTTTGATTTAATTTCAACATATTCTAAACTTTTGTTTAGAATAGTAGTTTAATTAAAATTAATAATAATAATTAATGATATACTAAACCGTCCTTTAATTTGCACCGTACGCGTGTCATAATAATCTCATCAGCAGAGCAAAGCGGGCCTTATTGCCCACCTAATCTGACAAAGCCCAAACAACACTAACCCATTGGTTCCGACTGAAAAACATATCCCAGAGTATAAGTCGTGCATGAAAATTTTCTTCCATGGACAATACTCTGAAGAAAAAAAAACATCACCCACAGATCTTGAAGCACAAGTTGTGTAGGGAAACTCTTATATATATATGACTCCCAAACATTTTCAAACAATGCCCAGCCCAACGATTCGTTTATTTGAAAATTAAAAAAAAAACTATTTTCAATGGCAAATTTCAATGCCCAGCCCAACATTTTCTATCGTTTTTTTTAATGCCCTCGTTTGTCCAACATGTGCAAAAATCTGTAATCAGTGATTTTCAAATTTATTTCCGATTCGTTTTGGATCCCAGCCCAGCCCAACGATTGCTCCGCCTCCCAGCCCAATACTGTTCTAAAGTGGGCTAACTTGGCATAGGCTGTGACTTCACAACCCACCAAAAAGAGGAAACCAAATGTGGGCCTGGCTGCAAGGCGCGTGCGTGCCAAAGTGGTATCATAGCTGCTGGCCGTGCAGTAGTGGAAGGACACTAGGAGCAAAAGTAAGCTGCAAGTCATCTCTCATTTCATCACTTTAGCCAGTCTTGTAGTTCACTACTCTTTTTTCTAGTAATTTGCCTTTTCAATGCTTTCTACATTCAAGCCCAGTGTAGAGACTATAAAAAGGAGCTATATTTTGTGTGTTTCTTATGTACTTTCTTGTACTAGTATGGAGACTAGTATAAGATGTTTATGGACTCTCATCCTTGTTGTTGCAATGGTTTTATGCCCATTACGGATTAATGGGTTGAGCGATGATGAAACTAAACATGGCGTGGTAGAAGGGAGAGTTACTTCATATAGTGTGATTGATAGTAATAACAAAAATGACACTGATGGTAATACCACTACTACTTTGTATAGTGGTGATGGCGGAGAAGGAAATGGTGGTGTTACAAACTCTATGGTTGGATTACTAGGAAAAAACTATAGACATAAAAGAGGCCGAAATGGTGGTGGTGGTGGTGGAGGTTTTGGATGTGGATGGGGAGGCGGCGGGGGTGGAGGTGGAGGTGGAGGTGAAGGTGGAGGTGGAGGTGGAGGTGGCGTTGTTTGGGGTTGGGGAGTCGGCGGAGGTGGTGGTGGTGGTAGCAGGGGATTTCCTGGATGGGGTTGGGGATGTGGTGGTGGAGGAGGGAGGAGGAAATCAAGTGGGAGGAGGAGGAGAGGGCATCATCATCACAAGCACAAGAGAAGAGTAGTAGCGAGGAACACTAGAGTGTACAAGCTAGGAGAGTATGCACATTGCTTGATTAAAGGGCCTTGCATGGGCTTAAAACTGGACTGTCCTCTTCACTGTAGTGGGCCTTGCTTTTATGATTGCAAAAACATGTGTAAGGCCCATTGTAGAAGACATATACGACTCTGACTTTGTTTGAAATTAGTGAGAAGTGTTTCTATGATTTAATTAGTGCTAAAGTGTTGTAAAATAAATAAATAAATAAAATAATCAACAATCCAATTTAAATAAAGAAAAATGCTCAGATTGGTATTATGAAAGGTGATGTCAAAATAGAGATAAAAATTTTCATTCTAAATAAAAGAATTGGCCAATTGATAATTTTACAATAAATCTGAAGTGGGCGAAGTCATTCAACAAATGCAGACCAATCGCTAATACTAATGGACAAGTTTAGCTAAGAAAGTGACAATGTACTGAGACCAAGGATTGTGATTTCGTTTTTCGAGTTAATTTCGGTCTACACATTTTAAGAAATATTTTATTGTGTAGAAAATAAAATGTAAAATTTTCGAGTATACATGAATATATATATATATATATATATATATATATATATATATATATATATATATATATATATATATTGAATTTTTAGGATATATGAAATATGTGATAAAAATTAAGATGCAAGGGAATTTTTAGTATCCCAATGAACTAAAAAATAAAGAGCTTCTCTCACAAAGATCAGGCAAATGTAGGACTACCTGTGGAACGGGGTACAAGGTTGTTATGACGAAAAGAAAAACAAAAGTGGTAACGATCAATGAACGTGATTTCTTGAAAATTGTTGAAATTTTCTCCGGAGGAAAAAAATAAAATTTTCAATTTATTATTTTAAAAGGATTTCTTTGAAAAATGAAATAAATTTGTATATTTTGACACGATAATGTTATTTTAGTAAAAAAAATTTCAATTTGAATAATTCTTATGTAATATGTAGTTTTTATGACATTGTAAGTTGTGTAAGATTTTTTATGTAGTATTTAAATATTTTAAATATATAATTTTTTTTTAATTCGAAATTATAATCAAAATTGTTACATTTTTTTACACAAAATACTTTTTAAAATAAGGAATCGAAATCACAATCCTTGGTAACGATGTTGTATATCCCCAAAGTCCAAGACTACTACTACTCACTGCTCCCTTACCCTATCTAGCCTTTTTAGAGTTCTTATTGTGTTCATCTTCTCCTCTAGCCTATCTATCTTACAATTCAGATATGCCTTTTTGTTTGTCCTACGTGGCATGAGGAAGTTTATCTCTGATGGTCACCACTTAAGTGAAAAATTTAAACTCCCGACTCTTAACCTCATACTCTCTCAAACTCTCCCTCATCCCGTACCTCTACTCCAAATCAACCCACCTCTCCACCTCTACATCTTCAAGTCTCAGTCTCTACATCTTCTTTGCATGGCTTCGTCTTTCACAATCACAACACCTCTCCACCTCTGCTTCTCCATCTTCTCCTCTCTTTGCGTAAAGGAGTGGTTGGCTGCGTGAAGGAGAGTAGAAGAACAAAGCTTCTCTTCATGAAGGAGGATCTGTCATCTGATTCTGGTAATCAACTCCTCAATCTCTCATTTCTTCTTGATTTCTAGCTTCAATGGGGTTTCCTCTTCAATGTATTCTCCATTAAAAACTCCAGTTCTTCTTCTTCTTTGACTTCTTCATTTTCTATTTAAAGGCCTCTGCTAACTCGCCTCAATTACTGGATGCACCATATATGTTTGACAAAATTCCTCTTTGAACAAACACTGTTTGTAGAAATTGTTTGAAAAATTATTTGATTTCTTCTTTCTTCTAAAGTTAAAACTTCTCTTCGTGAAGGAGGATCTTTTGCTCCGGATTAGGTAAAGAGTGCCAGAGAAGACATCGAGGATCTGTCATCTGATTCTGGTAATCAACTCCTCAATCTCTCATTTCTTCTTGATTTCTAGCTTCAATGGGGTTTCCTCTTCAATGTATTCTCCATTAAAAACTCCAGTTCTTCTTCTTCTTTGACTTCTTCATTTTCTATTTAAAGGCCTCTGCTAACTCGCCTCCACTATTGGATGCACCATATCTGTTTAATGAAATTCCTCTTTGAACAAACACTGTTTGTAGAAATTGTTTGAAAAATTATTTGATTTCTTCTTTCTTCTAAATTTAAAATGAATAGAGTTGGGTTTTAGTAACTTATAGATGATGCATTTATATATTTTGGAGTAACATTGTTGAATGGTGTTTTTGTCTTTGAATTGATTAAGAACTTAGTCTCTTCAGAAAACCTTGGAAGCTAAAACATGTCAGGGAGTTGTATGGAGAAATTTCATTTCCAGTTTGAAAATCCAAGGTTTATGAGAACTGAATTCACTTCAATATTCTTCTTTGTGACATTTTCTAACTCTGTACTATCAATTTAAGAAGCTCTGATAGTCCAATCTATTAAAAAAGTGGTTCAGTATTAAGAGCAAAGTAGAGCATTTTCATGTAGATGAAGTTGATTGGGGATAGCATTATTATTCTAGCATTGTTAATTACCATCGTGAATTGGTTTGTTTGCATTGGTTGTTAAGGTATTAGTAGTTTGATTGTTGCATCTAATAGTCATTTATGAATACATAGACACTAGCTAATGCCTGAAAATCTAATGTGCAGGTGGTTCAATATTAAGAGCAAGTAGAGCATTTTCATGTAGATGAAATTAATTGGAGATAGCAATATTATTCTGGCATTGTTAATTATCATTGTGAATTGGTTTGATTGATTTGGTTGTAAAGGTATTAGTAGTCTGATTGTTGCATCTAACAGTCATTTATGAGTTCAAAAAATCAAAACTTAAAAAAAGAGAAACCTTGATTCATCAATTTCAAGTTTTCTTCTTTTTTGAAGTTGTATTTACACTGTGAATGAGAAGTAAATTGGTTGTGGTATTTTGTTGGAATGTGAGTTAGAGGAAGAAGTGAATTGATAATGGCAAAATTAAGAGAGAGAGGAAATGTTAATGGTGACTGGGTTAAGTATTGGATACTTGGTTGTTCCGGAGACAATTTGGGTTTAACAGACTGTGATACTACTGAATTATCAATTCGAAATATGAAAAAAGATCAATTATTAGGAGAAAATTTAGGTTGGATAGACCAACTTCAAGGGAGGAGTGTGGCGGATATCAAGAACAACACACAGATGATGAAAGGAATGGTTTTTCTCCTGTCTAAGAGTAATGATTTGCTGTAATTTAAAAAATGTTACCGTGCTATGGGGGCATGGATTTTTTTTCAAGAAGCTTCAGGATTATTAGTTGAGTCAAATTTGCCTTCACATGTATGAATGGTTGATACTATTTTTAGTTGAGAATGCCTGCTTTCGAAAAATCAGAACTTGATAAAGAGAAACCTTGGTTCATCGAGTTTCATTTACACTGTGAAGGAGAAAGAAATTGATTGTGGTTTTTGTTGAAAATGTGACTTAGTGGGACTCATAACTACACTTATTGGAAGAAGTAAAGTGATAATAGAAAACCCAAGAAATATTATAGCAGGTGAGGTTATGACTTATGAGTATGGGTATAATGGACTCTGATGTTAATTGTTGGGGAACAATTCAAGTAGGATAAACAAACTAAATATATGAGGATCATGGGATATAATCAGTAAGGGAGTGTGTCAGATGTCTAGAACTTAGCATGCAGATAATATGAGGATCATGGGATATAATCATTGAAGTAAGATAATCAAACAAGTGAACAATTTTGCTCCTATGTATGACTAAGGGGGTGTTTGTTTCCACATGCGAATGAGACATTATGCCTGGTTATTAAGAAGAAAATGGCAGTATTGTCTGACAGGATTTTTTTTATGCAAAAGTTGATTGTTATGTTTGTGGCAGAACTTAAGTGAAACTTTCAAACCCCCGATGCTTTCCTCACTCTCTCCAATTCTCCTCTCTTCCTCTGCGATTCCAATTCTCTAGCCTGCTTCTCCCCAGATTCTTCATGCTCCAATAGCCAAAGGGAGAAGAAGGGTCTTTCTTCTTCTCGATTCCTTCTCTCCTCTCCCTCTTTGTTCTCCTCCTTATACTCTGAGATCGTCTTCTTCAAATACCCATTGAAACCCAAACCACAAATTTCCAAAACCTGTAAGAGAAGATGAAGCTCACTGTAATGACCGCCGACAAACAATTCATCACACTCGACGTCGATCCAGATGAATCTGTAAGCAACTCCATCAAACCCCCTTTTCTCAAAACCCTAAATTTTCAACTTTTATGTGTTTTAATGACATTGTATGCTATGTTCTAATGGGTTTATATTGTGGTTCTTGATTAGTTTTCTTTCAAATTTGATACATATACAGCTTGGTGGAAAAGTCTATTGGAAGATTTGTTGATGAGAAGATATTGTGTTTCTAAGGTAAAATGTAGGTTGAGGTTGTAAGGGTTATGGTGGTACAATTGGAGTGTGATTACTAAAGAGTTTGCATCATTAGACATATATCTCAATGTTGATAGCTCTTTTATTTATTCCGATTATGGAAAATGTTGGGTTTGATTGAATGAAAGTGTGCTACTTTATGACATTCTTTTCATTGCTGATGCAGTAGTAGATTGTGGGTGTACTCGGAGTTCAGTAGCGATATTTTGGGACACTTGATGTTAGGGTTGAGTCGGTGAGTGCTAGAGTGGATAATTATTTGTTCAGATGTCGAAGTCTCCCTCACCTGAACCTCAATTGTCATCATCATCTCGGCCAAGGTAAGTTTTAAGCTAATCATGAATTATGTAGATAGAAATGATTCATTGGTATGTTGCAGTGGACACTAATTCGAGTGCTTGAATATGACTCCAGTGTGGTGTGTCAGATTCAGCACAACCCCAAATATGGATTTGGGTACCCGGTACTACAATATGCTTAGTTTGGACAAAAATACCAAGTGATGTGGTGAATAGGACAGGACATCCTATATTGTGTCAAACACTTATTGATAAGCTATATATAATTGAGATCATATATTCCTTGAAGAAATTTCAATTATGGAAGGAAAAAACGGAAATATGCAACAACGTCAAATTAGTATCATAGAATGAAATCCTCGAAAATAAAATCTCAAGTGTCACACAGCATCAATGTTGTGGTAGGTGGATACAATTATGCCACTGTTTTGAAGAAGTCCATTTGGGCTTCTTTGGTTATTGAATCTCAATCACTGCCAGTTGGTTTTATTGCTTTACATCATACAGGGAGCTTCATCACAGCACATTTATTTAAGAAACCGAATTATATACTAGATGATCAAATATTTTGAACTGCTATTTATCATAAGTTTAAAGTGATCTTACTCCAATGGAATTAAATGATGAGTTTCTAATCATGATTAAGTATGTCTATCAGGGAATTAAATGGACCTGCAGGAATGGATGATCAAGAAAATACGATGGCGACAGTTGCTCAATTCGTTGAGCAGCTACATACTAACATGTCTTCACCAGCTGAGAAGGATCTCATTACAACACGTTTATTGGGTATTGCCAAGGCAAGAAAAAGACGCAAGGTTACTTAATAGGTTCTCACACCCAAGCACTTGGATTGTTTTGGGGTGACAGCTTTGAAGCAAGTCTGTTCTTTCTGTGAGTCCTATCTCATACCATCATTTTTTTGTTAGTTGGTATCCATTTTGTTTTCTATTGATAATGATTGCTCTGTTACTAAGAAGACTATGCATGAAAGACATTATATGCTATGTTTGACAGCTGGTTAATTAAATAGAAACAAAGTTCTATTTGAGGCGGTGTTGGGCGGCTACAAACAAGTATAAATAGGTGCATAAAACAGAGTTTTATTCATAGTGTTTTCAGAGAAGCTGTTGCGTGAATAAGCAACAGAGAACATAGTATTCTCTTTGGTGTTTGGTGCGGCTGTGTGCGCGTGGATGGTGACTTTGTGTCTGATTCTTTGGGCGCGATTTTGTGCAACAAAGTGTGACGCATGGTTGCGATATCGACTCAGTTTTGTCGATTGAAAAGGTAGAAGAAGTTGAAGGAGTTTTTGGGTTAATTTGCTGTGAAGTAACCCGTGTTATTTACTCCTTGTATTACTCAAGCTTTGGGCAAAAAGCTTGAGAAGTTACTGTATTTTTTCTTATTTGATTAATGGATTCGCTCGGTTTTGACCCGTGATTTTTCCCTTCACATTGAAGGATATTCCACGTAAATCTTGGTGTCTTGTTTATTATTGCTTTAAATTATTTCCTTGTTATTATTTTATTGGTATTTGTCCCAACACCTCCATCATTTCTTATCATGTAATGGGGGTTTAGCTTACGCTATTTGGAGGGAAGATAAGAGTACCACGCGCTGGAGAGGTGGGAGCAGCACTAATTGATTTCGATCCGGATCTCGTTGGAGTCCCTCTAGTGGTTATTTCAGCAAGGTTTGATGCGTGCATGGTCTATAGGTACTGCTCGGTTGATTTTTCATATCTTGCTCATTAATGACTTTTGTTTTGCTTTCTCTTTACATCAGGACATCTGAACAAGAGGCAAAATCTTTTATGTTTTTTTTTTTTTTTATATCTCCTCTGTTGCACCTTTGGAGAAATCGGAAAAAATATGATATGGTAGCAAAACAAGTAAACTAAAGTTGATATCAGAACAGGAGATAATAGTCCTCTTAACAGAACATTGGAAATAATTTTTCTATCTCTTCATTCTCAATTTTTTCCTCTACTTCTCTATTAAACACAAGACAGAAGCAATAACCCCAGACCCTAACCCCCCTCTTCTCTTCTCTGTAAACCAAATACCTAAACCTCCTTCACGATGCCCCTCGACAAAGGCATCCTCAATTCATTAGATACTGGCACTTTAAACCTGGTATATATATGATGAAAAGCAGTCGTTTACTAATCTAAACTAGTTTCGCCAGCATTTTCATCGTTCTCATTCAACTATTACTGAGGCATTAAGACACATGGTATAGATTTTATTTTTTCTTCTATGTTTTAGTTCGAATTGTTTTCCCTCATAAACCTAAAACCTTCAAGTTTCTTATTCTTTAGAAATATAAGAAAAATATAGAGTTTTGTTGTTTGATTAAAAAAAAGTTGATTTATTATTTTGTGGATTTTGTTTATGTTTTTTTTTCATCCCCGAGATGGAAAGGAAGAGGAGAGGAGAAGCTTTAGAAGCAAAACTGAGAAGATGAAGGCTTGACACACTGAGTACGTCGAAGAAGAACATGATGTTGTTGGTCTTGGACTTGTCATTCTCGTGCAGTGGCGGACTCAGGATTTTTGTCGAGGAGAACGAAATGGCAAATAGGTATTAATTGATAATACTAGTTATCAAGGGGGTTTCAAAAAAAATTTCTAATCGAGTTAGTCATCATCATCATCATCATCAAAGCCCATTCCCGAGATTTTCGGGGTCGGCTACATGAATTTTGGTTCTCCAAGCAATGCGATCTTCCCACATTTCCTCACCTAATCCAAGCTCAATGATATCTTCATTCACCGTCTTCATCCAAGTTTTCAACGGTCGTCCCCTCCGTCTACACCCTCCATTAACTTGCCAATCTAAACATTTTCTAATTGGCGCCGTGCTCGGTCTCCTCCGCACATGACCAAACCAAGTTAAACGTCTTTCTCTAATTTTTTCCTCTATGGGCGCTACACCTAAGTATCTCCTAATTCTTTCATTTCTAATCTTATCCTTACGAGTTTTACCACACATCCACCTTAACATACGCATTTCTGCTACTGCCACCTTAACATACGCATTTCTAATCGAGTTAGTAACTAATAAAAAAAAAAATTCAACTATCAAAAAAACATTGCATATACCAAATTGAATTCAATGTAGTCCAATTTTAAGCCAATAATAAAGTCACAATATCGATAACCATAGCAAGAGGCAAACGAATGTAATAACCAGAATATGTAACTAAAATCACAAAATAATTAGAATACGTATCAAGTTGAAGCTAAAAAAATTTGAAGTTTGCGAACATAATATGATCCTAATACAATTTCATAAAAAAAAATGGTTTATATGAGGCTCAAATTTTGTACAAGTCGGCTAATGGTATATATTTTTATTGAATTCTATAGTTATTATTTTAGATATTAATTTCAAATATATATTTTTTGTTGGAGGTTTTATACCACTTGTGAATAAACAATTCATTTCTTTAATTTTTACAATTACATAAAATTGCGATAAAAAAAAATAGGGGCGGAGCCAGCATTGCAAATAAAGGGGGCAAACAATACATAACTATTAACGAAAGTACTAAGAAACTGGGTTTTTACAACCATATATTGCAATCAGGGTGACATGGCGTGATCGTGAAAGAATGATGATTAATTCAACTATACAAACAATATACATGACATGATTAATTCAATTGTAGCTAGCTAATTAAGAGCTTCCATTTCTGACTTGGAGAAAACAGAAGCATGCATGGTGGTATAAGATGAGAGTTGGCAAGGAGCAAACATCTGGTTTTCTTTTTGGCTTTGAGGCAGCAGGATGGTATAATTCAAGTCCAAGGAGTAGTAGCAGCAGCAGCTGGACTGGACTGGACTGGAATCCTCCTTCCTCTTCTTCTCCTGTTTTATTTGTCCGTCTGTCTCTTATTCTCTAAAACTCACTCCTGAGTCAGAGCCTCCGAGGATTACACTTACACAACCAACCCACTCACTTTTATCTTTTTATTTTTGTTTGTCTTCTCGGAAGAGAAATATATGTTCTAGGAAGCCAACGATACAATCAAAATGTTATCGACCATTCACTCCCGAACATTGATTTTTTCCTTTTAAGTTCAATACAATGTGCAGAGGATTAAACTTAACATTCAAGAGTCCATGGTTTTTTTTTTTGTTTTTTTTTTTGAGGTTTAATTATTTTGGAGTGAAGCTAGGGGTCCAGGTTTTGCAATCAGGTTATGCAACCAGGATGATGTGGCATCATCAGAGAAATTTTTTACAACCTCGAGATACACATAAACATTTTGAGGATTTCATCATTCCTTTGAGATCACGCCACGTCACCCTGGTTGCAAAATCCTGGTTTCCTAGCATTTTCATTTTTTTTAGGGAATAGTTTGTCATCTAATCTAATTTAAAAATATGGTATTTTAAATCTTTTCTAATAAGTAAATACATGTTCCCCTCCCCCTCACCCCCATTTAAAAAAAATGGCATAAAAAACCTTTATTACCCTGCGAACGACCTATGAAGAGTATGATAACTCAAAAATTTATTTGGGAGGAAAAGATGAGATCTCATAAATCATACTCTCTAATGAGATATTCTCGAGGATTCTTTGAATATCTAATGTTAGGACTAGGGGTGGGCACAGGACGCGATGGACTTCATCCCTATCCCATCCTTCGAGATCGGGATGAAAGGAACATGTATTAAATTTTAGATTGAAAATTTAACATGTAAGATTGAAAATTTTAGATTTGCCAAACACACAATTCTAAGAACAAATATATAACTTTAAGCAATTGATTATTATTTTTCCATTTAATTAGTTTTTACTCTTTTTTTTAGAACCATTGTTGAAGATAGTCATTTTTTTGTACATTGCTAACGAAAATGATCATTTAGTTTGTCATTTAAAAACTACGAGAAACACACATTGTTGTTGTAAAGAGTTAGGAAGAGGAAAAAAAGAAGGGAGATGGTTTGAGTTAGATTCATTATTTAGGTGAGTCAAATGAAAGCTTTTAAGAATAAAATAACCATGTCAATATATAAAATAAAATAGTCATGTCAACAAATAGTTTCATTGTTTCATACTACATAGTTCATACTAAATATTAAAAAAATCGGCTCGAGACGGGATGAGCGGGATTGAAAATCTTCATCCCGATCTCATCCCATTCTTGATCAGGACGGGATGAGATTGATCAATTCCAATAGGACCATAAAAAATCGGGATGGGATTGGGATCGCGTGATGGGATGGGATGCCCACCCCTAGTTAGGACCAAGGATTGTGATTTCGCGAAATTATACGAAAGTTCATCTAAATTTTCGTTTTTTTGAAATTACGAAAAGAAAAAAAGGTGAAAGAAAAAATTACATTTTTCAAGGGTTTTTTCGAGAAATTTCGAGATTTTTTTAGTAAATTTCGTTTTTTGGGTATAAATACAAAAATTAGCTACTAAAAATTATATTTTTTTCGAAGATTTTTTTGAAAAACTTCAGGATTTTTTTGAAAAATTTTGAGTTTTTTTCTTTCTAATTATCATTTATTATAATTATCTATTGATTTTTGAAACTAACCCCTAATTTCCTAATTATCACTTCTTTTGCTTATATATAGATTTTTTAAACCACGCACTGATTTTCTAATTATTGGTATTTTGGTTTCATTCAATGTGTTTAATACATTTACTTACATATTATTTTTTCACATATTTAATATACCCTCAAAATTCATTATATATTTTATGTATCATCGAAATTTTTACATTTTTTATTTACATAGCAAAATATTTCTTAAAATCAGGAGACCAAAATAAACTCGAAAAACGAGATCACAATCCTTGATTAGGACTAAGCATTCAAAATAAATAAAACTCGTGATTTATACAATTATTTGAAAATCACTCATATGACGTCATGAAGTCATGAACCTTGAATATTTAATGCCATTTATATGGTGGTGTTAATCACGTTGAAATCTAGCAAAAAGATTTTCATGCCATTTATATAGTGGTGTTAATCAGAAGTGGAAAAATGCAAAAAAAGAAGTTGACGGTGGTGTTTTCAAGCCCCCCTTTTTATCAGCCAACTATAAGTTTTATTATATACATCAAAGTATCTAGTATTTTTGTTCAACACTACATTCACCTTCATTGACAGTTCTAGAACCGCTAGACCTACATTACATGCAATATTACCCAAAATTACTACTGAAAAAATATATAAAGATCATTGGGTCATACGGGTTCACCACAATAATTACAACCCATCCCTTTCGCCAATTTAGCTCTTAATACGGGATCATTCAAATCAGGTTTATTTGTTATTAGGATAGGTGAATTCCTATAGATCCATCCCCCGAAGGAACCGGACATGATAATTTTTCATCATCCGACCTTATAAATTCGTAAAGGATTTTATTCTAACAAACCCAATCCAACAATATACACGGATTCCTTGTAAAATTGCGATTCTCAGGGGACATTCTACTTTTCATTCACCACCTCACTTATATCATATAGGCATGCAAAGTTTACATTTTTGTATCCATGTTGTCTACATACTTGAAATGGTTGCCTATACTCTTAAGTCTGATTACAGTATCAGAAATCACACTTAATACTCTTATGGGAATACAAGTTTGCCAAATCAAACATCCACTTCCCACACCTTCACCTCTGTTTTCTTTGAAACATGACCAATTGGTTCTTCCATGTCAGCAAATGCTTAAATAACTTGCCTTTCAGCTTTCAGAATCAGTCGAGATATCAATTCTTTTTCATTCCCATCCAGTTGCGCAGCTTCAATATCAGCTTGATTCTCACATAGTACTTTTTTTTTCCATTTGCCATCAATGCATCAGCTATGTCCAAGAAATTTTTCTTCGTTTCTTCTGAAAACAGAGCCTGCAGTGCAAAGGTTAACATAAATCACAAAGTAGTCTTAATAAATAGCTTCTCAAAAATAAAAATGAATGTGCACCATTGAATATCGGAATAAACATGACTAATATTGTGTTCTAATAAATAAAAGATGATTCTACAAGCACACATTAGCTTGCGATTCTACAAGATCTATAGACAATTACCTTGTAATAACAATAGGTACTCCCGATTCAGTTGCATGAATGTGCAACTTTTACTTTAGTAGTCATACCACCTCTTTCCACTCTCGATTTCTCTCCAAATGTGATCAATCCTCCATGTTTCTCTTTAGTATATGGTAATTATTAGTTCAGATGCGGCTCATTAAGAGAACCAGTGTATAGGCCTTCCACATCGCTCAAGAGAATAAGAAGATCAACTTTATTCAACTCCGAACCAAAAGAGTTGTCAAGCTGTCATTGACTCAGAAAAATCATGCAAGTAATGCTCGTAATCAGAAACGAACAATATTTTAAAAGAAATGCACAATGAAATCAGAGGCACGTTACTGTAGGCACAAACCCAAATAGGGTTTGAAATATCCTTGATTGGAGATCTGATGCTTGCTTACTGTAATTTTGTTGAACTACAACTACTGTGTTTCCCAAGTTCTTTTATTACTTTTATAATATCGAACTTTTGTAATGCTTTTTAATCCATGAATGATGAATAAAAAGCAAACGAGTTAATCATGTATTGTTTTTTAATCCATGGCGATGAAAATATGCAGCTAAGCACATGTAAAAGTGTATGACGTGTTACCTGTTTCGCATATCCGAATGAACACTGAGCTATCCTCACCCAATTGGATAATAATCAAACACGAATTCGAAACTATCCATCTAAAAACAAAACATGACCTAACTTTTTATATTATTTGACCCCCCAAAAAATAGTTTAAGAAAAGTCACATACCAAATCCATGTACAATTCAGCAAGACAAGTGGGAAACAATTTTGAAAACTCTATTTCCGCTTCTTTAAGAAAACTCTATTTCAGAAAAGGCCTATATCAAAACAAATTATGAAAAAATTCTATTAAAAATTTTAATATATAAAAAAAATCAAAACGAATCTTACGAATTCGCGGGCTTTGTCGTTTCAAAATCGGCGTGAAATTGTTGATTTGATTAAGCAAATCATGATTAAGCCTCATAGTCATCCAATTTAACAAATACGTATACATTTGTTAAAATAAAAAAAACTAAGACAGAAATAAAGTTACATAAACATAAAGAAAATAAATTACCAGATTGCAATACGTGAATGCGAGGTTTTGAATACTCATTTCCAAAATACACAATGGTTTTTGGGTCGTGCCCATTTGAGAGTTGATTTTCTCTAAAATAATAGTAGTCATGCAATAATTAAAAATGAACAGCTTATCGAAATCACTAAGACCATGAGATTTAATGTTTATATAGTAATCATTGAAATCGTCACTTAATGAATCAAGTAAAACATTTTGTCTCTCTCTATAACTGTTTGTAGCTAGCACTCTAAAAAAATTGAAGAAAGAGAACGAAGAAGGAGAGCAAAGAAGAGAGAATCAAAATTTGAGAAGAAAATTAAAATGAAGGAGAGCAAAGAAGAGAAAATCAAAATCTTTAGCTAGCAACTTTGCAGTCTGTATCTATGAGCAAAGAAGAAATAATCAAAATTTGAGAGAATCAAAATGAAGAAGAAGAGCAAAGAGAAAATCACAATCTGAAAAGTGCACGTTCTCTGATACCACTTGTTGACGCACGCGTTCAACAATTGGTATCAAAGAATCCCTAACAATTGGTATCAGAGAAGTGCACGTGTTCTGATAACATTTGTTTGATGGTATGTATCAAAGAAGTGCACGTGTTCTAGTAGAGAAGTCTACGTGCCTTGATACCACTTTTTGGCGCACGCGCTCAACAATTGGTATAAAAAAAGCCCTAACAATTGGTATTAGAGAAGTGCACGTGCTCTGATACCACTAATTAGAACACGCGCTCAACAATTGGTATCAAATAAGCCCTAACAATTGGTATCAGAGAAACATGACATAACTTTTTATATTATTTAACTAAAAAAAATTAGTTTAAGAAAAGTAACGTACCAAATTCATGTACAATTAAGCAAGATAATGGAAAACAATTTTTAAAATTCATTTCTGCTTCTTCATACACCATGTAAACTTGATTTTAATGGTAAAACAAATATCTCATAAATCTAAACAACTCTTTCCCAATTTTTCCATAAAAATTCTTAGGCGTCTTCAGAAACATTTTGAAGGGTTGTTCATCATACATGCACAATATACATGCGTACTTTTCATGCCACATATGCATTCACAACATTCAAACATTTTTCATATCTAGCTTTATGTAACAATGGCGGAGAAAGTGCTCCAGCATCTAGCTGCAAGAATCGTACCAACTTAACTCAACGACACTCACTCCCTTGTGTTACATATTGTTGGATTTTGCATAAAATTTTACTCTTTATTTAATTATTATTTTTTCAAAAGGTACTTCATTTCATAGTTATTTACTAGCAAAAACAATCCATCAGATATCACTTTTGTGGATCAATGTTTTCATTTTTTTTCTTTTCATGTATAAATAATCCATCACTACAAAAATATCAAAATACCACCAATTCTTGTTTAGGTACGAGATAATATTCGTTATTATAAACTCAAGTCTTAACATTTTTAAAAGACATTCAACACATAATTTTATGAAGTGTTTGACCTTTTTAGAATGTCAGTGGATTCTAACAATGTCATTTATTGTTTCCCCCTAACATGTTATATTATTATCCAATCTTTGAAGAATGTTCCCATTAATTTTTCCTTTTATCTTGAAATGTCTAATTTTATTTGGAAATTGTCAAAGTTAAAACTAAGGTTTACCTTCATATTTCATCAACGTTAATATTTTTGTTCTTATAATTTCAACCTTATTTTTGTTTGCTGAATTATTGGTTTTATTTGCATATCACATAGATACTCATTCATTATAGATGAACAAGATTCAATTTTACATTATTTGAAGGAAAAGCGTTCCGATCCGAGTAAGGGATTTTATTCATTCAAGCAACTAAGCAAGTATCCACCTGGTCCAGGGGAATTTGCTTTCCCAGTATATAGTCGAAAGACAAGGGAAAGAAGGAAGACAGTTACACAAACATTTCTTAAAGAGTATGTTGTTGTTAGGTAGAGGTAGTAGATGTGAACTTTATAACTTGCCCATCCATCCCCAAGTGGCTCGCTTGATTTGGTCGGATAAGAACTTCGTCATCTTCAACCGATTCGAAAGGCATATTGAGAATTGTAGTGCGTCGGAACTGTTTGCCCTCGATGCAAGCAACAAACATATTTTTCATGACAACATGAAAAAATTATGAAAAGATTGATAAGTGTTGTTGGTAATCTGATAGAGCACAAAATCCCTTTATCGGATCATATCCCTCCCAGCGATGTTGTTTCATCGCAATTGATTCATTCGATCCCCAATTTATTTCATTTGGCCATGTTAACATTTAAAGGAAATGCAAAGGTATGAAGAAGAAAAAAAAGGGAAAGCTTGTTTTCATATTTTCTTTTATTTGTATTGAATTAATTTTGTAATTGTTGATTTCAGTTAAATCAGATAATCTCAATTACAACTGCTTGTGTCATATGGTTGAGAATTTGATGAAGAAGTTCAATTTGGATAGAAATTCAGCATCTCCTTTTCTAAGCGATTTCTTGAAAGAGTTGTCGAAAAAAACAATGAATCAAATAGTTTGCAGAATATTAGTTAAGTTTTCTTATATCATGTGTTCATTTTTACATTTTTCTTATTAGTTCTTACTAAATTTATGGTATTTTAGGGATGTTGGATTCCTTCAATACCATCCGGCATTATGGTTAAAATGAATCTTACAAATTCGGGGGATTTTGTCGTTTCAAAATCTTTGTAAAATTGTTGATTTTATAAAACAAATAATGATAAAGCTTCATAGACATCCAATCTAACAAATTTCCAAGATGGACATGATTACGCTGGAAATCACGTGATTGTGTTGAAAAAAACACGTATACATTTGTTACAATAGCAAAAAAAAAAAAAGACAGAAATAAAGTTACAAAAACATAAAAAAAATAAATTACCAGATTGCCATACGTGAATTATTATTTTACTCTTTATTTAATTATTATTTTTCAAAAGGTACTCCATTTCATAGTTATTTACTAGCAAAAACAATCCATCAGAGATCACTTTTGTGGATCAATGTTTTCATTTTTTTTCTTTTCATCTATAAATAATCCATCACTACAAAAATATCAAAATACCACCAATTCTTGTTTAGGTACGAGATAATCTTCGTTATTATAAACTCAAGTCTTAACATTTTTAAGAGACATTCAACACATAATTTTATGAAGTGTTTGACCTTTTTAGAATGTCAGTGGATTCTAACAATGTCATTTATTGTTTCACCATAACATGTTATATTATTATCCAATCTTTGAAGAATGTTCCCATTAATTTTTCCTTTTATCTTGCAAATGTCTAATTTTATTTGGAAATTGTCAAAGTTAAAACTAAGGTTTACCTTCATATTTCATCAACGTTAATATTTTTGTTCTTATAATTTCAACCTTATTTTTGTTTGCTGAATTATTGGTTTTCTTTGCATATCACATAGATACTCATTCATTATGGATGAACAAGATTCAATTTTACATTATTAGAAGAGAAAGCGTTCTGATCCGAGTAAGGGATTTTATTAATTCAAGCGACTAAGCCAGTATCCACCTGGTCCAGGGGAATTTGCTTTCCCAGTATCTATAGTCGAAAGACAAGGGAAAGAAGGAAGACAGTTACACAATCATTTCTTAAACAGTATGTTGTTGTTAGGTAGAGGTAGTAGATGTGAACTTTATAACTTGCCCATCCATCCCCAAGTGGCTCGCTTGATTTGGTCGGATAAGAAATTCGTCATCTTCAACCGATTCGAAAGGCATATTGGGAATTGTAGTGCGTCGAAACTGTTTGCCCTCGATGCAAGCAACAAACATGTTTTTCATGACAACATGAAAAAAATTATGAAAAGATTGATAAGTGTTGTTGGTCATCTGATAGAGCACAAAATCTCTTTATCAGATCATATCCCTCCCAGCGATGTTGTTTTCATCGCAGTTGATTCATTCGATCCCCAACTTATTTCATTTGTCCATGTTAACATTCAAAGGAAATGCAAATGTATGAAGAAGAAAAAAAAGGCAAAGCTTGTTTTCATATTTTATTTTATTTGTATTGAATTAATTTTGTAATTGTTGATTTCAGGTAAATCAGATAATCTCAATTACAACTGCTTGTGTCATATGGTTGAGGATTTGATGAAGAAGTTCAATTTGGATAGAAATTCAGCATCTCTTTTTCTAAGCGATTTCTTGAAAGAGTTGTCGAAAAAAACAATTAATCAATTAATTTGCGGAATATTAGGCAAGTTTTCTTATATCATGTGTTCATTTTTACATTTTTCTTATTAGTTCTTACTAAATTTATGATATTTTAGGGATGTTGGATTCCTTCAAAACCATATGGCATTGTGGTTAAAATGAATCTTAAAAATTCGGGGGATTTTGTCGTTTCAAAATCTTTGTGAAATTTTTGATTTGATAAAACAAATAATGATGAAGCTTCGGAGACATCCAATCTAACAAATTTCCAAGATGGACAAGATTACGCTGGAAATCACGTGATTGTGTTGAAAAAAACACGTATACATTTGTTACAATAGCAAAAAAAAAAAAAAAGACAGAAATAAAGTTACAAAAACATAAAAGAAAATAAATTATCAGATTGCCATACGTGAATTATTATTTTACTCTTTATTTAATTATTATTTTTTCAAAAGGTACTCCATTTAATAGTTATTTACTAGCAAAAACAATCCATCAGAGATCACTTTTGTGGATCAATGTTTTAATTTTTTTTCTTTCCATGTATAAATAATCCATCATTACAAAAATATCAAAATACCACCAATTCTTTTTTAGGTACGAGATAATCTTCGTTATTATAAACTCAAGTCTTAACATTTTTAAGAGACATTCAACACATAATTTTATGAAGTGTTTGACCTTTTTAGAATGTCAGTGGATTCTAACAATGTCATTTATTGTTTCCCCATAACATGTTATATTATTATCCAATCTTTGAAGAATGTTCCCATTAATTTTTCCTTTTATCTTGCAAATGTCTAATTTTATTTGGAAATTGTCAAAGTTAAAACTAAGGTTTACCTTCATATTTCATCAACGTTAATATTTTTGTTCTTATAATTTCAACCTTATTTTTGTTTGCTGAATTATTGGTTTTCTTTGCATATCACATAGATACTCATTTATTATGGATGAACAAGATTCAATTTTACATTATTTGAAGAGAAAGCGTTCTGATTCGAGTAAGGGATTTTATTCATTCAAGCGACTAAGTAAGTATCCACCTGGTTTAGGGGAATTTGCTTTCCCAGTATCTATAGTCGAAAGACAAGGGAAAGAAGGAAGACAGTTACACAATCATTTCTTAAACAGTATGTTGTTGTTAGGTAGAGGTAGTAGATGTGAACTTTATAATTGCCCATCCATCCCCAAGTGGCTCGCTTGATTTGGTCGGATAAGAACTTCGTCATCTTTCAATCGATTCGAAAGCCATATTGGGAATTGTAGTGCGTCGGAATTGTTTGCCCTCGATGCAAGCAACAAACATGCTTTTCATGACAACATGAAAAAAATTATGAAAATATTGATAAGTGTTGTTGGTCATCTGATAGAGTACAAAATTCCTTTATCGGATCATATCCCTCATAGCGATGTTGTTTTCAGTGCAGTTGATTCATTCGATCCCCAACTTATTTCATTTGGCCATGTTAACATTCAAAGGAAATGCAAAGGTATGAAGAAGAAAAAAAAAACAAAGTTTGTTTTCATATTTTCTTTTATTTGTATTGAATTAATTTTGTAATTGTTGATTTCAGGTAAATCAGATAATCTCAATTACAACTGCTTGTGTCATATGGTTGAGGATTTGATGAAGAAGTTCAATTTGGATAGAAATTCAGCATCTCCTTTTCTAAGCGATTTCTTGAAAGAGTTGTCGAAAAAAACAATTAATCAATTAGTTTGCGGAATATTAGGTAAGTTTTCTTATATCATGTGTTCATTTTTACATTTTTCTTATTAGTTCTTACTAAATTTATGATATTTTAGGGATGTTGGATTCCTTCAAAACCATCTGGCATTGTGGTTAAAATGAATCTTAAAAATTCGGGGGATTTTGTCGTTTCAAAATCTTTGTGAAATTTTTGATTTGATAAAACAAATAATGATGAAGCTTCGGAGACATCCAATCTAACAAATTTCCAAGATGGACAAGATTACGCTGGAAATCACGTGATTGTGTTGAAAAAAACACGTATACATTTGTTACAATAGCAAAAAAAAAAAAAAGACAGAAATAAAGTTACAAAAACATAAAAGAAAATAAATTATCAGATTGCCATACGTGAATTATTATTTTACTCTTTATTTAATTATTATTTTTTCAAAAGGTACTCCATTTAATAGTTATTTACTAGCAAAAACAATCCATCAGAGATCACTTTTGTGGATCAATGTTTTAATTTTTTTTCTTTTCATGTATAAATAATCCATCACTACAAAAATATCAAAATACCACCAATTCTTTTTTAGGTACGAGATAATCTTCGTTATTATAAACTCAAGTCTTAACATTTTTATGAGACATTCAACAAATAATTTTATGAAGTGTTTGACCTTTTTAGAATGTCACTGGATTCTAACAATGTCATTTATTGTTTCCCCATAACATGTTATATTATTATCCAATCTTTGAAGAATGTTCCCATTAATTTTTCCTTTTATCTTGCAAATGTCTAATTTTATTTGGAAATTGTTAAAGTTAAAACTAAGGTTTACCTTCATATTTCATCAACGTTAATATTTTTGTTATTATAATTTCAACCTTATTTTTGTTTGCTGAATTATTGGTTTTCTTTGCATATCACATATATACTCATTCATTATGGATGAAAAAGATTCAATTTTACATTATTTGAAGAGAAAGCGTTCTGATCCGAGTAAGGGATTTTATTCATTCAAGCGACTAAGCAAGTATCCACCTGGTCCAGGGGAATTTGCTTTCCCAGTATCTATAGTCGAAAGACAAGGGAAAGAAGGAAAACAGTTATAAAATCATTTCTTAAACAGTATGTTGTTGTTAGGTAGAGGTAGTAGATGTGGACTTTATAATTTGCCCATCCATCCCCAAGTGGCTCGCTTGATTTGGTCGGATAAGAACATCGTCATCTTCAACCGATTCGAAAGCCATATTGGTAATTGTAGTGCGTTGGAACTGTTTGCCCTCGATGCAAGCAACAAACATGCTTTTCATGACAGCATGAAAAAAATTATGAAAAGATTGATAAGTGTTGTTGGTCATCTGATAGAGCACAAAATTCCTTTATCGAATCATATCCCTCTCAGCGATGTTGTTTTCAGCGCAGTTGATTCATTCGATCCCCAACTTATTTCATTTGGCCATGTTAACATTCAAAGGAAATGCAAAGGTATGAAGAAGAAAAAAAAGGCAAAGCTTGTTTTCATATTTTCTTTTATTTGTATTGAATTAATTTTGTAATTGTCGATTTCAGGTAAATCAGATAATCTCAATTACAATTGCTTTTGTCATATGGTTGAGGATTTGATGAAGAAGTTCAATTTGGATAGAAATTCAGCATCTCCTTTCTAAGCGATTTCTTGAAAGAGTTGTCGAAAAAAACCATTAATCAATTAGTTTGCGGGATATTAGGTAAGTTTTCTTATATCATGTGTTCATTTTTACCTTTTTCTTATTAGTTCTTACTAAATTTATGATATTTTAGGTATGTTGGATTCCTTCAAAACCATCCGGCATTGTGGTTAAAATGAATCTTACAAATTCGGGGGATTTTGTCGTTTCAAAATCTTTGTGAAATTTTTGATTCGTTAAAACAAATAATGATGAAGCTTCATAGACATCCAATCTAACAAATTTTCAAGATGGACAAGATTACGCTGGAAATCACGTGATTGTGTTGAAAAAAACACGTATATATTTTTTACAATAGAAACAAAAAAAAAGACAGAAATAAAGTTACAAAAACATAAAAGAAAATAAATTACCAGATTACCATACGTGAATTATTATTTTACTCTTTATTTAATTATTATTTTTTCAAAAGGTACTCCATTTAATAGTTATTTACTAGCAAAAACAATCCATCAGAAATCACTTTTGTTGATCAATGTTTTCATTTTTTTTTTCTTTCCATGTATAAATAATCTATCACTACAAAAATATCAAAATACCACCAATTCTTGTTTAGGTACGAGATAATCGAGATAATCTTCGTTATTATAAACTCAAGTCTTAACATTTTTAAGAGACATTCAACACATAATTTTATGAAGTGTTTGACCTTTTTAGAATGTCAGTGGATTCTAACAATGTCATTTATTGTTTCCCCATAACATATTATATTATTATCCAATCTTTGAAGAATGTTCCCATTAATTTTTTCTTTTATCTTGCAAATGTCTAATTTTATTTGGAAATTCTCAAAGTTAAAACTAAGGTTTACCTTCATATTTCATCAACGTTAATATTTTTGTTCTTATTAGTTTCAACCTTATTTTTGGTTGCTGAATTATTGGTTTTCTTTGCATATCACATAGATACTCATTCATTATGGATGAACAAGATTCAATTGTACATTATTTGAAGATAAAGCGTTCCGATCCGAGTAAGGAATTTTATTCATTCAAGCGACTAAGCCAGTATCCACCTGGTCCAGGGGAATTTGCTTTCCCAGTATCTATAGTCGAAAGACAAGGAAAAGAAGGAAGACAGTTATAAAATCATTTCTTAAACAGTATGTTGTTGTTAGGTAGAGGTAGTAGATGTGAACTTTATAACTTGCTCATCCATCCCCAAGTGGCTCGCTTGATTTGGTCGGATAAGAACTTCGTCATCTTCAACCGATTCGAAAGGCATATTGGGAATTGTAGTGCGTCGGAACTGTTTGCCCTCGATGCAAGCAACAAACATGTTTTTCATTACAATATGAAAAAAATTATGAAAAGATTGATAAGTGTTGTTGGTCATCTGATAGAGCACAAAATCCCTTTATCGGATCATATCCCTCCCAGCGATGTTGTTTTCAGCGCAGTTGATTCATTCGATCCCCAACTTATTTCATTTGGCCATGTTAACATTCAAAGGAAAGGCAAAGGTATGAAGAAGAAAAAAAAGGCAAAGCTTGTTTTCATATTTTCTTTTATTTGTATTGAATTAATTTTGTAATTGTTGATTTCAGGTAAATCAGATAATCTCAATTACAACTGCTTGTGTCATATGGTTGAGGATTTGATGAAGAAGTTCAATTTGGATAGAAATTCAGCATCTCCTTTCCTAAGCGATTTTTTGAAAGATTTGTCGAAAAAAACAATGAATCAATTAGTTTGCGGAATATTAGGTATGTTTTCTTATATCATGTGTTCATTTTTACATTTTTCTTATTAGTTCTTACTAAATTTCTGATATTTTAGGGATGTTGGATTCCTTCAAAACCATCCGGCTTTGTGGCTAAAATGAATCTTACAAATTCGGGGGATTTTGTCGTTTCAAAATCTGTGTGAAATTGTTGATTTGATAAAACAAATAATGATGAAGTTTCATAGACATCCAATCTAACAAATTTCCAAGATGGAGAAGATTACGCTGGAAATCACGTGATTGTGTTGAAACAAACACGTATGCATTTGTTACAATAGCAAAAAAAAAAAAAAAAAAAAGACAGAAATAAAGTTACAAAAACATAAAAGAAAATAAATTACCAGATTGCCATACGTAAATGCGAGGTTCTGAATACTCCTTTCCAAAATACACAACGGTTTTTGGGTCGTAACCATGTGAGAGCTGATTTTCTTTAAAATAATAGTAGTGATGCAATAATTCAAAAATGAACCGCCTACCGAAATCACTAAGATCATAAGATTTAATGTTTATATAGTAATCCTTGAAATCGTCACTTATTCTAAACTTTATCTCATCGAGATTTTTTATTACATGGTCCACCATATTTCCATTTTCATCATGGTGGTAACGTTGCACCAATTGCTTATATGAACTCACTTTGACACCAAAATCTGCATCCAGTATGTTTTTATGAAAGTTTTTGTATTTGTTTTCGTAATGTTGGTTTATATCATACATGATACGCATTTTAAGGGGATGTTAATCAGGCATGCATAAAAAATCAGCCCCTCCGAAACATTATATAATTATAGTTAAATCCTAATATAACTTATTTTAATCCCCCAATTATATATAAACTATAAATATGCAATTACTTATAACTTTTAGATTATCCATTTTGCCATTTACATTCAATACATTTTACAATAAAAAAAAATTAACTCTTACTAAACCTTTAACATAAATTATTTGAAACCCTCAATTATCTATAAACTATAAATAAATCTTTAGATCTAATTTTTAGATTTTCCATTTTGCCCTCCACATCCGATACTTTTTATAATTAAAATCAACCACTCTCAAACATTAATTAATTACAACTAACCCCCTAAAATAATTTATTTATAGCCTTCAATTATCTACATAAATATATATATATATATATATATATATATATATATATATATATATATAAATTAACCATTTCAATAGTGAGAGTGTAATCTTTGGTTGCAATATTTTTTGATTATTTTACCTAAAAATCTTTAATCAAATCTCTTAAAATATTAATTATTAAAAATTTTAAATAAATTAAAAATTACTGAATATCCGTAGTACACGTTGAACGCATCCACCCATGCTTCATGAAACCCTCCAACTCTAAGGTGGTTGTCATGGTGTGCTGTGGATGTTTCTGTAATCAGTGATTTTCAAATTTATTTCCGATTCGTTTTGGATCCCAGCCCAGCCCAACGATCGCTCCTCCTCCCAGCCCAATACTGTTCTAAACTGGGCTAACTTGGCATAGGCTGTGACTTCACAACCCACCAAAAAGAGGAAACCAAATGTGGGCCTGGCTGCAAGGCGCGTGCGTGCCAAAGTGGTATAATAGCTGTTGGCCGTGCAGTAGTGGAAGGGCACTAGGACCAAAAGTAAGCTGCAAGTCATCTCTCATTTCATCACTTTAGCCAGTCTTGTAGTTCACTACTCTTTTTTCTAGTAATTTGCCTTTTCAATGCTTTCTACATTCAAGCCCAGTGTAGAGACTATAAAAAGGAGCTATATTTTGTGTGTTTCTTATGTACTTTCTTGTACTAGTATGGAGACTAGTATAAGATGTTTATGGACTCTCATCCTTGTTGTTGCAATGGTTTTATGCCCATTACGGATTAATGGGTTGAGCGATGATGAAACTAAACATGGCGTGGTAGAAGGGAGAGTTACTTCATATAGTGTGATTGATAGTAATAACAAAAATGACACTGATGGTAATACCACTACTACTTTGTATAGTGGTGGTGGTGGTGGCGGAGAAGGAAATGGTGGTGTTACAAACTCTATGGTTGGATTACTAGGAAAAAACTATAGACATAAAAGAGGCCGAAATGGTGGTGGTGGTGGTGGAGGTTTTGGATGGGGATGGGGAGGCGGTGGGGGTGGGGGTGGAGGTGGAGGTGGAGGGGGAGGTGGTGGAGGTGGAGGTGGCGTTGTTTGGGGTTGGGGAGTCGGCGGAGGTGGTGGTGGTGGTAGCAGGGGATTTCCTGGATGGGGTTGGGGATGTGGTGGTGGAGGAGGGAGGAGGAAATCAAGTGGGAGGAGGAGGAGAGGGCATCATCATCACAAGCACAAGAGAAGAGTAGTAGCGAGGAACACTAGAGTGTACAAGCTAGGAGAGTATGCACATTGCTTGATTAAAGGGCCTTGCATGGGCTTAAAACTGGACTGTCCTCTTCACTGTAGTGGGCCTTGCTTTTATGATTGCAAAAACATGTGTAAGGCCCATTGTAGAAGACATATACGACTCTGACTTTGTTTGAAATTAGTGAGAAGTGTTTCTATGATTTAATTAGTGCTTAAGTGTTGTTTGATTAGAAGTGTTTGAGGATGTGAAGAAGAGATTGATTGGATTTGTTTGATTTTTATTCTTAATTTAATTTGTTTATCATTTTTAATTGGATTTGCACATTAAGTTGCATACTTTTATAATATCAACAAGAAGATACATGCGTTCTGGGTCATTTACTCACTTTGGAACTCAAATATGGAGGCAGCTTTGGTCATTTTCATTTGTGAAACATGGAAATCATAGTATGGTAATGTGAACGGTAGATTCTCTACTCTATATTTTCGCTTCCAACAACAACTCAAAACAGATTAGAGAGATGAGGAAGGATGAGGAATTAGAGCCGGTTCTCACAGATCAAGGGAGGTTGATGCTTAGAATTTGATTTCATAGGTTGTTATTTTTCATAGATTTCATAGGGTGCAATTGGCCGGATGGTCTGAGTTGCGTTTTGTTGGTGAATCTCAGCCTTGAGACAGACTCCTTCCCCATTTTGCTTGTGATGCATTGTGATACATAATAAAATTTTAATACTGAATTAAGGTTATAAAGATTAAAATATATATAAAAAAAAAAAGTGAGATTGATTTGATGAAAGAAATAAATATTTCGAATTTCGAGTTAAATTTCGGTAACTTCGAAAGAAGAAATATGTCGTTATTTTTCAATAAATCACATTCCTTACTTTCGAGTATAGATTAATAATTAAATAAATAAAATAATCAACAATCCAATTTAAATAAGGAAAAATGCTCAGATTGGTATTATGAAAGGTGATGTGAAAATAGAGATAAAAAATTTCATTCTAAATAAAAGAATTGGCCAATTGATAACTTTACAATAAATCCGAAGTGGGCGAAGTCATTCAACAAATGCAGACCAATCGCTAATACTAATGGACAAGTTTAGCTAAGAAAGTGACAATGTACTGACACCAAGGATTGTGATTTCGTTTTTCGAGTTAATTTTGGTCTACACATTTTAAGAAATATTTTATTGTGTAGAAAATAAAATGTAAAATTTTCGAGTATACATGAATATATATATTGAATTTTTAGGATATATGAAATATGTGATAAAAATTAAGATGCAAGGGAATTTTTAGTATCCCAATGAACTAAAAAATAAAGAGCTTCTCTCACAAAAATCAGTATGTTGTTGTTAGGTAGAGGTAGTAGATGTGGACTTTATAATTTGCCCATCCATCCCCAAGTGGCTCGCTTGATTTGGTCGGATAAGAACTTCGTCATCTTCAACCGATTCGAAAGGCATATTGAGAATTGTAGTGCGTCGGAACTGTTTGCCCTCGATGCAAGCAACAAACATGTTTTTCATGACAACATGAAAAAAATTATGAAAAGATTGATAAGTGTTGTTAGTCATCTGATAGAGCACAAAATCCCTTTATCGGATCATATCCCTCCCAGCGATGTTGTTTTCAACGCACTTGATTCATTCGATCCCCAACTTATTTCATTTGGCCATGTTAACATTCAAAGGAAATACAAATGTATGAAGAAGAAAAAAAAAAAAAGGCAAAACTTGTTTTCATATTTTCTTTTATTTGTATTGAATTAATTTTGTAATTGTTGATTTCAGGTAAATCAGATAATCTCAGTTACAACTGCTTGTGTCATAAGGTTGAAGATTTGATAAAGAAGTTCAATTTGGATAGAAATTCCGCATCTCCTTTTCTAAGCGATTTCTTTAAAGAGTTGTCGAAAAAAACAATGAATCAATTAGTTTGCGGAATATTAGGTAAGTTTTCTTATATCATGTGTTCATTTTTACATTTTTCTTATTAGTTCTTACTAAATTTATGATATTTTAGGGATGTTGGATTCCTTCAAAACCATCCGGCTTTGTGGTTAAAATGAATCTTAAAAATTCGGGGGATTTTGTCGTTTCAAAAATCTGTGTGAAATTTTTGATTTGATAAAACAAATCATGATGAAGCTTCATAGACATCCAATCTAAAAAATTTCTAAGATGGAGAAGATTACGCTGAAAATCACGTGATTGCCATACATGAATGCGAGGTTCTGAATACTCCTTTCCAAAATATAAAACGGTTTTTGGGTCGTAACCATTTAAGAGCTGATTTTCTTTAAAATAATAGTAGTGATGCAATAATTCAAAAATGAACCACCTACCGAAATCACTAAGATAATAAGATTTAATGTTTATATAGTAATCCTTGAAATTGTCATTTATTCTAGACATTATATCATCGAGATTTTTTATTACATGATCCACCATATTTCCATTTTCATCATGATTTTTATTACAGATGCATTCACAACATTTAAATATTTGTCATGTCTAGTTTTATCTGTGTTGAAATTTTTATCTACATCTCGCACAAATCGAATGACCCTATCCTTCCTCCATAACAGTGGATAAGCAAGCAGAAAAGGCCTATATCAAAACAAATTATTAAAAAATTATATTAAATATTTTAATATATAAAAAAATTCAAAACGAATCTTACGAATTCGCGGGCTTTGTCGTTTCAAAATCGGTGTGAAATTGTTGATTTGATTAAGCAAATCATGATGAAGCCTCATAGTCATCCAATTTAACAAATACGTATACATTTGTTATAATAAAAAAAACTAAGACAAAAATAAAGTTACATAAACATAAAGAAAATAAATTACCAGATTGTATACGTGAATGCGATGTTTTGAATACTCATTTCCAAAATACATAATGGTTTTTTGGTCGTGCCAATTTGAAAGTTGATTTTCTCTAAAATAAGAGTAGTTATGCAATAATTAAAAATGAACATCCTACCGAAATCACTAAGACTATGAGATTTAATGTTTATATAGTAATCTTTGAAATCGTCAGTTAATTAATCAAATAAAACATCTTATCTCTCTCTATAACAGTCTGTAGCTAGAACTTTAAAAAAATTGAAGAAAGAGAACGAAGATGAAGAGCAAAGAAGAGAGAATCAAAATTTGAGAAGAAAATTAAAATGAAGAAGGAGAGCAAAGAAGAAAAAATCAAAATCTGTAGCTAGCAACTTTGCAGTCTGTATCTATGACCTAAGAAGAGATAATCAAAATTTGAGATAATCAAAATGAATAAGTATAGGAAAGAGAAAATCAAAATCTGAGAAGTGCACGTTCTCTGATACCACTTGTTGACGCATGCGCTCAACAATTGGTATCAAAAAGCCCTAACAATTATTATCAGATAAGTGCACGTGCTTTGATACCACTAATTGGAACACGCGCTCAACAATTGATATTAAATAAGCCCTAACAATTGTTATCAGAGAAGTGTCTTTCTCTAATAGCACTAATTGACACACGCGCTCAACAATTGGTATCAAATAAGCCCTAACAATTGGTATCAGAGAAAAATGACATAATTTTTTATATTATTTAACTTAAAAAAATTAGTTTAAGAAAAATAACGTACCAAATTTATGTACAATTAAGCAAGATAATGGGAAACAATTTTTAAAATCTATTTCTGCTTCTTCATACACCATGTGAACTTGATCTTAATGGTAAAACAAATATCTAATAAATCTAAACAACTCTGTCACAATTTTTCTATAAAAATTCTTAGGCGTCTTTAGAAACATTTTGAAGTGTTATATATCAGAAATGCATAATATGCGTACTTTTCATGCCACAGATACATTCACAACATTCAAACATTTTTCATACCTAACTTTATCTTACAATGGCCGAGAAAGTGCTCCAGCATCTTGCTGGAAAAATTGTACCAACTTAACTCACACTCACTACCTTGTGTTACATATTGTTGGATTGTGAATAAAATTTTACTCTTTATTTAATTATTATTTTTTCAAAAGGTACTTCATTTAATAGTTATTTACTAGCAAAAACAATCCATCAGAGATCACTTTGTTGATCAATGTTTTCATTTTTTTTTCTTTCCATGTATAAATAATCCATCACTACAAAAATATCAAAATACCACCAATTCTTGTTTAGGTACGAGATAATCTTCGTTATTATAAACTCAAGTCTTAAAATTTTTAAGAGACATTCAACACATAATTTTATAAAATGTTTGACCTTTTTAGAATGTCAGTGGATTCTAACAATGCCATTTATTGTTTCCCCATAACATGTTATATTATTATCCAATCTTTGAAGAATGTTCCCATTAATTTTTCCTTTTATCTTGCAAATGTCTAATTTTATTTGGAAATAGTCAAAGTTAAAATAAGGTTTACCTTCATATTTCATCAACGTTAATATTTTTGTTCTTATTAATTTCAACTGACCTAAAAAACAAGGAACGAAAATGTTCATTTTAAACCTGATCCTGTCATAAGAAGCATCTATGAGAACAATTTACATAATCCGATTCAACAATATCATTTCAAGCAGCTATAGTTGATTTAACATAACAACTTGTCAATAAAAATTTACAATTGAAGTCATTACCCAATATTAGTCACCACTAAATGGTAATGTGCGCTGCTTCTCAAATCCCAAAATCTCGCATTCCAAAATGAAATCTTCCGCACCCTGGGAATAAAGAAGTTATGTCATGTCCAATAACAATGACACCAAAGTGAGAACATCAAAATCATCAACTTACCGAAATTTTGTACAACTCAAGGATAGTTGAAGAAAATGCATTTTCCAAAAAGGCCTCCAATTCAGTATCATCAACCCAATTGTTGGGGTAATTCTCATTATAATGGCAAAAAAAGTTTCTTTGAAAACTCAATAAACCATAAGCATCACTGATATATTCATCGCCAACCAAATCGTAAAAGTCACTCTCTGTCTTAATTTGAAGATCTTGACCTGGATTACTGAAAGTAGTCCATGACCCACGGAGCATTAATGTATGGTTTGCATAACACATCGCAAGTCTCCTAAGCATTGCCCTTGCCCAGTTGAAGTTAGTGTCTTCGGCAAATATCAACATGTGTAGCTTAAAAAGGCTGACAAACATGCAAGACGACCCAGCTTTCCAGAAAGCTGGATGGTTTTGAAGGTATTTAACATCCCTAAAATATAATAAATTTAGTAAGAATTAATTTATAAAAAAAATGTTAAAATGAACACATAAGAAAATTTACCTAGCGTTCCTCTCCGTCAACATTGTCAAGATTGATACTAGATTACTAGAGAAGGAAATGCTGATCTTATATCTAAATTGAACTTCTTCATCAAATCCTTAACAATATTAGACAAGCATGCATAATTGCGATCACCTAATCTACCTGAAATCAATAATACAAAATCAATTCAATAAAAACAAATGAAAATATGAAAAAAAAAAAAAAAAAAAAAACTTTACTTTTTTCATACATTTAACTTTACTTTGAACGTAAGTACAACCAAATGAGATTAGTTGGGGCTTGTGTGAAAAATCCACGCTGAAAGAAATATCACTGAGAGGGAGATGCTCGGATACAGATAAAGGTATCTTTTGCTTTTTCAGATAATCAGCGAGACCAATCAATTTTTTCATTATGTTTTTCATCTTTTCATGAAAAATATATTGCTGGTTTGCATCAACGCTAAACAATTCTGACACACTACAGTTTCCAAGATGTCTTTCAAATCTTTTAAAGACGGTGAAGTTTTTATCGAACCAAATCAAGCTAGCTACTTGAGAATGGACTGGCAAGTTATAGTGTTCATGTCCTATACCTCTACCCAATAATAACAAACTCCTTAAGAACTGATTGTGCGTTCTTCTTCTACTTTCTCGTCTCTATGGCCTATAGAGACTGGTAAAGCAACTTCCCCTGGACCAGGTGGATACTGGCTTAATTGCTTGATTGAATAAAATCCCTTACTCGGTTCAGAACGCTTTGTCGTCAAATAATGTACAATTGGATCTTGTCCAGCCATAATGAGTATCTATGTGATATGCAAAGAGAACCAATAATTCAGCGAAAAAAAATAAAGTTGAAATTAATAACAACAAAATAATAATAATGATGAAAGATGACGGTAACCCTTAGTTTAACTTTGACATTTTCCAAAAAAAAAATACAGTAAAAGGAAAAATTAATGGGAACATTCTTTAAAGATTGGACAATAATAAAACATGCTACAGGGGAACAATAAAAATAACGTTTTTACAATCCACTAAATGTCTCTTAAAATTATGTGTTGAATGTCTCTTAAAAAATTATGTGCTGAATGTCTCTTAAAAATGGTAAAACTTAAGCTTATAATAACGAAAATTATCATGTACCTAAAACAAAATTGGTGGTATTTTGTAGTGATGGATTGTTTCTGCATGAAAAAAAAAAGATATTTATATTCAAAACCCTAAAATAATAAATAATGAATATATACTTGCATTTAAAACCCTACTACGAATCAGATCCCTAAATCAAAACCCTAAAATAATAAATAATGAATAGATACTTCCATTTAAAATCCTAAATACTAGTAGGACACAAGCCTGCTGATTATGTCAAAGCTGGAAGGGATATGAGAGCTAGTGATTGATATCAATCTGTCATTCAGAACTTTGATCCATTCCCTAACAATTTGTATCACAGAAGTGCACGTGTTCTAATAACATTTGTTTGATGGTATGTATAAGTGCACGTGTTCTAGTAGAGAAGTGTACGTGTGCTCTGATACCACTTGTTAACGCACGCGCTCAACAATTGGTATAAAAAAACCCTAACAATTGGTATCAGAGAAGTGTACATGCTCTGATACCACTAATTTGAACACGCGCTCAACAATTGGTATCAAATAAGCCCTAAGAATTGGTATCAGAGAAGTGCACGTGGTCTAATACCACTAATTGGTATCAAATATGCCATAACAATTGGTATCAGAGAAACATGACATATTTTTTATATTATTTAACTAAAAATAATTAGTGTAAGAAAAGTAACGTACCAAATTCATGTACAATTAAGCAAAATAATGGGAAACAATTTTTAAAATTCATTTCTCCTTCTTCATACACTATGTGAACTTAATCTTAATGGTAAAATAAATATCTCATAAATCTAAACAGCTCTTTCCCAATTTTTCCATAAAAGTTATTTGGCGTCTTCAGAAACATTTTGAAAGGTTGTTCATCTGACATGCACAATATGCGTATTTTTCATGCCATAGATGCATTCACAACATTCAAACATTTTTCATTCCTATCTTTATCTTACAATAGCCGAGAAAGTGCTCCAACATCTAGCTGCAAGAATCGTACCAACTTAACTCAACGACACTCACTCCCTTGTATTAAATATTGTTAGATTGTGGATAAAATTTTACTCTTTATTTAATTATTATTTTTTCAAAAGGTACTTCATTTCATAGTTATTTACTAGCAAAAACAATCAATCAGATATCACTTTTGTGGATCAATGTTTTCATTTTTTTTTTCTATGTATAAATAATAAATCACTACAAAAATATCAAAATACCACCAATTCTTGTTTAGGTACGAGACAATCTTCGTTATTATAAACTCAAGTCTTAATATTTTTAAGAGACATTCAACGCATAATTTTATAAAGTGTTTAACCTTTTTAGAATGTAAGTGGATTCTAACAATGTCGTTTATTGTTTCCCCATAACATGTTATATTATTATCCAATTTTTAAAAAATGTTCACATTAATTTTTCCTTTTATCTTGCAAATGTCTACTTTTATTTGGAAATTGTCAAAGTTAAAATAAGGTTTACCTTCATATTTCATCAACGTTAATATTTTTGTTCTTATTAGTTTCAACTTTATTTTTTTTTTGCTGAATTATTGGTTTTCTTTGCAATCACATAGATACCCATTCATTATGGATGAACAAGATTCAATTGTACATTATTGAAGAGAAAGCGTTCTGATCCGAGTAAGGGATTTTATTCATTCATGCGACTATGCCAGTATCCACCTGGTCCAGGGGAAGTTATTTTTCAAGTATCTATAGTCGAAAGACAAGGAAAAGAAGGAAGACAGTTACACAATCAATTCTTAAATAATATGTTGTTGTCAGGTAGAGGTAGTAGATGTGAACTTTATAACTTGCTCTTCTATCCCCAAGTGACTCGCTTGGTTTGGTAAGATAAGAACTTCGCCATCTTCAACCGATTCGAAAGGCATATTTGGAATTGTAGTGTGTTGGAACTGTTGCCCTCCATGCAAGCAACAAACATGTTTTTCATAACAACATGAAAAAAAATTATGAAAAGATTGATAAATGTTGTTGGTCATCTAGTAGAGAACAAAATCCCTTTATCGGATCATATCCCTCCCAGCGATGTTGTTTTCAACGCACTTGATTCATTCGATCCCCAACTTATTTCATTTGTCCGTGTTAACATTCAAAGGAAATGCAAAGGTATGAAGAAGAAAAAAAAAATTTG
The DNA here is from genome assembly GCA_963556465.1 of Berberis vulgaris. Classification (NCBI taxonomy): domain Eukaryota; kingdom Viridiplantae; phylum Streptophyta; class Magnoliopsida; order Ranunculales; family Berberidaceae; genus Berberis; species Berberis vulgaris. The sequence continues at coordinate 4,606,277 of OY747124.1, read as the reverse complement.
TTTTCATATATTCTTTTATTTGTATTGAATTAATTTTGTAATTGTTGATTTCAGATAAATCAGATAATCTCAGTTACAACAGCTTGTGTCATATGGTTGAGGATTTGATGAAATAGTTCAATTTATATAGAAATTCAGCATCTCCTTTTCTAAGCGATTTCTTGAAAGAGTTGTCGAAAAAAACAATGAATCAATTAGTTTGCGGAATATTAGGTAAGTTTTCTTATATCATGTGTTCATTTTTACATTTTTCTTATTAGTTCTTACTAAATTTATGATATTTTAGGGATGTTTGATTACTTCAAAACTATCCGGCTTTGTGGTTAAAATGAATCTTACAAATTCGGGGGATTTTGTCGTTTCAAAATCTGTGTGAAATTGTTGATTTGATAAAACAAATCATGATGAAGTTAATCGACATAAAATCTAACAAATTTTCAAAATGGAGAAGATTACGCTGGAAATCACGTGATTGTGTTGAAACAAACACGTATACATTTGTTAAAATATAAAAATATATATATAAAAAAACATAAATAAAGTTAAAAAAACACAAAAGAAAATAAATTACCAGATTGTCATACGTGAATGCGAGGTTTTAAATACTCATTTCCAAAATACACAACGGTTTTTGGGTCGTAACCATTTGAGAGCTGATTTTCTTTAAAATAATAGTAGTGATGCAATAATTTAAAAATAAACCGCCTACCGAAATCACTAAGATCATAAGATTTAATGTTTATATAGTAATCCTTAAATTCGTCACTTTTTCTACACATTATCTCATCGAGATTTTTTATTACATGGTCCACCATATTTCCATTTTCATCATGGTGGTAACATTGCACCAATTGCTTACATGAACTCACTTTGACACCAAAATCTGCATGTTTTTATTAAAGTTTTTGTATTTGTTTTCGTGATATTGGTTTATATCATACATGACACGCATTTTAAGGGAGTGTTAATCATGCATGCAAAACACGTATCAATTTCATGCCACAGATGCATTCACAACATTTAAATATTTGTCATATATAGTTTTATCTGTGTTGAAATATTTCTCTACATCTCACATAAATCGAATTCCTCGATAACAGTGGATGAGCAAGAAGAAAATGCCTATATCAAAACAAATTATGAAAAAATTATATTAAATATTTTAATATATAAAAAAAATCAAAACGAATCTTACGAATTCGCAGGCTTTGTCGTTTCAAAATCGGCGTAAAATTGTTGATTTGATTAAGTAAATCATGATGGAGCCTCATAGTCATCCAATTTAACAAATACGTATACATTTGTTATAATAAAAAAAAACAAAGACAGAAATAAAGTTACATAAACATAAAGAAAATAAATTACCTGATTGCAATACGTGAATGCGAGGTTTTGAATATTCATTTCCAAAATACACAATGATTTTTGGGTCGTGCCATTCGAGAGTTGATTTTCTCTAAAATAATAGTAGTCATGTAATAATTAAAAATGAATAGCCTACCAAAATCACTAAAACCATGAGATTTAATGTTTATACAGTAATCTTTGAAATCGTCAGTTAATGAATCAAGTAAAACATCTTGTGTCTCTCTATAACTGTCTGTAACTAGAACTCTAAAAAAATTGAAGAAAGAGAACGAAAAAGGAGAGCACAGAAGAAAAAATCAAAATATGTAGCTAGCAACTTTGCAGTCTGTATTTATGAGCAAAGAAGAGATAATCAAAATTTGAGATAATCAAAATGAAGAATGAGAGCAAAGAGAAAATCAAAATCTGAGAAGTGCACGTTCTCTGATACCACTTGTTGAATCAAATAATCCATAACAAGTGGTATCAGAGAAGTGCACGTGTTCTGATAACATTTGTTTGATGGTACGTATCAAAGAAGTGCACGTGTTTCAGTAGAGAAATGTACGTGCTCTGATACCACTTGTTGGTGCACGCGCTCAACAATTGGTATTAGAGAAGTGTACGTGCTCTGATACCACTAATTGACACACGCACTCAACAATTGGTATCAAATAAGTCCTAACAATTGGTATCAGAGAAACATGACATAACTTTTTATATTATTTAACTAAAAAAATTAGTTTAAGAAAAGTAATGTACCAAATTCGTGTACAATTAAGCAAGATAATGGAAAACAATTTTTAAAATCCATTTTATCTTCTTCATACACCATGTGAACTTGATCTTAATGGTAAAACAAATATCTCATAAATCTAAACAACTCTATCCCAATTTTTCTATAAAAATTCTTAGGCGTCTTCAGAAACATTTTGAAGGGTTGTTCATCAGACATGCACAATATGCATGCGTACTTTTCATGTCACAGATGCATTCACAACATTCAAACATTTTTCATTCCTAGCTTTATTTTACAATGGCGGAGAAAGTGCTCCAGCATCTAGCTGCAAGAATCGTACCAACTTAACTCAACGACACTCACTCCTTTGTGTTACATATTGTTGGATTGTGAATAAAATTTTACTCTTTATGTAATTATTATTTTTTCAAAAGGTACTTCATTTCATAGTTATTTACTAGGAAAAACAATCCATCAGAGAACACCTTTGTGGATCAATGTTTTCATCTTTTTTCTTTCCATGTATAATTAATCCATCACTACCAAAATATCAAAATATCACCAATTATTGTTTAGGTACGAGATAATCTTCGTTATTATAAACTCAAGTCTTAATATTTTTAAGAGACATTCAACACATAATTTTATTAAGTGTTTGACCTTTTTAGAATGTCAGTGGATTTTAACAATGTCATTTATTGTTTCCCCATAACATGTTATATTATCCAATCTTTGAAGAATGTTTCCATTAATTTTTCTTTTTATCTTACAAATGTCTAATTTTATTTAGAAATTGTCAAAGTTAAAACTAAGGTTTACCTTCGTATTTCATCAACGTTAATATTTTTGTTATTATTAGTTTCAACCTTATTTTTGTTTGCTGAATTATTAGTTTTCTTTGCATATCACATAGATACCAATTCATTATGGATGAACAAGATTCAATCTGGTTTTCTTTCTGGCTTTGAGGCAGCAGGATGATATAATCCAAGTCCAAGGAGTAATAGCAGCAGCAGCTGGACTGGAATGGATGGATTCAAGTGAATTTTTCGGACAACAATTTTATTTTTGGAATCCTCCTTCCCCTTCTTCTCCTGTTTTATTTGTCCGTTTGTCTCTTATTCTCTAAAACTCACTCTTGAGTCAGAGCCTCCGAGGATTACACTTACACAACCAACCCACTTATTTTTATCATTTTATTTTTGTTTGTCTTATCGGAAGGGAAATATATGCGTGTTTATAGAGAGAGAGTTTTCTCCTTTTGGGCTAGCTCAGGCGAAGCAGACAAGCAACAACTTAGCTGAATCGACCTATGACCATCATGTTTTCTCAATCGCCCCAAACTCAAATGATTACTTTTGATTTTGAAAGATCAGATAGAAAGCAAAACAGATCAAATCAGATCTTCCCCCCTCCCATCCCCATATGCTAGCTGAGTCAAAGGTAAGATAATCCTAATTATTTATGTTATTTTTTTTTTTTTAAAAAGAAAACCAATGATGATGACGATGTATAATTTTTCTTGGCCGGTCCCCAACCCAATTAAAAATTTTAATATGAATATGATCACATGGATCCAAAAACAAACCCAACATGTATGGTACCTCTCTTATGGTCTCTTTGTTGCTCTTTGTGTGTAGGGGTAATGGGTTAAAATGAGTTGGTGGGAATTAAGAGTGAAAGGGAGAGATTGGAAAAAAAAAAAAAAGAGAAATGGTGGGAAAAAAATGGAGTGGGATTGGTGACGGTGGAGTAAAAAAAAAATTGTTGTTTTAATTTTTAGTGGAGTTAGAACTCAAGATTTCGTACAAAGGGGGGCAACATAAAATTTTAAAGGGGGCAATGTAAAAATGTGAGTAACTTAGTGGATTTTTTTAAAAGATAAGGGGGGCTTACCTAACACATAGATTCCTCCTGGGGGCAGGTCACAATCACATAAATAGTAAATGTGAATAATCATAAGAAATCGAAAATAAATTTTTATTAAACTAAACAATTTTTAATGTTTGCAATTACTAATAAAATTGCATCGAAAATAAAAATGTCAGGCGAGTAACAATGATGAAGAATAGTAATTATTATTAATATAACATAAAAATGTATAGTTAATAGCAATAAATAAATTTTGTGCTCAAAGAGTATCGAACTTAGGTTGTTTACTAAAAATAATTTAGATCCAACCACTCCAATAACAAAGACATATACATTTAATTGAATGAACAATTTTCATAGTGTATTATACATTATATAATTGAATTTTTTTTTTTATGAAAAATGACTTTTAAGGATTATTTCTTCACAAAATTGACCATTTAGATATTATAGTTGATGTAATGACTAATTTTTGTCTACTTTTATAACCAATAATAACTCTTTTATTAACCTAGGTTAATTCATACAATTATAAGACATCTTGATATTTCTTAAACAAATAGAAAACATAAAACATTTGCCAAACTGCAGTTAAAGAAATTATTTATAGTCATCTGTTGTCTACAAATAATGTGAGGGATTGAGGGTAAAAAAAAGAAGTAAAAATAACAAAATAAATAAATAAAAATATAATCATAATAAAAAGTATAAAATTATGTTTTTTATTTGTTTATGATGGATAAATATATCATATAATTTTATAAGTTAACTTTGGTTAATGAAAGAGTCCTTGTTGATTATAAAAGTAGAAAATTAGGTATAAATTAACCATTACATCAACTACGGTATCTAAATTGTATATTTTGTGAAGAAAAAAAAACCTTAAAATCATTTTATGAATAAACAAAAGTCAGGGTGCCATAAGTTATATGGTTATTATTTAGAACTTTAAAGCTATATTTGGTAAATATATGTTATATATTCTACAATAAACACATGCATGAAAACATGCAGACAGGCTTCGGCTTAGTGACTTGTAACCTACTTTTAAGGGGATTCGGGGGGGGCTCCTGCGCACAAAGCACAGGAGGACGTCCTGCGCAGGAAGCACAGCCGTCGGATCCTGATCCAACGGCTCAGATCGACGGATTTTTAAATTTTTTTTTTTTTTTTAAATCCAGTTTTTGAAATCCTTCGATCTGAACGGCTGTGCTTCCTGCACAGGACGTCCTCCTGCGCTTTGTGCACAGGAGCCACCCCGGGTCTCTTTTAAGGCAACAATAATCAATGATAAGTGTCCTATCGATTCACATTTTCTATATTCAAGGTATCTATAAATTACGACAAGTAAGAAAAAGAACGAAAAAATTACAGCGAAAGACCCCGACGGAACCTTTTGGATCCCAGCCCAGCCCAAGACTGTTCTAGACTGGGCTAACTTGGAATGGGCCGTGACTTCATAACCCACCAAAAAGAGGAAACCCAATGTGGCCCTGACTAGAATGCGCGTGCATGCCAATGTGGTATCATAGCAGCTGCTCGTGCGATAGTGGAATGGCACTAGGAGCAGAAGTAAGTTCCAAGTCATCACTCATTTCATTACTTTAGGCCGTCTTGTAGTTCACTACTCTTTCTTTGTAGTAATTTGCCTTCCCAATGCTTTCTACATTCAACCCCAGTGTAGCAGCAGCAGTAGTAGAGACTTAGAGACTATAAAATGAGCCATATTTTGTGTGTTTCTTATGTACTCTTGTACAGGGGTGGATATATTAATTGGGGTAGAGACTTAGAGCATATGATTTTTTATGACTATTGAAAATTTAATATTTCTGTCATTGTGACATGTTCCTTTTTTTTTTCGTTTTCAATGAAGTTTTATATGTAATTGCAAACATTAAAAAATAAATTGTTTGTTCACAAGTGGTATAAAACCTCCAAAAAATATTTGAAATTAATATATAAAATAAAAACTATATAATTCAATGAAAATTTATTCCATTAACCAACTCATACAAAATTTGAGGCTCACATAAACTATTTTTTCGATGAAATTGTATTAGGATCTTATTATGTTCGCAAATTTCAAATTTTTTAAACTTCAACTAGATATTTACCTTAATTATTTTGTGATTTTAGTTATATATTTGTGTTTTTGCCTTTGTTAAGGTTATCGATATTATGACCTTATTTTGGCTTAAAATTGGATTACACTGGATTCAAATTGGTATATGCAATGTACTTTTAGTTGTATTTTTTTTTATTAGTCACTAACTCGAGTAGAAATTTTTTTTTTGCTCTGCCCTTGATAAATATTATTATCAACTAATAATTATTTGTCATTTCGCCTCCTGAACTAAAATCCTGGATTCGCTACTGCTCTTGTACTAGCATGGGGAGTATAAGATGTTTATGGACTCTCATTCTTTATGTTGCAATGGTTTTATGCCTATTACGGATTAATGGGTTGAGCGATAATGAAACTAAACATGGTGTCGTAGAAGGAAGAGTTATTTCATATAGTGTGACTGAGAGTAATAACAAAAATGGTAGTAATGGCAGTACTACTACTACTTTGTACAGTGGCAGTGGCGGCCGAGGAAATAGTGGTGTTACAAACTCTATGGTTGGATTATTAGGAAGAAACTATAGACGTAAAAAAGGCCGAAATGGTGGTGGTGATGGTGGAGGTTTCGGATGAGGATGGGGAGGCCGCGGCAATGGAGGAAGAGGGGAAGGTGGTGGAGGAGGAGGTGGGGGTGGTGGGAGTGGGAGAGGCGGCGTTGTTTGGGGTTGGAGAGTCCACGAAGGTAGTAGTGGTGGTGGTGGCAGGGGATTTCCTGGATGGGGTTGGGGATGTGGTAATGGAGGAGGAGAGGGCATCATCATCACAAGCACAAAATAAGAGTAGCAAGGAACAATAAGGTGTACTGGGTAGGAGAGTACGTACATTGTTTGATTTAAGGCTAGGAGAGTGTGCACATTCTCTTCACCAAAAGCATAACAAGAACTTGGAGACAATCCACTTCCACAGCCAAACCAACCAAGGCAACCAAACGTCTCTCTCACACGTTTTGTTGTGACAACCGCTGATTAGATACTAAAATTGGTAATAGCACACACAAGAATAAACACGCTAAAAAGAAACACTTGATATTTACGTGGTTCGACAATTTACCAATGGCCACAGCCTGGATCAGACCTTTTATTGACAGAGAATAGATACTTGCTGTACAAGCTAACCACTCGAACTTTTCCCTAACAAAGGAGCCCTTAAACCCTTGTACACCATCTCTAACTTTTTTTTTTTCTCTACCCAAAGAGACTTAGAAAGAGTACAAGCTTATTTATCTCTTATTTAGGGTTTATCATAGTCTATTTTAGATTTAATTTAATGTAGAATTCATCAAATTGTGTGCTCATAATACGTTTTTCATAATTGAATGTAGTTTATCTTGTATTTTTACCTTTATCTTTTGCTTTTTGTTTGTATGGTTTATATGTTGAATAATTTTCTCATTTTCAAACAAATTTAGCTAGGGCTGGGCATAGAGGAACCGCGGATCCAAACTGAACCGAACTATTTTGCTCCTAAACAGTCCTTTTTTTGTATTAAGTAACGGTCCGGATCCATTGTAGAATTGTACGAGTTCGGTTCCAAATATTTGCATTCAAACGGTTCGGCTCCAACCTATTTGTAACACCTATATACATGTCTTAATCTGTCTAGGGATAATAAAATTCTAATTAATCCCTAAAAACCCCAAATCCTTTATACTCAAACCAGTTGCATTTGTGTGATGCCAACATGCCCAATTAAGAGCACTCACAAGGATGGCATTAATGTCGTTTACACTCTTCTAACGGTGTGTTCTTCATTCTTGAGGGATTGAAAATAGGTTTATAGGATTGGGGCTTTTTCAATCTGAGCAATTCGTGATAGTTTGTTGTGGGTGCATATTGTTTCAAATTTGGACTATTATAACGATTTTTTCCCTGAATAAATAGTGATTTTGTACTCAACTTGATTTTTTAATTATATCATTATTAATTTTAATTTGACAAATAAAAAAAATTGAGATATATATATTAGGATTTGGGGAATGATATTAATGCCTCCAAATATAAGGAGAAATGAAAAATCAAGTTAAAATAGGAAGATAAATAGGAATTCCATTGAAGCATAGTTTTTTCCCACTCAATGAAATTTTATCTTTCATTGAGTGCATTTCTTAAGACTCCGTATGAAATGTTAAGCATTTGGAGAGAATGATATATTTATGGTAAGAAGAGACAAAATAAAATAAATAAATATGAAATTTTATGTGTTTTAATATTCCAAATACTCTTGGGTGTGCAAGCTTGAAGATCCAAATGTTAAACCATCGCAAAATTGGTTTGAAATGGAAACGATTTGTACACAAGGCAAATGGAAGTAAATCATAGATAGGTCACTTTAACATACAAAAGTTGGCTGATTTCATCAAGTTGTTAACAACATTATCCATGCTACTTAAAATATAAGTGGATCATCCTCTCAAGGGATATTAGTTAAAGTGACCCATGCAACTTGTATTAGACTATTCCAAAAATCTAGACAGCAAGGCCATTAGAGCCAGAACAGTGACAGGGAACCCTGTCCGTGTGATTGAATTTAAATGGGAGATATTGGGCATCTTTAAAATGATGGAGGGCATGAGGCCAGCCTTAGCGTGGCTCCCTAGAATGGTTGTAGACTATTAGTTACAGGGTGCCAGAGAGTTGGTAATCAAAATGGCCAAATCTCTGGATCAAATCAGCTCATTTTTGTATGTTAAAGTGACTTTTCATCTATCCCCACTTCCTTATCCGCTGAGATGATATTAGTAACTTGTGATATCTGTTTCTTAGCTTCGTCTCAGTAAGAAGTTTTTGGAGTTTTAGCGGTGGATTTTTTTGGACGATATGCGAATATTAGTAACTTTTGGAGTTTTTTTTATAGTACTATGGCCGAATGTTTTTTTGTAGAAGTTGTTTTTTTGCTTGTCCAAGTATGCCAATGACCTAAAGGGTTCATTCTGGGGGATTCTGGTGCTTTATACTCTCTTTTGCATTCTAACTCAGACGATCGATAGGCTAATTTACGATGGATGTGAAAGTCTCTTATCTATAGTATTAGGTCACTTTTATGTAATTTTCCAAATTGGATATGTAAGTTTATTCTACAAGAAGTTAATATTGAAGTGGTTTCAATAGCAGGACAAAAACTATGTATTATTTCTTCTTAATACAGTAATTGCAGTTTTACCAAAAAAAAAAAAACTATGTATTATTTCTTCTCAATTTATAATGCAAATAGTATTTATATTGTTATATTATTTATTTCAAATAAATTTATACAAATTAAATGTGCATGTTGGGTATGTGGAAATCATTGACACAAGACACAAGGTTGTCGCCACAAGAAGGAGAATCCTACTATAAACAATAAAACTCAAGCCAATATTGCTGAAGACTTTGTTGGTGTTGTTTCTGAAGTCAATATTATGATAGATAGTAAGGATCATTGGTGAAGAAAAGTTATTCATAGACAATGCATCTACTGCAAGTGTTGCTGGCAAAGGGAAACTGGTCCTGAAATTTACATTTGGCAAGGACCTTACCCTGATGGATGTATTGCATATTTGCATGTTCCTAAATTACTATAAATCTTGTGTCTGGTCCTGTTCTAAGCCAAAAAGGCTTTAAACTTGTATTTGAATCTAACAAGTTTGTTCTCACTAAAGGGGGGACATTTGTTAGGAAATGTTACTTGACTGAAGGACTTTTTAAACTCAATGCATTATTTTTGGATGTCAGTAATAATATAAATAATAATTTTACTTATTTGCTTGAGCCTTCTACAATGTGACATGATAGATTATGACATGTTAATTTTAGATTTTTACGTAGAATGATTAATCTTGGTTTACTACCTAAATGTACAATTCACAATTTACATAAGTGTGAAACTTGTGTAGAATCAAAATTTGCTAGTAAATCTTATAAGTTTGTAATTGAAAAATCAAATGAATTGTTGTGATTAATTCATATAGATTTGAGTGATTTCAAAACAAATCCAACTCGTGGAGGAAAAAAATTATTACATTACTTTCATAGATGATTAATCTTGGTTTACTACCTAAATCTTGAGTGATAGATTATGACATAATCTTGAGTGATAGATTATGACATGTTAATTTTAGATTTTTACGTAGAATGATTAATCTTGGTTTACTACCTAAATGTACAATTCACAATTTACATAAGTGTGAAACTTGTATAGAATCAAAATTTGCTAGTAAATCTTATAAGTCTGTAATTGAAAAATCAAATGAATTGTTGTGATTAATTCATATAGATTTGAGTGATTTCAAATCAAATTCAACTCGTGGAGGAAAAAAATTATTACATTACTTTCATAGATGATTACAGTAAGTATTATTATGTTTATTTACTACATACCAAATATGAGGCTTTGAATATGTTTAAGATATCTAAAGCTAAAGTCAAAAATCAATTAAACAAAAAAATCAAAATTCTAAGATCAAATAGAGGAGAAGAATATGACTCCAATGCCTTTATAAAATTTTGTGTTTCACATGAAATTATTCATCAAACAATTGCACCTTACACTACCCAACATAATGGGGTTGCAGTGCTTAAAAACAGAACTTTGAAAAACATGATTATTTCCATGTTAAATAGTTCTGGGTTGTCATTGAAATTGTAGGGTGAAACCTTGCTTACTGCAAACACCATCTTGAATAAAATTTCACCAAAGAAAAGTGATCAAACTCCATATGAAAAACGGAACAAAAGACAACCAACTTATAAAATACTGAAAGTGTGGGGTTGTCTAGCAAATGTTCAAATACCACTTTCAAAAAGGGTTAAACTTTGACATAAAACGATTGACTGTGTGTTTATTGGATATGTCAATAATAGTGCAGCATACCGATTTCTAGTCATTAAATCGAAAATTTCAGATATTCATACAAATACTATCATTGAGTCCAATGATGCTGAATTTTTTGATAATATATTTTCTTGTAATGAGAGGCTTACTGGAAATAAAAGAAAAACACATGGTTTTAATCATGCTAATGATGCTTCATCATCTGGTGTTCAAGACAATGAGTTGGAACCGAATGAGTCTACACCGATTGTCCAAGAACAACAAGTAGAGTCAATGAGAGGGAAAAAAAGTCAAGATTGCTAAAAATTTTGGACCTGACTTTTTAACGTTTCTCACTGAGGGTGAACCACAAACCTACAAAGCAGTTATCACATTTCCTGAATCTATTTTTTGAAAATAAACAATAAATAGTAAAATTGATTCTATCTTACAAAACCATGCGTGAGAATTAGTAGATTTACCTCCAGGTTGTAAGCCAATAGGTTAAAAGAAAGTTAAAGCATGATGGTACAATAGAAAAACAGAAGGCTCGTCTAGTAGCAAAAAAATACCATAAAAAATAAGAGCTAGATTTCTTTGACATTTACTCACCAGCTACTAGAATTACATCTGTTAGAATGCTAATTGCAATTGCTTCTGTTTACAATTTGGAGATACACCAAATGGATGTAAAAACAACATTTTTAAATGGTGAATTAGATAAATAAATCTATATGGAGCAGCCCGGAGGTTTTGTGGCAAAATGTTAAGAGAAAAAAGTTTGTAAGATTGTAAAGTCTCTTTATGAACTTAAACAAGCACCTAAACAATGTCATGAATAGTTTGATCATACAATTATATCATATGCATTTAGGATCAATGAATGTGATAAATGTATTTACATCAAACAATTTGACAATGGCCATATTGTCATTGTATGCTTGTATGTTGATGACATGCTCAGCATGAGACCAAACTTGAATATCATAAACTCAACTAAGAAAATATTGAACTCGAGTTTTGATATGAAAGATATGGGTAAAACTGATGTAATTTTGGGAATAATAATTATAAGAAATAATGATGGCTACATAATTGCCCAATCACATTATGTGAAAACAATTTTGCAAAAATTTGGACATTTTTTATAGCAATCCGATTAAAACTTCGAAATCCACAAGTGAATATGTATTTACACTTGGTGGGGTAACAGTGTCGTGGAAATCACAAAAACAAACGTGTATAGCATGTTTCACAATGCAATATAAATTTATTGTCTTAGATCTGGCTGCTGAAGAAGCAGATTGGCTGAATGATTTTTTTAGAAGATATTCCGTTATGGCATCAACCTGTGACTGCTATGTATTCACTTTGACTACATGGCAGCCATTACGCAAGCAAAAAATAACATTTACAATGACAAGTCTAAGAACATAAGACGACAACATAACACTATAAAACAATTGCTCAAAACTGTGATCATTTTAATTAACTATGTGAAGTCAAAGGAGAATATTGTGAATCAACTTACAAAGGATATACCAAAATAGCAAGTATTAAAATTATAGAATGGAATGAGTTTAAAGGCAATCCAATTAGGAGTATACCTAGTGAAAACCTAACCTAGCCAAATTAAATTTCAAGGCTTAGGTTCAAAAAGGCAAACTAGTTAGGTGAAATTCAAATAATATAGTGTACGCATTTACTCATTCCTACAATAAAAAAATGTATACTACTTGTGATGGTAAGAGTGAATATTTATTTATTCGTAATGACACTAATCTTTTTTAGAGATGAGATGAATACAACATGGTATTAATAATATAAGTGTAACCTATATGGGAATAATGTGGGGTCGCATTTATGAAAATGATATTGATAAGTTCTGTAAAGCTCTCATGAATCCGAAATTTGTTCAAGACCAAAACGAATACAACCGTATGAATTGAAAAATGTGAAGATATGATATGTGAGATGCTCATTGTTTTGATTTACTAAACATGGTGAACAGTTTTATGTCTCATGTACACACTGCGTCATCAGTAAATCAGATAAGGATTCACTAAGGAAGGTTCAAATTCAAAAGACACATCTCCCAATGCATATCGTGTCTAAGTTTCTCTCTAGACGACAACCTTGTATATTTACTATACAAATGTGGGGTATTGTTGGAGTTTGTATAACATGTAACAAATATTGAAAAAATGATGTGTCTAAATTTAGAAATGATGCGTCTGATCAACACACCATTTTGTTCTCTATATATTGAAGAGAAAAACGAGTTCTTTAACACATTAATTTTTTTTAGAGTTATTCATTCTTCTTCATTTCTGCGAGATATCGCATTCGGTAAATTCGCCAAAGCCAACAGCCTTGTGCTACGGTGTTGGTATTAAATAGTTGAATTTTGGTAGTCAGGTGCCTAAATAACTACAGCACCGAGTATGGGTGAATTTTGTCTATAGGACATAACATATTCGCTAGCCTCTATCCACAAATAAAGAATTACTAATTCCGCCAATTCAAGATAGTGATTTCGCAAGCTTCAATATACAATACAAGTTAGTAGAATAATTTATTTTATTTGATTTCGTTGTAATTAATTTATAATGCAAATAATATTTGTATTGTTATATTATTTATTTAAAATAAATTTATACATTGTTTTTATTGTTCTCCATAAATCTATAGACAAAATCCACTCATATTCGATGTTGTATTTCTTTAAGCGTCTGACTACTAGAATTCAACTATCTAATACCAACACCATAGCACAAGAGTGTTGGCTCTGGTGAATTTACCAAATATGATATTTTTCGAAAGTGAAGAATAATGAATAAACTCTAGAAAAAAATTAATGTATTGAATAACTCATTTTTCTCTTCAATATATAGAGGGCAAAATAGTGTGTTGATCAAACACATCATTTCTTAATTTAAAATAAGGCTTGAAGTTCAAAAGACACACTCTTTCTTAATTCAGACACATCATTTTTTCAATATTTGTTATTTGTTATAAAAACTCTAATAATACTTCTATTTGCTTTGTGCACAAACTGTTTCCATTTCAAACCAATTTTGTGATGGATTAACATTTAAACTATTTGATAGGGTAGAGCACATGCAATCGCTCGTTTCCTCGCTCAGTAGAAGCGCTCATATGTATAATTAATTATGTTTTTTCTGTTCTTACCATAAATATGTCATTCCCACCAAATGCTTAATATTTCATTGGGCTTTTCTAAACGTCAAGGAAAGCGGCGAGGGGTGCTTCAAGATCAGTGTCGGTGCGCATCTTGGAGGGATGAATCCTTCGCTGGTGTCCTCGACGTTTAGAAAAACTACATTTCATCTAGAGCCCTTCTAGGGAGAGAGGGTAAAGGATTTTTCTCGAGATAAATGACACTACGCATCTCAAAGTGATGTCACTTATCTCGAGGGACACCCATCAGTCGCTCCCTTGCCCTCGCTATACTCTTAAGAAGTGCAGTCAGTGAAAGATAAATTTTCAATACTAAATTGAAGAGTGATTCTACACAGCGAGGAAACGAGCGAGGAAATGAGCGAGGGAAGTGAGGTGGCGGGGGTGAGAGCCGTTTATCTCGCTCGGGATGCGTGTGCAAAAAGTCAACGCACGCATCCCGAGCAAAATGAACGGCTCCCACCTCCACCACCTCACTTCCCTCGCTCATTTTCTCGCAACAAGAGCATCAAATTAATGCAATGTAAGAATGACACAACAGTAAGCAACTAGCACGTATAATATTTGCCTTTCAAAAAAAAAACCTAGCAAGTATATCATCCTCTCAAGGGATATTGTAACTAGACAAGCTCTTCGAAATTTGCAAGCACAAGTAAAATTGAGCAAATTTTTAGCATCCAATGAACTAAAGTTTGAGGAGCTTTTCTCACGAAGATCATGCAAAAGTGTGTAGTACTTGTGCAACAGGGTGAGTAAGGTTGGTAATGATGATGTATCCCCCAAAGTCCAAGACTACTACTTCTCATTATTTCCCTACCCTCTCTAGGCTCAACGTTCTTCTGTCTTCCTTTTCTCTTCTTTTCTTCTTTTGCCTAAAAACACATAACTTTTTGCATGAAATCATGCTGATCCAATCCACTCTACTTCAAGCACACAGATCTCAAACCAAACAACTCTTGTCATCATGTCATTTCATTCCCATTACACCTGCAGACAGAGTGAATGATAGAGTGAAAGAGATAGTCCCTTAATTTGCTTCACTATACTTTGCCATGTGTGAACTCTAGGAAAATTCTAGGGGTCGAGGGAGGGGTCGAGGGAAAGGGATCGAGGGCATTCTCCTCGGGATGAGCGTCCGCACGTATCTCCAACGTGATGCGCACATTCCGAAGAGGATGGGTGGTTACGCCCATCCCTCGCCCCTATCCCTCGACCCCTCCCTCGCTCTGTAGCAAAGCTCGTGAACTCTAACAGTAGATGGGCTCATGATACAAACTTACAAACCACATTAAGAACTCCACGTAGGTAAGTGTATGATTGTAGGGTTGATAAACTACTGCACCACTGTAGATGACTCTAGAGAGACTGACAGAAAGAATTTCATGTCTCATAAATGAGAGAAGAAAACATTCGGCCGCCGAAGAGCCAAATTTACGTATCCAAAGCAGGCTCTCCAAATCCATGCATTAAATGAGCGTGTAAGCCAAATCTTATCATCAGTCAGGATTACATTTTTCTCCTTCCTTCCCATATTTCCTATCCTTAGCCGGCCTGCTTAGTTTTTTTTTTATTTTTTGGTATTTTTTGTGTTTTTCTACCCTCCTACCTCTCGTACCTGGGTAGTTTTTTTTGTTTTTTTACACAAAAAAAAAAAAAAAAAAAAACTAGTAAATAAGGCTGGCTAGACTTACTCTTCCTATTCTAACACTTCTAGCCGATCTTGTTTGCTAGTATTTTCTTAACATTTTTTTGGATTTTTTTATACTTTTGTCTTTTGTTATAGAAATGGTGTTTGCATCGTGTTTTAAAAAGAATAAATAAAAATGTGAAAATAACCAAAAAATCTTGTAAATAAGGTTGGCTAAACTTACTCTTCCTATTTCAATAATTATAGCCGGCCTTATTTGTTAGTTTTTTTTTTAAGATTTGATTAAAGAATTTTAGCAAAAATAATCATAAAGTTTAATTTGATAAATTAAAAAAAGTTAAAGAATATTATGAGTAAAATAGTGAAAACGAATATTCCACTCTCAGTGTTGACTAAAGAATATTATGGTCTTTTAGAATTAGAATTGATCAAATATTTCTTCTATTTGTCTAATGTCATTTTGGTTTTTAAGTCTAATCCTTGGTGATGGGTCTTACTGAATAAAAACTAGACCTTTTGGATAATTAGGCTTAAGATCTCTTGCTCTAGAACAAGGTTCAGGTCTCTCGGTGAATTATGATTGTTTATTTCCTTATCTTAGAATTTGTTTTTCTTTTGTTGTGAGGATAGATTCCTAGTTTTTATTTGGGTAAAGTCGTAATATACCCAAAAAATGTAAAAGTGTAAAAGTCTTTTGCTTAATTAATAAAGGTCTGACATCCTATAATTGCCCCTCCCCTTTGAAGATTAATTAAAAAATAATAATAATAATATAATTGGGAGACTTTAAATAATTTATATTAGGATCTTAGATGTACTTAATTATACATAAACGCTTCTCAAACATTTATTAATTATAGATAAGCTCATAACCTAATTTATTTGAATCTCCTAGATTATCTATAAACTATAAATATACCTTTTATATCTAACTTTGAATTTCTTGTTGTTTTCCACATTTCACATTTTTTACAATAAAAACTAATCAACCTCAATCATTGATTAATTATACCTAAGCTTGCTAAAATAATTTATTTGAAGCCATCAGTTATCTTTAAACTATAATTATGCCATTACATGTCACTTTTAAATTGCTTTCATACGTTTTTACCATCAAAACCAACTTCTCTCAAAATTGATTAATTATACTTATGCTCTAATATAATTTATGGAAGCCACTTAATTATCTATAAACTATAAATTGTCAAATTACAATAATGAGAGTGTAATCTTAGATTATAATATTTTACTACGTTGCACTCGTTAAGCTTCTAAATTAATTACATCAATTAAATTAAAAACCTAAAATATAAATGCATCTATAATATATTTCTAAGCAAAACCATCTACTAAAAAATATATATGTTTAATGATGGGAGTTGAACTAATAGCCTCCTAGGTAGTCAGACAGAATAACACATCCACCACCATTAAAGGTTTACTATATGAACCTCTCTCCGGTTACATAAATGTTTCACATCCCTGCAAGAGCTAGGGTTGAAAATCGAACCGTCGGTTCAGTTTTTCACTTAAACCGTGAACCGAACCGACTTAGGTCGGTTTTAAAAATTTCAAACCGAAACGGATCGACCATTAACAAAATCGATTCTAATTTATGTAAACCGTAACCGAACCGAACCGACCAAAATCGAACAAAAATCGAAATAAAACCGAGCCGACCGACTGTTTTAAACATATTATATTATTTATTATATATATTTGGTTTGGTCGGTTTTGTAGACAGAAATTGGAAAACACATATTGACGAAGGTATTGGGGCTATGTTCCGGGTGACCTTCAAACTCAAGCGCCTTAGGGGAGCACTGAAAATTTGGAATAAATAAATATTTGGCAATATATTCAGTCTTATTAGAAGGTTGGAGGATGATATTGAAATATTTGAATTCAGCTTGATGCAGGGGTGGGATTCAAATGACATGGTTAATTTGAATAGATGTCAGGCTGAACTCAAACTGGCCTTGGTGAGAGAATAAACATATTGGAAACAAAAATCAGGAGGAAATGAATTCAAGGAAGGAGATGCATGCACAAAATTTTTCTTTGCTTCTGTCAAAACCAAACAAAAAAGAAGAGGAATTTCTAAAATCCTTGATATGTCAGGGAATTTAATCACTGATCCAAAAAATATTATTTTATAAGCAAATAACTTTTTTTAAAAATTGCTTTCATCGAAAGGGTACCAAGAGGACCCAAAGCTCTTGGATTGTATTCTGAAACTGATTCGGGAGGAGGATAATGAGGTTCTCATGAAACTGCCAGATCTAGAAGAAGTAAGAAGAGCAGTATTCAACATCCCTCATGACAGTGCCCTGGACCGGACGGATTTACAGCAGGTTTCTATTAGACTTGTTGTGATACTATTGGGCAGGACATATGGGAGGCGGCGAAAGAATTTTTTGAATGTCAAGTGATGCCAGGTACATTTTCTGCAAATTTTTTGGCGCTTATCTCCAAAATTGATGAACCAATATCCTATGTTGATTTTAGGCCCATCAGTCTCTGCAACGTGGTTTATAAATTTTTTAGCAAAATCCTTTGTATTAGATTGGCCAATATTCTCCCAAATATAATCTCATTAGAGCAAGAGCTTTTGTTAAAGGGGGATTCATCTCAGAAAACATTGGTCTAGCACAGGAACTCATCAGAGAGATTGGAAAAAAGGTAATTGGAAACAATGTGATCTTCAAACTGGATATGGAAAATGTGTATGACAGAAATGAATGGGGATACCTGTTGACGGTGTTGCAAAAGTTTGGTTTCAATAATAGAATACGTCATTTGATATCAAATTGTGTACACAGCGTGGATTCTCGGTGTCGATGAAAGGCAGATATGACGGATATTTCAGATCATCAAGGGGACTCAGGCAAGACAATCCTCTCTCATCTCTCCTTTTTGTTATTGCAGCAGAAGTGTTAAGTAGAGGGATTTCATGTGCTTTTCGTAGAGGAGAAATTGGGTATTATCACACCCCATTGGCAACCACTCCGATCACCCACCTTCTGTATGCTGACGACTCCTTGATCTTCTTGAATGGTATGAAAAAATCCATTGAAGGATGCATGAAATTTATAGAAAAATATTTTCGGGCATCATTAGAAAAAATCAACATTGGAAAAAGTTCATTAATGATTGATGAGAAAGTCCGTGCTGAAAAAATAATCGCCATCAAATTAGGGACAAGCTTTTGTTACAAACAATCCCCGTTTACATACCTCGGGGTGCCCATTTATCAAAGCAGATGCAGAATATCATACTTTGACGCTTTGGTAAGTAAAATTCAAGGTTGGAAATCCAGATTATTGTCACTGGGGGAAGATTGATTTTGATTAGACATATTTTATTGTCAATGCCAATTTACACCATAGCAGCAACTTTTATCCATGTGAGGGTGTTGCAAAGTATTCAGAAATTGATTGCGGACTTCTTCTAGGGTGATCATGAAGGGAGACATAAATGGAAATGGATAACATGGAGAAAAATAAGTGTCCCCATGGAGGATGGGGGATTTAGTGTGCGAAGCTTAGATGATGTTATAAAGGCTTTTCGTATTAAGTCCCTATGGAATCTGATAAATTCTAATTATTTGCGGGCTAACTTCTTAAGGATTAAATATTTGAAGTCAAGGGTTTCCATAAGAAAACAAGAGATTAAAGCCGAGGCGTCCCCGTTTATGAAGGAGTTGATGGTACACAAAAACTTCATAGTAGATAATTTCACATGGAAGATCTCTAGGGCCACAGTCAGTTTATTTGAAGAACATTGGGTGAAGGGTGAAATTTTTAGTAAAACTGGGTAGGCGAAAACAAATGACACTTGGCCTTCACTAAGGAAAATGTTAAGGGAGAATAATTTTATCCCCATTAATGCAAAAAAAAGCGCAGGAGCTTTATTAGACCAAACTGCGAGGTGAGGAAGGTGACCGAGATATCAGAATATGGATGCCAAATAATGATGGTATGTTCTCTATTAGCTCTGTATGCAAACTTTTATGTGGTAGAGGAATACAAGATGAGTTTTGGAAATTGATCTGGTAGCCGTTACTTCTTTCTAAAATTTCAATATTTATATGGAAGGTTATCAAAAGGGCATTACCCGTAGATGGATAACTTGGAAGAATTGGGTTCCATCTTGCGTCTAAATGCAGGTGTTATAAACAACCTGGGGAGGAAACTATCAAACATCTGTTATTGGAAGGTGAATTAGCTAGAAGAGTCTGGAGACATTTTGAACTAGTGTTTGATATACACGTACATAGATCCGTTGAAGTGTATACCATGTTAAAGGCGTGGTTTAGGAATGCGAAGAAATTATCCTTATTTGGTACTCTCATTCATCTCACCCCACTTTTTATAATATGGGAAATTTGGATTCAGAGAAATAGAAAGCTTTATGATGGAAAATAGAATGGTCGTCTTCTTATGTGATTATAAAAGTTTATTACTGGATTAAATGTGTATCTAAATTTTTTGTTCTGAATGTAAGGGAACCCAATGGTGATTTGCTGCGTAGACTGGGTATCTAGGAAAAGAATATAGAAATTCACCCTCCCCGGGTGTTGTATTGGGTTTTCCTTCCTACAGGATGATATGAACTAAACGTAGATGGTTATTGCATGGCGGATAATACTTCTGGCGGTTTTGTGATCAGAAATGAAGAAGGTAATTGTTTGGCAGTCAGACAATGTTATTTTGGTGAAGGTTCAAATAATTCAGCAGAAACTAGGGCTTTGCTTGAAGTCTTGAGATTTTGTAAAGATCAAGGAATCCGAAAATGTTTGATTCAAACGGATTCCATGTTGGTCAAACACTGGCCACTTAAAAAACGAGTATACCTTGCTTTCTTAGTAACTGGTGGAAGGAGATTAGAGAGATGAGCAAGGATTTGGTGTAGCATTGTATCCATGTCTTCAAGGAGACTAATTATGTGGCAGACGCGTTGGCTAGATTGGCGCAAGTAGAGCAATTGTCTCAAACTTATTCATGGGAGTTGTTTCCTAAGAGACTGAGGGCTCTAATTATTCTTGATAAGAATAAAACGGCTTACTTAAGGTTACCGGATTATATGTGATTATGTCAATTGAAAACGCTCATTTGAACCCCTCATTTAAGATGATATGGGTCAAGGTGGAACGTGGCGACTGCTGCAAATACCGTGTAGGTGGTGAAATTTGTTTTGCCGTGTGGTACAAGCAGCTCTGGATCATTAGTGTTCATCTGGAGGATCGACATGCTGCGAATAATTGATACAGAATTTCCTTGAAAAAATAGAGGAATTTATGTGTTGTATGCATCTTTTCAGTTGTTAATTTGGGACTGGAATATAGTTGTCTAGTACGGTGCATTCAAGGTGTTGCTATGGACTGAAAGATGAAACAAGATGCATACGTGCTGCCTGGTTGTTGGTAGTGTGAAGTGCTGGTTAGGCATTGCGCATGCCAGTGGAGACTGCTGGAGCGAGGAGGCGCAGAAAACAAAGAAGGGCACTCTGTTTTGGAGTGGCGCACTTTGTTTCTGGATTCTTTAAATGCCAATGGGCTTTTTGTTGCATCTTATGTGACTGTTTGTTGGCCATTTGCTTTCAAGTCTTGATAGCCATGTGGTGGTTGGGGATGAAGCATGTTATATCGGGCTTAGCATGGATTCCAGATTGAGTTTGATTTTTTGTCTAATTTTGTGTTTTGGTCTTATTTCGGATAAAGTCGTAATGTACCCCCGTTTAGTTTGTAAATCAAATTTTGATAAGTAATAAAGGTCTGACATCCCATAGTTGCCCCTCCCCACTGGAGGTTTAATTAAAAAAAATATAAAAAAATAGTGACTTAAATTGATAGTGTAAATTAGCAGGTAAAAAAAATTTTAATTTGGTAATATGGGACAATAGAAGATGTGACGTTAAAACTTTGTGCCTATTCCAAAATAACAATCCATAATATTATTTTCCATTAAAAAAAAAAAAAAAAACAAAGATAGTAACCATTCCTATGCTTATTCCCATTTCCATTCTATCGAGTAATCATACATTGTAATATTCCCATTCCCATTGCCACTCCCATTCCTATTCCTGTGAGTAACATGAATAAAATTTCAGCCCTGTATTGCCATGCCAAGTCCACCCTCAATTAAAAAGTTATCTATAAAAGTACCTCCAACAAATCATCCCTTGTTACTCATTTAGACATCAAATAATCTCACTTTCTCGAAACCTCTCTCTCTGTTCAACTCACTCTCGCTTCATGGCTGTTTTGAACCCTGAAGCCCTTGAGTATGCCCCAGAATCCACCCTACACTCATCTCCACTTCCGCCACCGTCACTTCTCACTTACGACTGGCAACCTCCACCACAACCCATATTTCCTTACCAATCAACCTACTACTCAATATACCAATCTCCATGTTTCTCACAACACCCTTACTTCATAGACAACCATGCAATCGCCACTGGTTTTTACCACCCCAATTTTCTCCCTGTATCACCACCAACACTATCGTATGCATCACCATCATCACCACCACTTCATGCAACCACCTATCCTAGTGAAGAAGCTGCGGAGGTAAAGGAAGTGGTGTCCGAGAAAATTGTGTCGAGAAATAAGGGTTTTATGAGAAAGGGTGCAAGTGGGTGGTGGAGGACGAATTCTTGGAAGGAGGGTTGTGAAGTTGTGAAGAATTACAAGAAGAAAAAAGTTGGCCGGAAAGCCCAAAAAGCTGAAGTCGTGTGTGATGGAATTGGCGATAACAGTTTTCATTTTGGTGGTAATAAGAAGATTGGGTACCCCAAGCAAGATTTTCAGAGTGAACCCATTTTACCTGATGGCTTCAAGACCACTATCATGATAAGGAACATACCAAATAAGTTAAAGTAAGATTTTTATTTTTATAAATGATCATTCTAGCCCTAAATTGTTTTTTTTTTTTGTTGGTTTAGCTTAAGTTAGTAATAACTTTTTGATTATATTTTTCAAAATATTTTAACTACCTTATTTTTGCAAAAATTTATGTTGGATTTATTGGATATTTTAGCTCTTGTTCTGATAATGATAGTAAGGTCAGGAATATAAAGAGTTAGAGGTTCATACACAGTCAAATTCTTAACATTCAATCCAATGTATCTAGATCATATCTTTTTCTTTGAAAACCGAGACTTCTTTAATATGGAAGTGCATGTGTTGGTGTCTCATAGCAGTGATAACTTTTGAGTTGTGTTTCATTCAATTCTCCACTTGTGTTGGTTTTCATGTATGCATTTAGGGTTTTCATATAAACCTCGACATAAAATGTGTAAATTATTATAAATTTGCAATACAAATCATGGTTTCACTTGCGATGTCGATGTTCTTAGTTGTATATCTGAAATGTTGATATTATTACTTGTTTAGCTAATTGTGATCTGTTGGGTTCTGTAAGTGGTGCGAACTTCATGGAATTTCTTGATCAACATTGCTTGAATAACAACAAGAAATCTGAATGGGAGTCTTCTGACGACGAAAGTTTTGAATCAGCTTATGACTTCTTCTATCTCCCGATTGATTTCAGGTGTGTTGTGATAACAGATTATAGATTCAATCCAGCTAGTTAATGGCCTACTTACTGGGATTTCTATTTAAGAAGTTCATTTGGTTGGGTTTTACTTGTTTAATAGATGTGATTGATACAATGATTACTGTGTGCAGGAGCAATTGCAATAAGGGGTATGCATTTGTGAATTTCACTGATCCAAGAGCAGTATGGAAATTTCATGAATCACTCAACAATTACAAATGGGAGATTTTCAGGTCCCGTAAGATATGTGAAATCACTTATGCTAGAATTCAGGTATTTGCTTAAAGACAATGACACTTGTTTACTGTGTTGTTTTTACATACTTCAAACATGGTTAGTGTAATTATTCTTGTTAGTGAATCCATGTCACTAGAATCTCTTGGATGTTAGTATTTTGTCAAATATATCAGTTATTGGCATCGTATTAAAATTCATTCAGTGTTTTGAAAAGAAAAGTTAAAATTAATGTATGCAAGTATTATTATTAGGTCATGCATATTACAATAATTTTCAGAGTTGCAACTTTTGGTCTTTGGAATTAGAATGGTTTAGCTGCATTTGCAAATGTGGGAAATGTAAGCAACTAGGCATGCCTTTAATATGGCAATGATGTTGAGTTTTTAACATTGTGTTGATAATTTTGGTATTAGTGGGACATTGATTGCAAGTGTAAAACTATTGTAGAAATGGTGACATTCTCTTTACATTGCAAAGAGATGGCTTAACAGTAACACTTTTTTAAGCAGTAACAGTTCACCAATTAATTTTACTCGGTTCTCGTAACCAAAGTGATTGTACCACCACGAAGAGTATGGATACTATGCATATCAATTTATTTATTTATTTTCTAAGGAACATATTTGGTGGATTTTTAAAGTTTAAAAAGTCGTCAGTGTGAGTATATTTTCTTCATCGAACTAGTGTGGCCATATAGGTTGATATTTCTCGTAAGATGTTGTGGGCATGCTGACCATGATATGTTCTTGTAGGATAATTTATCACTAGATGTGGGAAATTTTATTTGGACCATTGACATAGAAATAATGGGCTAGAGTGAGCAAGGTCTGGTCCTCGTTCAATTTTTTTCCATGTCGGTAGGACAGGTTCTCATACCTTCAAACGCTTGGACTAACAAAAAATTTTGTTTTCCTCATCATATGTGCTTTGTGTTGTAGTACACAGGTTATTTGTTTATCAGAGTGCCTGATTTTTTGACTTCTAATGTTAAGTTGTACACTCAAATTTATACCATTTCGTGTGACTCAAATTTATTAAGAGTGTTATCATGTTTAAATCTACCAGGGGAAGAAAGCATTGATAGATCACTTCGAAAAATCAACATTTGAATGCCGAACAGATGACTACTTGCCCACCCACTTCATTCCTCCTCGTGATGGTTCAGGCAAACCTGTTCAACTGTTCACTGTAGGCAATCGTTGCACCACCTTCTTATCCAAGTTCACCATCATGAGCCCAAACCAAGCACAAGAAGAAGAAGAAATGGCCAATCTCATCACCTCTCTCTCATCCAAATTGATTTGACCTCCTCTGACCTCTGCCTCTTCACATGATTATAGAGGGTATGGTAAAGGCTACTTATGGTAAAGGTCTTCACTGTTGTCTGTCAGTCAGTCTATCTAGTAGTAGTAGTAGATATGGAGATATGGTATATGGTGTGGTATGTCTTTATGCATGTAAGTTACTGGGGGGATCTATTGCAATTGGGTCACACCTTTTTCAAGAAAGAAAAAAAGTGGGGGTGGACAATACCACCTGAAAAATGGGCAGGTGGTGGGGTCAACCTCAAATGGTGGCCTTGTTTGATGTAATGGGGTAAATAGGATTTGTATCCAACTATCTTTCTATCAGTAATCCAATATTATCAGAATATATGCAACGATGATTGTTGTTTGCGCTTTAACTTCGATTGTACTTTGGAGACAATTGAATTTCCGAGACTTCATTCTGATGGAAAAATCTTAAGTGCCACAAGGCACAGGGTCAGGCACCGTAGGCAGTGCTCATATTAACTAATCATGAAGTGTATATTTGATTAGATTTCAAGTTTATGGCTTGTTATGAAATCCAGTTGTCCTACACGTAATCAATGGTGATAATAGTAGGTCTAGGCTGTCTTACACTGGTAACCCATATTTATTTGAAGTTCTCCCATTGTTGATCAAAATAAGAGGTAGATCTAGGCTGTGTGTGTTGTTTGGGTGGGTTATTTTTTTAAATTATTTTATTATTTATTATTATATGTTTTTACCCAAACACGAGTACAAACATCAACCACTTGTTGAAGTGTAAAATACTCTAAACAAGGCTGCCTAAAATCTATCTCAAAATAATTTATAATTTATAGGAAGGGTTATTTTGATTTTGAGTAAAATTTGGTTTATGGCATAAAATGTGATTTCTCAAAAAATGTCGAAATTTTATTAAATATTTTTTTTTAGTTATCTTATATATTTTTTTTTCATTAGGTCATTCTCAATGTCGGTACATTTTAATTCATTATAATTTTATTTTAATATTAAAATTTTATTAAATGTGATTCTTATGCAATATGTAGTTTGTACTAGTGGAATACTCGTGCCGTTGGCACTATCGCAGAGTACATCATACTTAAACGGCTATGTTGAATACTCAAATTTGTGGTATTATTTAAATTTATAAAAACACTTGCATCATTGTCTATTACAACAGTTATGATGAATTAATTTTGTAAAAATTTAATACTATTGAACAGTAAAACAATGTTAATAAATCTGATAAATGCAACCTATGTGCTAAGAAATTTAATCTCCACCAAATGTCAGCTTAACTAAAAATACGAAGGAAATATCTCATGTGTGTCCAAGTGAGAAATTGATGAAATTGATGCCCAATTTAGTAAAGCATCATTTTGAAGAAACATAATATAATTAATTTGGACAAACAGAATGGAATACTCGTGTCATTGGCATTATCGCAGATTACATCATACTTAAACGGCTATGTTGAATACTCATGTAATTTGGCATAAAAAAAAACTTGTTGCCTGAGCGCAATATATGTTCACCGTTTTCAGTATACTAAAAGTGTTTTTTTGGCGGTCGAAGAGACACGCACACAAAATTATATCCAAATTAATTTGGACAAACATAATGGAATACCCGTGCAATTGGCATTATCGCAGATTACATCATACTTAAACGGCTATGTTGAATACTCATGTAATTTGGCATAAAAAAAAACTTGTTGCCTGAGCGCAATATATGTTCACCGTTTTCAGTATACTAAATGTGTTTTTTTGGCGGTCAAAGAGACACGCACACAAAATTATATCCAAATTAATTTGGACAAACAGAATGGAATACTCGTGTCATTGGCATTATCGCAGATTACATCATACTTAAACGGCTATGTTGAATACTCATGTAATTTGGCATAAAAAAAAACTTGTTGCCTGAGCGCAATATATGTTCACCGTTTTCAGTATACTAAATGTGTTTTTTTGGCGGTCAAAGAGACACGCACACAAAATTATATCCAAATTAATTTGGACAAACAGAATGGAATACTCGTGCCATTGGCATTATCGTAGATTACATCATACTTAAACGGCTATGTTGAATACTCATGTAATTTGGCATAAAAAAAAAACTTGTTGCCTGAGCGCAATATATGTTCACCGTTTTCAGTATACTAAATGTGTTTTTTTGGCGGTCTAAGAGACACGCACACAAAATTATATCCAAATTAATTTGGACAAACATAATGGAATACTCGTGCAATTGGCATTATCGCAGATTACATCATACTTAAACGGCTATGTTGAATACTCATGTAATTTGGCATAAAAAAAAACTTGTTGCCTGAGCGCAATATATGTTCACCGTTTTCAGTATACTAAAAGTGTTTTTTTGGCGGTCGAAGAGACACGCACACAAAATTATATCCAAATTAATTTGGACAAACAGAATGGAATACTCGTGCCATTGGCATTGTCGCAGATTACATCATACTTAAACGGCTATGTTGAATACTCATGTAATTTGGCATAAAAAAAAACTTGTTGCCTGAGCGCAATATATGTTCACCGTTTTCAGTATACTAAAAGTGTTTTTTTGGCGGTCTAAGAGACACGCACACAAAATTATATCCAAATTAATTTGGACAAACATAATGGAATACTCGTGCAATTGGCATTATCGCAGATTACATCATACTTAAACGGCTATGTTGAATACTAATGTAATTTGGCATAAAAAAAAACTTGTTGCCTGAGCGCAATATATGTTTACCGTTTTCAGTATACTAAAAGTGTTTTTTTGGCGGTCGAAGAGACACGCAAACAAAATTATATCCAAATTAATTTGGACAAACATAATGGAATACTCGTGCCATTGGCATTATCGCAGATTACATCATACTTAAACGACTATGTTGAATACTCATGTAATTTGGCATAAAAAAAAAACTTGTTGCCTGAGCGCAATATATGTTCACCGTTTTCAGTATACTAAAAGTGTTTTTTTGGCGGTCAAAGAGACACGCACACAAAATTATATCCAAATTAATTTGGACAAACAGAATGGAATACTCGTAACATTGGCATTATCGCAGATTACATCATACTTAAACGGCTATGTTGAATACTCATGTAATTTGGCATAAAAAAAAACTTGTTGCCTGAGCGCAATATATGTTCACCGTTTTCAGTATACTAAAAGTGTTTTTTTGGCGGTCAAAGAGACACGCACACAAAATTATATCCAAATTAATTTGGACAAACATAATGGAATACTCGTGCCATTGGCATTATCGCAGATTACATCATACTTAAACGGCTATGTTGAATACTCATGTAATTTGGCATAAAAAAAAACTTGTTGCCTGAGCGCAATATATGTTCACCGTTTTCAGTATACTAAATGTGTTTTTTTGGCGGTCAAAGAGACACGCACACAAAATTATATCTAAATTAATTTGGACAAACAGAATGGAATACTCGTGCCATTGGCATTATCACAGATTACATCATACTTAAACGGCTATGTTGAATACTCATGTAATTTGGCATAAAAAAAAACTTGTTGCCTGAGCGCAATTTATCCGAACAAATTTATAATGACAATCAATGCCATGAACACCAAATAATATATCCACACGCCAAAATAATAAAAAAAACGTGTAAGTACATCAAAGCCATACATTGTTTTTTATATACATTGTTTATATGCACCACCATATCTCTTTTCAAAAAATGAGAACAAAAGGAACTCACAATATACAAAAATGGGTTAAACTGCATATGTACATCAAAACTACGTATCAACAACTGCTCTAAACATCTTGTGCATCACATTATCAAATGAATCGGCGTCTATATGCACCAACTTTGAGCAAGGAGGGAATATGACTGAAATCTACAAATTTATCACACACAATATTAGAAAAAAAAATGTTAATAAAATAAGCTATTTTCAATCATCGTTAGAGATAAACTACCTTATTTGCCAATTTCCAATGACGCCCACCATTATACTTTTGTTTTTTAGTGGATTTTTTGAACTCCTCGACAATGATATCCCAATTCTACAAAAATGTATAATCAATATTAGATTCATATCGTATGAAAGCAAAATATAAATATCAATAGAAAATTTATTAAAACATACCTTTAAAAATTCTTACAACAAAACTTCTGGATAAACAATATTGGTCGTAGAATCCAGCCCATCTTGAGGTAAAAGGACACTTATTCTGTTAGAAGCTGTGCATCTAGATAATGCAACATAAAGTTGGCCATGGCTGAATACCGGTGTTCGTAAATCAACTCCAACGTATTTCACAGATTGACCCTGCGACTTGTTTATCGTCATTGCATATGCCAACCGCACTGGAAATTGACGCCTTTTCATTTTGAAGGGAAACTCGGAAGATGATGGCGTTAAAGAGATTCTAGGAATGAAAACTAAATTGCCAGCCTTATCCCCATTTAAGATTTTTGCTTCAATTATACGCTTTGCACAATGCATAACTATAAGACGTGTTCCATTACAAAGTCCATCTTTAGGTGCGATGTTTCTCAGCAACATAATTGGACGACCTACTTTTAATTCTAACTTAAATGGCGGCAATCCAGAAGGATTAAGCGAGTTCAAATACTCAGTTGGATAACGGTTGGCAATGGAATGATCATTTTCAAAATGTTCCGCCATTGTATCTGCGGCAAAATAAACAATGATTTCTCCTGGAAAATCAGATAATGCAACTTTGTTAATGTCGCAGACATCGTCATTTCGTGCTGAGAGAATTGTTCGCTCAGTCAAATAATTAGGAGACGCTCTGCCTATTACATTTAGTTGAGGATAAACCAAAGAAATTAGTTCACTTAAATCTTTGCACTTGTGCACCGTTGTTGGAATACGAATAACATCTTCCGCGGTGCTTCCAATCTAAATAAAATAAAAATAATCAGTAATTAAAAAATAGCAATGTAGTAAAATGTAGAATTGTTTACACAAAAATAATACCTCAGTCAAAAACTTCATAAACCCGTCATTGCCTACCCCATTGTCCAACCGCATATTCAAACTCAAAGTCAGAACTTGTATGTTTAACCAAAGCTTAGAACGCCTCAAAGATGCAGCCACAATTTGCTCGCGGACGCCTTTGGGTATCACTGGCAATATCTGTCGAAAATCACCCCCAAGAACAACAGTAATACCACCAAATGACTTATTGGTGCTGTAAATGTCTTGTAGTGCACGATCAACTACTTCAACACAATATCTATGTTGCATCGAAACTTCATCCCAGATAATTAGTTTGGTCTCCCTGAATAACTCAGCGTGCAATGACTGTTTACTAAACCCACACACTGAATTTTCCATGACATCCAGTGGAATACGAAACATTGAATGAGCTGTTCTACCTCCCACTAATAGTAACGCCGCAATACCAGATGATGCAACGGTAATGACAATGTGTCCAAGGCTGCGACATTTTGATGCAATGGCGTTGTATAAAAAAGTTTTTCCTGTTCCTGCACCTCCATTCAAAAAAAAATGAATTCCCTTATTTTCAAGCACTGAAGTTACTATTGCAGTATAAGCAGAACGTTGTGCCTCATTAAGACGATCGACGGATGATTGTGCATCGGATTCTTGACCATCATACTGAAGTTGTCGTTGTTCCCATATGAGTCTGTTACCAACTATCATGTCCCAATTTTCAATTGGCAGGGGCATAGGTGGGAACTTCGTTAAATTCTTCCCTCCTTCTTGAAGAAATTGATTTATGAGATACAAACCATAATCCAGAGTCTGAGCATCTGTTGGATTTGAAATACCGAACCTTGTTCGAAGTTGGTGCGAAAGATCATCACATATATTCACTGAGAACCTTGTCCATAGCAAATCTGGGTGAAGTGGATGACATTCCATTAGAATCACACTAAACAATCTTCTCAACTGATTCCCAGTTTTCATGATCGCAGCCTCTTCAAGGCACTGAACCCATTCATCATCATCTTCTAGGAGTCCTCGTGAGGTGCAAGCTAATTTGAAGGTGTCGTGTAAAACATTGTCATATGTGCGCAAATGTTCAAATGATTGTGGCCCTTTTACAACCGTTAGAAGCAGTCGCAAATAAAACCTTTCACCTTCATGAGGACTGGCAAAATACATTCTTCCAATTGCATAGCCCATTTTTCTTTTTGTCCACATTTTTTGTGATTTCTGCCAAACAAAATGTTGGGGGAATTGTTGGTAGGTAAATGTACGTGCAAACGGATCTACAGCACAACATGCAAAAAATGCAGTTAAAGTCGACATTTGGTGTCTAGCTCTAAGTAAAATTGATTGTGCTTGATCTTTAGGATTGAACACAACATGATGCATTTCAGGTAAATGAAGCGCCAATCGAACCACTGTAGGATTTTCTTCATGTAAAAGATGACCAAATATTCGCCAGGCAGCTTCCGGCGGACCAATATATCGAGCATCAAGATATTGCTGGATTTCATCTACTCCCCCTAGTACCATTGTTGTTCTATCATGACCTTTATAAATGTACTTGTGTATGTATTTAACACATCTAATTTCCTCACACACTTCCACATTAATATGACAATCAAACATCTTTGAAAGATATGGATTATATGGCACTACATCTCTATTATCAACTGGTTGACCTTTCACATTATATACTCGGCCAGTATTGCGGCGTCGATAAATAGGATATCCATCTTGGCCCATTGTTGTTGTTTCTGAATATTCGCGAGGATATCTTTTTGTGCACCTCCCATTCTCCATACATGGTGCTACAGAATTTCGAACACCACACGGTCCATGCACCATACAATGTAAGACTGTTTGAAATAGCATCGGATCTGAATCCGGGTCAGGAAATTCTGCACACACGATCTTATCAATTTGAGCGGTAGTGCGAATTTTTTGTAAATGGTGAAGGAATATAAGTGCGTGCATATGAGGTAGCCCACGCTTTTGGAATTCAATGGTAAAGACATGAGCTACAACATCACCGAATGTGCCTCTTTTGATAATCTTGTCCATTAGACATTTTCTTTTTAACTCAAAAACTCGAGATACTAAATCTGGGCGATCCATACGCTTTTGGTGAGGTAACAGAGCATCCATAATTTCAGGCCATTTTGGATTTGCAGTCATGGTTAAAAAAACATCTGGATGATTGTTGTAACGTGTGATAGCCATTGAATCTTGAAATATCTCAAACATGTGTCTTGGACTACCAATATGGGATGACGGCAAAATAAGTCGCTTCCCAACTTGATCTGGTCTTAACCCATCGGGCCCAATGTCCGTCAGACTTTCATATAGCTCAGCCCTGAGCTTTGTTTGATTGTTCCTCACATACATTAATCGATTTTGCTCTGTTGAAGCCCAAAGCATCTACTAAAAACTCCTGAAGCAATTTGCCACCTCTCAAAATTGTTGAGTACTCAGTTGGTCGTTCGAACAAACGATAACTGTAAAACTCCATTTGAGTAAGTCGTTTATTTGAACACCTATTAGTTGTAACATCCCACTGAGTTAATTCAGGTTCCCAACCTAAGTCGCCATACGGAAATAATAGCACATAATGAAGTGGTAAGTAAGCTGGGTGACATTCATTAATTTTCATCAACTCTTGATTTCCTCGCAAATATACGACAATATCTCTGGTTGTGTTTACTTCAGGGACATCTCCAGGCAAAATAATTGCTATTTCATTTGATGAAGGAAGATTGTAACGCCGCCGATCTTTATGACAACTATAGTGTAAATACACAGGTATGTTTTGGTCAACAGAATTTGTTTGGTTCAGAATCTCGTATGCTTGACGGTATTTCTCCACAAACACATTATACTGCAACAAAGCATCTTGAATGATTTTGAGCACATCTAATCTCAAGCGTGGATTTCGACGACTGCGGGCATGTAATGCTGAATCGGGATCATAAATGTAAAGCTGTGAATATACTGCATCTTGGCCTTGTTGCGGAATTAACGCTCCCGTTTGATGTCGTAATTCTCCATGAATAATAAAGCTTGTGGGACCCCTCCCATTGAGTACCCTTGGGTCAAATTTAGTACCAAGACTCGTAAATGCATTCGCAGCATTATACTCGCGAATATGTGTACGAAAATTATTTGATTGAACATCATCTCCCTCATACAACACTTGAAGCAATGGTGGAGGGGTAGATAACAGTGGCAGCTTCACCTTTCCTTGCAAACAACACGTCCCGAAAAAAGGATTCCTTGACGAAGATGCCTTCAATTTTTCATCATTCCAATGTAGTGCTGAGCAATGAGGACACAAAATATTCATTTTGCCTAAGAAATGACGTGTTTCTTCTTGATGAGCTTGTGTGTCAATTTCATGCCGGAAATCCAAACCACTATGACGGGAAGTATCGTCAATAGGAAGTCGGTCATTTGTAATTGGCCTAAACAAATTGTAAGATAGATAATGAGTTAAAATTTAGAAAACTTGATAAAGTTAAAAAATATGAGAAAATAGAAAAAACGAAGTATACATGTTTGTTGGTGCATTTGGGGATGCGTTAGGCGTAGAAAATGAACACCTCCTTGGTTGTTGTGGTGGCAACACATTTTGATCTAACACAGCAAAAAAGTCATAATCCATGCATCGGGGAGGGATGATATTGAGCACAGCCGTTCGTGATTGTTGCCGCAGCTTATGTGGAAAAGCGCGATCATTGGGTGTGAAAGAAGGAAAAGGTATTTGAACAGGAGGCGTCATACATAAAATTCTCTCTTTGTCTCGACGCAAACGTTGTGCGGATGAACGTTTTGAATTATTATTCAGAACAATGTTGTTATCCTAAAATACATTTAAAATGGTAAATGATTACACACTAAAAGAATTAAGGCATGCATATAACACGGTAAAATAAGAATGGGCCTATATAACACGGTAAACAATGAAATAATAATAAAGTTACGCACTTATACATACCTGAATAAATACAACTTTTCGTTTACCCTTTTGAATAGAACCGGCATTTTCCTTTTCCTTGCATAAAAAACTTAAGTAAATAAGCATAAGACGGTAAAAACAATTAATATAGATAATTGCAGTACACAGATCAGCACACGCATTGAAAGTTAAGAATGTTGTACACACCCCAACAAATTTGCTTTTTCCCTTTTCGGCAATTGTGGCTTTTGTTTTTCCTTTTCCCTAGAAAGAAACACACACAAATATAAATTTAATTTTCGAAGGTGTAAGGTTAAAGATCATATGTACATACTAATATAAATTTTGTTAGGAAAAAACATATGTACATACCCCAAAGCATTGGAGTTTGGATATTCTCTGTTTTGTAGTATTCACATTAGCAGTCAAGGTAGTGTCTAACTTATGTTGATTTTTTTCTCTTGCTCGACGCAAACGTTGGCCTAGCGCACGCTTGGAAACGTTACTGTGTATAGGGACATTTTCTTTTCCCTTTCCCATATCCATATTTGGCTTTAACAAAAAAAAAACAGATAACTTGGTATAAATAAATATGTATATATTTATTGTTAGAAATAGTGAAAAAGAAAAAACAAATAAATAAATAGAAATAATACCTGTTGATTGGGAACATTGGACCTGAGGCCATTATCTATAAGAAATTGCTCCTAGTAAAAGGATGACATGTTAAAATCTTTGGCTTATTTATTAAAAACTAAGTGAAAAGAAAAATTAACAAAATTTCTTACTGTCCTTGGCAAGTTTGAATCAACTTGCTCATCACGAACTGTAACCCTGACGCCTTGTTTTTCCAGAAATTTGATCTATGGCAAACATATAAGTAAGTGAGTAATTTTAAGGTGAAAATTGGCAGATAGATGGCGGAAAAACTATGCATTTTTCTTACAGTTCCTTCTACGGCTGAATCCACCTGCAAACAAAGAAGGTGTCATATATATGAGACAACCAATTCGAAGTAAGATGTAGTAGTATCAACGTACTATAGTACCTGTCCGAAAATCATCATTTCGGAGTAGGGTGGATTTTGAACTAAGTGGTCCATAATTACGGTCAAGTACAATGAAAGGTTAGGGATCCCTGAAAAGAAAAAGGATATGTTTATATTTATATTTTATATATATTGCAACAAAATCTTTACAATTGAGCTATATTTTTGGAACAGTCATCAATTCAATAAGCATCAACAACATATATTACTTCAATGGGAAGTTGATTAAAAAAAAATGATTTACAATCAAAACGGGGTTACATGACGACTTTACCCGTATAAAAAACAAACGAAGTTAAGGACTTTGCCCAAACAAAAAAGACCGCAACCCTGTCGGCGAAACAGGACTTGAGAACTAATAAGCCACTAACAAGATGTTCATTTCAAGAGAACTTTTTTTTATTTTAGGAGACCTTTGATAGAATTTTTGATACATTGACTAACAAGATCACTTTAGGAACCCTAAATTGTAGAATTTTTAATTCATTGAACAACAAGATTCACTTTTGGAACCCTAAAATGTAGAATATGACTTGATCTTTTATTTATTATTCTCAAACAAACAAAGTTAAGTAAAATGAATAATAATAAATATGTAATATATAAGTTTGGAACGGTATAGAATGTGCCAGTTTGAAAATTGAAAATATCACCCTAGATAATGAGGGGATTTAGATGAGTTTAATCAATCTAAAATGACTGAAAAAAATTGGGACTGTATTGAGATGCCCACCCTTACTGATATTAAGGAATGCTTTTTCATGTCCAATGGTTTGGGAAAAGGTAAATCATGTGTTTGAAACTCTAATAAATGGAAGTGAGCTATGGGCCCTATTCTAAAGGCTTGAGGGTTTTGTTGTTTTCACCCAAAGGAATGTTTTCCAGTTAGCTAGTTGTTGCGATGATAAAAGCTGCCGACAATGACAATAGACATCAAAAATTTATATTAATTTATATTTGGTAAAGGATTTCATTCATTTGACATTGGAAGTCTATTGTCAACAGTGACAGTAGACTTAATTTTTTTTTTCCAAATCCACTGAAGGAAACAACCGAAATGAATGGAAGGCAGAAATGATAGGAAACTGTGCATCGACTATTGAGAACATGAGATTTTTTGCACAAGAATGGCTCAAACATCCAATAAAAGTCGATAACCATTCCTGATGGTGCCTTACAATACGAGAATTCGATTGTAGTGGTGAGCCAAGTAAAATCATTACCACCAAAGCATTAGTGAACTTGTGGTAGAATAGTACTCTGCCTTGTCACAGACCCGAGTTCTCTTCTTCATTTTTACGACAACAAGAGTACACATAAAACACACTGACCATAGCAACCATTACAATGTAGAATCCATCTGTGAAAAAATGACCCTGTTATTATACAAAGTTTTGTTCCGTGCCCTTCAGTGCCAACAGGGCAGCCCCATATGCAGCTTCGGTTTGAGCTGCTTGACTTACTGGCAAACCAAGCACCCTTGATCGAATTTCAATCCATTTCTCATTTTTAGACCCCCCTCCTGCAGTGAACACTTCATCCACTGCAGTTGCACCAAGATCCTTCAACAGCCTATAAGCCTTTGCCTGTAATAACATTTAAGAATAGTATAAATTTTATTTGGAACATGGAAGTAACATGCATCCAATACGTTAGGTGATATCAAAAACTTTGTTTAGGAAGATCTAGTGTACAATTGTTAGGGAGTTAACAACAAGGCTTTATCTACCTCAATTCGAGCAATTGATTCTAGAATGCCATGTAAATACTCTGCATCACTTTCTGGCCGCGGATGTATTCTGCATGTTTACATTAATTTGGTTAGTTTGACATTTTATATTGATGTCGAACATCAAGAATTGAGCCAAATTTTGAAGAAACTGTTGGAAAGGTTGTATACCTAGGTGACATGTTTGGGTCTGCAACAGGAAACCTTTCGCCGACTGCTGGCAGAGGATAATAGTCAAAAGGGGAAGACTCTTTAGGATTTATTTGTTTGCTCAAGTCTTCCAACTGTTCGTCAGTGAAAATCTGTCTAAGAACAGCGCCACCGGTATTTGAGGCACCTCCGACAAGCCATTTATTATCTAGGCGATGACTATATAGCCCATATCGGGCATCATCGATTCGTCTAGTGCTTAGGAGCTTAACA
Source organism: Berberis vulgaris (assembly GCA_963556465.1). NCBI lineage: Eukaryota > Viridiplantae > Streptophyta > Magnoliopsida > Ranunculales > Berberidaceae > Berberis > Berberis vulgaris. Next base: position 4,569,337 of record OY747124.1, on the reverse strand, counting down.
GCAAGTGTTGAGCCTAAAGATGTTACCTGATATTGATAGAGGTAGCATATTACTAACATAACATAGCAAACATAGCATGAGAAGAGCACTAAACATAAGAGCATCTGTAAGCCTAAGCTAACGACAAATACAAAGCGCAGGGATGCAGGTATGCAGCCACACCATATAGATGGCCCACCCAACATACACACTCGTGAAGTAAAATGTGATAACTGGTATTTAAGTGCCGCGTTTTTTTTATCCACCAATGGACTGTAGATGAAATACATTAAGAGCTTTGGGAAGAAGAGGAGGTGATAGAATTCCCAAACGATTTTGTGGGTCAACTGCTTGATGCGTTGTTCCACAGTTAGATTATGTTTTCTAGAGTCCTTTGCTGGTATACAACAAGAATCCTAAAAATAATTTTTTCCTACTTGCTGTTTTTCAACCTGAAAATTTTACAGTATAACTGGCAGAGTTATTGAATGGTGTACCAGTACCACCAAATGCATCTGAGTGATGTGTCAATGGCGTACCATTATTATATGCTCCTATTTTTAATTGAGTAAATAATAGTTTCTCTACAAGAAATGAAAGAAGATTAAATTATGTAAGATCTTACAGCTTTCCCAGGTTGTGTAGCACGTGCTGCAAGGAAAGCGGCTATGCTATCTGTTGTTCCGGTGCAGACGACGCAATCTTTTGAGAAACCTGAACACACTTAGTAAGATCAGATACATCCTTAACATGAAAAGAACAAATGAAATTATGTAAGATACATCCTTAATAGATGGTTTAGACGGAGGGGACGATAGTGGAAAATTTGGATGAAGGCAGTGAAGGAAGACATCATTGAGCTTGGATTAAGCGAGGATATTTGGGAAGATCGCATTGCTTGGAGAACCAAAATCCATGTAGCCGATCCCGAAAGTATCGGAATGGGCTTTAATGATGATAGAAACGCAGCTACCTAAACAACTATTTTCCTTGTAAAATTGACATCTAGATATTAGCTTCAGAGACCTTGATATGAATCTAATACTACTTGTCAGGGATGAGAACCTAATCCTCCTTGCATCAATATTACCCCAACTCAACCAATTTCACAATCTAATACATAATTCTATCTGCAGTGCCCTTGTTCAAGCTGGAACTAGCACTTGCATTGTCACTGCATATTTTCGTACCTAGGTAAGAACTAAAACAAGTAAATTTCATCTACATGAACCCAAAAGAAGTATAAAATAAAAAAAAATGTGTTCCTTTACTTGCATCTGCAGAGAAGGAATGGATCATTTGATTGATTTTCACACTTCTCAGTACTGAAAATGACTATTTAGCCCCAAAAGGTTATGCTCCCTATGAGCCACTCGGTGAGAAGAGATGACAAATTATTATTATTATTATTTTTTTCCTGTTACTCTTTGGTAATCATAATGTAATTGTTAAGCGGTTTACAAAGTGAACAACAGCACTAGTGACAGCGAGGAGTTGTAACGAACAAAAGGAACTACTTATGGGAATGGTCACAAATCTCATGTCATTGTACTTAAATTGGAAGGTTTCATTTAATCTAATCAGCTAGCCATTTCCTCATAAAACACAGAAATTAAAAACATAAAAATTACATTGAGTTGTTGTCTATAACTAGCAGCTCTCTCATGATTGCAGCCAATGCAAATTATAAGGACTTAAGGCCTTCTTTTCTAGTTAAACTAATACAAACTATACTTTGCATATAAAGATTAAACGCTTATAAATACTTGGAGACGTATTGGACAATAAATAAAACTAGAAGTTCTCACTAGTGAGCTTCAGGATATAAAAAAAAACATACCAAATTGCTCTCTGACATCCTCTTTTAAAGAACCAATAGAATTTCCAGGAGCTGTCACAGAAGGTAACATATGAGAATATGGCTGGGAAGACAACCACTTCGGATAGGTTTCACCTTCAGGGTCATATCCAACCTGCAATAAGCACACAATTTCATATAGCTGCCATAAACTCGCAGAGAAAAGGATTGAAGCTCAAAACAAGAACCATGTTGTTCTAGAGAAGCAAATGTAGAATAACACCTTCAAAGCATTATTGTAGTCTGAGATTCCAAGCTTCCCATGAAGAAGCCACAGAAGCCAATCTGCTTGATGCAACAAAATAGCAGAATCTTTATCTGAATCATGCTTATTCCACCACGAGACAAGCTTGCACAGGGTCGAAGAACCAGTGCAGACTGTATGGTTTGCAGGAGCAATGGACTTGACCATTGGTAAAGCATCAGGACAGCTTTCATTGTAGAGTAAAGGCTTGCATAAGGGTTCTCCAGTATTGCTGCAGTTTGTGTTTTTGTTCGAAAGATCAGGTATAAAGAATCTACAAGGGAATAAGTACAACATATTTATATGGTATCCACCTATCTACTATCATGGTTGTTGCAGAAGTCCCATCAATGGATATAGCAGCAACAAGTGGACGAAGGCTATCTGGGACATCTTGAAGTAGCAAGAAAAGTGCCTTCTTCCATGAGCTCGCCCAATCCCTTGTATTTCCACTCTGTCTAGACAACCCAATACAAGCTTCTAAGTTTATAGAGAAAATGAATATAGGATAGAAACAACATAATAAAAACTAAATATTCAGCAACTGATCACGCGCAACCACAGTAAAGAGTGTAGAAAAGCTGAGTCACAATGCTGCCCTCAGTTAACAGACTAGCAACTTAGTTATTTGAAAACTCCATTTTTATCTTCGGGAGTTCCAGTTCAACATGTTACTCCAGGATAATTGAATACTACTGCTAAAATGTATAGATACTTCTTTACTAATATGCTTTTACGCTACACACCGTATTTTCTATGCATTTGGAAATCTGATAATAATAGATTGGAAGACTATAAAGTATAAACATACCATACATTGTGGGTATTCTTGTTTTCCCTCTGCATGGATCACCCCTTTCTTGTCAATCAATGCATAACGTGCTCCCGATGTGCCAAAATCCATACCAAGGTATAGTTTTTCGCTTATTTGAAGACCACCTCCAGCATTTCCAATTTCACTAAGGGCCATCACTTTGTTGTTCATCTTTGTTGCAAATTTACATTTTCGATTTCTTGCAATAAAATTCACTGAACATTGAATTCCTATAGTTCCATCATCAAGGAAGAAAACAATCAGGTCATCACACTATATGTCATACCCATTCCTTTCAAAAACATTTAATACTTACCACACCACTTATCATAATTCATCTACAATAAGAAGTACACATCATACAAGTGGAGGTAAAACATCCAATGGCATTCAATCAAACTACTTATGGTGGGAAAATTTTCCCACTGCCCCAAAATGAATCAAACTAAACATTCTTACTTAATGGGTTTTCCCCATATGTGATGTGTTGAAAACTGATGGAATTCAGAACAAAGAACCACAATCCTTTGAAATCTATAAAAGTGGAGAGAGGGATACCTTTTGAAGGGATGATCTGAGGAGAAGAAGGGAAGAGCAGTATTGGGGAGTGAAGAGTCGATAGCATCTCTGGTTAAACACTTTGGTTTGGCTTCCCAGTTCTCAGACTAGGTGGATAGAGTTTGAGCTTTGGGGACAACAGACAGAGGCAGAGAGTGGGTGGCCTTTGTATTTTGGACGCATAAAATCAAATTAATTTGTGCAAAATAATTTTCTGAATTAACAGTATTTCACTGAAATTTAGAGAAAATGCGTGAATTAATGTCAGTATATAAATTTTAGTTTGATGCGAGAACATATGGTTTGTGTTATTCAATAATCGATAAGAGATTTTCCAGAGCTAAAAAAAAATCAAAATAATGTCAAAAAGATACCGTGGTTAGTTACTTTGTCGTGTCGAGACAATAAGAGGGGAGGTGTGCGAGAGCAACTGTTAATATAAAATAACATTGAAAAAATTAAATGGAAATTTCTCATTTGGCGAATAGACAATTTCATGCATTTTATAAGATAAACTGTCATATTTTTATAATGTTTTGTGTATATAAAATCAAGTATTTACGCGTTCTTATATTCACTTGCTTCTTACTAGAGTATAAGATCAACTGTTACGAATAACACTTTACTGTGATTATTTTTGAGATGTTGGAGAATACTAAAATATGATTAGAAAATATAGTTATGCAAACAATTTTTAATAAAACTTGAAATGCATGTGCAGGTTAGTTGAAAAAAAAAGAAAAAAAAAATGAGTGTAGAAATGAAGAAAGTGCACGAAAAGTTTTAAGGACATTTCTTCCCATTAATTAAGATAGTTAGCATTTGGGTGCCCGAGTTGATTTAGGTGGTTTTTCAATCAATTTTAAACCCCAATCATTTATTATTATATTATTAAATAAAGAATTTTATAAGAAAAATCCTGGTCAAAAATTTTAATGTTATATTCCAATTTTGCTTCTGTGTTTATAATTTGGTGTACATAATAATTTTTTTTTCTTCAGAAAATGACTTTTAAAGCCTAGCTACTTCTTCGCAAAATAAACCATTTATATATTATAGTTGATGTAATGACTAATTTGTGCATAATTTTATACTTTTATTACCAACAATGACTCTTTTATTAACCTAGGTTAACTAAAGTTATAAGACATATTTACCCTTCATAAACAAATAAAAAAAATCTAATTTTATACTTTTATAACCAACAAATACTCTTTTATTAATAATTATAATTTTTTTTTAATCTTTAACCCCTCCCACCCCATGTCGCTGGTAGGTATCGACATTAACGATTCAAATTATGAGCCACCAATTATAAGTTTTCATTTACTGACAAATTAATCAAAATATTATACTAAGTTTTGGTAAACTTTTCATAATATAGTTATTTTGATTAACTTGTCATAAATTTGATTAGAAAAGTTTACAGGTATCCGTGCATTACATTTCTTAATGATGATTCAAATTTTAATTTTAATTATAATTGTTTCTTATTCCATAATGTAGTTAATAAAATCAATTTTCCCACTGTCGAATTTTGATTTCTTATTCTTAATGAGTATCTGTAAAGTGATATATTTTATTCTTTGTTGCTATTTTGTCACAAGCTATCTACCACAGAGCATGATCATAGCATTATAGGTAAAATGGTAATTAATATTGAATAAAATAATTTCATGTAAACTAAATATTGACAGATAATTGAAGCAACCATTAATTGAAACAAAAAAAATTTATCTTCAAAGTTAGATATACCTTCACGACCGGTCAAATCAAACACATTCATAGTAACAAAACATTCAAGAATAAAAAAAATGCTAACATGAAAACATTAATGTAGCCATTTGTAGCTAACAAATGTCATAAAATAATTGCTCAAACTGCAATTAAAAAACAAGATAACATAAATAAATAAATAAACAAAAAAATACAATAATGATTAATGGAGTGGGAGGGGTTAATGGTTAAAAAAAAAGTAAAATAACAAAAAAATAAAAATTAGAATGATTAATAAAAGAGTCCTTACTGGTCACAAAAGTATAAAATTATGTTTTCTATTTGTTTCGGAAAGATAAATATGTGATACAAGTTTATGAGTTTACATTGGTTAATGAAATAATTTTTATTGGTCATAAAAGTATAAAAGTAAGCACAAATTAACCATTACATCAACTACGGTATTTAAATTGTCTCATCTACGGCAGTAGAGATAGTGTTCTATGGCAGTGGTGATGGTGGTTGATGGTGAATATGGTCGTTTGTTGGTCTAATATTTAGTGGATCTCAAATCTGATGCATTGGGTCTCTCTGAATGGAACAGGTGGTGGTGGGTCTGATATGAGATGGATGAGAAATAAGGGTAGTGGAAGTAGGCGGTCGCAGATGGTGGGTCTAATATGAATTGGGGGATGAAGGTCAATGGTGGTGGTTTTACATCTAATATGGGATGGGGGACAAAAGAGGGTGGTGGTGGATCTGCTATGAGACGGGGAGGAAGGAGGAGGGTGGTGGAAGTAGGCGGCTGGATTGGAGGTGGTGGTAGAGTCACTGAGGATTGGGCATAAGTCATTGCAATTTCAGTTGCAAAATGCATACGTATATGTAATTCTTTACAATTTCCAGTTTGCAAACACTAATTTGGGTATAAGTTCATGAAATTTCGAATTTGCAAGCACGAATTTGGATGTAAATTTTACGATTTTGAGTTTGCTTGTTAGGATAAGCAAAAATATATAGAGCTTGCACTCAACATAGCCAAACCCAAGTTCAAGATTGATTCACCTTTACAAGAAGAAATGTACAAGAATAAGAAAGGTCAGAATAGTTACAGAAGTAAAAAGTTAGAATATGAAAGTCAGAATAAGACTCTATTTTGTATAAAAAAAATTATGTTTCCTGTTTTCACAATGTTAGCTTATATAAGCTTGTGTACAGTCAAGGAATAATAACAACACAATAATACAATTCTCAAAATATTTTCTTTATATGGTATCAGAACAACTTTCTTTGGTGACCTAAGAATTCGGGGATTCAAGCTTTTCCCCGCCTCCGCACTTTGATCATAGATGCAAGAGGCGCGGAAGGAAAATCACACTCTGTAACAGAGTTCACGCATAGTCACACAACAACAAAGATCGATCACAATTTCCTCTTCACAAAACAACTAACCAGGGAAAATTATCTTCTCGATTTCTTTCACGCAGAACAACCAACACAAAGAGTAAATTGCAGCCAACCGAGAAAGGGAGATCACACTGCCAGTTTCCTTCTCTTCAACTTGCAACTCTCTTCGCGCACAAGCAACAACCTGCAACTCAATCGGAACAACCAAGGAACAAATTTGCCGCCAGCGATGACCACCTCTCATCGTCTCCATCTAGCAGCAAACATCTTCCTCACGCAGATGCAAACCCATATCGCAATCTCCTTTGTACTCTTCTTCTCACAAGACTCACAGAGCAGTCACCACCTCCTCATCGCCATAGATCAAACATCACTCCTTTATCTTTGTTTCTAATCTTCCTTTTTTCTCCCTGATTTCTCCATAGACGAACACACAATAGTCCATCTCGCGATCACATCGCCACCCTCTTCCACAATCTCTTCGTTCTATTCTTCAACTCACTATCACGACTTCATCACCATCACGAAATGGAACTCGCACAACACCTAGCCAACTTCATCTTTCTCTTATCTAGTCTGCCTCTTCGTCACCATAGCAGATCGTCTACATCGCCTCTATCATGACCAAAATCTTCCATGACTTTCAGTCATTAATAAAAAAAAAAAAATCAGAGAACTTCTTATCTCTTTCTCCTCGATAAACAACAGCAGAGTCACGCCAGCCTGCGACGACCACAACCGCCAAACAGAGCCAGAGATGCAACCTCTCCTTTCCATTTCAATCGGCATCACACACAGACACCAACATTCACGCAACAACAAAAACAGGGAAGAAACAACAACGTTCACACATAGACACCGACGTTTCGCTCTCTCTTCTTCTTATTGGTCTCTCTCACGCAACAACAAAGAAGAAGCATCGATCACAGGGACGAAGCAAAAAACAGAAAAGAATAAATGAGGAAAATGAAGGAAAAAATCTGATTTTTAAACCTTCTGCTATTCACACCCACCATCGTTAGTCAGTACCGTCACAAGAAAAAAAATACTACCAACACCAATGCTGAGGGGGAATCATGATGACTCGACAGTCATGATTTCTTCATACCAAAATTATCAGAATTGGAGAGTCATGCTGACTCGAGTCAACCATTAGTCGTTCACTCGACAATCATGATTTCTTCATACCAGAATTATCCAATTTTTTTTCCAGAATTCGACAATCATAATGCCTCGAGTTGAACCATTAGCAGCTTCACTCGATAGTCGTGATTTCTTCACCAAATTGGACTTTAAAGTTTTCTCCAAGCTGCACATTTCATTCGCGTCTACATGTCCAATTTGTGCTCCCACATGGTAGAAAATGTAGGGCTTGCACTTAACACATCCAAGCCAAGTCATGCTGACTTGAGTAGAACCATTAGTCGTTCACTCGACAGTCATGATTTCTTCATACCAGAATTATCCATAATTTTTTTTTCCAGAATTTCATCCAGAATTACCTAAACAATCATGCTGACTCGAGTCGAACCATTAGCATATTCACTCGACAATCATGATTTCTTCACCAAATTGGACTTCAAAGTTTCCTCCAAGCTGCACATTTCATTCGTGTCTACTTGTCCAGCTTGCGGGGGCGTGTTAGAATATGGAGGGCTTGCACTCAACATAGCCAAGCCCAAGTCCAATATTGATTCACCTCTACAAAAAGGAAAGTACAAGAATATTAAAGTTAGAATAGGAAAGTCAGAATAATTAAAGAAGTAAAGTCAGAATAAGACTCTATTTTGTATAAGAAGTTTTATGTTTCCACAAGGTTAGGTAGAAGTTAGCTTATATAAGCTTATTTTCAGTCAAGGAATAATAATAATACAATTCTCAAAATATTTTATTTACATTTGCAGGCACAAATTTGGGTACGGTGGTGGTGGTTTGATCTGCACGGCAGTGTTGTCCCAGTCAGGCAGACCTTACTTTATAAGGAAAGTTATGATGCTGTTGGCCATCGGTTGTGGTTGAAAGTGATGGTGGTGGAGAAAATCTTGGTCTTTTCAATTTATTTCCGAGCAAAGGCGAAATTATGTAGAGTTAAAAAATAACTGGTCAAAGAGGTAAATTCTATGAATACTGTTTAAACTAAGTTTTATTTATATAATAACTAATAACTACTAAACAAGATTTTATGTTGATTTCCTCCAGCCCCATTTCAGACATAAACCAAACAATGTAGAATTTCCCCTCGGAGAGAGTAGTAAAAACCAAAACCTAATAAATAAAAATAGAATAATAACATTGGGTTCGCAACAACAAGATTCCAAATACGCACATCTCAGTGGCACTGTACATTACCCATGGGGGGTGCAAATACCACTGCCGTTCTCAACAAACATTTGTCCTCCCTTCCAAACCACTTTCCATTCCATGTCAGCCGAATGACGAATGTCCTTCCAATAATACTAAAAAATAAATTACTAAAAAATAAATTACTCATTTTAACCTCAAGGACCCCATATTTAAAAAATTCAAAAAAGCTCCCCATTTCTTCGTTTCTGAGCGATCGCTGTGTCCTCACGTTCACACTCCACATGCCATGTCTTTCTTTCGTCTTCAACGCTCTACTATCTTGTCTTAAAACACAAAATTTCATTTCTCTCTCTCTGCAACTTTTCTTCAAACAGTCACCACGCACTTGGAAGAATGTGAGTGAGATTTCGAACAAAACCTCACTAAAATAAGACCGATTCGCTATCAATGGCGTTCGAATACCAGAAGCCGTCGAGTTCCTACTCCGATTCGTCCTCGACTTCGTCACTCGCGAACGGGAGACTTGTCGTGCCTCTCTCTTGCTCGTCTTCTCCGGCCTCGCCGATCAATCGGTCGAGTAGTAATGCGTTGGCTCCTGCTACCAGATCCACTACTCCAACGCCGAGTCTCATCCGGAGTGACTCGTTGTACTGCGGATCTCAAGGCATTGACAATGGTGGTGCTCCGCTTGAGCTTGATTTAGCTGAGGAGTTCACTGGTGAGCCGATCAGTGCGCCCATTTCAGCTGACAGCATTTCGGTTACTGTTCGATTTCGGCCGTTGAGGTGTGGATTTGGATCTCGAACTGAACCTTAGGTTTTCGAATTTGAAAGATTTGAAATTTATTGAAAATTAGGTTTAGATTGCCAAGTTACGGCAATTTATTGGGCATTAACAATTATATTGTGAGTTCATGGATTTTGAACTAATGTGAATTGTATGGATTTTGCAGTTCTCGGGAAATTCAGCGAGGAGATGAAATTGCATGGTATCCGGATGGAGACTATACTGTTCGTAACGAATATAATCCGGCTACAGCTTATGCATTTGGTAAGTTGTCCAAGTCGTGATTTCATTTTCGAATAATGTTACGGATTGATGTTACAAAGTGGAAAAAGTATTAGTTGCAAAGTTAAGAGATATTAGATAATGTGGAACTCTTGTATAAATTACATGGATATGGGAGATGAAGAAATGGGGGATGCTCATCTTCGTCAAATTTTCAAAATTAGGCTGTCAATTGGATCGGATTTGAATCTCATTTCGGATTTGACGAATTTAACAAAATCAAAATCCATCGGATAAGCCATCTTTGTTTACAACGTCAAAAAGGCAATCAATCAGAATGAAGGAAGAAAGATATAGAAATAGTTGGGAATGGCACTAGAATCGAAATTTGGGAGCATAAATCTTGGGAATGGTAGTAGAATTAAAATTTGGGAGCATAAATCTTTCCCACATCATACTTGGAAATGACAGTAAAATCAAAATTTGTTTAAGAACTAGATGAATTTTCCGACAACATACTTGGGAATGGCAGTAGAATCAAAATTTGGGAGCGTAAATCTTTCCTTATTTTCCCCCTATATGATATGGACGATAGCTAAAAAGTAAGTCGGTATTCATCCGTCAATCCGTATTCGGAACCTTTGTGTTTGAATCGCAGATCCCTATAGTTAGTGCCTACCTGCCTTAGCCCCTTCCCTTCGAATAGTCCGGTAGGTCCGTTAAGGCTAATTTAATGAAGGTACCCTCGATTGGCCCAACCTTACTAAAGTAAGGACAGGGAATAATATCACTACTAGACTAGTAAGAGTATGTGATACCTCCTTATAGTAACCGTAGGTAAGTTAAGGGAGTCATCACATCTATACTACTGAAAGGGAGAGTAGGAATAGTAATAGGAATAAAGACTAAATCCTTTTAGATTGCTCTTCATGTAGAGTCTGATATCTGGCAAATCCTTAGGGAATGGGGGCAGGAGCCTACTAACAGGTCATGCAAAGGTACTAGATGCTAGGTGTTGGATGCTAGGCATGGGAAGGTATTGTCGGACATTCTTCAGGGTCTGACTACCTATGGTATAGCCCGAAAAGTCACTCCTATTCATGTTGATAGAGGCACAGTGCCCGCCCCCATGTACTCTGTTGTTGACTTTTTTCTTTCGAATTAAGCAACCAATTGAGGTCAATGAGAAGCTTGTAAGTATCACTTTAAGCTTAAGCTATAGGGCTTCTCTGGAGGGATGACCTCGCCCTAGGGAGTTTGTTTCTTTTTGGCAATGAGCCTCATACCTTGAGTGGTCTTGTAGCTTCATAAGGGGGGTTGCTTCTTTCCTATGGACGTCTTCCTAGCTTCTGAACTAGCATACTGGAAGGAAATCCCTGAATAATGTTTTACCCGTTGAGAATTTATCTTCCGTCTTCCCACTTGAAGTCGAGGAACCCAAAAAAAGACTCGTACCACCAGAAGTAGTGGAAACCAACTAGCCCTTAGAAGAATGGAATTGCATGATTTTGTATCTGCAGCCCATCCATCGCTTTCATATCGGATACAATCATTTCAATCGAAGGGTGAGTGCCAATCAATAAGTTGGAAAGACCAGGCCTTCTCATCCTTTGTCCATCAACCCCAAGCTCTCCTCCCTTATTCCGGGCTGTGCCTCCATGAGTTCGTGATGGAGGTGCTCATCTTTTGGAAAGGGAAGCCTTTCAACCCAATAAGTCCTGTAAATCCACCTGCCATACATAGATCCCCTCCCCTCCTCATGTCCTAAGATCCCTCGGGTTCAACCGGTTCGGAACATAAAAGAAAATCTATTTATGATGTTAGGTTTGGAAAGGGGACAGACCATCAAACCAGCTTTTCCCTCAACCATTCAATGCAAGTTCGTAGAAGAATGAGTTCATTCTGCGAGTTTGTTACTGATCACATAGTGCTTGGAATTTCTACTTCAGAAGAGAGATGTTTGACAAATAGATGGGATTGCTGGGAGAGTTAATTCAATTAATCACCCATAAACTGCTTAAAGAAGATGATGATTAGGCCTTACAGAGCGATAAAGATGGTTTCTATTCTAAAGATGATTATAGATATGTGTCGGTGTGTATGAGGGAGGCCATGGTCACAATATATTCACTTGGTTTGGGGATTCCAAAATACCTCCCAGAATATGCTTCGTCATGTAATTAGTAGTGCAAGGGAAACTTTAAACAAGAGACAATTGATAACAAGGGGAATGCAGGTAGAGGGAGCTCGTGGCCTGTGTAGTGAGACTGATGAAATAAAGTACTGATGAATTGTTGTTATATTGTAGTGTATCCAAGACCAAGAGGATTTATGTCCAGTTTGTCAGTGAGTTTCATCTTGTGAAAGTGATTAATGGTAGCTTTCACTGATGGATTCATGAATGGAAAGTAGGGAATCTCAATTGACTAGTGGCATGGTTATCGAGGCGTATACAACATGCAGTTGCATGGATTATTTACAAAGAATGGAAATCAAGAATTTGTAAGGAATAGGGCAGCCACTAGAACATCACATCCTCCAAGTGATATTGATTCTTTGATATTGAGCCTCCGTAGCGAGTAACCTTTGCTTGGATGGATGACTTTAATCTTTTAGGCGGGATGCTTTTCTTTTTCGTGTAATAGGCTTCATCATGTTAACTTTTGCACCCCTTAGGGAGTGTGTCTTTCTCACTAAAGAGGTTTATTGTCATTAAATGTTTTATTTTAAAAGTTTTGACTTGTCTCATAAAGACAAAATCTGATTTTTTTCACCTTGTCTTATTGTTGATGTTTTTTTTCACCTTGTCTTATTGTGTTTTGTGGTGGAGATACAAATAAAGACTCTATGACAATCTTGACGTTTTGGTAGCTAAGCCAAAAATGTGTCTTTGCTATGATGCATCATTCACATGTTCTTTATCTAAAATTGCACCATGCACATGTTATTTCTAACCAAGATTTATTGAGTCCCATCTAGTTACTCCTTTGCCATGATAAACGAATGATGAATGTCCTATTAATTATTTACCCTTTTGATACTTCAAAATCGTATCATCATTTTTTTAAACAATCTTGGGTGTTGGATTATGTTGCTTGATATGGTTAGTGGAGCTCCTTTTTTGGCTATTGAGTATTTGTCTTGTCCGAATAGAAATAGATGTTTTTGGTTTCGCATATTTCGTCTTAGTTGCATATGTGCTCATAAATGGAATTGTACTCTTTTATTACAGATGGAGTATTTGGACCTTCTACAACTTCTGAGATGGTCTATGATGTTGCTGCTCGACCCGTCATCAAGTCTGCAATGGAGGGCATAAATGGTATTGTATGCTGTCTAAGTTCCTAAGTTTCAATTCCCACTACCTACTAAAAGCAATCAAGTTATATTAGGAAATAGAATAGATTGCATTCAATATGTTCATTTTCTATGTTTTCCATTTTTATTCCCTTATCTTGAGAGTTTTCTGATTGAAGGCTATTGTGAATCAAATGTCCCAATTGTGTATACAACTTCTTAATGGAAACATGCATTTATTTGCAGGGACTGTTTTTGCTTATGGGGTCACTAGTAGTGGGAAAACACACACAATGCATGTAAGTACCTGATTTTATAAAGCTGTTACTGTTTGGCTGATTTGCTCTCAATATATACTGTATGAAAATCATAAAGCTGAATAACCATTGATGGATTGTTAATTGGATTGCTCTAAATTTGTAAAAGTAATAACTGACATGCCTTAAATTGATTGAGACTTTTATCGTGTTCTTTATTGTCCCTTTGTTGGTTCAGGCAGTTGGGTCGGATTATGATACTGGATTTTATTCAATACCCTTTGTCAAGATATTTCGTATTCTATTTTGTATTCTAGTTGATGATTGTGGAAAGAGTTATTCACTTAATGATTGCTTATAAGCTAAAATGAAAGTAACACCTCCATTAAGAAATATCACTAGATATTTAGGGATCCTCATCATACCTAACAAAGGGACCACTCCTTTATTAGTTGAGGAAACATTGTAGATGTCCAGCGTACTTCCTTGTCATGTAACTGTTTAGTTGTTGTGAAGTAATACAGAAGAACAACTTATTGTGACAATCCCGGTTCCTATGGAGAATTTAATAGCATAACGTTGTGCCACCTGGAAATTTCCATAAAATCACTTATTTGGTGGTTATGTTCTTCACTACATATGAACTCTTTCTGAATGTTCATTAATTTTGTCCATAATATATGAGGCAGATTAGTGGATTTGTTTAGTATCTATTGTCGTTCTTTGGGTGATGTGCTACTTCCCCCCACTCCAGTAATCCTTAAATAAATGGAAGACCTTAAATTACACGGAAGAGACTCACTTGAGAGCTTTCTTGAAGTTCAATGAGATGATTCTGAAAGCATGCCACATGATTCCTCTATTACAAGGAGACGCTTACTTTGTTGCAGAAAAGCAGATTGCTCCACATATATTGTCCCATTTTTTGTTGTTAAAAAATTTCCACATTCTCTGACAATCAAGTTTTAACTCATAATAACTTAAATATGTGCTAAAAGTTGTACCATTTTTGAAAGCTCTCCTTGAGCAACTAATAAAGAGAGCTCTCTTTGTTGTCTTTAATATAAGTGTTTTTGATGTAACGTAACATTTAGTTTATTTATTTCATTTAGTTTAGTTATTGGGTTGGGCCTAAGGGAGCCCATTAGAACAAGTGGAGATTTGGGCTCCCCTAGCATTTAGGATTAGATCACTTGATTTGCAAGCTAGGTTTAATATAAATAAGCTATAGGCCGTTGGTTGTAGTTGGTTTTTGATGAATGAAGAAACTCCAATGGAGATTATTTAGGTTTATTTAGTTTTATCGATCTTTTGTTTAATTTGTAGTTTAGGTTCCATTATTTGGTATCAGAGCCGATGCTCTTGGATTCATGGGTTCAATTGGAAGAAGATTGAATGAGAAAAGGGAAAAGAAGAAACAAAGTTTGATTGAAGATTGAAGGAAAAAATAAAAAAACAAGGTCAGCACTATTCATCGTCACTGTTCCAGCCAGCATGTTATGCAAACCCCATAAACAGTCAAAGCACCCGAACATTGAAAAAAAACTAAAAACAAATGAGTTACCCATATGCATACTATTCTGCGTCCCCTTGCCAATGTCCATATAGCCCTAGCCCAAGTCCAATCCAATACCCATAACCAGTTTTACTACCCACACACAATACACTTATGTTCCCTTTTACCCCAACCTGAACCCGTTTCATTACACCACTACCACCACTTCCAGTGACCAATGACATAAATCCCACCACCACCTCCAATGTGATCCAGGTTGAGACAGACACAAAGAATGAATTGTCGCCCACCTTGATCCGTTTTTCGATGCCAAAAGAGAACAAGAAAAGGCATGGGCGGAGGAGATGTACCGGCGGATGAGAGCAATATTGGGGGGGGGGGGGGGGGGGGACACTGAGTGCAATTGATTACAGTTATTGGGGGGAGCAAGAAAAGGCTGCGGTGTTTTTATATTACAGTTATTATTTTAGATGCAATCAATTATGTTAAGAAATGCATACATATCAAAGGGATTCTCGAGTGTCAAGTACATGCAAGAAACATTAATCAGGCTGCTGCCTGGTGAAAAAGAAGAAAAAGATTAAAAATAGTATGCACAAAGTGATAGCTAATATATCTTGGTTTTGATTCTTCTTCAATAATTTGTTTATTATATTTTTTGCAGGGAGATCAAATGTCTCCAGGTATTATACCGTTGGCCATCATGGACGTCTTCAACATAATTCAAGATGTAAGTTATTTTATACAACTCACCACGGCATTCTGTGAAGTGATGTTCTAAAGCCACATTTTGAAATATGAAATAATCTGCATATTATTTGATTGTTATACTGTCATAGATAGCTTCTTGTGCTTACTTCATAAGACCATATTTCTCTTCTTGTAACTCAATTCAATTTCTTGAGTAACAACAAGACCGCCCTATACTTTCGCTTTTTGCATAATTGATTGTCCACAAAAACATGTATGGATGTTGACACGTACCTGTAGTGATGCTCAAGAGATTCAACCCCTTAGTTTAGTGTAAAATCTACTCGACCATAGGATAAATGTAGTCATTGTTTGTTATGTTTCCCTTTTTCTTCATGTACCGGTTATCACTTTTTTCCTTTTGTCAATAGATTGTGAGTGGTCAAAAGCATATAAGAACTACTGAGTGCACACTGAGCCTCAGGTGCACTGTCTCATACCAGCCAGAATATTATTACCTTCCGCAGTTTCTATTGTGTTGTTTAAATGAAATTATGCATTGAGGAACTTATGGTATTTACCCCATCTGAAGAACTTTAGTTACTAACGTTAAGTTAACCTACAACTAGAAGTAGTCATTTATTACTAAGTACGAATTCCTGATGAAATTAATCAGTGATCAAGGAATAACAATGAAATGATGAAAATAATTAGACATAAATATGTTTTATGCTTGTCACTCACCAACTAATCTCTCCCTTAAATACCCAATGTTTATTTATTGTGGATCGGCTTGTTTCTTTCTTTGCACACATCAAATGAATCATCCAGGATTTGGATTAATTACCTTAATGATGAATTAAAGGAGATTTAAAATGCAATTTTATATGTACATAACAAAACAAACCAGAAAACAACTATGAAAAACAACCAAAAAGAGGGGTTTGGGCGTACAGCTAGGCTGCCTTAAACATTCTTGGAATTAGTCACCCGTGCATCCCCCTTAGGCATGTAGCGTTTACCTCATTGCTTCTGGTATGCGGTTGATAACATAGTTTCTGCAATATTATTTCGATGACATTCCAGGTTTCTTAAAGGCTGTCACAATCACCTTATTGTATGTTGGATATTGTGACGTTGCTTTTCATTTGTAAATGACTACAATACTTATCTGCAATTTATGTTATCTTCGACTTGTTTGGACTTTGGAACATGTCAGCTACATCTTATCCTTGTAGAGCTATATACTTATGTTGTCTATAATTATGATTGTCGCACAGAGTCCGGGAAGAGAGTTCTTACTTCGTGTATCCTACCTTGAAATCTATAACGAGGTTAGTATTATGTTACAAATGAAATGATTTATGAATTGTGAGCCTTTATTTGACGAATAATTACTTTCCTTTCTTGTTAATCCTGTAGATGTAGCCATATATAATTATTTGATACAATTCTTTTTCATGTGCATTCCTGAACTAAGATTTTTCCAAATACGCGTGTTTGTTTCCAAATCCAAAATTGTATTATAAGGAATAAAATTGGAAAGCAATGCACTTTATTTCATTTTTTTTTTCATTATAGCGATTCACTCACGTACAAATGGATTATGTTAATTTCCTGGTTCAACAATCTTATTCTCAAACAAAGAACTCATATCTGACAAAGACACGAAATTTCTATTAGAACCACCCCTAGAATATCATAGCCTTGCGATGTTAGTCTTGGGAAACAAGAAGCAAACCTAAAACAATTATAATACAATATATGAAATTAAAATGGACCAAAATCTCAAATTATAAATGATGTAACATGCCCATCACGCTTTAGTACCTAAAATACCTTTTAAAATGTAACTCTAAAATTCCTAATCTTCTTAAAGTTATGATAAATCTTTCATATTGTTTAATGATTTTCACAACAACCACCACAGCCCCATACACACCACTGATGTCACCTTTCCACCAAATGACATTATTGCCACATCATCACCACCACCATCATGCTAGGCTTTGACCATTATCTCGTTGATACTTATGTTGCTACCATGACATCCAGTGCTACAAACATAATCGTCAATGCTCCTGCTCAACCGGGGGCACCACCTACCTCTTAAATAGGTTGATGCAATGTTTTTGTTGCCACACTCAATGCATCGTGATCCAACCACAGACTCAATTTATGACCTATGTAGTCTGTCGACGCCCAGGCGTGCAGTACTTGGCCTCACCGCCTCGCCTCGCCTAGGCTCTGCCTAATTGTTAAAAAAAAAGAAAAGAAAGAAGGCGAGCACCTTTGACTACTTTTTTTTTCTTTCTTTTTCCCATGGCCTGCCTTTTGCCCAGGGTGCTAGGTGCCCAGAACAGGCTCTTCGCCTCACGCCGCCCAGTGCCTGGGACTGGATAGTTTACAATGCTAGATGACCTAGCCTCTGCCATCATTGGCACTGCAGTTGCCACTATCTGTGTTAGTTATAAATTTGAGATAGTAATGCTATAAATAGAACTTTTCTATTTTGGTGTTTCTCATCTATGGCTTCATGAAGTGGCTACCTAACTTGTCACAAAATTGGCGATTGTACCTGAGACATGGTTATTATTATTGTAATAAGTATATATACATACACTACATAATTTAATTTACTATGTGAAATCTAACTCTCTTAAACCGTCTATTATCTCATAGAAAATATTTACTACTTTTTTGATTTCAGGTGATAAATGATTTACTTAATCCAACAGGACAGAATTTGCGCGTTAGAGAAGATGCACAGGTATTCAACTGCTAAAGTCGTAACATTGAGCATCCTTACGTACCCTAAGTCGTCCACATTTAGCATCCGTATTTTCTTTATAGTGGCCAGTTCCCCATCACACCTAAAGAATCTCTGCACTTGGGATTGTCCTGGATTGTAATCTAGTTTTTCAGCCTTTGTCCTTTCATCAATTTAACAAAGGTGCTGTTGAAATCCACTTCATTTTTTTGTCAAAGAAAAAAAACAATTTTGCTTTCTAATTATGTTGGGTTTCATGAGTATCCAATGTCCTACCTCCTAAATATTGTAGTACTTTCTTGAGATGTTTTGGTCATTGAAACATAAACCTACAGCAGAATTGATAAATAGTTAGCCATCTTTACTTTACTCTCCAATCTAAATTACATCGGGATTCAACCATTCCGATGAAGAGTTAGGCCCTCACTGTGTCAAGTTTTTCGTTCTTCTAATTATTATCAGGAGAATATCATGCTGTTGTATTCCAGTTTAGTTGGCTACTAACAGTGCTAGCTAAAAGTTCTCTAGGGTACATATGTTGAAGGCATAAAGGAAGAAGTAGTTTTATCTCCGGGGCATGCACTTTCTTTCATTGCTGCTGGAGAAGGTATATTGGAACTTTATATCCTAATATTGATGTCTTCAATAAATCAAAGATTTGGCTATTATGGTTTCTAACTCGTGATGTTTTTTTATGACAGAGCATCGTCATGTTGGTTCAAATAATGTTAACTTGATGAGTAGCCGTAGTCACACCATATTTACCATGGTATATAATATTTAAGCATAATGACTTGTTCAGTTTTTTATGTAGTTCTTCTTTATTAATATCAGTTAATCTGTGATAAAATTTGAGCTCTGCCACTATTAAATGATCTTTTATTTCTTAGGATTAGAGGAACATATTAGTATAGTTTCTGTCGCTTATTATCAACAAAAGCACTTTCTCCTGTCTAAAATGATTTATTCCCTACTAAACATAAAAGAGTCCTATTTAGTTTGTGGAAAGATGAATCAAATTAGAGTTCTGGCTTCTATTTGTTCTAAGGGTTGGAAGATCTGCAACGATTCTGAGTACGAAGGAGGCATAAGAAGTTCTTTCTGGAAGTGCATTAGAATTTGCCATAGTTTTGAAATTGTAAAGCCTATGCTTCACTGATGCAGGATTACCCATTAAACTGGAGTTCAAGTTTCGAGTTTACTTGGGTGTCAGAAAACTGTTAAGATTGAAGCCCGCGTATGAGGGTTTTGATTAGTTGCTTATGCTCCGGTCTTTCATTATGTCATCAAACACCAATGATAGGAATTTGTTAATCTAACAATAAAGACATGGTAGCTAGGTGAGCCACCTACATGGTTGTGACAGCATGCATGCACATACACACAAAAATGTGTTATGAACCAACCAACTCTCCCAAAAGCCCGAGCTATCCAGGAGGGGAAAGTCCATAACAAGGATCGTAACATTGCCCCACGTTTCCAAAGCCGACGTCCTCGTCGGCCCACTCTATCGACACTGGCCCAGTGAGCCTTCTCTCAGCTACCAGTATTCAACAACTTAGCACTATGCCCATACATAATGCTAAATTATTTTAATCTAGCCTATAGGTCGCCCCTGCCGGGATTCGAACCTTGGATGTGGGGTTTGGCTCTGATACCAATTGTTATGAACCAACCAACTCTCCCAAAAGCCCGAGCTATCCAGGAGGGGAAAGTCCATAACAAGGATCGTAACAAAATGCAGGAGAAATATTACATCAATCTCCTCATGTATGTTTGATTGGGGAGAGATTGTACATAACAACACATGATGTAACTGATTTCTGGCCAAAGTGACTGATGTTTTCACTGCTATGCCCCTTTTCGTTTGAATAAATGAGACTGTTTTACTAATAAAATAAAAATCGAAACACAACACAAAAAATGATAAAGGCATAAGTTGGATATCCACAAGAGGGGCATCCACATGGTCAGGATGAGGTTTCAAAGATTATAATTATACATGCCTTATATCGTATATCCCTTGTCGTTAACTGGTTTCATATATATTTTTGAGCTTGAAACATATATTTTGGTTTGTTTTGTAGTATAACTTCTTTGTTATCTTAATTCCGCCATAGTTGTGTGGATGGCATATTGGTTCATCTTGTTGGCTGTTTTCGTTCCTCTCATCCTATTTGTTCCTTTTTCCAGATGATAGAAAGCAGTGCCCATGGTGATGATTATGATGGAGTGATATTCTCTCAGTTGGTACACAAATTCTAAGCATCAGTTTTATGGATTTCTAGAATAAATCTTTTTAATCACTATTTCTCCTTACATTCAATTTCTTCTTTGTAGAACTTGATTGATCTAGCAGGATCTGAAAGTTCCAAAACTGAAACAACAGGGATAAGGAGAAAGGAAGGATCCTATATAAACAAAAGTCTTTTAACTCTTGGGACTGTAAGTGTGTCTACAACCGTTTGCTTTGATATAGAAACTCCATCTATTTAATGTATCTTTTATTTGAACTTCACCATCCAAATTTTCAAAATAAAGTTGATGTCCTAGAGTTGGGGAAAAGCACATGCCTGTTCATAGTTGAGTCTGGAACTTGTTTCATGTTATAGCAGTCTCTCTCTCTCTATATATATATTTATATGTATATATTTAGTAGCTGTTTGCATTCTCTAAGTATATCGTTATAGATGCGAGAAAATCACCTTTGCAAAATTATAGTCTGAGTTTCAGCTTATTGCTTTAAGGTAATTGGCAAGCTGAGTGAGGGGAGGGCATCACATGTTCCATATCGTGATTCTAAGCTTACCCGTCTTCTACAGTCTTCATTGAGTGGCCGTGGGCATGTATCGGTGAGTTTGGCTGCTTTACAGTAGTTCCTGATTGGTTAACATCAATGTTGCATGATTTTATTTTTCTGGTCTATCTTAGAGCTTAGGCTTGTGTATAAAGTATGACATTTTCCATACAAAATGTTGGACTCATTGATATTTATGCTACCTGTTTCTCTTGGTTGGTCCTATTGACCGGTGTGGCCACATGTAGATTCATAGCATGAAGCGAGGCTTCTTAACATATAACTTTTTTACAGCTTATATGCACAGTTACACCTGCATCAAGTAATATGGAGGAAACTCATAATACATTGAAGTTTGCAAGTAGGGCAAAGCGAGTGGAAATTTTTGCTTCATGCAATAGAGTAAGTAAAAAGTTCTGGCAATGTCTCATTTTAAGATATTGTATCAATGGATTATTTGCACCAGTAAAGAAATGTAAGCTTAGGTTAATAAGTCCATTGTAATTGCAGATTGTTGATGAGAAATCATTGATTAAAAAGTATCAAAGGGAAATTTCAAGTCTCAAACAAGAACTTGATCAGCTAAAGAAGGGAGTGCTTACTGGTGTCAATCACGAGGAAATCATGAGCTTGAAACAAAAGGTTTCTTCAATATTATTTTCATAGAGTTATAGCTCGTATACTCTTCCAGTTACCTATTCGTAATCATGCCATTATTCGTTGTCATGCATTCCATGTATGACTTGTCTGAACCCAAATTTAAAATTTTATTACTCGTACCTGTTGGGATTGAGAAATTGTCATTTGAACAGTTAGAAGAGCGTCAAGTGAAAATGCAGTCAAGGTTAGAGGAAGAAGAGGAAGAAAAAGCAGCTCTCATGAGTAGAATTCAAAGGCTAACGAAGCTCATACTCGTATCTACAAAGAACACAATTCCTGGACTTTTGAGTGATGCAACTAGTCAACAATGTTATCATCCTGGTGGTGAAGACGAAGTGAGTTTATACTTATCCTTATGTTCTCAAACACTAGGGTATCAGTCAAGTTTTTCGTTGCCCACACCCTCTTAAAAAACAATGCCAGCATGTGTGTTGGCACCCAACCCTACCAAATTTAACATTCCTTGAAATGATCTCGACTCTGAAGGATATATTTGATGCTGACCCGTCATTCCGTTTATGGCAGAAACCGAATGTCTTATGTGAGGATTCACCACTGCATGTAGAAGGCGATGACCTGAATGATCCATCAGCCTCTCTGGTGATTCCTACGGAGCAGTCTTCTGGTCTTAAACATGGTATATCTTCCATTGAATGTAGTGAAGAGCAGTTGTCCTTCAACAATTCAGTTACCGAGTCAACTGAAGCACGTGAACCTATCAGTGGGATTGCTGAAGGTCCCATACTGCCAACAGTATGTTATGTTCTTTTTGTTAGTGTTTTGATGAAATCTGTCAGTATCTAGTATTTTAGCATTGTTACCTTTTTTGATACAGTGCTTCACTGCTTGTTTCTGTTATTTATTTGGCAAAACTTTAGCTTAATTGGTGTAAGAAAGCTCACTATTTGCATTCATTTTTAGCTTATCTGCAGAATACACATGTGAATGTCCACTTGCTATATTACTTCCTTTTTGTTTATCAAATTACTATTTAGGGTAAGAAGGTCCATTGGCTATTGTTTTTGTCGGTCGTTATCACATTTTCTACATTTGATCATTTTCACATTGTTTAGTAATCATCTTTTGCAATGGAGTCTTAATTCTTAAATTCAACTTATTTTTATTTCTATCATATAAAAACTATCATGCAAACTTGCACCTTTGATTTTAGTTGAGACTAACTAGTCAATGGAGTGATCTAAGATTAATACTGTTTATTTTGCTGAAAACATCCATCATGGTTAGAGCCTTTTATGTTTGTAAAAACGGAGCATGAAACACGATACCTTTTTTTGTCGTGTAGGACGAGATAACAATGTCGGATCAGATGGAGCTAATGGTTGAACATTTTAAGATGCTTGGTGGAGAGATTGCATTTAACACCAGTACCTTGAAGCGCTTGGTTGAGCAATCTAAAACTGATCCTGATGGCTTGCAGACCCCGGTAATGTATCATGCATTCTAAATATATGGCTTTGTGGAATAGGGAAAAAAAGAAAAAAAGAAAGAAAAAGGAGAGTAGTTTGTGCTATTGTATGGAGCTCTGTTAAGATTTTTGTATTTTCCCTTTTTTGA
Organism: Berberis vulgaris; assembly: GCA_963556465.1. Taxonomy (NCBI): domain Eukaryota; kingdom Viridiplantae; phylum Streptophyta; class Magnoliopsida; order Ranunculales; family Berberidaceae; genus Berberis; species Berberis vulgaris. The sequence goes on along the minus strand of OY747124.1, from coordinate 4,545,887 downwards.
TAAAGAAAACTTGAAAAGGAACATCACATGTGACCCAGGGAACAAATTTTATATTTTGTGTGTTCCTTTTGCTTTTAAAATTTGAACAAGGAATCATTGAAATAATTTGTTTTATATGAGGCTATCTTTGGTCCATTAGAATCAAAATAGAATTCCCAAACAAACTGGTTTGTGGCGGTCTGAACAGGAAAATCCTTGTGTTTAGGTTGCTTCCTGGTCGGGACCACCCCTTCAGAAAATCCCTTTAAGCATCCTCTTTTTTTTTTTTTTTTTTTCTTTTTCCAAATGAATATCAATCCAACTTTTTACGCCAACCTGCCTAACACGATGAGTTGAGCATATTCAACTGAGATACTAGGCTTAGTACTTAAATTGTTAAATTCGTCTTCTGCTAGACCTTCCCCCATCCAACCAACTCAAGTTGGTGCTCCATAATCTAAGTCTTGTAATAGGTTAGTTCCAATTAGTATTCAGATGGACTATATGCCTGCTACTATCATTATTGATCTGGAGAAATAAGGATTTTGAGTGTATGTGGTAGGCAAAAATGTCAGTTACAAATTGTGTCACACATGGATATTAACCGTGTATATCACAATACCAGCAGTCTATCACAATTGTCAAGGCTTGCATATTCATCTTGACAGGAAATTGTATACCGATTAAAATGTTGTTGTATTCTCATCATAGTTGTAATCTTGTTATGGTTATATTCTTTTTTTTTAATCATTTTCATTTCACCTGTTTATAACACTTCACTCACTGTTATTCTCTGTGTTCCAAAATACAGATTCAAAACTTGGAACGTGAAATTGAAGAAAAGAGAAGGCAGATGAAGGTTTTAGAACAACACATCAAAGAGAGCCGCAAAGTTGTAGTAGCTAACACGACGTTGGTTGAAATGCAGCAGGTTGTTTAGTGTTCATTCCATATTCTTGTCTGCTTTTATTTTTGTATTCTTGAAGGAACTTATCATTTTTGTTATAATGTCAACTAATCTGTTAGTTTCTATAAACAGACAATTATGAGATTGATGACTCAGTGCAATGAGAAAGAGTTTGAGCTAGAGGTGAGTCGTTTCACTATTGATTGGGTTTCTGACATTGCAAATGTAACTATCTAGTAGATGTACAGTGTTATGTCTTAAAAAGTGAAGCTTTTGATTATGGAATTTTGTTTAGAATTTGCAGTGTTGAGAAACTTTATTCAGAATGCAGTGGTTCAAAATTTATTTTTTAACCTGAATTCTTACTAATGCATGCAGATAACTTCAGCAGATAATCGTGTCCTACAGCAGCAGTTGCAAAACAAGGTTGCTTAACTGTTATCCTTTTAGCTCTAGCTTAAGAGCTGTAATGAATATTTATAAATTAACTGTAAAAAGTTGACCGTTGACTCCCTTAGTCGAAAGGTGCCACTGACTATTTCTTTTGTAGAAGATCAGCTCAGACTTCTCCTTTCCCTTTTTGTGTATATCTGACACACAAAATAGGGCAGGAATGACATTGATTTTTCATAGAATTCCCCGCCTCCCCTGCCCATCCTCTTAGTTTCAACTAAGATTGACTCGTCTTTTTTTAGCTTGCAGTGTTCAGAGTACGAAGAGATGCAAGAAAAAGTACTACGGCTACAGCAGCAATTGGCTTCAACCTCGTACACTGATCACTCTTCCAATGAAGAATGCATTGAGGAGTTGAAAAGGAAAATCCAGTCTCAGGTATTGCCATGTATTTGATCATACTATAGTTGAACTGCAATATGCTATTTTTCACTCAAATTTACTGGATTATGTTGGGGAGAGGTAGTTCAATAGAGAAATAAGACATTAATGTATTTCATACTAGGGACATGATAATTTTATTCTTACTATTTGAGCTATTAAAACTAATTCTTTTAACTAAAGGATAGTGACAAAACATAAAAGGGATATAACAAAGCTGATGATACACTGGAAGTTGCCAATCCTACCTATGTTTTTAAACACAGATGTGTATGTGTCTTGAGGAATGAGCCTGAAGGCGTAAAGCCTCTTGTGAATGATTTAGTCAAACAAGTCTGACTGTATGTAGATGTAAATTTTGGGGAAGTTATGAAAAGCTAAAAGTTTTAGGTTTCAAAATAGCGTACCATTTTCTCTCCAGGTATTCTTTTTCACTTTTTAAATCCTCTATCAGTAACTACTGGATGAAATATGAAATTGATTTTAGGATGCTATCGAGATCAACAATTTTCATAGGATTACATCTGGCAGTCGTCATGCTAGTGGACTATGTTGTCCCATAGTTGACTTTGTATTTTTAGTTTTTTACTAGTTTACTAATGACTATAGAGGTGGCTTATCAGTTGTAAAGAGTATACCTAATGTATTTGGTTGAGGCATGCGTTCTGTTTGCTATGGTGCAGACCTACTTTTTTGAAATATTTATTACTAAAATATGCAAAAGAAGTCTGCACCTTTAGTGTCAAAGCATCTTCATTGATAAAATACATACCCTAGTCGACATTTGCATAGGCTAATACCAACTGAATATGGTTGTATATAAGATAACATCTGAAGCTTATAAGTGTCAATTGCTAAAAGGTTGGAGGGCAGCTACTAAAAGTGGTTCGTCACCTAAAGCTAATAACTCAAGGCTGTATTTTCATGTACTACAAGTGGCATGGATGTATAGATGCAGCCAACCCTCCTATTTATATTGCTGGATTTGAAGACTTTATGCTGAGTTTGTTCTGTCATTTCTGCAATAAACTATTTTGCTTTGCTTCATTGGAAATCTTCGTAGACGTTAGGCAATTGTGAAATGTGTTAAGGGTATGTGTTCTAATATTGTTAGGCGCATCCTTGATTTATGTCTCAAACTCTCAATATGAATCTTGCACTGAAAATAAAAAAATCATGGGCTCTTTCTCCTATTTTGCACTAACACCAGTATTTACCGGTCTAATAGGAAATTGAAAATGAGAAACTGGGTCTTGACCATGTTCGGCTTATGGAAGAGATCAGCGGGTTACACGTACAGAATCACAAGTTGGCTGAAGAGGCTTCTTATGCCAAGGAACTGGCATCTGCCGCTGCAGTCGAGCTGAAAAATTTGGCAAGTGAGATCACCAAGCTTTCTATGGAGAATGCCAGACAAGCGAAAGAACTGTTGGCTGCCAAGGAGATGGCCTATTCAAGAGGCTCTGACAATAATTCCAGCCGCAACTACTATGAAAGCAAGGGTAATAATATGAAGCTTGGGAGGAAAGGTCAGAGTTTTAACAGAGGTAGTGAAGTTCTCGGAACAGTTTATGATGATTCCAAGTATCACAATATTGATCCAAATGACATAAAGATAGAGTTACAATCAAGAAAGCAAAGGGAGGCTGCACTTGAAGCAGCTTTAGCTGAAGAAAAGCGTGCACAAGAAGATTATAAGAAGAAAGTTGATGAAGCAAGGAAAAGAGAGGCAGCTTTAGAAAATGACTTAGCAAACATGTGGGTGCTTGTTGCAAAGCTGAAAAAAGAGCAGGAAGCTGTTCAAGAGTTTAATGCTGATAGAATGCCATATGATGAACCTAACCTTATGAACAGTCTTCAGAAAAATGTAGTTGAAGCTAAATTGAACGGTCTCCAGACAAATGTGGTTGAAGATAAATTGAATGGTCTTCAGACAAATGTAGTTGAAGATAAAGATAATGTCCTCGGAGAAATACACGTTTTGGGAACTGAAAAGCGAGCTGATGGTGGTCCCGAACTAGAACCAATGATTGCTCGCCTGAAGGTAAACTGGAACAATGGCTATACACTCGTAACTGTGTGCTTGACTCTTCTAAAATTAGGTCCACAGCTCTAAGATAATTTTATCTTTTATATGAGAGTTTAGATTTAGATTTTATTTTCTGCTACTTCTGCACTTTGGTTTGTTCCAGAACATTAGTACTTTAAAACTTAGGGTGTGTTTGATTCCAGGGAAAATTTTCCAAAAGTGAGAAGGGAGAAGATGAAAAGTGGAAGAGAGAATGAGGAATATGTATTTTGTGATGAAAAAAATTGTGGAAAATATCTTCTTAGGAGGGAGCTAAGAAAAATTTTGCCAAAATTAAAGTCATCTTCAACCTCGAGATGGAGAAGTTTTTCCCAACTACCTCTCCTATTTCTTTTTCTTTTTGTGATTTTCTCATTGCAGTTTTTCCTTGGAATGAAAACACCGTCAAATTTGAAATGCTACGATATCCAGTGTGGTTGTTTTATTGGTTACAGGTTAGCAATATACTTTTGCATTTGTCATGTTTGCCATAGAGACATGGTTAACTGAGAATCCTTCAAGAGATCGACATCTATTATGCAACCAATCGTTCACATTCTCAAGTTCATCTGACAATAAAGTAGTTACATAAATCCTAGTGTAGATAGTCCACTTATCTATCTTTAATTCCTTTCATCCTCCCAGCCTCTTGAAGGACGAGTCTGAGTTTTACTCTTTAGTTTAGCTGTTCTTGTTAGTCTGTTCACTACGTCTTTGCAAACAGATACAGGTTGAGCAGCCTAGATCTCATACATCGCTTCTAGGTTCGAACATGATTTGAAATCTGTCTGTTTCGTATTCTGATATTAGCGCTTGATATTGTTTACCAAGGACAGTAGGTCATATCAATCTACTAATTCCTTGTTTTTGTTGGGTTAACATGGCTTACCATTTTGTTGGAGAACCAAAACATATCATTGTTTATTTTCATTTCACTTCATTGTTTATTTTCATTTCACTTCCTTTTTTGTCTGTTAATTTTCTGTTGGATCTTTAGTAGTATAGTTATCAAATTCCACATGTTGAAGCTATTTGAAGTATTATAACTGGGTTGTGCTATTTATGTCAAATGTATTCAGGCTCGAATGCAAGAGATGAAGGAAAAGAAGCTTGATTTTATGGAAAATGGAGATGCCAAACCTCATCTGTACAAAATATGATTTGAACACCGTTCGCAGCACTACTTCGACCTTGCACGATTTTTGCAGTAAGTGATCTTTAACCTTACTTTATATATACTTAAATATTAGGATCATTAAAGTTGACTGAAGCAGTGACCCACTACCTTCAGATGGTTTACTTGTGTACCTGCTGACCCATCGTAATTCCTTTCTCCTTTGTTATACCTGGGCACAGAATATCACCCTAGATGGGTTACTCTCTACTCTCTAGCCATTACACTTCAATATGTCATCAGTGCCATAAACTTTTGTGTTCTACTTCTACCTGTAGACCTGGATTTGATAAGAGGTTTCCCATATTACAAAATAAACATAACTAAAATAAACTTAACTTTATATTGTGGACTCAATAACAAGTGGTTGGTGTTCAAATTCATGAGGTAAGTTAACAAAAAATAAGGCTGATGCTGTGTTTGATGTGAATTTAATCTTTATGGGGAGGTGATCATCTTCACCTATAGGCATTATATAATTCCTTACGCTATTGGACTAGACTTAAAAGGATTAATTCCAAATTTTCAGTTTACAATCAATCTATCAGATAGTCAGAACTCAGAACTGCCTGCGTTGATTTGTGAAGTAGATTTCCTTCCCTTCATGCCCCATTTATATACCACAGAAAGATGTCATATTTTGTCTTCTCGTTCGAGGTCTTGACTGAATTTAAGCTTGAATCTATAGATAACATATTTGGATTTGCAACCTTCTGTTGAGGATCAGTTTATGGCGTTGCATTTCAGTATACTAGTTTTAAATTTGAATATATTGGAAATCAGTTTGTTTTCACCCTGCACAATGTCGTTTTTGCTTCCAACTTCAACCTGTGCTCACTGAAGAGAATTCATTGTTAAAAAAATTAGCTTCTGAAATTTTCCCCCTTAATGATGTGAATTCATATAGGGCATAATTTACTTTAATTGATCAAATGACTACATATCTTTTGTACTATTATTTCTGTTTTAAGTTGATTACGATGCTAAGCGAAGTTGAATGTAATAAATGCAATATTGGTCTGACTAACAATCATGTGCTTCTTTGTACAGTGTGCAAGCCTTGTTCAATTGCTTGTTCGGATTTCAGAGTACCACATAGCTGCAAAAAAGTTGCACAAAGGGTCTCTTGTTTTTTTCCTTCCTAACAAAGCATTGTACCTCTGGTGGGCAAAGACTCAAATTCTGTTGAGGTAACAAGTGACATTCTTCAGGTTGCCAAAATGAAATAGAAGAATGGTGTATCTCATTCAGAAGGTATATATTATAGGCTGGGGTATTTGTTCATTCATCTATGTCAAAATGGTGCGTCCTATATATGTACAATAGAGAAGTGAAGTAAAGTTGAATCTGGGTTATGAATCCATATCGCATGGAGATTCTTGTTGATAAAAGATATCTATTTTCAATCTTTTTATTATATTTATTTTTTCAATGTTCAGTGGCACGTTATTTCAGCGTAATTTGAACTCTGCCTGAAGTTTTCTACCAATTTTGTGTTTCCACCATTAATAAATGTGTGAAGCATGTAACAACCAGAGAATCAACTTGGTTACTACATAGAATTTGAAGAAGGGAAAGCGACATTGATAAAGTGCCGTTTTATCACCTGCATGTCATTGGAAATTTGTAATCTTTGTACAAATGAATACCCAACTGGAGTTTCAAACAAAAAATGTTCTCAGTTCCATAAGTAAACTGTGTGCCGCAATACACATTTTACAGTCTTCTTTATCTATTACTACTATCAATATAATATGCTACAGGTTTCAGGTTGCAGAATCTGTACTACAACTACAAGCCCCTTCAAGAAATAACAGTTCCAAGTCTCTTACACGCCCTTGAAGACTTCTGAACTCCTCCTTGACAGAAGAAGAACCTCAATGGGCACCGAAACAAACAGTTATTGCCCAAGCTCACATTAGCATCGCCAGGTTTCAACTTCATTAATGGCGCGGGAATTGGCCCAGACAAATAGTTTCCACCAAGCAATAACCTCACAAACTTGTTACTCCCTCCTATTGAAGGGTCAACAACAGTCTTCACTGCATATTGAGTAGGTATCATCCCTGTCAACTTGTTGTTCTCTAAAGACAGAGAAGAGAGCTTCAACATTGTCGGGAAGAATGCTGGCAACGTTCCTTGAAGCTCGTTGAAGCTCAGATCAAGCGCTATTAGCACGCTTTTGGCACCTAATTTGCTGGGTTGTTGCAAAGATGTGAACTTGTTGTGAGAAAGAGTGAGTTGTTGTAGTGATGGGTGGTCGAACATGGGAGCCAAAACAGTGCCTGTGACTTGGTTGTGACTTAGATCAAGTACTTGTAGGTAACCCAAGTCTCCGATTTGAATTAGGAGGTTTCCTTCAAGGGAATTGTTCCTCATCGAAATCTCTGCAAGTGATTTTGGTAAAGTTGCTGGAATTTGCCCAGAGATCGAATTATCACTGATATCTAAGAATGACAGCTTTTCCAGTCTACCCAGATGAGGAAACTTGCTGGAAAGGTTGTTTCTTTGAAGTTCTAGCCTTTTTAAGGCCGAAAGATTGTTGATGCTTGAAGGAATTGGACCTTGTAGATTATTATTATCTAGAAGGAGCTCTTCGAGTGAAAGGAGAGACCCAATTGAACTAGGAATTTCTCCGGAGAATGAGTTCATGGAGAGAGCAAGCTGACGAAGCCTAGTGAGGTTCGAGAGCGAGTCTGGGATCGACCCAGAGAAGAAATTGTTGGAAACATCGAGTGTGGTCAAGTAAGGCAGGTTCCAAAGGGAAGAAGAGAGGGAGCCAGAGTAACCAGCTGAATCAAGAGTGAGTTCAGTGACTCGATTGAATCCAGTGACCACTATGTCACATCTGAATCCACAGGTGAATTGTTCAGAGAAGAGGTGATCGCATGGGTCGAATGAGAAGTTCCATGAGCTTATACAAGATCCAGGAATGATGGAGGCAGAGTTGATGCTATGTTTCAGTTGCTTCAAGACTTGTATGTCACCCCAATATGTTGTAGAATCTGCCAATTGTGAAGTTGATATTGTGAGTAGAAGAAGAATAAGAATCGATGATAGAGAGAAGGAAAAATTGTCCATTCAAAATGTTGTTGATTTTGGGATGATGAGATGAGGTGGTGGTGGTGGTGACCGTCTTTTGAAAATAAAAATGGGAGAGCTTCACAGTTGCTCTATTTGAAGCCTCTATGTAAGAGGGGGGAGAGAGGAAGCAAAGAGAGTGTTTGATTGCAGTGAATGATTGTGTTTTATGCTCTTTTGCAAGGGTCAATGGCGAGTAGAAGTGGGCCTTGGTTGTAACAGCTAGATGCCTGCTTTAATGGATTTACAAAATGTAAATGTGGAAATGGATGCTTATGTCGATATCGACGGGTGTTGTGATGTGGATACATATCCTATCAATTGGGTTTTTAAGGATCCCATATCCTATCAATTGAGCGATTTATAAGTTAACACCCATTAGAAAGTAACCATATCGCAGGTGGAATTCGAAGCTAGGACGTGGAGGACAAACACACACAGCCTTAACCACTAGGCCATAACACCATTTATTGGCTCCACTTAGCTAAGAACTGGAGTCATTTGAGATGCAAAATCCTTCTTGGCAGAGTAAGTCCAGATAGAAACTTTACACAATCCTTAATTTTAATGAGAGGGATGTCTTTGCCCATTTCATGGATGTGACTTATATTTTTCATTCTAAAGAATCCTAGGAAAATATTGTTGTTATATATATTGCCTTCAAAATAGGGTGGCACAATCGTTTCTCCCATTAAAATAAAAAATAGTGCAGCAAGATGGTGATGCAAGTTTTAATATTATGTGGTATGAGTAATGAGTTGTGAACAGTGAAATTAAGCCAATGGCCTTTTGTTACAGCTGTTGTGGGTGTAGACTAGATGGGCTTTATCCTATGTCCTTATCATTCAACTGTTGGGTGGGTGATAGAATAGCCACATTAGTGATGAATTTCTTATTTATTTTGTTAGTCATTATCAGCTTAAGCATTAACAGTAATCTTGATTTGGACAAATGCCCATATGGGGGAGGCAAAGATGGAGACATGGTAACCATAACACTGGCTAAAAAGAAGTAATTTTCAAGGTTTGGTGCAAAGAATATAACAGGGGCAACTTCAAAGGAAAGAAAAGCTAGCAAAACAATGATAATCCAAAGGTTTAAAGGAGCTTTAAAGAGAAGTAAAGCTAAAGCTAAAGATAATTGAGCAATCCAAGGAGCAATAACACAAAATATTAGGTGCACCAAAATCATCCTATTGACTTTAAGTAAAACTTGAAATTATGCTATCTTTGATAAAAGTTGACGACTTTTTTAGTTTTCCAATAATTAATAGAGTTTATCACCAAAAACAGGCTGTTACCAAAATCATTGTAAATCGTAATGCTTCGGGTGTTCAATATATCCAACAAGATACCAAGCTTATAATACACTTCCATCGAGTATCTCAAATCACATCTCATGTGAAGCTGATTGATGTCAAATTCATAAAAATAGCTCACCAACCATACTTGAATCCTATTACAATCTCATTGATTAGTAATGCGTCCAAATCTCGTTCTTCTGTGTGTTTGATCTGTAAAGCAGATATTAGACTGCTAAATATTACCTTTTTTTGTGGCTGAAGACACTCCGATGCTTAAGTCAACAAATCTGTTGGAGAAGGAAGTAAATCTAAATAAAACTCAGTTAAAGTTGCATACTTTTGTCGATTGTTCCCTTACCTTATATAATGGTCGCGGTTAATTCTCCGCATGGCTTAAGCATGTGAGGCGCAATGGAGGAAGATGTTTTTCGTAATAGTCTTTTCTTTTATGAAGACGTGTCCGTAGAGACGTAACTTCCTCCACGACTCTTTTCTTATTCAACGTTTTTATTCTTTATGAGAGAACTCGTTCAGGCCTGGATCTGGACATTGGTTATGACTCTTCTGACGGGCCTTGTTTGGGCTTTTATGATTGGTTTTGCCCTTATTGGGTTTTATGAGCTGACCTGATTTTGGGATACCTGATCCTCGTGATGGAAAAATTTTGCCACGTATAGGGTTGTGATGATGGTCTATTTTGATGTATCATCATTTAGTAATTATAAGATTGTTCAATTTTGAAAAGTCTCATTTTCTCCATAATTCAAACCCTAAAACTAGCAACAGATTAATATAGAAGTTGAGATAATTTTTACTTTGTGGCTGTAGTTTAGTGGTGAGAATTCCACGTTGTGGCCGTGGAGACCTGGGCTCGAATCCCAGCAGCCACACTTTTTTTTATTATATTTTTTATCCCTCGGGATAACATACTGATTTTCCTCGAGAGTTTTACATCATAGGAAAAACAACTATATCATAGGCAGGCACTCTTTACATATTATCTAAGATCACTCGGTAAGAACAACCGTTTATATCATATCATATCATATTGAATGAGTTTATATCAACGGATAAAAGTTACTCTTAGGATAACATGCTAACTTTCCCCAAGAGTTCACATTGACAAATCTCTTTATCGTAGGCAAAAATAACTATATCATAGGTAGGTAAACCCTTAACATATATCAAAGATGCACTCGGCTTGGAGCAACAATTTATGTCACTCCCAATATGAAAGACCTTTTTTTTTTTGATAATTTTCATTTTTTAATATGCATAAATGAATACCACTGTAATGTGAGTTCATGAAGCATAATGCAAGATAAAATGGTGATACAGCCTATACATCCCTATTTGAATAAACTTGTCATCTCCATCCTTTTCTAACCTTTTGTTTTGCTCAAATGCACAAAACTACATATTGTTTGACATTCCCTACAACTCGTAGCACGCCTGCCATCTCTTCCGTTACTCATCTCCATCCATCCAACACCCCTACCTCCTGTCAGTTTGAATTATACGAAAATAATGCATTTGACAAAGAAAAAAAAATTCCTTTGTTCTAAATCGCTCTAAAATCACAATTGTGCAGACCAGACGATGAAAAAGAAAAAAAATGAGAAAGAAAAAAGACGTGAAGAGTAAAACCTAGACTATCTACTGGCAATCTTCTTAAATCTTCCTATTCATTCTATAAAATATCCCAAAAGTTCAACCAAAGATACTGTGATACCCTCGTGTGGGCGGACCTGAGGGGGAGGGTGAGGGTTGGAGCCCAATAGGCCTGTGGATCCCAAGAGGGGTTGGACGAGCTACTCAAGGGGTATCATAGTCCCACATCGCCTGGGTGCCGGAGGGTGATGTGCTTTATATGTACGAGCTTGGCTCTACATGATACAACGCGTTTTAAAGCTGTGCGGGCCGGTTTGGGCCCAGAGCGGACAATATTGTGTCATGTGGACCGGGTTGTTACAGAATGGTATCATAGCCTGACCCAGCCGAAAGTGTGCCGACGTGGACGTTGGGCCTGTGTGGCCAATGACCCTTGTGTGGGCAGACTTGAGGGGGAGGGTGAGAGTTGGAGCCCAATAGGCCCAACAGGCCTGTGGATCCCAAGAGGGGTTGGACAAGCTACTCAAGGGGGGAGGGTGAGGGTGAGGGTTGGAGCCTAATAGGCCCAACAGGCCTGTGGATCCCAAGAGGGGTTGTACGAGCTACTCAAGGGGTATCATAGTCCCACATCGCTTGGGTGCGGGAGGGTGATGTGTTTTATATGTACGAGCTTGGCTCTACAGATATCGTAAACTTACAACGACTTGTTCCATTTCCTGATGGACACATAAAATAAAAATTATATTTCTGTAACATTCCCAAAATAGTAACATTTTTGAGCTGTAACAGTCCACTAAATAATTTTACACATTTTTACAAATAAAGTAATACAATAATTGTATCACCATGATGAGTATGGTGCTACAACTGATATTATTCATGGTGATCCAATTAATTGTAATATTTTTTTGTGTTAACTGTTTTTCATTTTTTGTAACTAATTTTAGTTTTGACTTAAAATTGTTTGGTGAATTGTTAAAGTTCAAAAGTGTTGGTGATTTCGTGAGTGTTTTGAGATTCTCCTTGTGAACATGAGCTGACAGATAGTGTCTTAGATGTAATTAACACTTAACAGTAGTAGCAGAGCTTGAACAAAATGATCAAAAACAACAATCATAAGCAAAATGTTGACAATGATTAATAGTGTATATTCAGTTCAATTTAGACGTTTACAACAAGAAAAGCACCTTAAATTTTCTAATTATATATTGAGATTTTTTTGTGTCATTTTTTGGTATTTAGACTTCATTTAATGTGTTTAATAAAGTTATTTAATTGTCTCTTATTTTTTCACATATTTCAAATACTCTTGAAATTCATGATATATATATCGTAAACACTTGAATGTTATGATGTATTTGATTTGATATGACTCCATTATTCTTGTTCTTCACGACATAAAATTGATATATTTGCAATAACCCAAAAAAATATCACAGTTGTGTTATAACAGTTTACCCAACAGCTTCACAAATGAAATGATACAATAATTTGATCACCATGAATAGTGTTGTGATGCAAGTGATACTATTCAAGGTGATCCAATTTATTGTATCACTTTATTTATGAAACAATTTTTCAAAATTTTGCCTGAATTTAGTTTTGACTTGAAATTATTTTGATGGACTGTTACATTATAAAAGTGATACTGTTTTGAGGGTTGTTACAAAATTTTGGATCTGTCCATCGAAAGAACCCAAAATCTTGAGAAAACAAATTTAACATTACAATCATAGAGTCCTCGCTAGATTCATGACATGGAAAAACAAAATCAAGAAAATTTCAGACTGAGTAGAGAACTATGTGTCATCACTTTAACATCAAACAAAAGTTTCAGAATGAAATATTAAAATCCCTCAATTATCAAATTCGATCACATACTAAAGGATTTCGGTACGTAGGTTCATCCATTGTTCTTTAATTGAGGTTATGATCCATTTCAAACACCCTAAGCATCAGAAAGATCGTTCCATGTCCATTTTAAAAGCATTAAACAACATAACAACTTCTACATAATATCTCAACCAAACTAGCTCTAATGCATTACCCCAAAATATTCCTGAAATCCTTCTCCGCGAAGATTAGGCTGGTTCAGTTGTAGACGATAATCATATAGACCATTAACAACATCCATTGAGGTTTCCATATCTGCTTCATAGTATGGATCCTCACCTCTAATTTCCTGAACTCCAACCAAAATTGTCGTTGTTATTATCAGGATCAAATCTAATTACTTCAATTTTATTCCAAAATAACAATATGAAAGTAATATAATTTCGAACAACTTACAAATTCGCGTACTAGGTTTTTATGTGTTTCCTCCAAGTTCCTTAGCTACAATCAAAAAAGAAAAAATTAGAAAAAAAAAAGTGTTATATCCTAAACAAAAATGCATTGAACTTACTTTCTTCCTGTAAGTTTCAGTTTGAGTACCAATCATGTGATACTGCATTAACATCAAACACGAAAAACAAATCATTTTAGAAATTTGATATAAATAAAGATATTCAGCAAAAATAATAGGTTTTTCTTTCTTCCGATTATTTTTTTTCTTAAAAATTTTAATGAGTTAAAAGACCCTAAACCTTGCGATCACGAACAACCTTCAGTGAACCACTGAGATCTTGCTCAAGACTGTGCAACTCGTCGAAGTTCAACTCATCCAGACACTCTCCCATCCTCTGGCTAAAATAACACAAATAACCACTTAATATGACACTTATTCACAATCAAATCCATACTAAAAACACAAGTTTTTAAAGAAAAACTTACCTGATTTCTCTTCGAAGCCTCATGTTCGTATCGTTTTGCTTCTTCAAACTCTCTTGCATTCTCTGCAAATCCATCCACAACAAATCACACATCTCTAGAAAAAAAAAAAAAAACTACAACGTGATAAACAAAATGAAAAACAAAGGTTATTTTTTAAACTTAAAATTTTTTATTTTATTTTTCGGATAGATCTTTAACCTCGTAATGCGTAGTCCAAAGATTGATCCCAGTCATCTGTTGGTACTGATCGAACAACCTCTTCGTTCTAACAAAAAAAAAAAAACATGAGTTATAAGAAAACTAGGGTTTTGAAGCTATCATAAAAGCTCGAATAATAGATTTAAAGAAGATTTTGTACGTCGTGGAAGGGCTAATATACTCTGAAAGCTTTCCAGTGCTGGAAAACATGATGAGCGAAACCTCCGCATCACAAAGCACAGTGAGTTCTCTAGCTTTCTTGACTATGCCAGTTCTTCTCTTCGAATACGTAACTTGCCTATTCGTGGCGTTTTCGATCTTCTTGATCTCAATCTTTCCCCGTCCCATCGAATCGAAGAAAGAAACACGGTGATGAGGAATGATTAGATTGAAAGCTTTAAAACAAACTATCCAAGAAGAAAAAAGATAAAGTATAGAAACAAGAAAAGTTGTAAGTATTGATGAAAGAATATAGAGTGAAAGGTGAATGAAGAAAGAAGCAAGAAAGAAGAGACAGAAAGTTTTAGAGAGAGAAAACTCAGAGAGAGCTAAAAATGGAAAATGGACCAGAAGCTTTTGGTACCATAAATGGAGTTAAATGGTGGGAAGGCATCAACGGGTACGAAGAGGAAGGTGACATGTCCGGGCTTTTTTTTTTTTTTAGAGAGTCTCGATTGAAGGGTTTTTGAGGGTCCACTAACATCATCAATGGAGGGTGTTTCAGAGTTGAAAGAGCACGTGAAATTGTCAGTTGGGTGGGAGATATGAACATCATTTGGAAGATCTATGGGTAGAATTTTTAGGGTTGATTTTTGCACCAAGATGGGTGGGATGAAAGGTGGAGCATGTTGATCATGGATTGTATACTATAGCTATACCAACATACATGGTTGTGGTACTAATCAGTGTACATTTTGTGATGTTATAATGTAGTATTTTTGGAAATTTTGTGGTATTTTCACTATACAACCACAAAATGGACAGTTTTGTAACAATTCCAAACAATATTATTTTGGTGACGTAGAGTCTACCAAACAATTTTAAGTCAAAGTTTAAATTCAGGCAAAATTTTAAAAAAGAGCTTCACAAATAAAATGATACAATAAATTGGATCACTATTATTCATGGTGATCCAATTATTGTATTACTTTATTTGTGAAATTGTTTGGTAAACTGTTATAGCTAAGGAATGAGATTTTGTGAAATCTCATTGAAAATTTTGTTTTTTAGAAATTATGAAAAGAAAAATGGCGAAAGAAATAATTACATTTTTTCGAGAGTTTTTTTTGAAAAATTTCGAGGTTTTCTTCATAAATTTCGTTAAAAATACAAAAACCAGCTACCAAAAATTTATTTTTTCAAGGTTTTTTCCTGAAAATTTCAAAGTTTTTTCCTAAATTTTGAGGGTTTTTTTCTTCTTCTTATAATTATCATTTCATTTAATTATTTATTGATTTTTGAAACCGTCCCTTGATTTTCTAATTATCATTGTTTCTACTTATATATAGATTTTTTAAACCACTCTTTAATTTTTTAATTATATATTGATTTCATATTTGTGTCATTTTTTGGTATTTAGGCTTCATTTAATGTGTTTAATAAATTTACTTAATTGTTTTTTTTTTTTTTTTTTTACATATTTCAAATACTCTCAAAATTCATATATATATATATATATTTCAGGTATCCTCGAAATTCATTTTTTCTTTACACACTTAAAATATTTCTCGAAGATCTTAAAATCAGGAGATCAAAATTAACTCAAAAAATGAAATCATAATCCTTGGTTACAGCACAATAGTGATTTTTTTTTTGGGTTGTTGCAAATATGTCAATTTAATTATTGTAGTGTTTGATGTATCATCTATCGAAATTAATAACAAGTTTTTGTGATTGGTATATCATAAACACTTGAATGTTATGATGTATTTGATTTGATATGACTCCATTATTCTTGTTCTTCACAAATTGATATATTTGCAATAACCCAAAAAAATATCATAGTTGTGTTATAACAGTTTACCCAACATCTTCACATATGAAATGATACAATAATTTGATCACCATGAATATTGTTGTGATGCAAGTGATACTATTCAAGGTGATCCAATTTATTGTATCACTTTATTTATGAAACAATTTTTCAAAATTTTGCCTGAATTTAGTTTTGACTTGAAATTATTTTGATGGACTGTTACATTATAAAAGTGATACTGTTTTGAGGGTTGTTACAAAATTACCCATTTGTACAGTGCTTATTCATGTCAAAGAGGTAGAGAAGTTGATGATATGATTTAACAGTATGAGAAAGCAAGAGAAATCCAGTAAATATTTGAAAGGGAGATAACCATTTTGAAGCAATAGAAAATTATTTAAGTGATGCTACTAATGAGTCAACCACTTTCGTGCAATCATACCACGAAAGTATCAACTATTAAGTCTACCACCATTTTAAAACTCTAATAACTTTCAAAGAAGACAAATCTATCATATAGTGAATGCTTAGAGTTTTATAGATAATGGGTAGAGTGGATTTCTCAATGTGCGAGACTTACACTCTACCTATCTATACTCTAAACTATTATGTTAAAGCAAACATCAAACTTCTTTTTCCTATATGACATGGTGTCTGCTTACATGAGCAACTTAAGACACATCAACCTGAACTTATTTTCCACTTTCATATAAAAAAGGCTGAAAATCTCTCCCATAATCTCCCTCATACTAGCCGGCCTCACTTTAAAGCTGTCAATGTAATCTCTCGCAAGAATTAGAAGCATTAACTCAGAACAAGTAAGTTATTAGGGTGTGTTATCCCCCTATGTACCAAACACACACCGCTCTATATATGTGTTTCATTACACAAATCACTCATGTGCTTAAGATGTGCCAATATGTGCAATGTCCTTCACCCCACTCAATAACTTTTCTCAATTATAACAAAATGGTGAAAGAAGTTGATGATATGGTTTAATAACTTTGGACAAGCAGCAAAAATCGTCAAATATTTAAAAGAAAGATAACCATTTGGAAGCAACTAAAAACTATTTAATTGATGAATACTATTTGGAAGCACATTTATTTGTTCATAGGTTTACATGACACCATATGTTTTGATTTTATAGCTTGTTTAAACTTATTTGATGTAAATTTATTAGAGTAACTTCAATATATAGTTACATGTAAAAAAAAAAAAAAAAACCAACATCTAGAAATGGAAGTGCTAACCATACATGCACCAACGCATATTTTAATTCTCCAAAATACGCCATCAAATTAACTATATTATAGAAATGAAAAATATTGATAGATCAAACGAGTCAAAACAGGTTGGAGAGTGAAACTCAAAATGAACATGCTAAACTAAATGAGTTGGTGTGTGTGTCAACCCTAAAGTGGTATGAACATGAAAAATTGCAACCCTAACCCAACCCCGTTGAGGGTTGATTTTGTGTCGGGGTAGTGGATTTGGGTTAAATTGCCACTCGTAATTCACATGCTTAGGATGTGGTAAGTAAGTTTAATGTCATTCGATCTCGTCCACCGACTACTCGATGATAATAAGGCTTTTAGAGATAGAGTGAGGCTAGGAAATCATGTTTTGTAAACATGATGATGTGGCATTGTTAGAGGAGTTTTTTATAATTTTGAGATACACATAAAATCTTCGGAGATTTCATCATTCTTTCCAAATCATGACACGCCATCCTGATTGCAAAACATGTTTACAAAACATGATTTCCTAGCATTTCTCTTAGAGATAATAGAAGAGATAAATATTCTTCTTTTCCTAGACTGAAGCTAGCGAATCTCGAAAGGGTTTCCTCATCATATTATTGCGACAAAACTTAAAAAAAAAAGATGCAAACAAATTTTTAAATAAAATATAAACAAAAATTTAATTGTTGAGAGTGGGATTTGAACCCACGCCCTTTCGGACCAGAACCTTAATCTGGCGCCTTAGACCAACTCGGCCATCTCAACATTATGCCTTAACGAAACTTTATAAATTTATTGGCATTTAACTACGTAATTAATTGAAATTTTAAGATCAAGGTCCATTCTCTAATTTTTGAAGATATTAACGTTGTTGGGTGCAGTAGTAGAGTAGATTTTGTCTCATCCACCTCTCAGCTCACCTAGAACAGAGAGAGAGAGATATGAAGCTGCAGTGAAGGAGTTGACAGCTATTCATCATGAGAGAGAGTGTATGTGTGTGTGATGAAAGAGATGTAACATGCATGCACTGTCTTCTGGTTTATCTAATGAACCCTTCAGTAGATATAACACTGCTTTCAGGTAAATAATAACACAAAAGAAGGAAACTATAAAAAGAAAAAAAAGAAAAAAAACTTGGGAGATTTAGAGATAGAATTGTTCTTAATTATATATCAAATGTTCAAGTTTAGAAATGAGGTTGTTTCGAATTTCTTAAAATATGATAAGGTAAAGTGCATAATGCATGAAGAACATGACGTAGTTAATGTGAAATAAGCCTTGCGAACTTAAATTGCAACATAGTAATTCTAGTCGATCGAGTACTCCGCTTTTTTACATGGGAGATAGTAATTCCCATTTCAAGTATTTTTAGGTTGTGTATTTAATGAAAGGAAAAAAATAAAAAATGCTAGAAAATAAAGTTTTTACAATTAGGTATTGTAATTATGATGACATGGCGTGATCGTGAAAGAATAATAAAATCCCTAATAGGTTACTAGTTTTCCCTGAAAAACCAAATCTTTGGCTTCACCTAAAAAAAACAAAGCTCATATCTATTTTCCATCCTACCGAACAGATAAATTCGAAGTTTTATAACGACCTTATGTATAAGAGATCTACTAGTCTGCCACCCACCGCACCTTAGCTTTTCCCTCTATTTCACTCTGCTTTTCTGAAACACCAAACACCACCATGACCACGGTGTTCTTCACTTCACCACCACCATCCAACCTTCTGAGATACTCATTTCCTCCCCCTCCTCTGCCACCCCACCACAACCACTTGGTACTCTTATCACCTACGTTTTTATAAAAGTTTTTTTTTTTTTTTTTGAAAACTTAGTTTCTGAATGTGTATTTGTTTGGAAAAACAGAAATTGTGGGTCACAAAAAAATGGGGCCTTAAAGCCAATAAAGAGAAAATTGGGTCTATGAAAGAATCGAAAAGGAGGTAAATTCAATGCTCCATTTGTCAATTTTTTTCAGTTTCAGTGTTATTTTCTATTGATTTTACTTGTAAATCTTCTGAATATGGAGAGTTGTTGCCACTTCTGCACTATTGAATTCAGTGCTTATTTTTTAGCTGGAAATATGGGTTGCTAGTGAGCATTTGTAGAATGTTTGGGACACCTTAGTTTTGGCAGTACTTCATATAAGTATTGGTTTTGTTAGAGGCTATGGACACATTGAGAGAGGCTTGAGTCCAATGACTCGTTGCGTATCGATCAATTGATCTCATTGAGGCAGTTTGTTTGTCTGATTATGTAATGGGTTTCAATGGTAATACTAGTAGAATTTGGGAAAGCTTCTATTGCTATTTGATGAAATGCCTGAATGACATGTTAATTCTTGATTGGGTTTGGTAATCAGACTTCAGACAAGATAAGAATTCATTTTTTATTAAATATAAAGGTTTGAGGATCTTTCAAAACCCTGCTCGCTTTCCAAAAAAAAAAAAATTGATTTGCATTTGTCTTGATGAATATTGACTTGTATGCAATGAACTACCTCCATTATCCATATTCTTCACATTTGCCGCCTTACCATTGTAAATTTCGATCAGCTATAGTTGTCAGTTATTCACTCGTTTGATTGAATGTACAAGTAGAGTCTCGGGGATGGTTTTATACTTCTACTACTCTGGAGTTCTGAAATAGTTTATGTTCTCCATACTAATTAGTGTTTGTCTAAAAATGTGGACTATTTCTGCTTGACTGGTATATTTTGTCAATTGTAAAGTAAAACTTTGGATTTGTAATCCGACTAAGCTAGAATGAATATAGATTTGCATGCAATGAAAATACCTAATTTATCTGTATTTTGCATTTGTGGATCTGATAGTCATGAGTCCTACCTTATATCCCTTTAATGTTGTTCGTCAAGTATACACAAACCCTTGCTCTAAAATTCCAGAAATTTTGAATGAGATTGGTGGGCATCTGAGTGATCCCTCGTCCATTCTGATGTAAGTGTAGGATTTTAATTGTTTAGACTCTTTGGTGCACAATTATTGAACATCTCTTCATCTCAAGTATGTGATGCCATTTAGTTATAGCACACTGTAGAGTTGTGCTCTTTCACATTGTGGCTAATTGGCTATGTTTGATTGGGTTGTTGTTTTTTCCCTAGAGCATCTGCTTTTGTAAAAATATTGGTTGACTTGTTTTTCATTTTCTTATTTTTTGTTCTTTTTTACAATTGAAATCACATAAAATGCAACCTTTATTGGTAACGGCATATTTGATCGAGTTCCTGAATTTGATCCCAGCCCTCTGCAGGCGAAAGAAGATGGGGATAAGCCTGGGCTTGAAGCTATGTTGCGAAAGGTCTTGCAACTCTATGCTTGTAGTTATCTAAGTGTAGCTATGCCAAAAAAGGTACTTGAATTTCATATATTGGTCTTCATTAGTAGAAGAAGTTGCTTCTGTCATAATTGAGTTAGTTATTTAATCATGCAATACGTGGTTGACCAGTAGATTATCCACCACGGAAAACAGGACACATCTTTTGTGAATATGCTAATTCTGAAATGGCTCTCCCTTGAGCAAAATGTGATTGTTTTATGTATGGAAGTAGATTAATCATCTTACATAACTAGATGTGCCCATATACTCAGTAGCCAAATGACTAATAACTATTATTAATATATTCTCATAAGATGTATTTTGCAGAATTAATGATCTTTAACTTATAAGATGTGCAAATGATGGGTTAATGTGCTAAGAACCTCCATCACTGCGAGTTTAGATCAATAATGTTAGAGACGCTAGTCACTTTCCAGTAAGCTTATCTTGGTTTATGTTTCTGTGTAGGTAATAAAGTCCTGAAGGCTGAAGAGTTTCTTGAGGCAATTATTAAAGGTATGACTTCTCTCAAAGATGCAACATAGTTTTCAATGATACTGCAGAATGTGAAAACTTTTTGACTCACAAAATTCCACATTATAATTCCTTCATGGAAAGAGAGAATTCACAGTTCTCTTTCCATTGGTAAGGTAGTGGTGCTTTTGATCTGTTCCATTTCTTTGAGAAGGTTTCCTTAGTCTCCTACCCTGCTTCTTTCTTCTCTTTCCATGGCATCATTTTCTTTTTAATAACTTTGATTTCTCCGTCAAATCTTTCATCATTCTCATAGTTAACCGCCTACTATCCATAAATACCACGATTTCTCTGTCAAAGTAAAGTTGGAGAAGACCTTGCAGATCACTAGAAATTAGGGGTGGGCATCCCATCCCGCGATCCCGATGCCGTCCCGATTTTTCCGAGTCTTAATGGGATTGAATAATTTCATCCCGATCCCGTCCCGTCCCGATCTAGAATGGGATGGGATGGGATGAAGATTTTCAATCCCGCCAATCCCGTCCCGTCCCGAACTAATTTATTAATATTAATTATTAATATTTTTATTTAATTATTTATTTTAGGATTGTGGATGCCCATACAAATATGTTCTCAAGTATTTTTATATTCTGCAATCAAATATGTTTTCTTGCTTTTATTCTTTTATTTCAGTCTTTGATGTGAAACTTTGTTCTCAAGTTTATGTGAAAGAAATTTGTTCATTAAGAAAGCAAAACTTAAAATCTACTAAAAGGGATTAGCAACTTTATTTCCTTCCAATCAAACATCTATTACACGAAGAGAGAACAATGAGAACCAAAACAAATGGATCTCTACTTCCTGATACTTTGCCTTAGACTTTCAGGTTCTTGACCCTGCAAACAAGCTAGCAGTCTCAACAAGTGCTTCAAATGTCAGGAGAGACCCTCCATCATCTGAGAGATAGCAAGCTAGCTTTTCAACAGGATAATCAACAATTAGGATAGAAAGAATTGTATTCGCAGTGACAAGGGGTGGCTCCTTTTCTGGGTCTGCTGTGGACACAAACACATCTATTCCTGGAAGATCAGACCTGCCTTTCGGGTTACGGAGATTAATGGATTCAAACCGATCTTTAAGGACAGTAAGATCAGTCACTCTATTCACTAGGCATAGCTTGGGAAGTTGATTCAGTAGCCATGAAAAGACAAACCACAGCTCACATGTAATTGACATCCCCCATAACCACATTGCGTCATATGATTAGGATGTTTAATTCTCCAGTTTAGAAAGAAAACAAGTGCCACTAGTCGAATCATCATAAGCAATCTGTAGAAAGAAATTTTGCCCATCCAAACCCTTCTATTTGAATCATAAATTTCAAGTTCTTGTAATATATACTACATTTATATTATACAAGCTAATCCAACACATCCCATTCTCTAATTTGCCTTAATGAGATCAAATTTAGATTGAATTTGTATAAGATCAAATTTAGATTGAAAAGAAAAAACTAGTATTTTAATTTGCCGCTGATCCCGTCCCGTCCCGATCCCGTATGAACGGGATGGGATAGGGATGGGTATATCTCGTCCCATCCCGTCCCGTGCCCACCCCTATTAGAAATGTATCAATGCTAGTCATGAACATGTCAGAGAAGCAGAGAGGTATAATCAATCACTTCCCCTGTCCCATTTTGGAGAATTTCAAAGAAATGTTTGATCACGGAAAAAGATGTTGTACAATGATTCAGTTAATAATCTGGTGTGCAACTAACCATGTAACTTGTAGACTACTCCTGATTTCAGTTATTTTCTGGTCTGCATGGTTTGTTTACTAGAGGTGATAGAACTTTTCAGATTCAGATTTTCTATCATATTTGCTAAGAGATTAAAGTGGGCTGTAGCACCTGAAGAAGAATGGAGTAGATTGCTGATCAATGGTTTGACTGTTGGAAAGGGAGAAATTTCCCCAGAAGAGTTTTATGGTGTAATCAAGAAAAGAATAGAGCGCATATTGATCAGAACAGTAAGATTCACACTAAATAAGTAGCTATTACACTCTTTCATGTTACTGCCAATATATTTTATTTTTCCTGATATTTGTTTTACTTGCAGGAGGGAGGGTCATACCAGCAGAGAGTTCTGACCGAGTATGTGAAAGGCATCCAATCGAGAACGGAAGAGCTTGTGAAAGTGCTCCAAGGCAAACAGTAATGACTAAAGTCGAGGACTGAACTTAAGTTGGTTTTGTGAGGTAAATTTCTTTATCTTACGATATCTTTTGAGTGGTTGAATCATGATGAAAACTCTCCAAAGACTGAAATGTGAAGAATTCCTTGTTGAAGAACCAGAGTCGCAGAAGGCTGGGAAGTTTAGTCTCTCAATGAAGGTTATGATTATCTTTACAACTTAACAAAATCCTAAACGAAACCTAGATAAGCCTTTCAATCGACATCCATCTGCAGAAGCCACATATTGTAATTCATTTTATGTTGTAATTTTGCTTTTGTATTATTGGATTCGACTCAAATTTATATGAGAGTTGAGTTATTTACAAGAAACATAGAGACTATTGCGTTGATTGAAATTTCATCATTAATGCTATTTCTCTCAAACTCTCCACTCTGCTAGAATGGAACCCTAATTGGGATGTAAATTCCATCAAAGATTAAATACCGGAGAGACACAGATAGCGGACAAGTACAGAAAGGGAAATGTGAAAGGACTTTCAAAAGAGAGTCAAAGATTGTGCTTCAAAAGGGGTGGGTGATACGCCTAGGCCAGATGCAAAAGGCAACGACTAAATGACACCTTCACTTATGCCAAAAGAATAAAAAAGAGGTAAATTCAGTGCCCCATTTATCAATTTTCTTCAGTTTCAGTGGCATTTTCTATTGATTTATTGATAAATCTTCTGAATATGGAGAGTTATTGCTCTTATCACTTGTGCACTTTGAATTCAGTGCTTATTTTTTAGTGGGAAATATGGGTTACTAGAGAGCATTGGTAGAATGTTTGGGACATCTTAGTTTTGGCAGTACTTCATAAAAGTATCGGTCTTGTTAAAGGCTATGGACACATTGGGAGAGGCTCGAGTCCAATGACTCACTGCACTTCGAGCAATTGATCTCATTTAGGTAGTTTGTTTGTCTGATTATGTAATGGATTTCAATGGTAATACTAGTAGAATTTGGGAAAGCTTCTATCTGCTATTTAATGAAATGCCTGAATGATATGTTAATTTTGAATGGGTTTGGTAATCAGACAAGATAAGAATTCATTTTTATTAATATAAAGGTTTGAGGATCCTTCAAACTCCTGCTCGATTTCCCAAAAAAAAAAAGAAAAGAATTAATTTGCATTTGTCTTGATGAATGTTAACTTGTATGCAATGAACTACTTCCATTTTCTATATTCTTTGCATTTGCTGCCTTACCATTGTAAATTTCGATAATTAGAGTTGTCGGTTATTCACTTGTTTGATTGAATGTACGTAGAGTTTCGGGGATGGTAGTATACTTCTACTACTCTAGAGTTCTGAAATAGTGTATATTCTCCATACTAATTAGTGTTTGTCTACGTCGAAAAATGTGAACTATTTCAGCTTGACTAGTATATTTTGTCAATTGTAAAGTAAAACTTTGGATTAGAAATCTGACTACGCGAGAATGAATATAGATTTGCATGCATTGAAAATACTTAATTTATCTGTATTTTGCATTTGTGGATCCGATAGTCATGAGTCCTACCTTATATCCCTTTAATGCTCTTCCACACTTAAGAGTTGTCGGTTAGTTATTTATTTAACGTACTAAAAGACTTGTTGCTTGTTGTACATTTCTGCTACTCTGGATTTGATATAATTACTGTAGGGAAAGTAAAAATATTGATAAAAGCTTCATCTTTTCCTTCTTGAACAGCTACAGAAACTTGTTGTTGAAAATGTGCTCGCATTCAACGAAGCTTTCTGGATACGGCTTGCCGCAAGGAGTGATACTTGCAAATCTGAAGATGATAAAGCCTGGTTTTTCAAATGATTTCTCAAAAGTGAATTTATATCAGGCCTTTCTTATTAATGAATTGGCACCTTAACGTAAAGGTTCTCTTCTTGCAGAAAGATTACAAGGAGTTGGCTTTATCTGTAATGAGCATTCTGGATTGCCTTGTTAGTAAAAGCAACATAAGTTTTACTCATCGAGTACAGTTAAAGAAACATATCTTATTGGCATTCTTTTGGTTTCACTTTGCATGAATTTGTCCTGTTTTCTCGTCTTTGGTGTACTTTTATATTTGAGTCCTATTGTACGTTTATATTAGCTATTCTAAGAATTTGGCTCTTTTGTAGGAAAAAATAGAATCATCAACTGATATTCTAAAGGAAATTTTGAAACCCATCATTGATGAAGCAGAAGAGATTTTGTGGCCTCCAGGAGATCCCAATGCCCTCCTACTGATGGAGAATGTAAGTAACCCGTAATTTTGTTGAAAAAGAAAAGAAAAATCTACTTACGGACTGTACTCATATGATTATATGCATTATGACTCGCTGCAAAAGATGGAATGGTTAACAAAATAAACAAATAGATAATTATTATCGTTAACTAAAATAACAAAAGCACATACAGCAGTATTTCATTACAAATATATTCGGTTTTGGATCACTTCAATTTGGTTAATTAGAACTGTGCTTGCAGACGATCAATCACTTTCTTTTCAACTTGAAAGGCTTTAGCAAGAACATCATCAGATATGGACGGGTTTGATCCAAACACCGCGTTAGCAATAGTGATCACACCAGGATTCTGGCTGCTCAATGCAGCAATTGCAACTGCATGTTCATGTCCAACATTGTGTTGAAAGTGAATAAGGCCCATAGGAAAGACAAATACATCTCCCTTTTGAAGTACCTTAGTAATTAGACGATTCTCAGGGTTGGAAGTGACAAAGCCAACGAGGAGTGTACCTTCTAGTACTGTCAGGATCTCACTGGCTCGAGGGTGCGTGTGTGGCGGATTGATACCCCATGGAGCAAAGTCTATACGAGCCAGTGAAATTCCTTGAGTATTGAGTTCTGGTATTTGAACTACATTGACTGGAGTCACTGCAGATCCTGTGGTTTTTGAAATGTTCCCAATCCTGTCGAGCCCAGAGTAGAAGAAATCATTTGCTTGAGCCATTTCCGGGTCCTTGCAGACAAAGCCGTTCACTCTTACTGCCATAAGAAACACATCTACTATTAATCAAGTATAACAAATTGATGATCAAGAAGCTGCAGTTAGCCACTTAATTTAGCTTATGTGAATATAAATAAACCTTCGATTTGATTCAAATTAGAAATACCTGAGCTAGTAGGATCAGCTATGCAGAAGTCCTGCAGGGGACTTGAATCAAAGGCAATGGTAAGAGTGGAGGTGAAAACCATGGCGAGAGCCAGTAAGAGAATGTGGTTTGCCATTATATATCTGTTCCTCTCTATTTCTTACAACTAAACCGGAATGAACAGAAAGTTCTTTGTGAGTTAGAAGATCTAAGTATGGAAGTTTGAGCTGTGAAATAAGCTTTGCTTGAAGCTCACTATTTATAAGTGTTGAAACAAAGATTTGCATCAAAGTAGAGAAAACTGTAGTTTTTGACATTGTTTTAGTGAGGACCAACTCAGTGGAGGCGGCAATACCCATTGCATTTCCTACCTATTATTTTAAGTTATCTTAATTAGACTAGTTATCTACATGACCCTAATCAACTTCATGCAATGCCTAATAAAAGGGAACGAGAAGGACAATTAGACGAGGGTTTTCTTGCAAAAGTCAATGCACGATTACGACAAGTAAGTTATTTGTTTATTCATTCTCAGTTGTTTGCAAGTATTTATGAGTAAAGACAGTAACTCTTGCAGTTATTGTATGTGGTGATTTTTACCTTCATCAAGGTAGGGGAAAGCACGAAATGTTACTGCATTTGTTTGTGTGTTCATTGTTTTAGCATATTGAGGCAAAAGAAAGAAAGGGGACAGCCACCACAGTAACAAGAATGTGCACAGATGGTGAAACACGATGAAATATCAATTTGTTCATCTACTCTGTTACTATAGTGTTTACATTCAATCTCTATAAAATTGAAATATATAAAGATATACCCCTATTAGATAAACCTATTACTCTATCCTATCCACAGTTTACCTAAAGGCAGTGACAATAAGGGTTTTCTTCAAGGGTGACCTGAGGTTAGGCTTGGTTGTAAATGGAATTTATTCTTAGAACTTTTTTCGTACCAAATCCAAATGGAAGTCCTCGAAAATGGTCTTTAGTCATTTAATTGGCTTTCATTAGGATATGCATGTACAATTTAGAGATAGTTTATGAAATTTCGTAGAAAAGTTTTTCGTTACAAAACAAACACAACCCAAGAGGAAGTAATAGCGCAAAGTTTACATTTTGCAGGAAGAGCAATCCAAGTTTTAAAAAATGTTTAAACAAGTTTTGAAAAAAAAAAGGGGAGGAAGAAAACAAAATGTTCAAACTTCTCGCCCTCGCTCTTTGTTTGGCTTTGCACCTGGGTATGATGATGGATGCACATGCACTATGAACATACGTGATTGAGAAGTTTATCTTCCCTTTTATTTTAGTCCTAAAAGTTGGTCAAAAGGTTAAATGAAACTGTGAATAAGGTCTAAAACTAAGTGGAATTGCACTCGATTTTGTTTGCAGAATTCAGATAATTCCAGATGTGGTACCTCGTAATCGGGAACTGAACCATAGCCCTTTCACAATGCATAAGGCGTGAGCCTTATTGAGCTGAGATGTAAGCCTCATTCAATCAGTGTATAATTTAATAACAAATGTTCAATCAGTTCATGATTTAATAACAATCATTTGGATAAGTTGGTGTAATGTATGATTTAATAACAATCATTTGTCATAACAATCATTTGGATAAATTCGTGCAGTGTATGATTTATTAACAATCATTTGGATAAATTGGTGTTGGTTTAATCAATTGTTGAAACACCTATGAGGCGTAAGCCTCGATTAGTTAACTGTATGCTTCGCATTGAGGTGAGCCTCAAATCGTAGCCTCAGAACTTTTGTTAAACCTTTGGTAGGATGTTGTCCATCAAGTATACACAAACCCTTGCTCTAAAATTCCTGAAATTTTGAATGAGATTGGTGGGCATCTGAGTGATCCCTTGTCCATCCTGATGTAAGAGTGGAACGCAATTATTGAACATCTCTTCATCTCTAGTGTGTGATGCCATTCAGTTGTAGCACATTCAGATGCAAAAACAAACACCCTCGTAATCATGCAACATGTGGTTGACCAGTAGATTCTGTTACAACATTACACATTCCTCAGATCCTTGTCTGACTTTAGCATCAGAGTGTCATCGGCCACCCCATGATGGTCTATGGCTCACGTGTGCTACTTGTGCAGGTCAAACAGGTCGCGGGACTAGGACGGAGCAGAGTGCGAAAAACTACTGCATTAGTTTGGCGTCGTCTGTGGTGACGATATAGTTATTAGTTTTAGACTAAGCGTCATCTCCTACCAAAATTGAGAGAGATGGTGACCAGCAGGTCACGCAACAACGGAGAACAAGGGGACACACCCAAAGCTCAAGCTGTCACTATACCGTCTATTTCAGCAGTTCCTACCGCGCACGAGCAACCAACTCTCGCCACACCCATACGGCAGTAATGGTGAACCCCAGAATCGATGTGCTAACGTCCCAGATACAACATGTCATCAAGGCGGTCGATACGCTGACACAACAGAATCCACCCGCCGCTAATGGAGACCATGAGCAGCACGACACTCCACCACCGGAGGATGGTCGAGAGCAGGCGCTAGAAAGCCAAGCTTCCATTAGTTCTCACTAGATTAAGGGAGGTTTATGCAGCTAACGCTGAGCTCGCCGCCAGAACAGAGAGGCTCGGCCCTGGGAATCCCTTCCGCAGAAGAGCGCATGATCCCGATGTCCTGTTTTGCCTCTCCGTCCCACCATTTGTAGACCAGACAATAAACGAGGCCCTTCCGAGGAAGTTCACTCCTCCAAAGCAAGATAACTACGATGGGACCACCAATCCCTTCGATCATTTACGTCACTACCAGCACGTGATGGCCCTCAAGGAGGGATCTGAATTCGTCACGTGCAGAACCTTTCCTACCAGTTTCAAAGGCCCCGCGTTGACGTGGTTCCACAGCCTTTCGCTGATGTCAATTGATTCTTTCAAAACACTGGCAAAGGAATTTCTGACCCGCTTCGTCGGGAGCCAGCGTTTCAGGATAGGCTCGCACTACATACTCTTTCTAAGGCAGAGGTCTGGTTGGACGCTCTGAGAGTATGTCACACGCTTGCCACGGGACCACTGCTTTTCAGCGTGATCGCCAAACCCTCTCGAATTCGTGGCCCACACCGCACGGGGAGGGCGTCGACGGTTTGAAAGGTGGGAGCCCAGTCAATCCCGAATTGATTCCGATGGCTTGCCATGAGACCACCGCCTTTTCGGCCTGGTGGCAAAACCTTTACTCCCCAAATCTATCATCCGTCTTGCTCGGTCATAAATGATTCGGATGGTGGAAGCCTAGTCAATCCTGAAATGATTCCGACGGCTTGCCATGGGACCACTGCTCTCCAGCCTTGTCGTCGAATCCTTACTCCCCAAATCTGTCGTCCGCTTTGTTCACTCTTAAATGATTCAGATGGTGGGAGTCTCCAGCAGCTCGTCACATGACCCCCGCTGTCCCTTTCAACCAGCCGATGCAAATATGAATCTAACCAAGTCAGCACCTTCACGCTCAATCGGATTGGCATCCTAACATTAGAAAAGGCCACTTGAGCCGATACAGAGATAGTATAGTCGGTGCCCGCATAAAAGCTAATTAGGATGCCGACTCGAGCTTACGGCGACTGACTCAGCACGAACGCTCTAACAAATACACTCGACCACCATTGCTCACCCATGGCAACAACTACAGCCGGCCAGTCACACAAACAAGCAATGACCCAGGTAATTCACAATGCGAAGTGATCAAGTTCTCTACCGCAGACAGACCAGTTAACATCCTATTGATTCGACTAGCCTATGCCAATGGAGACAAGAGGCATAAAACGGATACCACTTCTTTCATTAATGGTCAAGACAAAAAGAGTACAAGCACACAAAGTTGCTCCTAATCAGGAGAAGATACAAAAAGAAAAGGGCTAAGCCTAATGGAAAAAGGGGCAGAAGTTGCATCCATACGCGCTTCGACCTGGACGTTAGGGACCTGATCATCTTTCTCGTCCGACGACAACAAAGTGGCAGACGAGTCTACATATGACATCTTCTCATACCGTTCAAGGTCCCACTCCGAATGCTTCTTCATCAACGACAATACCTCCAGGCGGCCATGTACGACCTAGCGGAACTCACATTTGCCTTGTTCCTGGAGAAGCTCTTCCTCCCGCACCTTCGCGTCAATAAGTTTGCACTCTAGGAGCTCCTACTTACCAGTCAGCTCATCAACCTGAGACTGCTTTGTGACCAGATGGCTCTTCACAGTACTGAGTTCATGCCACCCCAGCTCGAACTGATCTTTGGCCTTCCTTGCTTCTCGAGCATAGAAATCCACATTGGATTTCAACAGTTTCTTCTCACCAGCCCAGCCAGCTTCCTTTGAAACACTCTCTTCAGCAAAGGACTACAGCTCAGAACACGCTTTATCCGAAGCTTCCTGCGCAACCTCGACTTCTTGACGTATCCGACACAACTCTTGCCCGAGTCCGTCCATCTCCATCTCAGCCTCCGCTAGTTTGTGCTCAAGGCCCTTCAGAAGAGCTATCTGAACCTCAACGACCATAGTTGATCGATACAACTGCATCTCTTCGGCCCGCTTATTGAGTTGCTCAATTTCATGGAGCGCATCAGAATACAGCGTCTGCACATGCAAGAAGACGCGCTCCAAGGTATACACTCTCACGAGCTGCCTCCACTTCCGCTCCAGCAACGGCCGCGTGGCTCATATGAGACATGTCTGGCATTAGGTACTTCAAACCCTTATCCATACACCTCTTAAACGAATCTTCCTCGAGTTTTGGAGCGTGGTCCATCGGCCAGCTGTGACGTATGCTAATATACTTCCTCGAAGCGTACTCTATATCCACATCTTGGTGCGAGACCTGCGAGCTCATCTTTACCAAGTCTGGCACAAACATACCTATCCGAGCATAAGGATGAAGGTTCCTCTGATCAAGAACTTCGCAGCACCACCCTTCACGGTCACCACTGTCCTCAGACTCTCATCCGTTGCTTTTCATTTATCAAGAGCAACCGACCCTTTACTGCGAGGCGGCTCAATGGGATCCGAAGGAAGAGGAGGAAGCGAAGTATCCAAAGGGCCCTCCAACAATTCTAACCATGGCCCTCGACGAGACGGTGAACCACGCGGACTACAGGAAACATGACCGGTACTACGGCCAGTCTCTGGAAAATCATTAGTAAGGTGGTCAGACCCCACTTCCTCTGGCGAATCTTCAAAAGGGCCTTCTACCGAAACTGCCCCACGCGAATTAGCGCCAGCAGAAGCCGCCATTGCTACCTGCACCAGACAATCATTCAGAGCCTCGACCTGCGCGTCACTAAGGTTCAACTCGTCTATGATTCCCGCCAACCACAAATAATTTTCCTCCAAGCCGGGAACATTAGACTCCGCCCCAACAGGCCCAACAGACTCACACTTCTTTCTTGTTGGTGCGGGTCACGTTGAAGACGAACCAGTTCTGACACGGGACTTCTTCCTCACTAAGGTGGCCAACATCTCAGACGGCGGCTCCAAATCAGATAGAACAAGTGCATCGGCTCTAGCAGCCTTCCACTTTTTGGAAAGGGCCCCATCTTCCTACTTAATGCGGGTCTCTTGGTACAAAGTGGGGGCCACATGCCAATTGTCCCACAGCCCATTGCGAATGAAGTTGGAAACTTTGATTACAAGTCACTTCCCTTTGTAGAAAGTCACGAAATTTCTCCATGGTGGTTCGCTTTTCCAAGGTAAGAGGAGTAAATGGGTAACTTCCCTGCAGAAGAACATAGGCAACAGTTAGTCAACCCACCGTCAAACATATCAAAGTTACAAGAAAAGAGTCAAACTTACGAAGTGGTTTGAACTGTTGATATACACGTAATTATTACAAAATATATCCCTTAATTTATATATGTTAGTGCTTCAATTAATATATTTTATTCTAATTATTTCAATTTTTATGTTTTTGTAGGAATCTGCGCGCGTGAACGATAAAATCGCATTAAGGCGACAATTTGAGAAAATGATTAATTTGTTGATTCTAGCGGTGGTACAAAAGTGTGGTTCACACATCTAAGCCTGACCCGAATAAGCATGGTCCACTTACTTTAACCAAGCCCAAGCCCAAGCCCAGAAAGCTAGAATCCTAAGCCCAGCCTAACAAGGAAATAGGGAACCCTATTTAGGTTTCTCTCTGGCCTTCTCTTTAAACACTCCTCTCTCTTCCACGTTTTCTGGTCCTCCTCTCTTTTCCAGCCACCATCACCACCTCCACCAAGGCAGAGCCCTGTGTCTCTCGCCACTAACCAGCCACCGTCCTCACCACTGTCACTAACCACCCTGTTTCACAGTACAAACATCGACCTCGCCACCGTCCTCGCCGCCGTCTTCTCTGTCCATAACACAGCCGCCACCACCATCTCCCTCCCTCTCTCTCACAGCCACCATCACCCGAGCACCATCGCCACCACCGCGCGCACAGTACTGCCGCGAAACAGGGAGCACCTCCCTGTTTCTCTCCCTCGCAGCCACCCTCCTTCCTCTTCCATCTCACTCCACCACCACCGCGACCGAGCACCACCTAAGCCACCTCGCGCACAGACCAGACCGAGCAACCACCCTGTTTCGCTTCCACCTCTCGTTTCGCGCACAGACAGGAGGCGCTCCCTGTTCCTCGTCCTCCTTCGCGGTTTTTGTTGTTATCCCTGTTCCCTCACCATCTCTCTTTGTTCTTGCAGGCACCGGAGCTGGTTGGGAGGAGAGAATGCTCGCGAGGAGCGGAGAATAGAGGCGGAGCAGACGCTGTCGCGCTGGAGAAGACGAAGGAGCTGCAGAGCAGCGAATTCGCGCGGGAGAAAAAACTGTTTTTGTTTTGAAAAACAGTTTTGGCTATTGACACCCCGAGAATCTGTAAGAGCCACCACAGAGCCTTTTTAGCTCTTTTTCTCGGGATTCGTGCGCGTACAGGAAGTGATGGATTCCTCCTCCAGTGATGCTGTGACCACCACCACCATGAGTCACTAAACCCCACGCAAGGTGAAGAGGTGAACTCCTAGATGTAACGCACTAAATTAGCATTTGATTCGCTTTAAGTTTTCACGATGAATAATGATGTTTAATGATTCTCACTTTTATTTAATATAGAAATTTATGTTATTTCAGTGACAAGGATATCATAGATTTTTTCGTAGATTTTTATTATTCCGGTGATTATCTTTTCTTCTCCATATAAGCTTAGTCACGCTTTTCTTAGGTGTGGAATGTTTAAGAATTAATTGATTCCGGTAGGTTAGTTATATGTGATCGTCATTTATTACGGTATTGTCTCCGGATATATCGTAAGTTTAGGATATCACATATGACAAACCTTTGTGCTTTTTTTTTAGAAGAAGTGAAATCTAAAATTCATTTACATTAGGGTATATTAATGCATAAAAGATTATTTTTCCGATTACGTCGGTTGGGATGTGAAACACGTAGTTGAGTCATCATAGCGAATCAATACTAGTTGGCGCGTGAAGTCTAGGAGGGATTCTTGGAACCTTGTCATTTTTCCAAACTTAATTTTCATTAAATTAAATTCAATAAATAAAAGGGGATTGGATTTTCTAAATTAAATTATGAAAATAACTACGAAAATTAATGTAAAGATAATAAACTAAAGAGATGACAAAGATGAGAAATTAGCTAAGGGTTTATCTCCACACACCAAATATATGCTTATAAATTAATCTTCAATAATCACTTGCTAACTCGTGAGAGACAATGCTCAAGACTAACCGTGACCGCACTGCATTAATCTTATTATTTTCCCAAGTTCGTTGAATTAAACTAAGCGTCGCTTTCAAACTATTCTTATCATGCTATCTAAACAGTAATCGAAGTTAAATAGCAATCTAAGATCATTAAGTTTTGTGAAAAATATGAACACTGACTAGGCAATTACAAGTATGATCAGCACCTTGTTCTTGCCTAGGTTTCTACTTAACCTTACCAACGTTCCTTGGTATTTACTACTTGTGAGTACAGATGATAACAATTAGGTGAAACTCTCTTATACTCTAGCCCCAAATCCTAGCATGCTTACTAAGTTGGCCACCTTAACAAACATAAAAGGAAAAGTTCTCTATAAAGCAGTTAAGCAAAACACAATCACTAATAGCAAGGAAGATTAAATTCAATTAATTTATAAAGCACATATTCGGGGCTTCGAATCCACCCTAACTAAGAGGAGTTTAGCTAGACATATTAATTATATTCAAACAGTAATCCATAATCAATAATCAAACTAAAATTAAGAGAAAGAGATGTTTAGAGATGAAAACAAAACACTGATCCGTGGTGGTATTGAGCAGAAGTGGGGTGCAAATAACGCGAATTTATCCTTCACCCTCCTCGCGCGATCTGCTCGTTCTCTGCTTCCTTAGCTCCCTTCTTCAATCGCTGCTTCGTTGTGTGCGTGACGAGAGATTGCGAGAGATGAAGCAGGCGATGGAGGGACGACGATCAACTAAGAGAGAGATCAGGTGAGAAGGAGATGCGGACGGTGAAGATGGCGAAGATAGGGGACAGCGAGAGAGACTGTGGCTGCTGGCGAGGTGGTTCTGATCGAATGAAGAGAGGATGATGAAGGGCTATCGCGAGGATGAGGGATCTGCGAGAATGGGGTTTGATTGGGTTTGATGGAGGCGAGGTGGATGGCTTGCGTTCAGGACGATGGAGATGGATGGTGGGTGACGGCGGCTAGGGTTTGTAAGCGTGGATGCTGTGTATGGATGCAGTGGATGGGT
Source organism: Berberis vulgaris (assembly GCA_963556465.1). Taxonomy (NCBI): domain Eukaryota; kingdom Viridiplantae; phylum Streptophyta; class Magnoliopsida; order Ranunculales; family Berberidaceae; genus Berberis; species Berberis vulgaris. The sequence goes on along the minus strand of OY747124.1, from coordinate 4,510,853 downwards.
CGTTTTTCAAAGCCAGGTATCTTCCCCCTTTTATTCTTGTTTTCCTCTTTCTGTGGTTTCCTTGTTGGTGTGGTTTCCTTGCTTGTGTGGTTTCCTTGTTTGTGTGAATTCCTTGTGCAATTAGTATTCCTAAATTGCCAATTTGCTTCTATTTTAAAGTATTGTAATTGGAAACCTACACAAACATGAAAATAGCAATTAGTACCATAATTAACAAGTAATAGCTAATAATACATATAGAAATATGGTACTAAAAATAGCCTAATTATGCCTCTATCACATCCATCTGCAGAAGCCACATATTGTAATTCATTTTATGTTGTAATTTTGCTTTTGTTTTATTGGATTTGACTCAAATTTATATGAGAGTTGCGTTATCTAGAAGAAACATAGAGACTATTGCGTTGATTGAAATTTCATCGTTAACGCTACTTCTCTCAAACTCTCCACTCTGCTATTTCAAAGTGAAATCGAATTTTATGCAACCAAACATATCCTTTATTGCCTACATATGTAGTGATCGACATGAATTGAATCATATGTTGGCAAGTCGGGTTGATAGGGAATGCAACCCTAATTGGGATGTAAATTTAATCAAAGATTAAATACTGGAGAGACACAGATAGCGAACAAGTACAGAAAGGGAAATTTGAAAGGACTTTCAAAAGAGAGTCAAAGATTGTGCTTCAAATGGGGTGGGTGATGCGCCTAGGTGAGATGCAAAAGGCAACGACTAAATGGCACCCCCACTTATGCTGAAAGAGGTAAATTTAGTGTCGCATTTATAAATTTTCTTCAGTTTCAGTGACATTTTCTATTGATTTATTGATAAATTTTCTAAATATGGAGAGGCTATGGACACATTGGGAGAGCCTCGAGTCCAATGACTCACTGCACTTCGAGCAATTGATCTCATTTAGGTAGTTTGTTTGTCTGATTATGTAATGGGTTTCAATGGTAATACTAGTAGAATTTGGGAAAGCTTCTATCTGCTATTTGATGAAATGCCTGAATGATATGTTAATTTTTGAATGGGTTTGGTAATCAGAGAAGATAAGTATTAATTTTTACTAATATAAAGGTTTGTGGACCCTTCAAACCGTTGCTCGATTTCCCAAAAAAAGAAAGAAAGAATTAATTTGCATTTGTCTTGATGAATATTAACTTGTATGCAATGAACTACCTCCATTATCTATATTCTTTGCATTTTGCTGCCTTACCATTGTAAATTTCGATAAATAGAGTTGTCGGTTATTCACTTGTTTGATTGAATGTACGTAGAGTTTCGGGGATGGTAGTATACTTCTACTACTCTGGAGTTCTGAAAGAGTGTCTGTTCTCCATACTAATTAGTGTTTGTCTACGTCGAAAAATGTGAACTATTTCAGCTTGACTAGTATATTTTGTCAATTGTAAAGTAAAACTTTGGATTAAAAATCTTACTACGCTAGAATGAATATAGATTTGCATGCATTGAAAATACTTAATTTATCTGTATTTTGCATTTGTGGATCCGATAGTCATGAGTCCCACCTTATATCCCTTTAATGCTGTTGGAAAATATGCTGTAAATTCGAATTAAAAGGTAGGAACGATGGTACCAATTTTGCTTGGGTTGAGTTGCGGACTAGGTCGCTCTCTTTAAGACGTTTCGCGGCTCTGCCCAAAATTGTGCAAGCAGTATCGTAGCCCCGCTGTCCCCAGGATAAAACAGCCCAGAATCTTCTCTGTCTCGTTCAAAAATTGCACAGTAGATGAACGGAATACAATTCACCCTTATTTGCTCGGAATCACCAATACCATTGAAAGAAATCAGCAATAAGCAGAAACTTGGCAAACGAAAACTCCTTGTAAGCACGAAGACTGTTTTGCAAGAATTTTTCTGATTTCGAAAAACTGTATTGCACTTTGTTTTGTCGAAAGAACTCTCTGTATCTTTTTTTCTTGTGTTGTAAAACTCAATTTCGAAATGGTATTTATAGAGTGAAAATCGTACATTCGAAAACGAAATACAGACTTTATTCATAGCATCAATCGCGTGAAGAAAAACGTGGAGAAGAAATCGCGGCGGGATTTATGCCAAAACGTGTTTTAGAGAGACCGTCCAGATACATCCTGTCTAGATTCAGTCCTCTTCAGAAGTTCAAAAGTTTATTTAAATAAATTTTTAACAAAAGAATGGTTTGCTCTCTAAACGACCCGACCCGACGGACGGCGGCGGCGGCGGGCGCGAGAGTCTATCTCTCCCCTCCTCATAAAAGAGTGGTACCCCCAAGGGGTCCAAACCCAAGTCCTAACTATCTCCTTATAAACTCTACCACAAAGAGTTATATAATAGATATGGGACTAAATTTTAGAGAGTGATCCATAGATCAAAATAGGAGAGAGGTCCAGGGTTCAAAACCAGGTAAACACCCAATTGATTTTATTTTTAAAAACCAAATTCTCAACAATCGCCCACTTGGATTTTTAAAAAACAATTTTCATCGAGCAATCTTTCAAATATAAGATTGTGCATAAACAAAAGTGTCTTTCTACTTGAACTCTTGTGTAGTGTTCATGCTTTAGATTATACTAGAGTAACTCGTAGTTTTGAACTCTATCTCTAACAGACATTACACGCACAACCTTACCAGGGTGAAGTTTAAAAAGACCGTGCTTTACGGCCATGCACGTATATCCTAGTATAGTGAAAGCTCTAGGAATTTTGCCCACAAATTCCATAGGAAGCGGCCAAACTTCCACAATCACTTAGGTGAGTCTATCAAGAGTACTCCTGTAGCTAGGTACTCCACTCCACATAGAGTATAGACCTCATTAAGAGTTTTTAAACTCATCCTACTATCGCTTCAGGAATTCATGCTTTAATCTAGGAATGGGATTGCTATTTTGTCAGCATGATTCATATCATATCATTCACGACTTGTTATTACCCATTGAACCTATTTCTTGGGATCTCCAGTCTATAGGTTGGGTTACCATCGTAAATAACTCATCAAACTAAGGGCAATAGTCCCATTCCTTTCGAGGTTTTGAAAACCTTCTCTCTAGCTAATCCTTTCGTCAAAAGATCAGCCAAGTTCGCATCAGTTCGTACATGATCCACTCTCACAGCCCCAGTAGATAGAAATTCTCTAACCGTACTGTGCTTACGACGTATTTGTCATTTCTTGCCGTTATAATAACGGTTCTGTATTTTTGCAATAGCCGCGGTACTATCGCAATGGATCAAGACAGCTGGAATCGGTTTTTCCCATAAAGAGATCTCTGCTAGCAGATTTCTTAGCCAACCGCTTCTTCACTAGCCGTGGCTAATGCTATAATCTCTGACTCCATCGTGGACTGTGCCAAAATGGTCTGTTTCTTTGATTTCCAAGAAACAGCTCCACCAGCTATATTGAAAATATAGCCACTGGTGGCTTTGGAGTCATCTGAAAGGGTGTTCCAATCAGCATCGCTATATCCTTCAAGGACAGTGGGAAACTTCTGATAATGTAATCCGAGGTTCTTAGTCCTCTTCAGGTACCTCATGACCCGTTCAATTGCATGCCAATGCTCTATAGGTCTACTTGTAAATCTGCATAGTAATCCAACAGCGTAAGCTATGTCGGGTCTAGTGCAATCGGTAGCATATCTAAGACTACTAATGATGCTCGCATACTCAGATTGTCTAACACCGTCACCGGTGTTCTTGAACAACTTTACACTAGAGTCATAAGGAGTACATGCAGGTTTACAGTCAGAGTAATTATATTTATTTAGGATCTTCTCGATATAGTGTGATTGATCCAAAGAAATTCCCTTTTCAGACCTAGTAATCTTGATACCAAGGATTACACTCGCTTCTCCAAGGTCTTTCATATCAAAGTTTGCACACAATAAAGCTTTCACTTTATTCACGGCATGGATATTAGAACCAAAGATAAGTAAGTCATCCACATATAGACATATAATAGTGCAAATGCCATTTTCAGCTTTATAGTAAATGCATTTGTCACTTTCGTTCACTTTAAAGTCATGTGCGATAACAAGATTATCAAATTTTTCATGCCATTGTTTTGGAGCTTGTTTCAAACCGTACAGTGATTTATCTAGTTTGCAAACTTTGTGTTCTTGTCCTGGAATAACAAAACCTTCAGGTTGGTCCATGTAAATTTCTTCTTCCAAATCGCCATTAAGAAACGCAGTCTTAACGTCCATTTGGTGCAAAACTAGGTTATGTATTGCAGCAAGAGAAATTAACACTCGAATAGATGTAATCCTGGTTACAGGAGAATATGTGTCAAAGAAATCAACATTTTCTCTCTGTCTATACCCTTTGGCTACGAGACGAGCCTTGAACTTGTCAACATTACCATCGGGTTTCAATTTCTTCTTAATTACCCATTTACATCCTATTGTCTTGCAACCTGGTGGCAAATCGACTAAGTGCCAGGTTCTGTTAGACTCAAGAGAGTACATTTCATCATCGATAGCCTCTTCCCAAAAATTGGCATCTATAGAGGATAGGGCCTCTTGAAAACTAAGGGGATCCTCTTCGACTGAAAAGACATAGTAATCGGGGCCAAATGTTTTAGAAGTTCGTTTCCGTTTACTTCTTCTTGGCTCAGATTCTGTGGCTTTATCAGTTTCATTAACCCTGATCAAGGGTACATTATTTGAGGATGTACCCCCACTATTCCTCGAAATAAAAGGAAATTTATCTTCATAAAAGTCAACGTCGTTTGATTCTATAATAACTTGATCTTTAATATTATAGAATCTATAAGCTTTGCTGTTCATGGAATATCCTATGAATACACATTCATATGCCCTACTAGCAAGCTTATTCCTTTTATGATCAGGAATTCTAACATAAGCTAAACAACCCCAAGTTTTCAAATAAGACAAGTTTGGTTGTCTATTTTTCAGAATCTCATAGGGAGATGTTTTACTTTTCGATTTGGGGACTCTATTTAGCACATAACAGACTGTCAAGATGATTTCTCCCCACCAGTGCGATGCAGCACCGAAGTTAAGCATTATGGCAACTACTAACTCGGTAAGAGTTCTATTTTTTCTTTCAGCTTTGCCATTCATCTCAGGAGAATATGGTGCAGTTGTTTCATGAATAATTCTTTGAGAATTATAGAACTCTATGAAAGTACTGCTATCATATTCAGTGCCTCTATCACTCCTAAGTCTCTTAATCTTTCTATTATATTGATTTTCAACTTCAGTCAAAAATAATTTAAACATGTCAAAGGCATCACTTTTATTTTTCATTAAGTAAACAAAAGTATAATCAGAACAGTCATCAATAAACGTAATAAAATAACGTTTTCCATTTCTAGTCAAGATACCATCAAGTTCACATATATCTGAGTGTATCAAATCTAAAGGTTCAGATTCTCTAACTACAGATTTATGTGGTGTTTTGGTTATCTTAGCTTGACTACAATAGTTGCACTTTTCAAAATCATTTAAGGACAATTTTGGAATTAGTCCTAAGTTACTCATGTTTTTAATAATACGCTTATTAACATGACAAAGTCTAGCATGTCAGATATTAAAAGTGCACAACATGTAAGCAGAACTAGAAATTTTATTCGCTTCAACATTTAACTTAAACATTCCATCAGTAGCATACCCTTTTCCCACAAATACATTATTCTTTGTGATAGTATATAAATCAGCCCCTATAATTTGAGTAAACCCAGCCTTGTTCAGAAGATAACCAGATACTAAATTCTTCCTCATCTCTGGAGTATGCAGGACATCCTTCAGGATAACAGTCTTTCCAGAGGAAAACTTCAGTTCTACTGATCCAGTTCCAGCAACTATAGTGGAGTGGGAATCACCCAACAACACTTTCTTGTCCTCAGCTTCAGAATAGGACTTGAACATTTCTCGATCATAGCAGACATGTCGAGAAGCACCAGTGTCGACCCACCATCCCTTGGATCCACCAACAAAATTGATCTCAGAGATCATGGCAATAAGTTGGTCTTCGGTTAGGTTCGCCTGAGGTGTAGGGCGAGATCCATTCTGGCAGTTCCTGGCCATATGCCCTGGCCTACCACAGGTGTAGCAAAGGAACTGTGCTGAATCATTCTTGGAGGGATGTTTCTGTCCATTCTGATTTCGCGGAGGATTCTGATTCTGATTGTTCCGGTTCTGTTTGTTCCTATTCTTATTATGATTCTGATTTTTCATTGTCTTACCATTGGGTTTCAGAGACACAGGGGTAGATTTCTTAGGGTTTGAAATAATCAGAACTTCATCCTTCTGATCTTGTTTCCTGGCTTCCTCCTCAATTCGAAGTCGGGTTATCAGGCTTTCTAGGGAAAACTCTTTAGTTTTATGCCTAAGGACATTCTTAAAATCTTTCCAGCTAGGGGGCAATTTGTCTATCACAACAGCTATTTGAAATTGCTCATCTAAAGTCATTCCTTCAGATATAATATCATGAGCAATCTTTTGAAGCTCGTGTGATTGGGATTCCACAGACTTATCATCAGTCATTTGAAATTTCAGATAACGACTGACAGCATATTTCTTTGTGCCAGCCTCCTCAGTGTCATATTTCTTTCTAAGGGCTTCCCAAATATCTTTAGCAGTTTGTTCAGAACAGTAATAATCATAAAGATCACCAGAAAGACCATTCAGGATAAAATTTTTACATAAAAAATCATTTTCAATCCAACGATCTAATTCTTTAGTTTGGGTTTCAGTAGGTTCAGCAGGCAATGTTGGTTTTTGAGTATCACAAACATATGCAACCTTTTGTGTTGTTAGAAAAAACAACATCTTTTGTCTCCATCTTTTAAAGTGTTGGCCCTCAAAACGAAAGGGCCTATTTAGGTCTTTTGCAGCAATTTCAGTAATTGAAGGCATGGCAGACATAGATAAAACGTCTTAAAATTGTTGGAAAATATGCTGTAAATTCGAATTAAAAGGTAGGAACGATGGTACCAATTTTGCTTGGGTTGAGTCGCGGACTAGGTCGCTCTCTTTAGGACGTTTCGCGGCTCTGCCCAAAATTGTGCAAGCAGTATCGTAGCCCCGCCGTCCCCAGGATAAAACAGCCCAGAATCTTCTCTGTCTCGTTCAAAAATTGCACAGTAGATGAACGGAATACAATTCACCCTTATTTGCTCGGAATCACCAATACCATTGAAAGAAATCAGCAATAAGCAGAAACTTGGCAAACGAAAACTCCTTGTTAAGCACGAAGACTGTTTTGCAAGAATTTTTCTGATTTCGAAAAACTGTATTGCACTCTGTTTTGTCGAAAGAACTCTCTGTATCTTTTTTTCTTGTGTTGTAAAACTCAATTTCGAAATGGTATTTATAGAGTGAAAATCGTACATTCGAAAACGAAATACAGACTCTATTCATAGCATCAATCGCGTGAAGAAAAACGTGGAGAAGAAATTGCGGCGGGATTTATGCCAAAACGTGTTTTAGAGAGACTGTCCAGATTCAGTCCTCTTCAGAAGTTCAAAAGTTTAATTAAATAAATTTTTAACTAAAAAATGGTTTGTTTTCTAAACGACCGAACCCGATGGATGGCGGCGGGCTCTATCTCTCCCCTCCTTATAAAAGAGTGGTACCCCCAAGGGGTCCAAACTCAAGTCCTAACTATCTCCTTATAAATCTACCGCAAAGAGTTATATAATAGATATGGGATTAAATTTTAGAGAGTGATCCATAGATCAAAATAGGAGAGAGGTCCAGGGTTCAAAACCAGGTAAACACCCAATTGATTTTATTTTTAAAAACCAAATTTTCAACCAATGCTCTTCCACACTTTGGTGTACGTTTCTGCGACTCTGGATTTGATATAATTACTGTAGGGAAAGTAAAAATATTGATAAAAGCTTCATCTTTTCCTTCTTGAACAGCTACAGAAACTTGTTGTTGAAAATGTGCTCGCATTCAACGAAGCTTTCTGGATACGGCTTGCCGCAAGGAGTGATACTTGCAAATCTGAAGATGATAAAGCCTGGTTCTTCAAATGATTTCTCAAAAGTGAATTTATATCAGGCCTTTCTTATTAATGAATTGGCACCTTAACGTAAAGGTTCTCTTCTTGCAGAAAGATTACAAGGAGTTGGCTTTATCTGTAATGAGCATTCTGGATTGCCTTGTTAGTAAAAGCAACATAAGTTTTACTCATCGAGTACAGTTAAAGAAACATATCTTATTGGCATTCTTTTGGTTTCACTTTGCATGAATTTGTCCTGTTTTCTCGTCTTTGGTGTACTTTTATATTTGAGTCCTATTGTACGTTTATATTAGCTATTCTAAGAATTTGGCTCTTTTGTAGGAAAAAATAGAATCATCAACTGATATTCTAAAGGAAATTTTGAAACCCATCATTGATGAAGCAGAAGAGATTTTGTGGCCTCCAGGAGATCCCAATGCCCTCCTACTGATGGAGAATGTAAGTAACCCGTAATTTTGTTGAAAAAGAAAAGAAAAATCTACTTTCGGACTGTACTCATATGATTATATGCATTATGACTCGCTGCAAAAGACGGAATGGTTAACAAAATAAACAAATAGATAATTATTATCGTTAACTAAAATAACAAAAGCACATACAGCAGTATTTCATTACAAATATATTCGGTTTTGGATCACTTCAATTTGGTTCTTTAGAACTGTGCTTGCAGACGATCAATCACTTTCTTTTCAACTTGAAAGGCTTTAGCAAGAACATCATCAGATATGGACGGGTTTGATCCAAACACTGCGTTCGCAATAGTGATCACACCAGGATTCTGGCTGCTCAATGCAGCAATTGCAACTGCATGTCCATGTCCAACATTGTGTTGAAAGTGAATAAGGCCCATAGGAAAGACAAATACATCTCCCTTTTGAAGTACCTTAGTAATTAGACGATTCTCAGGGTTGGAAGTGACAAAGCCAACGAGGAGTGTACCTTCTAGTACTGTCAGGATCTCACTGGCTCGAGGGTGCGTGTGTGGCGGATTGATACCCCATGGAGCAAAGTCTATACGAGCCAGTGAAATTCCTTGAGTATTGAGTCCTGGTATTTGAACTACATTGACTGGAGTCACTGCAGATCCTGTGGTTTTTGAAATGTTCCCAATCCTGTCGAGCCCAGAGTAGAAGAAATCATTTGCTTGAGCCATTTCCGGGTCCTTGCAGACAAATCCGTTCACTCTTACTGCCATAAGAAACACAGCTACTATTAATCAAGTATAACAAATTGATGATCAAGAAGCTGCAGTTAGCCACTTAATTTAGCTTATGTGAATATAAATAAACCTTCGATTTGATTCAAATTAGAAATACCAGAGCTAGTAGGATCAGCTATGCAGAAGTCCTGCAGGGGACTTGAATCAAAGGCAATGGTAAGAGTGGAGGTGAAAACCATGGTGAGAGCCAGTAAGAGAATGTGGTTTGCCATTATATATCTGTTCCTCTCTATTTCTTACAACTAAACCGGAATGAACATAAAGTTCTTTGTGAGTTAGAAGATCTAAGTATGGAAGTTTGAGCTGTGAAATAAGCTTTGCTTGAAGCTCACTATTTATAAGAGTGTTGAAACAAAGATTCGCATCAAAGTAGAGAAAACTGTAGTTTTTGTAATAGTATTTTAATATGTTTTGACATTGTCTCATTTGAATTAATCCCAGTTTCATTTGAATTAATCCCAGTTTAAGTGATGACCGACTCAATGGAGGGCGGCTATACCCATTGCATTTCCTACCTATTATTTTCAGTTATCTTAATTAGACTAGTTATAAATGTAGGTAAAGGACTAAGTCTATATGACTGGGTATATCCCTTAAAAATTGATGAGAAGAAAAGCAATACCTGCTCTAAACACTGTAACCTTTTGTGATTTAAGGGAAGTTCCATGGGTAAATTTTTTTATTTTTTTTTTAAAATTATAGTTCTATAAAAACTATTATAGTTGGAACGAGAAGGACAATTAGACGAGGGTTTTCTTGCAAAAGTCAATGCACGATTACGACAAGTAAGTTATTTGTTTATTCATTCTCAGTTGTTTGCAAGTATTTATGAGTAAAGACAGTAACTCTTGCAGTTATTGTATGTGGTGATTTTTACCTTCATCAAGGTAGGGGAAAGCACGAAATGTTACTGCATTTGTTTGTGTGTTCATTGTTTTAGCATATTGAGGCAAAAGAAAGAAAGGGGACAGCCACCACAGTAACAAGAATGTGCACAGATGGTGAAACACGATGAAATATCAATTTGTTCATCTACTCTGTTACTATAGTGTTTACATTCAATCTCTATAAAATTGAAATATATAAAGATATACCCCTATGAGATAAACCTATTACTCTATCCTATCCACAGTTTACCTAAAGGCAGTGACAATAAGGGTTTTCTTCAAGGATGACCCGAGGTTAGGCTTGGTTGTAAAGGGAATTTATTCTTAGAACTTTTTTCGTACCAAATCCAAATGGAAGTCCTCGAAAATGGTCTTTAGTCATTTAATTGGCTTTCATTAGGATATGCACGTACAATTTAGAGATAGTTTATGAAATTTCGTAGAAAAGTTTTTCGTTACAAAACAAACACAACCCAAGAGGAAGTAACAGCGCAAAGTTTACATTTTGCAGGAAGAGCAATCCAAGTTTTAAAAAATGTTTAAATAAGTTTTGAAAAAAAAAAGGGGAGGAAGAAAACAAAATGTTCAAACTTCTCGCCCTCGCTCTTTGTTTGGCTTTGCACCTGGGTATGATGATGGATGCACATGCACTATGAACATACGTGACTGAGAAGTTTATTTTCCCTTTTATTGTAGTCCTAAAAGTTGGTCAAAAGGTTAAACGAAACCTGTGAATAAGGTCTAAAACTAAGTGGAATTGCACTCGATTTTGTTTGGAGAATTCAGATAATTCCAGATGTGGTACCTCGTAATCGGGAACTGAACCATAGCCCTTTCACAAGGCATAAGGCGTGAGCCTTATTGAGCTGAGATGTAAGCCTCATTCAATCAGTGTATAATTTAATAACAAATGTTCAATCAGTTCATGATTTAATAACAATTATTTGGATAAGTTGGTGTAATGTATGATTTAATAACAAACATTTGTCATAACAATCATTTGGATAAATTCGTGCAGTGTATGATTTATTAACAATCATTTGGATAAATTGGTGTTGGTTTAATCAATTGTTGAAACACCTATGAGGCGTAAGCCTCGATTAGTTAACTGTATGCTTCGCATTGAGGTGAGCCTCAAATCGTAGCCTCAGAACTTTTGTTAAACCTTTGGTAGGATGTTGTCCATCAAGTATACACAGACCCTTGCTCTAAAATTCCTGAAATTTTGAATGAGATTGGTGGGCATCTGAGTGATCCCTTGTCCATCCTGATGTAAGAGTGGAACGCAATTATTGAACATCTCTTCATCTCTAGTGTGTGATGCCATTCAGTTGTAGCACATTCAGATGCAAAAACAAACACCCTCGTAATCATGCAACATGTGGTTGACCAGTAGATTCTGTTACAACATTACACATTCCTCAGATCCTTGTCTGACTTTAGCATCAGAGTGTCATCGGCCACCCCATGATGGTCTATGGCTCACGTGTGCTACTTGTGCAGGTCAAACAGGTCGCGGGACTAGGACGGAGCAGAGTGCGAAAAACTACTGCATTAGTTTGGCGTCGTCTGTGGTGACGACATAGTTATTAGTTTTAGACTAAGCGTCGTCTCCTACCAAAATTGAGAGAGATGGTGACCAGCAGGTCACGCAACAACGGAGAACAAGGGGACACACCCAAAGCTCAAGCTGTCTCTATACCGCCTATTTCAGCAGTTCCTACCGCGCACGAGCAACCAACTCTCACCACGCCCATACGGCAGTAATGGTGAACCCCAAAATCGATGTGCTAACGTCCCAGATACAACATGTCATCAAGGCGGTCGATACGCTGACACAACAGAATCCACCCGCCGCTAATGGAGACCATGAGCAGCACGACACTCCGCCACCGGAGGATGGTCGAGAACAGGCGCTAGAAAGCCAAGCTTCCATTAGTTCTCACTAGATTAAGGGAGGTTTATGCAGCTAACGCTGAGCTCGCCGCCAGAACAGAGAGGCTCGGCCCTGGGAATCCCCTCTTCAGAAGAGCGCATGATCCCGATGTCCTGTATTGCCTCTCCGTCCCACCATTTGTAGACCAGACAATAAACGAGGCCCTTCCGAGGAAGTTCACTCCTCCAAAGCAAGATAACTACGATGGGACCACCAATCCCTTCGATCATTTATGTCACTACCAGCACGTGATGGCCCTCAAGGAGGGATCTGAATCCGTCACGTGCAGAACCTTTCCTACCAATTTCAAAGGCCCCGCGTTGACGTGGTTCCACAGCCTTCCCCCGATGTCAATTGATTCTTTCAAAACACTGGCAAAGGAATTTCTGGCCCGCTTCGTCGGGAGCCAGCGTTTCAGGAAAGGCTCGCACTACATACTCTTTCTAAGGCAGAGGTCTGGTTGGACGCTCTGAGAGTATGTCACACGCTTGCCACGGGACCACTGCTTTTCAGCGTGATCGCCAAACCCTCTCAAATTCGTGGCCCACACCGCGCGGGGAGGGCATCGACGGTTTGAAAGGTGGGAGCCCAGTCAATCCCGAATTGATTCCGATGGCTTGCCATGAGACCACCGCCTTTTCGGCCTGGTCGCAAAACCTTTACTCCCCAAATCTATCATCCGTCTTGCTCGGTCATAAATGATTCGAATGGTGGAAGCCTAGTCAATCCTGAAATGATTCCGACGGCTTGCCATGGGACCACTGCTCTCCAGCCTTGTCGTCGAATCCTTACTCCCCAAATCTGTCGTCCGCTTTGTTCACTCTTAAATGATTCAGATGGTGGGAGTCTCCAGCAGCTCGTCACATGACCTCCGCTGTCCCTTTCAACCAGCGGATGCAAATATGAATCTAACCAAGTCAGCACCTTCACGCTCAATCGGATTGGCATCCTAACATTAGAAAAGGCCACTTGAGCCGATACAGAGATAGTATAGTCGGTGCCCGCATAAAAGCTAATTAGGATGCCGACTCGAGCTTACGGCGATTGACTCAGCACGAACGCTCTAACAAATACACTCGACCACCATAGCTCACCCATTGCAACAACTACAGCCGGCCAGTCACACAAACAAGCAATGACCCAGGTAATTCACAATGCGAAGCGATCAAGTTCTCTACCGCAGACAGACCAGTTAACATCCTATTGATTCGACTAGCCTATGCCAATGGAGACAAGAAGCGTAAAACGGATGCCACTTCTTTCATTAATGGTCAAGACAAAAAGAGTACAAGCACACAAAGTTGCTCCTAATCAGGAGAAGATACAAAAACAAAAGGGCTAAGCCTAATGGAAAAAAGGGCAGAAGTTGCATCCATACGCCCTTCGATCTGGACGTTAGGGACCAGATCATCTTTCTCGTCCGACGACAACAAAGTGGCAGACGAGTCTACATATGACATCTTCTTATACCGTTCAAGGTCCCACTCCGAATGCTTCTTCATCAACGACAATACCTCCAGGCGGCCATGTACGACCTAGCGGAACTCACATTTGCCTTGTTCCTGGAGAAGCTTTTCCTCCCGCACCTTCGCGTCAATAAGTTCGCACTCCAGGAGCTCCTACTTACCAGTCAGCTCATCAACCTGAGACTGCTTTGTGACCAGATGGCTCTTCACAGTACTGAGTTCATGCCACCCCAGCTCGAACTGATCTTTGGCCTTCCTTGCTTCTCGAGCATAGAAATCCACATTGAATTTCAACAGTTGCTTCTCACCAGCCCAGCCAGCTTCCTTTGAAACACTCTCTTCATCAAAGGACTACAGCTCAGAACACACTTTATCCGAAGCTTCCTGTGCAACCTCGACTTCTTGACGTATCCGACACAGCTCTTGCCCGAGTCCGTCCATCTCCATCTCAGCCTCCGCTAGTTTGTGCTCAAGGCCCTTCAGAAGAGCTATCTGAACCTCAACGACCATAGTTGATCGATACAACTGCATCTCTTCGGCCCGCTTATTAAGTTGCTCAATTTCATGGAGCGCATCAGAATACAGCGTCTGCACATGCAAGAAGACACGCTCCAAGGTATACACTCTCACGAGCTGCCTCCACTTCCGCTCCAGCAACGGCCGCGTGGCTCATATGAGACATGTCTGGCATTAGGTACTTCAAACCCTTATCCATACACCTCTTAAACGAATCTTCCTCGAGTTTTGGAGCGTGGTCCATCAGCCAGCTGTGACGTATGCTAATATGCTTCCTCGAAGCGTACTCTATATCCACATCTTGGTGCGAGACCTGCGAGCTCATCTTCACCAAGTCTGGCACAAACATACCTATCCGAGCATAAGGATGAAGGTTCCTCTGATCAAGAACTTCGCAGCACCACCCTTCACGGTCACCACTGTCCTCAGACTCTCATCCGTTGCTCAATGGGATCCGAAGGAAGAGGAGGAAGCGAAGTATCCAAAGGGCCCTCCAACAATTCTAACCATGGCCCTCGACGAGACGGTGAACCACGCGGACTACAGGAAACATGACCGGTACTATTGCCAGTCTCTGGCAAATCATTAGTAGGGTGGTCAGACCCCACTTCCTCTGGCGAATCTTCAAAAGGGCCTTCTACCGAAACTGCCCCACGCGAATTAGCGCCAGCAGAAGCCGCCATTGCTACCTGCACCAGACAATCATTCAGAGCCTCGACCTGCGCGTCACTAAGGTTCAACTCGTCTATGATTCCCGCCAACCACAAATAATCTTCCTCCAAGCCGGGAACATTAGACTCCGCCCCAACAGGCCCAACAGACTCACACTTCTTTCTTGTTGGAGCGGGTCACGTTGAAGACGAACCAGTTCTGACACGGGACTTCTTCCTCACTAAGGTGGCCAAGCTCCACATCAGATAGAACAAGTGCATCGGCTCTAGCAGCCTTCCACTTTTTGGAAAGGGCCCCATCTTCCGACTTAATGCGGGTCTTTTGGTACAAAGTGGGGGCCACATGCCAATTGTCCCATAGCCCATTGCGAATGAAGTTGGAAACTTTGATTACAAGTCACTTCCCATTGTAGAAAGTCACGAAATTTCTCCATGGTGGTTCGCTTTTCCAAGGTAAGAGGAGTAGTGGGTAACTTCCCTGCAGAAGAACATAGGCAACGGTTAGTCAACCCACCGTCAAGCATATCAAAGTTACAAGAAAAGAGTCAAACTTACGAAGTGGTTTGAACTATCGTTCGAGCGGACGACCCTTGCAAAAGAAATACTTCGAATCTGCAGGGGCCAAGAAACAAAACTTCTACCAGAATTTGAAGTCATCAAGCAGTCTAACGAAGCACTTCGGCATCCTCAACTTACAGACAACATTGCTCTACAGCTGAGGAGTTGTAAGCAACTGGATCACCTACGGTGTCACGCTAACGCTGACCTCCTTAGCACAAAGCAAAATCATGAGGATAACCCTGTATCCATTGGGTCCCAACTGAGCCGGAGGAATCCCTAGCAGATTCAAGAACTCCCAGATCACGTCCAAGACTGAGAAACGCACTCCAGTTTGAAGCATCCTTCGGTGTAAACAGATGAGACCGTCCGGAGGCGACATTGGCGTCTGGTCGCCCATCAAAAGATACAACGGCAATCCCTCCGGGACTCCAAACTTAGTAAATGTATCAATGCTCGTCACGAACAACAATTCATCAGTCACTTCCCCTGTCGCATTTTGGAGAATTTAAAAGAAATGTTTGATCACGGAAAAAAAATGTTGCATGATGATTCGATTAATAATTTGTTGTGCAACTAACCATGTAACTTGTAGACCACTCTTGATTTCAGTTATTTTCTGGTCTACATGGTTTGTTTACTAGAGGTGATAGAACTTTTCAGATTCAGATTTCCTATCATATTTGCTAAGTGATTTAAGTGGGCTGCAGCACCTGAAAAAGAATGGAATAGATTGTTGATCAATGGTCTGAATGTTGGAAAGGGAGAAATTTCCCCCGAAGAGTTTTATGGCTTCATCAAGAAAAATATAGAGCGCATATTGATCAGAACAGCAAGATTCACACTAAATAAGTAGCTATTACACTATTTCATGTTATTGCCAATATAATTTATTTTTTCCTGATATTGGTTTTACTTGTAGGAGGGAGGGTCATACCAGCAGAGAGTTTTCACCGAGTACGTGAAAGGCATCCAATCGAGAACAGAAGAGGTTGTGAAAGTGCTCCAAGGCAAACAATAATGACTAAAGTTGAGGACTGAACTGAAGTTGGTTTTGTGAGGTAAATTTCCTTATCGTACGATATCTTTTGAGTGGTTGAATCATGATGAAAACTCTCCGAAGACTGAAATGTGAATAATTCCTTGTTGAAGAACTCGAGTCGCAGAAGGCTGGGAGGTTTAGTATCTCGATGAAGGTTATGATTATCTTTACAACTTAATAAAATCCTAAACGAAACCTAGATAAGCCTTTTAATCGACATCTATCTGCAGAAGCCACATATTGTAATTCATTTTATGTTGTAATTTTGCTTTTGTTTTATTGGATTTGACTCAAATTTATATGAGAGTTGCGTTATCTAGAAGAAACATAGAGACTATTGCGTTGATTGAAATTTCATCGTTAACGCTACTTCTCTCAAACTCTCCACTCTACTATTTCAAAGTGAAATCGAATTTTATGCAACCAAACATATCCTTTATTGCCTACATATGTAGTGATCGACATGAATTGAATCATATGTTGGCAAGTCGGGTTGATAGGGAATGCAACCCTAATTGGGATGTAAATTTAATCAAAGATTAAATACTGGAAAGACACAGATAGCGAACAAGTACAGAAAGGGAAATTTGAAAAGACTTTCAAAAGAGAGTCAAAGATTGTGCTTCAAATGGGGTGTGTGATGCGCCTAAGTCAAATGCAAAAGGCAACGACTAAATGACACCCCCACTTATGCTGAAAGAGGTAAATTTAGTGTCGCATTTATAAATTTTCTTCAGTTTCAGTGACATTTTCTATTGATTTATTGATAAATTTTCTAAATATGGAGAGGCTATGGACACATTGGGAGAGCCTCGAGTCCAATGACTCACTGCACTTCGAGCAATTGATCTCATTTAGGTAGTTTGTTTGTCTGATTATGTAATGGGTTTCAATGGTAATACTAGTAGAATTTGGGAAAGCTTCTATCTGCTATTTGATGAAATGCCTGAATGATATGTTAATTTTTGAATGGGTTTGGTAATCAGAGAAGATAAGTATTAATTTTTATTAATATAAAGGTTTGAGGACCCTTCAAACCGTTGCTCGATTTCCCCCAAAAAAAAAAAGAAAGAATTAATTTGCATTTGTCTTGATGAATATTAACTTGTATGCAATGAACTACCTCCATTATCTATATTCTTTGCATTTTGCTGCCTTACCATTGTAAATTTCGATAAATAGAGTTGTCGGTTATTCACTTGTTTGATTGAATGTACGTAGAGTTTCGGGGATGGTAGTATACTTCTACTACTCTGGAGTTCTGAAAGAGTGTATGTTCTCCATACTAATTAGTGTTTGTCTACGTCGAAAAATGTGAACTATTTCAGCTTGACTAGTATATTTTGTCGATTGTAAAGTAAAACTTTGGATTAAAAATCTGACTACGCTAGAATGACTTGCTCATATGATGATATGCATTATGACTTGCTGCAAAAGACGGAATGGTTAACAAAATAAACAAATAGATAATTATTATCGTTAACTAAAATAACAAAAGCACATACAGCAGTATTTCATTACAAATATATTCGGTTTTGGATCACTTCAATTTGGTTCATTAGAACTGTGCTTGCAGACGATCAATCACTTTCTTTTCAACTTGAAAGGCTTTAGAAAGAACATCATCAGATATGGACGGGTTTGATCCAAACACCGCGTTAGCAATAGTGATCACACCAGGATTCTGGCTGCTCAATGCAGCAATTGCAACTGCATGTCCATGTCCAACATTGTGTTGAAAGTGAATAAGGCCCATAGGAAAGACAAATACATCTCCCTTTTGAAGTACCTTAGTAATTAGACGATTCTCAGGGTTGGAAGTGACAAAGCCAACGAGGAGTGTACCTTCTAGTACTGTCAGGATCTCACTGGCTCGAGGGTGCGTGTGTGGCGGATTGATACCCCATGGAGCAAAGTCTATACGAGCCAGTGAAATTCCTTGAGTATTGAGTCCTGGTATTTGAACTACATTGACTGGAGTCACTGCGGATTCTATGGTTTTTGAAATGTTCCCAATCTTGTCGAGCCCAGAGTAGAAGAAATCATTTGCTTGAGCCATTTCCGGGTCCTTGCAGACAAAGCCGTTCACTCTTACTGCCATAAGAAACACAACTACTATTAATCAAGTATAACAAATTGATGATCAAGAAGCTGCAGTTAGCCACTTAATTTAGCTTATGTGAATATAAATGAACCTTCGATTTGATTCAAATTAGAAATACCTGAGCTAGTAGGATCAGCTATGCAGAAGTCCTGCAGGGGACTTGAATCAAAGGCAATGGTAAGAGTGGAGGTGAAAACCATGGTGAGAGCCAGTAAGAGAATGTGGTTTGCCATTATATACCAGTTCCTCTCTATTTCTTTCAACTAAACCAGAATGAACATAAAGTTCTTTGTGAGTTAGAAAATCTTAGTATGGAAGTTTGAGCTGTGAAATAACTTTGCTTGAAGCTCACTATTTATAAGAGTCTGTTGAAACAAAGATTTGCAACAAAGTAGAGAAAACTGTAGTTTTTGTAATAGTATTTTAATATGTTTTGACAGTGTCTCATTTGAATTAATCCCAGTTTCATTTGAATTAATCCCAGTTTAAGTGATGACCGACTCAATGGAGGGCGGCTATACCCATTGCATTTCCTACCTATTATTTTCAGTTATCTTAATTAGACTAGTTATAAATGTAGGTAAAGGACTAGGTCTACATGACTGGGTATATCCCTTGAAAAGGTAGGTATTATTGTAAGAAGTGAATGTATACATGTATGCACATTGTAAGAAGTATGGTCAGCATAATCCTTTTCTTATCTTTTGTTGGTTGAAGCTTTCAAGACTGCATTATGTATGAAATTTCATGTTCAAAATTTATGAGGAAGAAAAGATATACCTGCTCTAAACACTGTAATTCCTGCTTTAAGACTGTAATCTTTTGTGATTTAAGGGAAGTGCCACGTGTAAATTCTGTTTTTTTTTATTTTTTTATTTAAATTATAATTAAAGTTTTATAAAAACTATTGTAGTTGAAACTGACTCTAATCAACTTCATGCAATGCCTAATCTTTGGCTTTTACCAAGAACTAATTCAAAGGGAACGAGAAGGACAACTAGACGAGGGTTTTCTTGCAGAAGTCAATGCTCAATTACGACAAGTAAGTTATTTGTTTATTCACCCTCAGTTGTTTGTAAGTATTTATGAGTACAAACAGTAACTCTTGCAGTTATTGTATGTGGTGATTTTTACGTTCATCAAGGTTGGGGAAAGCAAGAAAGGGGACAGCCACCACATTAACAATAATAGTGTTTACATACGATCTCTAGAATTGAAATATATGAAGATATACCCCTATTAGATAAACCTATTATCTATCCTATCCACAGTTTACCTAAAGGCAGTGACAATAAGGGTTTTCTTCAAGGGTGAGCTGAGGTTAGGCTTTGTTGTAAAGGGAGTTTTTTTCTTAGAACTTTTTTCATACCAAATCCAAATGGAAGTCCTCGAAAATGATCTTTAGTCATTTTATTGGCTTTTCCATTAGAATATGCACGTATAGTTTAGTGATAGCTTATGAAATTTCGTAAGAAAAGTTTGCCATTACAAAACAAACACAGCCCAAGTGGAATCACACCACAAAGTTCACATTTTGTAGGAAGAGCAATATAAGTTTTAAAAAATGTTTAAACGAGTTTTGAAAAAAGAAAGAAAGAAAGGGAGGAAGAAAACAAAATGTTCAAACTGCTCACCGTCGCTCTTTGTTTGGCTTTATGTTATGAACCAACCAATTCTCCCAAAAGCCCGAGCTGTCCAGGAGGGGAAAGTCCATAACAAGGATCGTAACATTGCCCCACGTTTCCAAAGCCGACGTCCTCGTCGGCCCACTCTATCGACACTGGCCTAGTGAGCCTTCTCTCAGCTACCAGCTCTTTGTTTGGCTTTATGTTATGAACCAACCAATTCTCCCAAAAGCCCGAGCTGTCCAGGAGGGGAAAGTCCATAACAAGGATCGTAACATTGCCCCACGTTTCCAAAGCCGACGTCCTCGTCGGCCCACTCTATCGACACTGGCCTAGTGAGCCTTCTCTCAGCTACCAGTATTCAACAACTTAGCACTATGCCCATACATAATGCTAAATTATTTTAATCTAGCCTATAGGTCGCCCCTGCCGGGATTCGAACCTTGGATGTGGGGTTTGGCTCTGATACCAATTGTTATGAACCAACCAATTCTCCCAAAAGCCCGAGCTGTCCAGGAGGGGAAAGTCCATAACAAGGATCGTAACACTTTACACTTGCGTATGATGATGGATGCACTATGAACATGTGTGTCTGAAAAGTGTTCGTTTTTTGCCTTTTATTGTAGTCCTTAAAGTTGATCAAAAGGTTAAACGAAACTGTGAATAAGGTCTAAAATTCAGTGGAATTGCACTCAAGTTTGTTTGGAGAATCCAGATAATGCCAGATGTGGTACCTCGTTCAGGTAGGATCAAGGTTAAAAAAAATCATAATCGGAAACTGAGCCATAGCCTTTCACGGGGCATGAGGTGTAAGCCTCATTCAATGAGTGTATAAAATATTTAATAACAAATGTTCAATCAGTGTTTGATTAATAACAATCATTTGGATAAACTAGTGCTGGTTTAATCAATTTTTGAAACACCTATGAGGCATAAGCCTCAATTCGTTAACCGTAAGCCTCGCATTGAGGTGGGCCTCGAATCGTAGCCTGACAACTTTTTTTAAACCATGGGTAGGATGTTGTTCGTCAAGTATACACAAACCCTTGCTCTAAAATTCCAGAAATTTTGAATGAGATTGGTGGGCATCTGAGTGATCCCTCGTCCATTCTGATGTAAGAGTAGGATTTTAACTGTTTAGACTCTTTGGTGCACAATTATTGAACATCTCTTCATCTCTAGTATGTGATGCCATTTAGTTATAAGACACTATAGAGTTGTGCTCTTTCACATTGTGGCTAACTGGCTATGTTTGATTGGGTTGTTGTTTTTTCCCCAGAGCATCTGCTTTTGTAAAAAGATTGGTTGACTTGTTCTTCATTTTCTTATTTTTTGTTCTTTTTTACAATTGAAATCACATAAAATGCAACCTTTATTGGTAACTACATATTTGATCGAGTTCCTGATTTTGATCCCAGCCCTCTGCAGGCGAAAGAAGATGGGGCGAAAGGTCTTGCAACTCTATGCTTGTAGTTATCTCTCTAAGCGTAGCTATGCCAAAAAAGGTACTTGAATTTCATATATTGGTCTTCTGTCATAATTGAGTTAGTTATTTAATCATGTGGTTGACCAGTAGATTATCCACCTCGGAAAACAGGACACATCTTTTGTGAATATGCTAATTCTGAAATGGCTCTCCCTTGAGCAAAATGTGATTGTTTTATGCATGGAAGTAGATTAATCATCTTACATAACTAGATGTGCCCATATACTCAGTAGCCAAATGACTAATAACTGTTATTAATATATTCTCATAAGATGTATTTTGCAGAATTAATGATCTTTAACTTATAAGATGTGCAAATGATGGGTTAATGTGCTAAGAACCTCCATCACTGGGAGGCTAGATCAATAATGTTAGAGATGCTAGTCACTTTTTAGTAAGCTTATCTTGGTTTATGTTTCTGTGTAGGTAATAAAGTCCTGAAGGCTGAAGAGTTTCTTGAGGCAATTATTAAAGGTATGACTTCTCTCAAAGATGCAGCATAGTTTACAATGATACTGCAGAATGCGAAAACATTTTGACTCACAAAATTCCACATTATAATTCCTTAATGGAAAGAGAGAATTCACAGTTCTCTTTCCATTAGTAAGGTAGTGGTGCTTTTGATTTGTTCCATTTATTTGAGAAGGTTTCCTTAGTCTCCTACCCTGCTTCTTTCTTATCTTTCCATGGCATCATTTTCTTTTCAATAACTTTGATTTCTCCGTCAAATCTTTCATCATTCTCATAGTTAACCGCCTACTATCAATAAATACCACGATTTCCCTATCAAAGTAAAGTTGGAGAAGACCTTGCAGACCACTAGAAATGTATCAATGCTAGTCATGAACATGTCAGAGAAGCAGAGAGGTATAATCAGTCACTTCCCCTGTCCCATTTTGGAGAATTTAAAAGAAATGTTTGATTACGGAAAAAGATGTTGCACAATGATTCAGTTAATAATCTGGTGTGCAACTAACCATGTAACTTGTAGACTACTCCTGATTTCAGTTATTTTCTGGTCCTCATGGTTTGTTTACTAGAGGTGATAGAACTTTTCAGATTTAGATTTTCTATCATATTTGCTAAGAGATTAAAGTGGGCTGCAACACCTGAAGAAGAATGGAGTAGATTGCTGATCAATGGTCTGACTGTTGGAAAGGGAGAAATTTCCCCAGAAGAGTTTTATGGTGTGATCAAGAAAAGAATAGAGCGCATATTGATTAGAACAATAAGATTCACACTAAATAAGTAGCTATTACACTCTTTTATGTTACTGCCAATATATTTTATTTTTCCTGATATTGGTTTTACTTGCAGGAGGGAGGATCATACCAGCAGAAAGTTCTGACCGAGTATGTGAAAGGCATCCAATCGAGAACAGAAGAGCTTGTGAAAGTGCTCCAAGGAAAACAATAATGACTAAAGTTGAGGACTGAACTGAAGTTGGTTTTGTGATGTAAATTTCCTTATCGTACGATATATTTTGAGTGGTTGAATCAAGATGAAAACTCTCCAAAGACTGAAATGTGAAGAATTCCTTGTTGAAGAACCGGAGTCGCAGAAGGCTGGGAAGTTTATTCTCTCAATGAAGGTTATGATTATCTTTACAACTTAACAAAATCCTAAACGAAACCTAGATAAGTCTTTCAATCGACATCCATCTGCAGAAGCCACATATTGTAATTCATTTTATGTTGTAATTTTGCTTTTGTTTTATTGGATTTGACTCAAATTTATATGAGAGTTCAGTTATTTACAAGAAACATAGAGACTATTGCGTTGATTGAAATTTCATCATTAACGCTATTTCTCTCAAACTCTCCACTCTTCTATTTCAAAGTGAAATCGAATTTTATGCAACCAAACATATCCTTTATTGCTTATATATGTAGTGATTGACATGAATTGAATCATATGTTGGCAAGTCGGGTAGATAGGGAATGCAACCCTAATTGGGATGTAAATTCCATCAAAGATTAAATACTGGGGAGACACAGATAGCGGACAAGTACAGAAAGGGAAATGTGCAAGAACTTTCAAAAGAGAGTCAAAGATTGTGCTTCAAATGGGATGGGTGATGCGCCTAGGCCAGATGCAAAAGGCAACGACTAAATGACACCCCCACTTATGCCGAAAGAATAAAAAAGAGGTAAATTCAGTGCCCCATTTATCAATTTTCTTCAGTTTCAATAGCATTTTCTATTGATTTATTGATAAATCTTCTGAATATGGAGAGTTATTGCTCTTATCACTTATGCACTTTGAATTCAGTGCTTATTTTTTAGTGAGAAATATGGGTTACTAGAGAGCATTTGTAGAATGTTTGGGACATCTTAGTTTTGGCAGTACTTCATAAAAGTATCGGTCTTGTTAAAGGCAATGGACACATTGGGAGAGGCTCTAGTCCAATGACTCACTGCACTTCGAGCAATTGATCTCATTTAAGTAGTTTGTTTGTCTTCAATAGACTTTACGACACCTCCACAGTCCACCGATAGACCCTCTAAGGCGATCCAGAATCGTTTCAAGGCCAGGATCACTTCATCCCCGTCAAGAGTTAGTTTGCTTTAATTTATTTGTTTCTCTTTCAAAAGTCAATATCGAGTTTAGAGTTCTGAAGAGACTTATGTGATTTTCGATCATTTAAGAAATAAAAACAAGATTACAAAAACAAACTCTATTGATTATTGGAAAGATGTAACAACAAGCACTTTGAGGCGGTTACAAAGACTACAAACTGCGAGCGCCCTGAGGCGTATACAAAAGCTATGCACCGCAGGCATCGGGTCAACATGGAGTGAGGACTTGCTCGTACTGTCCGACCCCTTCCGAGATGATACGAAGATAAGAGAATAGGAGACCTCAAAACCTTCTCAAGACAAAGACGAAGTGCCAGAAGGGATCGAAATGACTGAGTAGTCAGATTGCTTCGTCACATTACTCCATGAAGACACCCTTGTTGTAGCGTTGAACACCTCCAGAT
The DNA here is from genome assembly GCA_963556465.1 of Berberis vulgaris. Lineage (NCBI taxonomy): Eukaryota > Viridiplantae > Streptophyta > Magnoliopsida > Ranunculales > Berberidaceae > Berberis > Berberis vulgaris. Next base: position 4,486,370 of record OY747124.1, on the reverse strand, counting down.
GAGCTGCTGATCTCTTTCAAGAGACACCTCACCCCCTTTTCACTTCCTCAAACAGTTTCGAAGCGGGCAAAATGAGGATGGCCACAAGTAGCAACGCAGTCGAGGTTTCACAGTACTGCCAAGGGAGGCCACTTTTCACACATGCGATACCCGATGTGGCTGAGAGATACCACACTCGGAAACATTGCACATCAACCAATACTTCGATCAACCACTGATTAGCCGCGAGGTCCGAGCACACGAAGATACAAGTGATACGATGTAACACCAGGGCATCTCCCTCGGCAACAAATCTGTACCACTTCTCCGCGATATGAGACCTCAGCGGATCAACTACGTGCCCTCCCATATTAGGTGACCTTGCATAACAACAACTCTCGCCATCCCTGAACTGCATAAACATCAAAACACTCGAAGACTCCAGACAAGGAGATATAACTTCAGCCTTTGGAAACCCAAAACATCTTTTTCAAACTAGAACATTACAAGAGATAAACTCTGCAAAAAATATTGCCTACAACGATTGGGAAACACCATTATATAGACGTAATGGTTCACTGAACAGGCACTCAAGCATTAAAATGTCAAGCACTGAACAATGTCTGGAAAACAGGAAGACGACGGTTCCCAAAGAAACTGCGCAGAACACGTCAATCAATTAATGGCGCTGCACGTAACCCCATCAATTGGTGGGGAGTGACCGATACTCAACCGTCATGCAACCTTCGCCGTGGGGAGTAACCGATACTCAACCGTCATGCAACCTTCGCCGAACACATGTCACCGTGCGATCTACGCTGTACACACCATGCACCATGCATGAAACCCTAGCCCTTCCTTTGCGGGCCCTGGGCCCAGCTTGATAATCAAACAACACCCTGCCGCATGCATGGCACGAGCACCAGAATATCCTAGTTAACCCTTGCATACAAATTGTACATGCAGATCACTAGCTGGTTTAAGGTAACCTCCTTTTTAATCGGGCAAGCTTAGTCAGGCATGACTAATGATGATAGCTTCTGGTTCATCCCGACACCTTTTACGCCCAGCGCGGACGTCGACGATTTAGGAATTGGGAGTCTAATCAAAGCTATCGCACCTTGTGATGACGACTTGCCAGGGATCATTGCCCATTCTCGAACAATGATCGCCGAATCCAATCAGGTAAGCCTAGTTGGTGACCACTAGCGACGAAAGCTTTTGATCAAACCCTAGACTTGTAGCCCCCAATGCAAGGGTGTAGATAGTTCAGAAGGTGGGAGCCCAGTCAGTCCCGAACTGATTCTGACGGATTGCCACGGGACCACCACTTTTCAGCGTGGCCGCCGAATCACCAACCCTAGACTTGTAGCCTCAGCGCAAGGGTGTAGATAGTCTAGAAGGTGGGAGTCCAGTCAATCCCGAACTGATCTCGACGGTTTTCCACGGGGCCGCTACTCTTCAGCGTGGCCACCGAAACACTCCCAAATTTGTAGCTTGGTGCACTGAGGTGTAGATAATTTGGATGGTTGGAGCCTAGTCAATCCTGAACTGATTTTGACAGCTTGCCACGGGACCATTGTTTTTCAGCGTGAACGCCAAACCCTCTCGAATTGTAGCCCACACCGCGCGGGGAGGGCGTCGACGGTTTGGAAGGTGGGAGCCTAGTCATTCCCGAATTGATTCTGACGGCTTGCCACGATACCACCGCCTTTTCGGCATGGTCGTAAAACCTTCACTCCTCGAATCTATCATCCGTCTTGCTCAGTCATAAATGATTTGGATGGTGGAAGCCTAGTCAATCCTGAAATGATTCCGAAGGCTTGCCACGGGACCACTGCTCTCCAGCCTGGTCGTCGAATCCTTACTCCCCAACTCTGTCGTCCGCTTTGTTCAGTCTTAAATGATTCAGATGGTGGGAGACTCCAACAGCTCGTCACATGACCTTCGCTGTCCCTCTCAATCAGGGGATGCAAATATGAATCTAACCAAGTCGGAACCTTCACGCTCAATCGGATTGGCATCCTAACATTAGAAAAATCCACTTGATCCGATACAGAGGTAGTATAGCCGGTGCCTGCATAAAAGCTAATTAGGATGCCGACTCGAGCTTACGGCGACTGACTCAGCACGAACTCTCTAACACATACACTCGACCACCATAGCTCACCCAAGGCAACAGCTACAACCGGCCAGTCACACAAACAAGCAATGACCCAAGTCATTCACAATGCGAAGCGATCAAGTTCTCTACCGCAGACAGCCCATTTAACGTCCTATTGATTCGACTAGCCTATCCCAATGGAGACAAGAGGCGTAAAACGGATACCACTTCTTTCATTAATGGTCAAGACAAAAAGAGTACAAGCACACAAAGTTGCTCATAATCAGGAGAAGATACAGAAACAAAAGAGCTAAGCCTAGTGGAAAAAGGGGCAGAAGTTGCATCCATACGCGCTTCAACCTGAACGTTAGGGACCGAATCATCCTTCTCATCCGACAACAACAAAGTGGCAGACAAGTCTACATATGAAATCTTCTTATACCGCTCAAGGTCCCACTCTGGATGCTTCTTCATCAGCGACAATAGCTCCAGTCGGCCATGTACGACCTAGCGGAACTCACATTTGCCTTGTTCCTGGAGAAGCTCTTCCTCCCACACCTTCGCGTCAATAAGTTCGCGCTCCAGCAGCTCCAACTTATCAGTCAGCGCATCAACCTGAGACTGCTTTGTGGCCAGATGGCTCTTCACAGTACTGAGTTCATGCCACCCCAGCTTGAACTGATCTTCGGCCTTCCTCGCTTCTCGAGCATAGAAATCCACATCGAATTTCAATCGTTACTTCTCAGCAGCGCAGCCAGCTTCCTTTGAAGCAATCTCTTCAGCTAAGGACTACAGCTCAAAACACGCTTTATCCGAAGCTTCCTGCGCAACCTTGACTTCTTGACGTATCCGACACAGCTCTTTCTCGAGTCCGTCCCTCCCAATCTCAGCCTCCGCTAGTTTGTGCTCAATGCCCTTCAGAAGAGCTATCTAAACCTCAACGACCATAGTTGATCGATCCAACTGCATCTCTTCGGCCCGCTTATTAAGCTGCTCAATTTCATAGAGCGCATCAGAATACAACGTCTGCACATGCGAGAAGACGCGCTCCAAGGTATACACTCTCACGAGTTGCCTCGACTTCCATTCAAGCAACGGCCGCGTGGCTCATATGAGACATGCTAGCATTAGGTACTTAAAACCCTTATCCATACACCTCTCAAGCGAATATTCCTCGAGTTTCGGAGCGTGGTCCATCGGCCAGCTGTGACGTATGCTAATATGCTTCCTTGAAGCATACTCTATATCCACATCTCGGTGCCAGACCTGCGAGCTCATCTTCACCAAGTCTGGCACAAACATACCTATCCGCGCATAAGGATGAAGCTTCCTCTGATCAGGAACTACATCAGCACCACCCTTCACGGTCACCACTGTCCTCAGACTCTCCTCTGTTGCTTTTAATTTATCAAGAGCAACTGACGCTTTACTGCGAGGCGGCTCAATGGGATCCAAAGGAAGAGGAAGCAAAGTATCCCAAGGGCCCTCCAACAATTCGAGCCGTGGCCCTCGACGAAACGTTGAACCACGCGGACTACAGGAAACATGACCGGTACTGCGGCCAGTCTCTGAAAAATCATTAGTAGGGTGGTCAGACCCCACTTTCTCTAGCAAATCTTCAAAAGGGCCTTCTACCGGAACGGTCCCACGAGAATTAGCGCCAGCAGAAGCCGCCATTGCTAACCACACCAGACGATCATTCAGAGCCTCGACCTGCGCGTCACTAAGGTTCAACTCATCTATGACTCCTACCAACCACAAATAATCTTCCTCCAAGCAGGGAACATTAGACTCCGCCCCAACAGGCCCAAGAGACTCACACTTCTTTCTTGTTGGAGCGGGTCGCGTTGAAGACGAACCACTTCCGACATGGGATTTCTTCTTCACTAAGGAGGCAAACATCTTAGATGGCGGCTCCACATCAGATAGAACAAGAGCATCAGCTCTAGCAGCCTTCCTCTTTTTGGAAAGGGCCCCATCTTCCGACTTAATGCGGGTCTCTTGGTAGAAAGTGGGGGCCACGTGCCAATTGTCCCACAGCCCATTGCGAATGAAGTTGGAAACTTTGATTACAACTCACTTCCCTTTGCAGCAAGTCACGAAATTTCTCCATGGTGGTTGGCTTTTCCAAGGTAAAAGGAGTAGTGGGAAACCTCCCTACAGAAGAACATAAGCAACGGTTAGTTAGCCCACCGTCAAGCATATCAAAAGTTAAAAGAAAAGAGTCAAACTTATGAAGTGTTTTGAACTGTCGTTCTAGCTAATGAGTTTTATTTGTAAAACTTAGTGACGACACTTTTGTTATCGCTAAATTTTTTTATATAATTTCTTTTTTTAAAATCAATTAGCTAAAGTAGAAAACCGTGGCTAATGAGTTTTATTTGTAAAACTCATTAGCCACAGCAATTTTGCCGTCGCTAAATGTTTTTATAATTTTTTTAAAAACAATTAGCTACTGTAGAAAACCGTGGCTAATGAGTTTTATTTGTAAAACTCATTAGCCACGACACTTTTGCCGCGCTAAATGTTTTTATATAATTTTTTTAAAAACAATTAGCTACGGTAGAAAACCGTGGCTAGGCACTTTTGTCGTCACTAAATGTTTTTATATAATTTTTTTTAAAACAATTAGCTACGGTAAAAAACCGTGGTTAATGAGTTTTATTTGTAAAACTCATTAGCCACGACAATTTTGCCGTCGCTAAATGTTTTTATATAATTTTTTTTAAAAACAATTAGCTACGTTAGAAAACCGTGGCTAATGAGTTTTATTTGTAAAACTCATTAGCCACGGCACTTTTGCCGTCGCTAAATGTTTTTATATAAATTTTTTTTAAAAACAATTAGCTACGGTAGAAAACCGTGGCTAATGAGTTTTATTTGTAAAACTTAGCGACGACACTTTTGCCGTAGCTAACTGTTTATATATATATATATTTAAAAATCCATTAGCGACAGTATCCTACCGTAGCTAATGAGTTTTATTTGTAAAACTTAGCGACGGCGAAAATACCGTCGCTATTACAAGCTTTAGCGACGTTTTTATGCCGTCGCAAATTATTTAGCTACGGTTTTTTATACATATGTGGTGAAACAGTATCAGAGACAGTAGCGATGGTTGGATGCCGTCGCTAATCTTTTACTTTGCCGTAGCTAATGTTTTAATTACCGACGGTATTAAAAACCGTCACTAGTTTCCGTCGCTAGTAATGCATTTTTTTGTAGTTTGCAGACAAAGCCGTTCACTCTTACTGCCATAAGAAACATAGCTACTATTAATCAAGTATAACAAGTTGATGATCAAGAAGCTGCAGTTAGCCACTTAATTTATCTTATGTGAATATAAGTAAACCTTCGATTTGATTCAAATTAGACATACCTGAGCTAGTAGGATCAGCTATGCAGAAGTCCTGCAGGGGACTTGAATCAAAGGCAATGGTTAGAGTGCAGGTGAAAACCATGGTGAGAGCCAGTAAGAGAATGTGGTTTGCCATTATATATCAGTTCCTCTCTATTTCTTACAACTAAACCAGAATGAACAGAAATTTCTTTGTGAGTTAGAAGATCTAAGTATGGAAGTTTGAGCTATGAAATAAGCTTTGCTTGAAGCTCACTATTTATAAGAGTGTTGAAACAAAGATTTGCAATGAAGTAGAGAAAACTGTAGTTTTTGTAATAGTATGGAAGTTTGAGCCATTTCCAAGTGGAAGTCACAGCGAAAAGTTCACATTTTGCAGGAAGAGCAATCCAAGTTTTAAAAAATGTTTAAACAAGTTTTGAAAACAAAAAAAAGGAAGAAGAAAACAAAATGTTCAAACTGCTCGCCCTCGCTCTTTGTTAGGCTTTGCGCTTGGGTATGATGATGGATGCACATGCACTATGAACATACGTGACTGAGAAGTTTTTTTCCTTTTTATTGTAGTCCTTAAAGTTGGTCAAAAGGTTAAACAAAACTGTGAATAAGGTCTAAAACTAAGTAGAATTGCACTCGATTTTGTTTGGAGAATCCAGATAATGCTAGATGTGGTACCTCGTAATCGGGAACTGAACCATAGCCCTTTCACAAGGCATAAGGCGTGAGACTTATTGAGCTGAGATGTAAGCCTCATTCAATCAGTGTATAATTTAATAACAAATGTTCAATCAGTGTATGATTTAATAGCTTTCATTTGGATAAGTTGGTGTAATGTATGATTTAATAACAATCATTTGGATAAATTGGTGCAGTGTATGATTTAATAACAATCATTTGGATAAATTGGTGTTGATTTAATCATTTGGATAACTGTAAGCCTCGCATTGAGGTGAGCCTCAAATCGTAGCCTCAATACTTTTATTAAACCATTGGTAGGATGTTGCCCGTCAAGTATACACAAACCCTTGCTCTAAAATTCCAGAAATTTTGAATGAGATTGGTGGGCATCTGAGTGATCCCTCGTCCATCCTGATGTAAGAGAAGAGCACAATTATTGAACAAATCTTCATCTCTAGTATGTGATGCCATTCATTTGTAGCACATTGTAGAGTTATGCCCTTCACATTGTGGATAAATGACTATATTTGATTGTGTTGTTGTTTTTTTTTTTGGAAAGTGCGCTGGTGTTTTTAGGATCCCCAAACCTTATATTAATAAAAAAAAGTTGATGATAAAATTTACAATCGCTCATACGTTCACTCGTTTCATCATCTACAAAACAATAGACTTGTTTCAAAGCTTCAACAAAGAACTTAATTAGTTCTAGCTTCACCGCCTCCAGGTTAGGGAGTAACCTTGCAAAGTGTTCTGCTACTAAAGTGGTTGCAAGATAGACCTGCCATAACTTTTCATCCTCGTAATTACCAATCAATCCTTTAAGCACTCTCATGACTTGATTGATACTTAATGTGGGCCCCAAGATGTATGAGAAGACGTTGTAAAGAATCGAAACACAATGAATCATGATATAGAAACCATTGAATGCTAGCACTAAGCTAGCATCCCTACAAGGTTCTAATAAGCATTTTCATTCTACCTGTATTATCATCATCAGTTACCTGAATTTAGGATTTGTCTTCTTGCTTCGAGAAGACCTTCGAGGAACATATTCCGTAGGAGGATGTATTGTGGTAACCTTATGTTCTTCTTCAATAGTGTTTTGCCCCACCTTTGCTGCTTTCGCTTCAAGTATGCTTTTAACTTCAGTGATCAATGCATCCCTTCCTATTCTTGCAATTTCTAAATTCAAAACATTGATGACTTGGGGTGGTAGCCAATCCATGGGCGTTGTTGGATCTTCCCCCTGTCTTCCATCAGTTATCTCTCGTCTTACTTCAGGAAGTGTAGAAAGCAGCTCATCATCTGCCTGGGAGCTCGAGGTCCCTCTCTCTGTAATATCTTAATTTGGCTGGTTTTAATACTTGTATTCACATCTTCAAACTCGGGACTTGTAGTCCCTGAGCTGCCGAAATCATCATGATGATTAGTTGGGTCTCATTGCTTCGCTCTTTCAATATCACTAGCTGTGTAGCCTGCCTCTTGAAGGCCTTCCTCTGTTGTTTCTTGTATGAATATGTCTTCATTGGTTTTAGGTTCATCCTGCTTAGCGCAGTGGGAGTCTTGTTGAAGAGCATTTCTGCGTGCATTCTGATCCTTTGACTTAAATGTGTGTCGGCCATGTGCAACTGTCCAGCCTTCCTCTAATTTCCTGCCTGTGGCCTTCCATACTCGAGTTGGAGCTCTATTTGTGGGCTTCACTTTCTCACACTGTATGCTAGTGTGTCCAAACCTTGAGCAGACACTGCACTTAGTAGGTATCCAAGAGTACTCTACTTCAACGTGCCTGGTCTTTGAACCATCTATAATTACTGGAATTTTCTTAGGGAGTTTGGCTTTGGTATCTATCTCCACGCACACTCTTGCAAAGGATCGCCTTGCGCGCTCTTCGATAGCACGATCCAGCATGATAGGTGACCCTAGTGCACTAGCGATTCTTTGGATGCCTTCCGGGTTCCATAGGAATAGAGGGATTTTCTTTAGATTTACCCATATAGGTATTGTAGAGAACTCCTCATCCTCATCAAGCATTGGTGACTATGCCCTTATAACAAACAACCTACTGGCAATGTGTAGGGGTCCTTGTTCCAGCACTCTGGCTCTGTCTGTCTCTGTTTTGAATTTGAAGATGAATTTTTTTTCGCCATGGATATTCATCTCGAAGTTTTGTGTTCCCCAGGCTCTTGAGAGACAATCTTTCACATATCCATATGCTAGCCTATTCCCGACAAATCTCCCCACAATAAGCTTCCCACATTCTGCAATCTGCGTTTTAAAGTCACTTGTGTTAACAAGCACTGCTGGCCTATCGTTTACAGTGGAGGGTGCTAAATATTGAAGCCTTGTTGCCTCCTTAAAGGAGGTTTGTTTCAGCATAGAGGCCCATGTTTTTGCTTTGCTAGTTCGGTAGTAGCCAATTGTTCAACCGATGGGTTTGCATCCTTGTCCTCTGCTATTCCATGTGTAGGGCCTTCCTCCTGCTGCTTGTCATTTGCAGTTTTCCCTGTTCCAGTGTTCGGCTGTGCGTTGTATGCCGTTGTGTTCTCGCCTTGTGTGGTGTTGTTCTGTTGACGTTCATTTGTAGTGTCTTGCAGATCTGGGTCACTTAGGAAGTGTAGGCACGCTTCCTTGTTGATCTGCTTAAGGGTTTCAAGGGCATTCCTTACATCCGCGGGAAGGGTTTTCACTGTGCTCTCATTGTTGTTCCCAATCTCATCTGTTCCTTAAAGCCTTTGCTTGGGATCATGGTCCCTCCTCATTTCGATCGACGACTGTCGCAGTTCATGGGATTCGTGCAGAAAAATGAAACCCTAGAAATCCTTTTAGATTTTGTGTTGTTGTTTTTACCCTAGAGCATCTGCTCTTGTGAAAAGATTGGTTGACTCGTTGTTCATTTTCTCATTTTTGTTCTTTTTTACAATTGAAATCACATAAAATGCAACCTTTATTGGTAACTGCATATTTGTTTGAGTTGCTGTTTTTGATTTCAGCCCTCTGCAGGCAAAAGAAGATGGGGATAAGCCTAGGCTTGAAGCTATGTTGCGAAAGGTTTTGCAACTCTATGCTTCTAGTTATCTCTCTAAGCGTAGCTATGCCAAAAAATATACTTGAATTTCATATATTGGTCTTTATCAGTAGAAGAAGTTGCTTTCGTCATAATTGAGTTGGTTATTTAGAGGGCGTTATTTTTTTTAAGTACTTAGAAGCTAACTTCTAATTGGAGTTAGAAGTTCTTAACGAGCTTCTGAATGAATTGTTTGTTTTTCTTCTGAATGGGCTGCTGATTAGAAGCTGTAAAATTAATAGGTGTTTCTTTTTAGGTGCTGAATGGAATTGTTTGACAATTTTGCCCAACTAAGCTGAAAATTTTATGACATAAATACGGTGCTTAAAATCATACCCAATAATTATTCAAATCCTAGAGAATTTTACCACAATGCTTGGCGAAGAGAATGAAAGTGTGCTGTTAAAATTTTGAGGTTATTATCCAATAATTATTTTTAAGAAGATGGGGGCAGTAATTGTAATTACAAAATTATTTTAAGGTTATTATCGAAATAATTTTTTACTCATCACTAAGTGCTAAGTGATCTGCACCTCCCTGTTGCTTACTCCAATTAGAAGTAAAACTTCTGATCAGAACTAAAAACAAACACTCTAAACAAGGTGATCCACTTTTTATTAAGACTTATGACTCCATTCAGAAGCAAAAATACAAACACCTTCTTAATCATGCAATATGTGGTTGACCAGTAGATTATCCACCACAGAAAACATGAGACATCTTATGTGAATATGCTAATTCTGAAATGGTTGTCCCTTGAGCAAAATGTGATTGTTTTATGCATGGAAGTAGAGTAATCATCTTACATAACTAAATGCTCCTCCAATATACTCAATAGCCAAATGACTAATAACTAACAATTATTAATATATTCTCATAAGATGTGATGATACATAAAAACGATCATACCCCTGAGCCGTATACGTGTCATGATGATCTCGAAGAACTACGAGCTCAAGCAACAGCCCAATACGGATCCAGTCCGAACGATTATCAGCCCGCTAGACGGGCCCGAACCTCACAACATGCTAGACCCACACGTCTCACAGCTGTCATCAACACCCGTAAGCCCTTTTCAGGCAAGTATCTCGAGGATATGCTTTGGACGGGCAACCACAGCTGCTCTTTGTTTCCAACTAGGAAGCAAATACCATAGTATCTTCCACAAAGAGGGACTCCCTAGTACGGAATACTCTTGGATTGGGAACTATCTCCCGCATATCTAGGAGCACGGAGCTAACAAGGAACTTCCCTCCTACAACACAACTCCTAATTAGAGAGGATCTCCATGAAGATCTCCTTCCTAATCTACGCCCACGATGGCCTGGTTAAACTAGAACTCCTTGCACTATAAATAGGACATGAGGTTGGTAAGCCAAAGTACGCTACAAATTCATTGTTACAACATTACACCTTCCTCAAATCTTTGTTTGACTTTAGCATCAGAGTGTCATTGGCCACCCCACGGTAGTTTGTGGCTCACGTGTGCTACTTGAAAATTTCAAACAAGGTCACGGGACTAGGATGGAGCAGGTAGCGAAAAGCGACTGCATCAGTTTGGCGTCGTCCGTGGGGACGACATAATTCTTAATTTTAGACTAAGCGTCATCTCCTACCAAAATTGAGAGAGATGGTGACCACCAGATCACGCAACAACGGAGAACAAGGCGACACATCCAAAGCTCTAGCTGTCCTTATACCGCCTCTTTCAGCAGTTTCTACCATGCACGGGCAACCAACTCACGCCCCCGTCCATTCGATAGTAACGGTGGAGCTCAGAATTGATGTGCTAACATCATAATCCATCCGCTGCTAATAGAGACCAAGAACAACATGACCCTCCACCACCGGAGGATGGTCGAGAGGCTCAGCCCCGGGAATCCCCTCCGCAGAGGAGCGCGTGATCCTGACGTCCTGTACGCCTCTCCGTCTCACCATTTGTAGACCGGATAATAAACGAGGCCCTTCTGAGGAAGTTCACTCCAAAGCTAGATTCCTACATCGGGACCACCAATCCCTTCGATCATTTACGCCACTACCAGCACGTGATGGCCCTCAAAGAGAGATCTGAATCTGTCATGTGCAGAACCTTTCCTACCAGTTTCAAAGGCCCCGCGTTGACGTGGTTCCACAGCTTTCTGTCGATGTCAATTGATTTTTAAAAAACACTAGCGAAGGAATTTCTGACCCACTTCGTCGGGAGCCAGCGTTTCTAGAAAGGCTCGCACTACATACTCTCTCTAAGGCAGAGGTCTGGTGAGACGCTCCGAGAGTATGTCACACGCTTCAACAACGAGCTGGCCCTCATTGATGGGTGCAGCGACGATACAGCCGTGACGGCCTTCACTACGGGCCTCAAAAGAGGAAAGTTCTTTGAGGACCTCATCTTGGAGCCCCCTCTGGACATGGCGGAGCTCCTCAAGAGCGTACAGAGATACATCACCCTGGAGGAATCAAGGATAGCCAAGATGGAAACCGAAGGCGACAGGAAGCCCTCTGCTTCGAGGGATAAGAAGGAAAGAGGCGCGAGGATGAGGAGCGGAGCAAAAGGAAGCGCAACAACAGTAGGCCGGACCCTGGTCGGCCAAGACCAGAGAAATCATCCAACTCGTTGGATCCAGAGCTGTGACTCCGCTAAATGCCAATCTGTCGAAAATACTCAACCCCATGAAAAATTGGGAGGAGTTAAAGTGGCCAGCGGAGACCATGCCAGATGAGACGACGGAAAGTACTGTGCGTACCACAAAGAAAGCGAACACAACACTAATGTCTGCAAGAGTCTGAGGTATGAAGTGGAGTATTGGATCCTCAAAGGCAAGCTAAAAGAATTCCTGAAATCTGACAAGCAGTCAGATTAGACCAAAGACCGGGGGGAGTCGGTAAAGGAAATAAAAAAGCAGACTCCAAGGATAATTTACGTTTTTCATGGAGTTGGACCCAATGAAGACCAGTCGTACAGGTCCCGCAAGCAGAATCTGTTGGATTTGCCGATACAACCTGCGGACGAGGATAGACGCATTTACTATTCAAGAATTCAGAACCCCATTCCCACTTTGAACTTCACGGACAGGGACTTAGACGGAGTCCGAGCGCCGCACAACGACACCTTGGTCATCTTTGTGTCCATCGCAAAGTAGGAAGTGAAGAGAGCCCTCGTCAACATAGGAAGCTCGCTCAATGTTCTGTTCTACATTTCTTTCCGCAGCATGGACCTCAAGGAGGAAAGCCTAGTGCCATCAAGGATAAGGCTAGCCACAGTGGCCGGAGAGCCACAACTAAGGAAGGTCCTATTTCTGAACTTCATGGTGGTAAATGCACTGTTGATGCGCTATTTTAGTAGCACACAACTTAATACCCTACTTTGTGATTTTAGTATAAAATAAGTAGGGATTGTTTTGGAACGAGGATTAGAGGGTTTGCCAATTAACACTGTGAATCGCTAAAAGACAACTAACAACCTAATTAAGTAAATAATGGGGGATTGGATTTTCTAAGTTAAACTATGAAAATTACTATAAAGATAATAAAACTAAAGGGATGGCAAAGATGAGAAATTAGCTAAGGGTTTATCTCCACACACCAAACATGTGCTCATAAATCAATCTTCAATAATCACTTGCTAACTCGTGAGAGACAATGCTCAAGATTAACTGTGATCAGCACTGCATTAATCTTATTATTTTCTCAAGTTCATTGAATTAAACTTAGCGTTACTTTCAAACTATTTTTATCATGCTATCTAATCAGGAATCACAAGTTAGATAAACAATCCAAGATCATTAAGTTTTGTGGAAAATATGAACACTGAGTAGGCAATTACAAGTATGATCAACATCTTGTTCTTACCCAGGTTTTTACTTAACCTTACCAACTCTCCTATTCTCTAGGCCCAGATCCTAGCATGCTTACTAAGTTGGCCACCTTAACAAACATACAAAGAAAAGTTCTCTATAAAGTCGTTAAGCAAAACACAATCACTAATAGCAAGGAAGATTAAATTCAATTAATTTATAAAACACATGTTTGGGGCTTCAAATCCACCCCTAACTAAGAGGAGTTTCGCTAGACATATTAATTATGTTCAAATAGTAATCCATAATCAAATAGCAAACTAAAATAAGTAAAAAGATTAGAAGAAACATTGTCGCCTGTGCGTTGTGGTAGAGAATAACTCCGTGGGTGCGAATAGTGCAAAGACAAGAGAAATAAACTTTTCTTCTCCTTCCTCACGATCTCTGCTTCAGAATTTTCTCCTTCTTCGATGTGTTGTTTGGTGTGCGATGGAGATAATGGAGACGGTCTTGCGGCTGCGATGAGGGATGCGTGGATGGGTTATTGACTGTGTGGTGGTTGATCGATTGGGAGAGAGGGGAAGGTGATGTGCAATCTGTCAAGGGAAAAAGGGTTTTGATTGGGTTTAGGGTTGGCTGCGATAGGTTTGTTGTGTGGATGTGTATGGAATAGCTGAAGGAGAAAGGGGTTTGTGCTGGGTGTTCGATGGAGATAATGAAGACGGTCTTGCTGCTGCAATGAGGGATGGAGGCTTGGGTTTGCGACAGAGAAAAGACGACGAGATGGAGGGGTGAAGATGATGGTGTTGGCTGGATTGCAAGGAAGAGGAGGCTTGTTCCAGCAATGTATCATCCCTTTTATAATTGTTTTCTGCTTGGTTTCCTTCTTTGCGTGGTTTCTTTTTGCAATCAATATTTCTAAATTGCCAATTTGCTTCACTTAGCTTCTATTTTGGAATCTTGTAATTGGAAACCTACACAAACACGAAAATAACAATTAGTACCATAATTAACAAGTAATAGCCAAAAATACATATAGACATATGGTACTAAAAATAGCCTAATTATGCTCCTATCAACCGTCATTCAACAATCTCATCATGGGAAGGCCATGGCTCCATCAAATGGAGGCAGTAGTCTCCGCCCTTCATCAGTGTGTTAAGTATACTGCTAACCACTTCGAAGGCACTATACTTTGAAACCAATCGGCGGCACGAGGCTCCCACTATGCCGCACTGAAATAGATAGAGTGCTCCCAGATCCAGCAGCATCTTGCAGAGCAGTCCGACTCAGTGCCAAGCCAGTCACCGGTGGAGACATCAGGTTCAAGCGGTACAACAACATCAAGTTCTTCCGCTCGGCGAGATAAAAAGGCCATGTTCAGCAAGGGCGCATCCTCCCTACACTCTGTTAGAAAGGAGATCCGCACCTCCACAAGGTTTACTCTTCAATAGACTTTACGACACCTCAACAGTCTTCCAAAAGACCCCCTAAGGCGATCCAGACTCCTTTCAAGGCCAGGATCACTTCATCTTCGTCAAGAGTTAGTTTGCTTTAATTTGTTTGTTTCCCTTTCCAAAGTCAATATCGAGTTTAGAGTTCTGAAGAGACATGCGATTTTCGATCATTTCAGAAATAAAAACTAGAATTACAAAAAACAAACTCTATTGATTATTGGAAAGATGTAACAACAAGCACTTTGAGGCGGATACAAAGACTACACACTGCGAGCACCCTGAGGCGGATACAAAAGCTATCCACCGCAGGCACCGGGTAAACATGGAGTGACGACTTGCTCGTACTGCCCGACCCCTTCCGAAGACGATACGAAGATAAGAGAATAGGAGACCTCGAAACCTTTTCAAGACAAAGACGAAGTGCAGAACGGATCGAAAGGACTGAGTAGTCAGATTGCTCCGTCACATCCCTCCATGAAGACACCCTTGTTGCAGCGTTGAACACCTCCCGATGAGCTGCTGATCTCTTTCAAGCGACGCCTCAAACAACTTCGAAGAGGGCAAAATGAGGATGGCCACAAGGTCTCACAATACTGCCAAGGGAGGCCACTTTTCACACATGCAATACCCAAAGTGGCTGAGGGATACCACACCCGGAAACATCGCACATCAACCAACACTTCGATCAACCACTGGTCAGCTGCGGGATCCGAGCACACGAAGAAACAATTGGTACGGTGTAACACTAGGGCATCTCCCTTGGCAACAAATCCATACCACTTCTCCGCGATATAAGAAGGAATTATGAGACCTTGGCGGATCAACTACGTGCTCGCCCATATCAGGCGACCACACATAACGACAACTCTCGCCATACCTGAATGGCATAAACATTAGAACACTCGGAGACTCCAGACACGGAGATACAACTTCAGCCTTTGGAAAACCCAAAGCGTCTTTTTCAGCCTTTGGAAAACCCAAAACATCTTCTTCAAACATGAACATTACAAAAGATAAACTTTGTGAAAGAAACTGCCTACAACGATCGGAAAACACCATTATATAGACGTAATGGTTCACTGAACAAGCACTCAAGCATTGAACAATGTCTGGATAACAGGAAGATAACGGTTCCCAGGGAAACTGCGAAGAACGCGTCAATCAATAAATGGCGCTACACGTAACCCCATCAATTGGTGGGGAGTAACCGATACTCAACCGTCATGCAACCTGTGACATACACGTGTCACTGTGCGATCTAAGCCATACACAAAATGCACTGTGCATGAAACCCTAGCCCTTTCTTTGCGGGCCCTGGACCCAGCTTGATAATCAAACAACACCCTATTGCATGCATGGCACGAGCACCAGAAGATCCTAGTCAATCTTGCCATACAAATCGTACGTGCAAATAACTAGCTGGTTTAAGGTAACCTCCTTTCGAACTGGGCAAGCTTAGTCAGCCATGACTGATGACGATAGCTTCCAGTTCATCCAGACACCTTGTCCGCCCAGTGTGGACGTCGACGATTTAGGAAGTGGGAGTCTAATCAAAGCTATCATGCCTGGTGACGACGACTTGCCAGGGATCATTGCCCATTCGCGGACAATGATCGCCGAACCCAATCAAGTAAACCTAGCTGGTGACCACAATGAAAGCTTCTGATCAAACCTTGGACTTGTATAGTCCAGAAGGTGGGAAGCCAGTCAGTCCCGAACTGATTCCAATGGCTCGCCACGGGACCACTGCTCTACAGTGTGGCTTCCGAATCACTAAGCCTAGACTTGTAGCCTCGGCGCAAGGGTGTAAATAGTCTAGAAGGTGGGAGCTAGTCAGTCCCAAACTGATATCGACGGTTTGCCACGGGACTACTGTTTTTCAGCGTGGCTGCCGAAACACTCCCAAATTTGTAGCTTGGTGCACTCAGGTTTAGATAATTTGGATGGTGGGAGCCTAGTCAGTCCTAAAATGATTTTGATGGCTTGCCATGGGACCACTACTTTTCAGTGTGATCGCCAAACTCTCTCGAATTTGTAGCCCTCACCGCGCGGGGAGGGCATTGACGGTTAGAAAGGTGAGAGCCTAGTCAATCCCGAACTGATTCCGATGGCTTGCTACAGGACCATCGCTTTTTCAGCCTGGTCACCAAATATTCACTCCCTGAATCTATCGTCCATCTTGCTCGATCATAAATGATTTGGATGGTGGAAGCCTAGTCAATCCTGAAATGATTCCGACGACTTGCCATGGGACCACTGCTCTTCAGCCTGGTCGCCGAACCCTTACTCCCCGAATCTATCGTCCGCTTTGTTCGGTCTTAAATGATTCGGATGGTGGGAGTCTCCAGTAGCTCGCCACACGACCTCCGCTATCCTTCTCAACCAGTGGATGCAAATATGAATTTAACCAAGTCAGTACCTTCACGCTCAAACGGATTGGCATCCTAACATTAGAATAGGCCACTTGTGCTGATACAGAGATGGTATAGCCAGTGCCCGCATAAAAGCTAATTAGAATGCCGACCTGAGCTTATGACGCCTAACTCAGCGCGAATGCTCTGACACATACACTTGACCACCATAGCTCACCCAAGGCAATAGCTACCGTTGGCCAGTCAGACAAACAAACAATGACCCAGGTCATTCACAATGTGAAGCGATCAAGCTCTCTACCGCAGACAGACCAGTTAATGTCCTATTGATTCGACTAGCCTATGCCAATTGAAACAAAAGGCGTAAAACGGATAACGTTGCTTTCATTAATGGTCAAGACAAAAAGAGTACAAGCACACAAAGTTGCTCCTAATCAGGAGAAGATACAGAAACAAAAGAGCTAAGCCTAGTGGAAAAAGGGGCAAAAGTTGCATCCATACGCACTTAGACCTTGACGTTAGGGACCGAATCATCCTCCTCGTCCGACGACACAAAAGTGACAGACAAGTCTACAAATGACATCTTCTTTTAAGGTTCAAGGTCTCACTCTGGATGCTCCTTCATCAGCGACAATAGCTCGAGCTAGCCATGTATGACCCAGCAAAACTCCCATTCGCCTTGTTCCTGGAGAAGCTCTTCCTCCCACACCTTTGCATCAATAAGTTCGCGCTTCAGCAGCTCCAACTTACCAGTTAGAGCCTTGACCTGTGCGTCACTAAGGTTCGACCCGTCTATGACTCCCGCCAACCACAAATAATCTTCCTCAAAGCCGGGAACATTAGACTCCGCCCCAACAGGCCCAACAGACTCACACTCTTTTCTTGTTGGAGCGGGTCGCGCTGAAGATGAACCAGTTTTAACATGAGACTTCTTCTTCACTAAGGAGGCAAACATCTCAGACAACGGCTCCACATCAGACAGAACAAGAGCATCAGTTCTAGCAGCCTTCCTCTTTTTGGAAGGGGCCCCATCTTCCGACTTAATGCGAGCCTCACGGTACAAAGTGGGGGCCATGTGCTAATTGTCCCACAGCGCACTGCAAATGAAGTTGGAAACTCTGATTACCAATCACCTCCCTTTGCAGCAAGTCACAAAAGAACATAAGCAACGGTTAGTCAACCCACCGTCAAACATATCAAAGTTACAAGAAAAAGTCAATTTTACGAAGTGGTTTGAACTGTCGTTCGAGCGGGTGACCCTTGCATAGGAAATACTTCGAATCTGCAGGGGCCAAAAAGAAAAACTTCTACCAGAACTTGAAGTCATCAAGCAGTCTACCGAAGCACTTCGGCGTCCTCAACTTACAGACAACATTGCTCTGCAACCGAGGAGCGGTAAGCAACTAGATCACATGCGGTGTCACGCTAATGCCGACCTCCTTAGCACAGAGCAGAATCATGAGGATAACCCTGTATCCATTGGGTCCCAACTGAGCTGAAGGAATCCCTAACAGAATCAAGAACTCCCAGATCACGTCCAAGACCGGGAAGCGTACTCCAGTTTGCAGCATCCCCCTATGTAAACAGATAAGACCGTCTGAAGGCGACATTGGCGTCTGGTTGCTCGTCAAAAGATACAACAACAAATCCTCCGGGACTCCAAACTTAGTACGGGTTTCGGCAAGAACAGATTCAGACAACAACCTGTCTTAAAAAAACTCTAGGCCCTCGACCAAGATAGCGTCATCAAGAAGATCTTCTCGGGCCATGGGGAAGACGAACAAACTCTTCTAATCAGAACGATATCTTCAAAAACAAGAAAAGTAGAAGAGTCAGACTTTGCACTACATATGACCTATATAGGCAATGGGTTCCCGCATTTTTTCTGCTGAACCAGCGCACGTTCAATTAATGCGGCGTGCGGCTCAAGCAACGATTCAAATTCAATCATCATGAGCGACGCATCCCTTCCAGATATGACTTTGCAAACCGATGTGATGGCCCACTAACTCAGGAGGAGTAGCTGATAATACATAAAAACGGTCATACCCCTGAGCCGTACACGTGTCATGATGATCTCGAGAAGCTACAGGCTCAAGCAACACCCCAATACGGATCTAGCTTGAGCGATTCTTAGCCCGCCAGATGGGCCCAAACTCTCACAGCATGCTAGGCTCACACGTCTCACAGTTGTCCTCAATACCCGTAAGCCCTTTTCAGGCAAGTATCTCGAGGATCTGCTTCGAATGGGCATTCACTAGAAAGAAAATACCATAGTATCTTCCACACAAGGGGAACTCCCTAGTACGAAATACTCTTGGATTGGGAACTATCTCCCGCGTATCTAGGAGCACGAAGCTAACATAGAACTTCCCTCCTATAGCATGACTCCTAATTAGAGAGGGATCACCTCGAAAATCTCCTCCCTAATCTATGCCTACGATGGCCTGGTTAAACCAGAACTCCTTGTACTATAAATAGGACATGAGGTTTGTAAGCTAAGATACGCTATAATCCCTGTTACAACAATACATCTTCCTCCGATCGTTGTCTGACTTTAGCATCGGAGTGTCATTGGCCACCCCACAGTGGTCTGTGGCTCATGTGTGCTACTTGTGCAGGTCAAATAGGTCAGGGGGACTAGGATGAAATAGGGAGCGAAAAACGACTGCATCAAGATGTATTTTGCAGAAATAATGATCTTTAACTTACAAGATATGCAAATGGTGGGTTAATGTTCTAAGAACGTCCATAACTGGGAGGTTAGATGATTAATGTCAGAGATGCTCATCACTTTCCAGTAAACTTATCTTGGTTTATGTTTTTTGTGTAGGTAACGAAAGTTCTGAGGGCTGAAGAGTTTCTTGAGACAATTATTAAAGGTATGACTTCTCTCAAAGATGCAGCATAGCTTACAATGATATTGCAGAATGTGAAAACTTTCTGACTCACAAAATCCCACATTAGAATTCCATCATGGAAAGAGAGAATTCACAATTCTCTTTCCATTGGTAAGGTAGTAGTGCTTTTGATCTGTTCCATTTCTTTAAGAAGGTTTCCTTAGTCTCCTACTCTGCTTCTTTCTTCTCTTTCCATGGCATCATTTTCTTCTCAATAACTCTGATTTATCCATCTAATCTTTCATCAATCTCATAGTTAACCGCCTACTATCCATAAATACCACGATTTCCTTATTAAAATAAAGTAGGAGAAGACCTTGCCGACCACTAGAAATGTATCAATGCCAGTCATGAACGTGTCAGAGAAGCAGAGAGGTATAATCAGTCACTTCCCCTATCCCATTTTGGAGAATTTAAAAGAAATGTTCAATCACGGAAAAAAGATGTTGCATGATGATTCAGTTAATAATTTGGTGTGCAACTAACCATGTAACTTGTAGACTACTCCTGATTTCAGTTGTTTTCTGGTCTGCATGGTTTGTTTACTAGAGGTGATAAAACTTTTCAGATTCAGATTTCCCAACATATTTGCTAAGAGATTTAAGTGGGTTGTAGCACCTGAAGAAGAATGGAGTAGATTGCTGATCAATGGTCTGACTGTTGGAAAGGGAGAAATTTCCCCAGAAGAGTTTTATGGTGTCATCAAGAAAAGAATAGAGCGCATATTGATCAGAACAGTAAGATTCATACTAAATAAGTAGCTATTACACTCTTTAATGTTACTGCCAATATATTTTATTTTTCCTGATATTGGTTTTACTTGTAGGAAGGAGGGTCATACCAGCAGAGAGTTCTGACCGAGTACGTGAAAGGCATTCAATCAAGAACAGAAGAGGTTGTGAAAGTGTTCGAAGGCAAATAGTAATGACTAAAGTTGAGGACTAAACTAAAGTTGGTTTTGTGAGGTAAATTTCGCTATTGTACGATATCTTTTTAGTGGTTGAATCATGATGAAAACTCTCCGAAGACGGAAATGTGAAGAATTCCTTGTTGAAGAACCAGAGTCGCAGAAGGCTGGGAAGTTTAGTCTCTCAATGAAGGTTATGATTATCTTTACAACTTAACAAAATCCTAAACGAAACCTAGATAAGCCTTTCAATCGACATCCATCTGCAGAAGCCACATATTGTAATTCATTTTATGTTGTAACTTTGCTTTTGTTTTATTGAATTTGACTCAAATTTATATGAGAGTTGAGTTATTTATAAGAAACATAGAGATTGTTGCGTTGATTGAAATTTCATCGTTAACGCTATTTATTTCAAACTCTCCACTCTGCTATTTAACATTGAAATCGAATTTTATGCAACCAAACATATCCTTTATTTCCTATATAGGTAGTGATCAACATAAATTGATTCATATGTTGACAAGTCGGGTTGCTAGGGAATGCAACCCTAATTGGGATGTAACACTACACCAAAAATACCCATTAGCAACGGTTTTAAACCGTGGGGGTAACCCATTGTCACGGCTTAGAGCCGTGGGCTGTAGAGGCGTCGCTAAACTCCCTGTAACGGATAAAAACTGTGGCAAAAATATTAGCAACGGTTTTATCTCGAGGACGGTTGATGATTTAGCCACGGTTATAAACCGTTGCAACAATCTTAGCCACGGTTCTAAGCCGTGGCCAGGAGTAGCAACGGCTTAAAACCGTTGCAAGTTATGGCCACGGTTCTAAGCCGTTGCAATAGTTTTAGCAACGGTTTTAAGCCGTGGCCAGTACTAGCCACGATTTTTAGCCGTTGCAATAATTAGCCACGGTTTTAAGCCGTGGCAAAAAAAATAAATTTAAATTTAAACTTTTTTGGTCACGATGTTAAGCCAATGCAGTTCTACTGACAGTGATGCAATACAGGCAATGAAGAGAAATTACAGACTGAAGAACTTGTAATTGTAATTCTGGATTGATGACAGTAAGTGGAATGGATTGTATTCAATAAGAAAGCTAATCTCCTGTAGAGCAAATGCTCAAGTGTACAATTTTCTTACAAATCAAATGAATCCATTTTTCTCTCTTATGCTCTCTTATTTATAGTACTACATTTATTGACAACTAATCTAACAAAAATCCTTCCTAAACAACATTACATGTAACAGCATAGCACTCTGCAACATATAGCAACCTGCTCCCTTTAGTAACAACACTTGTGTTAGCAGCCTGCATTCCATTCATGCACAAAAGAGATGAGGGTGATAATATGAAACTGTGTTTAGTAACAATATGCTGAAGAGATGATTGGTTTGAGAAGTTTCCCTCAAATAAAAATACTCTTAATTGAACCAAATCATGTTTTAATATTTGAAACAACAAATGTTTTAGCACCCAAGTAATATTAAATCCATAGGGAAATTTTACCTTCTCCAGCAGGGCATAACCCTGCAGAGACAACAGTGGCAGATCCACTAGAAGAACCTCCAGAGATCTTTGTTGGATTGTAAGGATTCCTAGGAGCCCTGAAATAGAAAATTTTGATGCCACAAAGCATGCTCCCATCAATTTTTTGACAAAGTAAGACGCACACTAAACAAGACATAAAGAATTGTTAGTATCTAAGTTATAGTGCTACCTGAAAAATCAATGCAGGACATTCTTAAGAAGATTGGATATGCCCATTAATAATAGCTCGAATGGCTAAAGTCAGAAAAACATCCCTAGGCATGTATCTAAGGTACAATTGCTGTTACAAAATAACCTGTATTCTATTCATGATGACCATTACCATTTTACTTGTTCTCCATATTTTTTTTTATTCTTTTATGATAATTTCTTTCAAAATCTCAAAGCTCTTCGTAATTAAAAGAAGAAGAAAAAAACGATATTTTAAACAAGTGCCCAAATGTTAATGGAAACTAAAAGGACATAGTTTTCCCTGGATGCTTCCCTGTTATCGTACCCTAGAAGGTCTATTTGGCTTTGCTTAAGCACAACTTTTTCCTTAAGTCTATAATGTGCATCACCATTGCAAAATTCATTTCTTGTTTCAATAGGATACATTTTAGAAAATGTACTACTGTTTGTCCAATGATTATTGGAATAATATAATTTAGACTAAACCAAATGCAGCCTGAATCCCCAATTCTTACCCATAATGAGGATTTATTCCGCTCGTTCCAACACCAAGCTCATGCATGTTGGTCTTCCCTACAATCATGGCACCACATGACCTGAGGTGCTTGACACAGCCTGCATCTTCTGTACAAGATCTCGATTTGTGTAACCATGTGGTGCCTCCTGGAAAAATCATAATTCAAATTAAAAAAACATAAAATACTATTTGTGATGAAGAGAATTTATTTCCTACCGCGAGCATCATCAAAAATGATTTTCTTTACATCTTCCGCAAACGAGCTCGGCATGATCTCAAGAAATACATGACTAGGCAATAGTTTGGCTAATTTGTCCGCCACTTGATTTGTTTCCCTGACAGTGTGCATAATCTTGCAATCAGCAAATTGAGTTATTGCTCTTTTAATCCGCCTAGTGGTGTGTCTTGCTTCTCTGGGAGCTGCTCTAGTGGTAGTGAGATAGGTGAACACGTTCTTAGAATCCATGCAAAGTTCGACTTTTTGGAGCCCATACTGCTGAGCTAACTTGAGACCCAGTTCCACGCTCTGCAGCTCATGAAGAGTGACCGAGCATCCCACTTGCGAGCCAGCAGCAGCTGCTACTACCTCACCATTATGGTCTGGAATGATCGCATCATACCCGCCTCGGTTGCCTACGAATGAGCCATCAGAGTTTATTTTGACCCAGCCAGACTCTGGTTTTATCCACTGGTGGAACGTTCCAGTATTAAAACAGAATCGGACATCAATTCGCCATTGTTCGAAAAACCTTCTGTTGTCCGCATTGTCGTCAACTAGGAGATCAAGAACTGATGCTCGCAGTCTTACATCTACGATGATCTTAGAGATAACTTCAGTTGTAGACATATGTTTTTGCTGAAATCTTCTCCTATTACGCTCTGCCCAAATATGATATATAGTTGCATTCAATGCAATCTTCTTTACCATAGTACTAGGGGCCTTGCCTGCAAAGTGTGTTAGGCACCAGTTGCATTCATCATTCAACCCCAAAGGCTGATGGTTATACCCCATATAATGAAGCATGTATGACCATATAAACCGAGAATACCTGCACTCGAAGAACATATGTTCCTCATTTTCAAGATCATCACTACACAATATGCATAGAGATCGATCAAGCTTTTTCCACTTCACCAATTTGTCTTGTGTTTTCATAGCCCGGTGTAGAGCTAACCAAGCAATGAAACTGTGTCGAGGGACTCTACCCTTGAACCACACTAATCTGGCCCACGATACAGGATTAGAGCGAAGTCTAATAGCATGGTAAGCACTCTTATTGGTGAAAACAGCATCATGGCCGCCATTCCATACCACCTCATCCTTGAATCTACTATCTATTTCCACAAAGTGCAGGTCATCATAGAGCTCATCAACTGCAGACCTACCATGAATCCTTGAATCCCAGCTGTTGTCTCTGATAAGAGCGTTGACTCTGGCCTCCTTATGTAATTGAGAATCATAGAGAAGATGTTGTGGGAACTTATTCATTAAAATTCCCTGGGAGTGCCAAGGATCTTTCCATAGAAAGGTGTCATTCCCATCTCCTATTGAGTGTGTAATCAGAGAACAAGCTGCTGGCCTACAGCCGAGAATGTTCCTCCAACACCAGGACGCCTCATGTGGTATGTCCATGAGCCAGAAAGCCTTGTCTTTGATCATGTTACTCTTAATCCATCGGACCCATAAGTTGTCTTTGTTGGATACAATGTTCCATATATGTCTAAGCATTGCAGCTTTGTTAGAAGCCTGGATACATCGAATGCCAAGTCCCCCTTCATTGTAAGGCTTACAAACTTGAGTCCAACTAATCAATGGTGCCTTGATGTAGGTGTCTGATGCTGACCACAGAAAATTGCGCATTATACCTGTAATATCATTTGTAACAGTCTGAGGCAAGGCATAACATGAGGTCCAGTAGATATGAAGACTATTCAGGACTGATTTGATGAGCGTCACCCAGCCTGCAAAGGAAAGGGTTTTGTTCTTCCATGAGAGGACTTTCTTCCTGATGCGATCAATAAGCGGTAAGCAGTGGTTGTAACTCAAACGAGATGAGATTAGAGGTAGGCCTAGGTAGCGAACTGGCAATTCTGCCTGGCTGAATGTGAGACAATTAGTAATAAGGTGAAGTTCATCACAAGGAATACCCGCAGTGAATAATCTACTCTTTGAGCAGTTTACATCCAGTCTAGTACATGCTTTGAAATTGAGCAATACTTGAGCAAGGGCGGTGGCTGATTGAATATTACCGTGGAAGAACGCGATAAGATCATCCGCAAAGCTCAAGTGTGTTACCTGAGGAGATTCACACCTGTGATGAAGCTTGTATTCCCCATCGTCCACCTTCTGCTTAAGTAACAAGTGAAATACCTCCATAATAATCACAAATATGTATGGTGACATAGGGCACCCTTGTCTAATGCCTCTCGTTGCCTTAATAAATCCCTTCGGGGATCCATTCAATGAAATAGAGAAGCAAGGTGTCGAGATACATGTATGCACCCAATCTATGAACAGATATGGAAAGAGCATCCTTCGCATCATATGCACAATTGCTTCCCACCGTACCATATCATAAGCTTTCGTAAGGTCAATTTGTGCGGCGCCCCTCGGTGGTCCTTGGTCGCGGTGATAGTTCCTTACCAGCTCATGAGCTAACATGACGTTGTCATGAATATATCTCCCTTTTATAAATGCTGATTGGTTCAAGCTAACCATCTTATTCATTACTTTTTGCATTCTGTGCATCATAATCTTTGTGATACATTTATATAGAACATTACAGCAAGAAATAGGCCTGAAATCCTTGAGATAAGATGCATTAGTAACTTTAGGAAGTAAAGTAACAGAGGTAGCATTTACCTCTCTCAAAAGACGTTTGCTCCGGAAGAAGTTCAGAACAGCTTTGACAAAATCATCGCCTATCACGCGCCAGGCTGATTTAAAGAATAGAGACGAGAATCCATCTGGCCCCGGGGCCTTATTAGAATCAATAGAAGACAAGGCCTCTGTTATTTCATCCCTGGTCACCTGCTTAGATAAGTCATGTGCCTCATCAGCGGTAATGGTATTTTCAAGCTGCAACCCATCAATGATGGAAGTGTCATAGTGCGCCTGGGGGGCTCCAAATACTCCTTCAAAGTAACTGATACATTCAGATTCAATGTCCTGCGGATCTTCCAGTTTCTCATTCGCAGCAGTATAGAGAGACAGTATCTTGTTTTTTGACCGTCTTTCTTTCAAAAAGCTATGAAAATATGCGACATTCTCGTCCCCCGCAAGCATATGTTGCGCTCTAGATTTTTGAGCCACTTCTGCCTCTTCACTTTTTGCAGCCAATGCATATGTTCCAACAGCTTGTTTTTCTTGATTTGCAATCACTGTGTTAAGGGGGTTCAGTTGTAATGAAGTCTGCAAAGTCTCCATTTGTTGCTTAGCAATGAAAACATTAGACTTTGCATTCACAAAGCTGTTCTTTCTCCATTCTATCAAAGCAGCCTTGACTTGTTTTAGCTTCTTGACCACCACGTACATGTCATTGCCCTCCACATTGGGTTCCCATGCATTCTTGAACACCTCCATATAACCGTGCTCATGTATCCAGAAATTAAAAAAGCGAAAGGGGATCGGTCCCATATTCCTGTGCTCGTAGATAGTAAGAATAGCTGGGGAATGATCTGAAATACCAGGATTAAGAAACTCTACCTCTGAGTCAGGCATGTCAATCAACCACTCCTGGTTAATCATAACTCTATCCAACTTGGACATGATACGCGCATTACCGAGCTGCTTATTACTCCAAGTCAAAAAGCAACCCTTATACTGACAATCAAATAATTTCGCCTTCTGAGTACACTGAAAAAGATCAATAAAGTGCGCTGGCCTAACATCCTCCCCTCCTATACGTTCCTGTGAATTCAAGATTGAGTTAAAGTCTCCCATAACTGTCCAAGGGGCCTGGTTAGTCTCTGCAAAGTTTTCAAGCTCGAGCCATAGTTTCTTTCTGTTAGAGTGAGCATTACTTCCGTAGACGAAAGTAATCATACATGAAAACCCATTCGGCCATGTCATATGAACAAAAATTGCCTGATCTGACTTGGATATCACATTAACCGTAACTGCTACAGGATCCCACATGACCCAGATTCTTCCGCCATGAACTATGTCATTATTATCAGTAGCCATCCAGCCCCTCAGCAACTCACTCTGAATTCTGTCTTTTTTAGCAATACTGATCTTTGTTTCTACAAGTCCTATAATGCTAACTTTATGCTTATTTATAAGGTTCCTCACCTCATTTTGCTTTAGGGAGTCATTAAGACCCCTCACATTCCAACAAGCTGCCTTTATCATCAATTCTTGTATGTAAGATTGTTACCTCCCTCGTCCAGGTGCTGTGGAACCTGTTTTACTAGCAGACCTCCTCATGTTTCTAGCTCCTCAGTATCTACTGTCTGTAACGCTCCAAAGGGGTTCCCTCGACTGAGCATAGTATTGAAGGTTGCTTGTGTTTTCGCACTCTTTGTGCTTCCCCGCTTGAAGATTGATTTAACCGGCCCACCTGCCCCAACTCTCTTTTTGCCATCCCCGACTACCACTGATTTGGGTTGTCCCGCAGGACCTTTTCCTTTTAGAGTATTGTCTTCACTACTGATCAGCCTAGGAGAGGAAACTTGTTCCATAGTGGTAACTGTTGCATCACTTGTGATCATATCTATCTGTGCATTCGCATCCACATCGGGTATACTCAGTGGTGCTTCTCTGTTTTCATGCAACTCAGCACACACTACAATGGCCATGGTTTCATCAGCATAGTCCCGAGGTTCACTCATAGCAGTCGTAAAGCCATCAGCGACCGTAGTTACAGCAGCATTCGCAACCAATGCATCCATTCCTTCGCTCGTACTTTGGTCACTCAAATTACGTGGCCTAGCTGTGTGTTTACTCGAGGGCACGGTCCAGGTACCCTCCATGTCCGCGTTCTCCTCAGCAGGCCCCGTCTTACCAATATCATCTGTCTGTCCAGTAGTTGTTGCATTGAGTACCTTACCAGTAGGTCTCCAATAGCTAGTATTCTTTTGTTTAGGTACCTTATGGTCAGGGCAACGAATAGAAGCATGGCCAAAGCCTTTGCAATGCTCACATTTGACTGGTTTCCAAGAGTACTCTACCTCCACTGTGATGATTTTCCCATCATCAATGATAACTGGGATGGTGCCTGGGAATGAGCTATTGGCCGACATCTCCACGCAGACTCTAGCATAGGATAGTCTAGATTTAGTTGATGTTGCTGTGTCCAACATAATGGGGATACCCAGGGCACTAGTAATGGACTGTAATCCCTCCGCACTCCATAAAAAAAGAGGAACTCGCCTTAAATTAACCCAGACAGGGACTGAATTCAGAACTTCTACACTGTCCTCCATATAGAGCTTCCAAGGGCGAACAATGAAAAGCCGGCTAGCTAAGTGAACAGGCCCTAGTTCCAGGACCTTTTCCCTATCTTCATCATTTGGGAACTTGAAGATGAAGGCTCTGTCTCCATAGACAGACATTTCAAAGTCACTTTTTAACCCCCATAGATGTTTTAATCTCTCCTTAAGATATCCATAAAACTGATGATGTAATTAACCTACTTAAAACCAACTAACTAGTTGCTCGTGTAGTTACAAAAAAAAATTCTGAAGTTTGGTATCAAGATTCAAATCTTGAACACTGATTGCAGAAAATGCAAGAACCATGAAAAATAAAGTTCCCTTGTCTGTAGTGTCAGGGTGTATTGAGGCGAGGGTTTGGGTTCATTGGTTTAGAATGCAAGCAGTAGCACAGATCATTCTCACCAGTTAATATAATCGGAGAATCATCAATTCAATAGAACTTGATACTTACAGACTAACATTAACACAAACGTCTCTATCTTGGTGCCAATAATAATTACGAGAAAACTGAACATAACAATCATTCATATGCAGATATTACCAAATACAAGGATACATGTTGGTTGACTGACGTACTGATAGTCCATTGGTGAGAAGTGGAATGGGTTGAGACTCGTGTCTAGAAGAAGAAGAAAAATCAACATCTTCTCCTTGCCATGGACGCATTGTTTTCCCATTGCTGTAGTTGAACTGATTCTCCAAGTCATCAACATCGTCCTCATCATCATCTCCGTCCACTCTAGGACTCACTAAATTTAGTAGAGCGAAATCAGATTTCAACCAAATGATGTCAAGACAGAATGGAACAGAAATTATCAAATCAAAATTGCATAAAGCCATGCCTTCGGAACTAATAATAGGCATAAGTAAAAAACAACAGGGCAACCTTTGTGTCTTTTGTACCTAGTCTTGCACTGAGGGCAAGACTGATTCCCATCTCTTCTTTCATATTCATAACAGGCCCGGCAAACTGGAAAGGCGCACTCGTTGCAAGCAACAAATATGTCCCCTGTGGCAGTGACCCCAACGGTATCTCCACAGATCTGACACACTTGGCCATTCAAAGACTTCAAGGGTTTGGCCTGCATTATCCAAAGAATGAAATCAATAAGAATTCAAGGTAGACCTAATAAAATTGCATTTGGTAAATCAACAACACACATAACTAATCCACATTATAACTTACAAAAGTAACTGATCAAATTCATCCTAAAGACTAGCGCAATCAAGTGCAACTACATTTAGCACACACTGAGGACAGGACACTAGATCTTACCTTAAACCTCCAAGAAGCAACTTAATTCTCTAAAACGAAATAAGAAAATATATAAAATTGTACACTTGGACAGTTGAACTACAAAATCTAGAAGAAAAAAAAATTCATTATCTTCTATCCGCAGACAAAACCTTTTAAAAATTCATTATCTTCCAAACTTGTCTCAGTGTTGATGATTCTTTGCACTAATCAGTCGATCTAGCAGTTCGAAAGAAACAAAAATATAAATTATTCAAGTGAAGGAATACCTTGCGTAATAACATTCTGAACAAGAGATCATCACGCCAGACAACACCAATTAGTTTACAAGAACTGAAAACATGAAACCTAGGAAGAATGACCACTCAAGCAACTTACTTACCACATTTATTGCAGTGGATGAAGTTCTCTACGCCTCCGATTCTGTAACAGCAAAAACATAAGATAAAAAACTTCAGATTATTCAAATTTTGAATAATTACTACAAAAAAATTGTATGGAACAAGGATAGAGGATTCAACCTGCAAACTCCACATCCATCACAGTGAAATTGCTTCTTTGAAACCTGAAACCCAAACCAGATTGTCAGCTATGTAAATTGTTCATTCCTGAAAAACTAATACTGCTTCTAAGTGAATGTCTTAAAACCAAATGTTGCCTAAAGAGTTGCAAGGTGAGTAGAAAGGCAGATTCTACAGTTTTCACAGGAGGAACAAATCTAGACTACAGAAACATAAGAGCAATCATGAGAGAAACTACACACACATTATAGAGACTTGTATAATCAATTATTGACATCTACTAAAAGAGAGGACTTTTGCTTGCTATAAAATTATATGCACTGTCCAAATTTTCATAGTTAAAATGAATTTTAAATCTTAAGAGTAGTCCACTTTTCATATTAAAATCGAAGTCTAAAGCTTAAATTTTCCCAACCCATGGATACAGCATATTGCTATTGAGGCCAATTGAGTATATGTTTCTTTGTTTCATTACCTCTTTTGCAATTAAGCTAAAAAACATTTAAACCAATTAAGCTAGAATACCCAAATGATCATGCTCATAACAATACAAACACACAGACATGGCTAAAGAAGACTATTGAGTAAATCACGTTGATGGTCTATACATAGTAGCAGACTCAAATCCCTCCAATTGAAATGCTCCCTTGTACATAATAAACACTAGTGCTTAACAAAAGTCTCAAAAAATTAAAGAAGACCCAATACTCACCAAGTAGTTCTTCTATCGCTTCTTCAATAGCAAAGGACCAACATTATCTCCAGTGTCTTTGTTGTGCTTCACATGAGTTCCATCACATAGAGGAAATGTACCTGACCTCCAACACCTGCCAAACACACAAACACCCCAACACCCCAATTAGAATCTCACCCATATGTTGTTCACAATCCAATGAGGCAATGAACAAAGATAAGAAATGAGAGAATGTTGAATAGCTTACCTGTTGTTTTGAGTGGTTCTCTTAGTCTTCTTCTTCTCCTCTTCAGAAATCGAGCTGGAGAAAAGAAGAAAGTGAGTTCTAGGGTTTGCTTTGCTGAAAGAAGAAAAAAAAATAAGAAGAAGAGATCAACAAAAAAAAAATCAAACTGTTTTGCTTTGCTGAAAGAAGAAAAAAAAATTTGAAACAGATCTGAAGAAGAAGAAGAGATCTAAAGAAGAAGAAGGATCTTACCTGGAAGGAGATCTGAACCAATTTCATGTTCTTCTTCAGTTCGGTTCTCTCAAGATGTAAAGAAGAAGAAGGAGAAGAAAAGTTTGAGAAGGAAAAATCTAAATAAGAAGGAGATCTAAAGAATAAGGAGATCTAAA
Source organism: Berberis vulgaris (assembly GCA_963556465.1). NCBI lineage: Eukaryota > Viridiplantae > Streptophyta > Magnoliopsida > Ranunculales > Berberidaceae > Berberis > Berberis vulgaris. The sequence continues at coordinate 4,454,997 of OY747124.1, read as the reverse complement.
GAAGAAGAAGGAGATCTTACCTTCTCAAACTTTCTTCTTTTTCTTCTTCTTCTTCTTCTTCTTCTTCTTCTTTTATCGTCCTCTCCTTCTTTCGTCCTTCTTCTTCTCTGCTTCGAGAGGAGGGAGAATCTGTTTTTCCCTAATTTTTTTCGCCAAAGCGCGAAACTGCTCCCTCCAAAGCGCGAAAGTGATTGGTCTTATAGCTACGGTTTTAAACCGTTGGCAGTTTTAGCCACGGTTATAAACCGTTGGCAGTTATAGCCACGGTTTAAAACCGTAGCAACCCTTTTGGTGTAGTGTTTTTTGGCCACGGTTTTATTTTTTAGCCACGGTTTTAAACCGTTGGCCGTTATAGCCACGGTTTTTAGCCGTAGCAAATAAACCAACGGCTTTGAGCCGTGGCCACCTCCCCGTAGCTAAACAGGCCTTTTGGTGTAGTATATATATTCACAGTTTCGTTTAACCTTTTGACCAACTTTAAAGACTACAATAAAAGGGAAAAAAAACTTCTCAGTCATGTATGTTCATAGTGCATGTGCAACCATCATCATACCCAGGTGCAAAGCCAAACAAAGAGCGAGGGCGAGCAGTTTGAACATTTTGTTTTCTTCCTCCCTTTTTTTTTTTTTTCAAAACTTGTTTAAACATTTTTTAAAACTTGGATTGCTCTTCCTGCAAAATGTGAACTTTGCGCTGTGACTTCCAATTGGGTGTGTTTGTTTTGTAATGGCAAACTTTTCTACGAATAGGATTATGCTGATCATACTTCTTACAATAATACCTACCTTTTCAAGGAATATACTAGGGGTGGGCTTTTGAGACCGAAAACCCGGCCCGATTTTCTATTGTTATTTTATAAGCCGGTTCCAAAGCCCGGCCCGGCCCGAATACGTTGGTCTGGTTATCGGTTTCTATTCTCAAAGCCCAATGGGTAACCAGCCCTGCCCGAATATTAAAAAAAAACTAAATACCCAATTACCCCAAAGCCCAACCCAAATAAAAGCTATAATTAAATACACTCTTCACATCCACAACTCATTCACTCTCTCTCACAGAACATTTCAATCTGTTCGTGTTCTTCAAATGGAAACCACAAGGTCCATGAAGGGAGGACGCCGAGGAGGCGACGACAAGAAGTCAGTCACAAAGTCGGGCTCCTGTTCCCGGTATACCATGGCATGAATAGGAGCAACAATTTCTTGCTCTGGGGATTTTCGGGGCATGGAGGGTTTCTCCAATTTGATTCCCTGTCCTGCTCGTCCATATGACAGTTACTAAGGTTAATCAAATCTTTCGAGCTTCCAGCATCCTCGACTAGCATTCCACCCAGTGGTACTTGTGTTTCTTCAGTGATAGGAGCATCAAGGATGGCACAAGCAGTGGAAAAGTTCATTTCTAGATTCGGCTGAAATTCCCAAAAAAAAGGAACTTCCTATGTTTTCAATTTGTTCTTGGATTGAAGGATGAGATGCATTCGCAGGCATGGTTAAATCTGCAGGACTACCTTGGCATGAGCCGTGAGAGGTAGGTGTCTTCTTGAATTGATTGGTTGATGTTGATGAAATAGAGAGGAGCTATTTTTGTTGGTATTGGATTTGTGTTTAGGTAAAGTGGTGGGCTTTTTGGTTTTCTTGGATGTGGTTGAGCCCGATGCTTTGCTTTCTTTTTTTTGGCTTGGGTGGATAGAGGAGGAGAGATCAGAGGATTTGGGCTTTGAACCGAGACCGGCCCAAAATTCAGTTAACCGGGACCTCGGTTAACTGGCCCAACGTGGTCCGATCTCGGGCCTCAGAATTTCGGGCTTACAAATATTGGTCCGGGTTTCGGTTTTTAATTTTCGGGCCGATTACCCGGACCTGCCCAGCCCTAGAATATACCCAGGTAGATCTAGTCCTTTACCTACATTTATAACTAATCTAATTAAGATAACTGAAAATAATAGGTAGGAAATGCAATGGGTATTGCCGCTTCCACTGAGTCGGTCATCACTTAAACTCGGATTAATTCAAATGAGACATTGTCAAAACATATTAAAATACTATTACAAAAACTACAGTTTTCTCTACTTTGTTGCAAATCTTTGTTCAACAGACTCTTATAAATAGTGAGCTCCAAGCAAAGCTTATTTCACAGCTCAAACTTCCATACTTAGATCTTCCAACTCGCAAAGAGCTTTCTGTTCATTCTGGTTTAGTTGTAAGAAATTGAGAGGAACTGATATATAATGGCAAACCACATTCTCCTACTGGCTCTCACCATGGTTTTCACCTCCACTCTTACCATTGCCTTTGATTCAAGTCCCCTGCAGGACTTCTGCATAGCTGATTGTACTAGCTCAGGTATTTCTAATTTGAATCAAATCGAAGGTTTAATTATATTCTCATAAGCTAAATTAAGTGGCTAACTGCAGCTTCTTGATCATCAATTTGTTATACTTGATTAATAGTAGCTGTGTTTCTTATGGCAGTAAGAGTGAACGGTTTTGTCTGCAAGGACCCAGAAATGGCTCAAGCAAATGATTTCTTCTTCTCTGGGCTCGACAAGATTGGGAACATTTCAAAAACCATAGGATCCGGAGTGACTCCAGTCAATGTAGTTCAAATACCAGGACTCAATACTCAAGGAATTTCACTGGCTCGTATAGACTTTGCTCCATGGGGTATCAATCCGCCACACACGCATCCTCGAGCCAGTGAGATCCTGACAGTACTAGAAGGTACACTCCTCGTTGGCTTTGTCACTTCCAGCCCTGAGAATAGACTAATTACTAAGGTACTTCAAAAGGGAGATGTATTTGTCTTCCCTATGGGCCTTATTCACTTCCAACAAAATGTTGGACGCGGATATGCAGTTGCAATTGCTGCATTGAGCAGCCAGAATCCTGGTGTGATCACTATTGCTAACGCGGTGTTTGGTTCAAACCCGTCCATATCAGATGATGTTCTTGCTAAAGCCTTTCAAGTTGAAAAGAAAGTGATTGACCGTCTGCAAGCACAGTTCTAATGAATTAAATTGAAGTGATCCAAAACCGAATATATTTGTAATGAAATACTGCTGTATGTGCTTCTGTTATTTTAGTTAACGATAATAATAATATATTCATTTATTTTGTTAACCATTCTGTCTTCGTAGCCGGTCATAATGTGTGATCATATGAGTACAGTCCGCAAATAGATTTTTATTCTCTTTTTTCAACAAAATTACAGGTGACTTTCTATCTCCATCAGATGGAGGGCATTAGGATCTCTTGGAGGCCACCAAATCTCTTCTGCATCATCAATGACGGGTTTCAAAATTTCCTTCAGAATATCAGTTGATGATTCTATTTTTTCCTACAAAAGAGCCAAATTCTTAGAATAGCTAATATAAACGTACAATAAGAGTCAGGTAGTAATTAACTGCACATATAAAAAGTACACCAAAGACAAGAAAACAGGACAAATTCACGCCAAGTGAAACCAAAAGAATGCCAATAAGACATGTTTCTTTAACTGTACTCGATGAGTAAAACTTACGTTTGTTTTACTAACAAGGCGATCCAGAATGCTCATTATAGATAAAGCCAACTCCTCGTAATCTTTCTGCAAGAAGAGAACCTTTACGTTAAGGTACCAATTCATTAATAAGAAAGGCCTGATATAAATTCACTTTTGAGAAATCATTTGAAAAACCATGCTTTATCATCTTCAGATTTGCAAGTATCACTACTTGCGGCAAGCCAGACAAGTAGTAATCAAACTCTTCAGGAGTTTTAGAAGACCACCAAGTTTGGACTATAGAGATGTTTATAAAAAGAGGGACAATATAATGATACATTTACCCACCAAGATTCGTATGAAAAGTCACAAATTGAACTAAATACTATTTAAGTCAATTAAACGATCATTCTGAAACCACCCACATGGCACCATTTACTTACTTCAGCTGCATTTGCATCTCTGAGCATATCTATCAACCTAGCCACTTCCACGGTTTTTTTTAAATGATGCCTCTGCATCTTGATTGGCTGCACAAATCAAAGTTCTCCTGTTTATTAAATCCGGAGTATTATTTTACTGTCAATTGCTTCAAACAAAAGCATGGTGTGACATCTTACACTAATTATATCAAATCCGGAGTAGCAGAAATGTACAACAAGCAACAAGTCTTTTAGTACGTTAAATAAATAACTAACCGACAACTCTTAAGTGTGGAAGAGCATTAAAGGGATATAAGGTAGGACTCATGACTATCGGTCGGATCCACAAATGCAAAATACAGATAAATTAAGTATTTTCAATGCATGCAAATCTATATTTATTCTAGCTTAGTCAGATTTCTAATCCAAAGTTTTACTTTACAATTGACAAAATATACTAGTCAAGCTGAAAAAGTTCACATTTTTTGAGGTAGACAAACACTAATTAGTATGGAGAACATACACTATTTCAGAACTCCAGAGTAGTAGAAGACTCTAGGGTAGTAGAAGTATACGTACATTCAATCACACAAGTGAATAACCGACAACTCTAATTGATCGAAATTTACAATGGTAAGGCAGCAATAACTCTCCATATTTAGAAAATTTATTAATAAATCAATAGAAAATGTCACTGAAACTGAAGAAAATTGATAAATGGGGCACTGAATTTACCTCTTTTTTATTCTTTAAGCATAAGTGGGGGTGTCATTTAGTCGTTGCCTTTTGCATCTGGCCACCCACCCCATTTGAAGAACAATCTTTGACTTTCTTTTGAAAGTCCTTTCACATTTCCCTTCCAGCATTTAATCTTTTATGGAATTTACACTACACCAAAAAGCCTGTTTAACTACGGGGAGGTGGCCACGGCTCTAAGCCGTTGGTTTATTTGCCACGGCTAAATACCATGGCTATAACGGCCAACAGTTTAAAACCGTGGCTAAAAAAATTACACCAAAAGGGTTTAAAACCGTTGCTAAAAGAATTTCACTTTCGCGCTTTTTGGTGAAAATATTTTCGCGCTTTGGAGGGAGCAATTTCGCCCTTAGGCGAAAAAAATTAGGGAAAAACAGATTCTCACTCTCCACACCTCCTCTTCACAAGCAGTATTTTGATTCTCGAAGCAGAGAAGAAGAAAGACGAAGAAAAAGAAGGAAGTTTGAGAAGGTAATATCTCCTTCTTCTTCTTTAGATCTTGAGAGAACCGAACTGAAGAAGCTCCTTCTTCAAATCTCCTTATTCTTCATCTTTCATGGCACCCCCAAATCTCTCTCAAAAGCTCCTCTCTTCTTCATCTTTCATGGCACCCCCAAGCATGATTTCTTCAAGCAGAATAGTCTATTGTTCTCATCTCTTCCTCTCCCCATTTGCAAAGTTGAAAAGTTAGGGTTTCCTCTCCCCATTTATCAATCTAGAAGGGCTCAAACTCAATATCACCAATTTATCAATCTCTCACCCGCAATTTACGGAGAGATATCTCCAACAGATCCGGAAACCCATTGAAGAGACCAATTGATGGCTATGATCCTAACACTAGACACTGTCTGTATGGTTTGATATGAACAATTTCCGACATTTTGTGCCTTTGTTCTGCAATGTTTTTCCCCTTTTATTTTGTTATTTAAACATAGAACTCTTGTTATCACGTGCACCATTTGATTTCAATCTCTTCAATGAGCTGTTCTGCAGGATGCTGATCTGATAATGTTGGCACTTGCAACTCACGAACTACATTTCTCAATCCTAAGAGAGGTTAGTTTAGCTATGTCTCCCTACATCATTTGAACGGGCAACTCTAAATTTTCATTTGTTTATGAAAACTTGAATAATCAATTATCTCCATTTGTTAGGACACCAAGAAGGGATCAGAACGAGATGTAGCTTTTGAGGTATATATATCTTTGTCCTTGTCATAATAGTTATGCTTGTTCAATACTTTTCTGTAAGCTTTCATGCTTGATTTCGGCTTATATTTCTTCATTTGTCGCCTTTTTTTTTGGAGGATGCAGTTCTTAAACTTATGGACCTTGAGGGAATATTTGGAGTTGGACCTGAAAATCGAGGAACCCCCATTTCAACTTGATCTTGAACGCTTGATAGATGATTTCATATTCATCTGCTTCTTCATGGGGAATGATTTTCTGCCACATATGCCTTCATTGGAGATAAGAGAGGTTAATTGCTTTGCACCGCATTCATGGCACATTACTTTTTATGACTTTAGTATGTTTTGCATAAAGAGTAAACTAGTAGAGGATTTGATTTATCTTGAAACTGTATATTTTAAGAATGCTATTGATTTGTTGATGGTTGTGTACAAAAATGAATTCAAGAGTTTGGGAGGATACCTGGTCGACATGCAAAGGGTATGAAAAGGCTCCATAGTTTTATGCTTATGAATCTGTAAATCAGAGGTGTAACAGAGTAGTCGTTTTGCTTCTTCTGTTTTTGTAAAGGTGGAGGACAAGAAAGCTGGTTATGTGAAGTTAAAGAGAATTGAGAAGTTCATCCTATTTGTGGGCACTTATGAAGATGTGATATTTAAGAAAAGGTTAATTTTACACCAGCAGATGAAAAAAAAGATATTGCGAGAATTGGCACAAGATACAAATGATTTGGAGACTGAGGTAATGCTACATTTGGTAAAGGTTATATAGGATATGGGATTCTCTTGGATAATTGACTTAACTAATGTTCTCTCTCTTTTTTTTCCTTGTTTTGTGCAGCGAGATGACATACTTGTTCATGCTCCAATAAGTAAACTGGAGCTGAATGCAAGGAAGGGTTATAATGAAGATACTTTCTTTAAAGGATCTTGTCCAACATTGGGCAAATTTGATGATGATGTATGCTAATTCTTATATAACTATAATGCTATATTTGGAATTTGGTGCCTGTTATGTTCACATGAAATTTTTTGGGAACCACTTGATTAAGAGTTCAATCTAAATATTTTGTTGTTTTCTTCTAGGTTGTGAAGAACACGAAGGAGTTGAAACGACAGCTAAAGGATATGATCCGTGAGAAGGGTGATTTATTCAAACATGGTGGATTATTGACAGACAAGGTATGTGCTTTCACTTTTTGAATTTCTCGTGTATGTAATAGTGAAGTACTTCCTGCTTCATGTATACAGAGTACTGCTCTGAAAGGATGAAAATAATTCTAATTTGTAAATCTGAGAGGTTGTTTGCACATATTTTATGCAGGTCAGATTGGGTTTACATGGATGGAGGGAAAGGTACTACAAGGAGAAATTCAAAGCAGAAGGCTCGGAGAAAATGGAAATTATTCGCAAAGAAATAGTACGTCTTATTTTAGCAAAAAATTTTGTCTTTTTTTTATATTGGATTTTTTTTTCCAGTCACATTTGAATTTTCCCACCATGTCTTCCTGTGTTTCTATAAGTTATATTCCCCCATAAAAGCTGATCATAAAGTTCAAGAGTTTGAAGTCATGTTGATTAGTCGTCGGGTGATAGTGTCATCCCGTAAATTTTTTATGATACTTTTTGTATCAACTTGTAGGTTAAAAAGTACGTTGAAGGACTTTGTTGGGTGCTTTAGTATTACTTCTATGGAGTTCGATCATGGACGTGGTGAGTTTTGTTTATGAAAATTAGTTTGTACCAATCTACACTTTTTTGTGTGATGAATAACAAAATCCCTTTTTGGTGCAGGTTTTACCCATATTATTACGCTCCTTTTGCTTCCGATCTGAAGGGTTTAGCAAGTGTTTCAATGAAGTTAGAAAGTGTTTGGGTTGCTTTGTTGACAGGGTTTTGTTATATTTCTGGTGTTTTGATTGAGTTTGCGGGGAAGTTCTTTTTCAAGAATGAGAAACGAGGTTTATCAATCATTTCCTTCACACCTCTACTTCGGTAATTTGAATCTAGAAACTCGTAAACTCAATGTTTAACAAATTATTCATTTGTTCATGATTTTGATTGAATTTTGTATTCAGGAAACAACGAATTTCAGATGCTGAACTCAGACATCTCAAAGTAAGTCATTTTTTCTTCCTTTTATGGTTCTTGTTTTATGCTTTCTTTGAGTCTTGAAAAAAGTGAGTTTTGCGAAACTCAAACCCCAGATTAGATTGTTATCTTGCATTTCAGCTTCTTTCGCGATTCTCAGCTCTCCAATGATCACCAATATGGGAATTTATTGCCACTCTCAACTATAGAATCTTCCCAAACTCTTACCTCTCTACAAAGCCCAGGTTCGATAAAAACCATATTTATTTATGTCATAATGATTGTTATGAAGATTTCAGTTTAGACCACATTTCTCTAATGGCAAGAAACCTTTTTTGTTTCTTCTTTGTTCTTTGTTCCTTGAATATTGATTGTTTGGCAAGCTTCATCACACTTTCTATTAAAGTTTTCTTCTTCAAAACTGATATATGCATTTGTTTGTGGATAATCTAATTATCAGAATCAGGTTAAATACAGAGTATCCCTTATGCAACATGTTCAAATTGTTCATGTGTGCGGTTTGTCAAGTAGAAATAAAACCGAACAAGGGAACATCGGTGCATGCTGGTTCATCAAATCCAGGAAAAGCGCGTCCTTGGAATGGCCCATTCTTATGCTCTGATTGTCAAGCGAAAAAAGAAGCCATGGAAGGGAAAAGACGTTAGTACAAAAACTATCTTTTGCCTGATTATTCAGAGTCTGAAATTCAGATCCTTCATAAAGTTATCTGATCTCTCCTTATTTATATTTTTCAGATGCAAGAACAGTAGTGATAGTGACTAGCCAAATTACCAGTGCATCATCACCATGATCGGGCAATGATCTTGCCACTAACAGATTGTTCCAGGTGATGTCCTCTTTTAAGGAAGGAGAGGATGCTCTAAAAAAGATTGGAGAAGCATTGAAGCACAAATCCCTTCAGGCCTCATATCCTCCTGTGTTGCTACTTTGCTCATGATACAGATATATAGGAACCCATACTTACAACATGTGTTGAATATGGTTGAATTATCTGTCCTGTGCATTTTTCAGTCAGTTCCATTTAGGTTCTGTGACATGTGTGCGTGTGTACCTTAAATGCATGCATGCGTAATCCAAAAGCTGAAAAGAGTCGAGAGCAATAGCTTTTTGTATATTTTTAAATAGTTCTGTTCTGACATGTTACTTGTTATTTAAACGGAACAGGCGTGTTCTGAGAGACAATATCCACCAACTGAAGCGGCCCAGATATTAGATTCTGCCATCTCCAATATATAGAGAGATAGAAATGTGCATGGGAATGGTCAAGAACCAAATAATGGCACTCATACCAACAGAGACCCTTTCAGCCATTCAATTGCACACTTTCCTGTAAATATGCAACTCCAATTTCAGTAAGTGAACTTACTCTGTTGCTTCTGTAAAAATTTTCACATTCTAATATTAGCTTGATATCATTAACTATTTGCTAAGTTTCATGTAAGTGACATATCGATGCCTGTTATAGCTTAATTACATGGATCGAGTCTCTATAATTTCCTTGATTTGTACATGATATTTTAGTAATTTTCATTGTTCGATTACTGAAACTTACACCTTCAGGCTAGCTTTGCATCTTAAAACACTAATGCCTCATTTCCTGAATTAGCCTTTTCAAACACTGGATTCACTCTACCTTTTCATTGTTAAACTGACATGTGACATTGATAGTGTATTCATTAGAAATGGTAATTGAAGTTTAACCTTGTGTTTTCTCTTGAACAGAAGTTTGAGGCTTTGGTCTACAGACAATGATAATTACATTTTCAGTGAATAAAGTTTGATTATGAATAGGAAGAAATATGAAATATAAAAGAGAAAAAACCAAAAGGGAAAAGAAAAACAGAATTGTCGCACAGTGGTGCGTATTGTTTCTCATCAGCTTGAATCCGAATTTTTCCTTGTCAAATATGTGTTCATTCATAACAGAATGGTTATATGGTATCTCTTTGGATATTCCTAAATCTACTATTTTTAGATTTTAGAAGCTGTGCTGTGCCATATGGTACACATATACATGCACAGGAACAGGTTGCCTTCTGGTCTATTTGCAACATGGTGCTCACTCTTTTTATCCTTCTGTATTTGCAGCAAAATAAACAGTTTTTTATTGATGCTGTTGTCCATGCTGTAAATGAGGACTATGCTGAGATGGCAAATGATTTCACCAGACTTGGTTTCCTTGCTAGTGGAATGGATGTAGCTCCCATAGTTCCAGCTTTAGAAGCTATCTGGCAGAACTCATCTGGAAAAGGACTAGCAGATTTTAATTTTTGCAGTGTTACTGGTAATGTTAATATCCTTCCTTGTAAAATTCAAAACTTCGCACAAACATAAGTTGTCAGATTTTTCATTTACTCATGAACCTAATGCAACAGTTTGAAACTCTATCCTTTGAATAGGTAAACATCCAGTCATGCTTTTCAGAAGGCTGAAAATATTATAGTACTTGAGGCCATTATAATGCAGAGTCCTTGTTACATAGTTATTAATCACAGATAATTATACATTATTATCGAATCCAACCCTTGCTGGTTAATTATCTGACTAGATGAAATTTCCAGACCTTAAAGAGCAGGAGGTGCTTTCCACACGACCTGGTTCATCTCCAGCTGAACAAGTTCAACAGGTCACACACTGCCTTACATCTTGTTCAGAAACAGAAGATAATAAACCTAGTTTCCAGCGCCGGACAATACAAGAGTATGCAAGAGCTTATACCTCTGGAGAAACTACTCCTCTAGTGGTAAATCATCTTTGCAGTTTCTGTAGTTCAAATTCTGAAATACTTGGCTATGTTCTGTTTTATGCATTGGTACATTATAACGTATTTTTCAGCTACTTCAAATGAGTATTTTAGTTTGCTCTAGGAAATGTGATTCTTTCATGCTCAAAATTTCAGCTGTTATTTACAGCTCATTTTCACTACCTTTTATATTACCTTTGGAATTTAACTGAGTAGTTTTGACAGGTTGCAGAACGATTTATAGCTGCAGTCCGTGAATCTTCAAATCCTCCCTTACAAATGTCATTCTTCATCGACTATAGTCCTGAAGATATTCTAAGGCAAGCAAATGAATCAACTCTTCGATATGAAAAAACTAAAATGTTTACGAGTTGTTTGGTCTGTCTAAGTCTCGGCAACTGTGTTCTTGCTTATCAAGAAGTGAAATAGGTTGTTAAAATCTGTAAAACCGCGTAGAAAAAATAAGATGTATATCTGGTCCTTCAAGATTCTTAAATCTACTAAGCTCATTGAATTTTACTTATAATGATCAACAATGAGATATTGAAAATATAAAATAGACAATTTCTTTCTCAATTCCCTAGCTTTGAGACACTCTAGAATTTCAAAATAAAACCAAATTGAGAACCTCTTTATAAACCCGCCCAACAATTGTGGAAAGCACAATGTCAGACTATTTTAGTGTCCTTCTGGACAGGCTCAGATGCTGGATGAGCTTGAATGCATCATTTTATGGATTTTGAGACAATCAACTAATGTTCACTTGGACTCTTCTCTTCCTTATCCCAAACAACAAGGAAATAGCCTTAATAGATTCATGTACATCAGCAGAACTCTTACCTTTGCTTCAGATGCTCTTAAGCCACCGAAGAGATGTTGTACCTTCTCCAGCTTAAGGAAAGAAGAAAGTTCTCCACATAGATTAGAACTCGCCCTTGTTCATAACCAGATGCATCTGAATCAAGTCCAATATACCAGTCAAGCTGAGTCATAACTATACCTTATTAGCACCATTTAGTTGTACCTTCTTTTGTGACAGAATGCTATGTCCCTCCTTCTGATGTCGCTGAATTTCTGTCACAATAGTTTATTTTTTTTTTTTGCAATGCCAAGATCTGCACAGATCAAAACATTGCCAGCGTAAAACACATCGATGTTGGTTATAGTCACTTATCCTTACTAATGTGACACTCATTACATCCTTGTGCAGGCGTTCAATCTTAGATGGAGTCCCAATTGCTGTTAAAGATGAAATAGACTGTATGCCTTATCAAAAAAAAAAAAAAAAAAAAAAAAGTTTTCTGAAAGGAGAGAAAACAGATACGATAAAGACCCAACATCTTGAAGGAGAATACTTGGGCGAGCTTGGAGTCATAGAACTCTGGTTCATTTTTACCAATCACAGTTAGACAATGTGATTGATTTGGTACTGAACATGCAAATACATGGATGTGCATCAGGCATCAACTCTGTTTTGCATGATATTGCAAATTCTGTATGTTACTAATAGATTTTCCAATCCCACAGTTTTAGCTTATTATGTGTACCTGCAATTAATTTATGTTTTATACTTAAAATGCGTGAACTGTGTGCAGAGGCTCTGTATGTGGCTTGTTCAACTGCTAATGGCACTTGATTACTTGCACGTGAGACATATTCTACACTGTGATGTCAAGGTAACTTTTTGTGCTGGAGGCACAACCTATGGTGTTAGTTGTGAAATATTTGAACCTATATGTACTAACAGTGTTCCATGATTCCTCAGTGTTCAAATATTTTCTTGACAAAAGATCAAGACCTACGTCTAGGTAAAATACTCTTTTATTTTTAAAATGTTCTATCCAATGATTATAATCTATAAGTTTGTTAAACCACCTATTGTGAATGCTTTTTCTCTATGTCGCATGATTGAAGTTTTATTAGATTACTATTTGACTTGCAGGTGATTTTGGACTTGCGAAGATGTTGACTTCAGATGAACTTGCATGCTCTGTGAGTAATTTCAATGATAAAACTAGTCCTCCAACTAAGACATTTGCATGAATGACTGCGTAAGTAACAATGACTGTCACTGAAATGCAGGTGGTGGGAACTCCAACCTATATGTGCCCTGAACTTCTCTCTGATATTCCTTATGGTACTAAATCAGATATTTGGTCCTTAGGTACATTACCTTTACTCTACATATGTTTTGTAATGACCTTTTAAGTTGTTTATATGTGGAATTTTTTGCATTCTGCAGGATGTTGTATATATGAAATGACTGCTCTAAAACCTGCATTTAAAGCCTTTGTAAGTTACTGAAACTCTTTCTTGAAATTCAATAAGTTTGATTGATGACCCAACTTTGTTATTATTGATTATAATAAGCATTTTTTTTTTGGTTCAAGGTGTCTCTCCCTAGTTTTGTTGTTGTTGATGTTTGGTTTAGGCTTTTTATCAAGCAATAAATGAAAGTGATCAAACCCTTAAACCCCATTTTTAATTTCTCTCTCTCACTCACTAAAACCAAGCTCTTCTCTTGTTCTTCACTTCCCTTGTTTGAAATATTTTTGTTACATTTGTGATAGAAGAGATTAATATATTTGTATTATAAAGAGCCGACGCTTTTGTTGGAAGGAAAATGGGTTTGTTGGATTTGGTGTTTGAAAAAGATGGTAGGAGGAGGTTCATCAAACACAAAGATAGTGATGCAGGAGGAGGTTCATTGCTGATAACAAAAAGTTGATTGATTTCTAGCCTGACTCGGAATATTCTGTCAAGCAGGAAGCGGTCAAAAGTTCATTCAGGAAGTTTCTAAAGCAAATCAGAGCCAGCGGATATCTCATTCTATGTGGGGATAGGTACAAATAATTGCTTCCTTATTGCCTATTTGTATATGTTATGTACTATGAAACAAGGGTATATGTTCTATTATTTTCTCGTTTTAGCAAGATGGGAATATATTCACATATGGTTTCTGAATCACTTGAGTGTTAATGTGTGCTAAATATGATGTGTGGTTTCAACTTATGATTCTGTAACTCAGGCATGGTAGTATTAAACAAAAAAATTTAAAAAAAATGGTGGTTGGGGGGAGTTCTGATGAACTTGTATAGAATTTCATCGGATTTCTCTTCATTTGTCTCTAACAGAATAATTGTAACAGTGAAGGTGCTTGTAGTTTGTTGAATCATACAAAGACGATGATCATGACAGACCATGCACCATCCAACTCAAGTTGGCAGCTTTATAATGATGGCTACAGAATAACAACTTATGGGATTTCTCACTCAAATGAATGGCATGCATCATGCAGTTGCTCCACAGTATTCTGTATGGCAGATTCCAGGCGTCCATTGGGTATGCATTCAGCAGCTTGGCTTGCTAGTTTAATACCTTCTTATAATTTTCTGCATTGTTGTTTATGCTCTAATTAGCTGTCAACTGTGTATGTTAGACAACCTATCGTTACCATTATTTACTGTCTTTATATTTTAGGGAAGGATCCAGGCAGCTATTATTGGAATGAGAGAGTCAAGGCAACAAAGCGTGAGTTGAACCCAAAGGTTGCTTCTTTACTGCTAGTAGATCTCTAGATATTATTTGAAGCATTTCATGTTTGTTTTGAGTCATTTGGCAGGCAATTCAAACAATCTTGCAAATTACAAAAACTACTTTAAACGTGTGAAAACTCCCAACATGGTACTTTCGTAGTATATTCAATTTCTTCTTGTAATGCTGATAATCTCTAATCCCTGTTTGGACATCTTTTGTATCCAGTGTAACTTCATTCTTTTGTTAATAAAAGTGTATCCTTTCTCAAGAATCAAAAAGCTTCTCGAAAGAGACCTGCTGTCATTTCGTCAATATCCACATCTGTGCTGCATCATCTCTGACATACCACACATAACTACATCCAGTTTGCTATCTTTCTGGAATCACATAATCTGAATGATTAGTTAAACTGGTAGACAAGCTTCTCCATTAGTGTTGTTGTGCTCATTCTATGTGGCATTATGGTTGAACATTGGGCGTTATTGGGTTTAGTTGTTGTTAGATGTGTTTAACCAGCTCAGCATGAGGATTTATGCGTATAGGTTCAACTGACATGTTCCTTGATTCATTTTTAGTGTCATGGAATTGGTTGATGCTGGAGTTTCGCGGCCTCTTCTAGAACCTATGAAACAGACAATACTCCAAGTAGAAGGGGTCATGGTAAGTATTCTGTATACATATCCCCTTTTTGGACTTGAGGCTTGGGGAATAACATTTCCATTGTCAGAATTATAGAGCATGTGTTAGTGCTAGAACTAACAAAAAAACTGAAATAAATGAAGTAATAATAAAAATAAACGAACAAGAATCGAAATAACTATGATAAAAGCTAATTGAAAACAAATAAGAAATTACTATTCTTTCATTCATCAACATAAGAACAATGAACAATCCCTTGCCTTATTTATAATACTCTTAACTTCTCTGGCAAGCTAATTAACCTAATCCTAATTGACTAATAATGCTCTAACTACTATTTTTACTCTTACTAATTAAGTCCAATTATTATTGATGATGTAAGACAGTATTTATGGCTCTTTGAAGAGCACAATGTGATGGAGTTTTTGGTTCTTGTTGGAGATCATCTATACCGTATGATCTATGTGAAGTTTATTCAAGCTCATAAAGAAACAAATGCTGACATCACTGTTGCTGCGCTGCCAATGGATGAACAACATGCCATTGCATTTGGTCTGATGAAAATTGACGAAGAAGGGCGCATTATTGAATTTGCTGAAAAAGCAATTGCTGGAATTTGCGGATCAGAGGTTGTGAATGATCTGAATTGATGCACGTGCTGTAATGAATTGTGAATGATCTAAATTTCTGCTGTAATGAATTGTAAATGTTGCTGCTGTAATGAATTGCTTGAAAGCAATTGCTGGAATTTGCTGATCAGAGGTTGTAAATGTTGTTTTTAAATTTAATAAAAAGTCATATTAAATTTTATTTATCTGATGCAAGAATTGATGCACGTGCTGAATTATACTTACCTATAAGATGTAAAAAAAAGTCATTTGATAGCAAAAAAAAAAAAAAAAAAAAATTGCCATGGCTTAAAACCGTGGCTAACTATTGCAACGGCTTATAACCGTGGCTAGTACTTGCCACGGCTTAAAACCGTGGCTAAAACTATTGCAACGGTTCAGAACTGTGGCCATAACTTGCAACGGTTGTAAGCCGTGGCTATTCCTAGCCACAGCTTAAAACCGTGGCTAACATTTTTGCAACGGTTTAGAACCGTGGCTAAATCATCAACCGCCCTCGAGTATAAAACCGTGGCTAATATGTTTTGCCATGGTTTGTAGCCGTTAATAGTGATTTAGCGACGCCTCTACAGCCCACGGCTCTAAGCCGTGACAACTGGTTACCCCCACGGTTCCAAACCGTTGCTGATGGGTATTTTTGGTGTAGTAAGGTCTAAAACTCAGTGGAATTGCACTCGATTTTGTTTGGAGAATCCAGATAATGTCAGATGTGGTACCTCGTTCAAGTAGGATGATGGTTAAAAAAATCGTAATCGGGAACTGAACCTTAGCCTTTTCACAAGGCATTAGGCGTGAGCCTTATTGAGCTGAGATGTAAGCTTCATTCAATCAGTGTATAATTTAATAACAAATGTTCAATCAGTGTATGATTTAATAACAATCATTTGGATAAGTTGGTGTAGTGTATGATTTAATAACAATCATTTGGATAAATTGGTGTCGGTTTAATCAATTGTTGAAACACCTATGGGGCGTAAGCCTCAATTCGTTAACTGTAAGCCTCGCATTGAGGTGAGCCTCAAATCGTAGCCTCAAAACTTTTGTTAAACCATTGGTAGGATGTTGTCCGTCAAGTATACACACCCTTGCACTAAAATTCCAGAAATTTTGAATGAGATTGGTGGGCATTTGAGTGATCCTTCATCCATCCTGATGTAAGAGTGGAGCGCAATTATTGAACATCTCTTCATCTCTAGTATGTGATGCCATTCAGTTGTAGCACATTGTAGAGTTATGCCCTTTCACATTGTGGATAACTGGCTATATTTGATTGTGTTGTTGTTTTTACCCTAGAGCATCTGCTCGTGTGAAAAGATTGGTTGACTTGTTCTTCATTTTCTCATTTTTGTTCTTTTTTACAATTGAAATCACATAAAATGCAACCATTATTGGTAACTGCATATTTGTTTGAGTTGCTGATTTTGATCTCCCCTCTGCAGGCAAAAGAAGATGGGGATATGCCTAGGCTTGAAGCTATGTTGCAAAAGGTCTTGCAACTCTATGCTTGTAGTTATCTCTCTAAGCGTAGCTATGCCAAAAAAGGTACTTGAATTTCATATATTGGTCTTTATCAGTAGAAGAAGTTGCTTTCGTCATAATTGAGTTGGTTATTTAGAGGGCATTTTTTTAAGTACTTAGAAGCTAACTTCTAATTGGAGTTTCTGAACAAGCTTCTGAATGAACTGTTTGTTTTTCTTCTGAATGGGTTGCTGATTAGAAGCTGTAAAATTAAAAGGTGTTTGTTTTTAGGTGTTGAACTAGAACTGTTTGAAAATTTTGCCCAACTGAGCTGAAAAATTTATGAGATAAATATTGTGCTTAAAATCATACCCAATAATTATTCAAATCCTTGAGAATTTTACCACAATGCTTGGCGAAGAGAATGAAAGTGTCCTATCGGAATTATTCTTAAAAAAATTTCCCTATTTATTTTTAAGAAGATGGGGGCAATAATTGTAATTACAAAATTATTTTAAGGTTATTATCGGAATAATTTTTACTCAGCACTAAGTGCTAAGTGATCAGCACCTCCCTATTGCTTACTCCAATCAAAAGTAGAACTTCTAATCAGAGCTAAAAACAAACACTCTAAACAAGGTGGTTCACTTCTTATTAAGACTTCTGACTCCATTCAGAAGCAAAAACAAACACCCTCTTAATCATGCAATATGTGGTTGACCAGTAGATTATCCACCACGGAAAACATGAGACATCTTATGTGAATATGCTAATTCTGAAATGGTTGTCCCTTGAGCAAAATGTGATTGTTTTATGCATGGAAGTAGAGTAATCATCTTACATAACTAGATGCTCCTCCAATATACTCAGTAGCTAAATGACTAATAACTAACTATTATTAATATATTCTCATAAGATGTGAGGATACATAAAAACGGTCATACTCCTGAGCCGTACACGTGTCATGATGATCTCGAGGAACTACGGGCTCAAGCAATAGCCTAATACGGATCCAGCCCGAGCGGTTCTCAGCCCGCCAGACAGGCCCGGACTCTCACATCATGCTAGGCCCACACGTCTCACAGCTATCCTCAATACCCGTAAGCCCTTTTCAAGCAAGAATCTCGAGGATCTGCTTCGGACGGGCGACCACAGCTGCTCTTTACTTCCAATTAGGAAGCAAATACCATAGTATCTTCCACACAGGGGAACTCCCTAGTACGGAATACTCTTGGATTGGGAACTATCTCCCGCGTATCTAGGAGCACGAAGCTAACAGGGAACTTCCCTCCTACAACACGACTCCTAATTAGAAAGGATCTCCACGAAGATTTCCTCCCTAATCTACACCTATGATGGCCTTGTTGAACTAGTGCTCCTTGCACTATAAATAGGACATGAGGTTGGTAAGCTAAGGTATATGCTACAAAGTTCTTGTTACAGCATTACACCTTCCTCAGATCCTTGTCTGACTTTAGCATCAGAGTGCCATCAACCACCCCACGGTGGTATGTGGCTCACGTGTATTACTTGTGCAGGTCAAACAGGTCGCGGGACTAGGATGGAGTAGGGAACGAAAAATGACTGCATCAGTTTGGCGTCGTCCGTGGGGACGACATAGTTCTTAATTTTAGACTAAGCGTCATCTCCTACCGAAATTGAGAGAGATGGTGACCACCAGGTCACGCAACAACAGAGAACAAGGGGACACATCCAAAGCTCAAGTTGTCCCTGTACTACCTCTTTCAGCAGTTTCTGCTGCGCACGAGCAGCCAACTCACGCCCTCGCCCATACGGCAGTAACGTTGGACCCCAAAATCGATGTGTTAACGTCTCAGATACAGCAGGCCATCAAGGCGGTGGAGACGCTGACACGAAAGAATCCACCTGCTGCTAATGAGGCCCTTCCGAGAGTATGTCACACCCTTCAAGAACAAGTTGTCCCTCATCGATGGGTGCAACAACGATACAGCCGTGACGACCTTCACTGCGGGCCCCAGAAAAAGAAAGCTCTTTGAGGACCTCACCTTGGAGCTGATGAAGATTTTATTAACCTAAAATAACAAGTTAATAAACCCTACTTGTAATACCACAAGTGCATGACTGTCTAACTAGTAGACAGTGGCAAATACGGGTCGATCCCACGAGGATTGATGAGACAGTCGAATTCTAAGACTTATTTAAACTAATTTAGAGTTGGGGGTTGCAGCAGATGAAAATTACTAAATTAAGATAACTAAATTGACAACTAAAATTAAACTGGTAAGATGATAAAAGAGTGGACCGAGACATCGAATTCACCACAGGTTCTTCGAGATTTGTGTAATCCAAATTATTGTTTTCAAGAATCAACACGACTAACCTATAGATTAATTTAAGTTCGCAATTGATTTCAGCAAAGGCATAAACCTCTAGCATTGCATGTCTTTCTACGACACACAATCACAGATTTAACTTAACTAATGCTAAACCCCTAGCATTGCATATCTTCTTATGGCACACACAATCACAAATTCAAATTAATTGATTAAACCAGGCTTCGAATATCAACAAAGGGAACTTATAACTACCGATTAGTCTAGATAATTATTTCGGATATAATCGGTGAAAGCAAATTATTGAAATTCAGAAATCAACTGTGTTTAACGTTCAAGCATATAGAAAACAATAAATTTAGATATGAAAAATTCTAAAAAACCCTATGGTTTCATCTTCACCTCGGCGCGGGGTCTAGAAGATCATGGTGGATGATGTCACAACACTGGTGTAGGTGGAATCTATCAGTTCCCGCGACGCGAAGGGCTGCTAGGAGACTGTGGTTGTACAAAATAAGCAATCGGTTGCCAATAGCTTGAGATTCAAATGTCTATTGGTTCCCGCCAGAAGACTACACTCTTCGTCTCCAACGAGCCATTCCTTGGTGTTCTTCCTCCGTGTTCCTCGTTCTTCTTCTCTGTTTGGCTCCGATACGTGCAAGAGACAAAGAGAGGGTGAGGGAAGAACGAGAGAGAGAAATATGAGAAGGAGGAAGAGAACAAGGGAGTGAAATAGGGAGGTTGTGATATCTGCGTTTTTCAAAAAAAAAAAAAAAAAGATTTTGGGCGGGGTGTACTCAGTAGAGGTGGTGGGGGCACATAGCCACCCACCCTTTAAGAGACAAAACGACCCCCCTCCTTTTTCTTCTTCTCTCTCTTTTCTTCTTTCTTTTTTTTTCGTTCCAGTGAGCACAGCGAGCTCTTCGTCTTCTCTCCAGCCGATTTTCAGCGATTTTGGGTGATTTCTCCCCCACAGCTCACCTCCTCCTGATTTCTTCCTCTCTGCATTCCCTCTTCATTTCTCTGTTGAATGTTTTTCGAAAAAAAAAAACAAAACAAAACAAAAAAAAATCAGTTTTCATTTGGGTTTGGGGTTTGATTGGTTTCCATAGCTCCGATCAGCCGTGGAGGGGCCTTGGTGGCGTCCTTGGGAGCCCTTAGAACCGACATGCAAGGTTGTTTTGGGGTTGGCCGAAAAATTTTTCAAAAATCAAGGTGCATGTTTGTTTGGAGGGTTCCTCGGCGTGAATCCGGGCTTTGGGTGCATGGGTGAGCCTCACATTCATGACTCCGAGTGTCCTTAGACTCATTTGCGGGCTATTGTGCAGTTTGGAAGCGATCAGACCGGAGTAGGGAGGGTTTCGGTGCATTTTCGCCAAACTTTGGATTTCGGCGGAGTGTTTGCCGAATTTTTATTGCCAGTAAGTTTTCTTTCCGTCACGCGCCGCTTGTAATTTATTTATTTTTTCAGTTTTCGGCTAGTTTACTCATTTTCGAGTCCGCTTTGCAGTTTTAAAAATTTATGTGGTCCCGCATTCGTGGTTTTGCGTGTTAGGAGCTTCGACCTGTAGGAATTGGGTTTTGAAAATCCATTCCGCCCAGGTGAGTGGAATTATAATATTTATTTTGATAAATAATTATTTGAAATCCTGAATTGAATTTTTACATTATACCGTCAATTGTGTATAATTGAATCCAAATCCGAAATTCGGGGTTTTCAGATATTTCGATTATTGTGTTGGTTATTTGTGAATGAATTAGGCATTGGATTTCCGGAAAGCATGATATACTTGAATGAAATCGAATAGTGAAGGAATTTTGGTGTGATTAGGCTTTGGTGTAATGACATGAGACTTGTATGCTTTGTTTTCGAGTTTGCATAGTATGTCATGTTTTACCGTGGATTTCCAAGTCTTGAGCATGTATGATAATTGACTCGAATAAATTTATTGTGGTGAATTGGGTCATGTTGGGACCCTGACATAGTCGTGGTTTTAAAAAAAATTGTCGAATTATTTATGATTGCACGTCTGTTACCTTTGGTTATGTACAGACTCGTCATTTGTGCATGTGGATAGTAGTATAAGTGTCTTTACCCCGCTATAATGCCTGTTGTCCCGATGCTTAGGAGCTTGCTCGCATCGTGAGTTGGATGGTGCTTGAGATGACTCGCACCTGACATTGTGGACGCTATTGCATGTGGCAAACTTGCTGAGGTGCGGTGAGCTCCCGCACGCACTTGCCACTATAGAGTGCAGTAGGACGGGTCCCGGAGGATGTGCTTTGGAGATTACTCGCTTTCCCTCCCATCGCGCTTGATTTTGATTATGTTAGGTTGGTGATATTCACATAATTATTACATAATATATCCCTTAATTTATATATGTTAGTGTTTCGATTTTTATAATTTATAATAATTATTTCGTTTTCATGTCTTGGCAGGAATTTGAGCGTTAACGATGAAATGGTATTAAGGCGACATACAATTGGTCGATTCTAGTGGTGGTACAAAGCAGAGAGTCTCATATCTAACCCTAACCCTAATAAACCTATGTCCACCTAATTTAATCTAAGCCCAAATCCAAAATTGCTAACCTAAACACCCAAGCCCAAGATAATAGAACCCTATTTAATCCCTCTTAATCTCTCTTATTCTCTCTTCTTCCACAGCCCCTCTCCCCTCCTCTCTTTTCCAGCCGTCACACCAATCCACCCTGCCGGCAATCCTCGCTCGATAGGAGAGCCGGCAGCGCGATAATTCCGCCATCACCCTTCATCTCGTCTCTCTCTCCCCCTCACAGCCACCAACACCCGAGCACCACCACCGCCGCCGCGCGCACAAAACAGGGAGCAAGTCCCTGTTTTCCACCCTGTTTCGCTCCCTCCTTTCTGTTTTCCCCTCTTCTCTTCGTCCCTCCCTTCTCCACTTCTATCTCTCTGCTCCAACCTCGCCATCAGACCCCTCTCCCTCAGCCGCCATTACCGCGAAACAGAGCCGCAACCACCGCGACTCTGTTTCGCCTCTCTGCCCTATTTCTCCCCTCTCTCGGTCTCCTTCTTGAATTCCTCTCTTCTCCACGGTCTCTCCCTCCTTCCTGAATCTCTCTTTCTGCTCCTATCTCGCCAACAGATCACACAAACACCACCGCCTCTGCCGCGAGACAGAGCTCGCGACAGAGCTCCCTCCTTCGATTTTTCTTGAGTAGTTTCTCATCTATTCTTCATTCTCTCTCTCTTTTGCAGGATCAGGACCACGAGGAGCTCGCGAAGAAGCCGCAACAGCGCGGAACAGGGCGGCGTCGCGGTGGAGAAGACGAACCAGCCCAACCGCGCGAAATCTGGCGGGAGATTTTCAAAAATCTGTTTTTTCGCCATTTGCACCGCGAGAATCTGTAAGAGCCGCCACAGGGCCTTTAGTAGCTTTTTCCTCGGGATTCGCGTTCGTACAGGGATGAGTTGCGGCGTACCACTTCACGAGGAGATGACCGCCACTACCATGGATAGCTAAACCCTTCGCCAAGGCTACGATGAAACCACAGGATTTCCTAGAGTTTGTGTATTTAGATTTATTATTTTCTTGCTTAAACGTTAAACACAATTGATTTATGACTTTTAATAATTTGCTTTCACCGATTATATCCTGATTAATTATCTAGACTAGTCGGTAGTTAGAAATACTCTTTGTTGAAATTCAAAAGCCTGATTTTATAAATTGATCTAAATCTGTGATTGTGTGTGCCGTAAAAAGACACGCAATGCTAGGGATTAGGATTAGTTAAAATAAACTTGTGATTGTGTGTGCCGTAAGAAGACACGCAATTCTAGGGGTTTATACTTATGCTGAAATCAATTGTGAACTTAGATTAATCTTTAGATTAGTCATATTAAATCTTGAAAATTATATTTTTGATTACACAAATCTCAAAGAAACCTGTGGTGGATTCAATGCCTTGGTTTCCCTTCTCATATTCTTTAAAACTTTATATTTTATTGTTTTTAAATTGATTTTTAGTTTAGATATTTTAATTGCTGTAACCCCATTTAAATTAGTTTAAATCCACTTTGAAATTTAATTGCAACTACAGTCCTTGTGGGATCGACCTGTACTTGCCCTTGTCTACCAGTTAGACACTGTGCACTTGCAGTTATTACAAGTAGGTTAAATTAACCTATTTATTTAGGTTAGTTAAATTTGCATCAAGTTTTTGGCGCCGTTGCCGGGGACTGTAACGGTGTAATTAAATTCAAGAGTTTATTTTCACTAATTTGTAGTCTAGGTTAATAAAAAAAAAAAATAAAAAAAATTTAGGTCAGATATAGATTGCTTTTGCTTTTAGTATTTTTTTTTTTAATTAATTATTTCTTTTAAGTCTTAGAAGTTTTGATACGTGTTTTTGTTTTTTTTTAATTTTGTTATTTTTGCAGGTATTAATAAGCAGGAAGCATATATTACAGATTACACGCTTCTCGAGAAAATTGAACGATCTTGCAAACGTCAAGCAAAGTTTTTATTATTTTTTTATTTTTGTGAGGAGAGTTTTAATTTTATTTTCACCTCGTTTTACGAGTGTGTGGTGTAATAATTTTTAAACTCTACTGTTTTTCATTTTGTTTAATCACAAAAAAAAAAAAAAAAAAAACAAAAAAACAAAAATTTTCTAAGTCAAAAGAAATTATAGGGAAACAATTTTAATTGTACCCAATAATCTCTTGTGATTTAGAAATCCGACTTCTAAGACCAAGACCAGTAAATTTATTTGCATGTGCTTGTGTGTTGAGTGAAAAGGATAAAAAGAAGTCGGACTTTTTTTTTTGAATTGTGCTAACTCTTCGTGCAGATTGGAATACGTACGCTGTAAGTATTTCTCTCATACGCAACGTATTAGCGACCAGGGTGCTTAGTGAAATTGTGTGATTGGATGTTAAATTTCTGTAATTGTGGATGCTAAACTTTAGCAATTCATAACAAGCAGACCCAGCTTATAAATAGAAACTTGTGGGACTTGAGTGTACATCCAACGTCACATCGTTCTCACATCTACTGGCTTACAGAGCGGTAGCACAAGGAAGTACTTAATTGGACCATTGTGACCTCCTTCTCTTGTGCGATAATCCGGTTTCTTTGAAACGAAACTCTAGCCTACTGATTTTGAACTTTGTGGGGGTAAAGTGTACACTCTTAGGATCAACTTGTAGCACCCATTGCCTTGTCATAATGATTACATAAGAAATAATTGTCCCCCCCCCCCAAAAAATAAAAAGATAATTGATCTCAAAAACGTTGATTGCTTAGGGAGGCATGTTTTTTGTGCATTTATTGGTTGCTGATTGCGTGTAAGTTGTGTATATTTTTAGAGTTAGTGCCTTAAAAAAAAAAAAAAAAAAAAAAAAAAAAAAAAAAAAAAATGAACCGCAGTAATTATCCATCTCGCAGGAATGCATTTAATGCCATGCGACAACCTGATTATGCTCCATATTCAGATTATTACAACTCAGGTTCCGCATATCATCCTGACTTCCCCTCCCCTTCTAATGAGGATAAAGACTTTAAGGATTACTTCTCCCCTTCTACCTCGAAGCTTGAAATAGCCCTTATGACGATGACTCAGAAATTAGATGCACTTATGAATTTGACTCAACCCCTACCTCCCAATAATGTTTCATTTGAGGGTTGTGTTGCATGTTCGAGTCCTAGTCATTCTACAGCTGATTGTGATTTGCAATATGATTATCCTGAATATTTCGCTGAGCAAATCCATTCTTTTAATGCTAATTGGCGACCTGGTTATAATTCAACGTTCAACTGTTACAGCCCTGGTTTTGTCAATAATCAAAATCTCTCACACCAAGGGGGACATATTTTCTCTCAAGCTCCTCAATACCCTAATCATGTCATGCCCCAGCATAACCAAGTTCCTCCATCCAACACATCAAGTTTAGAGGAAAAGATTAATCAGTTTTTGCAGCGCTCAGCAAGTATAATTGATCAAAATTCTAAGGACATATCTGAGTTAATAGCCACGACTCAAAGACTTGAGATAGTTATGGATCATATTACTGAGGCAGTATCTGAAAGTGAGTTAGGAAGAGTTCCTAGTCACTCTATTCAAAATCCAGAGGGTCAATTCATAACTGATAACACATTGGAGTCCGAGTCAGATGATGTTTTTGTGGACAATGTGATTGAAACCACTTTGCTTCCTGACCCATTTCCTTCCCCACATTTTCATGAAGACCCACTCGACATATGTCTTCCTAGTGGCTCATGCATAGATTCAAACTGTGAACAGTCTTTAGAGTCTCCCCTTGACTGTTTTCATGATACACATGACCATTTAGAGGCTTGTTTGACTCATTCTAGTTTAGACTTTGATGTTGATGATTCCATTAGGGAAGTCAATGATTTGCTTGACTCAGTCCCCATTGTGGATCCTAGTTATAAATGTGAGTCTAAAGTGGAGCCTCTTCCACTCAGTGAGTCAAAACTAGTCTCATCAGTTGAGCTACCTGAGCTTGACCTTAAACAATTACCTGACACCCTCAGGTATGCGTTTTCAGGTACTGATGATACTTTGCCTGTTATTATTTCATCTATTTTGAATTCAAAACAGGTTGTTCCAAAGAGGTCGGGAGATATATTTAATGAGAGACTACATGCCATAGGTAGTGCTAATTCTAGGTTTGGGGGTGTTGTTGCATCGTCTAACTCATCATCTTGGTGTAATCCATTTTGTTACGATGAACCTGTACCACCCGATATATTTATAGGCATACCTATTTCCATCCCTTTCATATTGATTGATGCTACCTATGTGGATCCATTGTTGGTCAGCGATTATTTCAATTTTCACCATCCTGATGTGGATATTATCCAATCTTCTGATTTGGAACCAGACTTAGGATGTTCCCTTTTAGGAGTAAGGGAGGATCCTTTGTTGCATATCACTACTTGCGACCTATTCATGTTTAAGATCCCTATTGACTTCCAAGGAATGCGAGCTTGTTTACCATTTCTAGATGATTTTAGATGGTGTCCTTGCAGCTTTTGGGATATGCTAGTATATTTTGTGTCGCCTGTGGTTGCTATTTTTGAGTGGACTGATCCTCAGCTTTTCAGGTTATTGGTATACGATTCCTTAAACCTTTTGATTCATTTCTATCATAGACTAGGTTTGGAGGTGCATGTTCCCTATGTTCTTCCTCGTCACTTCATGATATATCACTCATGAGGGAGAATATATGTCGGGCTGACGACGTTAAACCAAGCGCTCCTAGGAGGCAGCCTAGCTTCAGTTGTGTCATGATGGTTAGTCTGGATTGATTTTCGAGTTCTTTCTAGTTGCATTTCACTCATACTCGTTAGCTCCGTAACAATTTTGACTTACAACTGATACATGTAATATTTTTATTTTTATTTTACTTTTTTTTTCATTTGAGTCCTGTATTGTTTTTATCAATTTATCATGATGAGACCACAGTTCTTATGTCTCCGAGCGTTCATTGGTGGCAGATTTCATTGAAATTGGTAAAAACTTTCCCATGGTAATATCACTCTAACTCTCATATTTTATTTTTCCTGCATTTGTCATGATCATCATTTTATACATTGAGGACAATGTTTGGTTTAGGTTTGGGGGTGAGGTTTATGAGTTTTTTCTGTATTTTTCAAATTTATGGGTTTTTTCTGTATTTTTCAAAATTTTGGAACTAAAATTTGTTTCACAATTTACTATTGTATTCTACTCAATCTCCATTGAATACATAGTTAATTATGATTGTGTGACAAATTTTCACATTGAAAATGCATTCAAGATCTAAGTTTCTTTCCAATGAAGAGGATGTGCTTTCAAGTATGCCTTTAAATTGGAGGAAAACATGCTTTCACTTGTCACTTTTATATATCAATAGGAAAACATATGGTTTGATATTATCTTTAAGTTAAATATATTTCATGAGATTTTTTCAACTCGATTACTTTTTACACTATAAGCCATATTAGCATGATTTGAAGTTGATGAGTGAGATATGAGCTAGAAAACCTTAGAATAATAGTGGAGACTTAACCCGTGAAAGTTTTGAGCCATTCTTTTCTTTCTGAGTGTTAGATAAATATACTCTGATTTTTCTTGAGTTCGCATTAAGTTGTTGATGATCTCATTTTTCTCATTTTTCTTATCAATTGCTTTGAGAATGACATTAAAATTAAATCATTGCACTAGAACTTTTTAGTTTATTTAGTTGAGATGTCATAATACCAACCTGAACTTAAGAAATGATGTAGGCAAGTTTTTCTTAAACCTTTTCTAGCCTTCTTACTTACCCACTCATTAGTTCCCTTTTGAAACCCTTTGAGCCATTGATAGCCTTTTATTTTTTTTACCCCTTATCAATACCCAATTTATCTAAGAATGTATACGGATGAATGTTAGTTGGAAATGGGCGATTAGAAAGAGCAGAGTCAAATATACCATGAGTCATCAGTGTTGAAACATTCTATTGAGTAGAAGAGGATAAAACATGTAGTTGAAAAAAAAAAAAAAAAAAAAAAAAAAAAAAAAAAAAAAAGCGATGTCAATAAAAAAAAAATGAAGAAAGTAATTGATGGTTAGAACAGTGATTTACTATTCATAGCCCTTGTGTTAGTTTAATGGGTGTATACATTCTTAGATATTTTTCGTATACCTTTTCTTCTCTGTTAGCCATTACCTAAGCCTCATTACAACCTATTAAAGTCCTAGTTGATCTTAAGAGATGGTTAGTTTCGTAGATGTGGAGATTAAATAAATAAGAACTATGGTTTATGATTTAACATTCTCAAAAGTAATTGATATTCCTGTCCATGAGATCATATTCATTCCATTATTGAAAAGTCCGTTCTTCATATTACTATATGTGAGATGATTGTTTTCCATTATTTACTCTTTTCCTCACATATAAACTGAGTGAAATATCAAATCTCTGAGTGTTTCATTGTGAGTGACATGAGAGGTTTGAAGTCAAAACAAACTTTCTAAAGGAGATTTAGTAATTGTTTTACTCTGAAATAAAAGGTTATGTTGATAAGGCCATGCACACACACACTTCGAGTTGGGAATAATTGATGAAATTTATTTAACCTTTGGGTATTATTAAATTGTTGTGAGACTCTTTGATATATTATTGTGAGACTGTTAGCTATTTTCAAATTTTTTTGGCAATTAAATTCTTACTCTGAGGATAATAGATTGAGTTACCATGTTTTGGAAATTTATGAGTCATAATGTTTGTGGGTAACATTTCTGGAAACCCTCACGAGACTATAACTCGTCCACTAGAGGTAATCTAGGGGTTTAAAGCCTTGTTGCACGTTTAAGGTAAGTGCAACCGATGATTCCTGCGAAAGTGAGTTAGAATTTTATTTTTATTGTTTTGCTCGAGGACTAGCAAAATATAGGTTTGGGGGTATTTGATATTCACATAATTATTACATAATATATCCCTTAATTTATATATGTTAGTGTTTCGATTTTTATAATTTATAATAATTATTTCGTTTTCATGTCTTGGCAGGAATTTGAGCGTTAACGATGAAATGGTATTAAGGCGACATACAATTGGTCGATTCTAGTGGTGGTACAAAGCAGAGAGTCTCATATCTAACCCTAACCCTAATAAACCTATGTCCACCTAATTTAATCTAAGCCCAAATCCAAAATTGCTAACCTAAACACCCAAGCCCAAGATAATAGAACCCTATTTAATCCCTCTTAATCTCTCTTATTCTCTCTTCTTCCACAGCCCCTCTCCCCTCTTCTCTTTTCCAGCCGTCACACCAATCCACCCTGCCGGCAATCCTCGCTCGATAGGAGAGCCGGCAGCGCGATAATTCCGCCATCACCCTTCATCTCGTCTCTCTCTCCCCCTCACAGCCACCAACACCCGAGCACCACCACCGCCGCCGCGCGCACAAAACAGGGAGCAAGTCCCTGTTTTCCACCCTGTTTCGCTCCCTCCTTTCTGTTTTCCCCTCTTCTCTTCGTCCCTCCCTTCTCCACTTCTATCTCTCTGCTCCAACCTCGCCATCAGACCCCTCTCCCTCAGCCGCCATTACCGCGAAACAGAGCCGCAACCACCGCGACTCTGTTTCGCCTCTCTGCCCTATTTCTCCCCTCTCTCGGTCTCCTTCTTGAATTCCTCTCTTCTCCACGGTCTCTCCCTCCTTCCTGAATCTCTCTTTCTGCTCCTATCTCGCCAACAGATCACACAAACACCACCGCCTCTGCCGCGAGACAGAGCTCGCGACAGAGCTCCCTCCTTCGATTTTTCTTGAGTAGTTTCTCATCTATTCTTCATTCTCTCTCTCTTTTGCAGGATCAGGACCACGAGGAGCTCGCGAAGAAGCCGCAACAGCGCGGAACAGGGCGGCGTCGCGGTGGAGAAGACGAACCAGCCCAACCGCGCGAAATCTGGCGGGAGATTTTCAAAAATCTGTTTTTTCGCCATTTGCACCGCGAGAATCTGTAAGAGCCGCCACAGGGCCTTTAGTAGCTTTTTCCTCGGGATTCGCGTTCGTGCAGGGATGAGTTGCGGCGTACCACTTCACGAGGAGATGACCGCCACTACCATGGATAGCTAAACCCTTCGCCAAGGCTACGATGAAACCACAGGATTTCCTAGAGTTTGTGTATTTAGATTTATTATTTTCTTGCTTAAACGTTAAACACAATTGATTTATGACTTTTAATAATTTGCTTTCACCGATTATATCCTGATTAATTATCTAGACTAGTCGGTAGTTAGAAATACTCTTTGTTGAAATTCAAAAGCCTGATTTTATAAATTGATCTAAATCTGTGATTGTGTGTGCCGTAAAAAGACACGCAATGCTAGGGATTAGGATTAGTTAAAATAAACTTGTGATTGTGTGTGCCGTAAGAAGACACGCAATTCTAGGGGTTTATACTTATGCTGAAATCAATTGTGAACTTAGATTAATCTTTAGATTAGTCATATTAAATCTTGAAAATTATATTTTTGATTACACAAATCTCAAAGAAACCTGTGGTGGATTCAATGCCTTGGTTTCCCTTCTCATATTCTTTAAAACTTTATATTTTATTGTTTTTAAATTGATTTTTAGTTTAGATATTTTAATTGCTGTAACCCCATTTAAATTAGTTTAAATCCACTTTGAAATTTAATTGCAACTACAGTCCTTGTGGGATCGACCTGTACTTGCCCTTGTCTACCAGTTAGACACTGTGCACTTGCAGTTATTACAAGTAGGTTAAATTAACCTATTTATTTAGGTTAGTTAAATTTGCATCAGTTGGCCGTGTTAGGCCAGTCGTTCGGGATGTTTGAGTTTGTATCCTGGCAGATGGCACCCCATTAGGATACAAACAAGCCCGAAGTGGTACTGGTGCACGTTGTGGGATGTGTCTGGGTGAGACACATTTGTAGGGTATGCGGATACCTACGATATGAGACACTTATACAGAATTTTTGGTTTCAACCTGATTGCTATACCTAGGAGACTAGGAAGAATGATGAGATTGTCTTTATTTCCATCGCTTGATATTTACCATGTTTGAATCACGTGTACTGATCGGCATATATCGTAGACTTGTAGTTATTGTTGAATCTGAAATGTTTGTGTTGTTGCTTGAACTTAGAAACATTATCCTTAGAGACACGGTGTGATTTAGACTTTAGAACTGGTTGCTTATTCATTGTTGTGTGGCATGAATTTTCCTTGTTTATTATTCTGTTATTTGTATTTAGTTCGCTCGCACCAGCTAGCTTTGTGCTTTGCTGACCCCGCAAGGGGTGTGCTTCTATTGGAGTGCAGGCAGTGTTGGCGTTCCTGCTGATCGTGGCGTGTAGGCCGCGGTTTTCGTTGTAGGCGCATTTTGTGCTTTTTGGTTGTGTCCACCCTGTACGGGTATGTTTTGCTTCCTCTGTGTTTCAGATGTACTATATGGTTATACTAGATGTTTGTATACTGGTTTTGGTCGCTATGACTCTGGCGGGGCGAATCAAATATATATTTATTTTGTTCAAACTTTAGCGTAATTTTATTTCCATTTGATTCTCGTATCAAGAATGTGTTATATTATGATGTTGTGGCCGGTTACAATCCGCCTGTGTACGTGTTAGTTCACGCATCGGCACGCTGTGATTCCCGTGGCGGGTCGGGGAGTGACAGAGGTGCTCCTTGTTTCTACTACTGCTTGCGTCCTTCTTCTTCTTCACTGAACCTGCAAAGAGAGAGAGACACTAGAGGGGAACAAGAGAACGGATGCGATAGAAAGAGTTCTGGTGATGATGGTGGTGTGTGTGGGTTGTTAGTTGGTTGCGAGACAGAGTAACAGGAGATGGAGGTGTTGTGTGGCCTCCTCTGTTGCTGCTCTGTTTGGTTGCGTGGATGAAGCAGGGGCGGTGACGTTGGCTTGGCGTGATGGAACAAGGAGGAGAAAGAGGTGGAAAACAGGGAGCACCTCCTTGTTTTGTGCTCTGCTGCTGGTTCGTGACAGTGGCTGAAAAAAAGAGAAGAAAACAGGGAAGTGGAAGTGGAGATGGCGGGATGATCACGCTGCCGATCCTCCTATCGAGCGAGGATCACCGACAAGGTGGATGTGGCCTGGTGGCTGGAAAAAGAGAGAATGAGAAAGAAACGTAGGAAGAGAGATCGGGGAAAAGAAGGTAGAGAGGAAACCTAAATAGGGTTCTCTTCTTTCCTTGTTAGGTTGGGCTTGCTTTAGGGCTTGGGTTTTGGTTAGGTTTAGACATGTCACCCGCTACTTTGTACCACCATTAGAATCAACCAATTTATCATTCCTCAAATTGTTGCCTTAATGCGATTTCATCATTCGCGCTCAAATTCCTACAAAAACATGAAAACAAAATAATTAGAATAAAATATAATAATCGAAACACTAACATATATATTAAGGGATATATTATGTAATAATTACGTGAATATCAAATACCCCCAAACCTATATTTTGCTAGTCCTCGAACAAAACAATAAAAATATAATTCTAACTCACTTTCGTAGGAATCATCAATTGCACTTACCTTAAACGTGCAACAAAGCTTTAAACCCCTACATTACCTCTAGTGGACGAGTTATAGTCTCGTGAGGGTTTCCAGAAATGTTACCCACAAACATTATGACTCAATAAATTTTCAAAACATGGTAACTTGATCACTCTATCTATTATCCTCAGAGTAATAATCTAATTGCCAAATATTTCAAAAAACAACTAACAATGTCACAATAATATATCAAAGAGTATAACAACGATTTAAAAATAACCAAAGGTTAAATAAATTTCATCAATTATTTTCAACTCGAAGTGTGTGTGTGCATGACCTTATCAACATAACTTTCTTTTTCTCAGTAAAGATACGACTAGATAACCTTTGGATAGTACGTTTCGACTATAAATCTCTCTTGTCACTCAGAAATGAATCACTCAGAGATTGGTTGGTTATCACTCAATTTCTATGTGAGAAAGAGAATAAATCATGGACGAACAAACATCTCACATATAATAATCATGAAAAACGAACTTTTAAAATAATGAAATGAATATGATCTCATGGACAGGAATATCAGTTACTTTGAGAATGTTGAATCAAACTCCATATCTCCACGTCTATGAACTAGACATTTACTTAAGATCAATTAGGTCTTTATTAGGTTAAAATGAGGCTAAGATTTTGGCGAACAATAATGGAAAAATATATGCAAAAATTCTCTGAGACTGAATAAACCCTTTAATAAACACGGGGGGGGCTCTGAAGAGTAAACCAATGTTGTACACCATTAATTTTTCTTCCTTCAAAATTCTTCTTCATATTTTTTTTTCTTTTTCTTCGAAGCATCAATCTTTTTTTTACCTTTTATAAAATCAACGACATGTTTTCCCCTTCTATACAATAAAACATTTCAGTCCCGATGATTCATGGAATATTTAGTTTCAGCTCTTTTTATTTGCTCATTCCAAAAATATATCAGCCATACACATTCTCAGAGACATTGGGTAAGGATAAAAAATAGTATGTGATATTACTCCCTAACTGGAGTAGGTAATGGAGATGGGGTTAGCAAAAAAAAAAGTCTATTCAAAGGCTCAAAGGGCTACAAACGAATATTTATTATTAGGTAGGTTAAAAAGGCTAAAGAACGGTTAAAAAATGCCTATATCTCTTCCTAAGCTCTAGTCGGTATTATGACATTTCAACTAAATAAATCAAAAAGTTATATTGTAATAATTCAATTTTAACATTATTCTCAAAGCAATCAATAAAAGAAACAAGAATAATGAGATCATCAACAAAATAATGCGGACTCAAGAAAAATCAGAGTTTATGTAATAACGCTCAAGAAAAATATAATGTCTCGAAACTCACAAGGGTTAAGTCTCCACTATTATTCTAAGGTTTTCTAGTTAATATCTTACTGATTAACTTCAAATTATGCTAACTTGGCTTATAGTGCAAAAGTGGTCGAGTCGAAAAATATCATGAAATATATTTAACTTAAAGATAATATCAAACCATATGTTTTCCTATTGATATATAAAAGTGACAAGTGAAAGCATGCATTCCTCAAATTTAAAGGCATACTTGAAAGCACATCCTCTTCATTGGAAAGGAACTTAGATTTTGAATGCATTTTCAAATCGAAAAATTTTCACACAATCATAATTAACTATGTATTCAATGGAGATTGAGTATAATACAATAGTCAATTGTGAAATACATTTCAGTTCAAAATTTTTGAAGAATGCACAAAAACTCATAAACCTCACCCCCCAAACCTAAACCAAACATTGTCCTCAATATAAATTGATGATCATGACAAATGCAGGAAAAAGAAAAGATGAGAGTTAGAGTGATATTATCATGGAAAAGTTTTTACCAATTTCGACGAAATCGTCCACCAATGAACGCTCAAAAACATAAAAACTATGGACTCATCATGATAAATTGATAAAAAACAATACAGGACACAAAAGAATATACAAATGAAAAAAAGTTACAGGCATAAGTTGTAAGTCAAAATTGTTACGGAGCTCACGAGCAGTATGAGTGAAATGCAACTAGAAAGAACTCAAAAATCAATCCAGACTGAACATAATGACACAACTGAAGCTAGGTTGCTTCCTAGGAGCGCTTGGTTTAACGTTGTCAGCCCTACATATATTCTTCCTCATAAATGATGTACCATGAAATGACGAGGAAGAACATAGCGATTGGATCATATAGCAACAACCGAAAATGTTGAGGATCCGTCCAACATATAGTAGCACCCACATGCAGCACAACAGAAACTAACACATCTCTAAAACAACGAAGACGCCATGCAAAATCATAGAGAAAATGCAAACGAACCCGCGGTCGTAAAGAAGTCATAGGGATCTGGAGTAAAAAGTTGTCACCAACATGGATATCCAACAAATGACTCTTTCCTACTCCTAAAAAGGTACATCCTATGTCTGGTGTCAAATTAGAAGATTGAAAGTGTCGCACAATAGGATGGTCAAAACTAAAATCATCCCTTAAAAACAAGGGATCCATATAGGTAGCGTCAGTCACTATTAAAGGGATGGAAGAGGTATGTCTATAGATATATCAGGTGGTACAGGCTCATCATAACAAAATGAATTGCCCAAAGATGATCAGCTAGATAGTTCAACAACACCCCCAAACCTAAAATCAACACTATCTATGGGATGTATTATCTCCAAATAATATTGAGAATCAGACTTCATGTAGGAGTCACTAGGAGGACATATGTCAAATGGGTCATCATGAAAATGCGAGAAAGGGAATGGGTCAGAAAGCCCAATAATATCAGCAGAAGGGTTCAGTTTTGACTCACTGAGTGAAAGGAGTTCCACTTTAGGCTTCCATGTGTAACCTGGATCCATAATAGGGGCTGAATCAAGCAAAGCATTCACTTCCCTAATGGAATCATCAATATCGAAGTCTAAACCGAAGTGAGTCAAATATCCTGCTAAGGGATCATCTGATGCAGACTGCAATAAGGAATTCTCCACCAAACTCTCAATCATGTTAACTTCACAAATTAACATCCTCACACTCTAAAGGTTATTGGCTTACATTCAAAACATTGAGTTCGATGGTCATGTTGCCAAATGATAGTTTCATGATTCCATTCCTACTGTTAATAATAGCATTAGATATGGCAAAAAATGGAAGACCCAAAATAACTGGAATGTGACTAGAGGGGTTGTGAACAGATTGTGTATCAAGAACTATGAAGTCTACTGGAAAATAGAATTTTTCAACCTTAATGATCACATCCTCTATAACACCACGGAGAATTCAGATTGACCTATCTGCCAATTGCAGTGTTACTTTAGTCTGTTTTAGTCCGTCGAGACCTAATTGCACATAAACAGAGTATGGCAACAAATTAACACTCTCCCCCAAATCCAACAATGCCTTATCAATCATATGATCACCGATAACACAAGAAATAGTCGGGCACCCAAGATCTAGGCGGAGTTCTGTGTTGAATAATTGAGCTTACTTGCTCGGCAAGGAAGGCTCTCTTTTGCACATGTAGCTTTCACTTCTGTGTGCAAAAATCCTTCAAAATTTTGGCATAGATATTAACTTGCTTAATAGCATCGAGCAATGGAATATTAATGTGAACTTGTTTAAAAAATTTCCACTACATCGTTAGCATTTGTTCATTTCTTTGCTAGAGCTAACTGTGATGGAAACGGTGCCCTAGGCAAATAAGATGCCTGAGTGGGGTCAGAGTCAAGAGGCACGTCTTTAGAAGGTGAGGCTTTATCAGCCTCTTTGTCAGATGGAGATGCAACCTGCTTTGACTTAGACGGAGATGCAATGTCACTCGAATCGGGAACTTGTACCCGATTGTCAACCTATTTTCCACTCCTAAGGGTAATAATAGATTGGACATCTTCATGGTGTGACTCAGATGTACTACCAACTGCAAATTGACCCTTCGGGTTTGGAACAAGTTGACTAAGAAATCTCTCTGGTTCTCTCTCAGAAGAAGACTAAGTAATCTTACTCACAGCTATCTCAAGTCTATTGAGGGCTTGAGATTGGTGTTGAGTCGTGGCTTTCAACTCAGATATGTCCTTAGAATTCTGCTCAATTATACTTTCTGAGAGCTGCAAAAACCGATTAACCATTTCCTCTAAACTTGATGTGTTGGATGGAGGAACTTGGTTAAGGTGGGGCCTAACCAGGCTAGAGGCTTGAGGAGCCTGGGAGACAACAACAGGTCCCCCTTTGTGTGGGCCATGGGCCCAGGAAAGATTTGGATGTTTGGCGAACCTTGAATTGTAATAGTTAGGTTGTGGATTATTGCCAAGTCGACGCATCACATTAAAAAAGTTGACTTGCTCAGCATAGTATGCAGGATAATCATTTTGCAAGTCACAATTAGCTATTGAATGACAAGGACTCGAACATGCACCACAGACTTCATATGAGGCGTTTGCGAGAAATGCAAGTTGAGTCAAATTCAAAAGTGCATCTATCTTTTGAGCCATGGTCATAACAATTGTATCTAACTTCAAGGCAAAAGGGGGGTGAACAGATGTATCTCTAACTTCATATATACCGCCCTTAAGCCTATCAGACTCCTTTTTCGAATAATCCCATTGCTGAGAATTTTCGAAAAGTGTTTCAAAGAATTCTCATATCTCATTGACACTCATCTTCATTAATGACCCACCACTAGTGGCATCAATCATACGACGGTTTTGAGGGGTTAAACTGTCTTGGAAGTATTGAACTAGCCGCCACTTCTCGAATCTGTGATGGGGACACCTACAATGAGCTCATTGAACATTTCCCAACACTCATAGAAATGTTCGCCTTCTTTTTGTTGAAAATTAGATAAATCTCATCGGAGGGCATTCGTTTTATGAATGGGAAAATACTTAGTCAAAAACTTTCTTGACAACACATCCCACTTTGTGATGGATCCCGTCTCTAATGAGTTTAACCACGATTTTGCCTTATCTTTTAGAGAAAAGGGAAATAACCTAAGACAGACCGAGTCATTAGAAAAGTTTTCGTACTTCATGGTAGTGCAGATGTCAAGAAATTCTTTGACATGAAGATAAGGATCCTCTTTCTCAAAACCATAAAAAGAGGGCAAGAGATGAATAATATATGGTTTGAGTTCGAAACTGTTTGCATTTGTCTCAGGTAAGACAATGCAAGGCGGAACACTACTAGGAAGATGGGCGAAGTAATCCTTAAAGGCCTTCCCCTCAGTCATCTCAGGGGACAAGGGTGATGAACCTAAATATGTAATGGGGACTTCAAAGAACTCTTCGAAGTCTTGTCGGACAAGCCTACTCTTAGAATCAGGCACCCAGGTATGCATAAACTATTGGATATCAAAGGTTCAAAGTCAACACTCCTAAACAGGCTTCAATTTTTATTTTTTTAATTTAATTTTTTTAATTAATTTTTTTTCTTTTTTTAAAATGCAAGCCTAACCGCTATATGAAAATGACCTAACTCTAAGAAATAAAAACAATGGAACCCTAAGTGACACCTAAATGATGCACAAACAAAATAAATGGCAGACGGCCTTAGAGCTTTTCTTTACTAATGTAAGGCTGAAATTCAATTCAATTTACCTAACCGTGGGAGAGGCACGATACTTTCCTATTAATCCGCCACTACAAAGTTGCTCCTACCTTTTTTTCAACTCTCTAGCTCAAAGTGAAATGCCAGTTCAAGAACTGTTCCCAAATGGAATATGTTCCTTCACTCGACCACTTCAAGCTATCAAACGTCTAAAGAGGGTCCCTATGAGCGTCACACCTGTCCTAGATAATTATCTTGCTACAAATTTTAAATAGTGAAGGCCTAGCTTCATAACCCTAAAATAGATGGTGATTAACCTATCTGTGGGAGAGGCCACGAAAGTTTCAACTCAATCTTGCCACTATTCAAATTTGCATGCAATACTACCTAGAACAAGCTAAACACAAATGATCACAAAGAAAACGCATGCAGATGCGGTGGGCAGAAGTTACCTCCGGCGTGAACCTCTTTCAGGTTACTTGCAAAGCCGGGTAGAAGTCGATTTCTGAGAGTTTCCTCGCGAATCGCAATATTTCACTTCGTCCCCACTTGAGCTCCTATGTGTGTGGCCGCCTGCAAAATAAATGTAAAAATAATTCAAACTCAAGCAAATAAAACAAATAAGAAAGTGACTCGTAACACTGCTCCTAAAAAAAAATTTTATCTAATTTATAAACTAGCAAAAAATTTAAACCTAATTTAAAAACCCTAGATTTCAATTGTACTATTACAATCCCCAGCAACGATGCCAAAAACTTGATGGAGATTTTATTAACCAAATTAATAAGTTAATAAACCCTACTTGTAATACCGCAAGTGCACGGCTGTCTAACTAGTAGACAGTGGCAAATACAGGTCGATCCCATGAGGATTGACGAGACAGTCGAATTCTAAGACTTATTTAAACTAATTTAGAGTTGGGGGTTGCAGCAGATGAAAATTACTAAATTGACAACTAAAATTAAACTGGTAAGATGATAAGAAAGTAGACCGAGACATCGAATCCACCACAGGTTCGAGATTTGTGTAATCCAAATTATTGTTTTCAAGAATCAACACGACTAACCTATAGATTAATCTAAGTTCGCAATTGATTTTAGCAAAGGCATAAACCCTTAGCATTGCATGTCTTTTTACGGCACACACAATCACATGTTTAACTCACTACAAGAAAAATGGTCATTAATAGCGTTTCAAAAACGCTATGGTAGGATACCATAGCGTTTTAGAAAACGTTGTGTCTGCCGGAGCTATAATAAATACAGGGTCTATTATAGCATTTTAAAAACACTATTGTAAGTTGGCTATTTATAGCATTTCTGAAACGCTATAGTAACATTATTTATAGCGTTTCTGAAACGCTATAGTAAGTCTATTATAGCATTTTAAAAACGCTATTGTAAGTTGACTATTTATAGCGTTTCTAAAACGCTATAGTAACTGTATTTATAGCGTTTCTGAAACGCTATTGTACAGTTACTATAGCGTTTCAGAAATGCTATTGTCTTCTCTCACGTAGCATTTAACAAATGCTATTGTATTAGTTTCTATAACGTTTCTCAATGCCCTTTTTTTTTCTATAGCACTCATCAAGTGCTATCAAATGACTTTTTATAACATCTTATAAGTTTTATTTCTAGAAAATAAAAATCTAAATGTGCCAAACTTAAATATTTTCATGAATGGAGACAAACTAATGTAATTAATAAGATAATGTATTACGTCAAGTCACAAAATCTATCAAATAATAAAGATAATATATTACACTTAAACATTTCTTAACTCTGTTACAGTACGCATCTCCCGTATTTCTGCTTGTAACTTGGCAATAGTCTCAGCTGCATCTTGATTACCTAGTCTATGACAAGCAACCTCTTTCTGTAGTACCTCCAGAGCCTGATTTCCAAGCTGCTCCTGGAGGTGCTTAAGTTTACGGAGCTGAAGCTCTCTTGCTTGGTATATCCAAACTCGGGTGATCATCTTTTAATTTCATCATCTGGCTTTATTTTTAAATCCATAACACTTGATTTAATCGATCTACGACGACTTCTGCAAGCGAATGTTGGAAACAAAAGTATCAATCCTTTTCTTCATCTCATCCCGATTAGAGCCAACAATCTTATCAACTTGAGCTCCTCCCCACATAAACACAAATGTTGGCATTGCCTTTACTTCCATCTTTGATGCTACTTCCTACCAAATCACAAAAACCAAACAACCATACTTGATGTAGTATACTATTTTCCTTCTTATCTCAAAAATTGAGATTATGAACAAGATTGTCCGGCTGGAAATATATGCAAGGATATGGATCGTTTACCTCCATAGCTTCCTACAGAAACGAAAGCAAGGATATACGCAAGCAACCATTAATTTTAAATATAAAAAATAATGAATATAAAGAAAAGTCCTAGTATCACAAATCCAAGCTAAAAAAACAATGCTAATTCTATTAAAACATATCCAAGCTCAAATTGTCCACATCAAAATTTTAGTAGATGAAGAAAAATATATATTTATAATTATTAGATTGGGCAATGGTTACCTTCAACTCATCAACATTGACCACGAGAAACAAAATGTCCTGGTAGTTGAGAGCCGGCTCTTTGAAAAATTGGTTCATAGCAAGAGAAGGCATGCACCAAGCAGCAGTGAAATGTATCACAATATGTAATTCGACACCCGTAAATAAATTTCCATAATTTTTTAAAACTATATATAAATAATGAGTTATAAATGAAAATTCATGAGGGGGGTTTTTGGCTTTGCCTCACTTAAATCAAATTAGAGGTCTGAATTTTACTAAATATAACACAGTTTTCCTGAACAAATACCCTGATTGTTAATGCAGTATTAATTTACAACTTTTCCTTGTGCATCTCAACATGCTTCATTTGTGAGACTAATGCAGAATGGAGTAGATGGCAAACAACTTATAATTGATGCAAACAAAACCCCCTAAGATAGCACACAAGTAATCTGATCATTATAGTAGACCCGTAAACTTTGAAACTCAATGACAAACATATATGGTTCAATTAGATTTTGTTCTTAAAAATAATACATATATATGGCTCAAACACAAGAAAAAATGAGAAACTAATTGAGAGAAAAATGAGGTTAGGGAGACTGACAGGGCATCCTTGACTTTGAGCTTGATTGAGAAACAAGTCCCAAGACTCCTTTGAATCCACCTTCACCAGTACTCTTGACTTCACTAATGGTTGTTCCTGTTTCTGTTTTTGTTGTTGCTCTTCCATATCTTCTCAATGTCTTCTTTGTTCTTATTTGTTTTTCCTCTTACCTTCCCTTACCATTTTATAGGCAGAAAGAAAGGTTTGGCTCATAGGGGTGCTCAAGTTTACATTCGCTTGCAATCAATGAATCACCCGAGTTTGAATATACCAAGCAAGAGAGCTCCAGCTGTTAATCCAGAAGGTAAATATAGGAAATGGAGAACAATTAAGCCAAAAATGAGATATAATGCTCCTAGAATCAAAGAGACTTAACAGAAGTTAATGTTTCTCTTACCAAATCACCATTCACCTTCGTACAATGGAATCTGGATGGTTCGTTTATTTCAGACAGTCCAGACTGTAAGTTCTGGAAAGAATTCATAAGCAAGTCCAGATTGAACAATTGTCCCTTAAACCCTCTATTCCTTATATTTGATGGACCAGCTTGATCTGCACCGCTGGCGGGTGTACTAGCATTTGAACTACTAGCTCCAACTGAGCTTAAGACAGGGGGTTGCATGGGAGAGTACTCCTTACATCAAGAGTCCTCATTCATTTGAGGGAAGAAATCACATTATGTTAGAAAGTACCTGGTTTGAACTTCCTAATGGCAAGAACCAGAGCA
The DNA here is from genome assembly GCA_963556465.1 of Berberis vulgaris. NCBI lineage: Eukaryota > Viridiplantae > Streptophyta > Magnoliopsida > Ranunculales > Berberidaceae > Berberis > Berberis vulgaris. The sequence goes on along the minus strand of OY747124.1, from coordinate 4,413,257 downwards.
AATGGAATAAAAAAATGCATCAGTAACGGAGTGGTTTCCGTTGTCAAATTGAAAAATGAAACACACAATGCCATTTAGATGAGAAAAGTCCTGCTACGAGTCATTATGCAAGTACCTGGATGGATTATGCCAACATGAGTCCCTGGACTTGACCCAGACCTGAAGATGACCCTAGGTGAAATCTAGGAATGGAGTTAGTAGCCCGTCCTGCAAATGGTGGATATGGTGATAGCTGCAGTGGAGTTAGTAGCCCGTCCTTGAAACGCGCTTAGAATATGTTAAAAGTATCTAATTTAATTTACCTTATGAGCATCCGATGGAGAGAAATACCCGGCTCTTGATCTTTGTCCTCTTGGTGTGTTGCTGACTGGAGATGGACCCTGAGCACCAATGGGTCTATTAGAAACATTGTTCACTACAAGGGGATTGGATTGTTGTAGAGGAAATGTAGGAATGATATTAAAAGAAAATACAGACACAAATTTCAGATTAAAAGAAACCATTAAGAAAACAAAGATATGCATTTCATATGAAAAGCACCATTTAAGAAAATACAGATATAAATTTCACATCAAAAGCACCTACATATACAGATTTCAGAACATAACTAGGAGAAAATGATGTGGATGTCAATAATAAGATAGTGGAGGCACACACATTCACCAAGTCCTGTCCTCTTCCTTCTCCACATGTACATACTTTGGTTTTTCTAATTTATATTCAAAGCACCCTTCAGACGTTGTCAGTAATTTCTTTGCCCTCAATTAATTATAAACAAGAGAGTTACATGACTTTGGTCTTCAGCTCCTAATTGATGAGCTGAGTTGAAGAGAATATGGAACTTTGGGTTTGTTGCTCTTAGAGAAGAACATTGTGTTTGTGTGATTGCTAATGCTTCCATAACCTAATTCATATTATATGTTATCAGAGATACAAAGCTCTTAGGAAAAAGTTTCCCCGCTTTTTTAAGCATATAGCATCTCCCAACAAGGAGGAGGAGCCTCCCTTTCACCACACCTGAGTTGTCGGCGAATGGGGGCTAGGGCCTTGGCATCACTGCGCAAAGTATACCCAAAATCTCGGTCTCCAAATGTGTTCCATCCTCGTATAGCAATGAGATTGTTCCCAACTTGAAAGACTTGAATGGAGAGATGAGTGTGGGGTTTATCTTACCAGACTCTTGAGCCCAAAAGGACTCATTGCTAGTGAGAAACATGTACCAACTCCCACAAGTTTTCGGCTTTAGCCCATGAGAGCACTATTGGTATCTGTTTGAAATGAGCCATATGTCCAACGTTTAGACCATCAAGAACATGGAGAATCATTTCAATTTCCCATCAAATATATCCAGATTAAGTTGGATGACCCAAACCATTTACACATTTACAATACTACACATGGAATTTTAGTTTGAAAATGAAACGAATAAGAGAAATATCAGATGCTTTAGGTTCATATAGTAGGAGTATAATGGAGCTTCAAGCTTCCAGGTTGACTCCACCCCCTTTTTAGTGGATGACAGCTGTTTGAGAACGAAAATTAAGTCTAAGCTACACAAATGCAAATGTTAACAAATATCTGTTGTGAGAGGCGATGAGATCCAATTGCAAGTGTAACTGATAAAACGGTGGGCATAGCTTTTGGGATTCCTCTGATCAAAAGAACAAGAAGATTGTTAATCCCTTCCCTGTACATACGGTGTTGTATAGGGTACATGACAATGTTTCAAGAATCATCCCCACTGCGATTGAACAAATACAGAAGTTTCCAATGCCTGTAAGGACCTGCAAAAATATGTTTTTGATAAATTATGCCACGGACTTATAAATAAGACTATTAAATTAACATGCCAGGACGCCAATAATAGACTGATAGAACACCAAAAGACTCGCTCATATGGATAAATGTATGCCATTCAGAGGGAAGGAATCAAGATGTTACATTTTTTTAGTGCATCATCATAGCTTGTATAATATTCTCTAGCATTTGTTCCATTTTTGTTATGTCTTTCGGTACGTAGTATCTGTTCAATTTTGATAGAAATTTTTGTTTTGTTTTTTTAGACATTTTTGTGTTTCAGTAAGATTCTTTTAAGTGAGTCTAAAGGAACTTTATAACCACCTTCTGAAAGTGTCCAATAACTTCTGTGGAGTCGACCAAATGTGCAGCCTTCCTAAAGAAAGAATAAGCCCATGTTGCTATAACAACTACTTCGATTTCTCCTTGCTTGCAAGTTGAACCAGAAAACACTTCATCTCCTGTCCTCTTTGTGACAGTAAGGGATTCTCCAATGAGAGCTGACTGCATCAGGAAAAATTTAAATCAACTACAGTTCTCAAACATGGTTACTTACATATTCACTAGAATTGTCATAAAAGCTAATTATATTTGGTCGAGAATTTTCCTGGCAACCAAGAATTTAAATGTAAGTGTTGGAAAGTGCAGGAGAAACATAGGATTTTCTCAAGTATTTTCAAAAGCAATTGCCTGATCAATTTTAAGAGGATCTTCTTCAAGCAAGCGAGCATCTGCGGGGACGATATCACCAAGTTTTATGCTGATTATATCTCCAAGCACCAAAATAATTGCATCTTGCTCTTGCCACTGCCCATCTCTGAGAACCTGCATTTTACTTTTTACTATCTCAACAATGGAACCATAATCTTAAAGAACATGACACGCCATAACATCATAATAGGGCATCAAAGTTTGCTTGGTTATGAGTGTGCAAATACATGATTGTTCTGAGATGCAAGAACTAAGACAGGCGTAAATGTGCACACCAGGGTGCTTAAGGGGCAGTATGGACTTTGCACATGTTCACTACAGTGGAGATTAACTTAATGAACTTATGCAGCACCAACCTAGCCTTGACATGAATGACAATGAAAAGGCAATCTTAAGACAAGTCTCAACAGCATGAAAAATTACAGCCTTCTAAATATTTAGGTTTTTTATTGTTTCCTTCTATATTTTTTTGTAGAATGTTGCCGGTTAGAAGAGTACAATAGGTTAGCACGTTAACTGGGTTTCTCTTATTAGGTAGCCATATGGTTGGCCTCCCTTTGTAATCCCCCTCTGCCCTGTTTCAGTAAACAAGAAAAGAAAGAAGTGACAAGTAAACAACTAAAATATTCATGGTAAAATATCGTAGATTGTTTCCACAGAATGTTGTATTTCTGTCAAGTGAAATCAAATATGTTAATTTATGCTTAACCAAGAATAAAAGAGAACCAGATGTGTCTAAGCTTTTAGAAACAAGCAATTTCATACAAAAAAATAACACCCTAATAATTTATCATATTTATCCTAGGCCTTGAATGGAACAAATTAAGTTAAGAACTACATATCCCTAAGGACTCAGAGGAATTGCTAGAACTTCTTTTTTCTGACTAATGAATCAAACTACAAAATAGCAGTTGTACAATTACTTAAAGAATATATATTTGAAAAGTTGAATATCAGGAAGGGCTTCTTAAAAATTTACCGAGAAAAGAATGTTTGTCTTGTCTTGGAACACAACATTTGTTGCTAAATTGGACTCCAGCCCTTTTGCCATAGAGCAGCTCTCGCCTATCATCATAAAAAAAACAATTAAATTCGAACTTAACCACCCAGCAGCGAGAAGAGAAAATAATCAAATATGATACACAAACTTAAGTTTCTACCATCATAAGCTTGTGAAAGAAACCTATGGAATTTCTAAAGGAAATAGACCTAGCATAAAAAACAGAGAACTGCATTCATTCATCACGTACTTTACCATGTTTCGTTCATACAGGGAATGGCATTTATTTTTTTGTTATTGTTCTTGTATACTATCTTTTGCTTTCACTTTTGGCAATACAAATTCTCCAATATACATATATATGTGTGTGTGTGTGTGTGTGAAGGTCTCCAGATCACAATTTCTCTATTTCTAATCAACCAAAAATGTTAGCATAATTGAAGCATCTTCAGGAAGTGGAAGGAGCATTGAAGATGAAGATATGAGATACTAAGTTCAGTCCATCTGATCATTTTTCATTTTTTGTTACTAGTCGTATAATTTTATTGTATTTTTATTAATCAAACAAAGCAGGATATATTACTAGTCAGAATGAAAGCCAAGTGACCACTTGTTAGACTGTCACGAGGCATATTTTTTAGAGACTACAAGTTATGGTAGACATAGAGACAAACCGTCAAAAAAAATAGATTCCCGCACATTTTCCAATAGCACACTAAAATGCAGTTGATTTCTTGTAATAAATTGGAATCATAATCGGAAGCGCTACCTGTAAGGATTGCCTGATCAACACGTTGTTGATCACTTAACATCTCAATCATTCTCAAATCTGCAGGAACTTTGCAACCCACTGTTTGAAGGGAACGGGACATTATGTTATTCCCAGTGCATCATGATACGAAAGATTAAGCCAGTGCATGCACATCAACTAAATAAAGACGCCTACCTCCAACTTCGAAAATATCTCCAAGTACAAGGTCTGCTGCGGGTAAGATTGAAAAGCAACCTGCAAAGGAACATATCCTATGAGACACTATGGAATTTGATATAACACTCCCAACTATATAGTAATTAGTTTATACCTCACATCTCTTGTCTGCTAATATAACACATATATAAAATAATAAATACATACAGATCCAAGCATCACAAGAAACCATTACCCAAGCCAATGGCATGACAGCTCAACGGTTAGAGCTTGGCGGATGGTACCACTAGGTCATGGGTTCAAACACAGCTTGCGGCATCTTTATGGGTTCTGGGATCCTATAAAAACTCTGCTTGCCTTCAAAGTTCTATTCGCATCGAGTACATTATGTGTTGAATATTAAAAGTGTACTTACCATTTCGTAGCACAGTCACAACGTCAGCTTGGTATGCCCTTAGTTCCTAGACTTGATGCAACAAAGAACACAATAAGCAACAAAGAGAGGTTTCAATATTAAAAAAGTAAATAAATAAATAATAATAATAATAACTTATAATTTAAAGCAAGGCCATAAAATTTTTATCAAATAAAGAGCACAAAATTCAGACACCCAGAGCAACTAATGTAGGAACCCCTATCTGTTCAGGGGTGACTTTGTCCTTGTCCTCGAGTGTTTGTCATCAGTCTGCTGGACATAGTGGCCCTACAAATTAAAGGTGTGATGCTTTCATACAGCATCACTATGAGATATTATAAATGTAGTTCTAGATGAGAATTCGCCCTTTTTAGACAATTAGCAATTCCAACTTATGGTCAGCCTAAGGAAATGATGAGCTATTATTCGAGTTATTTCTGTTGAGTATTACTATCAGCCCTATTCTTCATGAAGTGCATTAAACTTTCAGCCAAGAAAATTTGTCCATGACTATTATATAGATTTGCTACATTAGCAAGGAAACTTTCAACACATGGTTTCAAATTTGAAAACATGTTGCACGATACGTGCAATACATTTACAGCCCATGTGTAGCCCAGGGATTTGAAGTGCACAATTGATGCAGGGTATCATGGGCTTGCTTAAAAACCATATGAGGGATATGTAGGCCAATATCTGTCTTTTTTTTACTAAATAAACACATGAAATTTTATCAAAAAAAAATGTTCTTTTGTATTTAAGCAAGAGTTATCTATCTCTAGTCTCTACAATCATACAGGAAAAAAAAATTGCATTGATTTGAAGTGCACAATTATTTCAATTATTTTGATTTTTATAAAAGTGCTTATGGCAGTCCCTTTTCAATTAGCTTGTACAATTGTGCTATGAGGGCAGAGCCTGAAAGTGCTTTGATAAAAGAATTTCAAAACAATTTATTTTTATTTAATAAAGGCCATCTATAAAATATATATATATATATATAACATTTAAAAAAAAATTGAAAAGTAGCTTTTGGCTTAAAATATGTTTTGCCAAACACAACAAAGATCAGTTGCACAAAATATTATCCACTTTGAAGATTCTGTAGCCGCACCAAACCAACTTTGAAATTTGATGTTTGAATTTGGTCCGATCCGTCCGGAGTTCTCCCACTTATGAAATACTTACTTATGTAACCCAATAAATGAAAAATCTTGCAAAAGTGGTCCAGTGAGATAGATGCTTTGAATAAGGAAACATTACCTAATTAGACTAAATCAGCCTATAAATCCAAAATTACCAAGGAATACTTTTTTAATTTACCATATAAATGTGTCTAGGCCAGTGAAGGTGTAGGTTGATAAATAGATTGTATAGTATAGTGCATAAATATTTTCCTTTTACAATTCAATATATATTCCTTTTCCATAGTGCTCTTAATGAAATCCCAATTATCCATTTCCACTACCTTCAACCCCAATCGCAGCAAGAATATGAATGAACTCAGTGATGCTAATCAGATGCCTAAAAATGATGCTACCAACGTACACAAAATAAAATACAAGAGCAATAAGATGAAACAATAATTAATAAAATTAACCAAATCATGTTGGTATACTATAAGAAAAACAAAATTACCTCAAGAGCTCTTTCCGCATTTGTTTCTGTAATAACTCCAACAGCGGCGTTTGCTGCCAAGATCATCAAGATGACCTGTACAAGTGAAAAACATCAAGATCATCAATATCTCTCGATCTCCCTTACTCTCTCCCTGGATCTGGATCTATGTTCCTCGATCTCTCAATCTCTTTCTCCCTCGATTTCTCCCCATGGATTTCTCTCACTCTCGCTTGTAGAGTGGTGTGCTTTAGGTTTGAAGTTGCAGTGGAGAAATGGGCCCTGTAGAGAGGCAAAAGGGGGGAGAAAGGCAAAGAGAGCGAGACATGGAGGGAAGGAGAGTGAGACATGGAGGGAAACAAAGAGAGGGAGAGAGATAGAAAGATGTTATCTAAAATTTAGAGGAGCGGTAGAGGAGCGAATTCATGTTTTTGATTTCACTCTCTCTTTCACAGCGTTTTCATATTCTAATGCTATTAAAATTTAGACTTTTCAGTTTTAATAGCACTTGTGTTAAAAACGCTATGATCAAGTGTTATTAATAGACAATTGTGTTGTAATGACTTAACTAATTATAAACCCTTAGCATTACATGTCTTCTTACGACACACAATCACAGATCTAAATTAATTGATTAAAGCAAGTTTTGAATATCAACAAAGGGAACTTCTAACTACTGATTAGTCTAGATAATTATTCTGGATATAATCGGTGAAAGCAATTTATTGAAATTCAAAAATCAACTGTGTTTAACATTCCAGCATATAGAAAATAATAAATTTAGATACGACAAACTCTAGGAAACCCTGTGGTTTCATCTTCGCCTCGGCGCGGGGTCTAGAAGATCATGGTGGATGATGTCACAGCACTGGTGTAGGTGGAATTTATCAGTTCCCGCGACGCGAAGGGCTGCTAGGAGACTGTGGTGGTACAAAGTAAACAACCAGGTGCCAATAGCTTGAGATTCAAATGTATGTTGGTTCCCGCCAGAAGACTGCGCTCTTCGTCTCCAACGAGCCGCTCCTTGCTGTTCTGACACCAGACAGAATAGCGATTATTCTGTAGGCTAGTTCAACAGATAATTCCAGGAAAAATAACACAAGAGTCGCCCAAAACACAGAGAAACATCTCTGATGTTCAATTAAAATTATTCAAATAAAAAGTATCTCTAAATCAGCCCACAAGCCGGGCTTTCTAGCTAAAACTCGCCATTATCAGAATTTTACCAAAAATAGAAAAATCCCAATAATCATGCCAAAATGAAATACATAATAAAAGAAATAATCTTCCAAAAATCTAGCCCAAATCGGGTTCAGAATCACTTCCTAAACGACAAATGAAATATTACCATAAAAGGGAAAAACTACTAAAATTGTGGATTTGTAAGGGAAAACAGTGGATTTTGACCTTGAAAAGATGTGCACCGAGCATACCTCCATGGCCATGATGTGTGCACCGAAAAGAGCTTTCCGAATTGGGGTCATATGCGCGATTTTGATAATCGTAGCCAAAGTTATGGCAAAAATACCAAAACACACCCAAAACTGCCCCCAATTAGGAAAAGATCACGATTTGCCATCTTTGCGCTGATCTGCCAACTCAAGGTATCTCAGTGCCAACAACGTGCTATCTGACAACTCAGCATCATTTGACTCGGATCCTCCTGCATTAGTCACCCCGGGTTGGAAAGAACTCGTCCTTGAGTTCACAATAGCTTCATCGAAATCCACAAAACAAGGACTCAGGTGCTTTACATTAAAGACATCATAAGTCCTCAAATGACTGGGGAGGCGCAATCTGTAGGCGTTATCATTGATCTTCTGCAGGATCTCACTGGGTCCAATCTTTCGCTCCTTAAGCTTATTATACTCTCCAACAGGAAAACGATCACGGGTTAATATTGCCCAAACAAAATCACCAACATCAAAAAGTACCTGACGACGATGACTGTTGACTTGAACCTTGTACTTGAAATTACTCTCGTGAATGGCCAGCTTTACCTGCTCATGGATACCCTGAAGATGTTCTGCCATCGCATCTGCCTTGTGACTCAAACGACCCACACATGGAATATGAGCTAAGTCAAGCACCCCGGATGGATTCTGACCACACACAATCTCAAATGGGCTCATTCCCGTGGTTCTGTTCTTCGACCTGTCATAGGAAAATTCTGCTTGAGGTAACGCCAAATCCCACTGCTTCGGTTTATTTCCTACCAAACTCCGGTTTACCACCTCGGTCTGACCATCCGTCTGAGGGTGGTAGGCGCTACTAAAATTCAATTTCGTCCCTAGTTTCTCCCATAAACTCCTCCAGAAATGACTCATGAACTTGGTGTCATGATCTAAAGTAATGGATCGAGGAACACCATGTAAATGCACAATCTCCCTGAAGTAAAGATGGGCGATCCGGACAGCATCCATTGTTTTTCTGCAAGCTACAAAATGGGCCATTTTGGAAAACCTGTCAACCACAACCAAATAGAATCCAAGGCCTATTGGGTACGGGGTAAGCCCAACACAAAGTTCATACTGACATCAAACCAAAGGGCCTCAGGTACAGGTAAAGGTGTGTACAGGCCCGCATTAGTGAGAACTCCCTTGGACCGCTGACACACATAACAACGCTCCACATAATGAGGCATGTCACTGGTCAATTTGGGCCAATAATAGTTAGAAGATATCAAGGCCAGCATCTTATCTCGCCCAAAGTGACCCTCATTATGAAGTTCACTAATAATATGTTGCCTTAGTGAATAATTTGGAATGCACAACTGTAATTCATGAAACAGATAACCATTATGTAAAATAAAGTCATGTCGTTAGTTGACCATCAGCTACCTCCTGAAGTATCCTCCCGAAGGAAGGATTTGCAGCATTCATATCAGAGAAAGCCTCAAATCCTTCAACTCTAGTGCTCATGGTGGTGAGGAGTAACGTATAACAGCTCAGTGCATCAACAACACGATTCAAACTCCCTACTTCGTGCCTCAGAGCAAACGTGAAATCCTGCAAGTACGCCACCCACTTGGCATGTCGTCTACTCAGATTGTGTTGGCCATTGATGTACTTCAGGGCCTCATGATCAGTGATAAGAATGAACTCCCTCATAATCGTTTTGCAAGTCACAATTAGTTATTGAATGACCAGGACTCGAACATGCAGCACAGACTTCAAATGAAGCGTTTGTGGGAAGTGCAGGTTGACTCAAATTCAAAAGTGCATCTATCTTTTGAGTCATGGTCATAACAGTTGTCTCTAACTTTGAGGCAGAAGGGGTTGAACAGATGTATCTCTAACTTCATATATACCGCCCTTACGCCTATCAGACTCCTTTCTCGAATAATCCCATTGTTGAGAATTTTCGGAAAGAGTTTCAAAGAATTCCCATATCTCATTGACACTCGTCTTCATTAATGACCCACCACTAGTAGCATCAATCATACGATGTTTTGAGGGGTTAAACCGTCTTGAAAGTATTGAACTAGCCGCCACTTCTCGAATCCGTGATGGGGACACCTAACAATGAGTTCATTGAACCTTTCCCAACATTCATAGAAATGTTCACCCTCTTTTTGTTGAAAATTAGATAAATCTCGTCGGAGGGCATTCATTTTATGAATGAGGAAGTATTTTGTCAAGAGCTTTCTTGAAAACGCATCCCATGATATGATGGATCCTGTCTCTAATGCATTTAACCAAGATATTGCCTTATCTTCCAGAGAAAAGGGAAATAACCTAAGACGGACCGAATCATCAGAAAAGTTTTGGTATTTCAGGGTAGCGCAGATGTCAAGAGATTCTTTGACATGAAGATAAGGGTCCTCTTTCTCAAAACCATAAAAAGAAGGCAGCAGATGAATAATAGATGGTTTGAGTTCGAAACTGCTTGCATTTGTCTCAGGTAAGACAATTCAAGATGGAACACTACTAGGAAGAGGGGCGAAGTAATCCTTAAAGGCCTTCCCCTCAGCCATCTCAATGGGTAAGGATGATGAACCTAAAAAGGTAACAGGGACTTCAAAGAACTTTTCAAATTCTTGTCGGACAAGTCTACTCTTAGAATCACACACCCAGGTATGCATAAACTACTGGATAACGAAGGTTCAAAGTCAACACTCCTAAACAGGCTTCAATTTTATTTTTATATATTGTTTTAATTTTTTATTTTAAATGCAAGCCTAATCGCTATATGAAGTTGACCTAACTCTACAAAAAAAAAAAAACAACGAAACCCTAAATGACACCTAAATGATGCACAAACAAAATGAATGGCAGACGACCCTAGAGTTTATCTTTACTAATGCAGGGCTGAAATTCAATTAAATTTACCTAACCGTGAGAGAGGCACGGTAATTTCCTACCAATCCGCCACTACAGAGTTGCTCCTACCTTTTTTTCCACTCTCTAGCTCAAAGTGAAATGTCATTTCAAGAACTGTTCCCAGATGGGATATGTTCCTTCACTCGACCACTTTAAGCTATCAAACGTCAAAAGAGGGTTCCTATGAGCGTCACACCATTCCAAGATAATTATCTTCCTACAAACTTTAAATAGTGAAGGCCTAGGTTCCTAACCCTAAAATAGATGGTGATTAACCAATCCGCGGGAGTGGGCACGAAAGTTTCAACTCAATCCTGCCACTATTCAAATTTGCATGCAATACTACCTAGAACAAGCTAAACACAAGTGATCACACAAAAACCGCGTGCAGATGCGGTGGGTAGAAGTTACCTCCGGCGTGAACCTTTTTCGGGTTACTTGCGATGCCGGGTAGAAGTCGATTTCTGAGAGTTTCCTTGCGAATCGCAATATTTCCCTTCGTTCCCACTTGAGCTCCTATGTGTGTGACCGTTTGCAAGATAAATGCAAAATTAATTCACACTGAAGCAAATAAAACAAATAAGAAAGTTACTCGTAACATTGTTCCTAAAAAGAAAATTAAACCTAATTTATAAACTAGCAAAAACAACCCTAGATTTCGATTGTACCGTTACAATCCCCGGCAACAGCGCCAAAAACTTGATGGAGATTTTATTAACCTAAATTATTAAGTTAATAAACCCTATTTGTAATACCGCAAGTGCACAACTGTCTAACTGGTAAACAGTGGCAAATACGGGTCGATCCCACGAGGGTTGACGAGACAGTCGAGTTCTAAGACTTATTAATTTGAACTAATTTAGAGCTGGGGGTTACAACAGATGTAAATTACTAAATTAAGAAAATGAAATTGACAACTAAAATTAAACTGATAAGATGATAGAGAGTGAACCGAGACATCGAATCCACCACAGGTTCTTCGAGATTTGTGTAATCCAAATTACTGTTTTCAAGAATTAACACGACTAATCTAAAGATTAATCTAAGTTTTCAATTGATTTCAGCAAAGGCATAAACCCCTAGCATTGCATGTCTTTCTACAGCACACACAATCACAGGTTTATTTTAACTAATTTTAAACCCCTAGCATTGCATGTCTTCTTACGGCACACACAATCACAGATTCAGATTAATTGATTAAAGCAGGCTTTGAATATAAATAAAGGGAACTTCTAACTACCGATTAGTCTGGATAATTATTCCGGATATAATCGGTGAAAGCAAATTATTGAAATTCAGAAATCAATTGTGTTTAACATTCAAACATATAGAAAACAATAAATTTAGATATGACAAACTCTAGGAAACCCTGTGGTTTCATCTTCGTCTCGGCGCGGGTCTAGAAGATCATGGTGGTGGTGGTCACAACATCAGTGGAATCCATCTCAACATGACCACGCATCCCGAGAAATAGCTGCAAATGTACTGTGGTGGCTCAGACAGATGTCAGTGTGAATAACCTGAGTTGAAACAGTGACTGTGCGATGGTACAAAGCAGAACTATAGGGTGCAAATAACCGATTGATTTGAAAATTAGTTGGTTCTCGCCAGAAATCTTGCGCTTTCACTGCGTCGTCGTCCCCAACGAGTCGCACCTTGCGTTGCTTTGATCCAAGCGTCTCCGTTCTTCTTTGTCTGCGTCGTCCTCCTCCAGAACCTGCAAGCAAGAGAGAGAGATGAAGGAAGGGTGAGAGAAAGAGGGAACGAAAAGAGAAACTAGGGAGGAGCTTGTGTTGCTCCTCTCTGTTGCGTCCCTATTCTGTGACGGGAATGAGAGAGAAAAAAATGGACGAGGGAGATGAGGGAACAGGGAGAGAGGAAAAGAAATAGGTTGCAACGAGAGAGAGGGAATGAAGAGATGGTGATGGGGCTCTATCACTGGCTCTGTCGCGAGGTGGAACAGGGCGGTGACATGGGTTTGTGACTCGACCGTGAGGGAGAGGGAGGTGATCAACCGTCGTGGTGGTCGGTGGTGTTGTGTTGGCTGTGAGCTCTGTCTCATGATGGTGAACACTGATAGGTAGAGAAACGGGGATGGTGGTGACGTGCAAAACAGGGAGGTGCTCCCTGTTTTGTACGCGAGGACGTGAGAGGATGAGGATGTGTTGGACGGTGGTCGGCGTTGTTATGGTGGTTTGTTAGTGGAGCGAGACGAAGGTCTGTATGTCTCTACCAAAGAGGAGAGGAGAGGCGTGGTGGTTGGAAAAAGGAGAGAAAAAACCAGAAGAAAACCCCAGCCAAAAGAGAAATCCCAGATTCTAAATAGGTTTTCTCTATTCTCCTATGTTGGGTTTGGGCTTTAGGTTAACTTTCGGACTTGGGCTTAGGTTAAATTATGTGGACCTAGGTTTGTTTGGGTTAGGTTTAGACATGTGACCCGCTACTTTGTACCACCATTAGAATCAATCAATTTATCGTTCCTCAAATTGTCGCCTTAATGCGATTTCATCGTTCACGCTCAAATTCCTACAAAAACATGAAAATGAAATAATTAGAATAAAATATACTAATTGAAACACTAACATATATAAATTAAGGGATATATTATGTAATAATTACGTGAATATCACCATCTTTCTTCTGCGCCAGCAGAGCAGGCACTGCACATGGGGTCATGATACTCTCACGGATATAGCCCCTCTCCAATAACTCTACCACCTGTCGCTGCAACTCTTCAGATTCATTGGGACTGAGGCGATAAGTCGGTCGGTTAGCTAAATTGGAACCCGGAACAAGGTCGATCTGATGCTGAATATCTCTCATAGGCGACCACCCAGGAGAAAGATCCTCTGGCATTAGGTCAGAAAACTCTGCTAGCAGCTGCTGCACCTTTGTTGGCAAATCTGGATTCACGTCTGCTTCACTATTCCCACAAGGCAGCAGAGCATAGACCACGTCTCCACGCTCAATCTCAACTAAAAACTTGGACATAGAAAGCGGGTTAGTATTATTGGCTACCGGGGTAGGAGTGGTTCCTTCCCGACGAGGTGCCAACACAATCTTCTTCCCTCTGATGCTAAGGGAATATGTATTTTTCTGCCCATCATGAATAACACTGCGATCATACTGCCAAGGTCTGCTTAACAATACATGACAAGCATCCATCGACACAACATCACACCAAGCATTATCAAAATAATTCCTCCCGATCGAAAAAGACACTAGGCATCGCCTATCTACTGTTACCTCACTACCTTTATTCAGCCACGAAAATTTGTACGGCTTGGGATGACGATCTGTCTTCAACTACAATTTTTGGACAGCCTCTTCAGACACTACGTTCTCACAACTGCCACTGTTAATGATCATCTTGCGGACTTTATCTGCAACTGTGCAGGTCGTGTGGAAAATATTGGTTCTTAACCAATCGCCCTTGGGAGTCAGTAAGTTCTTACGAACAACCAGAGTCACATGGCCATCTCCATACAACACATCTCCATCTTCATCATCGTCATACATAGGTTCTCCAAGGTCCTCAGTTTCGTCTACCATGTCTTCCTCAATCAGGAGATTGTTGCCCTTCTGAATAGCAGGCTTCATGCACTTAGTATCTCTATGTCTCTGTTCACCACATCTGAAACATCTAATATTTGAGCTAGAATTACCTTGCGGTGGCTGCTGGGCAGGACGGGATTCTTGAGGTTGAACTGGCCGACTTCTTTGATCACTTCTAATCATTGGCCTCTTGTTCTGTTGTTTTTCCACAGCAAGTGCACGCTAGTATGCTTCAGAAACGGTCCACAACTAGTGAAGGCTGAGGACATCCTGTAGGGGCTGTCGTAATCCCCCCAAATATCGTTCCACCATCTGCTCCTCCGTCTCAGATAAGTCATTCTGGGCTATCAATTGATAGAACTCCTCTATGTAATCCTCAACCAATCTCGTGCCTTACCTCAACGAATGGATTCGCTGAAACCAGGTTTGAGTGTAGCCGAATGGAAGGAAGTGACCCTTCATCTTCTTTTCCATCCTCTCCCAATCATTGATCTTTGCCTTGCCCTGCCTGTCTCGTGACCGCCTCAACTGCTCCCACCACGCAGATGCTCTGCCTTTGAGTTTGATGGCGACCAATTTCACTTTGACACGATCTAGAACTTTCTTATACTCAAAAATACGTTCTACTTCATTCAACCAATCAACGAATCCTTCGACCTGTAAAGTACCAGAAAACTCGGGCAGATCTACTCTGAAACTGAGGTATTCATGACGATCCTCCATACCACGGTGCTCCCAAAATCGAGCATGATTGTGATACGGGTTTTTAAACTGGAATCAGAATCGTGATCTTCCATCTCACGATCACCGAACTCTTGCGTCGTTAAACGCCGGGTTAACTGTGCAACTTGTTTCTATAAATCTTCAATCATCACATCCTGAATGTTACGATCATGATGCGGGGCTTCCTCATTTGGAGCCTGCCCACGACGACCACGACCACCAGCTATGAAAATTGATGAAATCTCACCCCAAGAAGATGTTGAAGCTCTGATACCAACTGATGCCGGACAGAATAGCGATTATTCTGTAGGCTAGTTCAACAGATAATTTACAGGAAAATGAACACAAGAGATTCACCCAAAATACAGAGAAACACCTCTAATGTTCAATTAAAATTGTTCAAGTCAAAAGTATCTCTAAATCAGCCCACAAGTCGGGCTTTATAGCTAAAACTCGCCATTATCAGAATTTTACCAAAAAAAGTAAATCCCAATAATCATGCCAAAATGAAATACGTAATAAAGGAAATAATCTACCAAAAATCTGGCCCAAATCGGGTTTAGAATCACTTCCTAAACGATAAATGAAATATTACCATAACAGAGAAAAAAAAACTACTAAAATTGTGGATTCGAAAAGGAAAACAGTAGATTTTGACCTCAAAAAGATGTGCACCGAGCATATCTCGGTGGCCATGATGTGCGCACCAAAAAGATCTTTCCGAATTGTGGTCGTATGCGCAATTCTGATAACCGTAGCCAAAATATCGAAACGCACCCAAAACTGCCCCAATTAGGAAAAGATCACGATTTCCTGCCATCTTTGCGCTGATTTGCCAACTTAAGGCATCTCAGTGCCAACAACATGCTATCTGACAACTCAGCATCATCTGACTCGAATACTTCTGCATCATGTTCTTCCTCCGTGCTCCTCGTTCTTCTTCTTCGTTTGGCTCCGATACTTGCAAGAGACATAGAGAGGGTAAGGGGAGAACAAAAGAGAAATACGAGAATGAGGAAGATAATAGGGGAGTGAAATAGGGAGGTGCTCTTTGTTTCCTATTTCTGCTACTATTTGCGTCCTTCTTCTTCTTCGCTGAACCTGCAAGAGAGAGAGACACTAGAGGGGAACAGGAGAACGGGTGCGAGAGAGAGAACTCCGGTGATGATGGTTGTGTGTGGGTTGTTAGTTGGCCGCGAAATACAGTAACAGGAGATGGAGGTGTTGTGCGACCTCCTCTCTTGCTGCTCTATTTGGTTGCGTGGATGAAGTAGGGGCGATGACGTTGGCTTGGCATGCTGGAACATTGAGGAGAAAGAGGTGGAAAACAGGGAGCACCTCCCTATTTTGTGCTCTGCTGTTGGTTCGTGACAGTGGCCGAAAGAAAGAGAAGAAATTAAAAAGGGAAGTGGAGGTGGTGATGGCAGGAAGATCGCGTTGTCGGTCCTCCTATCCAACGAGGATCGCCGACAGGGTGGATGTGGCACGGTTGGAAAAGGAGATAAGGGAAAAGAAACGTAAGAAAAAAGATCGGGGAAAAGAAGGGAGAGAGGAAACCTAAATAGGGTTCTCCTCTTTCCTTGTTTGGTTGGGTTTGCTTTTGGGCTTGGGCTTTGGTTAGGTTTATACATGTGACCCGCTATTTTGTACCACCATTAGAATCAACCAATTTATCATTCCTCAAATTGTCGCCTTAATGCGATTTCATCGTTCACACTCAAATTCTTACAAAAACATGAAAACAAAATAATTAGAATAAAATATAATAATCAAAACACTAACATAAATAAATTAAGGGAAATATTATGTAATAATTACATGAAATTAGGAGCCCCCTCTGGACATGGCCGAGCTCCTCAAGAGCATACAGAGACACATCACCCTGGAGGAATCAAGGATAGCTAAGAGGGAAACCTAAGGCGACAGGAATCCCTATGCTTCGAGGGATAAGAAGGAAAAAGGCGCGAGGATGAGGAGCGGAGCAAAAGCAAGCGCATCGACAACAAACCAGACCCTGGTCGGCCCAGGCCGAAGAAATCATCCAACTTCGTTGGATCCAGAGTCGTGACTCCTTTAAATTCCAATCTGTCGGAAGTACTCAACTCCTTGAAAAATTGAGAGGAGTTAAAGTGGCCTTCGAAGACACGCGAAGACCACCAGACGAGACAACGGCAAGTACTGTGCGCACCACAAAGAAGGCGACCACAACACTAATTTCTACAGGAGTCTGAGGTATGAAGTGGAGTACTGGATCCGCAAAGGCAAGTTGAAAGAATTTCTGAAATCTGACAAGCAATCAGATTAGACCAAAGACCGGGGGAGTCGGTAAAGGAAATAGAGAAGCAAACTCCAGGGATAATATACGTTCTTCATGGAGTCGGACCCAATGAAGACCAGTCTACAGGTCCCGCAAGCGGACTCTGTTGGCTATTCAAGAATTCAGAACCCCATTCGCACTTTGAACTTCGTGGACAAGGACTTAGACGGAGTCTGAGCGCCGCACAACGACACCTTGGTAATCTTTGTGTCCATCGCAAAGTGGGAAGTGAATAGAGACCTCGTTGACACAGGAAGCTCGCTCAACGTTCTGTTCTATAATGTTTTTCACGGCATGCACCTCAAGGAGGAAAACCTAGCGCCATCAGAGCACCCGCTGATCGGATTCAGTAGGGAGAAGTGTTTCCCCATCAGAAGGATAAGGCTAGCCGCAGTGGCCGGAGAGCCACATCTAATGAAGGTCCTATTTTTAGACTTCATGGTGGTAGACGCACCGTCATCCTACAATCTCATCCTGGGAAGGCCATGGCTCCATCAAATGGAGGCAGTGGTCTCCACCCTTCATCAGTGTGTTAACTATACTGTTAACTACTCCAAAGGCACTATACATGGAGACCAACCGGCGACACGAGGTTGCCACTACGCCACACTGAATTAGATAGAGTGCTCCCAGATCCAGCAGCATCTTGCAGAGCACTCCGACTCAGTGCCAAGTCATTCATCGGTGGAGACATCAAGTTCAAGCGATACAGCAACATCAAGTTCTTCCACTCGGCGAGATAAAAAAGCCATGTTCAGCAGGGGCGTATCCTCCCTACAATTTGTTAGAAAGGAGATCCACCCTCCACAAGGTTTACTCTTCAGTAGACTTTACGACACCTCAACAGTCTGCCAAAAGACCCTCTAAGGCGATCCGAACTCGTTTCAAGGCTAGGATCACGTCATCTTCGTCAAGAGTTAGTTTGCTTTAATTTGTTTGTTTCCCTTTCCAAAGTCAATATCGAGTTTAGAGTTCTGAAGAGACTTATGTGATTTTCGATTATTTAAGAAATAAAAACAATATTTACAAAAACAAACTCTATTGATTATTGGAAAGATGTAACAACAAGCACTTTGAGGTGGATACAAAGACTACACACTGCGAGCACCCTGAAGCGGATACAAAAGCTATGCACTGCAAGCATCGGGTCAACATGGAGTGAGGACTACCTCGTACTGCCCGACCCCATCCGAAGACGATACGAAGATAAGAGACTAGGAGACCTCGAAACCTTCTCAAGACAAAGATGAAGTGTCGGACTGAGCAGTCAGATTGCTCTGTCACATCACTCCATGAAGACATCCTTGTTGCAGCGTTGAACAACTCCTGATGAGTTGTTGATCTCCTTCACGAGACACCTCACCCCCTTTTCACTTACTCAAACAACTTCAAAGCAGGCAAGATGAGGATGACCACAAGCAGCAATGCAGTTGAGATCTCACGGTACTGCCAAGGGAGGCCACTTTTCACACATGCGATACCAGGAGTGGTTGAGAGATACCACACCCGAAAACATCGCACATCAACCAACACTTCGATCAGCCACTGGTCAGCCGCGGGATTCGAGCACACGAAGATACAAGTGGTATGGTGTAACACCAGGGCATCTTCCTTGGCAACAAATCCGTACCACTTCTCCGCGATATGAGAAGGAATTATGAGACCTTAGCGAATCAACTACGTGTCCGCCCATATCAGGCGACCACGCATAACGGCAACACTCGCCATGCCTGAACGGCATAAACATCAGAACACACGGAGACTCCAGACACGGAGATACAACTTCAACCTTTGGAAAACCCAAAGCGTCTTCTTCAGCCTTTGGAAAACCCAAAGCATCTTCTTCAAACAAGAACATTACAAGAGATAAACTCTACGAAAGATACTGCCTACAACGATCGGGAAACACCATTATATAGACGTAATGGTTCACCGAACAGACACTCAAGCATTAAAATGCCAAGCATTGAACAACGTCTAGAAAACAGGAAGACGACGGTTCCCAAGGAAACTGCGCAGAACACGTCAATCAATTAATGGCGCTGCACGTAACCACATCAATTGGTGGGGAGTAACCGATACTCAACCATCGTGCAACCTGCGCCGTACACGTGTCACCGTGCGATCTACGTCGTACACACAATGCACCATGCATGAAACCCTAGCCATTCCTCTGCGGGCTCTAGGCCCAGCTTGATAATGAAACACCACCCTGTCGCATGCATGACATGAGCACTAGAAGATCCTAGTCAACCCTGGCATAAAGATCGTACGTGCAGATCACTAACTAGTTTAAGGTAATCTCCTTTCGAACCGGGCAAGCTTAGTCAGCCATGACTGATGATGATAGCTTCGGGTTCATCCCGACACCTTGTCCGCCCAGCGTGGACATCGACGGTTTAAGAAGTGGGAGTCTAATCAGAGCTATCATTCCAGGTGACGACGACTTGTCAGGGATCATTGCCTCTTCGCAGACAATGATTGCCGAACCCAATCAGGTAAGCCTAGCTGGTAACGACTAGCGATCAAAGCTTTTGATCAAACCCTGAACTTGTAGCCCCTAATGCTAGGGTGTAGATAGTCTAAAAAGTGGGAGCTCAGTCAATCCTGAACTGATTCCGACGGCTCGCCACCGGGCCACCGCTCTTCAGCGTGGTTGCCAAATCAACAACCCTAGACTTGTAGCCTCAGCGCAAGGGTGTACATAGTCTAAAAAGTGGGATTCTAGTTAGTCCCGAACTTATCTCGACTGTTTGCCACGGGACCGCTGCTCTTCAATGTGGTCGCCGAAACACTTTCAAATTTGTAGCTTGGTGCACTCAGGTGTAGATAATTTGGATGGTGGGAGCCTAGTTAGTCCTGAACTGATTCTGACGACTTGCCACGGGACCACTGCTTTTCAGGGTGATGGCCAAACCCTCTCAAATTCGTAGCCCTCACCGCGCGGGGAGGGCGTCGTCAGTTCGAAAGGTGGGAGACTAGTCAATCCCAAACAGATTTCGACGGCTTGCCACTGGACCACTGCTTTTCAGCCTGGTCGCCAAACCTTCACTCCCCGAATCTATTGTCCATCTTGCTCGGTCATAAATGATTCGAATGGTGGAAACCTAATCAATCCTTAAATGATTCTTACGGCTTGGAACGGGACCACTGCTCTTCAGCCTAGTCACCTTACCCTTACTCCCCGAATCTGTCATCCGCTTTGTTCGGTCTTAAATGATTCGGATGGTGGGAGTCTCCAGCAGCTCGCCACACGACCTTCGCTGTCCCTCTCAACCAGTGGATGCAAATATGAATCTAACCAAGTCAGCACCTTCACGATCAAACGAATTGACATCCTAACATTAGAAAATGCCACTCGTGCCGACATAGAGATAGTATAGTCGGTGCCCGCATAAAATCTAATTAGGATGCCGACCCGAGCTTACGATGCCTGACTCAGCACGACCGCTCTGACACATACACTCGGCCACCATAGCTCGCCCAAGGCAACAACTACAACCAGCCAGTCAGACAAACAAGCAATGACCCAGGTCATTCATAATGCGAAGCGATCAAGCTCTCTACCGCAAACTGATCAGTTAACGTCCTATTGATTCGACTAGCCTATGCCAATGGAGACAAAAGGCGTAAAACGGATAACACTGCTTTCATTAATGGTCAAGACAAAAAGAGTACAAACACACAAAGTTGCTCCTAATAAGAAGATACAGAAACAAAAGAGCTAAGCCTAGTGGAAAAAGGGGCATAAGTTGCATCCATTCGCGTTTCGACCTGGATGTTAGGGACCAAATCATCCTCCTCGTTCGACGACACAGAAGTGACAGAGAAGTCTACATATGACATCTTCTTATAACGTTCGAGGTCCCACTCCGGATGCTCCTTCTTCATCAGCGACAACAGCTCCAGCCGACCATGTACGACCCAGCAAAACTCACATTTGCCTTGTTCCTAGAAAAACTCTTCCTCCCGCACCTTCGCATCAATAAGTTCGGCCCGCTTCTTAAGCCGCTCAATTTCATGGAGCGCATTAGAATACAATGTCTACACATGCGAGAAGACGCGCTCCAAGGTATACACTCTCTCACGAGCCGCCTCGACTTCCATTCCAGCAACGGTCGCATGGCTAATATGAGACATACCCAGCATAAGGTACTTCAAACCCTTATCCATACACCCCTCAAGCAAATCTTCCTCAGGTTTCGGAGCGTGGTCCATTAGCTAGCTATGGCATATTCTAATATGCTTCCTCGAAGCATACTCTATATCTACCTCTCGGTGCCAGACCTACGAGCTCATCTTCACCAAGTCCGGCACAAACAGACTCATCCATGCATCAGGATGAAGCTTCCCCTATCAGAAACTACGCCAGCACCACCCTTCACTGTCACCGTCGTCCTCAGAATCTCCTCCGTTGTATTTCATTTATTAAGAGAAACCGACCCTTTACTGTGAGGTGGCTCAACGGGATCCGGAGGCAGAGGACGAAGCGAAGTATCCAATTGGCCCTCCAAAACTTCTAACCATGGCCCTCGACGAGACGGTGAACCACGCGGACTATAGGAAACATGGTCGGTACTACGGCCACTCTCAAGCAAATCATTAGTATGGTGGTCAGACCTCACTACCTCGGGCGAATCTTCAAAAGGCCTTCTACCTGAACGAACCCACATTAATCAGCGCCAGTAGAAACTAAAATTGCTACCCGTACCAGATGATCATTCAGAGCCTCGACCTTAGCGTCACTAAGGTTCGACCCATTTGTGACTCCCGCCAACCACAGATAGTCTTCCTCCAAGCCGGGAACATTAGACTCTGCCTCGACAAGCCCAACAGACTCACAATCCTTTGTAGTTGGAGCGGATCGCGCTGAAGACGAACCAGTTCTAACACGGGACTTCTTCTTCACTAAGAAGGCAAACATCTCAGACGGCGGCTCCACATCAGACAAAACAAGAGCTTCAGCTTTAGTAGCCTTCCTCTTTTTGGAAGGGGCCCCATCTTCCAACTTAATGCGGGCATCTCGGTACAAAGTGGGGGCCATGTGCCAATTGTCCCACAGCCCACTGCGAATGAAGTTGGAAACTCTTATTACCAATCACCTCCCTTTGCAGCAAGTCACGAAATTTCCCCATGTTGGTTCGCTCCTCCAAGGTAAGAGGAGTAGTGGGAAACCTCCCTGCAGAAGAATATAAGCAACGGTTAGTCAACCCACCGTCAAGCATATCAAAAGAGTCAAACTTACGAAGTGGTTTGAACTGTCGTTCGAGCGGACGACCCTTGCATAGGAAATACTTCGAATCTGCAGGGGGCAGGAAACAAAACTTCTACCAGAACTTGAAGTCATCAGGCAGTCTATCAAAGCACTTCGGCGTCCTCAACTTATAGAAAACATTGCTCTGCAATCGATGAGCGGTAAGCAATTGGATCACTTGCGGTGTCACGCTAACGCCAGCCTCCTTAGCACGAAGCAAAATCAAGAGGATAACTCTGTATCCATTAGGTCCCAAATGAGCCGGAGGAATCTCTAGCAGATTCAAGAACTCCCAGATCACGTCCAAGACCGGGAAGCGCACTCTAGTTTGAAGCATCCCTTGGTGTAAACAGATGAGACCGTCCGAAAATGACATTGGCGTCTGGTCGTCCATCAGAATATACAACGGCAAATCCTTCGAGACTCCAAACTTAGTACGGGTTTCGACAAGAACAGATTCAGACAACCCATCTTCAAAAAACTCTAGGCCCTCATCCAAGATAGCGTCATCAAGAAGATCTTCTCGGGCCATGGGGAAAAAGAACAAACTCTTCTAATCAGAACGATATCTTCAAAACCAAGAAAAGTATAAGAGTCAGACTTTGCACTACAAATGACCTTTATAGACGATGGGTTCTCGCCTCTTTTCCGCCGAACCAGCGCACGTTCAATTAATGCGGCGCGCGGCTCAAGCATGATTCAAATTCAATCATCGTGAGCGACACATCCCTTCCAGATATGACTTAGCGAACCGTTGTGACGGCCCACTAACTCAGGGGGAGTAGCTGATGATACATAAAAACGATCATACCTCTGAGCCGTGCACGCGTCATGATGATCTCGAGAAACTACGGGCTCAAGCAACAACCCAATACGAAACCAGCCTGAAAGATTCTCAGCCCGCCAAACGGGCCCGGACTCTCACAGCAAGCTAGGCCTACACGTTTCACAGTTGTCCTCAATACCTGTAAGCCCTTTTCAGGCAAGTATCTCGAGGATCTGCTTCAGACGGCCATTCACAGTTGCTCTTTGCTTCCAACTAGGAATCAAATACCATAGTATCTTTCACACAGGGGAAATCCCTAGTACGGAATACTCTTGGATTGGGAACTATCTTCCGCGTATCTAGGAGCACGGAGCTAACATTGAACTTCCCTCCTACAACACAACTTCTAATTAGAGAGGGATCTCCACGAAGATCTCCTCCCTAATCTACGCCTACGATGGCCTGGTTAAACCAGAACTCCTTGCACTAAAAATAGGACATGAGGTTGGTAAGCTAAGGTACGCTACAATCCATGTTACAACATTACACCTTCCTCAGATCCTTGTCTGACTTTAGCATCGGAGTGCCATCGGCCACCCCACGGTGGTATGTGGCTCACGTGTGCTACTTGTGTAGGTCAAACATGTCAGCGGGAATAGGACGGAGCAGGGAGTGAAAAACGACCGCATCAAGATGTATTTTGCAGAATTAATGGTCTACTTACAAGATATGCAAATGATGGGTTAATGTGCTAAGAACCTCAATAACTGGGAGGTTAGATCAATAATGTCAGAGATGCTATGTATAGGTAACGAAAGTCCTGAAGGGTGAAGAGTTTCTTGAGACAATTATTAAAGGTATGACTTCTCTCAAAGATGAAGCATAGTTTACAATGATACTGCAGAATGTGAAAAATTTCTGACTCAGTAAATCCCACATTATAATTCCTTCATGGAAATAGATAATTCACAGTTATCTTTCCGTTGGTAGGTAGTGGTGCTTTTGATCAGTTCCATTTCTTTAAGAAGGTTTCCTTAGTCTCCTGTTTTGCTTCTTTCTTCTCTTTCCATGGCATCATTTTATTTTCAATAACTCTGATTTCTCCGTCAAATCTTTCATCATTCTCATAGTTAACCGCCTACTATCCATAAATACCATGATTACCCTATCAAAGTAAAGTTGGAGAAGACCTTGCAGACCACTAGAAATGTATCAATGCCAGTCATGAACGTGTTAGAGAAGCAGAGAGGTATAATCAGTCACTTCCTCTGTCCCATTTTGGAAAATTTCAAAGAAATATTTGATCACGGAAAAAGATGTCGCACGATGATTCAGTTAATAATTTGGTGTGCAACTAACCGTGTAACTTGTAGACTACTCCTGATTTCAGTTATTTTCTGGTCTACATGGTTTGTTTACTAGAGGTGATAGAACTTTTCAGATTCAGATTTCCTATCATATTTGCTAAGAGATTTAAGTGGGCTGCAGCACCTGAAGAAGAATGGAGTAGATTGCTGATCAATGTTCTGACTATTGAAAAGGGAGAAATTTCCCCAGAAGAGTTTTATGGCGTCATTAAGAAATGAATAGAGCACATATTGATCAGAACAGTAAGATTCACACTAAATAAGTAGCTATTACACTCTTTCATGTTACTGCCAATATATTTTATTTTTCCTGATATTGGTTTTACTTGCAAGAGGGAGGGTCATACCAGCAGAGAGTTCTAGCCGAGTATGTGAAAAGCATCCAGTCGAGAACAGAAGAGCTTGTGAAAGTGTTCCAAGGCAAACAGTAATGACTAAAGTTGAGGACTGAATTAAAGTTGGTTTTGTGAGGTAAATTCCCTTATCATACGATATCTTTTGAGTGGTTGAATCATGATGAAAACTCTCCAAAGACTGATATGTAAAGAATTCCTTGTTGAAGAACCAGAGTCGCAGAAGGCTGGGAAGTTTAGTCTCTCAATGAAGGTTATGATTATCTTTACAACTTAACAAATCCTAAATGAAACCTAGATAAGCCTTTCAATCGACATCCATCTGCAGAAGCCACATAATTTAATTCATTTTATGTTGTAATTTTGCTTTTGTTTTATTGGATTTGACTCATATTTATATGAGAGTTGAGTTATTTACAAGAAACATAGAGACTCTTGCGTTGATTGAAATTTCATCGTTAATGCTACTTCCCTCAACCTCTCCACTCTGCTATTTCAAAGTGAAATCGAATTTTATGCAACCAAACATATCCTTTATTGCCTATATATGTAGTTATCGACATGAATTGAATCATATATTGGCAAGTCGGGTTGATAGGGAATACAACCCTAATTGGGATGTAAATTCCATCAAAGATGAAATACTGGAGAGACACAGATAGCGAACAAGTACAGAAAGGGAAATGTGAAAGGACTTTCAAAAGAGAGTCAAAGGTTGTGCTTCACATGGGGTGGGTGAAGCGCCTAGGCCAGATGCAAAAGGAAACTAAATGACACCCCCACTTATGCTGAAAGAATAAAAAAGCAATGTATCATCCATCGAACACCAAGCACAAACCCCTTTCTCCATCTGCTGTTCCATACACATCCACACAACAAACCTATCACAGCCAACCCTAAACCCAATCAAAACCCTTTTTCCCTTCACAGATCGCACATCACCTTTCCCTCTCTCCCAATCGATCAACCACCACACAGTCAATAACTCATCCATGCATCCCTCATCGCAACCACAAGACCGTCTCCATTATCTCCATCGCACACCAAGCAGCACATCGAAGAAGAAGAGAATTTTGAAGCAGAGATTGTGAGGAAGGAGAAGAAAAGTTTATTTCTCTTGTCTTCGCGTTATTCGCACCCATGGAGTTAATCTCTACTATCATGCACAGGCAACAACGTTTCTTCTAATCTCTTACTTATTTTAGTTTGATATTTGATTATGGATTACTGTTTGAACATAATTAATATGTCTAGCTAAACTCCTCTTAGTTAGGGGTGGATTCGAAGCCCTGAACATGTGTTTTATAAATTAATTGAATTTAATCTTCCTTGCTATTAGTGATTGTGTTTTGCTTAACTGCTTTATAGAGAACTTTTCTTTGTATGTTTGTTAAGGTGGCCAACTTAGTAAGCATGCTAGGATCTGGGCCTAGAGTATAGGAGAGTTTCACCTAATTGTTATAATCATGTACTCACAAGTAGTAAATACCAAGGAACGTTGGTAAGGTTAAGTAAAAACTTGGGTAAGAACAAGATGATGATCATACTTGTAATTGTCTAGTCAGTGTTCATATTTTCCACAAAACTTAATGATCTTGGATTGTTTATCTAACTTTCGATTCCTGATTAGATAGCATGATAGGAATAGTTTGAAAGCGATGTTAAGTTTAATTCAATGAACTTGGGAAAATAATAAGATTAATGCAGTGCTGATCACGGCTAATTTCTCATCTTTGCCATCTCTTTAGTTTTATTATCTTTATAGTAATTTTTGTAGTTATTTTCATAGTTTAAATTAGAAAATCCAATCCCCAATTATTTACTTAATTAGGTGTTAGTTGTCTTTTAGCGATTCATAGTCTTAATTGGCCAACCCTCTAATCCCCAGTCCAGAACGATCCCTACTTATTATATACTACAATCACAAAGCAGGGTATTAATTTGTGTGCTACTAAAATAGCACATCAACAGTACGTTTACCACCATGAAGTCCAGAAATAGGACCTTCCTTAGCTGTGGCTCTCCGACCGCTGTGGCTAGTCTTATCCTTCCGACGAGGAAGCACTTCTCCCCACTGAATCCAATAAGCGGGTGCTCTGATGGCACTAGGCTTTCCTCCTTGAGGTCCATGCCGCGAAAAGCAATGTAGAACAGAATGTTGAGCGAGCTTTCTGTGTTGACGAGGGCTTTCTTCACTTCCCACTTTCCGATGAACACAAAGATGACCAAGGCGTCGCTATGTGGCGCTCAGACTCCAACTAAGTCCCTGTCCGTGAAGGTCAAAGTGGAAATAGGGTTCTGAGTTCTTGAATAGCAAACGCGTTTATCCTCTTCCGCAGGTTGTAATCGCAAATCCAACAGAGTTTGCTTGCGGGACCTGTACGACTGGTCTTCATTGGGTCCGACTCCATGAAGAACGTATATTATCCCTGGAGTCTGCTTCTTTATTTCCTTTACCGACTCCCCCGGTCTTTGGTCTAATCTGACTGTTTGTCAGATTTCAGGAATTCTTTCAGCTTGCCTTTGCGGATCAAGTACTTCACTTCATACCTCAGACTCTTGCAGACATTAGTGTTGTGTTCGCCTTCTTTGTGGTACGCATAGTAGTTGTCGTTGTCTCATCTGGCAAGGTCTCCGCGTGTCTTCGGAGGCCACTTTAACTCCTCCCAATTTTCATGGAGTTGAGTACTTTCGACAGATTGGCATTTAGGGGAGTCACGGCCCTAGATCCAACGAGTTGGATGATTTCTCCGGCCTTGGCCGACCAGAGTCTGGCCTACTGTTGCTGCGCTTCCTTTTGCTCTACTCCTCATCCTTGCGCCTCTTTCCTTCTCATCCATCGAAGCAGAGGGCTTCCTATTGCCTTCAGTTTCCCTCTTGGCTATCCTTGATTCCTCCAGGGTGATGTATCTCTATACGCTCTTGAGGAGCTCCGCCATGTCCAGAGGGAGCTCCAAGGGAGGTACTCGAAGAACTTTTCTTTTTTTAGGCCCGCAGTGAAGGCCGTCACGGCTGTATCGTCGTTGCACCCATCGATGAGGGCCAGCTCGTTGTTGAAGTGTGTGAATACTCTCAGAGCGTCTCACCAGACCTCTGCCTTAGAGAGAGTATGTAGTGCGAGTCTTTCCTGAAACGCTGGTTTCCGACGAAGCGGGTCAGAAATTCCTTCGCTAGTGTTTTGAAAGAATCAATTGACATCGGTGGAAGGCTGTGGAACCACATCAACGCGGGGCCTTTGAAACTGGTAGGAAATGTTCTGCACATGACAGATTCAAATCCCTCCTTGAGGGCCATCACGTGCTGGTAGTGGTGTAAATGATCGAAGGGATTGGTGGTCCCGACGTAGGAATCTAGCTTTGGAATGAATTTCCTCGGAAGAGCCTCGTTTATTATCTAGTCTATAAATGGTGGGACGAAAAGGCGTACAGGACGTCGGGATCATGCGCTCCTCTGTGAAGGGGATTCCCGGGGCTGAGCCTCTCTGTTCAGGTGGCAAGCTCGGTGTTAGCCGCATAACCTCCCTTAGTCCAATGAGAACTAATGGGGGCTCGGCTTTCTTGCACCTGCTCTTGACCATCCTCCGGTGGCGGAGGGTCGTACTGCTCTTGGTCTCCATTAGCAGCAGATGGATTATGTCGTGTCAGCGTCTCCACCGCCTTGATGACCTATTGTATATGGGATGTTAGCACATCGATTCTGGGGTCCACCGTTACTACCGAATTGGTGGAAGAGTGAGTTGGCTGCTCATGCGCGTCAGGAACTGCTGAAAGAGGCGGTATAGGGACAGCTTGAGCTTTGGATGTGTCTCCTTGTTCTCCATTGTTGCATGATCTGGTGGTCACCATCTCTCTCAATTTTGGTAGGAGATGACGCTTAGTCTAAAATTAAGAACTATGTCGTCCCCACGGACGACGCCAAACTGATGCAGTCATTTTTCGCTACCTGCTCCATCCTAGTCCCGCGACCTGTTTGACCAACACAAGTAGCACACGTGAGTCACAGACCACCGTGGGGTAGCCGATGACACTCTGATGCTAAATTCAAACAAAGATATGAGGAAGGTGTAATGTTGTAACAAATTATTTGTAGCGTACTTTAGCTTACCAACCTCATGTCCTATTTATAGTGCAAGGAGTTCTGGTTTAACCAGGCCATCGTAGGCGTAGATTAGGGAGTAGATCTTCGTGGAGATCTTCTCTAATTAGGAGTCGTATTGTAGGAGGGAAGTTCCTTGTTAGCTTCGTGCTCCTAGATACGCGAAAGATAGTTCCCAATCCAAGAGTATTCCGTACTAGTCCCTCTGTGTGGAAGATACTATGGTATTTGCTTCCTAGTTGAAAATAAATAGCAGCTGTGGTTGCCCGTCTGAAGCAGATCCTCGAGATACTTGCCTGAAAAGGGCTTACGGGTATTGGTGATAGCTGTGAGACGTGTGTGCCTAGCATGCTGTGAGAGTTCGGGCCCGTCTGGTGGGCCGAGAATCGCTCGGACTGGATCCGTATTGGGCTGTTGCTTGAGCCCGTAGTTCCTCGAGATCATCATGACACGTGTACGACTCATGGGTATGACCGTTTTTATGTATCATCACATCTTATGAGAATATATTAATAATAGTTAGTTATTAGTCATTTGGCTACTGAGTATATTGGAGGAGCATTTAGTTATGTAAGATGATTACTCTACTTCCATGCATAAAACAATCACATTTTGCTCAAGGGACAACCATTTAAGAATTAGCATATTCACATAAGATGTCTCATGTTTTCTGTGGAGGATAATCTACTGGTCAACCACATATTGCATGATTAAGAGGGTGTTTGTTTTTGCTTCTAAATGGAGTCATAAGTCTTAATAAAAAGTTGACCACCTTGTTTAGAGTGTTTGTTTTTAGTTCTGATAAGAAGTTCTACTTCTAATTGGAGTAAGCAACAGGGAGGTGTTGATCACTTAGCACTTAGTGCTGAGTAAAAAATTATTCCGTTAATAATCTTAAAATAATTTTGTAATTACAATTACTGCCCCCATCTTCTTAAAAATAAATAGGGCAAAATTTTAACAGCACACTTTCATTCTCTTCGCCAAGCATTGTGGTAAAATTCTCTAGGATTTGAATAATTATTGGGTATGATTTTAAGCACCATATTTATGTCATAAAATTTTCAGTTCAGTTGGGCAAAATTGTCAAACATGTCCCATTCAACACCTAAAAAGAAACACCTTTTAATTTTATAGCTTCTAATCAGCAGCCCATTCAGAAGAAAAACAAACAATTCATTCAGAAGCTCATTCATAACTTCTAACTCCAGTTAGAAGTTAGCTTCTAAGTACTTAAAAAAATAACGCCCTCTAAATAACCAACTCAATTATGACGAAAACAACTTCTACTGATAAATACCATTATATGAAATTCAAGTACATTTTTTGCATAGCTACGCTTAGAGAGATAACTATAAGCATAGACTTGCAAAACCTTTCGCAACATAGCTTCAAGCCTAGGCTTATCCCCATCTTCTTTCGCTTGCAGAGGGCTGAAATCAAAATCAGCAACTCAAACAAATATGCAGTTACCAATAAAGGTTGCATTTTATGTTATTTCAATTGTAAAAAAGAACAAAAATGAGAAAATGAACAACAAGTCAACCAATCTTTTCACAAGAGCAGATGTTCTAGGGTCAAAACAACAACACAATCAAATATAGTCAGTTATCCACAATGTGAAAGGGCATAACTCTACAATGTGCAACAACTGAATGGCATCACATACTAGAGATGAAGAGATGTTCAATAATTGTGTTCCACTCTTACATCAGGATGGACGAAGGATCACTTAGATGCCCATCAATCTCATTCAAAATTTCTGAAATTTTAGAGCAAGAGTTTGCGTATACTTGACGGACAACATCCTACCAATGGTTTAACAAAAGTTTTGAGGCTACGATTTGAGGCTCACCTCAATGCGAGGCTTACAGTTAACAAATCAAGTCTTACGCTTCATAGGTGTTTCAACAATTGATTAAACCAACACCAATTTATCCAAATGATTGTTATTAAATCATACATTACACCAACTTATCCAAGTGATTGTTATTAAATCATACACTGATTGAACATTTGTTATTAAATTATACACTGATTGAATGAGGCTTACATCTCAGCTCAATGAGGCTCACGCTTTATGCCTTGTGAAAGGGCTATGGTTCAGTTCACGATTATGAGGTACCACATCTGGCATTATCTGGATTCTCCAAAAAATCGAGTGAAATTCCACTTAGTTTTAGACATTATTCACAATTTCGTTTAACCTTTTGACCAACTTTAAGGACTACAATAAAAGGGAAAAATAAAACTTCTCAGTCACGTACGTTCATAATGCATGTGCATCCATCATCATACCCAGTTGCAAAGCCAAACAAAGAGCGAGGGCGAGCAGTTTGAACATTTTGTTTTCTTCCTCCCTTTTTTTTTCAAAACTTGTTTAAACATTTTTTAAAACTTGGATTGCTCTTCCTACAAAATGTGAACTTTGCGTTGTGACTTCCACTTGGGTTGTGTTTGTTTTGTAACGGTAAACTTTTCTACGAAATTTCATAAACTATCTCTAAACTGTACGTGCATATCCTAATTTAAAAGCCAATAAAATGACTAAAGACCATTTTCGAGGACTTCCATTTGGATTTGGTAGGAAAAAAGTTCTAAGAAAAAAATCCCTTTACAACCAAGCCTAACCTCATGTCACCCTTGAAGAAAACCCTTATTGTCACTGCCTTTAGGTAAACTGTAGATAGGATAGAGTAATAGGTTTATCTAATAGGGGTATATCTTTATATATTTCAATTTTAGAGATTGAATGTAAACACTATAGTAACAGAGTAGATGAACAAATTGATATTTCATCGTGTTTCACCCTCTGTGCACATTCTTGTTACTGTGGTGGTTGTCCCCTTTCTTTCTTTTGCCTTAATATGCTAAAACAATGAGCACACAAACAGATGCAATAACATTTCGTGTTTTCCCCAACCTTTGATGAAGGTAAAAATCGCCACTTAAAATAACTGCAAGAGTTAATGTCTGTACTCATAAGTACTTACAAACATCTGAGGGTGAATAAACAAATAACTTACTTGTCGTAATCGTGCATTGACTTCTGCAAGAAAACCCTCGACTAATTGTCCTTCTCGTTCCCTTTGATTAGTTCCTGATAAAAGCCAAGGATTAGGCATTGCATGAAGTTGATTAGGGTCAGTTTCAACTACAATAGTTTTTATAGAACTTTAATTAAAAAAAAAACGGAATTTACCCATAGAACTTCCCTTAAATCACAAAAGATTACAGTCTTAAAGCAGGTATTACAATGTTTAGAGCAGGTATTGCTTTTCTTTCTCATCAATTTTGAACATGAAATTTCGTACATATTTTTGTTCCCTATAATTTTGAGAAAACACATCTAACACGTGTCACATAGTTATATTAGTAGAAAACATGATATTTGATATTATTTGTATGTTAGATGTATTTCGTGAGACTTTTCAACTCAACTTTTCTTGCACTATAAGCCAAGTTAACATGATTTGAAGTTGATTAGTGAGATATTGAACTAGAAAACCTTAGAATAATAGTGGAGACTTTAACCCTTGTGATTTTTGAGCCATTCTTTATTTCTTGAGGGTTATTAATTACACTCTGATTTTTATTGAGTCTGCATTATTTCGTTGATGATCTCATTATTTTTGATTTTCTTATTGATTGTGTTAAGAATGACATAAAAATTGAATTTTTACACTAGAACTTCTTGCTCTATTTAGTTGAGATGTCCTAGTACTAACTAGAACTTATGAAGTGATATAGGCTTTTTTTTTCTTTAAACCATTTTTTTAGCCTTTTAACCTACCCAATACTAAATATCCATTTGCAGCCCTTTGAGCCTTTAAATAGCCTTCTTTTTGTTAACCTCATTCCCATTACCTACTCCAATCAAGGAGTAATACCTATATTATTTTATCCTTACCCAATTTTCTGATAATGTATACGGTGAGATATATTTATGGAATGGGCAAATAGAAAGAGTTGAAAATAGATATTTCATCCGCCCTGAAAGTAAAAGTGTTTGATTGTATAAATGGGGAAACGCACATTAGAATAAAAAATAAAAATAAAAATAAAAGAGAAATAAACGGTTGAAGAAGAAAATAATGAAGAAAATTTAATGGTGTACA
Organism: Berberis vulgaris; assembly: GCA_963556465.1. Lineage (NCBI taxonomy): Eukaryota > Viridiplantae > Streptophyta > Magnoliopsida > Ranunculales > Berberidaceae > Berberis > Berberis vulgaris. The sequence goes on along the minus strand of OY747124.1, from coordinate 4,379,919 downwards.
ACATTGATTTGTTCTTCAATGCCCTATGTATTTATTCAAGAGTGTAGCAATTCTTAGGAAATTCTTGTATCATTTTTGTCCATTATTGTTTGTCATAATCCACGCCCCAATACAACCTAGTAAAGACCTAATTAATCTTAAGTGAAAGTTGGTTCAGTAGATGTGGAGATTGAATAGGCAAGAACTATGGTGTTTGATTCAACATTCTCAAAAGTAATCAATATTCCTGTCCATGAGATCATATTCATTTCACTCTTTGAAAAATTCCATTTTTCATGATAATTATATGTGAGACGTTTGCATTTTCCATAATTTATATCATTTTCCTCACATATAAACTGAGTGCCCAATATCTGAGTGTTTTATTTCTGAGTGACATGAGAGATTTGTAGTCGAAGCGTACTTTCTAAAGGTTATCTCGTCACATCTTTACTATGAGATGAAGAGTTGTGTTGATAAGGTTTCTCACACACACACTTTGAGTTGAGAATGATTATGAAATTTATTTAACTTTTAGATACTATTAAAATTATTGTACTCTATTGGTATACTATTGTGACATTTTGAGTTTGTTGTTTTTTCTTGAATTTTAAGCAATCAGAAAATTACTCTAAGGAAAATAAAGGAGAATGCCCATGTTTTTGCATTATGTTTTTAGAAAATAGATTTTGTTTTATTGAGTCAGTAATGTTTGAGGGTAAAATTTCTGAAAACCCTCACGAGACTATAACTCGTCCACTAGAGGTAATCTAGGGGTTTAAAGCCTTGTTGCACGTTAAGGTAAGTGCAACCGTGATTCCTACGAAAGTGAGTTAGGATTTTATTCTTAATTTTGTTTTGCTCGAGGACTGGCAAAATATAGGCTTGGGGTTATTTGATGTTCACATAATTATTACATAATATGCCTCCTAATTTATATTTGTTAGTGTTTCAAATAGTGTATTTTAGTTTAATTATTTTATTTTTGTAGGATTTGGAGTTTAAATGACAAAAGTGCGTTAGCGTGGCGAATAATGGTGATTCATAGACATATTGATGAAGTGGAGCGGGAGACACTCAAGCCAAAGATTAAGAGAACCAAAGAAATAAAATAAAGGAATTTAGCTTTGAATTTTGGTGGAACAAAGAAGTGATACGGATGATTATAGCCAAACCCACATTTCCTTTTATTACAGAATCTAAACAAAATGGGTGGACCCTTTTGTTTTTGGGCTTCTAATTGTATTTGGGGGAGATCCACCAATAGGTAGGGGTGGGCAAACGGGTCGAGGGTCCGCGGGTTCAAATCGAACTGGACCGTTTTGCTTTAAACGGTCTGAATTTTAATTATGTGTTTTTAGATACGGTTTGGATCGGTCCGGGTCCGTTATAAAACGGTCCAATCCCGGTTCCTATTTTTAAAAAAGAAACGGTCCGGGTTGGACCCGTTTCAAATCACATTAGTAAAACCCTAAATATGGAACTATGGAAGAAGTAAAGTAAACTCTTTAGCACCCGCAGCCGCAGAGGAGAAGAGAAGTGAGCACCCACAGTCAAACCGAGCAAGCACCCGCAGGCCGCCTCCTCCGCACCTGCATCCTTCTCTCGCATTCTCCGCACCTGCGGATAATCTATTCGCTCCCGTTTTCGATCTCTCACTCTGTTCTTCAAACTTTTGTGCAAAATCGTTCGATTTCTGCGATCTCGTGGTTTCGGTCTTCTGATGGGCTGATTAGCGGCGAATGGTTGTTCTACGAGCTCGATCGAAGAGATCGGGACGAAGGTTTCTCTAGGGTTTTGTGTTGCAATCGATCGATATGTCTTTGGTGTTTGAAGACTTCCTTCACAAGCAAGCGATGATGATGGTCAGGTGAATTCAGAAGATGAAATTACTTCCTTCACAAGATGAGTGCAAGCTTAGGGTTGTTTATTTGTCTCAGTCAAGTCAAGTGAATTCAAAAGATGAAAATTATGCTTCAAAGAGCTCCAAATGAAGTGTGGATCCTAATGTTGTAATTACTCCCCCACTTACCTTTCTTGTACTTTATGTTTTATTTAATATATCTCCTATTGATTTTGATAAACCAATGGGTGATAAAAATGGTACAAGTGCTTCAAAAATACAAAAAAAAATAACACTCTTTTTCGATTATGTTAGTTTTACTTTCCAGTTGTTTGACTAATTCTTGGTACTTTTACTTTTATGTTGACCTTTGTTGTTAGCTTTTTCATGTATTATGCTCTTGATCCTTACCTATTTCTAAAACATGCTTTTGACATAGATGCAAGCTCAGCATCTGAAAGAGGAAAGAGATGCAGCAGTTCAACAAGTTCGGCAGTTGCAACAGGAACTGGTATAATTGTGTCATATAAGTGACTTGATTTTGTTACAATTTTCGTGTGGCAGTTCTTTTGTTTCCTTATTTTGTTTTTGGGTAAAGATAAAATGGGAAAAATAATAATTTGCAATACAATGCAAAATAGGCTTCATAGGAAAATTCCCACAGGCCCTTCGTCACAGTTCTCCACACCATGTAATTATACAGGAACCTTATATTACTCTGGTAACCCTGCAGTTCAACCTAGCTCCTTAAATAATTCTCTAATCAACACTTGATTTGGAAAGATTTAGAAAGGAAATTTAAGAAAGAAATCAAATCAGTGTAAAACATAATCAACTTAGATTTGGAACCGTTTGGAACCGTAGGAACCAGACCGTTCCAAACGGTTCGAGTTAGGTTCGGTTCCAATGTTCAAAATGAGGGGATCCGGATCGGACCGGACCGGATCCTTAATTTTAAACGGTTCGAATTAGGTTCCTTCAAATTTGGAACCGATCTGGACCGTGCCCACCCCTACCAACAGGGAGAAGGATTTTAAGGAGAAACCAAGGAATTGTTTTTGTTTTTGAATTGGGTTCCCAATTGGGCCCAATAAGGGCTTCCTTTTACAATAGATACAACAAGAAATAATAGAGGGGGGAGAGATTGGGTTTTCTTTAGAACACAAGGACGGCAATACAGCAAGCTGCCAATACGCAGCAGCAGCCAAGAATGCATGACAGCAGGGAGATAACGCAGCAGCAGCGACGATGCAGCAGCAACGACGCTATCCAGAGCAGCAGCAGCGATGACGTCCAGCAGCAGTAGAAACGCAGGAGCAGGGAGTACCTCGCTAATCCACCACGCGTTGCCATGCCGATGAAGCTCCACACCGTTGTTGCTGTCATCACCTTCACCATGTGTCACTAAACTCCACGCAAGGCGAAGAGGTGAACTCCTAGATGTAACGCACTTAATTAGTATTTGATTTGTTTTATGCTTTCACGATGAATAAAGGTGTTTATGATTTTCACTTTTATTTAATATAGGAATTTATTTTATTTTAGTGACAAAGATTTCATCAATTTCTTCGTAGATTATTATTCCGGTGGTTGTCTTTTTCTTCTCCATATACGTTTAGTCACGTTTTTCTTATGTGTGGAATTTTTAAGGATCAATTAATTTCGGTAGTTAATTATATGTGATTGTCATTTATTACGTTATTGTCTCCGGATATATCGTAAGTTTAGGATATCATATATGACCAACCTTTGTGCTTTCTAGAAAAAATGAAATCTAAAATCCATTTACATTAGAATATATTAGTGCATTAAAGACTATTTTTTCGATTATGTTGTTTGGGATGTGAAACACGTAATCAAGTCATCATAGCAAATCAATACTAGTTGGCGCGTGAAATCTAGGAGGTATTCTTGGAACCTTGTGATTTTTCTAAACTTAATTTTTATTAAACTAAATTCAATTTCTTACTTTAAAATTGCTAGAATTTCTTAAATTTAGTTTCACGTAGTTCTTCTTCCTTGACCTTGTTTTGTAGATAGCTTTTCCTCGTGGGATTGACACCCCAATCTTTACTACAATTGACCGAGTGTACTGTTTGTGCCAGACTTGGTGAAGATGAGCTCGTAGGTCCGGCACCGAGAGGTAGATATAGAGTATGCTTCGAGGAAGCATATTAGCATACGTCACAGTTGGCCGATGGACCACGCTCCGAAACTCGATGAGGATTCGCTTGAGAGGTGTATGGATAAGGGTTTGAAGTACCTAATGTTGGGTATGTCTCATATGAGCCACGCGACCTTTGCTAGAACGAAAGTCGAGGCGGCTCGTGAGAGTGTATACTTTGGAGCGCGTCTTCCTGCATGTGCAGACGTTGTATTCTGATGCGTTCCATTAAATTGAGCGGCTTAAGAAGCGGGTCAAAGAAATGCAGTTGGATCGATCAACTGTGGCCGCTGAGGTTCAGAAAGCTTCTCTGAAGGGCCTTGAGCATAAATTGGCGGAGGTTGAGACGAAGAGGGACGGACTCGGGCAGGAGCTGTGACGTATATGTCAAGAAGTCGAGGTTGCGGATAAAGCGCGTTATGAGTTATAGTCCTTTGCTGAAGAGAGTGCTTCAAAGGAAGCTGGCTGGGCAGCTGGGAAGCAACGATTGAAATCCGATGTGGATTTCAATGCTCGAGAAGCAAGGAAGCCCGAAGAATAGTTGGAGCTGGGGTGGCATGAACTCAGTGTTGTGAAGAGCCATCTGGCCACAGAGCAGTCTCAAGTTGATGCGCTGACTGGTAAGTTGGAGCTGCTGGAACGCGAACTTATTGACGCGAAGGTGCGGGAGGAAGAGCTTCTCCAGGAACAAGGCAAATGTGAGTTTCGTTGGGTCGTATATGGCCGGCTAAACCTGTTGTCGCTTATGAAGGAGCATCCGGAGTGAGACCTTGAACGTTATAAGAAGATGTCTTATGTAGACTTGTCTGTCACTTTTGTGTCGTCGGATGAGGAGGATGATTCGGTCCCTAACGTCCAGGTCTAAGCGCGTATGGATGCAACTTCCGCCCCTTTTTCCACTAGGCTTAGCTTTTTTGTTTTTGAATCTTATCCTGATTAGGAGCAACTTTTATGCTTGTACTCTTTTTGTCTTGACCATTAATGAAAGCAGTGTTATCCATTTTACGCCTTTTGTCTCCATTGGCATAGGCTAGTCGAATCAATAGGACGTTAACTAGTCTGTCTGCGATAGAGAGCTTGATCGCTTCGCATTGTGAATGACCTGGGTCATTGCTTGTTTGTATGACTGGCCAGCTGTAGCTGTTACCTTGGGCGAGTCCTCACTCCATGTTGATCTGATGCCTGCGATGCATAGCTTTTGTATCCGCCTCAGGGCGCTCGCAGTGTGTAGTTTTTGTATCCGCCTCAAAGTTCTTGTTGTTACATCTTTCCAATAATCAATAGAGTTTGTTTTTGTAATTCTTGTTTTTATTTCTTAAATGATCGAAAATCACATAAGTCTCTTCAGAACTCTAAACTCGATATTGACTTTGGAAAGGGAAACAAACAAATTAAAGCAAACTAACTCTTGACGGGGATGAAGTGATCCAGGCCTTGAAACGAGTCTGGATCGCCTTAGAGGGTCGTTCGGCGGACTGTTGAGGTGATGTAAAGTCTACTGAAGAGTAAACATTGTGGAGGGGCGGATCTCTTTTCTAACAGAGTCTGGGGAGGATGCGCCCCTGCTGAACATGGCATTTTTATCTCTTCGAGTGGAAGAACTTGATGGTGTTGTACCGCTTGAACCTGATGTCTCCACCGGTGATTGGCTTGGCACAAAGTCGGACTGCTCTGCAAGATGTTGCTGGATCTGGGAGCATTCTATCAATTTCAGTGCGGCATAGTGGCAACCTCGTGTCGTCGGTTGGTCTCTACGTATAGTGCCTTCGGAGTGGTTAGCAGTATACTTAACACACTTATGAAGGGTGGAGACCACTGCCTCCATTTGATGGAGTCGTAGCCTTCCCAGGATGACGATGCGTCTACCACCATGAAGTCCAGAAATAGGACCTTCCTTAGCTGCGTGGCTAGCCTTATCCTTCCGATGGGGTAGCACTTCTCCCCACTGAATCTGATCAGTGGGTACTCTGATGGCGTTAGGATTTCCTCCTTGAGGACCATGCCACGGAAAGCATTGTAGAACTAAACGTGGAGCAAGCTTCCTGTGACAACGATGGCTCTATTCACTTCCCACCTTGCAATGGACACAGAGATGACCAAGGCGTCACTCTGCGGCGCTCGGACTCCGTCTAAGTCCATGTCCGTGAAGGTCAAAGTGGGAATGGGGTCCTGAATTCTTGAATAGCAAACACGTATGTCCTCGTCCGCAAGTTGTGTTCGCATATCCAATAGAGTCCGCTTGCGGGACCTGTACGACTGATCTTCATAGGGTCCGACTCCATGAAGAACATATATTATCCCTGGAGTCTGCTTCTCTATTTCCTTTACTGACTCCCCCCCCCCCCTGTCTTTGGTCTAATTTGACTGCTTGTCAGATTTCAGAAATTATTTCAGCTTGCCTTTGCGGATCCAGTACTCCACTTCATACCTCCGACTCTTGCAGACATTAGTGTTGTGGCCGCCTTCTTTGTGGTACACACAGTACTTGCCATTGTCTCATCTGGCAAGGTCTCCGCATGTCTTCGGGGGCCACTTTAACTCCTCCAAAATTTTCATGGAGTTGAGTACTTCCGATAGATTGGCATTTAGGGGATTCACGGCTCTGGATCCAACGAAGTTTGATGATTTCTCCGGCTTCCTGTCGTTGAGGGCTTCCTGTCGCCTTCGGTTTCCCTCTTGCCTATCCTTGATTCCTCTAGGGTGATGTGTCTCTATACGCTCTTGAGGTGCTCCGCCATGTCCAGAGGGGGCTCCAAGGTGAGGTCCTCGAAGAGTTTTCCTTTTCTGAGGCCCGCAGTAAAGATCAACAAGGCTGTATCGTCGCTGCACCCATCGATGAGGCCAGCTCGTTGTTGAAGCGTGTGACATACTCTTGGAGCCCCACACCAGACCTCTGCCTTAGAGAGAGTATGTAGTGCGAGCCTTTTCTAAAATGCTGGCTCTCGATGAAGCGGGTCAGAAATTCCTTCGCCAGTGTTTTGAAAGAATCAATTGACATCGGCGGAAGGCTATGGAACCACGTCAACGTGAGGCCTTTGAGACTAGTAGGAAAGGTTCTGCACGTGACGGATTCAGATCCCTCCTTGAGGACGATCACGTGCTGGTAGTGACGTAAATGATCGAAGGGATTGGTGGTCCCATCGTAGTTATCTTGCTTTGGAGGAGTGAACTTCCTTGGAAAGACCTCGTTTATTGTCCGGTCTACAAATGGTGGGACGGAGAGGCGATACAGAACGTCAGGATCATGCGCTCTTTTGCGGAGAGGATTCCCAGGGTCGAGCCTTTCCATTCTGACGGCGAGCTCTGCATTAGCTGCATAACATCCCTTAGTCCAGTGAGAACTAATGGGAGCTTGGCTTTCTTGCGCCTGCTCTCGACCATCCTTCGGTGGCGGAGGGTCGTGTTGCTCCTGATCTCCATTAGCAGCGGGTGGATTCTGTTGTGTCAGCGTCTCCACCGCCTTGATGACCTATTTTATCTAGGACGTTAGCACTCGATTCTGGGGTCCACCGTTACTGCCGTATGGGCGGGGCGTAAGTTGGTTACCCGTGCGCGGTAGGAATTGCTGAAAGAATCAATATAGGGACAGCTTGAACTTTGGATGTGTCCCCTTATTCTCCGTAGTTGTGTGACCTGGTGGTCACCATCTCTCTCAATTTTGGTAGCTAGGAGATGACGCTTAGTCTAAAATTAATAACTATGTCGTCTCCACGGACGACGCCAAACTGATGCTGTCGTTTTTCGCTCCCTGCTCCGTCCTAGTCCTGTGACCTGTTTGACCTGCACAAGTAGCACACGTGCGCCATAGACCATCGTGGGGTGGTTGATGACACTTTGATGCTAAAGTCTGACAAGGATCTGAGGAATGTGTAATGTTGTAACAAGATCTATTGGTCAACCACATATTGCATGATTAAGAGGGTGTATGTTTTTGCTTCTGAATGGAGTCAGAAGTCTTAATAAGAAGTGGACCCACCTTCCTTAGAGTGTTTGTTTTTAGTTCTGATCAGAAGTTCTACTTCTGATTGGAGTAAGCAACAGGGAAGTTCTGATCACTTAACACTTAGTGCTAAGTAAAAAATGATTCCGATAATAACCTTAAAATAATTTTGTAATTACAATTACTGCCCCCATCTTCTTAAAAATAAATAGGGAAAATTTTGACAGCATACTTTCATTCTCTTCGCCAAGCATTGAGGTAAAATTCTCTAGGATTTGAATAATTATTGGGTATGATTTTAAGCACCCATTCAGCACCTAAAAAGAAACACTTTTTAATTTTACAGCTTCTAATCAACAGCCCAATCAGAAGAAAAACAAACAGTTCATTCAGAAGCTCGTTCAGAACTTCTAACTCCAGTTAGAAGTTAGCTTCTAAGTACTTAAAAAAATGCCCTCTAAATAACCAACTCAATTATGACGAAAGCAACTTCTTCTACTGATAAAGACCAATATATGAAATTCAAGTACCTTTTTTGGCATAGCTACGCTTAGAGAGATAACTACAAGCATAGAGTTGCAAGACCTTTCGCAACATAGCTTCAAGCCTAGGCTTATCCCCATCTTCTTTTGCCTGCAGAGGGCTGAGATCAAAATCGGCAACTCAAACAAATATGCAGTTACCAATAAAGGTTGCATTTCATGTGATTTCATTTGTAAAAAAGAACAAAAATGAAAAAATGAACAACGAGTCAACCAATCTTTTCACAATAGCAGATGCTCTAGGGTAAAAACAACAACACAATCAAATATAGCCAGTTATCCACAATGTGAAAGGGCATAACTCGACAATGTGCTAAAACTGAATGGCATCACATACTACTGATGAAGAGATGTTCAATAATTGCGCTCCACTCTTACATCAGGATGGACAAGGGATCACTCAGATGCCCACCAATCTCATTCAAAATTTCTAGAATTTTAGAGCAAGGGTTTGTGTATACTTGACGGACAACATCCTACCAATGGTTTAACAAAAGTTTTGAGGCTACGATTTGAGGCTCACCTCAATGTGAGGCTTACAGTTAACGAATCGAGGCTTACGCCTCATAGGTGTTTCAACAATTGATTAAACCAACACCAATTTATCCAAATGATTGTTATTATATCATACACTGCACCAATTTATCCAAATGATTGTTATTAAATCATACATTACACCAACTTATCCAAATGCTTGTTATTAAATCATACACTAATTGAACATTTGTTATTAAATTATACACTGATTGAATGAGGCTTACATCTAAGCTCAATAAGGCTAACGCCTTATGCCTTGTGAAAGGGCTATGGTTCAGTTCCCGATTACGAGGTTCCACATCTGGCATTATCTGGATTCTCCAAACAAAATCGAGTGCAATTCCACTTAGTTTTAGACCTTATTCACAATTTCGTTTAACCTTTTGACCAACTTTAAGGACTACAATAAAAGGGAAAAAAACTTCTAAGTCACGTATGTTCATTGTGCATGTGCATCCATCATCATACTCAGGTGCAAAGCCAAACAAAGAGTGAGGGCAAGAAGTTTGAACGTTTTGTTTTCTTCCTCCCTTTTTTTTTTCAAAACTTGTTTAAACATTTTTTAAAACATTTTTCAAAACTTTGCGCTGTGACTTCCACTTGGGTTGTGTTTGTTTTGTAACGGCAAACTTTTCTACGAAATTTCATAAACTATCTCTAAACTGTACGTGCATATCCTAATTTAAAAGCCAATAAAATGACTAAAGACCATTTTCGAGGACTTCCATTTGGATTTGGTAGGAAAAAAGTTCTAAGAAAAAATTCCCTTTACAGCCAAGCCTAACCTCAGGCCACCCTTGAAGAAAACCCTTATTGTCAATGCCTTCAGGTAAACTGTAGATAGGATAGAGTAATAGGTTTATCTAATAGGGGTATATCATTATATATTTCAATTCTTGAGATTGAATGTAAACACTATAGTAACAGAGTAGATGAACAAATTGATATTTCATCGTGTTTCACCATCTGTGCACATTCTTGTTACTGTGGTGGTTGTCCCATTTCTTTCTTTCTTTTGCCTCAATATGCTAAAACAATGAACACACAAACAGATGCAGTAACATTTCGTGTTTTCCCCAACCTTGATGAAGGTAAAAATCACCACATGCAAGAGTTAATGTCTGTACTCGTAAATACTTGCAAACAACTGAGGGTGAATAAACAAATAACTTACTTGTCGTAATCATGCATTGACTTCTGCAAGAAAACCCTCGTCTAATTGTCGTTCTCGTTCCCTTTGATTAGTTCTTGGTAAAAGCCAAAGATTAGGCATTGCATGAAGTTGATTAGGGTCAGTTTCAACTACAATAGTGTTTATAGAACTTTAATTTTTTTTTTAAAAAAAAAAAAAAAAAATACCAGAATTTACCCATGGAACTTCCCTTATTAAATCACAAAAGATTACAGTCTTAAAGTATATATTGCAGTCTTGAAAGCTTCAACCAACAAAAGATACCTACCTTTTCAAGGGATATACCCAGTCATGTAGACCTAGTCCTTTACCTACATTTATAACTAGTCTAATTAAGATAACTTAAAATAATAGGTAGGAAATGCAATGGGTATTGCCGCCTCCACTGAGTTGGTCATCACTTAAACAGGGATTAATTCAAATGAAAACTGGGATTAATTCAAATGAGACAATGTCAAAACATATTAAAATACTATTACAAAAACTACAGTTTTCTCTACTTTAATGCAAATCTTTGTTTCAACACTCTTATAAATAGTGAGCTTCAAGCAAAGCTTATTACTCAACTCAAACTTCCATACTTAGATCTTCTAACTCACAAAGAACTTTCTGCTCATTCTGGTTTAGTTGTAAGAAATAGAGAGGAACTGATATATAATGGCAAACCACATTCTCTTTCTGGCTCTCACCATGGTTTTCACCTGCACTCTTACCATTGCCTTTGATTCAAGTCCCCTGCAGGACTTCTGCATAGCTGATCCTACTAGCTCAGGTATTTCTAATTTGAATCAAATGGAAGGTTCAATTATATTCACATAAGCTAAATTAAGTGGCTAACTGCAGCTTCTTGATCATCAATTTGTTATACTTGATTAATAGTAGCTGTGTTTCTTATGGCAGTAAGAGTGAACGGCTTTGTCTGCAAGGACCCGGAAATGGCTCAAGCAAATGATTTCTTCTACTCTGGGCTCGACAGGATTGGGAACATTTCAAAAACCACAGGATCCGCAGTGACTCCAGTCAATGTAGTTCAAATACCAGGACTCAATACTCAAGGAATTTCACTGGCTCGTATAGACTTTGCTCCATGGGGTATCAATCCGCCACACACGCACCCTCGAGCCAGTGAGATCCTGACAGTACTAGAAGGTACACTCCTCGTTGGCTTTGTCACTTCCAACCCTGAGAATCGTCTAATTACTAAGGTACTTCAAAAGGGAGATGTATTTGTCTTTCCTATGGGCCTTATTCACTTTCAACAAAATGTTGGACATGGACATGCAGTTGCAATTGCTGCATTGAGCAGCCAGAATCCTGGTGTGATCACTATTGCTAACGCGGTGTTTGGATCAAACCCGTCCATATCTGACGATGTTCTTGCTAAAGCCTTTCAAGTTGAAAAGAAAGTGATTGATCGTCTGCAAGCACAGTTCTAATTAACCAAATTGAAGAGATCCAAAACCGAATATATTTGTAATGAAATACTGCTGTATGTGCTTTTGTTATTTTAGTTAACGATAATAATTATCTATTTGTTTATTTTGTTAACCATTCCGTCTTTTGCAGCAAGTCATAATGCATATAATCATATGAGTACAGTCCGTAAGTAGACTTTTCTTTTCTTTTTCAACAAAATTACGGGTTACTTACTTTCTCCATCAGTAGGAGGGCATTGGGATATCCTGGAGCCCACAAAATCTCTTCTGCTTCATCAATGATGGGTTTCAAAATTTCCTTAAGAATATCAGTTGATGATTCTATTTTTTCCTACAAAAGAGCCAAATTCTTAGAATAGCTAATATAAACGTACAATAAGACTCAAATATAAAAAAAGTACACCAAAGACAAGAAAACAGGACAAATTCATGCATAGTGAAACCAAAAGAATGCCAATAAGAGATGTTTCTTTAAATGTACTCGATGAGTAAAACTTATGTTGGTTTTACTAACAAGGTGATCCAGAATGCAAATTACAGATAAAGCCAACTCCTTGTAATCTTTCTGCAAGAAAAGAACCTTTACGTTAAGGTACCAATTCATTAATAAGAAAGGCCTGATATAAATTAAATTTTGAGAAATCATTTGAAAAACCATGCTTTATCATCTTCAGTTTGCAAGTATCACTCCTTGCGGCAACAAGTTTTGTTGAATGCGAGCACATTTTCAACAACAAGTTTCTGTAGCTGTTCAAGAAGGAAAAGATGAAGCTTTTATCAATATTTTTACTTTCCCTACAGTAATTATATTAAATCCAGAGTAGCAGAAATGTACAACAAGCAACAAGTGTTTTAGTACGTTAAATAAATAACTAACCGACAACTCTTAAGTGTGGAAGAGCATCAAAGGGATATAATGGAGGTTGTTCATTGCATACAGTCAATATTCATCAAGACAAATGCAAATAAATTTTTTTTTTTTTTTGGGAAACCGAGCAGGGGTTTGAAGGATCCTCAAACCTTTATATTAATAAAAATGAATGTCTGATTACCAAACCCATTCAAAAATTAAAATATCATTCAGGCATTTCATCAAATAGCAGATAGAAGCTTTCCCAAATTCTACTAGTATTACCATTAAGACCCATTACATAATCAGACAAACAAACTACCTAAATGAGATCAATTGCACAAAATGCAGTGAGTCTTTGGACTCGAGCCTCTCCCAAAGCAATGTATTATCTCTTTTATAATTGTTTTCTGTTTGGTTTCCTTATTTGCATGGTTTCTTTTTGCAATCAATATTTTTAAATTGCTAATTTTCTTCACTTAGCTTTTATTTTGGAATCTTGTAATTGGAAATCTACACAAACACGAAAATAACAATTAGTACCATAATTAACAAGTAATAGCCAAAAATACATATAGACATATGATACTAAAAATAGCCTAATTATGCTCATATCAACCGTCATCCTACAATCTCATCATGGGAAGGCCATGGCCCCATCAAATGGAGACAATGGTCTCCACCCTTCATCAGTGTGTTAAATATACTGCTAACCACTCCGAAAGCACTATACGTGGAGACCAACCGGTGGCACGAGGCTGCCACTATGCCGCACTGAAATAGATAGAGTGGTCCCAGATCCAGTAGCATCTTGCAGAGCAGTCCGACTCAGTGCCAAGTCAGTCACCGGTGGAGACATCAGGTTCAATCGGTATAGCAACATCAAGTTCTTCCGCTCGGCGAGATAAAAAGGCCATGTTCAGCAGGGGCGCATCCTCCCTACACTCTATTAGAAAGGAGATCCACACCTCCATAAGGTTTACTCTTCAGTAGACTTTACGACACCTCAACAGTCCGCCGAAATACCCTCTAAGACTCGTTTCAAGGCCAGGTTCACTTCATCCCCGTCAAGAATTAGTTTGCTTTAATTTGTTTGTTTCCCTTTCCAAAGTCAATATCGAGTTTAGAGTTCTGAAGAGACATGTAATTTTCGATCATTTAAGAAATAAAAACAAGAATTACAAAAACAAACTCTATTGATTGATGGAAAGATGTAACAACAAGCACTTTGAGGTGGATACGAAGACTACACACTGCGAGCGCCCTGAGGCGGATACAAAAGCTATGCACCGCAGGCACCAGGTCAACATGGAGTGACAACTTGCTCGTACTTCCCGACCCCTTCCGAAGACAATACGAAGATAAGAGAATAGGAGACCTCGAAACCTTCTCAAGACAAAGACGAAATGCCATAAGGGATCGAAAGGATTGAGTATTCAGATTGCTCCGTCACATCCCTCCATTAAGACACCCTTGTTGCAGCGTTGAATACCTCCCGATGAGCTGTTGATCTCCTTCGAGAGACGCCTCACCCTTTCTCACTTCCTCAAACAGCTTTCAAGCGGGCAAAATGAGGATGGCCACAAGCATCAATGTAATTGAGGTCTCACAGTACTGCCAAGGGAGGCCACTTTTCACACATGCGATACCCGGAGTGGCTGAGGGATACCACACTCAAAAACATCGCACATCAACCAACACTTCGATCAACCACTAGTCAGCTGCGGGATCCGAACACACGAAGATACAAGTGGTATGGTGTAACACCAGGGCATCTCCCTTGGCAACAAATCCGTACCACTTCTTTGCGATATAAGAAGGAATTATGAGACCTCGGCGGATCAACTACGTGCTCGCCCTTATCAGGCGACCACACATAACGAAAACTCTCGCCATGCCTGAATGGCATAAACATCATAACACTTGGAAACTCCAGACACGGAGATACAACTTCAGCCTTTGGAAAACTCAAAGTGTCTTCTTCAGCCTTTGGAAAACCCAAAGCATCTTCTTCAAACAAGAACATTACAAAAGATAAACTTTGTGAAAGAAACTGCCTACAACGATCGAAAAACACAATTATATAGACGTAATGGTTCACCGAACAAGCACTCAAGCATTGAACAACGTCTGGAAAACAGGAAGATAATGGTCCCCATAGAAACTGCGTAGAACATGTCAATCAATTAATGGCGCTGCACGTAACCCCGTCAATTGGTGGGGAGTAACCGATACTCAACTGTCATGCAACCTGCGACGTACACGTGTCACCGCGCGATCTACGCCATACACACATCGCACCGTGCATGAAACCATAGCCCTTCCTTTGCGGGCCCTGGACCCAGCTTGATAATCAAACAACACCCTATCGCATGCATAGCACGAGCACCAGAAGATCCTAGTCAACCCTGGCATACAAATCGTACGTGCAGATCACTAGCTGGTTTAAGGTAACCTCCTTTCGAACCGGGCAAGCTTAGTCAGCCATGACTGATGACGATAGCTTCCGGTTCATCCCGACACCTTGTCCGCCCAGTGTGGACATCGACGGTTTAGGAAGTGGGAGTCTAATCAGAGCTATCACGCCTGGTAATGGCGACTTGCCAGGGATCATTTCCCCTTCGCGGACAATGATCGCCTAACCCAATCAGGTAAACCTAGCTGGTGACCACTAGCGACGAAAGCTTCTGATCAAACCCTGGATTTGTAGCCCCCAATGCGAGGGAGCAGATAGTCCAGAAGGTGGGAACCCAGTCAGTCCCGAACTGATTCCGACAGCTCGCCACAAGACCACTGCTCTTCAACGTGGCCGCCGAATCACTAACCCTAGACTTGTAGCCTCAGCGCAAGGGTGTAGATAGTCTAGAAGGTGGGAGCCCAGTCAGTCCCGAACTGATTCGACGGTTTGCCACGGGACCGTTGCTTTTAAGTGTGGCCGCTGAAACACTCCCAAATTTGTAGCTTGGTGCACTCAGGTGTAGATAATTTGGATGGTGGGAGCCTAGTCAGTCCTGAAATGATTCCGACAGCTTGCCATGGGACCACTACTTTTCAGCCTGGTCGCCAAACCTTCACTACCCGAATCTATCGCATCTCTTGCTCGGTCATAAATGATTTAGATGGTGGAAGCCTAGTCAATCCTGAAATGATTCTGATGGCTTGCCACGGGACCACTGCTTTTCAGCCTGGTCGCGAACCTTTACTCTCCGAATCTGTCATCCGCTTTGTTCAGTCTTAAATGATTCGGATGGTGGGAGTCTCCAGTAGCTCGCCACACGACTTCCGCTGTCATACTCAACCAGTGGATGCAAATATGAATCTAACCAAGTCAGCACCTTCACGCTCAAATGGATTGGCATCCCAACATTAGAAAATGCCATTCGTGCTGATACAGAAATGGTATAGCCGTTGCCCGCATAAAAGCTAATTAGGATGCCGACCCGAGCTTGCAGTGTCTGACTCAGCGCGAACGCTCTTACACATACACTTGACCACCATAGCTCACCCAAGGCAACAGCTACAGTTGACCAGTCAGACAAACATGCAATGACCCAGGTCATTCACAATGTGAAGCAATCAAGCTCTCTACCGCAGACAGACTAGTTAACGTCCTGTTGATTCAACTAGCCTATGCCAATGGAAACAAAAGGCGTAAAATGGATAACACTGCTTTCATTAATGGTCAAGACAAAAAGAGTACAAGCACACAAAGTTGCTCCTAATCAGGAGAAGATACAGAAACAAAAGAGCTAAGCCTAATGGAAAAAGGGGCAAAAGTTGCATCCATACGCACTTTGACCTGGACGTTAGGGACCGAATCATCCTTCTCGTCTGACGACACAAAAGTGACAGACAAGTCTAAATATGACATCTTCTTATAACGTTCAAGGTCTCACTCCAAATGCTCCTTCATCAGCGACAATAGCTCCAGCTGGCCATGTACGACCCAACGAAACTCCCATTTGCCTTATTCCTGAAGAAACTCTTCCTCCTGCACCTTCGCATCAATAGGTTCGCGCTTCGGCAGCTCCAACTTACCAGTCAATGCATCAACCTGAGACTGCTCTGTGGCCAGATGGCTCTTCACAACATTGAGTTCATGCCACCCCAGCTCCAACTGATCTTCGGCCTTCCTCGCTTCTCGAGCATAGAAATCCACATCGAATTTCAACCGTCGCTTCTCAGCGACCCAACCAATTTCCTTTTAAGCAGTCTCTTTAGCAAAGGACTAAAGCTCAGAACTCATTTTATCCACAGCTTTCTGCGTAACCTCGACTTCTCGACGCATCCGGCACAGCTCCTGCCTGAGTCTGTCCCTCTCGGTCTCAACCTCCGTCAGTTTGTGCTCAATGCCCTCAAGACGAGCTCTCTGAACCTCAGTGGCCACAGTTGATCGATCCAACTGCATCTCTTCAGCTCGCTTCTTAAGCCGCTCAATTTCATGGAGCGCATCAGAATACAACGTCTGCACATGCGAGAAAACGCGTTCCAAGGTATACACTCTCTCATGAGCCACCTCGACTTCCATTCCAGCGACGATCGCGTGGCTCTTATGAGACATAACCAGCATAAGGTACTTCAAACCCTTATCCATACACCTCTCAATTGAATCCTTATCGGGTTTCGGACCGTGGTTCATCGGCCAGTTGTGACGTACACTAATATGCTTCCTCGAAGCATATTCTATATCCACCTCTCGGTGCCAGACCTACGAGCTCATCTTCACCAAGTCTGACACAAACGGACTTCTCCGCACATCAGGATGAAGTTTCCTCTTATCAGGAACTACGCTAGCACCAACTTTCACGGTCACCACCGTCCTCAGACTCTCCTCCGTTGCTTTTCATTTATCAAGAGCAACCGACCCTTTACTGCGAGGCAGCTCAATGGGATCCAGAAGCAGAGGAGGAAGCAAAGTATCCAAAGGGCCCTCCAACACTTCTAACTGTGGCCCTCGACGAGACGGTGAACCACGCGGACTACAGGAAACATGACTGGTACTGTGGCCACTCTCTGGAAAATCATTAATAGGGTGGTCAGACCCCACTACCTCGGACGAATCTTCAAAAGGGCTTTCTACCAAAACGGCCCTAGTACCGGTCATGTTTCTTGTAGTCCGTCATTGCTACCCGCACCAGACGATCATTAAGAGCTTCTACCTGCGCATCACTAAGTTCGACCCATCTATGACTCCCGCCAACCACAAATAATCTTCCTCCAAGCCGGGAACATTAAACTCCGCCCCAACAGGCCAACAGACTCACACTTTTTTCTTGTTGGAGCGAGTCGCGCTAAAGATGAACCAGTTCTGACATGAGACTTCTTCTTCACTAAGGAGGCAAACATCTCAGAAAATGGCTCCACATCAGACAGAACAAGAGCATTGGTTCTAGCAGCCTTCCTCTTTTTGGAAGGGGCTCCATCTTTCGACTTAATGCGAGCATCTCGATAAGAAGTGGGGGCCATGTGCTAATTGTCCCACAGCCCACTACGAATGAAGTTGGAAACTCTGATTACCAATCACCTCCCTTTGCAGCAAGTCACGAAATTTCTCCATGGTGGTTCGTTCCTCCAAGGTAAGAGGAGTAATGGGAAACCTCCCTGCAAAAGAACATAAGCAACGGTTAGTCAACCCACCCTCAAAGATATCAAAGTTACAAGAAAAGAGTCAAACTTACGAAGTGGTTTGAACTGTCATTAGAGCGGATGACCCTTGCATAGGAAATACTTCGAATCTGTAAGGGCCAAAATGAAAAACTTCTACCAGAACTTGAAGTCATCAAGCATTCTATCGAAGCACTTCGGCGTCCTCAACTTAAAGACAGCATTGCTCTGCAACCAAGGAGCGGTAAGCAACTGGATCACCTACGGTGTCATGCTAACACCGACCTTCTTAGCACAGAGCAGAATCATGAGGATAACTCTGTATCCATTGGGTCCCAACTGAGCTGGAGGAATCCCTAGCAGATTCAAGAACTCCCAGATCACGTCCAAGACCGGGAAGCGCACTCCAGTTTGAAGCATCCCCCTGTGTAAACAGATGAGACCGTCCGGAGGCGACATTGGCTTCTAGTCTCCCGTCAAAAGATACAACGGCAAATCCTCCGGTACTCCAAACTTAGTACGGGTTTCGGCAAGAACAGATTCAGACAACTACCTGTCTTCAAAAAATTCTAGGCCCTCGGCCAAGATAGCGTCATCAAGAAGATCTTCTCGAGCCATGGAGAAGACGAACAAACTCTTCTAATCAGAACGATATCTTCAAAAGCAGGAAAAGTATAAGAGTCAGACTCTGCACTATAGATGACCTATATAGGCGATGGGTTCCCGCCTCTTTTCTGCCGAACCAGCACACGCTCAATTAATGCGGTGCGCGGCTCAAGCAACGATTCAAATTCAATCATAATGAGCGACACATCCCTTCTAGATATGACTTAGCAAACCGATGTGACGACCCACTACCTCGGGAGGAGTAGCTGATAATACATAAAAACTGTCATACCCTTGAGCCGTACACGAGTCATGATGATTTCGAGAAACTACGGGCTCAAGCAACACCCCAATACGGATCCAACCAGATGGGCTCGGACTCTCACAGCATGCTATGCCCACACGTCTCACAGCTGTCTTCAATACCCGTAAGCCATTTTCAGACAAGTATCTCGATGATCTGCTTCGAACGGGCATTCACAGCTGCTATTTGCTTCCAACTAGGAAGCAAATACCATAGTATCTTCCACACAAGGGAACTCCCTAGTACGGAATACTCTTGGATTGGGAATTATCCCTCGCGTATCTAGGAGCACGAAGCTAACAGAGAACTTCCCTCCTACAGCACCACTCCTAATTAGAAAGGGATCTCCATGAAAATCTCATCCCTAATCTATGCCTACGATGGCCTGGTTAAACTAGAACTCCTTGTACTATAAATAGGACATGAGGTCGGTAAGCTAAGGTACGCTACAATCCTTGTTACAGCATTGCACCTTCCTCAGATCCTTGTCTGACTTTAGCATCGGAGTATCATCGACCACCCCACCGTGGTTTGTGGTTCACGTGTGCTACTTGTGCAAGTCAAATAGGTCAACGGGACTAGGACGGAGCAGGGAGCAAAAAATGACTGTATCAAGATGTATTTTGTAGAATCAATGATCTTTAACTTACAAGATATGCAAATGATGGGTTAATGTGCTAAGAACCTCCATAACTGGGAGGTTAGATGAATAATGTTAGAGATGCTCGTCACTTTCCAGTAAACTTATCTTGGTTTATGTTTATGTATAGGTAACGAAAGTCCTGAAGGCTGAAGAATTTCTTGAGACAATTATTAAAGGTATGACTTCTCTCAAAGATGCATCATAGTTTACAATGATATTGCAGAATGTGAAATCTTTCTGACTCACAAAATCCCACATTATAATTCCTTCATGGAAAGAGAGAATTCACAGTTCTATTTTCGTTGGTAAGGTAGTGGTGCTTTTGATCTGTTCCATTTCTTTAAGAAGGTTTCCTTAGTCTCATACTCTGCTTCTTTCTTCTCTTTCCATGGCATCATTTTCTTTTCAATAATTCTGATTTCTCCATCAAATCTTTCATCATTCTCATAGTTAACCGCCTATTATCCATAAATACCCCGATTTCCCTATCAAAGTAAAGTAGGAGAAGACCTTGCCGACCACTAGAAATGTATCAATGTCAGTCATGAACGTGTCAGAGAAGCAGAGATGTATAATCAGTCACTTCCCCTGTCCCATTTTGGAGAATTTCAAAGAAATGTTTGATCACGGAAAAAGATGTTGCACGATGATTCAGTTAATAATTTGGTGTGCAACTAACCATGTAATTTGTAGACTACTCCTGATTTCAGTTATTTTCTGGTCTGCATGGTTTGTTTTAGGGCTGGGCAGGGCCGGTTAACCGGACCGTTTAGCCCAAATCGAGGACCGACCCAATATTTTAATGCCCAAAATTTTAAGGACCGAGCCCGACCCGGGTGACCCCGGTTAACCGAAATTTCAGGCAGGGCCGGTCTCGGTCCTTAAAATTTTGGAGAAAATGAGGGTTTTTATTAGGGTTTTAGTTGAATCTGAACGACCCCTTTGAAGGAGGAGTTGAAGCTCGGTTTCTTGTTCATGGCGCTGCAAATGCTCTTCTTCATTCTTCTTAGTTTAGTCTTGGTCGAGCTTCTCTGTTGTTGTAGAGGAGTCTGAAGTGAAGAAGAGTTTCAAGAGAGGGATTGGAGAGGAGTTTCGGGAATGGCGGAGGGAAAAGTGGGAAGTGAAGCAGAGCTTCTTCGCCATCTCTGCCTCTCTATCTCTCCGTGCAGAGTGCTGAAGTGAAGAAGAGTTTCAAGAGAGGGATTGGAGAGGAGTTTCGGGAGTGACGGAGAGCAAAGTGGGAAGTGAAGCAGAGCTTCTTCGCCATCTCTTCTCAGCCTCCCTATCTCTCCGTGCAGAGTGTTGGGTATTTTCAATTCAAGTCTCGGTCCGTAATATATTATTATATTATACATTTTTTATTTATATTTTAATTTAAGTCGGCCTTTAAACTATTAAGTAAATGTTTGAAAGATGTAATAGTCGCTGCCTAAGAAAGAGAGAGAGAGAGAAGTGATTTGTGGTTTATATTTTAATTTAAGTCGACCTTTAAACTATTAAGTAAATGTCTGAGTCCTTTTAGGGATTAAAGGTTGAAGGTGAGATAATTCCCTAGATAGGTAGGGATTGAAGGTGAGGTAAGCCTTAGATAGGTAGGGGTTGAGTGCAGATTTGTGATTTGTGATTTGATGTGGGAGAAGTGTTTTGTAGGGAATTACCTAGATAGATAGCTAGGGCTGAATTACCTCAAGCATGAGAGAGCTACCACCCCACCTGATTTGTGATTTGATGTGGGAGAAGTGTTTTGTAGTTGAGGGTGAGGTAAGCCCTAGAGAGGTAGGGGTTGAGTGCAGATTACTCCTGACAGTACATAGTGCAGTTTTACTTCCCCAGCCCACGTGAACTCTCAAAGCAAAAAGAATCCGGGTCGGGTCGGTTAACCGGTGATTTTAAGAATTACAATCGAAGACCGAACCGTAAATATCGGTTCGGTCCGGTTTTTAGGACCGAACAGTAAAATATTATTAAAGAATCGGCTCAGACCGGTCCGATCAGTTCGGTCCGGTTATTCGGTCTAAAATGCCCAGCCCTAGTTTATTTACTAGAGGTGATAGAACTTTTCAGATTCAAATTTCCTATCAAATTTGCTAAGAGATTTATGTGGGCTGCAGTACCTAAAGAAGAATGGAGTAGATTGTTGATCAATGGTTTGACTATTGGAAAGGGAGAAATTTCCCCAAAAGAGTTTTATGGTGTCATCAAGAAAATAATAGAGCGCATATTGATCAAAATAGTAAGATTCATACTAAATAAGTAGTTATTACACTCTTTCATGTTACTGCCAATATATTTTTATTTTTCCTGATATTGGTTTTACTTGCAAGAGGGAGGGTCATACCAGCAGAGAGTTCTGATCGAGTACGTGAAAGGCATCCAATCGAGAATAGAAGAGCTTGTGAAAGTGTTCCAAGGCAAACAGTAATGACTAAAGTTGAGGACTGAACTGAAGTTGGTTTTGTGAGGTAAATTTCATTATAGTACGATATCTTTTGAGTGGTTGAATCATGATGAAAACTCTCTGAAGACTGAAATGTGAAGAATTCCTTGTTGAAGAACCATAGTCAGAGAAGGCTGGGAAGTTTAGTCTCTCAATGACGGTTATGATTATCTTTATAACTTAACAAAATCCTAAATGAAACCTAGATAAGCCTTTCAATCGACATCCATTTGCAGAAGCCACATATTGTAATTCATTTTATGTTGTAATTTTGCTTTTGTTTTATTGGATTTGACTCATTTTTATATGAGAGTTGAGTTATTTACAAGAAACATAGAGACTCTTGCGTCGATTGAAATTTCATCGTTAATGCTACTTCC
This sequence comes from Berberis vulgaris, assembly GCA_963556465.1. Classification (NCBI taxonomy): domain Eukaryota; kingdom Viridiplantae; phylum Streptophyta; class Magnoliopsida; order Ranunculales; family Berberidaceae; genus Berberis; species Berberis vulgaris. The sequence continues at coordinate 4,357,462 of OY747124.1, read as the reverse complement.
CTCAAACTCTCCACTCTACTATTTCAAAGTGAAATCGAATTTTATGCAACCAAACATATCCTTTATTGCCTATATATGTAGTTATCGACATGAATTGAATCATATGTTGGCAATTTGAGTTTCTAGGGAATACAACCCTAATTGGGATGTAAATTCCATCAAAGATTAAATACTGGAGAGACATAAATAGCGAACAAGTACATAAAGGGAAATGTGAAAGGACTTTCAAAAGAGAGTCAAAGATTGTGCTTCAAATGGGGTGGATGATGCGCCTAGGCCAAATGCAAAAGGCAACGACGGAATGACACCCCCACTTATGCTGAAAGAATAAAAAAGAGGTATTTATAAAGAGTCATTCTAGCCAGCGAGGAAACCAGCGAGGAAAGGAGAGAGGGAGAGTGTGGGCCGCCCATCCCCTTTGGGATGCGTGTCAGCATTTTTCATGCACGCATCCCAAAAGGGATGGACGGTCCTTACCTTCCCTCTCTCCAAACCTCGCTGATTTCCTCGCTGGCTTCCTCGACATTTAGAATTCCTGATTTATAAATCTTCTGAATATGGAGAGGTGTTGCTCTTATTACTTCTGCACTTTGAATTCAGTGCTTATTTTTTAGTGGGTATTATGGGTTGCTAGAGAGCATTTGTAGAATGTTTGGGACATCTTAGTTTTGGCGGTACTTCATAAAAGTATCGGTCTTGTTAAAGGCTATTGACACATTGGGAGAGGCTTCAATGGTAATACTAGTAGAATTTGGGAAAGCTTCTATCTGCTATTTGATGAAATGCTTGAATGATATGTTAATTTTTGAATGGGTTTGGTAATCAGACAAGATAAGAATTCATTTTTATTAATATAACGGTTTGAGGATCCTTCAAACCCCTGCTCGATTTCCCAAAAAAAAAAAAAAAAACGAATTAATTTGCATTTGTCTTGATGAATATTGACTTGTATGCAATGAACTACCTCCATTATCTATATTCTTTGCATTTGCTGCCTTACCATTGTAAATTTCGATCAATTAGAGTTTCGGGCATGGTAGTATGCTTCTACTACTCTGGAGTTCTGAAATAGTGTATGTTCTCCATACTAATTAGTGTTTGTCTACGTCGAAAAATGTGAACTATTTCAGCTTGACTAGTATATTTTGTCAATTGTAAAGTAAAACTTTGGATTAGAAATCTGACTACTATAGATTTGCATGCATTGAAAATACTTAATTTATCTGTATTTTGCATTTGTGGATCCGATAGTCATGAGTCCTACCTTATATCCCTTTAATGCTCTTCCACACTTAAGAGTTGTCGGTTAGTTATTTATTTAACGTACTAAAACACTTGTTGCTTGTTGTACATTTCTGCTTCTCTGGATTTGATATAATTACTGTAGGGAAAGTAAAAATATTGATAAAAGCTTCATCTTTTCCTTCTTGAACAGCTACAGAAACTTGTTGTTGAAAATGTGCTCGCATTCAACGAAGCTTTCTGGATACGGCTTGCCTCAAGGAGTGATACTTGCAAACTGAAGATGATAAAGCATGGTTTTTCAAATGATTTCTCAAAAGTGAATTTATATCAGGCCTTTCTTATTAATGAATTGGTACCTTAACGTAAAGGTTCTCTTCTTGCTGAAAGATTACAAGGAGTTGGCTTTATCTGTAATGAGCATTCTGGATCGCCTTGTTAGTAAAACCAACATAAGTTTTACTCATCGAGTACAGTTAAAGAAACATCTCTTATTGGCATTCTTTTGGTTTCACTTTGCATGAATTTGTCCTGTTTTCTTGTCTTTGGTGTACTTTTATATTTGAGTCTTATTGTACGTTTATATTAGCTATTCTAAGAATTTGGCTCTTTTGTAGGAAAAAATAGAATCATCAACTGATATTCTGAAGGAAATTTTGAAACCCATCATTGATGAAGCAGAAGAGATTTTGTGGCCTCCAGGAGATCCCAGTGCCCTCCTTCTGATGGAGAAAGTAAGTAACCCATAATTTTGTTGAAAAAGAAAAGAAAAATCTACTTACGGACTGTACTCATATGATTATATGCATTATGACTTGCTGCAAAAGACGGAATGGTTAACAAAATAAACAAATAGATAATTATTATCGTTAACTAAAATAACAAAAGCACATACAGCAGTATTTCATTACAAATATATTCGGTTTTGGATCACTTCAATTTGGTTCATTAGAACTGTGCTTGCAGACGATCAATCACTTTCTTTTCAACTTGAAAGGCTTTAGCAAGAACATCATCAGATATGGACGGGTTTGATCCAAACACCGCGTTAGCAATAGTGGTCACACCAGGATTCTGGCTGCTCAATGCAGCAATTGCAACTGCATGTCCATGTCCAACATTGTGTTGAAAGTGAATAAGGCCCATAGGAAAGACAAATACATCTCCCTTTTGAAGTACCTTAGTAATTAGACGATTCTCAGGGTTGGAAGTGACAAAGCCAACGAGGAGTGTACCTTCTAGTACTGTCAGGATCTCACTGGCTCGAGGGTGCGTGTGTGGCGGATTGATACCCCATGGAGCAAAGTCTATACGAGCCAGTGAAATTCCTTGAGTATTGAGTCCTGGTATTTGAACTACATTGACTGGAGTCACTGCAGATCCTATGGTTTTTGAAATGTTCCCAATCTTGTCGAGCCCAGAGTAGAAGAAATCATTTGCTTGAGCCATTTCCGGGTCCTTGCAGACAAAGCCGTTCACTCTTACTGCCATAAGAAACACAGCTACTATTAATCAAGTATAACAAATTGATGATCAAGAAGCTGCAGTTAGCCACTTAATTTAGCTTATGTGAATATAATTGAACCTTCGATTTGATTCAAATTAGAAATACCTGAGCTAGTAGGATCAGCTATGCAGAAGTCCTGCAGGGGACTTGAATCAAAGGCAATGGTAAGAGTGCAGGTGAAAACCATGGTGAGAGCCAGTAAGAGAATGTGGTTTGCCATTATATATCAGTTCCTCTCTATTTCTTACAACTAAACCAGAATGAACAGAAAGTTCTTTGTGAGTTAGAAGATCTAAGTATGGAAGTTTGAGCTGTGAAATAAGCTTTGCTTGAAGCTCACTATTTATAAGAGTGTTGAAACAAAGATTTGCATCAAAGTAGAGAAAACTGTAGTTTTTGTAATATGTTTTGACATTGTCTCATTTGAATTAATCCCTGTTTAAGTGATGACCAACTCAGTGGAGGCGGCAATACCCCATTGCATTTCCTACCTATTATTTTAAGTTATCTTAATTAGACTAGTTATAAATGTAGGTAAAGGACTAGGTCTACATGACTGGGTATATCCCTTGAAAAGGTAGGTATCTTTTGTTGGTTGAAGCTTTCAAGACTGCAATATGTAAGAAATTTCATGTTCAAAATTGATGAGAAAGAAAAGCAATACCTGCTTTAAACACTGTAATACCTGCTTTAAGACTGTAATCTTTTGTGATTTAAGGGAAGTTCCATGGGTAAATTCTTTTTTTTTTTTTAAATTAAAGTTCTATAAAAACTATTGTAGTTGAAACTGATCCTAATCAACTTCATGCAATGCCTAATCTTTGGCTTTTACCAGGAACTAATTCAAAGGGAACGAGAAGGACAATTAGACGAGGGTTTTCTTGCAGAAGTCAATGCACAATTACGACAAGTGAGTTATTTGTTTATTCACCCTCAGTTGTTTGTAAGTATTTATGAGTACAAACATTAACTCTTGCAGTTATTGTATGTGGTGATTTTTACCTTCATCAAGGTTGGGGAAAGCACAAAATGTTACTGCATCTGTTTGTGTGCTCCTTGTTTTAGCATATTGAGGCAAAAGAAAGAAAGGGGACAGCCACCACAGTAACAAGAATGTGCTCAGATGGTGAAACACGATGAAATATCATTTTTTCATCTACTTTGTTACTATAGTGTTTACATTCAATCTCTAGAATTGAAATATATAAAGATATACCCCTATTAGATAAACCTATTACTCTATCCTATCCACAGTTTACGTAATGGCAGTGACAACAAGGGTTTTCTTCAAGGATGAGCTGAGATTAGGCTTGGTTGTAAAGGGAATTTTTTCTTGGAACTTTTTTCGTACCAAATCCAAATGGAAGTTGTTGAAAATGATCTTTAGTCATTTTATTGGCTTTTCCATTAGGATATGCACATACAGTTTAGTGATAGTTTATCAAATTTCATAAGAAAAATTTTCCATTACAAACCAAACATAGCCCAAGTGGAAATCACCCCGCAAAGTTCACATTTTGCAGGAAGAGCAATCCAAATTTTAAAAAATGTTTAAACAAATTTTGAAAAAAAGAAAGGAAGAAAACAAAATGCTCAAACGACTCACCCTGTTCTTTTGTTTGGCTTTGCACCTGGGTATGATGATGGATGCACTATGAACATATGTGACTGAAAATTGTTATTTCTCCCCTTTTATTGTAGTCCTTAAAGTTGGTCAAAAGGTTAAACAAACTGTAAATAAGGTCTAAAACTCAGTGGAATTGCACTCGAGTTTGTTTGGAGAATCCAGATAATGCCAGATGTGGTACCTCATTCAGGTAGGATCAAGGTTAAAAAAAAATCGTAATCGGGAACTGAGCCATAGCCTTTCACGGGGCATGAGGTGTAAGCCTCATTCAATGAGTGTATAAAAAATTTAATAACAAATGTTCAATCAGTGTATGATTAATAACAATCATTTGGATAAATTAATGCTTGTTTAATCAATTGTTGAAACACCTATGAGGCGTAAGCCTCAATTCGTTAACCGTAAGCCTCGCATTGAGGTGAGCCTCAAATCGTAGCCTGACAACCTTTTTTAAACCATGGGTAGGATGCTGTCCATCAAGTATACACAAACCCTTGCTCTAAAATTCCGGAAATTTTGAATAGATTGGTGGGCATCTGAGTGATCCATCGTCCATCCTGATGTAAGAGCAGGATTTTAACTGTTTAGACTCTTTGGTGCACAATTATTGAACATCTTTTCATCTCTACTATGTGATGTCATTCAGTTGTAGCACACTCTGCTTTTGTAAAAAGATTGGTTGACTTGTTCTTCATTTTTGTTCTTTTTCCATTTATTGGTAACTGCATATTTGATTGAGTTCCTGATTTTAATCCCAGCCCTCTTCAGGCAAAAGAAGATGGGGATAAGCCTGGGCTTGAAGCTATGTTGCGAAAGGTCTTGCAACTCTATGCTTGTAGTTATCTCTCTAAGCGTAGCTATGCCAAAAAAGGTACTAGAATTTCATTTATTGGTCTTCATCAGTAGAAGAAGTTGCTTTCGTCATAATCGAGTTAGTTATTTAATCATGCAATATGTGGTTGACCAGTAGATTATCCACCACGTGAAACAGGAGACATCTTTTGTGAATATGTTAATTCTGAAATGGATGTCCCTTGAGCAAAATGTGATTGCTTTATGCGTGGAAGTAGATTAATCATCTTACATAACTAGATGTGCCCATATACTCAGTAGCCAAATGACTAATAACTATTATTAAGAATTAATGATCTTTAACTTATAAGATGTGCAAATGATGGGTTAATGTGCTAAGAACCTCCATCACTGGGAGGTTAGATCAATAATGTCACAGATGCTAGTCACTTTCCAGTAAACTTATCTTTGTTTATGTTTGTGTAGGTAACGAAGTCCTGAAGGTTGAAGAGTTTCTTGAGACAATTATTAAAGGTATGACTTCTCTCAAAGATGCATCATAGTTTACAATGATACTGCAGAATGTGAAAACTTTGAAACACAAAATCCCACATTCTAATTCCTTCATGGAAAGCAAAAATTCACAGCTCTCTTTGTTGTGCCAACGGAAGCGGAACAGCATGTGTGAATAGTATCATATAAATGAATAGTATCATATTTATGAATAATTATGAATACGTATATGCTACTGTACACTTAGACGTATCAAAAATAGTATAGTATCCGTGAATAGGATCAAATACAAAAACAATATTATTTAATCAGATCGAAGAAAAACACCAAATTTAACGTGGTTCGACAATATGCCTACGTCCACGAGAGCAAAGAGGAGGTTTCACTAATTGGAGAAAAGTATAAAGAGAGAATGGAGAATTTTCTCCGACAAATAGCCTATTTCTCAAACTCTCACAAAAGAGTATATAAATTTCTCTCTCTCACAAAACGAGCTAATGGATCTCGTTGGGAATTACTCGTTTCTGCTGTGATCCTCCTCTATTTATAGGAGGAGAGGAGGTCCTGTTGAAAACGATGGAATGAAGAAATTCAACATTTTCGTTCGCCGAATGCCTTTTCCACCGATTTTCGCCGAAAACACTGAATTGTGATTTGTTTTCTTCTTGAGAGAGAAGGACAAAGTCAACAAAGGTGGGAGGAAAAAATTGTTTTTCTTTGTCCCTTTCCTTTGGTTGTCCCTTTCCAACAATTATCCACCTTGGTGAAGATTTTTCAAATCTGAGCCGATCACCAACAGCTCAGTCAAACACAGCATACTCCAACCGATATGAGACTCTTCTTCAAGTTAGGAATATACCTGACATCTTTCAATTCCCGAACCGCGCCATCGAACATCTTGAGTTGGATTGTTCTTATTCCTCTTGTTTTGCAAGCTTGATCATTGCCCATCAAAACAACACTACCATCCAATTCTTTAAAATTGGAAAACCAATCCCAATTGGGACTCATATGATAGCACCAACCTGAATCCACAATCCACTCATCAGTGGAACACATCAACGCTGACATGGTTAAGGAAAACTCATTTGAGTCGTCATCATTTTCTTTGGCAACATTCACTCTAGTGTCTTTCTTCTCCTTTTCTTTGACTTTGAGACAATCTTTGACCCAATGCCTTTTTTGGTGACAATAAGCACATTCATCTTTCGCAGTAGGCTTCAAATCCTTTTTAGAGTGAGAACGAGGCCTCCCGTTTTTACCACCAGATTTTCGATCCCAAGACCTTCCCCTTACAGTCAAAGCTTTAGCTGTTGCATCTCGATGGACCTTAAGATCCTTTCTCCTGTACTCATAATTAAGCAGGCCGTAGCGATCTTGTCGTAATCCAATGACTCTTTTCCCGTCAGCAAGGTTGTGACGAGATGATCATAATCTTCTAAAAGGGAGTTCATGAGCCTTATCACTTTCTGGAACTTTCTCATCTAATTCAACAGTCAGTAATTAACGTATTGAACTCATTCAAGTGCTCAGACAAGGTAATACCTTGTCTCATATTCATACGAAAAAGTTGTTTATTCAAGAAGAGCTTATTCTGGTTTTCTTCGTCATGTATTTGTCCTCCAACTTCTTCCAGAGCACTTTCGCAATAGTTACCCTCATTACGAAATACTTTTGTTCTTTCGCCAAACAGAGTCTTATAGACCCACATGCTTGCCGATTCAATTTGTTCCAGGCTTCATCATTTATTTTCTCCAGTTTATCGTGCAGCACCTCCTCCAGATTATGTTGCGCAAGCACGTCTAGAACCTCACACTGCCACATGCCGAAATTGTTTTAGCCATTGAACTTTTCGACATCAAATTTACCGACAGTAGCTGTAATCACCTTTGATCCAGAACTGGATGAATCTGACATACTTTTCAACAATCACCAACTCACGCGCCTTCAAATGAACCCAAGGGAATAACCATTGGCTCTTATACCAATTTTTTGCATCAACGGAAGCGGAACAGCAAGTATGCGTGAATAGTGTCATATAAATTAATAGTACCATATTCATGAATAGTGACGAATGTGTATACCTATTGTACACTTAGACGTATCAAAAATAGTATTGTATCAGTGAATAGGGTCGAATATGAAAACGATACTATTTAATCAGATAGAAGAAAAACACCAAATTTAACATGGTTCGACAATATGCCTACGTCCATGGGAGCAGAGATGAGGTTTCACTAATTGGAGAAAAGTACTAAGAGAGAATGGAGAATTTTCTCCTACAAAGAGCCTATTATTGACTCACTCAAACTCTCACAAAAGAGTATATAAATTTCTCTCTTAAACAAAACGAGCTAATGATCTCGTTGGGGATGGCTCACTTCTACTACGATCCACCTATATTTATAGGAGGAGAGGAAGTCCTGTTGAAAGCGATGGAATGAAGAAATTCAACATTTTCATTCGCCGAATGTCGTTTCCACCGATTTCCGCCGAAAGCACCGAATTGTGATTTGTTTTCTTCTTGAGAAAGAAGGAAAAAGTCAATAAAGGTGGGAGGAAAAAATTTGTTTTTCTTTGTCCCTTTCCTTTGGTTGTCCCTTTCCAACACTCTTGGTAAGGTAGTGGTGATGCCAATGGTGTATCAGCTGAGTTGGTATGAGTGTTGCTTAGGGAACTTCAGGTCACGGGCTTGAAATTTGCAGGCATGATAATTATCAGTTTATGGTTTATTGACCATATAAGAAGGTTTCCTTAGTCTCCTACCTTGTTTCTTTCTTCTCTTTCCATGGCATCATTTTCTTTTCAATAACTTTGATTTCTCCCATATTGGTTCAACCCTTTTGTGTTGTACATAAATCAAGTGGAGAGTTATCTGTAACATCTTTCATCATTCTCATAATTAACTGGCTATTATCCATAAATACCATGATTTCCCTATCAAAGTAAAGTTGTAGACCTTGCAGACCACTAGAAACCTATCAGTGCCAATCATAAACATGCCATAGAAGCAGAGAGGTATAACAGTCACTTCCCTGGTCCCATTTTGGAGAATTTCAAAGAAATGTTTGATCACAGAAAAAGATGTTGCATGATGATTCAATTAATAATTTGGTGTGCAACTAAGCATGTAACTTGTAGACTAGTCCTGATTTCAGTTGTTTTCTGGTCTGCATGGTTTGTTTACTAGAGGCGATAGAACTTTTCAGATTCAGATATCCTATCATATTTGCTAAGAGACTATTATGTGGGCTGTTGCACCTGAAGAAGAATGGAGTAGATTGTTGATTAATGATCGGATTGTTGGAAAGGGAGAAATCTCCCCAGAAGAATTTTATGGCATCATTTAGAAAAGAATAGAGTGCATATTGAACAGTAAGATTCATACTAAATGCATAGCTATGATACTCTTTCATGTTACTGCCAATCTATTTTTTTTTCCTAATATTGGTTTTACTTGCAGGAGGGAGGGTCATACCAGCAGAGAGTTTTGACTGAGTATGTGAAGGGCATCCAATCGAGAACAGGAGCTTGTGAAAGTGCCCCAAGGCAAACAGTAATGTCTTAAAGTTGGGGGCTAAACTGACGTTTGTTTTGTGAGGCGAATTTCCTTATCGTACTATATCTTTTGAGTGGTTGAATCATGATGAAACTCTCCAAAGACTGAAATGTGAAGAATTCCTTGTTGAAAGAACTAGAGTCGCAAAAGGCTGGGAAGTTTTGTCTCTCAATGAAGTTTATGTTATCTTTACAATTTGACGAAATCTTAAACAAAACCTAGATAAGCCTTTCAATCTACATCCATCTTGCATAAGCCACTTTTTGTAATTCATTTCACTTATTGTAATTCATTTTATGTTGTAAATTTGCGTTTGTTTTATTGGATTTGACTCAAATTTATATGAGAGTTGAGTTATTTACATGAAACAAAAAGATTCCTATGTTGATTGAAATGTCATCATCAACGCTACTTCTCTCAAACTCTTCGCTATGCCATTTCAAAGTGAAATAAAACTTTGCAACCAAACAAATCCTTTTTTGCCTATATATATATATATAGTGATGGACATGAATTGAATCATTTGTTGGCAAGTCGGGTTGCTTGGGAATGCAACCCTAATAGGGATGTAAATTCCATCCAAGATTTGACCACTGGAGAGACATTGATAGCGAACAAGTACAGTAGGGGAAAGGTTAAAAGGACTTTCAAAAGAGAGTCAAAAGATTTTGCTTCAAATTGGGTGGTTGATGCGCCTAAGCTAGATGCAGCATAGTGATGCGATTATTGACCTCTTGACTCTAGACATGGCCAAACCCACATGGATCTCAAGAATATAATGCCATCGACCATCTAATACTGCTATTTGTGGTTATTACACAGTTGCAAGATCTCGTATACATATCTCAAGAATCCATCCTAGCCAAAATAGAAAGTGAATTTTACTAAGGAATCAGATTTTGTAACGAGGATGATGTTATATTTGTAGTTATTAACTTATTACACAGTTGCAAGATGTGTGATGAGCTTTGCTACCCATCCCTCGACCCCTAGAATTTTCGATTAGTGATACATATCTGAAGAATCCATCCCATCCAAAATAGAAAGTGAACTTTGCTGGGGAATCAGATTTTACGATCAGAAATGACTAGAGATTTTTTTTATAATCTCGAGATATACATAAACACTTGAGAAATTACAAGGCCGTTCCAAAATCACGCCACCTCCCTGTTTCCAAGCATTTTCGTAGAAAGTTGGATGGGAATCATTTAAAAAACACATGCTTTATCACCTAAACGCGTTTTAAAATGATGCAAGCAGTAGCAGCCGTCGTGAAATACAACTCATCGCTTTCATTTTTAGCCAATCAAAAAGCACCCCATCCCCCAAATTCACCAACACGCAACAGAGGAAGAAGAATTGGATGGGTGATGAGAAGAACCTTGAACCTGCAAACCTTTAACAACAAGGACATCTTCACCACCACGAATTTCACATCTCTTCCGACCCGTCTGCGTTGCTTAGAGGTCCCAACAATGGCGGGTGGTGGCGTTGCCGCTGACGACGAAGCGAAGAAGAAACAAGAACAAGAAGAAGAACAAGAAGAATTGAAGAAGAGGAAAGAAAAGGAAGAGAAAGAGTTGCCTCCGCCCCCAGAGAAACCATTGCCGGGGGATTGTTGCGGGAGTGGATGCGTGAGATGTGTTTGGGATATTTACTATGAAGAGCTTGAAGATTACAACAATCTTCTCAACAAAAATCAGAATCAAAGTGTTGTTTCCCAATCTAGCAAATCTTGATTTCATGCTTTCTTCTTCATCCACACAAATTTGTGGTTTTTGATATTATTTTCAATCATTGTTGTGATTAGATGAAGAGATGAGTTGTTAGTGTTGAAATTGTTGATATTACAATTATGCTGATGGATCACAATTGATATCATAATTTGTTCGTCGTGATTGAATTGGGAATAACAATGTTTAAGATCGTTAAGGAAAAAAAAAATCGTTAAGGAGGTGAAGAGGTCACACGTGTGAGGTTTCTGGTTGCTTACTACTAAACATGTATTTCACGAACTACAGTTGAATTTCTCAACAAAATAATTATATATGATTTTAAAGTCTTGTTAATTTTTAGTTTATATATAAATAAGTGTTATAAATAAATTATATTAAAGATTTAAATTAATTAATATTTAAAATGGACTGATTTTTGTTGTAAATTTATTAAATGTGACGGTAAAATGAGAATCCAATGGTTAGATATAGGGTTTTTCTTTTAATAATTTAAAATAGTTTGAGTGCTTTAAATAAACTATATATAGGTTTAGGTAAAATTAATGAATGTTCACGTAGACTAATTTTAATTGTATATAATTTAAATTTAAGAGGATAAAATAGTAAAAAAGTATAAATGTTTTTCATTTGAATGACATAAACATTCTTTGTCATTTTTTACTTATCTTTTGATTTTTTTTTTAATATTATAAAATAGGGAGGAAAATTTTGGAAAAGAAAATCAGATTGAAGAAATAAATCAGAATTGTTCATTTGAGTCACCTGTTGTTGTTATAGTTGTAGAGATAACTATATTAAATGAATCACGTATGGACTGAAACGTGCAAAATAAATGTAGGAGTGACAAAGTAGAATGATAAAACATGCATACTTTTATATTGTTCAATTCTTCCATAGGGTCGTGAGATTTTGGAGTTGGAACTAATTAGACGTTATGGACTCCTTTGCAAAGTAAACATATGCAGTAGGGGACGAAATGACAAATAACTATAAGTTATCAAGGGCGAAGAAAAAAAAAATTCTACTCAAAGCTAATAACTAATAAAAATACAATTAAGAGTACATTGCATATACCAAATTGAATTTAGTGTAATCCAATTTTAAACTAAGATAAAGTCGCAATTAGGGGTGGGCATCTCATCCCTCGATCTCATCCCATCCCGATTTTTTCGAGTTCTATTGGGATTGATCAATCTCATTCCGATCCCGTCCCGATATAGAATGGGATGTAGATTTTCAATCTCATCCATCCCGTCCCGTCCCGAACCGATTTTTTTAAAGTATGAATTATGTAGTATGAAACTATGAAACTATGAAACTATTTGTTGACATGACTATTTTATTTGTTGTTTTATTTATTGATATGACTATTTTATTCTCACAAACTTCTACGTGACTCACCTAAATAATGAATCTAACTCAAACTTTCTTTATTTATTTATTTTTTTTCTTTCTGATTCTTGACAACAAATGACAAACTCATTGATCATTTTCGATAGCAATGTACAAAAAATGGCTATCTTCAATAATGGTTCTAAAAAAAATGAGCAAAAGCTAATGAAATGGGGAAATAATAATCAATGACTTAAAATTATATGGTTGTTCTTAGAGTTGTATGTTTGGTAAATTCAAAATTTTCAATCCAAAATTTAGTACATGTTTTCATCTCATCATGTCCCGAACCCGTTTGGGACGGGATGAGGTCTATCCCGAACAAACGGGATGGGATAGGGATGAGGTCCATCCCGTCCCGTGCTCACCCATAGTAACAATATCAATAACCTTAGCAAGGGCAAAAACAAGAATATATAACTAAAATCACAAAATAATTAGGATATGTATCTAGTTGAAGCTTAAAAAATCTAAAATTTATGAAAAATATCCTAATACAATTTAAATGGAAAAAATTGTTTATGTGAGTCGCTTTGTATGAGTTGGCTAATATTATATATTTTCATTGAATTATATAGTTATTATTTTAGATATTAATTTTAAATTTTTTTAGAGGGTTTATACCACTTGTGAACAAACAATTCATTTTTTTTTCTAATGTTTGCAATTATATATAAAATTGCATTGAAAACAAAAAAAGTAGGAGCAAATCACAATGACAGAAATAATAATTGTCAATAATAGCTATAAAAAAATCATACGCTCCAAGATGACCGAAAATAAGTTTTTATTAAACTAAACAATTTTTTAATGTTAGCAATTACTAATAAAATTGCATTGAAATAAAAAAATAATAATAATAAGCTCTAAGAGTATCGAACACTGGTCGTTTACTAAAGACATGTTGAAGTTGTTAAATAAAAATTATCATATTGTATTTTATATATAATTGATTTTTTATAAAGTTAAGTATTTATTAAAAATATTTTGAAAGTTGAGGGAGCGCAACTACCCTAGACCCCTTAGTAGATCCGCCCTTGAACATATGCCTTGGGTATTGACATGGATTGTTCACTCGCTCAGAGTGATGGTGCTCGAAGGAAAGTATCTTGAGATAATTTATATTTCACCATAGTTCTAGGTTGACTGTATTATAGGAAAACTAAACTCATAACGTGAGGTGAAAACTCATTTTCGTTACAAATATTGAATCGTGCTAAATGTCACATGTATAATAGAGTTCGCGAAAATTCTAGCTGGCTTGGTATTCGCTCCTGGACCAATGCCTGGACCCTCCTAGGCACGTGCGCTTAGGAGGGTGCTGGGCACGTGCGATCGTTTTGGCTCCAAAGATTTTGCTTTTTGGCTCCAAAGACCCACAAACAGATCTGGTTTTTGAGTGGTTTTTGGCTCAAAATTTCGACAAGGAGAAACTCTCAAGACGATCAAGACTGGAGAATCGATCCATTTGGAGAAGCTCGACTGGAGAAAGATCTTGGAAGCTTTACATCTTAAAGTTGTCTGCTTTTATGGTTTTTGTGATGAGTTGGTTATGGGTTCGCTTAGGTTTTGTTCTGTGCAAATTGGGTAGGTGTTGAAATTCTTTAATATGACTTCTTAAGTTCAAATTGAGACTCATGAGAAAATACCCTTTTATGATTCAGTCTTATTTTTAGTAATACAGTATTGCATTTCAGTGGAATGGTTGTTCTGTATTGTTTATAGAATTCCAATGGTTAGTCTTTGAAGATTTAAGTATTGAACTTGATATTGTGATGGGTTGGTTTTGGGTTTTATTTTATTCCTTGTGATGGATATTAGTTGAAGTTTTGTGCTTTAATCTCTAAGTTCAAGTTGAGCTTGTAGATTTGTTTGCAAGTTATACTTTTTGAAGGTTCACATCTTAGGTAGTATTTGGTTACTCTGGTTTCCATTGAATAATGTTATTTGGTTCATTTTCACAATTTTGCTTCAAAATCACTCCAAAATCATCCAAACTTGATCAAAAAATGCAATTTGTTTTAAAGAAAAAAAAAAACCCAAAGCACCATATCTCTGAAAAACATTTGTACCCTAACTGATGGATTCATAAATCTCTAATCGATGGTGTACCCTAACTGTTTGGATTCATATATCGACCTTCAAAAAACCGACCTTCAAAAATCGTGGTTTTTGCTCTAAGCAGTCTCTAGTTTTTGCTTTTTGGAGCCAACAATGGCGAGACTCGAGCAACAATGGCCTGGTTTTTGCTTTTTCTCTGGTTTCTCTGTTTCTCTCTGTTCCCTACTTTCATTACTCCTTTCCTCCCACTCAAATAACAACGCACGTGCCCAGGACCCTCCACGCGCACGTGCCTAGGAGGGTCCAGGCATGCATTCCAGACGCCCACTCCAGGCTGGGAAGAACGACTCTAGAGTTCGTTAACATGTTGGTAACTCAATTTAGAGTACTACTAGGATGCCTGGCCCTGTGCCTGGTAGGGTCAGACATCATTGATATTGCATCGAAATAATTGTAACACCCATCTCCAGACAAAATCAACAGTGCCTGACACCTACCAGTCACATCACCAAGCATAGGGCCAGACATCCTAGAATTTTCCCTCAATTTGTAAAAGTCGCGCTCTCGGTGCCCTGACGCCAATTCATGAGAACTTTCATACCATCCGGAAGCATCTCACACGCTGGATCTCCAACCAAAACTCGCCACGTCATCCGGCCCCTTCACACACACGCACCAAGACAACGGGTCCACCCTCGTCTCTCGCTTCCACGTAGGATTTTTCAGTCAGAAAAGTCATACAAGTCAACGTGTCAAATCTAATCTCTACCGTTGCTTCAATCCTCCCTTCACATCTCCACCGTACATTACATCTTCAAATACACGACTAATCAAGACTAGATTGTTATCGTGTCATCGCGTCTCTGTGCACAAAACGTACGTAGACAATTCGTAACTCTCTCTTCTCGCCTTCAATTCGATCTCTCTCTCTCTATGACATTTAATCAAACACTCGCAAAACAGATCTGCGAGCGAAGAGCGAAGAGCGAAGTTTTAAAAACAAGTTTTCTCTCCAATCTCTTAACCTACACCAACTCTCTGCTTATCCTACACCACGTCCATCGCTTCCTCTACACTCTCCAATTCAGTGGCGCCAGTAGCGTAGATTTGCAGTCTTGATCCACACTTGTCCTTGTCAGATCCAAAGGTAACCACAGCTCAACTTCTCTCCCGCCAGATCTCAAACTCGTAACTCGTAATTTGCTTCAATTCTTGAATCACGGAAGAAAGCGGTTTAAACTGTAATTTAGTTCTAATCGATTTTCTTTTTATTTGATTTGTATTGTAGTGGTGATTAGTTAGGGTTTAGAAGTTCGATTGGAGAGAAACGATGCTGACGAAATTTGAGACGAAGAGTAATCGAGTGAAGGGACTGAGTTTCCATGCGAAGAGGCCATGGATACTGGCGAGTCTTCACAGTGGAGCGATCCAGCTATGGGATTACAGAATGGGGACTCTAATTGACAGGTTCGACGAGCACGACGGACCGGTTCGTGGTGTGCATTTTCATAAATCTCAGCCCCTGTTCGTCTCTGGAGGTATGGGCTCACTATGAGTTGTTTAATTAGTCTTTATGAATAGTTCAGTGTAGTGTTTGATTGATGCTTTTATGACTTCCGTTGAATTTAATCCGTATGGTTTGTTTCGAAGTCGTTAGATCTGGGCGATAGTGTAGTGTGGTTTCTCAATTTAGGTAAAGCTGAATTCTTGAGCTAGATCCATCTATTCTCAATCCTTTATGTCTGCTATTTGGACTTCTATTCAGATCTCTTTTTGTTTATGAAAATTAGAGAGATAGGGAGATGAGACATAGAGAAGGATCACAGAACCAGCGCCATTCGTGTGAGAGAAAAGATTGCTTGGTTGGTCATTGCTAAAGGAAAATACTTATTGTTTGAGTTGTCCGAAACGTATTTTGTTGCCCTAGGGTTCTATACTTGGACGGGTAACCCGCCCATTGGTGGCATTTGGTATTCACGTGTTTCAAATTTGGATTCGGATGGGGTTGATATTTTTGAATTTTGAGTCTTATATAATCTGATCGGTTTTAATTCCTTTTGAGCATCCATTATAAGCTATTAAAATGGAGTCTTAAACGTCATGGGATTTCTTCACCCACTATAAGCTAATTATAATGGGGTAAAGGGTTTGGAGACCCAAAGGGATGTATGCTAATTATAATGGGGTAAAGGATTTGGAGACCCAAAGGGATGTATGTTAATTATAATGGGGTAAAGGGTTTGGAGACCCAGAGGGATATATATCCTCAGTGCAGACTGCCCGGGGCGCGGGGGGGGCGGGGGGGGGGGGGAGCCCTGGATTCCATTTTTTTCCCTGCAGCTCGTTGTTTGTTTTATCTTATTTTTAACATTTGAATCCACTTTATGTATTTAGCTTATATTAGGTGGACTAAATCTATCCCGGGTCTGACGGTAATAAAATATTTGGAAAATTTCCAGACCTATGCGTCTTAATGCATTTTTTTGGAAGATATGGAATGAGATTAAAAAGTAGCTTTCGAAAATACTCATAGACTGATAGTGATAGGTTAGCTGATTATAGACATTAAAATTGTGGTTTGGGTTTAGGTGTATGCGTGGGGTCCTCTAAAGACGCACCATATTTTACTCGTATGCATAACGACATCCTAAAAGCATTGTGCGCATATAAATTTTTGTTCTGGGGTTGGGAGGCCTCATTGAGGGAGTCTGTGTATCTGTCCTTTTATCAATACCAGTATGATAGCTCTTTTTTTTTTTCCTTAAAACAAAAATCTTGGGTTGGGATTCATCAAGGTTTTGGCTTCCATTCTCAGAGAGTTGATTGTGTGATAAAGAAGGATCATGGCACCATGAAGTGAGTTGTTTGTGCTAGAGAGAAGAACCTAGATTATTATCTATTTAGAGAAGAAAACAACTTATATTTGGTTTCATTGTTTATTATCGATAAAAAAAGAAACAACTTATAATTTGATTTATCCTGATGGTTGGGTGCCACTCATGCTGGTCCAATCCCCTCTTGATGTGCTCATCCCAGCCATAGGTTGACTCTGGACTAGCACATTTTGTTCTTAGGCTAATGTTTTTGAGCTCATGCAAACCTTGTGGTAAGCAGGAGTGCTCTCAAACGGGTAAGGCTTCGCATGAGGCGTCATAGATGCCTGTGCCTCGAGGCATTCGTTTATTCATTATTTGTTCACCATTAACACAACCTCTTATTGCATTTTGCATTTGGACAAGAATAAAAACACTCTGCCTTCTGTCTATGGAATGTAGTAAAAGTGGTTTAGTCACATGTTTTATGATTATATTTAAGGACTGGATAAATAGTAAGTCAATTGGTTAGATCGCCAGTACTTAACACCTCTAGAATGAGTCGATTGACATGTTTTAAACAAACAGAATCTTAACTTATATAGGATATACAATACTGACAAAAGTTTCTTATTTCTGGTTGTGGACACTGGTTAATTTAGTATTTGCTTCTCATGCCTCATTGGTTTCATGAAAAATTCTTCAATTGTTATTGTTTTAACAAACATGCTCACTTTTGCAGGAGATGATTATAAGATTAAGGTATGGAACTACAAGTTGCATAGGTGTTTGTTTACACTTCTCGGACACCTGGATTACATACGTACCGTGCAATTTCACAATGAATACCCTTGGATTGTTAGTTCTAGTGATGATCAAACAATTAGAATATGGAACTGGCAGTCTCGCACATGTATTGCTGTCTTGACTGGTCATAACCATTATGTCATGTGTGCTTCCTTCCATCCTAAAGAGGACTTAGTTGTATCAGCGTCCTTGGACCAGACAATTCGTGTATGGGACATTGGTGCTCTGAGGAAAAAGACTGTATCTCCAGCAGATGACATCCTGAGGCTCAGTCAGATGAATACGGATTTGTTTGGTAGCGTCGATGCTGTTGTAAAGTATGTTTTAGAAGGTCATGATCGAGGAGTCAACTGGGCTTCATTCCACCCTACCTTGCCTCTGATTGTTTCTGGAGCAGATGATCGCCAAGTTAAACTCTGGCGAATGAATGGTAATGATGTGAACTCCCATATATTCTTTTCTCTCCCATTTTGTCTTTACCTTCAGTTTGTATTCCATAGTATTGTTTTATAGCTTAAAAATGCTCAGATATAACTGAGAACAAGTAATTGTTTTGTTTTCAGATACAAAGGCTTGGGAAGTCGATACACTGAGAGGACACATGAATAATGTGTCTTGTGTAATGTTCCATGCTAAGCAAGACATTATTGTGTCAAACTCGGAGGACAAAAGTATCCGTGTATGGGATGTAACAAAAAGGACAGGTGTTCAGACATTTCGTAGAGAGCATGATCGGTTCTGGATTCTTTCATTACATCCAGAGATGAACCTTCTAGCTGCTGGTCATGATAGTGGTATGATTGTCTTTAAGTTGGAGAGGGAAAGACCTGCTTTCTCCATCAGTGGAGATTCTCTATACTATGTCAAGGATCGTTTTCTGCGGCTTTATGAGTTCTCATCTCAGAAAGACACTCAAGTGGTCCTAATCCGAAAACCGGGCTCTATCAGCTTGAACCAAAGCCCAAGAACTTTGTCTTTTAGTCCAACAGAAAATGCCGTCTTAGTCTGTTCAGATTTGGATGGTGGATATTATGAACTCTACACGCTATCCAGGGATAATGTTGGCCGGGGAGATGCTGTGCAAGATGCAAAAAGAGGACCTGGAGGATCTGCTGTCTTTGTGGCTCGTAATAGGTTTGCTGTGCTTGACAAGACCCACAACCAAGCTTTAATCAAGAACCTTAACAATGAGATTGTGAAGAAGAGCCCCCTTCCTGTCTCTACTGATGCAATATTCTATGCTGGAACAGGCAATTTGTTGTGCAGAACAGAAGATAGAGTGGTAATATATGATCTGCAGCAGAGGCTACCCCTTGGTGAACTCCAAACTCCATTTGTCAAATACGTTATTTGGTCAAATGACATGGAAAATATTGCATTGTTGAGTAAGCACGCCATTGTAATTGCCAGTAAGAAACTTGTGCATAGATGCACTCTTCATGAAACGATACGTGTAAAGAGTGGTGCTTGGGATGATAATGGTGTCTTCATATATACAACCTTGAATCACATAAAGTATTGCCTTCCAAACGGAGACAACGGAATCATCAAAACACTTGATGTTGCGATATATATCACAAAAATATTCGGAAATACCATATTTTACTTGGACCGAGATGGGAAGAGCAAGGCTATTGTTATTGATGCAACAGAATATGTTTTCAAGCTCTCTCTTCTGAAGAAGAAATTTGACCAAGTTATGAGCATGATTAGGAGTTCGAAGCTCTGTGGGCAGGCCATGATTGCATACCTGCAGCAAAAAGGTTTTCCAGAAATTGCTCTGCATTTTGTGGAAGATGAGAAGACCAGGTTCAACTTGGCACTGGAGAGTGGTAACATCCAGGTTGCTGTTGCTTCAGCAAAGGCCATTGATGAGAAAGACCACTGGTATAAGTTAGGAGTGGAAGCCCTTCGACAGGGTAATGCTGGTATTGTAGAGTATGCGTACCAGAGGACGAAAAATTTTGAGCGGCTGTCCTTCTTGTATCTTGTGACGGGGAACATGGAAAAGTTGTCCAAAATGCTGAAAATTGCTGAGGTCAAGAATGACGTGATGGGTCAGTTCCACAATTCCCTGTACCTAGGCAACATTCATGAGCGTGTAGAGATATTAGAAAAGGCTGGTCATCTACCCCTTGCTTATGCGACTGCAGTGCTTCATGGGCTCCAGGATGTTGCTGAGCGGTTAGCAGCCGAGCTGGGTGATAATGTTCCATCTTTGGCTCAGGTGAAAGAGCCTTCACTTCTGACACCCCCACCCCCCATCCAGTGTTGTGGAGATTGGCCCTTGCTGAGGGTCATGAGAGGCATCTTTGAGGGTGGGCTCGATAATTTGGGTAGGGGAGTGGACGAGGAAGATGAAGAGGTTGCTGAGGGTGATTGGGGTGAAGGGTTGGACATCGTTGATGGAGATGGTTTGCAAAATGGAGATGTTCGAATAGAGGTTGAGGATGGGGAAGTGAACGAAGAAAATGATGGGGAAGGAGGTTGGAACCTTGAGGACTTGGAGCTGCCACCTGAAGTTGATACACCAAAGGCTGCTGCCAACACCCGGTCGACAATATTCGTCACCCCGACTTCAGGCATGCCAGTGAGCCAGATCTGGATCCAGAAATCCTCTCTTGCTGCAGAGCATGCTGCAGCTGGTAATTTCGACACTGCAATGCGTCTGCTAACAAGACAACTGGGTATAGTAAACTTCACTCCTTTGAAGCACATGCTTCTTAATCTGCACAGTGGAAGTCATTCATACATACGTGCCAATTCTGCTACTCCAGTGATTTCACTTGCAGTTGAGAGAGGGTGGAGTGAATCTGCAAGCCCGAATGTGAGAGGGCCACCAGCACTTGTGTACGGCTTCTCGCAACTGGAAGAAAAATTGAAGGCTGGTTATAAAGCCACGACTAGCGGGAAGATACCAGAGGCCTTACAACTCTTTCTAAGTATTTTGCATACTATTCCTCTTATTGTAGTTGATTCCAGGAGGGAGGTTGATGAAGTCAAGGAGCTGATTACCATTGCAAAGGAGTATGTGCTAGGCTTGCAGTTAGAGCTCAAAAAAAGGGCCACAACAGACAATCCAGTACGCCAGCAAGAGCTGGCAGCCTACTTCACCAATTGCAACCTTCAGCTGCCTCATTTGAGGATTGCTCTGTTGAGTGCTATGACAGTTTGTTTCAAGGCAAAGAACTTCAGTATGGCAGGTAACTTTGCACGGCGATTCCTGGAGACCAATCCCCCCATTGAAAACCAAGCGAAGACAGCCAGACAAGTCCTTCAGAGCGCTGAGAAGAACTTGACGGATGCTCACCAGCTTAACTATGACTTTCGAAATCCATTTGTGGTTTGTGGTGCAACACATGTGCCTATTTACCGTGGACAGAAAGATGTTGCATGTCCATACTGTAGATCACGCTTTGTACCAGCACAAGAAGGAAAACTCTGTACTGTTTGTGATTTAGCCATGGTTGGTGCAGATGCATCCGGCTTACTTTGCTCTCCTACCCAGGTGAGATAATTGTGTTACCAAACGAGGAGTCGTCATATTTCAGCTGGTGCCTCTAGAGTCAATTGTGTTTGCTGTCCATCTCGACAGGCAAGGTACAGAAATCAAACATGCATTCAGCTTCTTCTGAGAATTGTGTGGGCTTGTTACTTTTTCAGAGTACGTTCATCTTTTCAGTTTGAATCTTTACTGCATTTTCATTTTGTCTTCCTGTCAGATGTAGATGGTCAAGATTTCACTGTAATCAGATGAGTGTTTGTAAACAGAGGAAGGCTACTTTTGACCATCATATTTAGACTAATAGAGGGGTTTACTTATTGTTTCATCTCCTTTACTTCGATATGTTATCAACATGATAGAAATAAAAACCGGAAGCAGATCCGTGATCTGTATAACATTATGTGGTGGTTTCATTTGAAAATGAGAACAACCAACCGAAGAGCTACCAGGAAATGGGCAAGAGCTCAGATCTGGCTAGTGGGAAGAGCACTACAATTGTCCAACCTGGTTTTCATTCCCCAATGCTGATTGCTGTGATTGAGTACTTACAATGAGAGTTTAATTGTATCTCTGATTTTTATGAAGCTCTGTTTGTTGAATTTTGTTTATTTTTACGTTTATGGCAACTTTAATATTGAATCCAGCTTAAATAGTCTGGTTTTTGTGATTTGTCATGCACTTTGTAACGATTAGGGAACGACTGATTCATGATTTAATTCCTCTGCTGTGGCCTTTTTAGATAGCAACTGATTCATGATTTAATTCCTCTGCTGTGGCCTTTTTAGATAGCAACGAATGTTTCGATGGGAATGAGAGCTACTATGTATGTCTTTTTTGATTAATTTGGATTCACCTAAGTCCTTGATTTCTTCTCCTGCAGTTGTTGGTTTTGGTTAGAAGAGGGGCACTAATTCTTCAGAAAAGTAAGCAATCAGGTGTGAGAAGTATTGCAGTTCGTAAGCCAATTTTTAATGTGAAATACCGCTGTGAAGCATGTTTTCTATGGTTCAGATCCAAGCATTAGGCAACCTTTTGCATTTACTGGCAACTTGTTATTTAGGCATGGTTTATGTTTAAGCTTTAGGAACTGCTCGTATAGGTGTTCTCTCTTCTTTGTGATAGTTGATATACATAATACCTATTGATGTTTTGAGTTAAAAAAGAAATACCTTGGAGCACTGTTCGTATAACAGAGTTTCGACCATCAGTGACCAGTAATGCCGAGATGCATACCTTTTTTTTTTTTTGGAAAGCGAGCTGGGTTTTTATAGGATCCCATAACCTATCAACAAGGTGCGACCGAGATGCATACTTGGCTTGTTCTAAAATATTTTGTGATGTTCACTAATGCCAAGATACGTACTTGGCTTGTGTTTCTGCCATGTTTTATTGAACATCTCAACTTTTTCACAAGTACATCATGTTGCTAAATTCCTTTTAGTTTCCTGCCATATGTTATTGAACATCTAAACTTTTTCATAAATACTGATAGGTCAGAATTAGTTGATAGTTGATTTGTGTACTCTTCTTCGCTGCCTTGTTTGGGTTTTTTTTTTACACCTGTTCTCTTTAAAACACAATCACAAACACGATCCACAAAAGCGGTAGAAGTAAAAAAAAAAAAAAAAAAAAAAAAAAAAAAAGACACCCAAACAAGGCAGCCTAGAATCTTTATTTTCTTTTACTTGGTGTGCTAGAAAGCTTTGACAAGCTCGTAAAAGCGAGATTGCTAATTATACTTGTGCAGTTTTACTGAAAAGTGCAATTATTTGTCGATGAGATGATCACAGTGTTCATGCGTAATTGCCTGTAATTTGGAAGACAGAAGGCCTTGAGCGAAAGATGAGTGTGGCAGTGACAAGGGGCCAGGTTGCCATTCTTTGCAAGAAAAATATGAGCAGGGTAGTTAAGATCATAGGGGAGGAAAAAATCTCTGGAAAACATTTTGCAAAATGGTTTAAATAAATATTGGCGGCAAACAAATGTTCAAAGCTAACTGTCGAGGGAATTGGCGAGGAAAACAGCGAGGGAGGGGGGGCGTCCATCACCCGGATGCGCGCAAGAAAAATGAAGGCACACATCCCGGGGGGATGGACGGTCCTCCCCCCCTCCCTCGCTGTTTTCCTCGCCAATTCCCTCAGACAGTTAGATTTTTTCAATCAAGATATAATCCATAGAGCTGTTTAGATTGTAATGTAACATGGCATTGTGCAAGATTTTCCTTCTCTACGAACTTAAGCTTTTATAGTGCAACACTCTAGTGTGTTAATTTTACAAATTTGGGCTTTTATGAAGGTAAAGAATGTTACCAATGATTTATTTTTTGGAAAATGATTTAGATACTTCAGGGTTTTTTTTTTGTCACTTAAGGGGCGAAGGGTACTATAGTAATTTAAGCAATAAAAACGGATATTCGCGGGGTGGATATGGCCAAAATCGTATCCGCCCCAAATATTCAATGGATACTATTTGGATATTCGAAACCACCCGAAAACTCATTCAACCATATCCAAGTCCGCCCCGTACGGATTGGGTGGCAAATATTCGTGAAAATATGCCCCACCAACCCTAACCGTATCCTCTTTTTTACATTACCATTGATTTTTTTTCTCTCACACCACCTATATAAACAAAAACCTCTATTTTTTCTATCACCATTCAAATTTATTATGGTTCCTCTTTCCCTCCTCCATTCGAAATCTCTTTTAAATTTTTTCCCACATTCAAATCTCCTTTAAATCTCTTTCCTCTCCCTCGAAAATTCTCAAAATTTCCTTAAAGTTGAAACTCTTAAACCTACATTAAATAAATATCATAACTTAACATATAGACAAATCCAAACTCAAACTGAAAAAATGAAAAACAGAGTAACTTTCGAAGAAATTTAAACCCTTAATTGAGACTGATTCCCAAGTTCATCAAAACACTAAAGTTATAGTACTCTGAGTTATCTTGGTTCGAAAGTTATAGTACTCTGAGTAGATTATTAAACCGGTTCGAAAGTTATCATCTTTTTCATTTATTTGGTTTGAGTTTGAATTTATCTGTTATGTTAAGTTATGCATATTTATTGAATTTGGGTTTAAAGGTGTCAACTCTAAGAGGATTTTAGGAGTTTTCGAGAAAGAGGGAGGAAATTTGCATAAAATTTGAGTGTGAAGAGAGATTTGAAAGAGATTTCGAACAAGATATCAGGCAGAAAAAACCATTGTAGATTTGAATGGTGAGGGAAAAAATCAGAGATTTTTGTTTATATAAATGGTGTGAGAAAATATGGTGGTGTGAGAAAATAAGTAGGTGGTGTGAAAGAATAGATTGATATGAGAGATACAAATTGGTAGTGCAAGGTAATCGTTGCCTTTTGAAATAAGTTTTCCAAATCCATGCATTGAACGAGCGTGCAAGCCAAATTTCATCATCAAGAATTCCCTTCTCCTATTTTCTTTTCTCTCTCGTTTCCTTTGGACCATCCACATTTCTTCTTCTCTCTGCATATAAAAGAGTAATTTTAGCCAATCTTTTTTAGTGGTCTTTTCTTGGCATTGTTTTGTTATTTTTACATTTTTTGTCCCTCATCTTTAAAACACAACTATAAACATTATTTATATAAAAAGTAAAAGTTTAAAAAAACCTCAACAATGCAAAAAAAAAAATCCAGCAACACAAGGTTTGCTAGAATTTTTGTATTGTAAATGCTTAAATTACCTTGCTAGCCAGCCACATGTATCTTGTATCCATACATGTATCTTGTATCCAAATGTATTTTTGACCCTTTACAATTGATACGATTAAAAGTGGCGAAGGGTCTGACACCACCGTATATCTGCCATTCGCTCCCTCTTATCTCCTCACAAATGACACGACCAATCAAATTGGCAAGGTTTGATGCATGCTCGGTATATGAGTACTTAGTTGATTTTTTGTATCTTGCTCATTAATGGCTTTTGTATTGCTGTATCTTCTCTCTCTATTTTCCTCTACTTTTCTATCAAGAGAGCGAACCCAAGACCCTAAACCTCAACAATATCATTTCAAGCAGCTATAGTTGATTTAACAGAACAACTTGTCAATAAAAATTTACAATTGAAGTCATTACCCAATATTTGTCACCCCCTAAATGGTAAGGTGTGCTGCTCCTCAAATTCAAATTTCTCGCATTTAAATTTTACAATGAAATCTTTTGCACCATGGGAATAAAAAAGTTATGCTATGTCCAATAACAATAACACCAAAGTTAGAACAAAAGTTCATCAACTTACCGAAATTTTGTACAACTCAAGGATAGTTGAAGGAAATGCTTTTTCCAATCAAGCCTCCAATTCAGTATCATCGACCCAACCGTTGGGGTATTTCTCATTGTAATGGCAAAAAAAGTTTATTTGAAAACTCAATAAACCATAAGCATCACTGATAAATTCATCGCCAACCAAATTGTAAAAGTCCCTCACTCTCTGAATTCGAAGATCTTGACCTAGATTACTGAAAGTAGGAGAGCAAATAAGAGAATCAAAATGAAGAAGGAGAGCAAAGAAGAGAATCAAAATTTGAGAAAAACAAAATGAAGAAGGAGAGCAAAGAAGAGAATCAAAATTTGAGAAAAACAAAATGAAGAAGGAGAGCAAAGAAGAGAGAATCAAAATCTGATAAGTGCACGTGCTCTGATACCACTTGTTGGCGCACGCACTCAACTATTGGTATCAAAGAAGCCCTAACAATCGGTATCAGAGAAGTGCACGTGCTTTAATATCACTTGTTAGCGCACACACTCAACAATCGGTATCAAATAAGCCATAACAATTGGTATCAGAGAAACATGACATAATTTTTTATATTATCTAAAAAAAATTAGTTTAAGAAAAATAACGTACAAAATTCATGTACAAAATTCATGTACAATTAAGCAAGATAATGGGAAACAATTTTTAAAATCTATTTCTTCTTCTTCATACACCATGTGAACTTGATCTTAATGGTAAAACAAATATCTCATAAATCTAAACAACTCTGTCCCAATTTTTCCATAAAAATTCTTAGGCCTCTTCAGAAACATTTTGAAGGGTTGTTCATCAGACATGTACAATATGCGTACTTTTCATGCCAAAGATGCATTCACAACATTCAAACATTTTTAATGTCTATCTTTATATGTGTTGAAATGTTTCTATATATCTTGCACAAATCAAAAGTTCATTAAAAGAGCTTAAGGTTCAGTAAAAGCTCAAGGTTCATAAATAAAAATAGGCTATATGGGCAATTTTGAGGTTTACGCAGTTTGAGCAATAACCTGGAGTAAGAAATTATTCACTCTAATTGGCAAATACGAAAACTCTTGAACATTAATTTTCTGTTGAGCATCCTTCATCTAATTTTCCCAAAAGAGCTTTTTTCGCCAACCTGATTTTCTGTTCAGTCTCCCCCTTCAGATCGTTCACAGCCTGCAGTCTATTCCTCCTCTGCTTGTGCCTACTAGTCTGCAAGATGGCCTCGAAAACAAGGAACGAAAATGTTCATTTTAAACCTGGTCCTGTCATAAGAAGCATCTATGAGAATAATTTACATAATCCGATTCAACAATATCATTTCAAGCAACTATAGTTGATTTAACAGAACAACTTGTTAATAAAAATTTACTATTGAAGTCATTACCCAATATTTGTCACCCCCTAAATGATAAGGTGTGCTGCTCCTCAAATTCAAAATTCTCGCATTTAAATTTTACAATGAAATCTTTTGCACCCTTGGAATAAAGAAGTTATGTTATTTCCAATAACAATAACACCAAAGTTAGAACAAAAGTTCATCAACTTACCGAAATTTTGTACAACTCAAGGATAGTTGAAGGAAATGTTTTTTCCAATCAAGCCTCAAATTCAGTATCATAACCATTGGGGTATTTCTCATTGTAATGGCAAAAAAAGTTTATTTGAAAACTCAATAAACCATAAGCATCACTGATAAATTCTTCGACAACCAAATTGTAAAAATCACTCACTCTCTGAATTCAAAGATCTTGACCTGGATTACTGAAATTAGGAGAGCAAATAAGATAATCAAAATTTATAGCTAGCAACTTTGCAGTCTGTATCTCTGAGAGCAAAGAAGATAATCAAAATTTGAGAGAATCAAAATGAAGAAGGAGAGCAAAGAAGAGAGAATCAAAATCTGATAAGTGCACGTGCTCTGATACCACTTGTTGGCGCACGCACTCAACTATTGGTATCAAAGAAGCCCTAACAATTGGTATCAGAGAAGTGCACGTGCTTTAATATCACTTGTTGGCGTACACGCTCAACAATCGGTATCAAATAAGCTCTAACAATTGGTATCAGAGAAACCCTGATACCAAAATAAAACCCTGACCCTAAAATTTATTTGATCTCTCAACTCTCATTCGTTTTCGCCTCCCTCCTTAAGAGACTCTCAGATCTCGGATTTGGCCACAATCTCTCAAATCTTTGCCTCCCTCTCTGTATTTCGATTTGGCACCTTCTCTCAAATCTTCTTTCATCTTCTTTGTCTCATTCTTAGTGAAACGGATCTGGAACTCAACTCCAAACTGAATCAAAGATCTTTGTGCACGAATCAGAAACTGTGAGTAAGCAAAAAAGCAAGCAAAAACTCAAACTTGCCACTCGCTAAAATCAAAGTAAATAAGCAAACTTGCCTCTCCCAGACTCCCTATAACCAAAGCAAAGCAAAAAAGCAAAAACCTTCTTCATTTTCTCACAGCAAAGTACATAATCAAAAATGAAGAAGGCTTTTGCAGTCCGTATCTCTCACAGCAAAATAGAATCAAAATTTCAGGCTGCAAGTAGTAATAGCTGATAGCTGAATAATAAACATCCGTACCTTTGAACCTGTCAATTAATTAATATGAGTGTAGCAGTGACAAGGGGCCAGGTTGCCATTCTTTGCAAGAAAAATATTAGCATGGTAGTTAAGATCATAGGGGAGAGAAGAATCTCTGGAAAACATTTTGCAAAATGGTTTAAATAAATATTGGTGGCAAACAAATGTTACAAATGTAATCAAGATATAATCCATAGAGCTGTTGAGTACAAAGAACAAACAACTGACAAAATTTTATTTTACATTGCAATATTTTTAAATTGTTATTGATTAACCCATAATAATAATCTTCTAATTAAAACTTGAAGAAAAGAAAATGATGGGTAAAGAAGAAAAGAAAAAAAAAAATTTGTCACCCCTTACATGTAGTATGTAGCATGAGCAACCCTGATTTAAATCGAGTTTAGTGATTTTAGTTGGTGATTGTGGCGCCGATAGTTGGTGCAAACTTAACATCGTAAGGGTTTGAGAGGTGGGTGAATGAATGAAGGTGGGTGGTGGCTGTGAATAATGGGGAAGAAGAAGGGTCGCATGTCATATTTTTAAAAATATGAACTAACAAACATTTTTTGAGAATTTTAAATAAGTTGTAGAGATTGGTTTTGGGGATTAAATCACTATTATTCAATCATTTATAAAGAATGAAAAGATGACCTTATTTATTGCTGGATTAGGGATTGTCCGTGTCTGTGACACTACATACATTTTTTTTAAGCTCTTGTTGAGACAAACAATCCTAAGTCGTACATTCAACATTTTAAGGTAAAAAAGACATTTGACCTGAAAAATGGAGTCAATGTTCAATTTTCCATGATAATTGGTATGAGTGAGGCTAGGAAATCAGGTTTTACAACTAGGATGATGTGGCATTGTTGGAGGAGGTTTTTTACAACCTCGTGATACACATAAACTTTTTGGAGTTTTCATCATTCTTTCGAGATCACGACACGTACCTTGGTTACAAAACATGGTTGCAAAAGCTTGGTTTTCTAGTATTTTTGTAATTGGTATTGATTAAGGTAACTTAATATAAAAAATCTTTACCTCACTTTTACGGCTTTATCTTTAAGGAGAATCGCTACAATAGTAGGGTCTTGTGTATCCTTTTCGAATGAAGTCATTTACATGCTATCTTGAGATAATTCAATATATATATATATATACACTCTTGAGTGTTGATATTGATTTCATTGTCATTTTGAACAAACTTGATATTAATTTTCTATGTAGGTGAAATAAGTTTCATTTAAAAAAAATCAAATTATAATACTCCATTTTCACCACATCTTGAAAGTCCAACTAAACTTTCTAAACCTCGAATAACCTCTCACGGCCAATTTTTACATGACAAATCATCGAAAACCCTCTCTATTGATATATATATATAGAGCTTTGCTACAGAGCGAGGGAGGGAGCGAGGGAGAGGGGGCGAGGGATGGGTGTAACCACCCATCCTCCTCGGGATGAGCGCATCGGGTTGGAGATACGCGCGGGCACTCATCACGAGGAGGATGGGTGGTTACACCCATCCCTCGCTCCCTTTCCCTCGACCCCTCCCTCGACCCCTAGAATTTCCAATATATATATATATATATTTTTTTTTTTCCTAAATAATTTATTTTTAAATATTTATTATCAAATGCTAATAAGGCATTTTGAGCACATTGCAACTTTGCAACATACTACAAAACAAACGCACACACGCACACTCTCTCTCCCTCTCTATTTCTCCATCTCTCATACAAAGACGCAATTTTTTACAGAC
This sequence comes from Berberis vulgaris, assembly GCA_963556465.1. NCBI lineage: Eukaryota > Viridiplantae > Streptophyta > Magnoliopsida > Ranunculales > Berberidaceae > Berberis > Berberis vulgaris. The sequence continues at coordinate 4,327,294 of OY747124.1, read as the reverse complement.
ACTCTCGTCGAAACCCTCCCTCCCCCTTAACCTGCGCCCACTATCTGATTATCCTACGCCACCTTCATCGCTGCCTGTAATCTCTTCATCTGGTGTTGTTCAGCAGTGGAGATTTGCAGAGGCGATGCTCGATTTCGCTTGATCGATAGGTAAATCTTCAGATCTTTAATTCTCCGATCCCTCTGTCCAAACCCTAGAATTCGAATCAATTCGATCCGTAACGTAACGGATCGGTGGTGACTCGGTTTCAGTGTGTCTAATTAGATTGATTTATTATTGTGTTTGTTTGCAGTGTTTTGAAGTAATTATTAGGGTTTGGGGTTTGATTAGAGACGACGATGTTGACGAAATTTGAAACGAAGAGTAATCGAGTGAAAGGTCTGAGCTTTCATACGAAGAGGCCATGGATCCTTGCGAGTTTGCACAGTGGAGTGATCCAGCTATGGGATTACAGAATGGGAACGCTCATCGACAGGTTCGATGAGCACGACGGACCGGTTCGTGGGGTTCATTTTCATAAAACTCAGCCACTTTTCGTCTCCGGAGGTTTGCATTTCTTCCCATTTGATTTCGATTGATGTGTTTCTAATTTCCGTCTTGTTGGTTGTCGAATCTTTAGATCTGGGGAGTTATGTTGTTTCTCAATTAAAGCTGAATTCCTTACCTGTGACTGATCTTTGAATGCTGAGAGTGAAGATTGGAGTTGAACTCTGACATCTTAGAAATTTGTTTCTAATTGACTGAGTTGGAAGTAGAAAATTTAATTGGTAATACATTCACAAAGGGTAGAATCTTATAGTTAGATCCACCAATTCATCGGTTTTGATTCAGCATTTGGACATGTTTCAGATCCCCACTTTTACTTTATTGTTTTTCAGATCTCTTTTTGTTGGTGAGAATGAGAAAGAGGGGATGGGGGATAATGGGTCTTATTAGGGCAACCCAACCCAAAGTGTGACCCAAGCCCGTTTCAGCACGACTTGCTTACCCCATCCATAATTAAGTCAATTAAGTCCAACATAAACATGATATATTCATCAGCGTGTCTGTCATGTGATCTCGTTTATGACTCAAAATGAATAGGCTAAACCAAAGCCCTGTAACTAGGTCAGTTTCCCAAGGAGAAGAGAGAGAGATCATGGCTTATTCAGATGATGGGAAAGGATCATGGGGCTTGATCCATTTGTGTAACGGTGTGAGACAACACCCTCTACTTTGGTTTGCTTGGTCATCAGCAGAGGAAAATTCAAATAACTGGAGCTAGTTTGCAATTGGGATTGGTCATTTTTTAGCCTACCCCAAATTCATCACAAGGTTTTGAAAAGCTGTTTATATAATGACTAAAATAGATCATGTTGGTTGATTGCCAATGTTTCGTTCTAGGGAATTGGTTATTTAACAATTTTGCTGTGTTTGATTGCTTATGAGGCAATAACTTTTCCATTGAAGTTGTGTTTGTTTCACAGAAACTTATTTTCCGGTATGTTTAGTTTTCAGAATTTAAAATTTTCAGTGTTTGTTTCATGAAAAATTATAAATCAGTGGAATATATTTATTCCAAAAGAGATTCATGGGATGTTGATTTTCCTAGATTTTTCATGGTTTTTTATTCTCACCATTTCAACTCTGGAACCACGCCACCATGCCACAACTTACTCCCACCACCACCAACGCCACTACAACCACTACCATTCATACAACCACATAAACTAAAAAATGAACCTCCACCTCCCCTATTGCCATCATAGTCAACTCAACTAATATCGCATAAAACAAATTTTCAATCATTTGAAAATTTAATTTTCATGACACAACCAAATAACATGAAAAGTTTTAGGGAAAATAATAATCCTTGAAATTTTATTTTCATAATCTTTTTTTTTCCTTGAATATTTATTTTTCGTGAAACAAACGGAGCTTAAAAGTAACAAATATTATATTAAACACAACATTAACAACGACAATGTTTTTTCAACTCAAAATTTTTCATCAACAAACATTACAGACTAAATAAAAATGATCCACCAAAAAAACCCAGCAAACCATTTCATCAGGAGATGAATATTAACTGAACAAAGCTCAAAGGTTTGGTTTGCTGATCTTGTAGAGTTTTTTTTTATTTGCATTGATGAACTGTGCAAATGAAGTATCTAACCCATAATCAATTCACAAAAAAAATGAGGGTCAACTCTATTAAACTCTCATTGACACTAAAGCCCATCAGTGAAATTTTTTTTTTTCAATCTGAAAAACCCAAATGGAAGTTACATCTCTTAAAATGTCAGATCTAAAACTAACAAACAATCTCCCAAATCTATTGAGTCAAATTGAGATTTTTTATAAATTTCACTTGAATTAAGCTCACGACTCATTCCTTTCCAATTTTATACTTGTACAATCAAGATGGGATTAGTAGGTAGTGGTGGGTTTGTTGAGCGTTGCACAAACTGCTAGAGACCGAAGCATTGGTGTCCTCTTGCACTGTAAGATCTCGCTCGATCTCATTTCTAGGATTTCTGAAAGTGGATTTGTTCATGGAGCAAATCTGAGACGGGAAGAGAAGAGGGGCTTTTAGGTTTTGGGGGTTGCACTAACCATTAAAGATTGCATAAGAGATACTTCAATTGTTTGGAATGAAACGACACATATTTTGCTCATTGTTGGAACCGATATCTGATTTTATTTTCCTAGTAAAATGATGTTAAAAATAAGTTGTCCGTGTGACTAGCTTTGATTTGCTGGGTACTAGAAAAATGTCTAAGTTGAGTACTGAGTTATAGTAGAGATTTAGGTATAAATTTCAAACTCTGGTTTAATTCTATAGTTCAGATCGATCAAAACTTGGGTTGTGCTTGGCCTATATTGTTTCCCACTTCATGTATTTATTAGGTTTTAATTAGCAAGTTTTTTATGATGATTTACAAATTACATAATAGTTGAATAAAAAAAAGTGGTTTCAATGTGAATTAGTAAAATACAATTTCATTGAGTATATCTACCCCAATGATGTTTGGTTGGCTTGAACATATTCAATCAAATGATGAGTTCCTGTTTGGGTTGGGTCGAGTGATTTTAATCTATGGATCATTCATGTTAGGCCTCTGCTTCATCCATTTCTTCCAAGTTGAGAGACATGCCATAGACACAATCACTTACTGCATTTTGCATTTGGACTTTAGTTAAAGAAATTTGGCTTATGTTTAAATATTGAATGTGGTTTACTTGGTTTGATAACATTTATATCATACCTATAAGGGACTGTACATATTTGTGAAACGTCAATTAGTAATATCACCGGATGTTAACACCTAGAATGCGTTGAGTGATAAGTTTTTAACCAATTGGCTCTTAACTTGTATAGGAGAATATAATATTGACATAGTTTCTTATTTTTGGCTGTGGACACTTATTGCATCACATGGCGCCTCATTGATTTCTTCGAAAATATTCTTCAATTGTTTTTTGTTAAACAAATATGCTCACTTTTGCAGGAGATGATTATAAGATCAAGGTATGGAACTACAAGTTGCATAGGTGTTTGTTTACCCTTCTTGGACACCTTGATTACATACGTACTGTGCAATTCCACAATGAATACCCTTGGATTGTTAGTGCCAGTGATGATCAAACAATTAGAATATGGAACTGGCAGTCTCGCACATGTATTGCAGTCTTGACCGGTCATAACCATTATGTCATGTGTGCTTCCTTCCATCCTAAAGAGGATTTGGTTGTATCAGCATCCTTGGATCAGACAGTTCGTGTGTGGGACATTGGTGCTCTGAGGAAAAAGACTGTGTCCCCAGCAGATGACATCCTGAGGCTGAGTCAGATGAATACAGATTTGTTTGGTGGTGTCGACGCAGTTGTAAAATATGTTTTAGAAGGTCATGATCGAGGAGTCAACTGGGCTTCATTCCACCCCAGCTTGCCTCTGATTGTTTCTGGAGCAGATGATCGCCAAGTTAAACTTTGGCGAATGAATGGTAATGTAGTGAATGAACCCATAGATTCTTTTCTCCCTTTCTCTTTACCTTCAGTTCTTATTTCACAGTATTATGCTATAGCTTAACGAGTGTTAGAAACAACTGATGATGTTTTATTTTCAGATACAAAGGCTTGGGAAGTCGATACACTGAGAGGACACATGAATAACGTGTCCTGTGTAATGTTCCATGCTAAGCAAGACATTATTGTATCAAATTCGGAGGACAAAAGTATCCGTGTGTGGGATGTAACAAAGAGGACAGGTGTTCAGACATTTCGTAGAGAGCATGATCGTTTCTGGATTCTTTCGTTACATCCAGAGATGAACCTTCTAGCTGCAGGTCATGATAGTGGTATGATTGTCTTTAAGTTGGAGAGGGAAAGACCTGCTTTCTCCATCAGTGGAGATTCTCTGTACTATGTCAAAGATCGGTTTCTGCGACTTTATGAATTCTCATCTCAGAAAGATACTCAATTGATTCCCATCCGAAGGCCTGGTTCTACCAACCTTAACCAAAGCCCAAGAACTCTGTCTTTTAGCCCCACTGAAAATGCAGTCTTGATGTGTTCTGATATAGAAGGTGGATCATATGAACTCTATACTGTACCTAGAGATAGTATTGCAAGGGGTGATGCTGTGCATGATGCAAAAAGAGGAGCTGGAGGATGTGCTGTTTTTGTGGCTCGTAATAGGTTTGCTGTCCTTGATAAGAGCAGCAACCAAGCTGTCGTCAAGAACCTTAAGAACGAGATTGTCAAGAAGAGCCTTCTTCCTGTTGCTACTGATGCAATTTTCTATGCTGGAACAGGCAATTTGTTGTGCAGGGCAGAAGATAGAGTGGTAATATTTGATCTCCAGCAGAGGCTAACCCTTGGTGAACTGCAAACTCCGTTTGTTAAATATGTGATTTGGTCTAATGACATGGAAAGTGTTGCTTTGTTGAGCAAACACGCCATTGTAATTGCCACTAAGAAACTTGTCCACCGATGTACCCTGCATGAGACGATACGTGTAAAGAGTGGGGCTTGGGATGACAATGGGGTCTTCATATATACAACTTTGAACCACATAAAGTATTGCCTTCCAAACGGGGACAACGGAATCATCAAGACACTTGAAGTTCCGATATACATCACGAAAATTTTTGGAAATACCATTTTTTGTTTGGATAGGGATGGAAAGAACAAGGCAATTATTATTGATGCAACAGAATACATTTTCAAGCTCTCTCTTTTGAAGAAAAGATTTGACCAGGTTATGAGCATGATCAGGAGTTCAAAGCTCTGTGGGCAAGCCATGATTGCATACCTGCAGCAAAAGGGTTTTCCAGAGGTTGCTCTGCATTTTGTGGAAGATGAGAAGACCCGGTTCAACTTGGCACTGGAGAGTGGTAATATCCAGGTTGCGGTTGCTTCAGCAAAGGTTATTGATGAGAAGGACCACTGGTACAGGTTAGGAGTGGAAGCCCTTCGACAGGGCAATGCTGGTATTGTAGAGTATGCATACCAGAGGACAAAGAATTTTGAGAGGTTGTCCTTCTTGTATCTAGTGACAGGGAATATGGAAAAGTTATCCAAAATGCTTAAAATTGCTGAAGTCAAGAATGATGTGATGGGCCAGTTCCATAATGCCCTGTACCTAGGCGACATTCATGAGCGTGTGAAAATCTTGGAAAAAGTTGGCCATCTTCCCCTTGCTTATGTAACTGCTGCGACTCATGGGCTCCATGATGTTGCTGAGCGTTTAGCAGCCGAGTTGGGTGATAATGTTCCATCTTTAGCTCAGGTGAAAGAGTCTTCACTTCTGATGCCCCCACCCCCTGTCCAGTGTGGTGGAGATTGGCCCTTGCTAAGAGTGACGAAGGGCATATTTGAGGGTGGGCTGGATAATTTGGGCAAGGCAGCAGAGGAGGAAGATGAAGAGGTAGCTGAGGGTGATTGGGGCGAAGAGTTGGATATTGTTGATGCAGATGGTTTGCAGAATGGGGATGTTGGAGTTCTTATTGAAGACGAGGAAGTGCACGAAGAAAATGATGGGGAAGGAGGTTGGGACCTTGAGGACTTGGAGCTGCCACCAGAAGTTGATACCCCAAGGGCTACTACGAATACCCGCTCTGCAGTATTTGTTACTCCGACTCAAGGCATGCCTGTAAGCCAGATCTGGATCCAAAAATCATCTCTTGCTGCAGAGCATGCAGCAGCTGGTAATTTTGATACAGCGATGCGGCTGCTGAGCCGACAACTGGGTATAAAGAACTTTGCCCCTTTGAAGACCATGCTTCTTGATCTGCACCATGGAAGTCATTCATACATACGTGCCTTTTCCTCCTCTCCAGTGATTTCACTTGCAGTTGAGAGAGGGTGGAGTGAGTCGGCTAGCCCGAATGTGAGGGGGCCACCAGCACTTGTGTACAGCTTCTCCCAGCTGGAAGAAAGACTGAAGGCTGGTTACAGAGCCACTACTAATGGGAAGTTCACAGAGGCTCTACGACTGTTTTTAAGTATTTTGCATACTGTACCACTTATTGTTGTTGAGTCAAGGAGGGAGGTTGATGAAGTCAAGGAATTGATTATCATAGTAAAGGAGTATGTGCTAGGTTTGCAGATGGAGCTCAAGAGAAGGGAAATGAAAGACAATCCAGTACGCCAGCAGGAGCTAGCAGCCTACTTCACCCACTGCAAGCTTCAACAGCCTCATTTGAGGCTTGCATTGTTGAATGCTATGACTGTTTGTTACAAGGCAAAGAACCTCAGCATGGCAGCTAACTTTGCTAGGCGACTTCTAGAGACCAATCCCCCCATTGAAAACCAAGCAAAGACAGCCAGACAAGTCCTACAGAGCGCTGAGAAGAACTTGACAGATGCACACCAGCTTAACTATGACTTCAGGAACCCATTTGTGATTTGTGGGGCAACATATGTACCTATATACCGTGGACAGAAAGATGTTGCTTGCCCATACTGCAGTTCGCGCTTTGTGCCAGCACATGAAGGTAATCTCTGTACTGTTTGTGATTTATCAGTGGTTGGATCAGATGCATCTGGTCTGCTTTGCTCTCCTACCCAAGTAAGATAATTGTGCCACTAAAGGAGGAGACTCTTCATACTTGTGCTGAACCAATTGTGATTGCAGCCCATCTCAACAAGCAAGGTACAGAAATTAAACATGCATTTAGCTTATCCCGAGAGTTGTGTGATCTTGTTACTTATTCAGAAAAAAACTATCTTTCAGTTTTTATCTTTACTATTTTTTTGTGTCTTCCTGTCAGTTTAGGTGATCAAGGTTTTACTGTAATAAACAGATTTGAGAATTTTGACTGGGTAGTCTTTGTTAGCTCATGGGTGGAATGGGGGTCTTTGTTAAAGTTAGTGATAATATGTAAGACAAAAGTTATGTGCATCATGCAGACGATGATTATCAGCTTTTGGTGAGTTGCATTACCCTGGATTTAATTCGTTTTATTTTTGGTTGTGTCATCCTTAGCGATGTACTTTTGCTTTTTTGTTTGTTGCATTTCATAAATATATGATTGTTTATAGATCCAAATCTCTTTTGTGAAATCCTTGCCCCCCTGCCCAGTTTAGTTGAAATGATTGCCATCCCTCCCTGTCTTTAAAGGATGCTTGTAACCTTCGCAAAAATCTGTTAATGAGGTCAAAGCCCCACTACATCCACCCTATTGAATGCTTTTAGAATGTTTGGGATTATGTAATAGACTAAAGTCCTAGTTTACCATCGTAATACCTAGCAGGATTTGGGAAAAAAGCTTCTATTTGCCATCTGATGAAATGCCCAAAGTGACATGGTAATTCTTGAATGGGTGTTGTAATCTAACTTATAGTTGTAATAGAGCCTGCAGAGATATCTTATATCTAACAGTTTGTGATTTTCCTATCACTATGGTCTCTTTTTTCGTGAATGGGTGTAGTAATCTAACTTGTCTTGAAATGATTGGCACTTATGTTGACGAATATAGTTGTAATAGAGCCTGCAGAGATATCTTACAGTTTGTGATTTTCCTATCACTATGGTCCCTTTTTTCCTGCTGCGCAGAGATATCTTCTCTATTGGTTTGTGAAACAAGAGTAGTACAAACTGTCCCTTTGACATTGCGCTATTTCATTCCATGACTTGTGAGTTGTAACAGAGTGGGCCTCGCAATGTGTGTGATTGTAGCTCAGTGAAGAATGATAATCTCCAGCTCCACCATAGCTCCTCTTTTTCTGTTTTTTCTCTTCAACACATTTGCTTTTTCATAAACAAACCAGGCTTGAAAGCTCTCCACCTTGCGGGTTTAAAACTAAAGCTGTACGTCAACCTCTAGCAAAGGAACCCGTCTAAATGGTGAGGAAACCAGCGAGGGAGGGGGGTGCAACCCTCCATCCCCCATCGGGATGTGCAAAGGAATGGAAGGCACGCATCCTGAGGGAGATGGAGGGTTGCACCCCCCTCCCTCGCTGGTTTCCTCGCCATTTAGAATTTCTGCTAGCAAAGACTGGCGCCAAGAATGCAATAACATGGCACCCAAATAACTAATAAAGAAGAGTGGTGATTCATTGAAGTTAACTTCACGGGACTTGGTGAGGTCAACATTCTCTATCATTAGATCTAATAGATTTATCAAAAAAATATGTATAGGAAAAAAAAAAAATATATATATATATATATATATATTATTTTATTTTCTTCATCTTCTTAGTAATATATTGAAAGCAACATTATTAGTTCAATACTTATGTCAGCATGTGCCATTTATTGGGATATAGGACCTATTTGCCTTGCAACTTTGTTCATGTTAGTAAATAAAAATAGAAAAGGTTGTAATGATGATGTTTATGATGTATCCCCAAAGAAAAGATAAGGGCATTTGCTGGGGCTTTGATATGCCAAGACCTTGAAAAATTCTTTTATGCAGTGCAAAACCCGGTGTTGACATCAAGGAAGAAGACAGTGCTAGAGAATCCAGGACAAGAGATTTGGTCACACTTTTGATCGAGAAGACCCTCCTCTTGTCAAAAGCCCAGGTGAGAGAATCAGGGGTATCCGATGGTCTAATAACTATGTCAATGATGTCTTTAGCAATCGGTCCCGAAAAAATGGATCAACCAGAGAAGGATGTCTAGAATGTCTAATAACTATCTCAATTTTTTTAATTGCTTATAATGAGATTTGGCAAGGGCAATGGGTCTGGCTTGGCATTCTAGAGCACGTGTAGAACCAACTATAAAGATTGATACATGGTGTCACGGACTAGTAATCCGTGCGGCACTAGCTATCCAATTCACTAGTAAGCCTATGAGTAATTACTTTGACGGGCACAAATATTAACTTGAGAATGCACAATATCAATCTGTAGACAATATAACAATGCACAATAGTCAGTAAAAGCTCTCATTCACATTCAATAGATTACAATGGGGAGGAACGTTCGGAAGGACGTTGCTCAAGACTAGTTCGATGCTATCGATCGATGGAAATACAAGTTTGAAGTTGAAAAACAATGCAAAGAAAACAATAAAAATGCTAGCGGTACAGTCTGGCCCGACTATGCAATGGAGGCAACACGTCCTCACAATCAAGAGCTCAAACCTTCCCCCTATAATATAGATGCTAAGCATTTGGGCACTTTTCAAAAGGGAACATTGAGTTTTGAGACCATTAGGAAAGTCTTGAAAGGCCTCTGACCTTGGTTTCCCTGACCAACGGTACTAGTCCTGACACTCTCCCACACCTAATTCGCTGACGCCCTCGCAACGAACTTTTCCAAGGACTCTTCCAGCTTTGAGAGGTATGGCAGCAGATGTTCGACTGACTCCCAACTGATATCTGAAGGAGGTTCATCCTGCCACTTGACCAAATATTCTCTATCCGGGCCTGTGTTGTTGATGAGGCGGTCAGCTAAGATTTCTGCCACTTCTCGATCTGGCTTAGTAGGATGCTTAGGCAATGCTCGTGTAGATACATTTCTTGTGGGATCAGTGGCATCTGCATGGTAGGACTTCAAGTTACTTGCATGGAAGACATGATGGGTGAAACGGAGCCAATGTGGTAATTTGACGCGATAGGAGACTTTGCCGACTTTCTCAATAATTTGTACCAGTCCCTCATACTTGCGAAACAGATTGTTGTGTGCTCTAGCTGTCCTTTTATACTTGTTGAACATATCTAGCTTCACCAAGACCAAGTCCCCGACTACAAAAGGATCAATACGTCGTTTCTTGTCGGCCCATTTCTTCATGTGACGGGAGGCTTTCTCAAGATAGGCTCGAGCAACTTCAATGTTTTTCTGCCAGGCTTTGACAAATTCAAGAGCTCTTGGGCTGGGTCCTTGGTATCCGGTAAGAACTGTATGTGGTGTCAATGGTTGCTGACCAGTAACCAACTGAAAGGGGCTGGAGTGAGTAGCTGAGCTCTTTTGTAAGTTGAAACAGAATTGTGCAACATCAAGTAGTCCCACCCAATTTTTCTGGTTTGCACTTACAAAATGACGAAGGTATTCTTCAAGCATAGAGTTAAAGCGCTCAGTCTGTCCGTCAGATTGGGGATGTTGGTTTGTCGACATATTAAGTTTGGATCCCAAGAGCTTGAACAACTCCTTCCAGAACTTTTCTGTGAAGCGAGCATCACGGTCGCTAACAATGTTTTCGGGCAGTCCCCAATACTTCACTACATGCTTGAGGAACAATTGCGCCGTATCTTCGGCTGTGCAAGTCAGTCCGGTCGGCACAAAGGTCACATACTTTGAGAATCGGTCAACAACTACAAGGATACTCTTGAAATCCTCCACTTTCGGTAACCCCGTAATGAAGTCCATGGAAACACTTTCCCAAGGACGAGTTGGAACAGGTAGGGGCTCTAGTAAGCCTACTGGTCGATCTCTTTCAACCTTATCTTGCTGGCAAATAAGACATGTTCGAACATAGGCCATTACATCCTCCTGTATCTGCGGTCAATAGTACCCCCTCTCTAGCAATGCAAGTGTTCGTCTCCAACCTGGATGTCCCGCCCAATGGGTGTCATGGCATTCTCTCAAAAGTTTTTTCCTCAGATCCGAAGTTCGCGGAACATAGAGGCGATTACCAGTTGTGAGTATTGCTCCATCTTTTATCCAGAACCGTCGAGTTTTGCCCTGCTTGATCAACTCTGTAATCGCCTTCGCTTGTGGATCTGTCTGTAGGCCTACTTTGATCTTCTCCAAGATGGTGTAACTCGGACCAGTATGGGTTAGCACTGCAAGGTCTGCCCTTCTACTGAGTGCATCAGCTACATTGCATCAGCTACATTGTTAGTGCGCAATGGCTTGTATTCCAATACTAAGTCAAATTCTGCTAATTTTTCCTGCCATCGAGATTGCTTGGAGGTTAGCATCTTCTGAGTAAGGAAATGGCTTGCTGCAACATTATCCGTTTTAACAAGGACTTGAGATCCCAAGAGGTAGTGTCTCCACACCCGTAAACAATGTACAATGGCTAGCAATTCCTTTTCCTGAGCTGAGTAACGAGACTCTGTATCATTCAACTTTCGACTCTCATATGCTACCAGGTGACCATCTTGAAGTAAAACTCCCCCTAAGGCATAATCAGATGCATCTGTTTGTACTTCAAAGGGCTTGGTGATGTCTGGCAAGGCCAATACTGGATCTTTCATCATGGCCAATTTCAAGTCTTGGAATGAAGCTTCACACTGCCTATCCCATTCCCATGTTCGGTCTTGTTTCAACAAATTTGTCAGGGCAACAGCTCTCTTAGAGTAGTCCCTTATGAAGCGACGATAATAATTTGCAAGTCCAATGAAAGAACGTAGTTGAGACACGTTCTTAGGAGAGTTCCAATCATGGATTGCCTTGACTTTCTCCATGTCCATCTGAATCTTGCCATTGCCAATAACATGACCCAAGAAATTGATCTGGGTCTGGCCGAATGAGCACTTTTCCTTCTTGACAAAGAGATGATTATCCCTAAGGATTTGGAACACTTCTCGCAAATGATGTAGGTGTTCTTCTATAGTCCCACTATAAACCACAATGTCGTCAAGATAGACAATCACAGACTTGTCCAGAAGGTGACGGAACAGGTCATTCATAAGGGTGCAAAATGTAGCTGGAGCATTGGTCAAGCCGAAGGGCATTACTAGGAACTCATATGACCCATATCTAGTAAAACAAGCAGTTTTGGGTTCGTCACCAGCAGCAATGCGGACCTGATGGTAACCTGATCTCAAGTCGAGTTTTGTGAAGTATCTGGCGGATCCAAGTTGGTCGAATAAGTCTGCAATGAGCGGCAGCGGGTATTTGTTCTTTATAGTGACTTTGTTCAATGCTCTATAATCAACACAAAGGCGAAGACTGCCATCATGTTTCCGCTGAAAAAGAATAGGTGCCCCATAAGGTGCTTTAGAAGGCCGAATGAATCTCGACTCCAACAAGCCATCTAGTTGTGTTATCAATTCGATCAGCTCTGGAGGGCTCATGCGATATGGACTATGTGCGGGTGGCTTGGCACCAGGGACTAACTCAATTTCGTGATCAATGAGCCTTCTGGGAGGTAGATTCTTTGGCAATTCATTCGGCATCACTTCGCTGAAGTCAGCAATAACTTGGGCAACTTCCTCAGGGATTTTGCTAGTATCATCTTCCATCTCTAGCTTTGCCACAGCTAAGTATGTATCTTCTCCTTTGGCCAAGCCTCTCTTGACTTGGAGCGCCGACAATATTCTATCATGAGTTGTTGGTCGAATTGAGGTTGGTACAATGCGTAGTCTGGGTCCGAAAAACCCCAAGGAGTCCATGAAAGGTAATGGTCCTGCTGCAGCTCCTCGGAAGAATTCTTGGCCAAGAATCACCTTAAAATCATCAAGTGGAACGGCCAAGAAGTTTGATCTTCCTTCCCATGGACCGACCTGTAGTGGCACAACTCTAGCCATACCATTAATAGAGATTGCCTCAGAGTTGACAGATTTCAACTTACCCACATATCCTTCTAAGTTCAGACCCACACGTCTAGCTTCATCTGGGGCAATAAAATTGTCTGTCGCTCCGGAATCCAACAATGCTTGGGAAGGGAACCCATTGATAGTGATGTCGATGTATTGCAAAGCCTTATTGTGTGGGTGCTCATACATTTCTCCTTTGACAGCATTGAGCTTGCGTAGAGCTCCCATCTGGGAGGTCTCACTGTTGGTGGGGTTCGAGCTCGATGCGGTCGAGTTAGAAGGTTCTGCTTGAAGCAAGGACATTAATGAGTGTAGAGCTGGTTTGGATGGACATTTGCCTGTTGGGTGATCCATGCTATTGCAAAGAATGCATGGGGCAGGGGCAGATGGTCTCCACTGCCCAGAGTAGTTTTGCCCTCCTTTGTTGTTGTAATTTGAGTTGCTAGAGCTGGCATTCCAGTTTTTGTTGGAACTCCAATTCTGGTTGGACGGCCGAGAATTGTAGTTTCCTCGGTTTTGACTTGAGTTTCCCCAGTTTTGGTGAGGTGAGCAAGCATTCGACCCTGAGCTTGAATTGGTACTGCCAGTTCTAGCTGTGGAGTGATTAAGCGAAGTGGATCCAGTCATGGGCATATAATCGCTAAACCTTTCTGCTGCCGCAATAACACTTGTAATATCTGTCACCTTCTGCCTTTGCAATTCCGCTTGTAGAAGCGGCTGAGCTTGTTCCATGAAACAGAAAACTTTGTCCTTCTCAGACATGTCTCGAATATCTAGCAAGCAAGTTGAGAATTGTCGGACATAGTCTCGAATATTGTCTGTCTGTTTGATGGTGTGGAGTTTCCTCTTTGCTAAGAAATCAGTGTTCTCAGGCAAGAATTGATTTCTGAGTTCCTTCTTGAGGTCTGCCCAAGTTCTAATGAAGATGCGACCTTCTTCCATTTCTGCATATTTGGTTCTCCACCATAGTTTCGCATCACCTGCTAAGTACATGGTCGCCATGGTAACCTTGGCTTCTTCTGATTCGGGGTTCACCGCGCGAAAATACTGCTCCAGATCAAACAAGAAGTTCTCTAACTCCTTCCCATCTCGTACCCCAGCATATGACTTTGGCTCGGGTACTTTCATCCTATGGTGATCTGTCGTTCCCGTGGCCTTAGTTAGCAAGCCAACCCTTGCAAATAAGTCCTCCAACTGTAATTGGAAGTCACTCATCACCTGAACTGTGGGGTGAGGCGACTCTTCCATAGAGACTGTCCGTCCCTCTAAGTTATCAACGTGCTCAGCCAGCGAATCCACTCTGTCTGCCAGTGAAAAGAGTCCATCCAACCGACTAATCTGTTCTCCCAAAGTGTTCAACTGGTCCATTCTGCTTTCTAGTCTATGCATTCGACTAGCCTGTCGTTCCTCCATAGCGCTAAGGCGCTCATTTAGTTCCTGCATCCTGGTTTGCATTCAACAAGCTCTGGCTCTGATACCAACTGTCACGGACTAGTAATCCGTGCGGCACTAGCTATCCAATTCACTAGTAAGCCTATGAGTAATTACTTTGACGGACACAAATATTAACTTGAGAATGCACAATATCAATCTGTAGACAATATAACAATGCACAATAGTCAGTAAAAGCTCTCATTCACATTCAATAGATTACAATGGGGATGAACGTTCGGAAGGACGTTGCTCAAGACTAGTTCGATGCTATCGATCGATGGAAATACAAGTTTGAAATTGAAAAGCAATGCAAAGAAAACAATAAAAATGCTAGCGGTACAGTCTGGCCCGACTATGCAATGGAGGCAACACGTCCTCACAGTCAAGAGCTCAAACCTTCCCCCTATAATATAGATGCTAAGCATTTGGGCACTTTTCAAAAGAGAACATTGAGTTTTGAGACCATTAGGAAAGTCTTGAAAGGCCTCTGACCTTGGTTTTCCTGACCAACGGTACTAGTCCTGACACATGGCCTGTTAATATACCAGGAGAGAAAGTTTGGAAAATATGAACTCAAACTCAAACTCGTCATGAACTCGAGGATTGAACCAATCGCTTGCAATCAAACACTGAAAAATCGTTTTCCTAGTAGAGTAATTTTCCTAATCCTTTTTCTCAAAAAAGTCATTTTTCCTTAAAAAAAACGATTTTTTTGGGCTATCAAACAGACCCTTAGTCACAAATTTCGATGTTATTTATGATATCTTGATGTTGTTGATTTCAAACCTTATTTATGATGATACAATACAGGCACTCCAAATGCAATAAATCAAGCACTCTACGTATGCCTATTATGCTAGGAAGTTGTGATAAAGTTTTATGTTAGTTCTTATCATCATGCTACTTCTGAAATTGTTGTTTATAGTGTAATTTAAATAAATAATGTTGTGAACTATGTATTAAGTTTTATGACTTTGATTAAGATGTTGTCCCATTATGTAATAAGTAATCAAATGTTGTACAAACAAAATAGAAGATTTCTCAAATAAATAAATTAACTGTTGTTAATTTTCTCAAAAAAATAAATTTTCAAACCATTATGGTGCTTTCTCTTTGAATGAATTCTTTAAATAAATAAATTAATAAAATAGAAGATTTTCCTTAAAATCCATTCTAATGTAAGTTATTGCTATGGATTAAATGAAATAGGATTCTGCACAAGCGAACACATGAGATTAGTAACTAAATCCAGACAAATCAAAGTTGAAGTTAAAAATCTGGCTTCCTAGCTACTCTAACAATGATTGTTTCACTGCCCAATAGGAAGACAATGTGTTACATGGTCAAATCCCAACAATCAAGTATAATTATGGATGAGTTTCAATCAAAATTTGGTAATAGCTACCCTACTTCGTCTCTCGTAGGAATTTCATAATTAACTAAATCTAACAGTATTTTCACAAAAGACATCCTTTAAATTAGCTTGGAACTAAATTTTTGGAGAGACATAACATCATAGCATCTAAAAAGTCACGACCTAGCAACAATTGTGAATAATTTGTTCGACATTAACTTACACATGAGACAACAACACAAACATTTTGCAAGAATAACGATCAGAAGTCAGGCATGTAAATGGTTCATGCTGCAACTCAATTAATCACTGTCCGCATCCGTATCAATGCTCGTGTCCATATACGAGCTCCTGTCCGTATACACTGGGACATGCATCAGCTCAATTGCTTCCGACTCTCTTCCCAACTTGCAAAGTAATTTGAACTTGTCATTCTGAAACCACCAAATTGGTTAGATTAGTTTTTGTTATGGATAACCAGAACAAAATGAATAAGCACAAACAAAGTTATGTGCTGATTATATTGATCCACTTCACCGTTAGCAACCAAAATAAGGACAGACACTGTATCTAAAATATCAAAATAAAATTCACATAAACTAGTAAAATTTTAAATTAAAATTTGTGCAAAGGTGATTGAATTAAGGATCTGATTATTACCACCAGCTTTTTTTTATAATCATGTACAACACATTGAAGTTACTTGAACCTCAATATTCTTGATGCACAACATGATTATCAAACCAATTCAATACAGATAAATTTTCAGTTCATTGTTTATAAGGTAATATATTTTAAGAAATTGAGATCATCCATTTTATGCGATGTAGAGTTGACATGTGTGTACAAAATGAGGGAAAAAGCTCAAAGAATAAAGCATAGAAGAGAGCAAAAAAAGATTTGCAGGAAGTGGCAAGGCTAGCATGGTAAGGAGGGAGAAGACATAAGATTTTGACTTTTGATGGCGTTGGTGATAAAAACCAGTTGAACACTACTACAATGTCTGGCCTTGTGCTTGGTGTTGTGCCTGATAGGGTCAGGCACCGTTGATATTGCATTGGAATAGGTGTAACACTTATTTTCAGGCAAGATCAAAAGGTGCCTGACACCTACCAGACACATCACCAGACATAGGGTTAGGCTTCCTAGAATTTCTGAAACGAGTTTGTAATAAGTTGAGTTGTCAGCTGCCATTCAATGCGCCGCCTTTTCACCTAAAAGACAGTAAATTCAACTTTATTCTTATCCCTACTTTATTCACCTAAAAGATATCCTCAAAGTGTGATTCCTCAAGCTCAACTTTGGGAATAGCTTTGTTCTTATCCCTAATTTATTTTTCTTTACTTAATTTACCAATCAACATTATTGCCCATTTGATTTAAATGTTAACGACATTAATGTTAATAAAATAGATAATGGTTAAGAAATAATCAGTTCACTATTTTTTTTTTTTTTTAAAGTTTACATTGCTAGTAACATGTTCTTGTTGTCTGCACATGTCCATCGTTATTTGTTAAAAGAACTCTAACCTAATGTTGAATATTAATGTATTACCGAAGTATATCAGTGTTGTTGCTCAATTTACCTTTGGAATATCTAACAACTTGAAATCACGTTTACTCATTCCCTTCAGCGCAGACATGTCAATCTACAAAACAAACAGAAAAATAGGTCAATGGCTCAATTACCGTAAACTAACAAATTCATATAAATCAACTAAAAAGGCTGTCAAATATACAAATACACGGAAAAATCAAAAGATCATACAACAACAGAAATTCACATACCTTATAATTAATCCTCCAAGAGTTCTAAATCATCCAAATGATTCCTAATAAAAAATTTGAGAAGATTTAGACAAATCTTTATCTTTACAAATAGAAACTTACATATGTCAAAAACAAAGCAAACAAACCCAACTTGAGATGAGCTTTGCTAAGGGGTCGAGGGAAGGGCAAGGCTCGAGGGATGGGTGGAAGCCACCCATCTGCCTCGAGATGAGTGACCCATCCCTCGCTCCCTAGAATTTTCGTTATAATAGGGGGCAATATTAAGAGACCCAATGGGCAAAAAAAACAAAGCAAGAAAAATAACAAATACCAGCCTCGCTCAATCAGAAACGAAATCAACCTAACACGTCAAAACTCAAATTTGGTCCCCTTGAACCTCAATAAATGCTAGTAGAGAAAAACTAAGACACAATAGAGGACAATAGTTAAGGCACAAACTTGGCAGAAATATTTATAAGGCGTGCGCTTATGCACATTGTTACTATTGGTCACAGGGTGCAAGGTGCAAAACGCACACATGGTTAATTTTGTTCAAATATCACACGTTCCGCTTACACTAATACTTTTTTTAATCATATTTTTAAATAAAATAAGACCTTAGATAGAAGGCTTTAACACCAAAAGAGCACACATACAAGCCCTTAATGGTTTTTTTCTTTCCCATTTTTAGGTGAGCACACATTCTTTGAGAATCTTTTCCCATTTCCCAAATAGATTGGAATAAGAACAATATAGGGATGGCGCAACATGATGAACATAATTGAGAGTTTAAGATGGGGAGGCTTGAATTATAAAAATTGTTTCACATTTTGTTTGTAGCAACTTGCAAGACAATTTGTTCTTTTGTAATGGTGCATTTCACATTTTATTTGAAATCTTGGATGCAACTTTGATATTTGATATTGCTAGTATTTGTTTCACTTTTTAAAACTTGGCATATTTTACGTTTAAAGTTTCACCATCGATAAATTCGATATATTTTAGACTAGGTATAGACATTACTATTCAATGTTAGCTTATCTGTTATTCTTGTAATGCATCATTTATATTTTTTTCAAAATTTTTTAAATCGCGACGGATACGAATTTGGCCATATCCGCCCCACGGATATCCGTTTAACCAGTAAAATTACAAAAATACTCTTCAACTATATAAAGGGATTAAACCCTCATCTCACATTCTCATACTCTCTTTCAGTCATTTTCATACCCTCATCTCCCATTTTCACAATCTCATTCGAAGAGGTGGTCGAAGGCTCGAAGCCTCTCACAGTCACAGCGAAGGGTGGTCGAAGGTCGAAGCCTCTCACAGCTGGTGGTCGAAGCCTCTCACAGTGAAGGGTGGTCGAAGTCGAAGCCTCCCACAACGACAGACTCGACACTCGAAGCTCTCCCCTCCCTTCCCCACCTTCCTCTCCTTCATCTACCCTAGCTGCAAGAAAGATCTCAAATATGAGATTGAGATCTAGATTCTTTAGATCGATATATTTATTTATTTATTTATTTTGTAATTTTTTGTTATAATTTTTGTATCTTGATTCTTTAGATCAAATTTTGTATGATTTTTTTTTGTAACTTTTTGTTATAATTTTTGTATCTTTTACCAGTAAAAATCCTTATGCTTTTAGGATTGTATGATTCATGGATATTACTGTTTCAGTTCTTGGATTAATAGCTTTGTGAGCTTTCGCTTAACACAAGTATGTCTAAATCTATTATGGATAATTTGATATTGGTTAACAAGTTTTGAAAACATTGAAATGGTTGATATGAGTTTGATGCTATGATCGGGGCGGGGACCCGGCAATCCAATAAAAGAACCGCAAACTGTAAACGGATTGGCGGGGCGGATATGCGCCAATCCACATGGGCGCAGTTATGGTTTTTAATTAACTTTATAAACGGATTGGTGGGGCGGATATGCGCCAATCCACATGGGCGCGGTTATGGTTTTTAATTAACTTTATAAACGGATTGGCGGGGCGGATTTGGGGATCCGCTTTTCCTAATGGATCGGGGATGGATTTGCTCAAATCCGCTTCGTTGCCATCTCTACCTCTTTCCATAATTCTAGAGAGCCATATATACGCACGTCCGCCCTTTTTAATTGAAAGTTGATTTTCTTTTCACGCACGCATGCATGCACTGCCCCCAAAAGGAAAAAAAAAAAAATGCAGAAACACTGTTCCTCAAGCCTGAACTTTTGCCACTTTTATGATTCTGCAAAGCCCATAGCTAAGCCCCGGTTACAGTGAGACAATGGCATCTTAAGGTGCCTTTGGTTGCATGAAATACTATGTCATGAAATTTTATAAGGGACCACATAAATTTAAGTTAATCTGATGTACACTCACCATGATTTTGTGATCAATCGTGAGAATGCAACATTGATCACAAAATCAAATGGTGGATTGATAATTGAACATTAAATTAGCTTAGATTTAGATGGTTCCTCATAAATTCTCATGACATAAGATTTCATGCAACCAAACACACCCTTAGAATCAGAACCCCTTGAAGACAACACGAGAAGAGCTCAGATACCAAAGAAAATCCATCTATGTCAATGCAGTCCCTAGATGAGGGAGACGACTTAACAACCAAATTATCAAGGAGCTGTTGGCTAATATCAAGTTTCTACTACCACCTGATCGCATTTAAAGAGGCCCTTTTGAAATTAAAAGTTCCAGCTAAACCACTAGGGAATCCAAATTCAAATCCCAGACCATGACTCAAAGCATCTGCCACCACAACAGTGTGAAGAAGGCAATAAGGGGTCACTTTGCCTACCACCCTTACACTTCCAGAACAATAAAAAAAAAAGGTCATAATCCACCCGGCCAAAGTATGTTTTGAAATCAAGTTAACAAATTAACCATGACATCCCAACCTTATCATCTAGAATCAATTGCTTCACATCTACCACAAGAAACCCTCGAGAAATTACCCATCTTCCGTAGAAGCAACTTCGAAATAAGCAATCACACTCCTCATCATAGCCAACCGAGCCTCAATTGCCTATTAAGCTTGCTCGTTGTCAACAACTTGAGAAAATTAGACAAATCTTTATCTTTACCAATGGAAACTTACATTTGTCAAAAATAGAGCAAAGAAACCCAACTTGAGAGGTGTTTTTTTTTTGTCGGGATGAAAGACGATCGTGGTCTCTAAATGTTTGAGTTCTTTTAGTAACCTTCTGGGATTTTCACATGATGTTTGAGTTCTTCTGGAATAAAATGTCCAAGGAAGCTAAGATGCAAGATTGTAGGTAAATATTCAATTTTTGTGGGATAGACATTTGGTTTTGTAAAGCTGTACTTGCTCCATGCTGACACTAAACACCTAAGTAATAGAAGGGAAATAACTAACAATTTAGTTAGAGATGCACAAGCATAGTTGTAGAAGGGCCTGATTTTTCATTCAATTGACAGATTTCAACATAATTAAGAGATTCTCTAATTCCACAAAGAGTGAGCATAACTAACATATATAGTATATAGACTATTCAAGCAACATTGTTTTGGTAGTAGCCATTGAACATATCCCCTGTTCAAGTACTTTAGTATGAATCCTTGATATCAAACAAACTCAAGACACAGTGGATTGCACTTCTTATATGTACAAAATATCTAGTGCAACTACTAATGTTGATTGACAGAGTAAATGCATAATTTAGTGAGCCAATAAGGCTTCGAAAAAGACAAACCATATTGGATTGCACTTCTTAGTAAATGCATAATTTAGTGCAATTTTTTTTCGAAGTCTTGCTAAAGATAAAGCCACTGTGCTTTGCTTCTTCGAAGATCAAGTAATAACCTTTGTACCAAGAGAAAGTACATATCCAGAAGTGCTTTTCTTGTCATCAATCGAACCAGCCCAATCACTATCGATGTATCCAATTAACTTGTTATCATCTTCTTGAGTGTACTTAGCCCGAAATTTGTGGTACCTTAGAATTCTTTTAATTCTTTTTGCTGTTACATAATGAAGCTTGCTAGCATCATGCATATATCTGGAAATGACTCCAACATAATGAATAATGTCAAGCCGTGTACCTTAGATTGGAGTTCTTTAAAATTTTCATAACAAACAGATCTTGACATAGTTTGTTAAAGGAGTCGACGAAGTTATCAGATACAAGGTCCTCAAAACGTTGGCATAGATCATGGATGAGTATAGGCCAAGGATTTGGTTTCCCAATTTGACAGTCCAAAAACCATGTATCGGCTTTGCCATCAAGGTGACTAGCTGCCAGTGACACCTTATTATGTTCATCAATATTGTGGAGGGCAAAAAATAGTCCGCACTTTTTGATCCAAGATCTAGGTTGAGTGCCATCAAAATTGGAAAAATCTACTTTGGGAGAACGAAAAAAGTAACAGGGTGGGAGGGAGGTAGCCCTCCATTGATCGCTGTTTGTTCTAGTCATCTGAGAAGAACTTGTTTCTGCTGCAACTGATGGATTTTGATTACCCTGCATCATTTGAATGAGCTGGTCAATTTTTGAATCTAGACGTTTCTCCTGAGCTTCTCCTGCTTGTGAGATTCTGATTAGTTCCTTCCTTACTCACTCCATTTGGTTCGAGTTTTCAATTTGGTATTTCTTTGTATCTTTCATGAATGATTATAGTTCTCGAGCTCTTGTTTCCATGGCGTAGAATGGATCTCAACCGCTCTGATACCAAATGTCAAATACTGACAATTAAATTGGATCGAGAAGATGAGAGATGAAGAAGATGAGAGAACAAAAAGGAAAAAAACTTCTCAAGTGATAACTCGAGCTTTGAATTAAAATGAATTTCTCTGTTTTTTTGTGTTTCATACAGCTCTCTCTATTTAAAGAAGAAGATGCAACAGATTTTAAAAAATAACCACTGTCTGAGAAGAATAGGAATTTTAGTCGGGCCTCGCTTCGACCCGAACACGTCATGCGTGCAGTTTGATGTTTCCGGCTCACCAACGAAAGTAAAGGCAACCCGTGTGGGAGAAGGGGCTAATTCAGGTATGCATATTAACCAGGAAATGTTGGGGATAAATTACGCTGATTCACCCCGAAACCAGATTAGTGGGAAATGCAATAAATAAATAACACACAGATATTTACGTGGTTCACCCAACTTGGGTTACGTCCACGGGCTGCTGCAAAGCTTTACTCGAAGAAAAACAAAGTGTTTACAACACTAACAACTCACAACCCACAACCCAATTATACCCGAGAAAATTACTCTCAATTTTCTCTCTCTCACACAAGCTTAACTCTCTAAGCTTTTACTCACTCTCACATAGAGGAGGAGATGGGATTGGGATGATACTTAGCATGGAGCTAAGGATCCTTGCTTAGGATTGCTCCTTAGGATTGAGGATGATTGCAAAGGATACTTTGAACAATGAAGGGGAGAGGCCTTTTATAGGCTCTCCATTTGGTGGTTGGTGAGGCCACCTAACAATGCACCCACACCTAACAATGCACTCACCAACAATTCCACCATTGATGGTTGGTGAGGCCACCCTCCATTGTCACCCACCTAACAATAGCCACTAACAATTCCACCATTGATGGTTGGTGAGGCCCATATGTCACTCACCTAACAATGCACTCATCAATGGTGGCCAATGGTTGGTGGGGAGGAGCTCTCACCCACCCTTGACTAACAATCTCCCACTTGAAGACCGATTTCAATCTGTCTTCACACCTCGATCAATGCAGCAGCCTACCGATCCTGCTACTCTTGCAGTCTAACTGAAGTTGAACACAACTTCAGTTTGTCACTTGGCACCGCCTTTGTCAACATATCTGCTGGATTCCTACTTCCTTGGATCTTCTCCAGCATTAACACTTCATCTTCCAATAGAGATTTGATAGTGTTAAGTTTCACAACGGGAGAAAAAATGTCGGTGTAGTCAATTCTTTCCTTCTGTTGAAAGCCTTTGACAACTCGTCGGGCTTTGTATCTCTTGGAGTCGTCTTGCTCCTCTTTTACCCGGTACACCCATTTGTTGTGAAGTGCCTTCTTTCCCATGGGTAACTCAGCTAGTTCCCATGTCTGGTTGGAGATAAGAGACTTCATCTCCTCATTCATAGCAAACTCCCACTTGCTGGTATCTCCAGTCTGACAAGCTTCATCATAGCATTCAGGCTCCTCTCCATCAGTCAGCAACAGATAGTACATGTATCTCCTGTTAGGCACATGAGGCCGAGAAGACCTTCTCAATACAGAAGTTGGACTAGGATGTTGCGGTGTGTCTGACTGTTGCACACTACCCTGTCCAGCAGGTTCCTCTGGCTGAGGACTTGCTACTATCTGCTCCATCACAGGACTATCTGGAAAATCATTTGCATCTGCAAATACTGGCTCACTCTGCTCTGAGCCGCTGGCGCCAGCTTTATGCTTGTCTTTGTACATCACTCTTTCATTAAAAATCACATCTCTGCTTCGGATCACCTTCTTGTTTTCGTCATCCCAGATACGGTAGCCGAACTCATCCTCGCCATAGCCGATGAGGGTGCACTTCTTGGATTTGGGATCAAGCTTATTTCTGCCTTGATCACTGATATGCACATATGCTACACAACCGAAAACTTTTAGATGTGAGAGCTTGACCTCCTTGCCGCTCCATACCTCCTCTGGTATTCTGTGCTCCAATGGAACCGATGGGCCTCAGTTGATCAAGTAAGTTGCTGTGTTGACTGCTTCTGCCCAGAACTGCTTCGGTAGACCTGACTGTATACGAATGCTTCTGGCTCTCTCTGTCAACGTTCGGTTCATGCGCTCAGCTACACCATTGTCCTGAGGCGTACCTGGCACGGATCTCTCCATTCTGATTCCGTGCTCATAGCAGAACTTCTTGAATCTGGTGTCTTCATATTCACCACCATTGTCGGTTCTTAGCCTTTTTATTGTTAGACCTGTCTCATTTTCAACCATAGCTTTCCATCTCCTGAAAGCCTCAAATACTTCAGACTTATGCTTTAGAAAGTAAACTCATACCTTCCGAGAGTGATCATCGATGAAAGTCACGAAGTAGTGTTTCCCACCAAGGGATGAGACGGTCGTTGGTCCCCAAACATCAGAGTGAACGAGCTCCAGCCGTTCCTTCTTTGGGGTTCTGCCACTTGTCTGAAAGCTGACTCTCTTCTGCTTTCCAAGTATGCAATCTTCGCACATGTCAATCTCAACTGACTGTAGACCTGGAAGTTTCCCCTTCGAGTGCATAATCTTCATCCCCTTCTCGCTCATGTGGCCAAGTCTCTGGTGCCACAGATTGGGATTGACGTTTCCTGCTGCAACTGCAATTGAACAGCGTGCTCCTGCTGTCATATAAAGAGTACCACTCTTCTTGCCTCGAGCAACCATCATTGCACCCTTTGAAATCTTCCAGTCATCACCATGGAAGATCGTAGTGTAGCCTTCACTAGCTAACTGCCCTACTGAGATTAAGTTCTTTCTCAGGTCGGGAATATATCTGACATTCTTCAGCTCCCAAACAGACCCGTTCAACTTAATCTTTACTATACCTTTGCCAATGATAGCACAAGGTTGATCATCACCAAGGTATACCTTACCAAGGTTTCCAGGGACATACTTCTCAAATAATTCTTTTTGAAAAGTAGCGTGGAATGACGCTCCAGAGTCTAACACCCAAGACTCTTCCTTGCTCTCCAAAGAGCATATCAATGCATCATCTCCTCCTGAGGTGGAAGTAACATTTGCCTCTGCCTTCGCCTCCTGGTCCTTCGGTGCACTTTTGCACTGATTTCTGTAGTGCCCAATCTTCCCACAGTTCCAACACTCGACAGTCTTCGAGTTCTGGAAATTATTGGGATTTCTGGATTTGGACCTCCTGTCCTTTGATCTACCTCGATGGTTTGATCTGCCGCGTCCATTCCATCGAGTTGAGTTTCTTCCTCTCGACTCTGTCTGCAAGACTGAAGAGGCTGACGATTCCCCCGACTCTCTCCGTCGGATCTCTTCACTGAGAGCTAGATCACGAACATCGTCAAATTTTAACTTATTGCTTCCCGAGGAGCTACTCACAGCCGTGACAGTAGCATTCCAGTTTCTGGTAGAGAAGACAATAAGATTAGTGCCCGTACCTCTTCATCAAACTCAATCTCCACTGAACTCAACTGAGTTGTGACTGTGTTGAGTTCGTTTAGATGTTGCGCAACCGATGCGCCTTCCGTCATCCGCAAGTTGAACAAACGTTTCATCAGGTGAACTTTGTTCGAAGTTGATGGCTTCTCATACATGCTTGAGAGAGCCGCCATAAGACCCACCGTGGTCTTTTCCTTTGCTATGTTAAAAGCAACGTTGCGGGATAGAGTCAGTCGGATAACTCCAAGGGCCTGTCTATCAAGCAGGGCCCACTCCTCCTCCTTCATAGTTTCTGGCTTCTGCCCTATGAGAGGTAGGTACAGATTTTTCTGGTATAGATGATCCTCTATCTGCATCTTTCAGAATCCGAAATCTGTGCCATCGAACCTTTCGAGTTTCACCTTCCCTTCGTTTGTAGCCATTGCTCCCACTCGAATCTGGCCTTTTCTGGATTGTTTACACAACCAAAGCTCTGATACCAGTTGTTGGGGATAAATTACGCTGATTCACCCCGAAACCAGATTAGTGGGAAATGCAATAAATAAATAACACACAGATATTTACGTGGTTCACCCAACT
Organism: Berberis vulgaris; assembly: GCA_963556465.1. Lineage (NCBI taxonomy): Eukaryota > Viridiplantae > Streptophyta > Magnoliopsida > Ranunculales > Berberidaceae > Berberis > Berberis vulgaris. Next base: position 4,301,123 of record OY747124.1, on the reverse strand, counting down.
TGGGTTACGTCCACGGGCTGCTGCAAAGCTTTACTCGAAGAAAAACAAAGTGTTTACAACACTGACAACTCACAACCCACAACCCAATTACACCCGAGAAAATTACTCTCAATTTTCTCTCTCTCACACAAGCTTAACTCTCTAAGCTTTTACTCACTCTCACATAGAAGAGGAGATGGGATTGGGATGATACTTAGCATGGAGCTAAGGATCCTTGCTTAGGATTGCTCCTTAGGATTGAGGATGATTGCAAAGGATACTTTGAACAATGAAAGGGAGAGACCTTTTATAGGCTCTCCATTTGGTGGTTGGTGAGGCCACCTAACAATGCACCCACACCTAACAATGCACTCACCAACAATTCCACCATTGATGGTTGGTGAGGCCACCCTCCATTGTCACCCACCTAACAATAGCCACTAACAATTCCACCATTGATGGTTGGTGAGGCCCATATGTCACTCACCTAACAATGCACTCATCAATGGTGGCCAATGGTTGGTGGGGAGGAGCTCTCACCCACCCTTGACTAACAGGAAAGCCATCTCGTACGCTGGAGATGAAAGGGGGATAACGGAGCTTGAAGAAGCGAGCCAGAGTAACGCGCTAGTTGGCTAGCCTTTTTCCGCAGCGCAGGCTACTCAGCTAGTTGTAGCGCGCTAGCGCCCATAGAGTAAGGGGACTCTATCATGGTCTTACGAACCATGAGTTGGACATGTGGCTTACAGTTAGTTACAACAATTATTTGAATTCAAACTACAAATTGAATTATTCAAATCTTCTCAACTATTTTCCCGCTCAAATTTGAACTCAATAATTTCTTCAAATCTTCCCACTCTTTTTTGAATTCCAATCACTAGCTGTGACAAATTACCACACTATCTTCTGCCCTGCACAACAATCTCAATCTCGTTCTTAAGGTTCTTGACTACAACTTGGTTGCTACTTTTATCAAGGACAACAAACCTATTACAAGCCACAAAAACAGCATGTCCTCCAGCTTCTCTTTTTGCATCATGCACAACATCACCCCTTGCATTACTATCTCTAGGTATAGTTGATGCAAATTTTAATAATCTAAATTAATAAGCTAATAAATCCTACTTGTGATATCGCAAGTGCACGGTTGTCAAATACGAGTCGATCCCACGAGGGTTGACGACACAATCGAATTCTAAAACCTATTTAAACTAATTTAGAGTGGGGGATGCAACAATTGAAAATTCCTAAATTAGCAAAACTAAATTGAGAAAAAGATAATTAAATTGATAAGACAATGAGAGAGTGGACCGAGACATCGAATCCACCACAGGTTCTTCGAGACTTGTGTAAACTAAATTACTGTTTTCAAAATTTATTACGAATAATTTAAGGATTAATTCACATTCACAATTAATTTCAGCAAAGACATAAACCCCTAGCATTGCATGTCTTTCTACAGTACACACAATCACAAGTTTAACTTAATTAATTCTAAATCCCTAGAATTGGGGACAAACGCTCTAATGGGATGCAGTGCAGGCTGTGAACGATCTGAAGGGGGAAACTGAACAAAAAATCAATTTGGGGACAAAAGCTTTTGTGGGAAAATTAGATGAAGGATTCTCAACAAAAAATTAATGTTCAGAGTTTTCATATTTGCCCATGAGAGTGAATAATTCCTTACTCCAGGCTATTGCTCAGACTGCGTAAACCTCAAAATTGCCCATGTAGCTTATTTTTGAACCTTGAGGTTTTACCGAACCTTAAGCCTTTGTTATATTGTTTTTTTTCAGAGGGCCTGTTAACAATAGTTGTAGCAACAGAAACCCTGTATTTTATTTAAAAATTGGGTGTTTATTGAACTTTCTGCAATTGCTCTTTAGTGATGAATGGAATTTTATTTGGACCGATGAAAAAAAAAGGACAAAAATGAAATGATTTCTGTTTTTGAAGGGGCTGAACAAAAAAAGGAACCAACCAATTAAATTGTCTAATCCAAACCAAACAAACCAATTTCTGTTTTTTGAAGTACTTTTTTAGGAATCAATGTCATCGTTTGTCTGTGGTGTGGTTTAGAGATTTCTTTGTTTATTGACATCATAAACATCAAGTTGGGCACTATAAAGATTGCATAACATTAATTTCCTTGTGGAGACAAAAAGTTGTTCCATATATGATAAAGATTAAGGTACAAAGGGTCGTCTTGCCTAAAACCCCTCAAAGGAATAACTCTCATAACCATTAAGAATAAATGTTAATTCTTGAGATTTAACACACTACACAGCCAATTCTAGGACTTCCCATCAAAGTAAAGATATGCAACAATTTTAGCCAGCATTTTTTGGTTTTTATACTTTTTCCTCATCTATAGATAGTGTTTGTAGTTGTGTTTTAAAAGGAGGGGTAAAATTGTAAAAAAATACCAAAAAATGCTAGCAAACATGGCTGACTGCCAAAAAAGACTGGCAAACATCAGTAAAAGAAATTATAGACATTGCTCAAGGAAGTCACATAGCTTTTTTCAAGTGAAGTTTGAAAGCAAGCAACCCAATCTTAGATTTATATTGTTTAATTTGAAGAAAAGGCTATTGAGCGATGATGATGATATCACCAACCCCATGTCTGCCCTGAATGAAAGTATCTAGTAGATACTTACCTTATATCCAATCATTAGAGGTTGGCATTGAGGAGGAGGTGATATCCTTTCACATATTTTATTTGCTGATGATTCCTAGTTCTTCAAGCATGCTGAAGTCACTTCTATTGTTCGTGTAAAATTATTTTTCAATGATTTTTCTGAGATTTCTGACAAAAACTAAATTTTGATAATCCTCCTTGTCTTTTATTTTAAATGTGATCCCCAAATCGCAGTTAACTTTATTTCATTTCAAGGCACTACTAGTGTGAATCATGTTTGTATCTATATTATATTTGATGATACACCAAAACAATCCCACTCTGTGACATACACGTGTCATGATGATCTCGAAGAAAGATAGGCCCTAGCGTCAGCCTAATACTGATCCAGCCCAAGCGATTCTAAGCCCGCCCAATGCAGTCCGCAACATGGACCCGAATTCTTACAATCTGCTAGGCCCACATTTTCACAACTATCCTCAATACCCGTAATCCCTGCAAAATGTAAGTATCTTGAGGATCAGCTTCGGACGGACAATTACAACAACTCTTTGTTTCCAACTAGGAAGCAGATTCCAGAGTATATGTCACATGAGGAGACTTCTACCTATAGACCACTCTCGAAATGGAACTATCTCTCGTGTATCTAGGAGCACATGTCTAATAGGCAAAACTTTCCTCCATAGTACGACTCCTAATTAGATAAGGATCTCCACGAAGATCTTTTTCCATAAACTACGCCATCGATTGCCTGGTTGAACTAGGACTCTTGCATTATAAATAAGACATGAGGTTGGTAAGCTAAGGTACGCTATAATTTCCATGTTTACATCATTACACCTTACTCGGATTCATGTCTGACTTTAGCATCGGAGTGTCATTGGCAACCATAACGGTGGTCCATGGCTCATGTGCATTCCTTGTGCAGGTCAGCAGGTTTGCAGGTCAATGTCAAAGCAGGGAGCGAAAATTACTACATCAGTTTGGCACCGTCCATGGGGACGACAAAGTTCCTAACCTTTGACTAGCATCGTCTTTTTTCGGAATACAGAGAGATGGTGACCACTAGTTCACACAACCATGGAGAATAAGAGGACACGTCAAACGCTCAGACTGGCATTATACCGCTGCTCTCAACGGTGCCAATGATGCACGGGCACCAGACTCACACCCCCACACTAGCAACAACAATGATGGACCCCTAGATTTGTTGTCATCTCAAATACAGCAAACTGCCAAAGCAGTGGAGATGCTCGTACAATAGAATCCTCCACCCGGCGAAGGAGATCAGAAGCGGCATGGATCCCAGTCTCCGGAGACTAACAGAGAGCAAGCACGAGAGAGTCAAGCCCTTGCTAGTTCTCACTAGACCAGAGGGGGCGACGTATCTAACGTGGAACCGACTCTCCGGGCAGAGAGACTCGGCCCTCAAAACCCCCTCCACAAAGGGACACATGACCCAGACGTGTTGTATCGTCTTTCTATTCCGCCGTTCGTGGACCTATCATGAATGAAGCCCTTCCAAAGAAGTTCAAGCCTCCAAAGCTCGACTTCTACAATGGGACCACCGACCCGTTCGACCACCTACGCCATTACCAGAACGTAATGGCACTCAAAGAAGGATCCGACTCAGTCATGTGCATAACCTTCCCCACCAACTAGTAAAAATCAAAACTGTCATGGTTCCACAGCCTCCCGCCAAAGTCGATACAAATAGTAGATAGGATTATAAAAATATAAATAGTTAAATAACTATAATCTATCATTTGACATCCTTCAAATACAGTCACACAGTCATGTTGTACTATTTGTCTAATTTAGAAATAAATTCATTGTTTTGATATGTTTCGGTGCAACATGAGACATTTAAGTGAAAATATGACACTTGAAAAACTTGCTGCAAATTATTGAACATTTTGATTGAAAAAAGAAGACAATCCTAACCTCCCAAGAGCCTATTTAAAGAGTCTGCCTTATATGCAATATTATCAAGCTATATACAATATTATTAAGCTAACATGTTATTTTGTATCTGGAGCAACTGAAAATGTTGAAATATTGGTTAATTTGCAGTTTGCCACCCATTAGTTATGGATCAAGGCATTGCGGTCCAACCCTCATTTTGCACGAAAATCGTCAGAGAATAAAATTTTTAGATGAATTTTATGCTATTAGAATGAGGATATTTTTGTAGATGAAATTTATGCTATTATAGGATATTATTAGGTTGACAGTGACAAAGCTTAATAGGATCTTGGCCTTTTAGGACTGGACAGATCATTGAGGCTTAGTTAGCTACGATGAGGAGTGATTGCATATTTCGAAGGGGCTTAGTTGTTTCCTTCTGGCAGATGAAGCAGTTGATACGAAAATGGTGTGATGACATGGTTAATTTGTTAACTTGATTCTGAAACAGCCTTTGACCAGGTGGATTGTGACATATTTTAATGGTTCTGTCAGTGTGTGGGGTGTTAGGTAAGGTGACCCCTTGTTGCTTTCCCTTAAACACTGTTTTGGCAGAGGTTTCGATTGGGATTGCGTTGTGTTTTTTTTACCAAGAAGCGGTTGAGTCATGTCATGTGATTTGGATTGCCTTTGCGGTTTCTTTATTGGAACCTTCATGTTAAAAGGGACTCTTAAAGTGTGATCAGGTGGAGGTAGAAACTTGATGTTAGCTCTAGCCTCTTGGTACCCTTAAAGTATGATCAGGTGGATCAATATAATCAGCACGCAACTTTGTGCTTATTCATTTTGTTCTGGTTATTTATGACAAAAACTAATCTAACCAATTTAGGGGTTTCAAAATGACAAGTTCAAATTACTTTGCAAGTTGGGAAGAGAGTAAGAAATAATTGAGTTGATGCATGCTAGTTGAGTTACATCTGCTTCCACACCTTCACTCCACCACCTTTCCTCCTTTTCCCCATCACCTCTCCTCATCCTCCTCCCCACCACCTCTCCTAAATAACACCACTACTTATACTGATGCACACCATCACCCTCCAAATATTTTGTTTTTTGGATTTACTGAAGGACACTACCAGTATATAAAGAAAAAAAAACCTAACCCTCATATTCTCTTCTCTCATTTTCTTCTCCAACTGCCATCTCATCCTCCTCTACTCCCCTTTCACACCACCATTTCGCCACCTCTCCTCCTCCTCCCCTTTACCCCACCACTTCGCCACCCCTCATCCTCCTCTTCACCCCACCACCTCGCCACCCCTCCTCCTTCTCCCCTTCACCCCATCACTTCTGCTCCTCCACCACTTCACCCCACCACCTTTCTTCTTCCTTCCCAACACCGCCACCACCTCGCCACCTCTCCTGATCATCCTCTTCACCCAACCACCTCTCCTCCTCCACCCCTTCACCCCACCACCTCGCTACCCCTCTTGCTCATCCTCCCTTCACCCCACCACCTCTCATCTTCCTCCCCATCACCACCACCACCTCGCCAACTCTGCTCCTCCTCCCCATCACCACCACCACCTTGCCACTTCTGCTCCTCCCATTCACCACCACAACCTCGCCACCTTTCTTGTTCATCCTTCTCATCCCCTTCACCTAACCACCTCCACTTCTTCACCCTACCACCTGTCTTTTTCCTCCCTCGTCAACACCACCCCTTCCCCACCTCTCACCCTCTTCCCTTTCACCACCACAACCTTGCCACCTCTCCTCCTCCACCCCTTCACCCACCACCACTCCTCTTCCTCCCCATCACCACCACTACCTCCCCACCTCTCCTCCTCTTCCCCTTCACCCCACAGCCACCTCTCCTTCGTCACCACCGCCTTGCCACCTCTCTTCCTTTTTTTGTTTTTTTTGCCCATTTTTTTGTTCTCCTTCACCCTCGTAGGAACCTCCGCAAGGGCAAAGGAGAAAAAGTTGTTGATGGTGCAAGAACACAGTTACCGCCTCAGTTTATAGAACGAATGTCAGGTGCACTCGAATTTCTCATATCGATGGTGCAACAAGAACAAAGCAATCGCCTCAGCACTATCAACTATGTCTGATCCGAGAGATTCCAAGATTCACATATGTTTAGTTTGTATATATAGGAATTTTGGGATCTAATAAAGTTAAGAATTTTATGAGTATTTGCAATTGCATTTTCATTACTTATAATATTTGCAGGCATAGTATATATATAAAACCAAAACAAAAAAGCAAAAAACACAACAAAAACATTTCCATTGGCATATTCACTTCGCGACATATTTTATTTTTTTGTTCAAATTAAAAAAAAATAAAGTTTTGCCTATTAATTCCAACTCAAGATTTCAACTGCCATAATGAATAAAAAAGGGGAGAGCCGGTCTCCCTGTCTAAGACCTCTCGAGGATTTGAAAATAACCCTTGTAAGTGCCCTGGATCCAAGGAATGTGATTTCTCGAAATATGTCGAAATTTCACCGAATATTTCTTATTTTGAAGTTCGAAATCTCTTTCGAAATCCGAAATATGTCGAAATTTTCTTGAGAAAAGAAATAAATATTTTAATCTCTGTATATTTTAACATGTTATAATGTTATTTTAGTATCAAAAGTTTGTTATTTGATTGATTCTTATGTAATATTTAGTTTATATGACACTACGAGTTGTGTGGATTTTTTATGTAGTATTTAAGAGATTAAAATGCATAATTTATATTGTTAAATTTGAAATCATGATCGAAAGTTTTACGTTTTTTCTACACAAAACAAAATATTTATTAAAATCAGGAGTTCGAAATTAACTCGAAAAACGAAATCACAATCCTTGCCTGGAACATAATGGAATAGTAAGAGTTTGTACTCAAACGCAGTGAAAACTGCGAGTAACAAACACATAATCACAAACTAAATTGCGAATGTGGCCAAAAAGAATGCAACAGCTCATGCGACATTGTCCAAAATCCCTACAAAGACGAAACACACAGTGGATTGTGCGAGCATTATCCATATCCTCGCAAATACCGCTGCGTTTGGACAAAAAACAGAATTTGTCCAAATTAAATTTTTTTTTGTTTGAACCTTAATTTTTTTTATTATCAAAAACTCGTGTTACTCATATAAACGTTTGCTAAACCCCACATCCCACCGAAATCCTTCGTATCAAATTCACAAGCAAAATAACACTTCAACTTAATTAAAAATATTAAAAAAATAAATTTGATACAAGACGAGATCGAAATGGGTTTGATCAATCCCAAAGGATCTAAAACAAAACATGGGATCAAAATCAGGAAGGAAACTGCGGATGAGATGCCCACTGCTAGTATGGAATATGGACCACAAATTATTGAAAAATTCTAGCTGGCCCGTCCTCACAGCCCGTCCCATGGGACGGACCCTCCCAGGCACGTGCCTTTGGGAGGGTGTCTCGCACGTGGAGGAGAAACCCACTCTTAGCAAAAATTCTACTCTTCAGTCTGCTTCAGCTTCAGTAGTGTTGGCAATGGCGAGAAATTTTCAGTAAAACCCTCGACTCCTCCTCGCCTCCTCGACTCCTCATCGACTCCTCATCGACCAAAAGGGTACTAGTCACCTGGATCTTTTCAACATATTTCTTACTGAATCTGACCATATGGCCGTGATATCGATCAACAAAGAGGAATCTCCGAATACCATACTTGCGAAGATTGTGTGAGATGCAGAGCAGAGAAACAGCAGCAAGAGTGGCTCTGGAGACAAGGATTTCAATCTCAATTTTTTTCATGAGATAATCACAGTTCGAACAGCGAGAAAACTTGAGAATACAAATGGGAAACCCAATACCCACAATTGCAAATACAACCCAAGAGAGGAAGAAGCTGAGTAGAGATGATTGGTAGAACCCAAAGCAATATAGAAAGATTTCCAGCTGTTTGAGCCTTTGATCCAAAAGGGTATCCTCAAATTCTTGTTCTTGATCATGGGTTTGCTCTGGATTGATCAAAGGAGCTTTGGTGGATGGTTCTTCCATGCGTATTTGATGATCCTCCATGTTTAGGTTACAAGAAGCTCAGAATGTAGAGTGACTGAGAAGAAGAGTGGGAGACATTAAAGTTAAAGCTTGACCAAAAGAGAGACTATTATGAGTGGGTTTCTCCTCCACGTGCGAGACACCCTCCCAAAGGCACGTGCCTGGGAGGGTCCGTCCCATGGGACGGGCTGTGAGTACGGGCCAGCTAGAATTTCTAACTTTTTCGAGCAATTCTAGATGTCGAGGATTTGGGCGAGGTTTTGGGCGAGGGAGGTTGGGTCGCACGCGCAAAGCTGACGTGGGAAAAAAAAAAAGAAAAAAAAAAGAGGGAAAATCGAAAATTTGGGGGAGAAGGAGGGAATGGGGCAAGCTCTCCCCATTTTCAGTCTCAGAGCTAACCTTCCCTCTCCCTCTCCCCATTTTCAGTCTCAGAAGAAGAAGAAACTGACGAAGAAGAAACCCTAGCGAAGAAAAAGAAGAACAAGAAGTCATCCTCCTCTTTCAAGAAGGGGGGCAGTAGCAGCTTATTTGCAGCCCTCGATGGTGATGGTGAGGAGGATGTCGATGGAGACGGTGAGGAGGATGAGAATAAAGAAGAGGAGGAGGATGTCATTACCTTCTCTGGTAAGAAAAAGAAGTCATCTAAATCTTCCAAAAAGGGAAAGGGCGGTAGTAGTAGTTTATTTGCAGCCCTAGATGAAGACGGTGAAGAGGATCAGTATAGTAAGCACGATAATGATGATGATGATGAGAATAAAGAAGATGTGGATGGTGATGTAGATTTGATTACTTTCTCTGGTAAGAAGAAGAAGAAGTCGAAATCATCAAAGAGTTTGTTTGCCACCGCAACACTCCTTGATAATGAAGAGGCTGACCAAGTATCACAGCCATATCTTACAACAACAGGGTCTGGATCGGGGTCTGGTGACGGAGAAGAGGAAAGTGAAGCTGCTGAATTGATTACTTTTACTGGTATGTTCTAGATGTCGACAAGCTCTATTGCCAAACCTAGCATTCAAACATTTCACCCATATTTGTTGTTGATTTGGGTAATGAAATCCATTGGGTTGCAACTTTGCTAATTTGATTTGCACCCTTGTCAGGAGAAGCCTATTAACTGTTTGTGGTGAACTGTGTGTTGCCTGTGATGTGTATAGATTTCCTGTTTGCAGACCTTGTTATGAGTATGAGAGTAAAGATGGGAACCAGTCTTGCCCTCAATTCAAGACCACATACAAGAGGCACAAAGGTTTGTTCACTCTGATCTATTTCTCTCTAAGAATCTATCAATTCAAGTCAATTGTGTTTCCCTCTAAGAATCCACAAGAGAAATACTTTTGACTCTCAAAGAGAGAAATAGCAATTGTGTTTCTTTAAGAAATACTAAGAATCATAGCAATTGTAACAAGAATCCACAAGAGAAATACTTTGACTCTTGCTAAGAAATACTTCAGTTGTGTTTGTGTCATAGATTTCTCAGAAATACTAAGATATGTCTTTTCTATGATTCTTAGTATGATTCTTAGATTTCTAAGTATTTCTTACCAATTGAAATACTAAGAATCATAGAAATACTATGCACTCTCAAAGAAATACTAAGAAATGTTTCTCTTGTTACAATTGTCACTAAGAAATACTAAGTTAGAGCAATTGTCACAGTATTTCTCTCTATGAAGTCTCTTGTTACAATTGTTACTAAGAAATACTATGACAGAAATCTAAGAAATACTATGACAGAAAGAGAAATTGTCACAGTTGCTATTTCTTGTTACAATTGTCATAGATTTCTCTCTAACTGGGCATATTTCAGTGGAGCGATTTATTTGTGTTGTCTTGAGTTTTTGGACAAAGAAGGTATATGTGAGGTATTGATCATATAACCAATTGCAATTTAGACTGGCTCGGTTTGAGTTGTCAAAACCTTGATTTCATATTTGGCATACTTATTCTCAAGAAAAAGTGAAGTGGGATATTTTGGGCTGAAACACTGTCATATATACATAAACGGGATATGAATATACTGTTCTGGGAAACAGAATAAAAAGGTCCTGCCTCCTATTGGTATCATCTATCTTTTGGTTCTATAAGATTATGAATTCTTTCCAAACTGCCCCTTTTGTTATATGCAAATGTATGTTGTCATTCTTGTTTTCTTTATTGAATGCTGACATGCCTATGCTTGATGTTTCTGGCAGTCCGAACTGCCTTAGTTGCACTGATTGCATTCATGCCGACAAACCCAGATGGTGCACTTGGCTCTCTAGATTATAAGAAAGAAGAAAGGCGTAAATTAGCCATAAAATCTCGGGAGTCGTCCCCCAAATTTGGCACTGCTGAACGCCAAAAATTAATTGACGAGGTCAGTCTGCTTTCTCCCATACCCCATCTTAACCTTTTTTGGTTAGATTACCAGTACCTCTTACATTAATAAGCTTTTGATGGCACAGATTCACGAGTACATGTTGAGCAAAGCAACCCCAGTTCCTCAAGTTGACCCCAAGCAAACATCTGATGAAATCTCAAAAAATCAAGAGAGTGAGAATCAGGTTGGTGCTCAACAAAGTGATGATGCCATAACTGCTATTGAGGAGCATCCAAACCCAGAGGGAGATGATAGGGTTGTTTACTGTGGCGGTCAGAGTTCCTCCCAAACAAGCAGATGATCGCTTGTTTACTGTGGCTGCCATTGGGCTCACAGTTGCTATAGTGGTACTTCTGATGAAGAAGTTTTTAAGATCTACTGGACATGATATTAGTTCCATGGGCAATTTTTGATACACAGTTGCACTATTCCGAGGCAGTGTTTTCTAAATCATTGATCAACAGAATGTGTGACAAACTATTGGTTATCATTGTATTTAATACATATCATGATTGGTCATGAGTTAGTGGTGATAGAAATTTAGCTGATTTGTAATAGATGCATTTATCAACTCTTTTTGAACAGAATCCCAAAGTATCCCAAAGTGTGTGGTTCATGTTTATAAGCTTGTCAAGTTTCTTACACCATTTTGCTTAAAGATCGGAAATATTGTATTAGTCCATTTAATCAGTGCCTATGAATGTAAAGCTGTCTGATTGTCCTTGAATGCACTGTGAAGGGTGTGTTTGAAGCTAAATTAACTGAGCATGAGCCAGTTTCACTAAAAGGTAGAAAATATTGCATTACCAAATTTATCTCTGCCGGACTTTTCTTGAATGCATTGTGAAAGGTGTGTTTGAAGCTCAAAAGTTCTGGTTTGCTGGATTAGGTTGAGTTCAAAGATAGAAGTGCAAAAAATAGAATATTGATGTGAACTTAGTGCAGGAGACATGTTCTGAAGCGAATGGTGGGTGAGATAAGTATCTGATCATATCAATTGTGTTGTTACTTTTGTGGATTAGGTGGAAGATCTCTCAAGGATGTATAGACTTTTCATCTGAATACCAATTGCTGTTAATGCAAGTTGTTGCAGATGGCAAGTGATACGATCTGACAAGAGAATTCGAGCAGAATTTCAAGCCTCAACAAGAGAATCACAGGAAAGAAAAATTGGTTTGATTAAAATGTAAAAGGTTACAATGGACTGAATACACTGGAATGTAATAGGCAGAATTCGAGATTCCAATCTCCTCAAAGAGCAATGTGCTCACTTGTACAAACTGTTTACAAAGAAGAATGAATACAATTTCTGTTACTGATCTCCTATTTATAAGAGTTCCTAATAGCCTTTATAATTCTGACAGAGCTTCAAATGTCAACATAGCAGCTCCATCATCAGAGACGTAGCAAGAGACATTGTCAACCAGATAGTCAACACAGTGTTGGCTGTAACAAGAGGTGGTTCCTTCAAAGGATCAACAGTACTACTAGCTTCATCCTTCCTGTGAACAAAGCAGACAATTAATTGCAGACAAAATGCAATGAGAAGAAATGCAGAGAACAAGACACGGAACAAGAGAGAAACCCTATGTCACTCTAACATCATTAACAAACAGAACTACTAGCTTTTGGCAAAAGCTGATTATTAGACACTTCAAGTTTCTATTGGGGTCTACTTTTGTTTTGTTGAGCGAAAAAAAATGCTTTCTGGAGAGCTTCCCTCACAAGGAGCCAGCAATTTAGAGACCAATGAAAATATTCAGGATTTGTCACAGTGATAATGAAATCCACAGCTAATGACAACACGAGCTAAAACTTTAACAGCTAAACTGAAATGAAACTCACTACTGCTGGTAAACCAAAAACGAAATTAAAAAAGACATATCATGGTTTCCACTAAGAATCTATGACAGAAACCAAAGAGAGAAATAGATGGAAGACTGGAAGACTTGAATTGATATGATCTAACTTTAGTGAACAAACCTTTGTGCCTCTTGTGGATTCTTAGAGAGAAATAGATATGATCTAACTTTCAAAGTATTTCTCTCTTTGAGAGTATTTCTTAGCAATTGAAGTCTTGAATTGAAGTATTTCTCTTGTGGATTCTTGTTACAATTGCTATGATTCTTAGAGAGAAATCTATGACAATTGTAACAAGAAATAGCAACTGTGACAATTTCTCTTTCTGTCATAGTATTTCTTAGATTTCTGTCATAGTATTTCTTAGTAACAATTGTAACAAGAGACTTCATAGAGAGAAATACTGTGACAATTGCTCTAACTTAGTATTTCTTAGTGACAATTGTAACAAGAGAAACATTTCTTAGTATTTCTTTGAGAGTGCATAGTATTTCTATGATTCTTAGTATTTCAATTGGTAAGAAATACTTAGAAATCTAAGAATCATAGAAAAGACATATCTTAGTATTTCTGAGAAATCTATGACACAAACACAACTGAAGTATTTCTTAGCAAGAGTCAAAGTATTTCTCTTGTGGATTCTTGTTATTACAATTGCTATGATTCTTAGTATTTCTTAAAGAAACACAATTGCTATTTCTCTCTTTGAGAGTCAAAAGTATTTCTCTTGTGGATTCTTAGAGGGAAACACAATTGACTTGAATTGATAGATTCTTAGAGAGAAATAGATCAGAGTGAACAAACCTTTGTGCCTCTTGTATGTGGTCTTGAATTGAGGGCAAGAATGGTTCCCATCTTTACTCTCATACTCATAACAAGGTCTGCAAACAGGAAATCTATACACATCACAGGCAACACACAGTTCACCACAAACAGTTAATAGGCTTCTCCTGACAAGGGTGCAAATCAAATTAGCAAAGTTGCAACCCAATGGATTTCATTACCCAAATCAACAACAAATATGGGTGAAATGTTTGAATGCTAGGTTTGGCAATAGAGCTTGTCGACATCTAGAACATACCAGTAAAAGTAATCAATTCAGCAGCTTCACTTTCCTCTTCTCCGTCACCAGACCCCGATCCAGACCCTGTTGTTGTAAGATATGGCTGTGATACTTGATCAGCCTCTTCATTATCAAGGAGTGCTGCGGTGGCAAACAAACTCTTTGATGATTTCGACTTCTTCTTCTTCTTCTTACCAGAGAAAGTAATCAAATCTACATCACCATCCACATCTTCTTTATTCTCATCATCATCATCATTATCGTGCTTACTATACTCATCCTCTTCACCGTCTTCATCTAGGGCTGCAAATAAACTACTACTACCGCCCTTTCCCTTTTTGGAAGATTTAGATGACTTCTTTTTCTTACCAGAGAAGGTAATGACATCCTCCTCCTCTTCTTTATTCTCATCATCCTCACCGTCTCCATCGACATCCTCCTCACCATCACCATCGAGGGCTGCAAATAAGCTGCTACTGCCCCCCTTCTTGAAAGAGGAGGATGACTTCTTGTTCTTCTTTTTCTTCGCTAGGGTTTCTTCTTCGTCAGTTTCTTCTTCTTCTGAGACTGAAAATGGGGAGAGGGAGAGGGAAGGTTAGCTCTGAGACTGAAAATGGGGAGAGCTTGCCCCATTCCCTCCTTCTTCTCCCCCAAATTTTCGATTTTCCCTCTTTTTTTTTTTTTTCCCACGTCAGCTTTGCGCGTGCGACCCAACCTCCCTCGCCCAAATCCTCGACATCTAGAATTGCTCAACTTTTTCTCTCCCACACTATCGAGCTTTGCTACAGAGCGAGGGAAAGAGGCGAGGGATGGGTGGTAAGCACCCATCCGCCTCGAGATAAGCGCATCGGATTGGAGATGCGTGATGGCGCTTATCTCGGAGCGGATTCGCTACCTCCCTCGTTCCCTCCCTCGACCCCAAGAATTTTCCCACACTGTCGTATCAACTTTTTATGTCCCACGCCACCTAATCTATTTCTCACGCCAATCATTAAAACTTTTAATTTTAACCTTATCTTTTGCTTTAGAACCAAAGTCAAAGTCAATATCTCCCCAACCCTCCCTCCCCCTATATAATAAAGGCTCGCGAACCCAAACAAACCGAACCCTAGAGGCAAAAAAAAGAAAAGAAAAGAAAAGAGGGGCCGAAGGATTCCTAAGTTTGGGCGAGAGAGAAGCGAAGGAAGAAGATTTGATGATTTGTAGTAGCAGTGGCACTGGAAAGAGGAAGAGGGTAGTCGACGAGGATGACGATGATCATCCATCTGGTGTGGATGCGGATGTTAGTTACATGGAAGAAGACGATGATAAGGAGGTGAAGAAGAATCTGGATCTGACATCGACATATGGTGGTTCAGAGGAGAAAAAGAAAGAGCAGAAAAAAATATACATCTGTGTTGAATTAAACCTCAAATGCCAAACTGAGTGGTATGTCTTTGACAGCAGCAGCAGCAGCAGCGGAGTAGGCGAATTCCGTAGGGAAGATATACTGTCCGCTGAGGTTTTTCTTCGCGGATTTGCTTGCGTTGTTTGTGGGTCCAAAATGTATTTCATTGGCGGTATGGACGATGAGAAATTCGATGAATGGGATCGGTTTATTTTTCCAGAGGAGAGGAATGGGATGGCATCTTATATCTCCAATGAGGTCAAGATGTACGACACAAACCAGGATGGAGGGAAGTTGGTTAAGATGGAGTCCATGAGAACACCCAGGTGGAATGCAATAGCTGTTTATATAAACAATAGGATTTATGTATTTAGTGGTGAAACTCTTTACCCTTCCGAAGATCCCTGGGCTGAGTACTATGATTTTGAGAAACAACACTGGATCATTCTCGACAGACCCTTACCAGTGAAGTACCATGAACTCCTAGTACTCGGTTATGCTATTGTTGATTGCTATCGAGTGATCTTGTGGACTCATATCACGTTCTACTTGTTTAATACTAACCAAAATAACTGTGATGCTGTTGTACTACTCAAAGACTACACGTTTATGATTCCCATACCCCCACCTCTACTTGCAGATGATGATATTGTCTATTGGTTCTATGGCGACACTATTTTTAAGTATGATTCAACCAACCCTCCCTCGCCCAATGATTATCAAACGGAATTCACTTTTTCCAAACTTTGGGACGGCCCTCTATTTGCACATGACATCCACGGACCGTTTCTCCTTCCAAATGGGAAGGACAAGTTCTGTCTGTTTTGGGTCGACGCCGGAAGGCTTTTTTGCACTGCCTTTACACGCTGCACCGATGGAACTATCAGTTGGAATGACCGCTACCAATACTTACGTATCGGTAACTCGATTGATCGTAACTCGATTGATCGTAACTTGATTTTTCGTCCTCATGTCGCTCATTGCTTGTGAGTTAACTTATCTACTGCATCGTTACTGTTACTATTTGTTATTTATAAACTTTCCATTCACATGTCCCAAGTTAACTGTATCCACTGTCTCTTATTTTTTAGTTACTATGTGTTAATCAAGCCCATATTTGGCTTCAAAGATCCCTTTTCCCACAAGGAGTCCCTTTCTTGCCCAAAGTTGGCAAATAAAGTTTGATTCATAATTTTAATATCCTTATACCAGGACCACCTTTATCTTTTTAGTGTTAATCAAATCTCATTTGACAGATGAAATGAAATCCATTGGACTCTTTTAAGCTTTGGCTAAGGAAGTTTCGCACAATACCTTCCGTCTTTTTAGCCATGACCCTCTGAAGTTGGAATAAACACATTGTTTCATTAATCAGATTAGTGAATTGTACTATATTTTAAGTGCAATGCATTAAATTAGGAAAATGTTGTAATGTAAACTGAATAGATCAACGTTTGTTATGCATCAGTCAATAAGCACTTTTTTCCCTACCCCCTGTCTTCATTGTAAGTTCTTAGTTAAGTTTGATGAATACTTACAGTAGATATTAAATTAAACTGGATTACTCAAGTTCAAAATTTGCATCCCTTTCAGAGCGATTCATGGTAGTGATATGGGCCAATATAGTGATGACAAGAGATGTCAAGGTTCAGGTATGAATATTTATAAAGTGAAAGATTTTCTCTGATGCAGATTCTTCTTTAAGTTGCTATTGATTATGTAATTGGCATGTGAAGTTGTCAAAAAATCCCAGCAGAAGAATTCTCTCGATTCCAAAACTCTCTTGGAAAATTTCTCCGACACCATCATCAACCTTTGTTCGAGTTGTTCTGATCGCAAGTTCCATGAAGAGGAGGAATTATTGAGAAAGAAAAGGAATGACGAGAAACCTTCAGTAAGTGTTGACGCTCATCATTTTCCTTTTATCAAATGTTCTTCTTTTGAGCAATGCAGTGGGTTTCTTATTAATGCTAGTATAGGTACTTAGATTTGTTTGTTTAAATTCATTCTCTTCGTATATTGAATCTTCTTAGTGATTTAGTTTTCATCTGTGCACAAATTTGACTTTTGAAAATGTGCATCAACTGCAATTTTTAAGATACACAGTCTGCACTTTGGCTGGTTGGCCATAAAGACATATTTATTGCTACTAGTTAATAACCTCCCAAGTGAAGTAAAACTCACCAATCTAATTTGATTACCCCTTACTATAATGATGGATCAAGTTTGCCTTCAGTTAAAAAAAAGTTACATCTGTATTGCGTTTTCGAATAGTATAAGAACTTTCTCTACATGCCTCATTCTCGAGATCAAAATCCTCTAGAACTATGAAATCATATACTTCACCTTGTTGCCATGTCTCTTGTACAAGATTGCACTTCCCAAAACTATATACACCATATACATTTTGTTCCAATTGGTTCCTCGTACTTCTATGCATCTATAAATAATATAGCATGTCATTGTGTATGCTTGGCTGCTTGCCCTCCCTGCAATGTAGCCTTTTTCGCCTACATGTTTGGAGCGACTTCCTATTGATACAATGGTTGGTTGGATTATGCCAAATGTAGCAAAAAAAGATCAATTTTTCTTGTAGACTTGTATTAAACTATGACATTATTCTGTTAGGATAGCTGGTGGCTAATTCAGTTGGAAAACAATCATGAACTTTTTTATTGGATCATTGGATTATTCATTGTATCTTGTATTAGTGTGGTTAAGGTGCAAAGGCGCAGCGAGGGGGTGATACCCTATTTGTGCCTAGGCGCAAGGCACACGCCTAACGTACATTAGGAGCACCCCAATTTTAAATTTTATTGCTATGTTCTAGTGCTTTGAGTGAACACTGAAATTTAGTCCAGTTTGTTGAAATTTTGTTGGGAAACATTTTAGCAAATTGAATAAATGCTAGAGTTTGGAGTATATGTAAGGTTTTTAGTATGTTAATTCATTGTCCCAAATTAGAAGCTATGTTAATGCAACAGTTCAAAATTTGTTTGTTCCTTGTTCATTTCTAAGAGGATAATGACATGTGGCGCAATCTATCCTAACTCGAGAAAAATGAAATGCCCAAAATCTATTAAAGATGCATCTCTCAAGTTGGGTTTGTTTGCTCTGATTTTGATATATGTAAGTTTCTATTTGTAAAGATGAAGATTTGATCTTCTCAAATTTTTTATTAGGAATCATTGGATGATCTAGAACTCTTGGAAGATTATAAGGTATGTGAATTTCTGTTGTTGTATGATTTTTGATTTTTGTGTATTTGTATATTTGACAACCTTTTTAGTTGATTTATATGAGTTTGTTAGATTATGGTAATTGAGCCATTGACCTGTTTTTCTATTTGTTTTGTAGATTGACATGTCTGCGCTGAAGGGAATGAGTAAACGGGATTTCAAGTTGTTAGATATTCCAAAGGTAAATTGAGCAACAACACTGATATATTTTGGTAATATATTAATATTCAAAACATTAGGTTAGAGTTCTTTTAACAAATGACGATGGAAATATGCAGTCACAAGAACATGTTACTAGCAATGTAAATTTTTTTTTTTTTTTTTTAAACTGTGGAAAGCTGATTATTTCTTAACTGTTATCTATTTTATTATCAATAATTTCGTTAACACATTTAAATAAGTAAAGAAAAATAAAGTAGGGATAAGAACAAAGCTTTTCCTAAAGTTGGGCTTGAGGAATCACACTTTGAGGATATCTTGA
This sequence comes from Berberis vulgaris, assembly GCA_963556465.1. Lineage (NCBI taxonomy): Eukaryota > Viridiplantae > Streptophyta > Magnoliopsida > Ranunculales > Berberidaceae > Berberis > Berberis vulgaris. The sequence goes on along the minus strand of OY747124.1, from coordinate 4,282,164 downwards.
TGGGTGGTGGGGATGGTGTTGATTTCTCTCTAGTTGTATGTACTTTTTTTAAGGATGTGGGTCTTGTTGTTGTTATAAGCTTATGTAGTATTTGTGTTTTGGCAGAGTTTCATGAACCCCCTCCTTGTCCTTGCGTTTTATTTATTCATTATTGTTATAGTTTTTTGGAGAACATAGATTTCATTAACAATAATACATATAACGTGAAAGATTAAGCATGTGAAGTTGGAAATCCAACTTTCGATGTTCTTCAATTGTCATCAATTAATGAGCTTTACTGTTACACTTTGAAATGAGATCATGTAACAGCGAAATTCTATGACTGAATCAGTAAATTTCTTGTTAACGCGATATTAAAAAAATCCTTTTTCATATAGTGGACAAACATATTGACTATGTTGTAACTTGTAAGTAAATGCAACAATATAGTTGTAGTATGTTATCTTATTGATTAATCGATTCTAAATGCTTTGCAAGTTATTTTATACCTATTTTAGTTTGTGCAAAAGGTAGAAGTGGATAATGAATCACAAATAAAATACATGAATGCTTATGGAAGTAGGACACCCTCTCTTAAAAGTTTCACCGTTGTTCCATAGGTCTAAAAAGCATTGGGAGTGGATAGAAAAGTAGAGATTCAACAAACTCGAACCAATCGAAGTTCAGGGTAAAGCTACAAAAGTCAATAAGATTGTAAAGCATACGGTCCCAAAAAGGTGTGGGTTTGAATTAGTGAAGAAATGGACACTGGGAAGGGAGCATACCCTTGTGGATGGGGATTGGATTCTTTGTCCAGTGGTATTGGACAGAAGATCAAATGTAATTTCCTTAAGTGTCTGGGGGAGAGGTAACATGGTCTCGCTTTTGCGGCGATCGTGGATTGTTAGGTGATTTTTTGTCTGTGGCTTTTGTCCCCTTGATGTTTATAGGAGATTGTTTGTGGGCGGGTTAGTGACTTGTGGAAGGTCTTTATCGTAAGAATGTAATGTAATATATATTTTTGTTTTTTTTCTTCTTCTTAAAATAGATTTTAGAATGTGAAGGCATGTCTTGAGGTGTTCTAATTGCTTGTGATGTAAGGCATAAGCCTTTTCCTTAATCAATCAAACAAAGCAATATATTGATAAAAAGCCAACGTGACTGAGGAGATCACTTGACTAGAGAATTACAAAAATTGGAAATTTAGATAATTACAAAATAAAGACTTCCCTAATCACAAAATACACGCATGAAATACAACCCCAGAGCCATACAATTGCCCAAAACAACATCTTCAACACTTTCTTAGAATAGCTTCTTTCCTTCGGTTGCCATACGAGTGTTTTAACACTTAGATAAATAACATAGATATAAATAGTAGATAGGATTATAAAAACATAAATAGGTAAATAACTATAATCTATAATTTGACATCCTTCAAATACAGTCACAGTCATGTTGTGCTATTTGTCTAACTTGGAAATGAATTCATTGTTTTTATATGTTTTGGTGCAACATGAGACATTTAAGTGAAAATATTACATGAAAAACTTGCTGCAAATTATTGTACATTTTGATTGAGAAAATAAGACAATCGTAACCTCCCACGAGCCATTTTAAGGAGTCTGCATTATGTACAGTCTTATCAAGCTATAAACAATATTATTAAGCTAACATGTTATCTTGTAACTGGAGCAATTGAAAGTGTTGAAATATAGGTTAATTTGCACTTTGGCACTCATTAGTTATAGATCAAAGTTTAGGATTGCGGTCTAGCCCCATTTTGCACGGAAATCATCATAGTTGAATTTTATGCTATTAGAGTGAGGAGATATTTGTAGATGAACTTTATGCTATTACAGGATATTATTAGGTTGGCAACGAACAAGCTTAATTGAATCTTAGGACTGAATAGATCATTGAGGCTCAGTTGGCTACAACGAGGAGTGATTGCATATTTCGAAGGCACTTCTGTGTTTCCTTGTGGCAGATGAAGCAATTGATACGAAAAGGGTGTGATGACATGGTTAATTTGTTAATTTGATTCCAAAACAGCCTTTGACCAGGTGGATTGTGACCTATTTTTATGGTTCTGGCAGTGTATAGGGTGTTAGGTAAGGTGACTGTTGCTTTCCCTTAAACACTGTTTTGGCAGAGGTTTCGATTGGGATTGCGTTGTGCTTTCTTTACCAGAAAGCGGGTTGAGTCATGCCAGTCTGTGCTAGAGGTTGACGTACAACTTTAGTTTTAACCCCGTAAGGTGGAGAGCCTTCAAGGCTGGCTTGTTTGTGAAAAAGCAAATATGTTGAAAAGAAAACACAAAAAAGAAAAAGAAAAGGAGCTATGGTGGAATCACACACATAGCGAGGCCCACTCTGTTACAACTTACAAGCCATAGAATAAAATAGCGCAATGTCAAAGGGACAGCTTGTACTACTCTTGTTTCACAAACCAATAGAGAAGATATCTTTGCGAAGCATGAAAAAGGGACCACAGTGATAGGAAAATCACAAACTAAGATATCTCTGCATGCTCTCTATTACAACTATATTCATCTGACACAAGTGACAATCATTTCAAGACAAGTCAGATTACTACACCCATTCAAGGATTACCATGTCACTCTGGGCATTTCATCATATGTCAAATAGAAACTTTCCCAAATCCTACTAGAGTATTACGATGTGAATATCAACTATATGTGAATAATAAGTTACATAAGTTTCAAGGGCCCATGCTATTACAAACTGGTTTTTATCACGTACACAATCAAGCCATGTGGTCTCCCCTATTTATCGCCAATGACATCAAAAGTCAAAATCTTGTGTCTTCTCCCTCCCTACCAAAGGCAGTTGTGCTGAAAAAATGTTTCATTGTCAAATGTTAATGATCCACCCAGTATGTTGTTTCATTGGTTTGTTTTTCAATTTATTAAAATATATTACCTTAAAACAATGAACTGAAAATTTATCTATATTGAATTGGTTTGATAATCATGTTGTGTATCAAGAATATTGAGGTTCAAGTGACTTCAATGTGTTGTACATGATTAAAAAAAAGATGGTAGTAATAATCAGATCCTTAATTCAATCACCTTTGTACAATTTTTAATTTAAAATTTTACTAGTCTATGTGAATTTTATTTTGATAGTTTCGTTACAGTGTCTGCCCTTATTTCGGTTGCTAATGGTGAAGTGGATCAATATAACTAGCACATAACTTTGTTTGTGCTTACTCATTTTGTTCTGGTTATCCATAACAAATTCAAAAACTAATCTAACGAATTTGGTGGTTTCAGATTGACAAGTTCAAGTTACTTTGCAAGTTGGGAAGAGAGTCGGAAGCAATTGAGTTGATGCATGTCCCAGTGTATACGGACAGGAGCTCGTATGTGGACACTGGCATTGATACGGACACAAGCACTGATACGGACGCGGGCAGTGATTGAGTTGCAGCATGGACTTTGTATGCGGGGTGACTTCTGATTGTTATTCTTGCAAAATGTTTGTATTGTCGTCTCATATGTGTATGTCAATGTCGAACAAATTATCCAAAATTGTTGCTAGGTCGTGACTTTTTAGATGCTATGATGTCACGTCTCTCCAAAAGTTTAGTTCCAAGTTAATTTCAAGGCTATCTTTGTGAAAATACTGTTAGATTTAGTTATTATGAAATATGAACTACTTGTTGATTATTTGGTCATTGTTCTTCAGGCCTTTGTCTACTATGACAGATGAAGTGGGGTAGCTATTTCTAAATTCTAATTGAAATTCATCCATGATTATACTTGATTATTGGGATTTGACCATGTAACACCTTGTCCTCCAGGCAGTGAAACAATCGTTGTTAGAGTGGAATCCAGATTTCTCCGCCCAAAATAGTATAAGATGTTCGTTTAGATGAGAAATGAGTGGTTTTAACTTCAGCTTTGATTTGTCAGGATTTAATTACTGCCCAGAAATTCCCTGCAAACAACATCCAAAACAGTGGCAATTGCTGCCCATAAAATCCCTGCAAACAGCGTCCAAAACAGGGGGGACACAAAACAAACCAAATGTGAAAACCCTGCCCATGACTTGCCATAACCTTGAAATTATTCAACTTTTAGGAATAAAGTCTATTGCTTATTTTTGTTTTCCTACATATATGGATTGTGCACTCTGTTTTTTTTTAAATTCATTGTTTCTTACTACTTGAAAATGAACTCAACACAATCTATGTTATATAAATGTAGTGTGGAAATAATGAAAATGAGCTGTAAGAGAAGATAAGATCTGTTAGAATGATTTGATATCAGAGTAGTTGGGAGTTTGTAGGGACTAATTGATGGAGTTAGTAACGGTATTAGCTGTGGAACATTTTTAAAATAGAATTGTAAGGTCCCACTCTAGTGCACTAATCAATTTAATCAAGTTTCTTTGCTAATCTTGATGTTGTCTATATAATACTTGTATTGAGTTTACAAAGGAACATTCTCTCATGGAGGCCGTGCTAACAAAGTTTTTCATGATTCATCTATTTTTTTTTATGATTAATGTACACTGATTAACATGAGTTATAGATAGCATACAAATAAGAGAAACCAATTGGAACAAAAAGTATGCAATGTATACTGTTTTGAGCTATCTTGTACAAGAGACATGACAACAAAGTGAAATATATGAGTTCGTAGTTTTGGAGAATTTGGATATCGAGAATGAGACTTGTAGAAAATGTTCTTATCCTATTCAAAGACGCAATACAGATGTAACTTTTTTTTTTTACTGAAGGCAAACTTGATCATCATTAAAATAAGAGGTAATCAAATTAGATTGGTGAGTTTTACTTCACTTGGGAGGTAATCATCATTAAAATAAGAGGTAATCAAATAGATATGCCTTTATGGCCAACCAGCCAAAATGTAGATTGTGTATCTTATACATAGCAATAGATGCACCTTTCCAAGAGTCATATTTGTGCACAGAAGAAAATTAAATCACTAAAAAGACTTAATATACAAAGAGAATGAATTTAAACAAGCAAACAAATACACACCCAACAAACTAACAAATCTAAGTACTTACACTAGCATTAATACCAGTGCTTGTTCAATAGAAGAAAAATTGAAGAAGGCAAATTAATACCATTATTTATGTTTCTCATAATTTCCTCCTCTTCGTACTTGCATTGATAACAATTCGAACACAGGTTCGAGATGGCGTGTGGGAGAAATTTTCCAATAAATATTTGGAATCATGAGAATTCTTCTCCTGTGATTTTTCGACAACTTCGCATGCTAATTACATAATCATTAGCAACATAATCAATAGCAATTTAAAAGAAGAATCTGCATCCAGAGAAAATATTTCATCTTATAAATATCCATACCTGAACCTTGAGATCTCTTGTCATCACTATATTGGCCCATGTCACCCTCATGAATCACTCTGAAAGGGATACAAAAACTGGCTTAATAGGATCTTGGCCTTTCAGGACTGGACAGATCATTGAGGCTTAGTTGGCTACGACAAGGAGTAATTGCATATTTCGAAGGGGCTTAGTTGTTTCCTTGTGGCAGATGAAACAATTGATACGAAAAGGGTGTGATGGCATGGTTAATTTGATAACTTGATTCTGAAACAACCTTTAACTAGGTGGATTGTGACCTATTGTAATGGTTCTGTGAGTGTGTAGGGTGTAAGGGAAGGTGACCCCTTGTTGCTTTCCCTTAAACACTATTTTGGCAGAAGTTTCGATTGGGATTGCGTTGTGCTTTCTTTACTAAGAAGTGGTTGAGTCATGTCATGTGATTTGGATTGCCTTTGTGGTTTCTTTATTGGAACTATCTGTAACGACCCTACTTTAAAATATAATAATTTTTAATTAATTATATATATATATATATATATATATATTTATTTAGTTTTGACTTTATTAAATTTGAGGTGACATCAAGTAGTAAGGGGGGTGTCACTAACCTTGAGCAAAACCCTAACAGAAAAGGATTTTGTCTTTAGTAGGAATAAATAGGGGTTTAGGTTTTCTTTTTTTCTCTCGCCGCTTAAACAAAAAAAAAAAAAAAAAAAAAAAAAAACAGGGGAGCAAGAGGGAGAAAAGCAAAAGGAAAACAGTGAGTCTCTTCGTTCCTTAACCTTTTAATGTGGTCTGTGGATGGTATCTTTTTGTTTTTTTGATTTGTTTGCATAAAGTCGATAAAGATGTGTGAATGATGTGACATGAGGGTTGTGAGTTTCTTTTTCCTGTTTCCTTTTTGTTGTTCTGTTTTTATTGTTACTTTTGAAATGCTGAGATTTTTTTACCTGTTTATTAACCATTGTGAGGTTTATTTTAACATTTTGGGATTTAACATCTGAGATTTGACACGGTGGGATTTGACAAGTAAAGAAAAAAAAATTGAGAAGGGCAGAGAAGAGAAACTCTTTTAGATCTGAGTTCAATTTCCTTTTAGGGTCAAACATTTTCTCAAAATAAGTAATGGTTAGGTCCAACTGTGAGTACAAAAATGCACCATGTGGCAAAGAATTCAATCCCATCTGACAACATTTTATAGTGTAGTCTGTGAGGGTCCTTAGGTGACCATGTCTTTGGGTAGTTGAGTCATGAGTGGTCTATGGGGATGTAGCTCAAACTTGAATTTCTCTTTAAAAAAGAAAGTGACCTCAACGTGTTGCTCTGCGAGTTTATCTGGGTCCCACTTATGGTGTTATTTGCAAAGTATCACTTATGGTGTTATTTGCAATTAGAATTTAGGCAATCAGACTTCTTGCATAATTAAATTCACTGGGTCCCATGGGTCCCACGGCAGAATTGTATGTATGTAGTTGCCATGGTGTCATTTTAATTTACCATAGTGTTATTTTGATTTGCAATGGATTTAATTGCGATGGTGAAATTCTGCATGTATAAATATTTTGATTTGAACTTATTGGGAGATTTGTATTATTATGCATATTGACTTGGTTATGCCTTATGAAGGATTTGGATATTTGAATCAAGGAGTGACTTGATTGCCATGTTGTTATAGAGCATGATTAATGAATATGCTATGTTTTTCCCCAAAAATGTGGGTGGATACGATTGTGAATTAACTTATGAATGACAAAGTGTCATTGTGAGAAAATTGAAATATAAAAAATAAATGATATTGGTAACCTTTGATTTCTAAAAATATAAACCACTGGAATTACATCACTTAGAACTACCACACCTCTTTTGTTTATGATTTTCCCTCTCCTACTAGAGAAACTAAATGACCAATGGGTCGTCTTGCGGAGTTGGAGCACCCATTTCTTACTAGTGAAACTAAAATAACCTTCGGGTTAGTCTTGCGAAAATGAGGTGAATTGTTATGCCTAAAATAGGCTTTGATATTTATCCGTCAAAAATGTGACGTGAGTTTATGCGCATTGATAGCCCAATGGTGGCTTTTGGTACTCATATAGTTAGGAGTATCCGCGATGCATGCATGTATGTGATGTCCTCACTTGGGCATGGATGACGGAGTAGTCCTCCTTTATATGAGAGAGGCATACGGGCATATATGTTCGGCATGGAAGTGGTGCGAATGTGGTATCGTTTAAGTGATCATTCCGTTAAAAAGATGAACCAAATTCAAATACAAAAAAATGAATATACTACATTTATATTGTTTCTAATCCTTTTTCATGCAGGATGGCAAGTCCAATAATATTTCTGCAGGTTAGACTTGCCATAGTCACCGTCCATCTAGTTGGTACAAGTAAGTGCATAGTTACTTGTTAGAATTAAGATATGAATGCCTCGTGGAGGAACTACCTGTGTGATTTAATTTCTTTATTGTACTATTTTTTGTCATATCCTGTAATTTCATTTATTGATTTTGGGGAATAACGAGATTTCATACCAGTTTTATTGCTGACCCAAGTGGGCTTTGGCTTCTTGGGTACATTTGATATTCACATAATTATTACGTAACATATCCCTCAATTTATATATGTTAATGTTTCAATTATTATATTTTATAGTAATTATTTCGTTTTAATGTCTTTGTAGGAATTTGAGCGTAAACGATGAAATCATATCAAGGCGACAAGTTAAGGAATGACAATTAGTCGATTCTAACGGTGGAATAAAGCAGATGGTCACAAACCTAAACCCAAAACCTACCCATAACCCCAAACCCAATCCTACTCCCAAATAATATTATCTCATTTATACCTTGATGAATGTTCCCTTGATCTCATCCCTATTAACTTTGATCTTTCTCTATAAATAGAATAGAATAGGGGAGAAAGAGAAGGGAAGAAAAAAAATCATTACAAGATCAAATCCTCTTCCTTCACAAAAGGGGAGAAGAGAAGGGAAAAGAAAATACAGAAAATTAAAGCCTCTTCTCACTGTGATTTTCATCACACAACACCATCCACAGACACATATCCTCCACTGTCCTCACCTGTCTCGATCCACCTCGCCACCACCGAGCTTCGCCACCGTCATCACGCCACCACCACGAAACAGGGGCATGAAAACCCTGTTTCGTGTCAAACTTTCACTCCGCCACCACTCTCTGTCCCTCTCCCTATCCATCATCCATCAACCACCATCACCTCCAGACAGCACCACCACCACCACACCGCGGCTCTGTTCCGCCTCGCCACAGCGCCCTGATCCTCCTCTTCTCTCGGCCTCTCTTCGTCTCGAGCTCCTTCCTGCCTCCCTATCTCACGACCACGATCACAACAGACCGAGAACCACCACCATGCCGCCTCGCGAGACAGATCTCGCAAGCAAAAACATGGAGTCCCTGTTCCTCGTCCTCCTTCGTTTTTTTGTAGTTTTCTCGTTGTTTCCTCACATTCTCTCTTCTTTTGCAGGTTCTGGAGACATTTGGAGGACGAGGACCCTCGCGAGGAGCGCGGAGGAAGGCGGAGCGAGGCGGTACTGTAGCACACTGTAGCGAGGGCGGGAGACCAAATCAAATCTGTTATTTGGCTATTGGCACCTTGATTTCTGCTCTGTACTACCACATAACATTTGCAGCCATTTGTCTCGGGATTCATGTTCGGACCACCTGCTGATCTGTTGAGTACCACCACATCGAGTTTGCGACAAACCAAAGGGGATGCATAATTCATTTTGATTTATTTTACTGAATTGTGTGCTTAATTGTTAATTACAATTTATTTCTGAATTTTTGATAAATTGCTTTCACCTTTCATGTTCGAGAAATTAAACTTGATATGTTTGGTAGTTAGAATTATCCTTTATCAATATTCAAAGCATGTGCTAAAAATATTAAGCTTAAACTTTGATTAAGTGTGCCATATAAAGACACTTAACACTTGGTAAGAGCGTATTTGCTTGAAATAATTTGTTAACGTTTGATAGAAACATGATATAATTTGAATTGGATTTTAACGATCACATATTCGGTGTAAGCAAGGGATTCTCATCCCTGAAGCTTCTCGTTTAAATTTTCAGTAATTTAGATTTAAAATATTTTTGCTAACTCATTGGTGAGTCCAAGCCCACAAAATCCATCTTTTCTTTTATTTTATTTTTCTCATTTTTTTAATTTATTTTTAGTTTAGTTTTAAAAACACTGTAACCCCATTTTTCTCTAAATTAGTTTAGATAATTTCTAAAATTCAATTGCACCCACTTTCCTCGTGGGATCGACCCGTACTTGCCGTTGTCTACCAGTTAGGCACTGTGCACTTGCGGTTATTACAAGTGGGTTAAATTAACCTATTTATTTAGGTTAGTTGAATCCGCATCAACATTCATTCGGAAATGTAGCCGACTAGCTTATTTTCAGGATATAGTAATCTCGGGCGGGCTTAGAGCATTTTGTACCATACGTGACGAGCATTTCTGGGAGTTGCACGTTGTTCGAAAGATTAGATCATTTTTATTTGTAGGTGTCAGTTTAATTCTTGTAATTTGAACTCGGAGTTATTTATTATTTTCTGGGAGAGATACATTAATAAATTGTTGAACTTGTTAGCGTTGGCTTTGCAAGTTTTAAAAATTTTCTTCCTTTTGATGGTCTTTCAGATCAGTTATTTTATTTTCTCTCTATTTGGTAAATTGTGCAATTGATTATTTCTCGTGGATGCCAACTGTTATTTTTCGTGAATGACAATTCATGACCCGACTTTTGGGGAAAACGGATAATCCTACGTGGACTTTGGGATTTTCGTTTTTCTCGAAAATCGGGGTGTGACAGTTTGGTATCAAAGCACAGTTTACCCTAAGCTAGGGAGAGTCTAGGGGATCCTCGGAATGTGGTTATGGGTGAGCTATAGAGTATTTTGTGGATCTTATAGAGTGTCTAATCATTTCCAATTTTATTGAAGGATATGGCCGGAAGACATACTCGTCAGAATCCAAATGGGAACGGAAGCGGAAGCAGTTGGAACGTCGTTCCAAATGAGGGCGGCAATGAAAATGGAAATGGCCATGGTGATAATACTATTCAGTTGAGTCAGGCTATGATGATGCAGTTGCTACAAGGATTGCAACAGAATAGCAATCAGGGCGACCCTTTTGCTAGAAGGGTTAAGGAGTTTGGGACATTGGGTGGTAAGAGGTTTACCGGAGAAAATTCGAGAAATGCAGATGTCTGGGTTCAAAGCTGTGAGACCGTTTTCAGGAGGATCCAACTTACTGAAGTCCAAAAACAAGAGTTAGCTGCACATCACCTGGATGGTGCTGCTAGTTACTGGTGGGAGACTTTATTACCCTCCGTTGATGTTGCGGTTATGACATGGGATGACTTTAAGGATAGGTTTGAGAATAGATTTGTATATTAGCATAGTAGTATATATCATCATTTCGATAAGAATTAAGCAAATATGTATAAAAAGTGACATAACTACCTAGAATCGAAATGAAAATATAATAAAGTTGCATAGCATCGCGAAAAGATGCACTACTTAAGTGTCAAGTAACTTGCACACATCTACTAAATCATTAAAAATCAATCATCTTAAAAGAATAGAAACTTGAGAATATTGAACATTTGTTAGAAGAAATTGTTGGTAAAAATCCACAAGTATAATCACTATTGGTATTCCAAAAGTATAAAAATTATTTAAAATAAGCTATGAAAAATCAAGATTTTATGTTCATCACATATTGGTTAAAACATGGTATGTTTTCTCCAAAAAAATATAAAAAATGTGACAGATTTATCAAAGTGTAAAAACATATGACCTTGTTTTTATCAAATTAATCAAATATTGCACCAAGAAACACAAAATTTTATTATAGAGTGAGTTGCAACATCTTTTTGCTGCAATTAGGCTGCAAATGGGCTGAAAATGCGTTGAAATTGGGCTGGCTACAACCAGTTTTTGGGTTGAGGCAGTGAGGCGGGGCGAGGCAAATTTTGTAAAAACGCCTTGAGGCGGGCTTAAGCGGTCGCCTTGACAACACTGATATTGAGTTTACAAAGTAACATTCTCTCATGGAGGCCGCGCTGACAAAGTTTTTCATATCTATATTTTTTTATGGTTAATGTTCACTGATTAACAAGAGTTATAGATGGCATACAAATAAGAGAAACCATTTGGAACAAAAAGTAGGCAGTGTATACTGTTTTGAGCTATCTTGTACAAGAGACATGGCAACAAAGTGAAGTATATGAGTTCATAGTTTTGGAGAATTTGGATATCGAGAATGAGACTTGTAGAGAAACTTCTTCTACTATTCAAAGAAGCAATACAGATGTAATTTATTTTTTTCACTGGAGGAAAACTTGATCCATCATTAGAATAAGAGGTAATCAAATTAGATTGGTGAGTTTTACTTCACTTGGGAGGTCACTAACTAGTAGCAATAGATGTCTTTATGGCCAACTAGACAAAATGTAGATTGTGTATCTTAAACATAACAATAGATGCACATTTACAAGAGTCAAATTTGTGCAGAGAAGAAAATTAAATCACTAAAAAGACTAAATATACGAAGAGAATGAATTTAAACAAGCAAACAAATAAACACCCAACAAACAAACAAATCTAATTACCTACACTAGCATTAATACTAGTGCTTGTTCAATAGAAGAAAATATGAAGAAGGCAAATGATCAGAGTCAAAACTTACTGAAGGTTTTATCTTTTGAATTCTGGCTATAGCAAGAGGATCTTCAACCACTACACCTCTTCCAAATACTCGAGAAGATGGAGCAATAAAACCGGTCTGGAATTAAAATATTATGTGAAGTATGTAAAACATATCAGTAGAAAAACGCAGAACACAAGCTGCAAACTCCAACTTCTTATCCCAACCCAAGGAATTTTTCTTCTTGTCAACTATTGGGATGTAAAAGAATAAGGGATCAATGGAAAGGGCAAACACACATGATATTGCAAAAATCTTATTCCATTTTTTAAGAAATGGACCTGGTGGGTCAAAAATCTTCCTCCTGATCAAAACACATTAAACACAAATGTCACTGTAGTGTAAAACGCTTATGCACATGTTACTATTGGGCACAGAGTGCAATGTGCAAAACGCTCACATGGTCACTTTTGTTCATTTTTCACACATTCTGCTCACATTCATACTTTTTTTTTAACAACAAAATAAGACCTAGATAGATTGGCTTTAACACCAAAAGAGCAAACATACAAGCCCTAAATGATTTTTTATTCTCTTTGACCCGTGATCTCCTTTTTCTCTATCCCTACATCTTTGTGCCTTCATGAAAATGAAGAAATAAGAGGTTTCAGTTTTTGTTTCCCCCTTATTAGGTGAGTTCACATTCTTTGTGAATCTTTTCCCATTTCCCATTTCCCAAATAAATGGGAACAAAAAGAATATAGGGATGGCGGGTGGAGGAGGACGACACAATATGATGAACATAATTGAGAGTTTAAGATGGGGAGGGTTGAATTATAAAAAGTGTTCCACATTTTGTTTATAGCAACTTGCAAGACGGCCAATGGCATTACAGCTCAACGGTTGGAGCTTGGTGGATGGTACTACTAGGTCATGGGTTCAAACCCAGCTTGCGGCATCTTTATGTGTTATGGAATCCTATAAAAACCCTTCATGCCTTCCAAAAATAAAAAAAACTTGCAAGACAATATGTTCTTTTATAATGGTGCATTTCAAATTTTATTTGAAATCTTGGATGCAACTTTAATATTTGACAATGCTAGTATGTGTTTCATTTTTTAAAAACTTTGCATAGTCACAAATAAGAGTTGCGCCTTTGCACCTAACCACACTAATACAAGATAAAATGAATCCATTGGTCCCGTAAAAATGTTCATAATTGTTTTCCAACAGAATCAGCTACCAACTATCCTTAATAGAATAATGCCATAGTATAATATAAGTCTACAAGAAAAGTTTATCTTTTGGGCTACATTTGGCATAATTTAAACAACCATTGTATCGCTAAAGGTGTGATGGCTCAGTGGTTGAGTGGCGGCGGATAGTATCACTAAGTCACAGGGTCGAACCCAGCTGGTGGCATCTGAGGTAGGAGGTGTTAAGGGATAAAATAAAAAATAATAAAAATAAATAAAACAAAAAAACAACCATTGTATCAATAGGAAGTCATCAAAACATTCTCTCATGGAGGCCGTGCTGACAAAGTTTTTCATAGTTGTATTTTTTTATTGTTAATGTTCACTGATTAATTAACAAGAGTTATAGATGGCATACAAATAAGAGAAACCAATTGGAACAAAAAGTAGGAAAGTTCATAGTTTTTCATATTTGTATTTTTTTATTGTTAATGTTCATATTGTTTTGAGCTATCTTGTACAAGAGACATGGCAACAAAGTGAAGTATATGAGTTCATAGTTTTGGAGAATTTGGACATCGAGAATGAGACTTGTAGAGAAAGTTCTTCTACTATTCAAAGAAGCAATACAAATGTAATTTTTTTTTTAACTAGAGGAAAACTTGATCCATCATTAGATAAAGAGGTAATCAAATTAGATTGGTGAGTTTTACTTCACTTGGGAGGTTACTAACTAGTAGCAATAGATATGTCTTTATGGCCAAACAGACAAAATGTAGATTGTGTATCTTAAACATAACAATAGATGCACATTTGCAAGTCAAATTTGTGCAGAGAAGAAAATTAAATCACTAAAAAGACTAAATATACAAAGAGAATGAATTTAAACAAGCAAACAAATAAACACCCAACAAGCAAACAAATCTAATTACCTACACTAGCATTAATACTAGTGCTTGTTCAATTGAAAAAAATTTGAAGAAGGCAAATGATCAGAGTCAAAACTTACTGAAGGTTTATCGCCGTTTTTTATGTTTCTCAAAATTTACTCCTCTTCGTACTTGCGTTGATAACAATTCGAACACAGGTTGGAGATGGTGTGGGAGAAATTTTCCAAGATTTGAAATCGAGAGAATTTTTCTGCTGTGATTTTTCGACAACTTCAATAAAGGATCCCACTTGACAAGATATAGGTCCAGAGGTGTGTAAAATGTTATATACATCTTTGTTAATTTTTAATCAATGATTGGCCTAAACATATTGCTTACTGATCTTAACAAAACCCAAAACACGTGTGCTCCATTGATGTGTTCTTGATCCTGTTTGGCTCGATATGTCATTTTTTGGAATCCAATGTGTTAGTTTCTATTCCAGGCAAATGTATTATATAGACAACATCAAAATTAGCAAAGAAACTTGTTCTACTTGATTAAATTGATTAGTGCACTCAATTGGGTTTGTTTGGTGTGCATCATATTTATTTGTAAAAGTGGGACCTTACAATTCTATTTTAAAAATGTTCCTCAGCTAATACTGTTACTAACTCCATCAATTAGCCCCTACAAACTCCCAACTACTCTGATATCAAATCATTCTAACAGATCTTATCTTCTCTCACAGCTCATTTTCATTATTTCCACACTACATTTATATAACATAGATTGTGTTGAGTTCATTTTCAAGTAGTAAGAAACAATTGACTTTCAAAAAACGATTGAACAATCCATATATGTAGGAAAACAAAAATAAGCAATAGACTTTATTCCTAAAAGTTGAATAATTTCTAGGTTATGGAAAGTCATGGGCAGGGTTTTCACATTTGGTTTGTTTTGTGTCCCCCCTGTTTTGGAGGCTGTTTGCAGGGATTTTATGGGCAGCAATTGCCACTGTTTTGGATGTTGTTTGCAGGGAATTTCAGGGCAGTAATTAAATCCTGACAAATCAAAGCTGAAGTTAAAACCACTCATTTCTCATCTAAACGAACATCTTATACTATTTTGGGCGGAGAAATCTGGCTTCCACTCTAACAACGATTGTTTCACTGCCTGGAGGACAATGTGTTACATGGTCAAATCCCAATAATCAAGTATAATCATAAATGAATTTCAATTAGAATTTAGTAATAGCTACCCCACTTCATCTGTCATAGTAGACAAAGGCCTGAAGAACAATGACCAAATAATCAACAAGGAGTTCATAATAACTAAATCTAACAGTATTTTGACAAAGATAGCCATGAAATTAACTTGGAACTAAACTTCTGGAGAGACATGACATCATAGCATCTAAAAAGTCACGACCTAGCAACAATTTTGGATAATTTGTTCGACATTGACATACACATATGAGACGATAATACAAACATTTTGCAAGAATAACAATCAGAAGTCACCCCGCATACAAAGTCCATGCTGCAACTCAATCACTGCCCGCGTCCGTATCAGTGCTTGTGTCCGTATCAATGCCCGTGTCCACATACGAGCTCCTGTCCGCATACACTGGGACATGCATCAACTCAATTGCTTCCGACTCTCTTCCCAACTTGCAAAGTAACTTGAACTTGTCAATCTGAAACCACCAAATTCGTTAGATTAGTTTTTTTTATAGATAACCAGAACAAAATGAGTAAGCACAAACAAAGTTATGTGCTAGTTATATTGATCCACTTCACCATTAGCAACCGAAATAAGGACAGACACTGTAACGAAACTATCAAAATAAAATTCACACAGACTAGTAAAATTTTAAATTAAAAATTGTACAAAGGTGATTGAATTAAGGATCTGATTATTACCACCAGCTTTTTTTTAATCATGTACAACACATTGAAGTCACTTGAACCTCAATATTCTTGATACACAACATGATTATCGAACCAATTCAATATAGATAAATTTTCAGTTCATTTTTATAAGGTAATATATTTTAATAAATTGAAAAACAAACCAATGAAACAACATACTGGGTGGATCATTAACATTTGACAATTAATGAAACATTTTTTCAGCACAACTGCCTTTGGTAGGGAGGGAGAAGGCACAAGACCACTTGGCTTGATTGTGTACGTGATAAAAACCAGTTTGTAATAGCATGGGCCCTTGAAACTTATGTAACTTATCATTCACATATAGTTGATATTCACATCGTAATACTCTAGTAGGATTTGGGAAAGTTTCTATCTGACATATGATGAAATGCCCAGAGTGACATGGTAAACCTTGAATGGGTGTAGTAATCTGACTTGTCTTGAAATGATTGTCACTTGTGTCAGATGAGTATAGTTGTAATAGAGTGCATGCAGAGATATCTTAGTTTGTGATTTTCCTATCAGTGTTGTTGCTCAATTTACCTTTGGAATATCTAACAACTTGAAATCCCGTTTACTCATTCCCTTCAGCGCAGACATGTCAATCTACAAAACAAATAGAAAAACAGGTCAATGGCTCCATTACCATAATCTAACAAACTCATATAAATCAACTAAAAAGGTTGTCAAATATACAAATACACAAAAATCAAAAATCATACAACAACAGAAATTCACATACCTTATAATCGTCCAAGAGTTCTAGATCATCCAATGATTCCTAATAAAAAATTTGAGAAGATAAAATCTTCATCTTTATAAATAGAAACTTACATATATCAAAATCAGAGCAAACAAACCCAACTTGAGAGATGTATCTTTAATAGATTTTGGGCAATTCATTTTTCTCGAGTTGGGATAGATTGCGCCACATGCCATTATCCTCTTAGAAATGAACAAGGAACAAACAAATTTTGAACTGTTGCATTAACATAGCTTCTAATTTGGGACAAAGAATTAACATACTAAAAACCTTACATATACTCCAAACTCTACATTTATTCAATTTGCTAAAATGTTTCTCAACAGAATTTCAACAAACTGGACTCAATTTCAGTGTTCACTCAAAGCACTAGAACATAGCATAGCAATAAAATTTAAAATTGGGGTGCTCCTAATGTACGTTAGGCGTGTGCCTTGAGCCTAGGCACAAATAGGGTCTCACCACCTCGCTGCGCCTTTGCACCTTAACCACACTAATACAAGATATAATGAATAATCCAATGATCCAATAAAAAAGTTCATGATTGTTTTCCAACTGAATCAGCCACCAGCTATCCTAACAGAATAATGTCATAGTTTAATACAAGTCTACAAGAAAAATTGATCTTTTTTGCTACATTTGGCATAATCCAACCAACCATTGTATCAATAGGAGGTCGTTCCAAACATGTAGGCAAAAAAGGCTACATTGCAGGGAGGGCAAGCAGCCAAGCATACACAATGACATGCTATATTATTTATAGATGCATAGAAGTATGAGGAACCAATTGGAGATACTATAACCCACCTGTCTAAAACAAAAAAGAGATACTATAACCCACCTGTCTAAAACAAAAAAAAGAGATACTACTTTACATTCAAAAAATGAGATACTATAATCTGTCGAATACTATAACCCACCTGTATTTAGATACTTGCATTCAAAAAAAGAGATACTTACATTCAAAAAAAGAGATACTATAACCCACCTGTCTAAAACAAAAAAGAGATGCTTACATTCAATTTCGAATACTATAACCCTAGATACTTGCATTTAACAACCACTACAACACACAAAACCATAAAACAAAAAAGAGATAAAAAGCCAGCTAATTTTCTGTTCAGTCTCCCCCTTTAGATCGTTCACAGGCATCCTTTGCTTGCACCTACTAGTATACCAGCTGGCCTCAAAAACAAGGAACCCAAAGGTTCATTTTAAACCTGATCCTGTCATAAGAAGCATTTATGAGAACAATTTACATAACCTGATTCAACAATATCATTCCAAGCAGCTATAGTTGATTTAACAGAACAACTTGTCAATAAAAATTTACAATTGAAGTCATTACCCAATATTAGTCCGTATCATCTTGACTTGGTTCTGCTTCCTCTCTTTCACGCCTTTCGTAATTAAATTTTTCGCACCCTGAGAATAAAGAAGTTATGCCATGTCCAATAACAATGACACCAAAGTGAGAACATCAAAATCATCAACTTACCGAAATTTTGTACAACTCAAGGATAGTTGAAGGAAATGCTTTTTCCAAGCAAGCCTCCAATTCAGCATCATCAACCCAATTGTTGGGGTAATTCTCATTGTAATGGCAAAAAAAGTTTCTTTGAAAACTCAATAAACCATAAGCATCAACAACAAATTTATCGCCAACCAAATAGTAAAAGTCACTCACTGTCTTAATTTGAGGATCTTGACCTGGATTACTGAAAGTAGTCCATGACCCACGGAGCATTGATGTATGGTTTGAATGACGCACCGCAAGCTCATTAAGTATTGTCCTTGTCACGTTGAAATTAGTGTTTCTGGCAAATCTCAACACGTGCAGCTTGAAAAGGGCGACAAACATCCAAGACGACCCAACTTTCCAGAAAGCTGGATGGTTTTGAAGGTATTTAACATCCCTAAAATATAATAAATTTAATAAGAATTAATTTTAAAAAAAAACAATGTTAAAATGAACACATAACATAAGAAAACTTACATAACGGCCATCCCCGACAACATTTTCAAGATTGATACCAGAGAAGGAGATGCCGATCTCATATCCAAATTGAACTTCTTCATCAAATCAATAACAATATTAGACAAGCATGCATAATTGCGATCACTTAATCTACCTGAAATCAATAATACAAAATCAATTCAATAAAAACAAATGAAAATATGAAAAGAAAAAAAAAAGAAACTTTGCTTTTTTTTCATACCTTCAGTTTTACTTTGAACATTGGTACAACCAAATGAGATTAGTTGGGGCTCGTGTGGAAAATCCACGCTGAAAATAATATCACTCAGAGGGAGATGCTTGGATACAGATAAAGGTATCTTTTGCTTTTTCAGATAATCAGCGAGACCAATCAATTTTTTCATTATGTTTTTCATCTTGTCATGAAAAACATATTGTTGGTTTGCATCAACACTAAACAATTCTGACATACTACAGTTTCCAAGATGTCTTTCAAATCTTTTAAAGACGATGAAGTTTTTATCGAACCAAATCAAGCTAGCCACTTGAGGATGGACTGGCAAGTTATAGTGTTCATGTCTTATACCTCTACCCAACAATAACAAACTCATTACTCGGTTCAGAACGCTTTGACGTCAAATAATGTACAATTGAATCTTGTTCAGCCATAATGAATATCTATGTGAGCAAACAAAAATAAAGTTGAGATTAATAAGAACAAAATAATAATGATGATGAAAGATGACGGTAACCCTTAGTTTAACTTTGACATTTTCCAAAAAGAAAATACAGTAAAAGGAAAAATTAATGGGAACATTCTTTAAAGATTGGACAATAATATAACATGTTGCAGGGGAACAATAAAAATGACGTTTTTACAATCCACTGACATTCTAAAAGAGTCAAACCCTTCAAATCGTGGATAGAAATCGAGAAAAAATCATGGAGAGAAGGATAGAAATTAAGTCTTAATTCCTTCCTCGTTAGCTAGGGACAAAATCATAACCAATAATGACCATGAAATCTACTCGGTCACAATGTTACCATGATTGTATCACATTAAGTTGATTTCAAGGAAAAATGATACAAATTTATGTCAAAGACAAACACACATACTTTTGCTGTGATTATCCCTGAAGTAAAATCATAAAAATAGATGTGAAGATAAGTATAGAAATTAAGTTTTAATTCCTTCCCCATTAGGAACAAAATCATGCATATACCCAATAATGACCATGAAATCTATTTGGTCACAATGTTACTATCATTGTTACTACCAAAATGAAACATATTGTTCTTTTATCATTGAAGGACCCGGAACAAATCTTTGACAAAGAAAAAAAGATTTTCTTACTTCTCTTTCTTCTATTTCTCTATTGGGTTTATCAAAAAAAAAAAAAAAAAAAAAAAAGAGCAAGCAAACATGGTTGACTGACTTACTTCTCTCCGTCACTGTTAAAAACAAAAAAAGAAAAAAAAAGAAAAAGAAAAAAAGGAGGAGATAACAAAACTGGTCTTATTCGCATGGAAGAAACAAAGAGAAAAAGATAAAGGAATTCCTCAAAAAAATTTCATTCTTTACTATCATCTTCACAAAGAAGAAACATAGAAGAAAAGAAAGTAACTCCTCAAAACTCGTCTCTCCTACTCCACCCAATCTCTTATCTTCCAAATTCAAGATCAGATTTACACCGGCCAAAATCACTATGCTCGGTTTGGATCTTCACGCCTGAAGATATTGGATGTGAAGGGGTTTCGAGGGGCTCCTTTGTGGCGCCTAGTGGGTATGCTAAGTATTCAAACTCTACTTTTTTAAGATCTGTATTCTTTCTACTCAAATCAATCACTGGGTTTTCCTCTTTTTGTGTTTGATTTGCCATACAGATAACAAAGCAAAGTAACAGTAATGCAAGATTACAAAATTTGGTTTAGCAATTCATTATACATTACAACTAACCCTGCTCTCATACCATTATATACCTTGTGATGATATTGTGATTCCGTACGTAAATGGAAGCTAGCTTGCTACACCTAAACATAACAATAACAAAGAAAGAAAGGTGAGTGAACAAGGCAAGTGGAGCAAGGTGAGAAGAAGAAAGAAAGAAGACAGCATGGTCTGTGAGTTCACCTTTTCTAGCCAAAGAAGAGTAAAAAGAAAAGAAATGGGGGGTTAAATATGAAAAGAAGAAGAAGCTCACTGTGAGAAATGGGTGTAGGTTAGGTTTAGGAGGGTCTTCTCTTCCTCTTGCATGTAATAAGAAAATAATAGTACTGAGTAGTAGTGACTAGCTGAGACATTTGCTTTTATTAATTGTTTCACCATTTTAGATAGAAATTGATTTGAACTGATTACTTTATCAGAGGTTTGTCTCGATCCCTCTCTCCCACTAACCTCTCGATCCCTCTCTCCCACTAACCACGTCTACATGTAAGATTTCAATTTGTCATCTCTTCTTCCCTCCCCAAGACCGCCGCATTTCATGATTTCATATTATCACTTTTCTGTGTTTATTGATCACCACCACCTGCACACGTCTGCAATTCACAATTCTTGCTTTCTTTTACCAATTCTTGCTTTCATTCATCAACTTAAACTCAATTTCTTGTGTTTCACATGTTTGTTCTATTTGACAGTTCTTAGTTGTTTGCAGTTAATAATTTTTGAAGATTATGGCTGGTCATTTGCTGGATATATGTTTGGTAAATGTTGGTTTGGGTCATCCTGAGCCGGGCAAATTATGATGAATATTAAAATGCATAATAGTTTCAGTTTAAGAAACAATTATGTATGATTTTTATATGGAGTCACTCAAGTGATGTCGTCATATGTTAACTTTGTAAGCAGTCACAAGTTAAACGTATTCCTGGGATACTAAGCTATTTGATAACTACATGTCAGCGTCAAGATACGAGGTGTCTGGAAACATAAAATAAAAACACTGCCAACACAAGGAAACACCTATATATTGGAATGTTATTTGCTTTTTTTGAGTAAGTGATTAATTCATATAATTTTTTATTATATATATATATATATATATATATATATATATATATATATATATTTTGTTGTGGACTAATTGCAGAAATAGTAGTGGGTTCTCCAGAGGTGCTTCAATCTACAGAGGTGTCATAAGGTTAGTTTTACATTTGATCCAATGAGCAAATAAATCCATGACTTAATGTCAACGTTTGAATATCTAAATTTTTTTTTGGAATTGTTTTAGACACCGTCAACATGGTAGATGGCAAGCAAGAATTGGGCGAGTTGCATGCAACAAATATCTGTACCTGGGAACTTTCAGTAAGTTTATTCTCTTTGTTTTTGTTTCATGAATTTTTATTCTTATAACCCCTTTTTGTTTGTATATTCTGAGTGTCAAGTTGGCATCAGTAAATTTTAAGTGTTGTATGAACTGCAAATGTTCCTTATTCTACTTAAATCTTTTGTTGTATAACAGGGAAACAAGAGGAAGCAACATAGGCATATGAAGTTGCAGCAATCAAATTCCATATGCCTGGCACGGGCCTGCCTGGCTCTCTAGAAAAACTGATTGACAAAAGTTATTGCAAAAATATAACCTCAGAAACCAGAATATAACACAATGGAACGATAGTTTGTAACACCATCTCCTTTTTGTTAGTTTTGTAGTTGTTCCTGCATACATCTTTGACCAGCAAGAACATTGTCAACATTATGCTTGTTGGAGTGGGGCTTGTGAACCTTTGGGTTAGGCAACTCAGTTGTTGGAACCAAGACTAATGTGTTATTGACAGATTCTATCAACTCGATCTTGTTTCCCATCATAACTTGTCTGCCAACAGATTAAAGTCGAAATCAAGTTGATATATTTTCCAAATTCATAGTAGACAGAAAATTGGAATTAGACAGTACCTGGAATTATTCTTGTTATCAGAATGTGAATCTGCTTCGGTTTACCAGTGATTCCTCCCATGGGGAGATTGTTATTGGCAATGCTCTTGACGTCGCATTGGACATGTGAAAGTTTTTCACAGCATTTAACTCTTGGAAGTTGATTGCTGCAACTTCATATGCCTATGCTGCTTCCTCTTGTTTCCCTGTTATACAATAAAAGATTTAAGTACAATAAGGAACATTTGCAGTTCATACAACACTTAAAATTTACTGATGCCAACTTGACACTCAGAATATACTAACAAAATAGCAATTGAACTTACAAAATTTCAACTTCAAGAGATTGCAGGTTTTTAGGATAAATAATGAAAGCAATTCTGTATCCCCTGCAGTTCAAAAGGGAACCCTTGTGGTTTAGTAAATTAATCAAAATTTGGATAAGAAAAAATTACAATCAGAATATTGATGTTGATTCTTGAAGTTCTGATGTACTCCATAACATGAGAATCGTCTTCATTCGAGAAGTGCATATCAATAGGGTTGATTTCTGAGCTTTCCTTGTCTGTGAAGATCTGGGGTACTCCTGCAAAGAAACTAATATCCTTCTCTTCACTAATCAAATTATAAAGAAACTAAAGAATTCATTTATTTTAATATGACAAAATTCCACTTCAAAAGTCATACCTTTCAGGGATAATCATTTTGTTGTTTGTACGCATCATTATCTCTTCGTGGTAATACTACATTATTTGTAGCAGTAGTAGTGTTGGTCTTCTTCTCATCTCTAGCATTATCAAATATGACTGTAAATCATTCAGCAGATGCAGGATTGTTCACATCCCAATCACCAAACTTGGGCAAAGGCGGGCCTCTATCATCATTAATCTTTTTTGAACCAAAATCAATAAAAAGTCGGGACCTGTATCCTGCTGCAAATAGAAGAAGTCCACTATAAACACAGTTAATTCATGTGAATTATCTAAACTTGACTGGGAGTAATGAAAGAATAATTGTTGCTCTAAAGCCAGGTTGCATGGACACAAGTAAAGGTGAGTCAAATCGTTTACGCTAAAAACTCATGATGACCTGGCACTATATTTTGTAAAATTTGGAAAGAAGTATCAGGATTATGCAAGGAAATGTCCATTTATACACAAGATAAAAACTAACTCTAGTGTCATAACTCGCTGAAAACCTGCTGCAAAAGGTAAACGTTAGACTTTTAATTTATATCTACTTAATAGGATGAAAACCATATGTTCTCACCAGCAGCCCAGCTTAGTTCATGCGTATGACGAGACAGAAAAGTTTAGCTGCTGGATTGAAACTTGAATCATGACATGCTTTTCATGTTTCCTAGTTAAAGTAGAGCAGCATAACTATATATGATAGCATTTATGCATAAGCAAGTCCCACTTTTTAGACACGAGTGATGCAACGGAATCACTTTAGCTGTGATAGCTAGTATGTCTTGCTATGTAGTCTCATTCTAGGAATGAAGCTTCTTGGAACAGCTGAAAGGGAGACCATTACTTCGACACCAGAACCATTCAACCTCTATTACATATTCAACGTGCCAGAGTGTGAGGGATTTTCCTCATTACTCATCAGGAATTCTAAGACTGATATCAATCATGATTCATGTAATAAATAGCATACCCGATGTTTGAGGTAAATGAATCCCCACATCAATGGACATTTACCAGATGTCAGACATAAATGTTCAATGATTAAAATGGCATTTGAAAGAAGGGAACATTACCATTATGCGAGTTAATGCGCCCTATATCAATGGAAGAACCAAAAAAATGTGGACACATACTATTATGCATTGTAACAAGATCGTAGAAGGGCAGCACTGCAAAGAATCACCAAACTCTGCCTAATTTTCAGGTTAAAACACAAACAAGTGTGGTTCCATCACATGCTTCAATAAACAAAACATAAGCAGCAAAAGTTGAAAGTTTGAAAATGTAAAGTTGTAAAAACAAAATCCAACTATCTCAATAAATAATAAACTCCCTATACTGTGATGGAACTATAGCCGAATTAACATAAAGGATATGCAAACCGGCATTACCATAAATTTTAACATTGAAATAAAGCATGCACAAGGAATTGCCAAAGATCCACAACTCAGAAGAAATGCCATGTTCAAGTGAACGAGACTGGTAAATTGAGCCCTGAAGTGAAACAGTTATGCTGTCAGCTGCTTCAAGAGTGAACATATCATGTCTCTTGATAATCAGTGCGGAGGCAAACAAGTCCGTAGACTGCTGGCTGCAAAAGAAATGCAACATAATCGGTAGCTTAGAATTTGATAAACTCACTGCATCTAAAAGAACGCATTGGAGTATATGCAAAACAAGTGCTTCACTATAAGACCGAGACAGAGAGAGTTACCTAAGACTATCTTTATTTAATGGACTCTCTGACATGCTTCACCCAGGCCAATTTGATTTAAAAATGAAAGATCCAGTGTCAAACGCATAATGGACTCTCAGACACTGACACATCAAGCGATATCTTTGTTAAATAGTTGAAAATAAACAAGACATACTATTGGTGGCCGAACACGTGCAGCTCCTCTTCCTTGGCCCATTGCTCGGTATCGGTCTTTCCAGTATGTGTATTCTCGATAGAAGTATCATTCATCCCTGTTGCAGCTGCAAGCTCAGGAGGCAGATCTGGATCATAGTATATATATATAAAGGATGTGATTTCTTCAACCCAAGCCCTTGGCCATTTTAACACTTACCTACATAATACAACATATAATGGACATACATACAACATATAATTGCCAACTTCACCCAGGCCAATTTGATTTGTAATGACAAGAGATGCTTGTTGGATTGGAACTTATGCATACAACGTAATTCTAATATTTTCGACTACTGCTTGAGAAGATAATTCCCAATTAAACATGTAATTCCAACGTATAGCTTCATCTGGGCCATCCTAGCAACATATTGCCAAACTGAAACTGCTTACAAAAATAGAGGGCCTCGTGGATCATTTTGTACAACACGGGCTCAATAATTAACGGGTAAACGATGATCACAATCAACCAACCAACTAAATAATCTAAGTTTGAATACGTAAAACATTTCTCTCTATTTTAAGAGAAACAACAAAAAATACCAAGTGGAAAACCTACAACTAAAAAAAGGGCAAAGATAAAATGCTGAGAGAGATTGAAATTTAATGATGTTCAACCACAGACTGAGTGTCCAACAAAATTTCAACGTGTGACTGTGAGTATTCCATTCTCTGAGGTTCATGAAGCAAAAATAATGAAGGTTTTGTACGACCATCACTTGTAGTACATTAATTGAAGCATTTTATCAAGCATAAAAACCTGATTCTGAATCAAATTATCACAGAAAACACTTGTAACATGTAATCGAATTGATTGAACTTGTCTACTCGGCAATTCAAGAATCAACTGAGAGAGAAATCGAGCTGAGAAAGAGAAGAAAAAGAGAAATCAACACAAGAATCTCCTCTAAATTTGTAGCAAAGCTGGGCGAAACCGAACCTGATTCCAACCGTAGAAATAGTGAAATTGGAGGAGATTGTACCTTGAAGATGGAACTCTCAGTGATATTCATTGAGTGGAAAAAGAGAAGACTCGAAGCCCTAGTTTGAACTTTGGATGTAGAGGTTTCTGAGAGACAAAAAATGAAAATGTATTCCGATGAGTTCAAAACTCACATAGAAGCGCAACAACAACATAAAACCTGTTGAAACTAAATAAAGGAAATTGAGAAGAGAAACAACAGTTTGAATATGTCCATCTTGCAATAGTATTTACTTGAGAAGAGAATGTCTTGGTTAGAATAAGGAAATATTAGTTTGTTTTGAATTAGGAGTTATTGTTTGATTAAAATTAGGTTTGAATTCAATTATAAAGTATTATTTTTGCTTTCAGTTATAAATACATATAATGTAATAGAGTTTAGGCAAACAATATAAGCTTTTATTTTAATTTATTGGTGGTTAATCCCCAATCAAAGAATCTAGGTGATTTGATCTCCAATCAAAATGTCAAGGTCTCTATTATCAGGTATCAGAGCATCATCGATTCTGAGCCTTTTTTTTTGTGTTACTTCGACATCCATCATCAGCAACCTACCTTCATCACAGCAACAACAAGTCGTTTCACAATCGCCCTCCTATTCATCGCTTCACAATCACCCTCCTGTATCGCTTCACAGCAACACTAATCGCTTCACAATTGTCGTCATGTTCATCCACAATGGCCCTCCTGTTCATCGTCATCCACAATCACAGCAACAGTAAGTCGCCATCCACAACATCAACATCAAGTCGTCTCTTGAAATCTCCCTCCTGTTCATCGCCTCAAACCATCTCACCATAGGAACGTCACAGACCGATATGATCGTCGCTTCAAACCATCTCACCACTGACCGTCGTCTAGTCTCCACCTCGCCATCCAAATTCTTCCTCATCGCCTCCATCTCGATCGCATTCCTCTTCTTCAATTACAATAGAATAAAGAGAAGACACAGTAGCGGAGATCGAAAGTGACGAAGAGAGATTTCACTCTACTCACCACGTTATTTGCACCCATAGAGATTATCCCCAATCCGTCTCTTAATTTTCTTTCGGATATTCACACTACACCAAAAACCCTCTTTATAATGATTGTTGTTGAATTACAAGAGAAAGTCAATGAGCTTACTACTCAAGTTACCGGGATCTCATCCCACCTCCACACACTTGAGACACTAATGCCACTATTCTAGAGGCATTAAGGAATCTCCAACCATATCGTCCGGCACCATACGTTCAATCGGATCAACAACGACCAATTATTCCTATTTCTGGCAAGGGCCTCCGTATTGATTCACCCCGTTTCGATTGAACTGATCCGTATGGTTGGTTATTTCAGGCCAAGCAGTACCAGGAACTCAACGGTCTTTCCAGCGAATAGATGCTTCCCATTGCCGCTCTTCACCTTCAGGGTGATGCCAACTCTTGATACCGATGGATTCGCCAATCACTGGGCACATTAACTTGGCAACAGTTTTCGAAAGCTCTTTGCTCTCGCTTTAGCTTTCGCGAACATATCGATCCGTGTAGTTCTCTTTCCAAGTTAGTACAACGAGGCACAGTTCGCTCATTTATTACCGAGTTCGAGAAGCTATCTAATTTGGTGCCAGGTTTGTCTGAACCTCATCAAATTAGCATTTTTTTATCGGGTTTGCGTGTTGATATTCAAGCAGGAGTTATGATGCTACACCCTACCAGTATTACACATGCTTTCGAGTTGGCTTTATGTCAAGAAGATGTCATTAATGTTACTCGATCTAAAGGGCCTGTCCAAAATTTTGCTAACCATGTGCCTGCTGCAAATCCTTCAAAGCCTGTTACTAGTATACCACCAGGTGTTAAACGTTTGTCATGGGCTGAACAACAAGAACGCCATGCCAAAGGATTTTGCTTTAACTGCGATCAAGTATATAAGTGTGGCCATCGTTGTCCTCAGCTCCACATTTTGCTCCTCGAGGGTAATAAGGAAGAAGAAGACGATTCTGATGTTGAGCCTCCTATTCTGGATCATACTTTATCCGAACCTCTTCTAGAGATTTCTCTTCATGTTCTTCTTGGGTCCCCACGGCCTGAAACCATGGGTCTCACTGGACAATTAAAACATAGGACTGTCACTGTCATTGTTGACTCTAGTTCAACTCATAATTTTTTGCACCCGCCTTTTGCCAAACAATGTGGGTTTCCGATCCACAAAGATGGTGCTTTACGCGTCATGATTGCGGATGGTGGCCAACTGCATAGTCCACGCTTTGTCTGGATGTTTCCCTTAAATTACAAGATTATGAGTTCAACGGCCACTTCTTACTTCTGGGTATCACTGGATGTGATGTGGTTCTAGGTGCTGAATGGCTTCGCTCTTTAAGTGTTATTACTTGGGACTTTTCCAAGCTGATTATGACCTTTTCGGTGGCAAATCGTACTTATACATTAATTGACGACAATTCTCCTATGGTCATGTTCATGGATAGTACTCTGGTCCATCGTTCTTTACGACAGGAACGTCACGACATTCTTTTACAGTTAACTCTGGAAGTAGACCTGGGCGCTTCCATTCCAGCTGTCGTTCAACCACTTATTACTGAATTTTTGGATGTCTTTGGCAGTCCCAACACCCTTCCCTCGCTCGAGCACATGATCACCATATTCCGATTTTACCAAATGCTTCTCCAGAAAATGTTCGGCCATATCGTTATCCTCACTTTCAAAAGGCCGAATTTGATAAAGTTGTATCTGAATTGAAGGTTGCAGGCCTTATTCGAACCAGTATCAGCCCTTATTCTTCATCGGTTCTCTAGGTTAAAAAGAATGATGGTTTTTGGCGCATGTGTGTTGACTATCGAGCCCTTAATAAAATCACTATTAAGAACCGCTTTCCAAATCAGAGCAAGAAAAACAATGTTCTATCTATTTTCTCATCTCGTTTTCTGAAGTACATTGTGGTTATATTTACAAATACATGAACCGAAGAAAACCACCCACATTAATTGTGCGCCTATACACTGAAACTGAATACAACACTGAAATTGAATAACTACCCACTCACTCTTAATAAATTGTTTTAGACACCATCAACATGGTTGATGGCAAGCAAGAATTGGTCGAGTTGCATGCAACAAATATCTGTACCTGGGAACTTTTAGTAAGTTTATCCTCTTTGTTTTTGTTTCATGAATTTTTATTCTTATAACCCCTTTTTGTTAGTATATTCTGAGTGTCAAGTTGGCATCAGTAAATTTTAAGTGTAGTATGAACTGCAAATGTTCCTTATTGTACTTAAATCTTTTATTGTATAACAGGGAAACAAGAGGAAGCAGCATAGGCATATGAAGTTGCAGCAATCAACTTCCAAGAGTTAAATGCTGTGAAAAATTTTCACATGTCCAATGCGACGTCAAGAGCATTGCCAATAACAATTTCCCCATGGGAGGAATCACTGGTAAACCGAAGCAGATTCACATTCTGATAACAAGAATAATTCCAGGTACTGTCTAATTCCAATTTTCTGTCTACTATGAATTTGGAAAATATATCAACTTGATTTCGACTTTAATCTGTTGGCAGACAAGTTATGATGGGAAACAAGATCGAGTTGATAGAATCTGTCAATAACACATTAGTCTTGGTTCCAACAACTGAGTTGCCTAACCCAAAGGTTCGCAAGCCCCACACCAACAAGCATAATGTTGACGATGTTCTTGCTGGTCAAAGATGTATGCAGGAACAACTACAAAACTAACAAAAAGGAGATGGTGTTACAAACTATCGTTCCATTGTGTTATATTCTGGTTTCTGAGGTTATATTTTTGTAATAACTTTTGTCAATCAGTTTTTCTAGAGAGCCAGGCAGCCCCGCGCCAGGCATATGGAAGTTGATTGCTGCAACTTCATATGCCTATGTTGCTTCCTCTTGTTTCCCTGTTATACAACAAAAGATTTAAGTAGAATAAGGAACATTTGCAGTTCATACAACACTTAAAATTTACTGATGCCAACTTGACACTCAGAATATACAAACAAAAAGGGGTTATAAGAATAAAAATTCATGAAACAAAAACAAAGTGGATAAACTTACTGAAAGTTCCCAGGTACAGATATTTGTTGCATGCAGCTCGACCAATTCTTGCTTGCCATCTACCATGTTGACGGTGTCTAAAACAATTCCAAAAAAAAATTTAGATATTCAAACGTTGACATTAAGTCATGGATTTATTTGCTCATTGGATCAAATGTAAAACTAACGTTATGACACCTCTGAAGATTGAAGCACCCCTGGAGAACCCACTACTATTTCTGCAATTAGTTCACAACAAAATATATATATATATATATATAATAAAAAACTTTATATGAATTACTCAAAAAAAAGCAAATAACATTCCAATATATAGGTGTTTCCTTGTGTTGGCGGTGTTTTTATTTTATGTTTCCAGACACCTCGTATCTTGACGCTGACATGTAGTTATCAAATAGCTTAGTATCCAAGAAAACGTTTAACTTGTGACTGCTTACAAAGTTAACATATGACGACATCACTTGAATGACTCTATATAACAAATCCACAAAGCAATTTTACACATTCTCACAAACAAAGTGATACAATAGTAATATGGTCCTACAAGTGATACTATTCATGGTGATCTAATTTATTGTATCACTTTTTTTCTGTAATTATTTTTCACTTTTTTGAAAAACTCATGTAATCAAGAACAACATAAACCAACCGAATCTGATAAAAAAGGTTCAAAATTTTCTTTTTCAATCTAAACTAATGGAACTCAACAGAAACTCAAAAAGATTGGATTTTGAACAAAGGGGTTGTTTAAAATGTACCTGGGAGCTAGGAACCTTGAGGAGAGGCAATTTCGTGTGGATCTGGTGGTAGAGATTGAGAGACGCTGCCTGAATCTTACGATTATTGAATCTCTTTGAGCCCATTAAAAAGAACAACACCAAATTAATCAAACCCATTTTAAAAAAACCACCAAATTAATCAAACCCATTGAGCAAAATTTGCAAAATATGGCATACAAAAGGATAAAAAAAAAGTGAACTTGAAATTGGGGGAACTCACACCCGTTTGCGAGATTCTCCTCTCCGAACTGTTTGGTAAGTGGTTGGAGGCGGAAGAAGAGATGAATCTCCTCCTGTTTGGTCTTCTGGCATATAGATGAAGGAGAAGAACCCAGTTGAATGGAGCTTGTTGGCGCCATTACATATGAAGGAAGAAGAACCCTAGCACACACGGTGGAGATGAGCAAGATTGCAATTCCATTAATCAAGCAAACCTAAATCCAAATAACTTCAACAAAGCATCAACAACAACAAATTTCTTTAATGGATTTTCTAGATAATCCTTGTACAGCCTGTAAAATGGTGGAGGTGGTGGATAAGTTGAGGCCATATCTTTTTTGTATTATCTGACACGTTTTCTTTAAGACTTCACTTATACCATCTTTTTTTTTTGAAAGGCAAGCAGGGTTTTTATAGGATCCCAGAACCCATAAAGATGCCACAAGCTGGGTTTGAATCCATGACCTAGTGGTACCATCCGCCAAGCTCTAACCGTTGAGCTGTCATGTCATTGGCCACTTATACCATCTTCATATCATCCCTGAAGAAAGTCAATTTGCACACTATCAGACAACTGATATTCCATCCATAATTTTAACATCCAATGATTGGCACCCAAACTCAAAGAACACAAACATAGAAAATTTGAAAACAAATTAAATCATCTCAAATTTGAAAACAAATTAAATCGGACATCGATTAGTCAAGAGAACATGAAAAACAAAGTAATAAGCACCAAGCCTTGTCCTTGGATCTGATAATTGACATATCAGACCTCTGATCCAGTGATTACGAGGCAGATGGCATATTTGGTAGTTGACACATTAGATGAGTGCCCTACCGATTGGTCGATGGGTTCAGATGGAGGGTTGCGGTTTCGTGGGCGACTTTGTGTCCCGTCTGATGAGGAGTTGCGAAGAGATATCTTACAGGAAGCTCATAGATCTCGTTTCACCATTCACCCCTGTGGAACAAAGATGTATCGAGATTTGAGACGTTCTTTCTGGTGGCGTGGCATGAAGAAAGACATTGGAGAGTTTGTGGCACGGTGTGCGACTTGTCAGCAGGTGAAAGCCGAGCATCAGAAACTGTTTGGGTTATTGCATCCATTAGATAT
The DNA here is from genome assembly GCA_963556465.1 of Berberis vulgaris. Lineage (NCBI taxonomy): Eukaryota > Viridiplantae > Streptophyta > Magnoliopsida > Ranunculales > Berberidaceae > Berberis > Berberis vulgaris. Next base: position 4,249,751 of record OY747124.1, on the reverse strand, counting down.
CCTGACGTGGAAGTGGGAGTATCTCACTATGGATTTCATCGATGGACTTCCACGGTCGAGGAGAGGTAATGAGTCAATATGGGTCATTGTTGATCGGTTGACGAAGTGTGCACATTTCATTCCTATTAGTATGAATTGGACGACAGACAGTCTAGTGGTGTTGTTCATTCGGGAGATAGTTCGCCTTCATGGGTCGCCTGTTTCGATTGTATCCGACAGAGATCCGCTTTTCACAGCCCACTTCTGGCAGAGCTTTCAGCAAGCTATGGGTACTAGATTGGACATGAGTACAACTTATCATCCACAGACAGATGGCCAATCTGAGCGAGTGAATCAGGTAGTGGAAGACATGCTTAGAGCATGCATTTTAGACTTTGGGGGCAGTTGGGAAGATCACCTACCGTTATGCGAGTTTGCGTACAACAACAGCTACCACGTAAGTATTGGCATGGCACCGTTTGAGGCACTCTACGGACGACCGTGTAGGCCCCCTGTTTGTTGGGCAGAGATTGGAGAGTCAGTGGTGATGGGGCCGGATGTGATCAGAGAAACTACTGAGAAGATTGAGCTGATTAGATCGCGTTTGTTGACAGCCCAGAGTAGACAAAAGAGTTACGCTGATAGGAGGCGTAAGGAGTTAGAGTTTGATGTTGGCGACAAGGTTTTTCTGAAAGTTTCCCCGATGCGCGGAGTTGTTAGGTTCCGAAGTTGAGGGAAGCTTGAACCGAGGTATGTAGGGCCATATGAGATTACTGAGAGGATTGGACCAGTGGCCTACAGATTGGCTTTGCCGCAAGTATGTCAGGTCTCCACGACGTGTTTCATGTATCCATGTTGCGGAAGTGTTTGGCAGACCCGTCGCAGATTATAGAGCCCGCTGAGGTGGAGATTTCTGATGAGTTGACGTATCCAGTAAGGCCAGTAGCCATTGTTGATGATGATGTGAAACAACTTCGTCGGAGGACAGTGAAGTTAGTGAAGGTTCAGTGGAGCCACCGAGCGGGTGACGTGACTTGGGAGCTGGAGGACCAGATGAGACAGAAATACCCCGAGCTTTTTACCTAGGTTTTCTTGTCGTGGCTTTGTCCGATCTCGAGGACGAGATCTCTTTTAAGGTGTGTATGATGTAATATCTATGTTTAAAAAAAAATTGGTCTGGGGTGTACTCAGTTAATGCGGTGGGGGCACATAGCCACCCACCCTTTAAAGACAAAACTCCCCCCCTTTCTTCCTTCTTTTTCTGTTTTCTTTTTCTTTCGTTCCAGGGAGCGAGATTCCCCATCGTCTCTTCGTCTCCAGCGAGAATTCGTCGAGTTTGTCGAATTTCTTCCCCCAAATCTCACCTCCTCCTTCTCATTTTTCTTCCTCTTTCTCCCCTCTCCTTCTTGTTTCGTTTTTTCGTTTGAGAAAAACAAAATTTCTGATGTTGTGTGGGTTTTGTGGTGTTGGCTTGTTTGATTGGTTTCCATAGCTCCGATCAGCCGTTGAGGGGACTTGGTGGCATCATTTGGAGCCCGTAGACCCGACATGCAAGGATGATTTTGGGGTTGGCCGGTTTTTTCAAAAAAATCAGGGTGCATGTTCGTTTTGAGGGTTCTTCGGCGTGAATCCGGGCTTTGGGTGAGCCTCACATTCGTGACTCCGAGTATTCTTAGACCCATTTCCGGGCTGTTGTGCGGTTTGGAGGCGATCAGACCGGAGTAGGGAGGGTTTTGGCGAGTTTTCGCCAAACTTTGGGTTTCGGCGAGGTGTTTGAAGAATTTTTATTGCCTGTAAGTTTTTCTTTCAGTCACGCGCCGCTTGTAATTTATTTATTTTTCCAGTTTTCGGCTAGTTTGCTCACCTTCGAGTCCGCCTTGTAGTTTTAGAAATTTCCGTGGTCCCACATTCGTTGTTTTGCGAGTTAGAAGCTTCGACCGGTAGGAATTGGGTTTAGAAAACCCATTCCGCTCAGGTGAGTGGAACTATAATTTTTATTTTAAGAAATAATTATTTGAAATCCTGAATTTAAGTTTTACATCATACCGTCGATTGTGTACAATTGAATCCAAATTCAAAATTCAGGGTTTTCAGATATTTTGATGATTGTGTTGGTTATTTGTGAATGAATTATGTATTGGGTTTTCTGAAAGCATGATATACTTGAATGAAATCAAATAGTGAATGAATTTTGTGTGATTAGGCTTTGGTGTAATGACATTGGACTTGTATGCTTCGTTTTCAAGTTTGCATAGTATGTTATGTTTTACCGTGGATTTGCGAGTCTTGAGCATGTATGATAATCGACTCGAATAAATTTATCGTGGTGAATTGGGTCATGTTGGGACCCTGGCATAGTCGTGGTTTTATAAAAATTGCCGAATTGATTATGATTGCACGTCTGTTACCTTTGATTATGTACGGACTCGTCATTTGTGCATGTGGATGTTAGTATAAGTGTCTTTACCCCGCTATAATGCATGTTGTGCCGATGCTTAGGAGCTTGCTCGCATCGTGAGTTGGATGGTGCTTGAGATGACTCGCACCTGACATTGAGGACGCTATTGCATGTGGCAAGCTTGCTGAGGTGCGGTGAGCCCCCGCACGCACTTGCCACTATAGAGTGCAGTAGGACGGGTCCCGAAGGACGTGCTTTGGAGATTACTCGCTTTCCCTCCCAGCGCGCTTGAGTTTGATTGTGTTAGGTTGGCCGTGTTAGGCCAGTCGTTCGGGACGTTTGAGTTTGTATCCTGGCAGGTGGCACCCCATTAGGATACAAAAAAGCTCGAAGTGGTATTGGTGCACGTTGTGGGATGTGTCTGGGTGAGACACATTCGTAGGGTATGCGGATACCTACGATATGAGACACTTATACAAAATTTTACAGAATTTTTGGTTTTGACTAGATTGCTATACCTAGGAGACTAGGAAGAACTATGAGATTGTCTTTATTTTCATCGCTTGGTATTTACCATGTTTGAATCACGTGTAATGATCGGCATATATCCTAAACTTGTAGTTATTGTTGAATCTGAAATGCTTGTGTTGTTGCCTGAACTTAAAAATATTATCTTTAGAGACACGGTGTGATTTAGACTTTAGAACTTGTTACTTATCCTTTATTGTCTGGCATGTATTTCCTTGTATAGTATTCTGTTATTTGTATTTAGTTCGCTCGTACCAGCTAGCTTTGTGCTTTGTTGACCCCGCAAGGGGTGTGCTTCTATTGGAGTGCAGGCAGTGTTGGCGTTCCTGCCGAGCGTGGCGCGTAGGCCTCGTTTTCCGTTGTAGGAGCGTTTTGTGGTGTTTGGTCGTGTCCACCCTGTACGGGTATGTTTTGCTTTCTCTGTGTTATCAGGTGTACTATATTGCTATACTAGATGCTTGTATATTGGTTTGTCTTTATGACTCTGGTGGGGCGAATCAAATATACTTATTTTGTTTAAATTTTATAGTAGTTTTTATTTCCGTTTCATTCTCGTATCAAGAATGTGTTATATTATGATGTTGTGGCCGGTTACGATCCGCCTATGTTACGGGTTAGTTCACGCATCGGCACGCTGCGATTCCCGTGGCGGGTCGGGGCGTGACGACCTCCACGATGTAAACAAGGGTAGATCCAATTTCTCCACGTGAAATATTTGAATCTCTTAAGTTGCTAGAAATCAAGAGAAAATGAAATAACCCCTACAAATAGAAGGACGATGTTTGCTACCATGTGCAGTGTCACAAGGCCAAAAATTGCAATAACGATCAATTTGAAAACGTATATGGTCTGATATGCATTCAACCCTGTCTAAGGTCCAAATATAACTAAAAGTGTGGCCACGCTCATGAGGTCCATAAAGGTTAAATGGTTCGGTTGCGTGCACCACATCGTTCCCGAGCAAAAATTTGTTTAGGTATCTGAATGCTTCAAGGGGTTGGCATATCCACAAACAAGAAAATGTCTTACTAATGGAGGAATAAATGTCAAATAAGACAAGAAAAAAAAAAGGATGTCACAGTTTGCACTGCTTAGGAATATAAAATTAAAACTCATCATTCCAAATTGTAATAATAAGCACTATGCAAATTTTGTAAGTGGGGTGTCAAGCAACTTTGTTAAGGAAATAGTGTTATTTGAACAATCCAAAATCCCTGCAAGCAATGAGGCTGAGGTGCGGACTAGGTCGCTCACTTTAAGGTGATTTTGCGCCTCTACAAATTCAGTCCGATGCAGCAGAAGAACATGACACATACTGGATACAACAACCCAAAAGAATGAAGTAATATGTTTATCTAAAACCTGCACTGTTAAGTAGAGAGACATAGGAGGGAAACACCAATCTAATCTGATCGCTATAGCCCAATGAAATTGAACAAAAACAATGAAAACCCAAAACTCTGTAAATCGCATCTTTTGGAAGAGGGATAGAAGATATGTTTATAGACCGGAAAACACAAGAAAACATGTGTGCAATAAATTACAGTTAAGGCAAATATAGTTGTTCAAACTTTACAAATCGTTGTCATTTTGCAAAATGGAAACTTAGGGTTCAATAAAATTGTGTTTGAAAGATTACACGTGTCCTCTCTCTTCGACAAAGGTCAAATGGTTCGGTTGCATGCACCACATCCCTCCGGAACCAATTTTTTTTGTTGAAAATATGGCTTTTTAAAAATAAAAGAAAATGGGTATGATCTCTGGATCTCTCTCTATTTTTAGTCCCACATCATCTATACAACTCACTGTGGAGGAGTTTATAAGGAGGTTGTTTGGACTTGGGTTTGGACCCCTTGGGGTACCACACTTTTGGGGTATACAACTCACTCTGGCCGGTTGGGTCGTTTAAATGAAAATATTTTTTTGAATTGTTGCAGATAAGGAAGTCCCTATAAATACAAACACAAATTCAGAGCTTTAGAACATAAGAAAAACCAAAACATTTTGCAAATCGATTTTCATTTAGTATATCAATCAGAGAAGAGTTTTTTATTTTTGTTGAATTATATACATTGTATTGGTGATTCCGAGCAAACAAGAGATTAAGGGTGGATAGTATTCCGTTCATCAACAGTGCATTTGTTTGAATGAGACAGATAAGATTCTGGGTTGTTTTATCCTGGGGATGGCGGGGCTACTAGACTGCTTGCACACTTTTGGGCAGAGCCGCGAAACGTCTTAAAGAGAGCGACCTAGTCCGCGACTCAACCCAAGAACAATTGGTAACCTCGTTCCTATCTTTTAATTTGAATTACTACAATTACAACATTTTTTAAGTATCTGGATGCTTCAAGGGGCATATCCACAAAGAAGAAAGTGTCTTCTTAATGGAGAAATAAATGTCAAACAAAACAAGAAAAAAAAAGGATGTCACAGTTTGGCAATACTTAGGAATAAACTCATCATTCCAAATTGTAATAATAAACACCATGCAAATTTTGTAAATGGGGTGTCAAACAACTTTGTTAAGGAAGTGTTACCTAAACAATCCAAAAATCTTGCGAGCAAGGAGGCTGAAGGGCGGACTAGGTCGCTCTCTTTAAGGTGATTTTGCGCCTCTATGGATTCAATCCAATGCAGCAAAAGAACATGTCACCTACAGGATACAACAACCCAAAAGAGTGAAGTAATATGTCTCTCCAAAACCTGCACTGTTAAGCAGAGAAACACAGGAGGAAAACACCAACCTGACCTGATCGCAATAGCATAATGAAACAGAACAAAAATATCCCTCACTTGCATATCACGCACAAAGTGAGAACCTGTTGATCCCAACCATTCATTACTTGAACCACACACATGGATGCCAAATATTACATCCAATTGATCATACCCTAGTAGAGATGGAGAGTGGAGGTATTCAACATGGGGAAGATGAAAAGTGGTTAGCTTGAGCAAAGGTATTCAAATTCAAAGCTTCCCATAACATTCAAATTCCTTACATGTTATTTTGTTGTAGATCAAAGGTATTTGAAGTAGGAAAGTTTTAGAAAACCCAAGTTTTGAAGTTAGGGTTTTGTTAGGGTTTCTTCCTCATCTACTCTTAAGAGCCCGATCTGCTCCTCCTCCACTAGGGTCCTACAACAATCTCCTCTTTCGTCAATCTCATATTGGACATGGCAGAAGAATAAAATTAGTCACAGAGGCTTTTTATTCTTGGTTATCTACTACAAATTATCATGGAACTGCTCATCATCATCATCATCATCGTCGTTGAATCATGTACATGTATTCTTATAGAGGAATAAACATATTTTTCTTCTAACAGGGGAGGATGCTGTACAGGTTTGATTTTTATTTTTTTAATTAAATTTTTTTGTTTTCAATTGATTAGATGTTTTATAAGCAAGTTTTTGACTTGATTGCAGAAGAGGAGGGCAAGGAAAAGGGTGATATAATATATCACGCAAAACGAATCCAAGAACCCGAACCCGAAGATATTTTACTTGGTTTCACCAGTTATCTAAGCAAAACTCAGCTTTATTACACGAATGTATTAGCAAATCGCCATGGTATCTACAATGGAATTTTTGTTAAATACCCACTTGAATTTGATGGCATGTCAAGCGACTTTTGTCTTGTTGGATCTTGTAATGGGTTGATATGTCTAACATGGTCGCATGACACTCATTACGAGCTCGTGTTCATTTGTAATCGAGTAATTGGAGAGAATCTAAAGCTACCTGCGTCCTGTTATGGTTTTGGTTATCAGGAAGCTTTTAGGTTGCTAACCAGTACAAGATCTTAAGAATTGTGTGTGATTATCATTATTTTGATATGTATGCTTTTGATAACACTAATTGGAAGGTTGAGATATTTACTTTTGGTTCGGATGCTCACTAGTGGAGGAGGATTGGAAATTTACCTTGTATGTTGTTGTCATTTTTGAACATGTCAAATATCATGTACCAGTGTTTTTCAGTGGGGCTATTCATTGGTGTGGAAAAGAATACAAAAGTTGTATATCAAATTTCATTGTTGCTTTTGATGTCCGTGAAAAGATATTTCGGACGTTGCAACTTCCTCCAATTGATACATCTTTTCCGAATTATCAATTGTTGGAGGTAGGAGGGTATTTATGTTTGAATCAGATATTTGATAACTCGTTTGAGATATGGGTAATGAAGGAATAGGGGGTAAAAGTTCTTGGACTAAAGAGTATATAATTCCACGAGATTCACATGGTTTGTATGATGACAAGGCGTTTTCTTCTGGACCTCTAATGTTATTAAAGAATGGAAATATAGTACTACACAGCTCTAGATCTGTCGTCTCCTATGACCCTGCAACGAATAGTTTTATGGAATTTGATATTTCGGGTACAAGTCAATTTATAAAAGTCTTAGGTGATTGGGTTATTGCAATCCCTCATGGCTTGAGTTAGAATTAAATCAAGAACGTTGTTCAACCAGGTAGGAGCTTTATGAACTTTCATAGTAATATGGCCCTCATGAATAGATGCGTCATTTCAAATGATTTTAAAGATTATATTTTTTGACATTATGATGTCATGGGAAAACAAGTAAGATACTAAATGCTTATTTCGTTCCAACTTTCTAAATGAGCGTCATGAACTTTCATTGATGGTCATTATGAATATGTAAAAGATGAAATATTTCAAATGATTTTAAAGATTTTACTCTTTTGCCTTATGAAGATGTGGGTGTCGAGTTTTTCGCTTGGATTCTCTTGATGATGTTGTGGCCAAGGAATGTGATTTCTTGAAATATGTCAAAATTTCAAAAAAAAATTCATTTCTTTTAGTTACCGAGACCTCTTTCGAAATCCGAAATTTTCCTGAGAAAAGAAATAAATATTTAATCTCCGTATATTTTGACATGTTGTAATGTTATTTTAGTATCAAAAGTTTGTCATGTGAATGATTTTTATGTAATATGTTTGTAGGACATCACGAGTGATGTCACACTTTTATGTAATATTTAAGAATTTAAAATGCATAACTTATATTGTTAAATTTGAAATCACAATCAAAATTTTTACCTTTTTTTTTCTACACAAAACGAAATATTTCTTAAAATTAAATCAGGGGACTGAAATTGACTCGGAAAGCAAAATAACAATTGTGGCTGATTTTTTCTTATATTTCTTGGAAGAGTGGTTGTGGTAATGTTGGACTCATCAGTATAATGTAATGTGGTGTTACTTGTTGTACCTCCCCCCAGTTAAGGATTTCATTGAACTAATGTCTTTCTGACGCCGGGCAGAATAATGATTAACCTGCGGGCTAGTTTAACAGATAATTAACGGGGAAGAACACAAAAAGATTACCCAAAACACAGAGAAATACTCTATTAAAATTAATAAAATCAAAACTGTCTCTAAATTAGCCACAAGCTGGACTTTATAGCTAAAACTCATTATTAGAATTTTACCAAAAAAATGGCAATTTCCAATAATCATACTAAAACGAAATACGTAATAAAATAAGTGATTTGCAAAAAATCTGGCCCAAATTGGGTTCAGAATCTCTTCCTAAACGATAAAAGAAATATTACCTAAAAGAAAAAAGTAAATCCTAAAAAGAAACTGCCTATTTCTAAAAGAAAAAATTAAAATTAAATACTAAAATAACAAGCAGTCTATTTCTAAAAAATAATGTCTAATCCTAAAAGGAAACTAAAAATACTCCTAGTTAAATTGAAAGATCTCTCAAAGCTATTTATTAGGAACTCTAGGAACCCTAGAAACCCTCCTGCATCAGTCACCCCGGGTTGGAAAGAACTCATCCTCGAGTTCACAACAGTGTCATCGGAATCCTTGAGCATAGCTATCCAGGAGGAAGATCCTCTAGTATCAGGACAGAAAACTCTGCTACCTGCTGCACCTCTGCTGGTAAATCTGAATTCACGTCTGCAGGGGCTAGAAAATCAGGGTGGATGATGTCACAACACTAGTGTAGGCGGAATTAATCTCTGCGTCAACACGAATCCCGAGAAAAGATTGCTAGTTGACTGTGGTGGCTCAGAGTAATGGACTGGGGTGAGAATAGCCAAATCGATTTGAAAAACCTTTTCTCCCGCCAAATTTTATACACCTTCGTCTCCAGCGAGATTCGCTTTGCGCCGCCTGGTTCGTCGCTTCTCGTGAGCGTATTCTTGTACCGACCGGCTCCGAAACCTGTTTACTGCTTCGTGAGAGGAGATGCTCCTTGCGTTGCTTGGGTCCTTCTTTTTCGTCATTGAACCTGCAAGAGACAAAGATGGTGAGGGGGAAGTGATGAACCGTCGTGTTGGTCGGAGGTGATTTGTTGTTTATCCTCTTTGTTTTTGTTTCATGAATTTGATTCTTATAACCCCTTTTTGTTTGTATATTATGAGTGTCAAGTTGGCATCAGTAAATTTTACGTGTTGTATGAACTACAAATGTTCCTTATTGTACTTAAATCTTTTGTTGTATAACAGGAAAACAAGTGGAAGCAGCATAGGCATACGAAATTGCAGCAATCAACTTCCAAGGGCTAAATGATGTGAAAAACTTTTACATGTTCGATGCGACGTCAAGAGCATTGCCAATAGCAATCTCCCCATAGGAGGAATCACTGGTAAACCGAAGCATATTCACATTCTGATAACAAGAATAATTCCAGGTACTGTCTAATTCCAATTTTCTGTTTACTACGAATTTGGAAAATATATCAACTTGATTTTGACTTTATTCTGTTGGTAGGCAAGTTATGATGGGAAACAAGATCGAGTTGATAGAATCTGTCAATAACACATTAGTCTTGGTTCCAACAACTGAGTTGCCTACCCAAAGGTTCGCAAGCCTCACACCAACAAGCATAATGTTGACGATGTTCTTGCTGGTCAAAGACGTATGCAGGAACAACTACAAAACTAACAAAAAAAGGAGATGGTGTTACAAACTAGGGGAATTCTAATTGGCGAGGAAACGGGCGAGGGAGGGGGTGCAACCCTCCACCCCCTCGAGATGTGTGCCTTTGCGCATCTCGAGGGAGATGGAGGGTTGCACCCCCCTCCCTCGCCCGTTTCCTCGCTAATAAGACAAGCCCTACAAACTATCATTCCATTGTTTTATATTCTGGTTTCTGAGGTTATATTTTCGCAATAACTTTTGTCAATCAGTTTTTCTAGAGAACCAGACCAGACCCAACACCATCCATGAAGGCATGACACGGTACCCGTGCCAACGGCATAACACGGTACTCGTGCCAATGACATGGGTTCACATTGTGGAGTGTGCGGTCATGCCTCCGGCATGGTTGATACACTAGTATATATAACGATTGTTCTCCCAAATGAATGGTAAAGGTTGTCTTCAACCTCATTTTTTCCCTAAAATATTTATCATATTTACAATCAAAATGAATTGGTTAAAGTAGTCAAAATAAGAGGTTTTGGATGGAAAAAATGAATAGGTAGCGACTACACCTGTCACGCCCCGATTTTCAAGAAAAATGAAATCCTAATATCCGCATGGGATCATCCGTTTTTCCCAAAATTCAGGACATGAATGTCATTCACTAAAATTAACAGTTGGCTTTTACGAGAAATAATCAAATGCACAATTTACCAAATTAAAGGGAAATAAAACAACTTATCTAAAAAGCCTATCAAAAATAAGGAAAATATATTAAATCTCGTAGAACCAACTCTGACAAGTTCAACTAATCACGAATGTATCTCTCTCAATAAATAAATAATAAATAAAAACTCCAAGTTATATTACAAAAGATTAAATTGTCACCTAACAAACAAAAGACCTAGACTCTCGAACAACGTGCAACTCCCCAGCAATGCTCGTAACGTATGAAACAAACTTTTCTAAGCTCGCCCGAAACTATTAAATCCTGAAACAAGCTAGTCGGGTACAAAAAATCAATAAGAGAAATAGCATGGCATGACAGGAAAATATAGTACGACAAAATAACTAAAACAAAAAGCTAATTACAGTTTCTAACATATTTTCGTAACTATTTACCTTAAATACACCCGTCTTGTAGAAACTAACCATGGAAAATCAGACCTGCAGATAATGTTAATAGACATGTCATCCTGCACTAATTGATTATAAGACAATAATTGTATTATTCTATTTACTCAAAATTTATTGATAAATTATTTATTTTAACCCAGTTATCCGTTTATAATGAAATGATCACTTAGACTATACCATATTCGCACCACATCCATGCCGAACATACATGCCCACATGCCTTTCTCATATAAATGAGGATTTCTCCGTCATCCATGCTCAAGTGGGGACACATCACATACAGGCATCAATGCACCACCGGATACTCCAAACTATATGAGTAACAAAAGCCACTCTTGGGCTATCAATGCGCATAGATCACGTCACACTTTTGACAGATAAATAATAAGCATATTTTAGGCATTTCAAAATCACCACCTTTCCGCAAGACTAGCTCGAAAGTTGTTTTAGTTTCTCAGTAGGAAAGGGATGCCCCACATCTGCAAGGCAACCCGTAGGTTATTTAGTTTCTCTATAAGAGAGGGGAAGTTCACAAACAACAAGAGGTGTGGTATTTCTGAGTGATACAATTTCAGATGATTTAAGTTTTAAGAAACAAACGTACTTCATGTCATTTATTGCAATATCTCAAAATTCCTTCGTAATGACATTTTGTCATTAATAAATAAATCAATAATAGTATCCACCCATTAATTGTAGGGAAACATATCATTTGGCATTTGGCAAAGATCAACAATTTCATCACAATATCCCCCCATTATTTGGGGCAATCAACATTTTCATTTCAATCAAAGGATTTTCTCAACAATATATTATACACTCAAATAAATCCATATTTGATAAGACCAATTCAATTTAATTCTAATCCATACTTTTATTCAATTAAACCAATCAATTCAGTTTTGGGCTCAATTATTCAGCCCAATCCAAATCATTATCCAGAAAACAACTATTCAGATTCTTGGGCTTAACTATTCAATCCAGCCCAACTTTATTTGTGCCATTAATCTACAAGTTTTTTTTTATCATAGGAAATACAGATCAGTGATAGGGATAATATCAATTTCAATTTTATTACGCTCAAATAACATTGTGGAATCAACTCGGTAAAGATCATAGGATTTCTACCTTTTAGTCAGTGGTGGTTTCCCCTGCCTCGAGGTAAATCCAACCATTGGATGAACTCGAACCAAAACTATAATTTTTCTATGGATGTTTTCAAATTACAGAATATATTTAAAAGGTTTTTGACTACGGGAAGGTCTTGATCCACTGCAAAACTTTAGACTGCGCAAAATTGTTTTCTATTACTAAATTTAACAAAATCTTAGTTCTCTTTTAATTCAATTAATTTTCACGAAAATTATAATACAATACTACATGAATTTATAGATTTCTTTATGTATTAAAAATCTAACTTGAAATTCATAGATTTATATATCTAAAGAGAATTAGAGAATCAAGAACACTTACTTCTACCAATATTCGATAATTCTACAAATACATATCTAACAATATAATATGAGAGTGAAAAAAACTCACAATCACTATTTTTTTTTAATTATAAATCACACTCATAAAAACTAACCTTCAATTATATTCAAAGATTATATAATAAAGATAATGAAGACAACTAATAGAATTTATATAATAAGTGAGGGAAGTAAAGAACTCATTTGCTTATTTTTCTCTTCCTTCCCCTTTTTCTTTTATGCTTCTTCAGATTTTTTCTTCTTTTTCTTCTCTTTTTTTTCTGCAGACTTTCTATGCGGCTGGGAAGAATTAAATCTCTATTTAACCAACCTAAAGGCAAACCTACAAGATTAGGGTTTGCACAAGATTAGATTGACACCCCCTTATTTATTTATTTACTTATTATATGACTCAACTTCTAATTTAATAAATCCCTAAAAATATATAATGTGCTATAATTAGGGTCGTTACAACACCTCACCACCATATCCTCTTTCTCACACCACTATAGAGTTTTTTTCCTCACACCATGTATATAAACAAAAACATCCATTTTTATCCTCGCCATTCAAATCGACGATGGTTCATCCCTCCCCCATTCAAAATCTCTTCCAAATCTCTCATCACACTCAAATCTTTTGCAAATCTCCTCCCTCTCCCTTGAAAACTCTCAAAATCACCTCAAAGTCAAAATATTTAAACCCAAACTCAATAAATATGCATAACTTAATATAACAGATAAACCCAAACTAAAAACAAAAAAAACGCAAAACATGGTAACTGTCGACTAATTTAAACCATCAATTGAGACAGATTCTCAATATCATCAAACCACAAATATTGTCAGGGACGGATCTACTAGGGGTCAAGTGGGGGCACTTGCCCCCACTGACTTTTAAATAATTTTTTGTTATTTGCGCTTTGCAGACGCTCCGATGCCGGTGACGCCATCCCGTCCCACCCCTTCTTCTCTTCCTCTCCCCTTTTTCTCTTCCTCCATTCTCTGTGACGTTGCGATCCTACTCCGCCCCCTTTTTTCTACCCCCTCTATCTATTTACTACGAGACTGACAACCACTCCGCCTCCTCCTCTTTATCTCCATATTTTTCTGCTTGATTTATTTTCCTTTTCCACCATTGCCACTAGCAATCTCAACATCTCATGTCTACTTTAAGAAATAAAATAGTTCTTTTTTTAGTATTTTCTCGAGATGAATTTGTATATCGATGTCTAGTTTTTTATTTTATTCATATGATTTTTCTGGAGATACATGAAAATTTTGACCCATTAATTTTTCCTCAAAATATAGGCTTGTATCTCGAGATTCATCCATAAGTTATTGTTTGAAGGCATTTTGGTAATCAACGTGAGCCTTTTAATAGTCAACACACGTTGATTGCTAATCCTGAGAGAGGTTGCAACAATGATTAATGTCGGGATAACCTTTAATTAGTTATTTTTTTATAGGGCACAAATCACAGATAACAAATAACATAAAAAAATTTATAAACATATAATTTACATTTGAAATTAATTTTTGCCCTTTAATCTTATATACCAATTTGAATTGGCCTCTATAAATCTATCTTTTGCGCTTTTACAAAATAGTTTGTTGGATCTATTTTCTTCCCCCATAAATTAAATGGAGTTTTGTTTAGAAATTGGTGTTTTATGTAGTTATTTATGTATTATTCAAATTAAAAAAATCTATTAAGTAATTAATTATTATATTATTATTAATTAACTATGATTCGTTCGCCCCCCTTCAACAAAAATCCTGGCTCCATCACTGAATATTGTAGTAATCTGAGTCATCTAATAAACACAACTTGAATCACTTGAAAATGTTTTAAATGAGCAAGTTATGATCATTTTTACTCTATAATGACATATCTGTAAATATGAAGCATGTAAAAAACCAAAAGAAATTGATCAAAATGTTGAAATAACTATGTGGAATGTACATGTGGGGGAGAAAGAAAATGGTTTGTTGTCTTTTTTCTCATAATGAAAAGTGTCATAACCATATGCACATTCATATAATCAAGAGACCGAAATTAACTCGAAAAACAAAATCACAGTCCTTGCATTAAACAATGTACTAGGGGCGAACACTCTACGTGTGCAGATGTTCAGTAGGGTATAAATTAGAAGGATTAAGTATAATTAATTAATGTTCGAGAAGGGATGGTTTTGATTGTAAGAATATGGAATGTGGTTGTAAAATGGAAAATAAAAAAAATTAGTTTTAAGGGTTTTTTAAAATAATTTATAGATAATTTAAGGGTTTTAAATAATTATTTTAGGGGCTTACATATAACTTATTAATGTTTAAGAGGGGTTGATTTGAATTGTAAAAATTATGAAATATGGAGGGCAAAATGAAAAATACAGATGTTAGATATACGTGCACATTTATAATTTATAAATACTTGAAGAGTTTCAAATAAATTATGTTAGGGGCATAAATATAATTTTTGAATATTTGGAGACATGAGTTTGATTGTAAATAATTTGAATTTGAGAAGGCAAATTTGTAAATAAAAAAAATGTAATAGTTTTTTTTCGTTTAAAGACATAAAACCCCCTTTATTAATTTTACCCACATTTTATTTTTAGTTGTAAAATATTATAAAGTTGGAGGACATTTTAGGCAACTCAAAAGTCACATTGAAGACAATTCACTATTCATCCAAGTGAATTGTAGTTATATTATACAAACTAGTCGTGAGTGCTCGCTACACGTGCATATATATATATTTTTTTAATATTATTTAATTTCAAGATGAAGTAAATGTGAAATGTATCTATCATTCAACGATTTTGCATTGAATCTATATGCATCGAGAAAATTGTTGGTTGAAACAAAAAGATATAGTACTAATAATTAAATTTTTTGTATCGCTTATTAATTTAAAAAATATTTTGAATTTACTTTTGTGTGTGCTACTCGAGCTCTTTACAACATTATAAAAAAAATACTAAAACCTTTAATTGGATATAAATATGACAATTAAATGGTTTAGATCAATATATTAAGTTTTATGTTTCTTCAAAATGTCATAAAAATAGGAAATTAAATTCATGAATAATATAGAAAAAATAATTTAATCCTAATTTTCTATTGGGACTGAGACAAAAGCTCGCCTTATCCCATGCTACACAATTTCTTTACGTACGCCAAAAACTACAAAAACAAACAAGAATTAAAAAAAAAAAAAAAAAAAACCATTTAGTTGCCACATGACCCCTTGTAGTAGTGTGGGCTCCACCAATAAGTCATGACAGGATTAAATACACCCTTAATCATTTGGGAGCGACTACACCATACCACCATTTCCTCTCTCTGATACCATTCTACTCTCTTACACCACCTACATTCTTTCTCACACCACCATACTTTCTCACACCACCTATATAAACCAAAACCATCCATTTTTTCCCCTCACCATTTAAATCAATGATGGTTCCTCCCTCTCTTTCGAAATCTCTTGCAAATCTTTTCCAAATCTCTCCCTACACTATAATCTCTTGCAAATCTCCTTTCTCTCTTCCTTAAAAACTCTCAAAATTCCCTCAAAGTCGAAACCCTTAAACCCAAACTAAATAAATATGTATAACTTAACATAACAGAGAAACCCAAACTTGAAACGAAAAAACGCAAAACAAAGTAACTTCCAACCAATTTAAACTCTCAATTGAGATCGATTCTCAACCTCATCAAAACACATTTATTGTAATACTCTTAGTTATCTAATAAACATAACTTGAATCACTTGAAAATGTTTTGAAATGAGTAAGTTATTATCATTTTACTATAATTTCTCTATAGGAAAAGGAAGACATAACCTTTCTAATGGGTGCAATTCAATGTGATTTAGAGTTATGGATGCAAAGTTATTCATATTAATTATTATGGTATCTCAAATTGCTAATATCGTGACACTTTGTCAAATATATCAATACATTACAATGTTAATGTATATTTCCTTTCTTTCTTGAATTGTTAAGCACTGTTACAGTGCTGTCGGCACATGCGACATACATATGTGACAGTGCATGTTATGTTCCAAAAATATTCATGGGCCCTCACAGTTATTTAATTTATAGTGAAATCTGATAAATAATCAAGATGAATTTTACCAATAAAATTGAAAATAATCACATTTACTTAAACCTACCAAAACAGTTCTTTCAGATTTTTCCCATGTAAAACAGGATTGAAGAGACACTATCATGAATTGGAGAAATGTGTCATTTCTCAATT
This sequence comes from Berberis vulgaris, assembly GCA_963556465.1. NCBI lineage: Eukaryota > Viridiplantae > Streptophyta > Magnoliopsida > Ranunculales > Berberidaceae > Berberis > Berberis vulgaris. Next base: position 4,233,069 of record OY747124.1, on the reverse strand, counting down.
AGTTTGTTTCCACATTGTGGGTCCATAGGAGAATGTGGAGCCTTAACAGTCTCAATTGTGGTTTGTTATAGTGTATTTAGTTGATGTCACATGGAAGCATGGGCGGATCTACCCTTAGGATAAGGGGATCAGCTGCCCCTCTTATCTTTATGAAAAATTTCACTAAATTATTCAATTTTTTTTTTATATTACCCCCCTTTTAAAAGTTTAGGTTGCCCCCTTTTGTATATAATCTTGGCTCCGAACTCCACTAAAATTATATTATGGGTTATTTTTAAAGTTTAGGTCCCCTATTTCTATAGAAATCTCTGCTACTGATATGTTCGCGTTTCAAGGTTCGATATAGTCAGCTGCTACGAAGTTGAGCGAATTGGGAGTGAGATGAGAGGCGGAGTTGAGAGATTATAGAGTGAGAGAGGGTTTGAGGGAGAGAAAATATAAGAGAAGGAGAAGGGTAAGAGGAGAGAGTGAGAGGGTTGGTGAGGATGGCTTTGCTGGGAGTTAAAAAAGGAACCAAAAAATCTTCGTTCGGTTCGGAAAATCATGTTCAGGGGTAAATTGGTCTTTTCAAACTTTTTTTGCCCCCCTTTGTCAGCAATCCTGGCTCCGCCCCTGCATGGAAGTAGGGATTACTATAGTTTCCAACATATTCCCCATTGCAAATATTACTTTAAGAATCTTAGAAACTGGGTTGAGAATATTACTTTGAGGCACATATGAAACATTTTTCTTGAAGTAATATTTGTCCCTTTCTCAAGAATGAGTTTGGTTTTAGGTTTTGGACAAATCACTTCTAGGGATACAAAAAAGATTAAAATCTTATATGTTTCTATGGACCACTATCGTCAATGTTGAATCGTGACAAGGCTCAACTCACCCCCCAGGAACTCAATGTGGCGCCCTAATGGGTCCCTTTCAATTTCCAATATTGTATATGGATTACACAAGATTCTACCTACGCCCAAGTTTTTCTTTATCTACTTCTAAAGCAACTTTCTCCCCAACTGTCACTGTAATTGTTTTTTTTTTTTTTGCTTATAATCGTTTTGCTCTGTTTTACTTCTAATATGATTTGTTGAGCATTTTAGAATTGGTATTTGAGATTGTCTGATTGAAGTGTTTTTTAATGCAGGAGACAAGTGCGTTCCGATAAAAGGGATAATGCAAAGATTTCAATAAGGGAGAGATTGTGTTTCATTGATCTCGCCGACAATGTAGCTTTGAATCGTCAGAGATAATGATGTTTTTTACAAAAATAATCGATTATTCGGGCATCCATGATCCTTGGCGGGGTACGCAAGGAATGAGATTAGCAAAATCTCACGAAATTTCGACAAATTTTTTTAATTACGAAAAGAAAAGAGACAAAAGAAAAAACGTACATTTTTTCGACGGTTCTTTTCGAAAATTTTTGAATTACGAGTTTTATTTTGTAAATTTCATTTTTTAAAAAGGCTAAAAAGTATAATTTTTTCAAAAAAATTTGGATATTTATTCTCGTAAATTTTGAGGTTTCCTAACTATCATTTTTCTAATTGTTTATGGATTTTTGAAACCACCCCCTGATTTTCTAATTATCATTTTTTTTTCTAATTATATTGATTTCATGTTCATTTCATTTCTTGGTATTTAAACTTCATTTAATGTGCTAACTATATTTATTATTTGCATCTTAATTTTTCACATATTTCATATACCCTCTAATTTTATTATATATATTTCATTTATTATCGAAATTCGACACTTTTTATTTATACGTCGAAATATTTCTTAAAATCAGGGATTTTTTATTTATACATCGAATTTCATTATATATATTTCTTATTATCGATTTCTTCTCCAAATCTTTCCAATTTCCCGCCAATTCGTGTTTTTATTTCATCAATTTAAGCGATTGAGAGTTTCAGTGAAAGTTGTAAAAAAAAAAGCAAGGCAAAATTGATAAACCCTTAGGGCTCAAAACGTGAAGAGCGGATCCTCCTCCACCTCCCATTGTTGTAATCCTCCTCCACCTCCCGTAACCATTCGTCCTCCACGCAATCACCTCCAATAGCCATCATGCCATCGTCTTCTCCACCTTGCCGTTGTACAAAACCCACAAATAGCACTCGGAGTTTGCTTATAGATAGAATTGGTTTTCCAGTGCAAGAAGTAGCCTATAGATATAATTTTACTGCGTACTTTGAGTGATATGGATATAATTTTATAGTGAATGATTGTTGTTAATAAATGTACAATTCTTTAACTCGGAGATGTTTTGGCATTACCATGAATTCTCAACTGGTAGTAACCATTACAAAGAATGGTTTAGGTTTTGATTTTGATGCTTATTCAAGTGACCATCAAAAATTCTGATTGCATATTGAAATCATGATTTTGAGTTCAGAAATTGGAGTGGCGACCTTTAGATTTCAAAATAGATGCTCTTCAGTTTTATGTTGTTTGGGACATTGGATCTTGCTCGTGTGATCCTTAATGACGACATCTATAGTTATATTGGTGTGTGGCACTTGTGTTTGTGATGGATAGTATACCATATACCATGATATATGTTGGCTATATGTGCAACATTATGTTCTAAAACTCCATGGTTTCTCCTTTGATGTGCAATTATGCACAAGTGATGTGTTTTGGATCAATTAGATATTTAACATTGTATCAAAGTGAGAGATCCTTTTGTTCAAGCCACTCTAGCATTCCACTGGGGGAGTGTGAGCCAGTAATGCCGCGCTGGATGTGTGTGTGTGTGATGATGTACTGGTACATTGATATGTTTAATGCAATGACTTGTGGAACCTTTCCAACATGTTCAGCTTTTAGAGAAAAGCACCATTTCACAAGCCAAACTTGTGGTTATATCCAGTTAAATTGATTTGAGATTCATCTAGTTACCTTGTTTCTGTGAACAAGTTCCTTTCAAGGTATGTATTTTTTATTTTTTTGACTAAATTTAGGTTTGACTTGGAATTGTTTGTTGAATTGTAACAGCTCAAAACTGTTACTATTTTGAAAGTTGTTACAAATATGTCAATTTGGTATAGTGTATTGACTATGTAAATGTTTTGATTTTTGTCCTAAATTTGTTTGAATTGGGGGAGACATTGTTTGATAGTTCCTTTCAGGGTATGCGTTATCACTGTGTAATACTTTCATCACGTTATAGTTGCTCTTGATAGGATTTAATGTGTCTCAACATATTTTCATAGTTCTAGCCTTTTGCAAACGATGGAGGGTTGCTTTTGAGGGTGGGAGGGGTTGATTGCTTTTAGGTTTCTTCAACCTGAGCTTTCACTTTTTTTTTATGTCAAGGTAGCCACATCATCAGCTGCATAGACGTCTAGGCAGCATAGAAGAGCTCATTGATAAAACGTTTAACTAGTGACTTGACGCTGACATGTAGTTATCAAATAGCTTAGTATCCAAGAAAACGTTTAACTAGTGACTTCTTACAAAGTTAACATATGACGACATCACTTGAATGACTCTATATAACAAATCCACAAAGCAATTTTACACATTCTCACAAACAAAGTGATACAATAGTAATATGGTCCTACAAGTGATACTATATATTCATGGTGATCTAATTTATTGTATCACTTTTTTTCTGTAATTATTTTTCACTTTTTTGAAAAACTCATGTAATCAAGAACAACATAAACCAACCGAATCTGATAAAAAAGGTTCAAAATTTTCTTTTTCAATCTAAACTAATGGAATTCAACAGAAACTAAAAAAGATTGGATTTTGAACAAAGGGGTTGTTTAAAATGTACCTGGGAGCTAGGAACCTTGAGGAGAGGCAATTTCGTGTGGATCTGGTGGTAGAGATTGAGAGACGCTGCCTGAATCTTACGATTATTGAATCTCTTTGAGCCCATTAAAAAGAACAACACCAAATTAATCAAACCCATTTAAAAAAAACCACCAAATTAATCAAACCCATTGAGCAAATTTTGCAAAATATGGCATACAAAAGGATAAAAAAAAAAGTGAACTCGAAATTGGGGGAACTCACATCCATTTGCGAGATTCTCCTCTCCGAACTGTTTGGTAAGTGGTTGGAGGCGGAACTCACATCCGTTTGCGAGATTCATTCCTTAGAATGATCATTCTTTGTCGCTAATTCATAGTGTTCATCGAGATAATTTCAAAACAAATTCACATTACCACTCTCAATTTTCACTTGTCTATCAGCCTATAACGACATTGATATTGTTAGAGGTCATTATTGATCGCTCACTTACAATCAGTTCATCTGACAGGATCCCATGGTGTCAATTCTATAATCGACCACAAACACACAGAAAACACTAAATTTTCCTGTTTACAAATTTCCTTAGACAACTATTTACAAAGTTCAGAAACAACCCCAACATCCAATTAATCAGGAAACAATCTCACAAAGTTCAAATCTAATCATACAGACTCAACATTCTCAACTTCATACAAAAATCTAAAAAGGAAAAATGAAGAAAACTCACAAACCCCATCAACCCAAATCATCCCAACATCATTATATTTGCAAATACGCAAAACACCCAAAATTCAAAAAGAACAAGAAGAAGGAAGAACTCACAGTAAGAGAGAAAGAAGTGAAGAAAACTCGATAGAAATGAAGGAAACTCACCTCTTTTTGCAAGAATCCCAAAACCAACTGCCAGACCTCGAACTGTGTTGGCAACACTTCCCCAGCAATGGTCATTACAGGAGATGGTTCATTGAACGATGGAGGGATGTGGGTCTTTACCTCACTCAGTATGTGCTCCAGCTCTTCAATTGCCACCGGTTGAGAGCCACCTCTGTCACCAGGGACTTGAGCGAGCAGAGACCAATCAACCCTTGCAACATGATCCACAAGAGCAGCGGGTTGGAGCCCTACGATGAGAGGAGGAGGAGAAGCCTTGGTTGATAATTCTTCGGCCACCATTTTGTTGTTTGACAACCCCTCTCAACTCAGACCTTCTCTCGCCTTCGTCGCCACCGAAAAGGGTAAGAGGAAGAGCACTGACAACCCCTCTCAACTCAGACCTTCTCTCGCCTTCGTCGCCACCGAAAATGGTAAGAGGAAGAGCAGTGCTCTTCCTGTTGTACAAAAGAAGAAGGAAAAGGATAAAAGAAAAGGAGAAAGGAAAAACAGGGTTTTTTTTTATATGGTGAGTGGCTATTCGCCCCCACCGAACTTTCGAATGCACCCACCCTCTTTCACAAAATAAAACCCTAATAATTAGTTTAATAAAAGCCCAAATACAATTGAATAACAACCCATCAACATTAGGGTTTACAAACTTTTGGCTAAATACACACACACACACACTCTTTATCCTATTTAATCATGACAAACAAAAATCTTTTTCCAAATAATTGAGATTACAATATATGTCATAATTAATAAATAAGAAAATTTTATATTTATTTAATTAGGCGGGTACCACAATATATACAACTCAAAAAAAGAATCTCGTCCCGAGATTCGGTAAAGGAAGGTAAGTAGAAAATTAATTCTTAAATAAACAAACTACACATCACATGGACAAACAAATAGCTCATACATATGCCCATAACTTAATGAAGACAATCACACAAAAATATTAAAAAATTTCAGTAAGTACAAAAATTACGGGGTGCTACACCATCCTTATTTGTTACAGCCACCCAATTCTAGCGAAGTTTTTCGATCGTCAAATGTTCTTTCACGTGAAAACCTGCAAAGATTTCACGTCGTGTTTTGGCCCTATAATGCAACAACTTGCGGATAATCGTATATCCTTCTTATACCAAACACGAGTGGTTTCTTCCAATTAACAATGACTTTTTCGGCATCTTTCAATCAAGATTTTACGACTCTGATACCAAATTGACGGGTTCAGCAGAAATTTACAAACTAAAATATCAAAACTTGTATTTATCAAAGTTTCACAATTTGGTCGGTCAGTTCAGTTATTTTTCGAGATATAAAAATAATATAATATGTTTAATTTAGTCGGTCGGTTCGGTTATCGAATTGGGTAAAAATTGAACTGTTGGTTCAATTTTCAATCCTAATCCACGTCACTTGCAACATTCATTGGAATTTCAACGCCTGAGAGAAGCCACACACACTCCTAGACAGTGGCTTGTGTCGTTGCATGTCAATGGACCTTGCCGGCATGGTCGCGAGATGCGTAGTACACTCCACTATGACGCTTGGTTGCATAAAAAACCCCATCATCTGCCAACACCCGTTTTGACTGAAACAAACCATAACCTTCTAACTATAGGGAGAGATAGATAGAGAGAGTTCGAGTGGAGAGCAGCGGCCATGGTGAAGTACTCGAGGGAACCCGACAACGTCACCAAGTCGTGCATGGACACGAGATCCGATCTTTGTGTTCACAAGCAGTCGATTCCCTTTCATTGTGTCTGTAGGGGTGTTGGCACAACTGCCAAAATGGCCAGGGACGTTGGCCTGTGAAATCAACAAAGTTCATTTTAGATTTGCTGAAGTGCTTATGTGAGACCCTTGTGTGGGCGGACCTGAGGGGGAGGGTGACGGTTGGAGCCCAATAGGCTCAACAGGCTTGTGGGTCCCAAGAGGGGTTGGACAAGTTACAAGGGAAATCATAGTCCCAAATCGCCTGGGTGCGGGATGGTGATGTGCTATATATGTGCGAGGTTGGATCCCCATAGTAAGAGGCCTGTGGAGCCCCAGTAGGTGGGTGGAAGCAACAAAGCCTTGAGGGGGAGGGTGAGGGTTGGTGCCCAATAGCATGCGAATCCCAAATAGGACAATATCTGGATGAGTAGGGCCAGAGAGGGGTCCAGTGTCCGCTGTGCATACTCTGAAAGAGGCCTTTTAAAGCCGTGTGGGCCGGTTGGGCCCAAAGCGGACAATATCTTACTGTGCGAATCGGGTCGTTACAGCTTATGTGTAAGACTTGGATGTTGATTCACTTTATATCTCTCACATCCAAGGATTGTGATTTCGTTTTTGAGATCATTTCGGTAAGTTGATTTTAAGATATTTCATCATGTATAGAAAAAAAAAAACCCTACAAATTTCATTTGTAATTTTGAAGTTATCAATATAATTTAAGCTTTTTAAACTCTTACATATCAAATAAAGAGTACCTCAAGAATCATAATGTCATTCAAACTACATTTTGCATAAAAATTACTTATATAACAAAATTTTAATACTAAACTATGGTTATAATGAGTTAAAATGTACGGAAATTGAGATTGACCTAATGAAAATAAATATTTCAAATTTCAAAAAAAATTTCGATAACTCAAGAAAGAAATATGTCGTGAAATTTTGACATTTTTCGAGAAATCACATTCGAAGCTCACATCTAAGTAAACCAAGCACATAAGTAGCAACGAAGGATCTGTCATGCTCATGGAAGAATCAATCCATATCTGTCATCTCCTTGCCACATTGAATTGATTTTATCTGAGAATGAATAAACAACAGATGGTGAGAGAATGAAGTTGGCAAGGAGTTATTTGCTCCCCATCGTCAGTTCATACCAGCATAAACTTCATTCATATGTGGATCATGTTCTTTGCCACCATTAGAGTTTGTTGTAACACCATAGGCATGTGATTCTTCACATTTTGAAATTGAGCTTATTTGCCACAATAAGATAGCGCACGCACCACATTGTGATAGACTTTGGGATCCATTTTGGGACAATTTTATTGCACATTTTGAGAGAAATTTGCTTGGAGGCATATCCAATTCTTGAAGCGGATATCCTTTGAGCCAAGGCTTCATGTTTGGTGGCCAAGTTTTTATTTGATTCTTCATGGTATGTGTGGGAGCAAAAAATAACCCTTAGCCTAGCAGGATAAAAAAAAACCAAAAAATCTGGGTCGTTCCCAAGAAGCCAGCCCAAATCGGATACAAGTACAGAAAACCCAAATTTGGGAGCAATGCAACTTGGCAAAGCACACTTTTTTCAGCAGAGGAATAATGTTCGGTGCGACTATCATGCTCAGCTAAGCACACAAATCTGCAGGAGATGTCTCTATTTTGTGCATGTGAAAAGGTTAAGACCCTTTATTCCAAGTGCAATTTAGGACTTTTGATAAGTACAAGATCCAAGACTTATCACTTCCTTTTCAGGTTATAAATAAAAACCTTCAATATACGAGTTTAATATCATCAATTAGATGATCATGGACATCCATCAGGTTAAGTTTTGCTAATAAGTAATAACGACATACCTTTTTGTCAGCCTCATCTTGAGCAAACCTATCATGTGGAATGTATACACCATTCTTTTCTCGTGCAGCTCGCACATCTGTTACCAATGTATGGGATCTTTTAATCAATGATCTTGGAATTTTTTTCAATCAAACAATTGAAATTAAAAGGTAAAAGCATCGTCAAACCTTGTTTCATTCTTTCCATTTCCAGGTACAGATCCTTGAGTAACATGGTCTAGGAAATTTTTTGGTTTGCCTGAAAATGATATTGCACACCTTCAGTAAAAGAAAGAAAGATATATAAAAAAAAATTATTTATTTTGGGAGAAACCATAGGAAAGACAGAATTGAGTGATGCGTTATTTTAGTAGCACACAACTTAATACCCTGCTTTGTGATTGTAGTATAGAATAAGTAGGGATCGTTCTAGACCGGGGATTAAAGGGTTTATCAATTACACTAATAATAACTAAAAGACAACTAACAACTTAATTAATTAAATAAAAAGGAATTGAATTTTCTAAAATAACTACGAAAATTACTGAAAAGATAATAAACTAAAGGGATGGCAAAGATGAGAAATTAGCTAAGGGTTTATCTCCACACACCAAACATATGCTTATAAATCAATCTTCAATAATCACTTGCTGACTCGTGAGAGACAATGCTCAAGATTAACCGTGACTACACTGCATTAATCTTATTATTTTCCCAAGTTCGTTGAATTAAACTAAGCGTCGCTTTCAAACGATTCTTATCATGCTATCTAAACAGGAATCACAAGTTAGACAACAATCTAAGATCATTAAGTTTTGTTGAAAATATGAACACTGACTAGGCAATTACAAGTATGATCAGCATCTTGTTCTTGCCTAGGTTTTTACTTAACCTTACCAACGTTCCTTGGTATTTATTACTTGTGAATACAGGATTATAACAATTAGGTGAAACTCTCCTTTACTCTAGCCCCAGATCCTAGCATGCTTACTAAGTTGGCCACCTTAACAAACATACAAAGAAAAGTTCTCTATAAAGCAGTTAAGCAAAACACAATCACTAATAGCAAGGAAGATTAAATTTAATTAATTTATAAAGCACATGTTCGGGGCTTCGAATCCACCCCTAACTAAAAGAAGTTTTGCTAGACATATTAATTATGTTCGAATAACAATCCATAATCAATAATCAAACTAAAATAAGTAAAAGAGAGGTTTAGAGATGAAAACGTTGTCGCATGATCCGTGGTGGTACTGAGTGGACTGATGTGTGTGGATAGCAGAAGAGAATCCTCTTTCTCTTCGCGATCTGCTCCTTTGCAATCTACTTCTTCTTTCTGCTTCACTTCGCTTCCTTCTCAATCTCTGCTTCGTCTTAGTGTGCGTGGTCGTGGCTGATGGAGGTGACGAAAGGAATGGGGAGAGATGAAGATGGCGACGACAGGGGACAACGAGAGAGACTGTGGCGAGGCTTTTATCTGACTGGTAGAGGCGATCGGCTGAGAGATGAAAATGGTGACGATGTCTGTGTGGCTGTGATGGGAGAGAAACATGGAGATGTGGCTAGGGTTTGGTGAGGTTGTTTCGATGAGGAGTGTGATGGTTGGATTTGATGACGGTGGTGGGTTCGATTTGGTTTAGGGTTGATGATGGATGAAAAGTTGTATCTAGGTGTTGTGAAGGAGAAGAGGATAACGGCTAGGGTTCCCTGATTTTCAACAAACAGAGAGATGAAGGCGATAAAGGCTTGATGGACTGTTGCGATGATGGATGTTATTGCTGGCTGGATTCTTCAAAGTAAGGTATCATCCCTTTTATAATTGTTTTGTTTTCTTTTTTGCTTGGTTTCCTTGTTTGTGTGGTTTTCTTGTGCAATTAGTTGCCAATTTGCTTCACTTAATTTCTATTTTAGAATCTTGTAATTGGAAACTTACTCAAACACTAAAATAACAATTAGTACCATAATTAACAAGTAATAGCTAAAAATATGTATAGAAATATGGTACTTAAAATAGCCTAATTATGCCCCTATCAAATCCCCCCACACTTATCTTTTGCTAGTCCTCGAGCGAATCCAAGAAACAAAAATAAAAGACTCAAATGACTCAATCTATACTTTTCAACATTTGTCTCATAGATTTTCAACAGATCATGACATGTTAAGATTCTTTGTAAACATGAGATTGAATCCACATCATTCAAAAATCAATACATGTTCATAATAATGATATAAAAATTTACAATTAAATCAATCCAAGTGACTGTGAAACTCAAGCGCATGCCAAGAAGAATTAACCCAAAAATCTCACTGGATGCACTCTTTTCTTTTTCACTGATTATTTGGTAAAATCACTCTTCCTATTCTAGTTATATGTGAGAGGATTGATGTAAAAGGGAAACAAATAGCTCACATATGATATAACAAGAAAGAATGACATTTTCTGACTTTTTTTTTTTTTAGATATATGATCTCATGGAAGGAATGCTACTACTTGAATGCAAGAACTAGGAACACCATATGCTTATACCTCATTCGAATCTCCACATCGTGACATTACAAGACACACTCAATCAAAAGGTCTTAATTCAGGTTGTAATGGGGCTAGGGGTCATGGGAAGAGAAAGAACGGATATGAAATTTTCAAAGGGCTTGAAGAAATGGTGAAAGCATGCAATAAGATTAGAGACATTAGCAAAGAATCATATGGTTCAAGACATAAGTGGGAAAATGACAAGGTGGCTCATTGATAATGAAGAGTTTCAACAATTATTTTGTATCTACTGAAAAGAATTGAACTATCTGTATGGTACTGTAATACTGAATGGATATAGATAAGGACTTGTATCCCTTTTGTAACTTTTTTTTTTTGTACCATTTTTTTTACAACTCTTTTTTCTTGAACTGTCTACCACAAGGGTCTCCCCTACACTTGTTTTTCAACATACCTTGAACCACAATAAAGTCTCTGCAAATCAAATTATGCTCCACTCTTTTTATTAGGTTAGGGATAGAAAATGAGGGTAATGAAACAAAAGGCTTAATAATAGGTTCAATGGGGTTAACCTAAGGGAAATATATTATAGATCAGGCTTATTTGGCAATGGTGGAAACTAGATGCCTTTGTCAAACATGTTATGCAATTCAATATGATGCTTTGGACGAAGTCAATACAAGTTCTAGTGTTTAATTCTTAATTTTGAAAGCAATCAAAGTAGCAACCAAAACAAACAAAATTGAGATTATGCAACGAATTATTATTGACAAAAGAAATAAAAGATGACCTAACTAAAAACTCTCAAAATCAAATGAACAATATGCTCAAAACTCACATATGGATTATAATGAGTTAAATTCAACTAAGCATGCTATGAGTACCAATTACTAAGTTGATTACATGTGAATTTGCATATGATAACTATAAATAAGCATTAACTAAATAATAATATTAGATCTTAAATCATGTTTATAAATCACCTTAAAGTCATGCAATTAAAAACCAAATCTCATCATTGTGTTGGAAAGTATCCTAAGACTTAAAACAACTATGAAAACTTTTTTATATTATATTTTATATTTTATATTTTATATTTTATATTTTATATTTTATATTTTTTTTTTTTTTTTTTTTTTTTTATGACACTAATACCAATAAAGAAAATAAAAAAAACAACATTATATATATATTTTTAAGGGACTGACACTTATTTTTTTCAAAATAAAACAACGTTTTGTTCCCCTCACACTTAAACCTAACATTATCCTCAATGTGAATAGATTATAGTACATGTAATGAAAGATTTAAAAGCGGAAAAACAAACTACTAAAGGATCACTACAAGAAAAATTGTGATCAATAGCGTTTAAAAACCGCTATGGTAGGATACCATAGCGGTTTAGTAACCGCTATGACAGCCGGCGCTATAATAGACCCAGGGGATATTATAGCGGTTTTAAAACGCTATGGTAAGTTTGGATTTTATAGCGTTTCAAAACCGCTATGGTAGCCTCTGCCATAGCGTTTTAAAAACGCTATAGTAGACTCTAAAACCGCTATGGTAGGTATACATAGCAAATTTTTATTTTTTTTTTTTTTTTTTTTTTTTACTATCAAATGACTTTTTATTACATCTCATAAGTTTTATGTGTAGAAAATAAAAATTTAAATGTGCCAAAGTTAAACATTTCCATGAATGGAGGAAAAGTAATGTAATTAATTAATAAACGGTATTACATCGAGTCACAAAATCTATCAAATAATAAAAATAATGTAATTAATAAGATAATGTATTACAATTATGGTACTTGGGATAACAAACTGAAAATTAAGCGATGGTTTTGCCCATTGGATCAATGAGAATCATGCCAATAACACCACCCGCTTCTCTAACAAAATGGCTTTTTTGCTTCTAAGGTTTGGGAGTTCAAAAGCACAGACAACGATCTTCCCCTTTATCAAGCTACGATCAAGAGTGTTGTTCTTGCATAAGCTGAAAAAACAGATCAAGACATAATAATTAGGACTGGACTTAACAGAACTGAATGGTTTTCACGAGGAAACATGCTTCAGTAAAATTTCAAATGCATCGGGACATTAATCGTGGAGTTTGCACACTTATATGGACTTAGTTCTCCTGACTATGCAAAAAGAATGCACTGAAGTGATGGTTAAGACCATTCACTAGGATTAATTTTCTGCGAGGACAAGTCCTCGTGCATCCATCAGAGTCCAAAACTACTATTACTTGTTGAGCTCGGGGAGAAAAAAAGTCGCTTCATGTCCATCACTCCTCTCAAATTCGCTGGAAACAGTAAGGACGCCAGCTCGAGTGAGGCAGTAAACTGCAGATTGCTGCTGCATAACCCAATCAGAATCAAGTGAAATATAAAGAAAATAGCTTTAAATGCAGTTTAGCATTAAAAAAAAAAGTGCATCATTTAGGATAAAAACTGAGCAACGACGCAACCTTGTTCCGAATAAACCGAATATTTTTTTGTTCCGAATAAACCGACGCAACTAGTTTACCCTATTGAACAATGTTTTTAAGAGAGCCATGAATCTATGACCAAAATTTTAATCAAATCCCCATCTATTTATGAAGAAAATTCAAACTTTGGAGGTTAATAAGATGACTCAAGCAGTGATTTACCAAGTTCAATATGAAAGTACAAATGTTTAACAAGAAAAAGAAGAAAATAAGATGAGGAAATACATGTAACCTGCTTGATGCATTTAAATATAGTTAGTGTCAAAAAACTATCAACCAAATATGGAAACTTTATGAATGCTAGTTTAGGAAGAAAATTCTTACTAGGTTTTTTTTTCATGAGCATGTAGAACCAAAACACAGAAGCATACTACAGCTGAAACTGCAAGAAACAAAAATTCTGCATACCAGGAAAAGAGAGTGACCACTATCTCTGAAGTTGCGGATTTGACAAGTTGGCAAAACATGATAAAGTCTCTCAGCTTCTTCTTGACTTGGTAGTACCTGATCCCTTCCACTAAAAGATGAACAGTAATATCAACCCAACATTCTGAAACATAGCAAACTATTTTAAGCACAAAAAATTCCAAAGTTTTACTAGGTTATAAATCATTTTCCATAAACATTTACATGTAAAGAAAACATCAATAAACAAATGGTAAGCATCATTAAATGAAACTCCAAAAGAGATCATTCTTGTTTTTGTACATATGCTAAAAGCCACAACTTTATAATGTCATAGCTTCTAAAATACAACAGTAACAGGGAGAAAAAAGAAATCAATGCCCCTCACAACGTACACTCCATACAGAATGGTAAAAAAAAAAAAAAAAAATTCCCTCCCTAAAGGAATCATTGTCACTTTGAGAGCATGGGGCAGAGCATTCTTTGGGGCAGAGTACGCAAATATTCCATCTCATTGACAAGTAGACCACATCTAAAATATTCCTAAAACCAACTAATCAATAAATTCTTACCAATGATAGACTAACAATGAAGATGCTCCAAGAAATAGTATAAAAGTTGCTCCAAGTATCAAGATTATCATGCCAAATAGCTGCATGAACCAAACATCAGTCCATGTTACAGCAGCCACAAAAACAGAGCATAAACAATACTATGTTCCCCTACTATAATTTGCAAAGAACCTCACTGCAGCAACATGCAGCACGTAACGGCAGAGTCATCGGCTCACCTCTCACACAAAAACTCACATTGCTGCATCAATCCCTTATAATACCCCCAAGAACTGCATGTAGAACCTCTATAACCACAGGACTTGAAAGTTGTTCCAGGCACAAACTACAGAATGCAAACATGTTCACTACACCATCTCCACACCACTGAGCAGGGTGAGCCCTGCCCTGCACACGCTGCCACTTGCCAGAAAAAAAGTAGAGTAAACATCCAATGAAGGAAGAAAAAAAAAAACCCAAATTAACAATGAATTCAAACTTTGAGATGGAACTAGCAATCTGGTTTAGAAGTTTTGATGGGAATATTTTGCTATATAAAAATAAAACATGTTTGGAGCATAGGGTTCACAGAAAACAGGACTGACCTTTGAATTTGCATCAGCTTTGCTGTAAGGTAGTGCATATTCTTGAGTAGCCATGTCATCTTTTGATGGAAGTAGCGCCAATACATGCCCATTCAGTTGGTCTGCTAATTCCCTTCTCTGCGACACGGTTCCATGCTCAAAACACTGAAGGAGAACTCCAATTGTTATGCCATGCGCAAACAAGCAGAATGAACATAAAATCAGTTTCAAAACTGATGGATTATTAAAGTACAAATACCTTCTAGATTACATAATTTCCAAAGACATCGGTCATCAATATAAAAGCATCAAGCGTGATCTCTTGGAAAACCATGATTTTCTCTTCCGATGTGGCTGTCTCAAGTTTTTGCTGAATGAACCAGCTTCCATACTGATCAGCACTGCTTGAAAAAGATGCCTAATGAGACACTCAAAAGCTAGGTAGAGTTAAGACACAAAGATCTTGGAACAATATGTACTTGAACTCGACAACATGACCTACAATTTCTGACAACTCAGAGCATTTGAAATAGATCAAAAAATGTGAAAACAAGGCACATGCATTGAAATAGAGCAAAATGTTCGAGTAACAGGGACACTCCATTTTGTAAGTTGCAACTATTTTAGGTTAATAAAAAGTCATTGACCAGACACCCCACATAATTTCCATGTAAAATAACAAACTATTCATATTTAACTTCAGTATCCAATATTGGGCTGCTTTGCATGAAATAACATGACAACTTATGAATGTAAGACATCTGAGCATGACAGCTCAAACTGAACACAGTACTAATCCAAAAGTATCCAGACAAATGGAAAGGGTTTCATATACATAAACAAGTCTATATGCAAAAATGAGTCCTTACACAAGGCAATTTCATTCTATGACTGTATATAGTACACAAAATGAGTTATCAATATTCAGCACATAGAAAAAATGAACAACAATTGAATGAAAATTTTAATTTGAGAAAAAATATCATACATGTATTATCTACCATGCAAGCAGAAGATGTAACTTCATGAATGAGAAAAGGCATATCACAACAAAACCCAGAACAAGCGGCACAAAAGCAAAAGAAAAGTCATATCTTTATTCAAAATAAGCATCTGGGAAATAAATGCAACTTCATTCATTCAAAATCGATAATTCTTTCTAGATATGTCATTTTTGGAAGAAATGGATATTTCATTAAACATATAAGCTTACATAATAAGTAACTGCTATTTATTAATCAGAGAAAGTGGCAGAGCTGATTCTCTAGTATCTAAGAAACATGAAAACACTTGCAAGTTTCATAACATTTGAACATGGAGAGACTAAGATGCACAAAAAAAGAAGACCTAGCATTACATGGTTGCATAATAACACACTCATTCCTTTCACTATTAGCTGTTTTATTTGCCATTTTATTTCTTTTTAAATCACAAATGGTCAATTCTTTTAGTTTGCTTCACATTTTTGTACAAGACAGAGATAGATCTTAAATAAAGTGTTTTGCAGCTAGAAGGAATGATGATTGTACTCATTATATGACTTTGAATAGGATCATATCAACATCAATGCCATTAGAATGGTAAAAGGCACAAAGATGACAAAAAGAAAGCACAAAGAAATAAGAGCGAACTGGATGGGAGTGAATATTAAATCATCATACTGCATACATTAGCTAAAGTCGTGATGATGAAGTCACAGGGAAAGGCAAACTATGGGGGATAAAAAAAAGATGTTGAAATAAACACAAGAGGATATAAAATTTTGAAAAGAAAAAGGATTGGGTCCATGCCTTGATGGAAATTTAAGCAGCAAAGAACTAAACATAAATAATTGGGGTATATCCATGCTACACATAAGAAGCAAATTACTACAACTCAATCTCTCTACTTTTGCAAAAGAAAAGGATTGATTCAAACATGGGATTGCAACATAAAGCCCAAATATTTCGTTTTGTGGACAGTAAACCAAATATTTCACTTTGTGGACAGTACCTCTAAACCTCCACAAATACGGATTAAAAAAATTGAAGAAAAAACAAACTGAAAAGCCCAAAAATAAAGAGAAGCACGTCTATTACTACTACTAGTCACCAAGTGTTGCATAGAGGATGAAGAAGACGAGTCTGGGTATCATTAGTTCATAAAGAGTTTATATAGGACAGACGAGTTAGGGTTAGGGCTTCTTTCTCCCCATTATTATGCACATTAAATGTGAAAATGAAATGCATTTATACAGGCAACCCTGTTAGAGTTTTTGTATACAGGCAACATGCACATAAGAGACCAACAAGTTGATAGTTGGTTACTCCCTATGGTCGACCAAGTTTGCTCAACCCCATGTGAACCTCTCTTTCATACATAATTATATGTTCTGGCCCCAATAACCACATACAACAATTGTAGGAAGACTGCTCCAACTAGGCAACAAATCACAACTTAACTCACCTCCCATTGCCACATTTAAAACTATTAAAATAGATCATGAACTGGCAAATGGACATCTAACCAACATCCATCAAATCCACATCTACATCATCAACCTACCCTATAGCATTAATCGGTTTATCAAGTGTTGGAATTTCAGTTAATGGAAAATTTATGACATCATTAATCAGGATTTTTTCAAACCACTTGGAGGGAACCAATCATAATAAAACACACTTGAAAATTTACATGAATTAATCATAATAAAACACACTTCAAAGAACACTAATTGTGTAAGAACTAAGAAGTTGGCTCCATAAACAATTGTTTCTCATAGAAGGAAAAGGAACAATAGGAATCCTTACTGAAAGATAGACTCGTTCTGCTACCAAATGGTTATCTTTTACTCCGCAGACCTACACGTAACCACAAGTTACATAAAGTCATGACAATTTTCAATTGGATATCACTAAAAAAACTTACAGGTTATCAAACTCAGTTATAAAGCTTTCAAACCACCTAACCTCATTATGCAAATAGATAGACTTCAGAAACCATGTATTAACAGAAGCATATATTAACACTTTACGACTGAAGTTGACAAATTATGAGATGGTTGACTTTGAAATACTAACAAATATAACAAAAAAAAAACTTTGCCAAGGGATACCTAATATCTCATAAAGTAATGAAATGCGTACAATTGAACTCTAATAATAAGCTTACCCTGTTAAGAAATTCAAAACCCACGTCATTCTTCATAGCTTCCAAACTTGGAACTATATATTCTTTGGAAGAACTACTAACAAGCATACAATCAGGAAATGAAGCTTCATGCTGCACAAAGTATCAAAAAAAATTATATAAAGAACATATTTATAGTATAAAAGTTCCAAGTATTAAAATGACTTATTAAATACACATTAGAAAATAATGTTAACAAACCTCATTTGCCAGGATCATAAGTTCATCAACATCTTTAACCAGGAACCATCCACTATTGCAAGCATTCTACCCGTGCAAACAAAAGAACAACATCATGTCATATTACGAACAACATCATGTCATATTACTTTAATGCAGTGGTCTTGGAAATGGGTTAAAAGAACACACGGAAGCCCCCAACAAAATCATGAAGGTGTTAAGAAAAAGGCTTTAGCTTAATCTACATGAAAAATAAAACACAAAAAGTCAGGCTGACATGGAGTGAGTTAAGGCATTTCAATTCCCTTTTATTTCAAGGAAATAGAGGAATAAGCCTCGCGAGCATGCATTGGAAACATTCGGATCACCTACGTTGTAATCAAATGCTAGCAACGAGAACTCTAACATCTTAGTTGCTTGATAGCTTATTATGAACAAATACAATAAAAACCTAGCAACTGCTTATGTGAAACGAAAAGTACAAGTAAACATCTGATTAACTGATTTCAAGGACTGGCAGATAGAATCAAACGTTTGATATAACAGCATCACAAAGGCATTGCAACCTTATTTCTCAATAGCCTAAACATATAAATTGGCACCTTAAGCACTAGTAGTTGAAATTTGCAAAAGGGAGTATGCAGTTTCTTGTAACTCTAAACTTATTTGGAAGAGATTCACATGCTTTTGCAATACTTAGTAAAGATTCAAAGAGTAAAACACATAAAAAAAAATTGCAATGGCAATTCAATATACCATCAAACTTCTACCACCAGTTCATTTGCAACAAGGAATAAACACAAACCCTGTTCAATAATTTAGAGGACTGGCCTAGCATGAAGTCAAAATCATTTTTCCCAATCATGGTGGGAACCTAGGCACATAACACATTCAAGTATAATAATATGAACCAATGAATAAACACAAAATCAATAAGTGATTGTTTTTTTATCGATTCTTACCTCCTCAATACCAAAATCAACCACCTTCTCCTCAAGAGAGCTGACATTGTCAACAATGAACTTGTTGGGGAGAGTAATGCTAGATTTAAAACTTAGTAAAATCACGAGCAAATTAAAGATGCCCAAATCTAAAACTCAGCAACATCAATGAAGTTGAAGATACACAGATCTAAATTATTAACCAAACAACATAAATGCTCGACCTTAGATCGAGAAATGTTGATCAAATGGAAGATCTAGCTTACCCATCATGAGAGTAGACGATGAATTTTAGTTGTTCTTGAAGGAATTGAAAGCAGTGGAAGTGTTGATGCAATCATTGTTGTTATTGCTGAGCTCTGGCATTGCCACCACCCACAAGAGCGCCCAAAACACCAGGAAGTTGAAGATTTCCATCTTTTCTTCTTCTTTAGATCGATTGATCCAAAGAACAGAGTGGCTATGTTAAATGGGTTTGTGCTCTCTCTATTTCTAGATTTCCCTCGCTCTCTCCATAGAGCTCTCTCTCCCTAGATCTGGATCTAGATCTCTCGATCTATCTTTCTTCCTGGATCTCCCACCATCTCTCGTTCTCCTTAGATCTCCCTCTCTTTAAACTAAACGTGCTAATTGGTTAGCTCTATTACACATAAACAGATACACAAATGAATGAACTATTTTTTCAATAAATAATTACCTCTCCTTGGCGAATGACAAGATTTACACCCTTGGGAATCTGTTGTTTTGACTCTGCAATCACAACACTCAGATCCTTAACTTGGAGCAGAACTTGTGGAGAAGACTCATCTCCTTTACCACTGTCGTTGTCTGTGGGAGAAAGGGCAGGTGCAGAATCGACCGCAAAGAGAGAAAGATGAAAATCTTCAGATGCAGGAGGCTTAACCTTGAACTTCATTGAGAGAGATGGAGAGACTGAATTTGATTCAGAAGATCGATAGAGATGGAGAGAGTGAAGCAGTAGCATTTTTTATTATTTGCTCACACAAACCAAAAATGAAACCGCGTCCGTGAATTTCAATCCCGCCTTTCTTTTTTAAGTTACCGCGCGCTCGATCCTTTGGTTTCTAGCGTTTTCAGTTTTAATTGTCCATGAATGCAGTCAATCATAGCACTTTAGACAAAAACGCTATAAACATATGCTATAAATGAGGACTTTTCTTGTAGTGGATAAAATAATGAAAATAAAATAAAGGATAAAGAAAACAAATCTGATTGGGTTGCCTCCCAAGAAGCGCTTGTTTTAACGTCGTGCAGCCTGACGGTATCTCCAATTAATCCTCAGAATAAGTGGAAACATGGAGTGATACGTCATCCACGTCATGCTCCACCAATGACTCATAATAGGGCTTAAGTCGATGATGTTTCACTTTAAACTCCTTACCGGTTGTGACACTCTTAATCTATATAGCACCATGAGGAAAAACATTAGTAACAATAAAATGACCAACCCATTCAGAACGTAACTTGCCAGTTCTAAGACATGATTGGAAAAACAAAACTTTCATTCCAATGACAAAAGCATTTCCATGGATCATCTGATCATGAAAAACTATTGAGTTCTCATTATAATTGTTTTTACTATCATAAGCCTCATCCTGAATCTTTTCAAGCTCATTCAACTGTAATTTCTTTCGTTTCTTTGTGTCATAAGGAATTTTATTGCTCTCATATCCAACGGCAGTAGTGATGGTGGTCTCAAGTTCATCCTCATTTCTGACGTCTGACAATTTCTAGGCCAAATTGTCATTCACATTAATAGAAAAAAAAATGATTTTTAACAGGATATCTCGTGGCTTCAAAGATGTTGAAGCCAATCACATCACCATCAAATTCCATAGTTAGTTTCCCCGCATGCACATCAATATTTGTTCTTGCAGTTTTCATGAAGGGGCGCCCTAAAATAAGAGGCAAAGGTGTTGACAATGCAGAATCTTCCATTTCAAGCACATAAAAATCTGCTGGGAAGATCAAATGATTAACCTGCACCAACACATCTACCAACAAACCTCGCGGATATGCATTAGAGCGGTCAGCCAATTGAATAATTACACCATCATTTTTTAGTTCCCCAAGATTCATAGAACGATAAACAAAATATGGCATAACATTAATTGAGGCACCTAAGTCTAACATTGCATTGTCAATTTTAATATTACCGATAACACAAGGGATAGTGAAACTACCTGGATCCTTACACTTCGGTGGCAATTTTCTTTGAAGAATTGTGGAGACATTCTCACTTACCTTAACTACCTCTCCGTCTTGAAGTCGTCTCTTTGTTGTGCAAAGCTCCTTAAAAAATTAGTTGAACTTGGAGACAGAATAAATCTACCGTTTCTAATATTTGTAGCTATTAAACATTTTTTTTGTAGTGATTTTGTAATAGAACTTGGGGTTTTTATTTATTAAGTGAGAGAGGTACATTCATGATTAGTTGAACTTGTTAGAGTTGGTTCTACAAGATTTAATATAGTTTTCCTTCATTTTGATGGGCTTTTTAAATCAGTTGTATTTTCCTTGTGAATGCCAACTGTTATTTTTAGTAAATGACATTCATATCCCAAATTTTGGGGAAAAATGGATAATCCCATATAGATATTAGGATTTCATTTTTTTTTTTGAAAATCGAGGAGCGACGGTTCTTTAAGAATATCGTAGACAGAAAAAGTTATTTGCAAATACGTTTTTCGAATGGTACTTCTTTTGACAAGCACTTTAATATGTTACTATAAGATATGGCCAATTACAGCTATAACTTAAAAGCGTAGAATTTGACACTGGAGGCCCTTATTTGTTTTTTGTTTGACTGGTGAGAGTTATCACTATTAGGATAAACTTGGTGTAAGCCAGCGAAAATAGTCATCTACTTTAAGATTGAGTGAGTTTGATATTAGATGTGAAGTTGCTAATGTGAAGCCCAGGAGTAATCCTTATGGCTAGATGAAGAAACCCACGGAAGCTGTCCATAATGTTCAAAGATCTTCCTCTATAAAAATTTGAAAAAAAATTGAAGTTGTCAGTAAGTTGTCCTGAAATTTCCAATAGTGCAATGTCAAAGGAGGGCCAGTTTCTACTATTGTTTCACAAACCAATAGAGTAGATATCTCTGCGAAGCATGAAAAAGGGACCATAGTGATTGGAAAATCACAAACTGTAAGATATTTTTATTTTTCATTAATATAAAGGTTAAAAGGTTACTTAAAACCCTGCTTGCTTTCCAAAAAAAAATAATAACAATAAAAAAAATCACAAACTGTAAGATATCTCTGCCTGCTCTGTTGCTTGTCAACACAAATGTCAATCATTTCAAGACAAGTCAGATGACTACAACCATTCAAGAATTACCATGTCACTCTGAGCATTTCATCATGTGGCAAATAGAAACTTTCCTAAATCATGCTAGAGTATTACGATGTAAACCAGGATTTTAGCCTATTACATAATCAAACAAACTAACAAAGGCTACCCAGTCAAAATTCTCAAATCTGTCTATTACAGTAAAATCTTGATCATCTAAACTGACAGGAAGACAAATTGAAAAAAAAAGTAAAGATAAAAACTGGAAGAAAAAAAAAATGGACTCATTATGCAACATCTCCTCGTTTAGTGGCACAACTATCTTACTAGGAGAGCAAAACAGACCAGATACAGCTGATCCAATAAAATATAAACAGTCAAGGTGTACCATTAAAGTTGAAGGCTTCAGATACTCGAGCTACTATATCCGCAGATAGGTATGAGGGCACTTCAGCTTCTTCCATATGAGAGACAAGAATCTAGCAAATCACACTTGACTTAGAAATATGCAAATATCACTTGTAGATATGCACATAATCAATTGAAAAATAGTATTGAATCATTTTACAAAAATAAAATAAATAATGCAAATAACATAAATAAAATCTAAACCAAACAACCATGCAAGTGAATTACTATTGAAGGAAATAGTTAAAACTTAAAAAAGAAACATAACAGGTAATAAAGGAGGCCAAAAGTTAGGCTCAACATTCCAAGAGGAATCTACTAACATCAGAAGCTATTATCAAATTCCATGCTCATAATCGATGTAAGCTTAACCTATAAACTAGGATGCACGGACTCGGATACGCGTATCGTATCGGATACGGATACGACACGGCGACTCAGCAATTTTCAAAAAATTAGGACTCGGGAACTCGGCGACACGTCAAACCTTATTTTTATTTTTATATTTTATTAAAAAAACTATTAACATAATGTCATAACTCATAAATAATAATTAATAATCTAAATATATAAAACATCTAAATGCAATGAGCTTAATTAATGAAATTATTTGAATGAATGAAAATTTTAGGTACATAAGTGAAAATTAGGGTAATGGATTCTAATATGGGCTGGGCCTAATTTGGTCAGCATATTTTGTTCTTATGGATAAGAGCAAAAGGAAGTTGCAGAAACCGATCTCTCCCCTCCCAGTCGAATCAACTTGAAGACCCAATTCTCAACTTGAAGAAAGGAAGTTGAAGACCCAGTCGATCTCTCTCCCAGACTGTCGATCTCTCTCCCAGATTCTCAACTTGACGCAGGAAGTTGAAGAAACAGAGATCTCCCCTCCCAGCTCGATCGACCTCCCTGATCTCAAAGTATATATTTTTAAAATTTAATCATAGTCACAGATTACAAAATAAATAATTAATCAAAAGGGTGTAACTATGTAATCATAGTAATGTATTATTTTACTAATTAATCAAATGATTTTGCAGGTTGGAACACTTATAGTTACCTGGACTTGTTTATGAACAACCAATACAACGAAAGCAACAGCAGCAACTCATAGCAATAACCCCAATAGCAAGAACTGCAAGCAATAAGAGCAAGAAGTCAATAGTTGCAAGTGTCAGGACTAGTACCATTGGTTAGGAAAATCAAGGTTCAGAGGCCTTTCAAGACTTTCCTAATGGTCTCAAAACTCAATGTTCCCTTTTGAAAAGTGCCCAAATGCTTAGCATCTATATTATAGGGGGAAGGTTTGAGCTCTTGACTGTGAGGACGTGTTGCCTCCATTGCATAGTCGGGCCAGACTGTACCGCTAGCATTTTTATTGTTTTCTTTGCATTGCTTTTCAACTTCAAACTTGTATTTCCATCGATCGATAGCATCGAACTAGTCTTGAGAAACGTCCTTCCGAACGTTCCTCCCCATTGTAATCTATTGAATGTGAATGAGAGCTTTTACTGACTATTGTGCATTGTTATATTGTTTACAGGCCAGTCGAATGCATAGACTGGAAAGCAGAATGGACCAGTTGAACACTTTGGGAGAACAGATTAGTCGGTTGGATGGACTCTTTTCACTGGCAGACAGAGTGGATTCGCTGGCTGAGCACATTGATAACTTAGAGGGACGAACAGTCGCAATGGAAGAGTCGCCTCACCCCACAGCTCAGGTGATGAATGACTTCCAATTACAGTTGGAGGACTTATTTGCAAGGGTTGGCTTGCTAACCAAGGCCACAGGGACGACTGATCACCCTAGGATGAAAGTACCCGAGCCAAAGTCATATGCTGGGGCACGAGATGGGAAGGAGTTAGAGAACTTCTTGTTTGATCTGGAGCAGTATTTTCGCGCGGTGAACCCCGAATCAGAAGAAGCCAAGGTTACCATGGCGACCATGTACTTAGCAGGTGATGCGAAACTATGGTGGAGAACCAAATATGCAGATATGGAAGAAGGTCGCATCCTTATTAGAACTTGGGCAGACCTCAAGAAGGAACTCAGAAATCAATTCTTGCCTGAGAACACTGATTTCTTAGCAAGGAGGAAGCTCCACACCATCAAACAGACAGGCAATATTCGAGACTATGTCCGACAATTCTCAACTTGCTTGCTAGATATTCGAGACATGTCTGAGAAGGACAAAGTTTTCTGTTTCATGGAACAAGCTCAGCCGCTTGTACAAGCAGAATTGCAAAGGCAGAAGGTGACAGATATTACAAGTGCTATTGCGGCAGTAGAAAGGTTTAGCGATTATATGCCCATGACTGGATCCACTTCGCTCAATCACTCCACAGCTAGAACTGGCAGTACCAATTCAAGCTCAGGGTCGAATGCTCGCTCACCTCACCAAAACTGGGGAAACTCAAGTCAGAACCGAGGAAACTATAATTCTCGGTCGTCCAACCAGAATTGGAGTTCCAACAAAAATTGGAATGCCAGCTCTAGCAACTCAAATTACAACAACAAAGGAGGGCAAAACTACTCTGGACAGTGGAGACCATCTGCCCCTGCCCCATGCATTCTTTGCAATAGCAGGGATCACCCAACAGGCAAATGTCCATCCAAACCAGCTCTACACTCATTAATGTCATTGCTTCAAGCAGAACCTTCTAACCCGACCGCATCGAGCTCGAACCCCACCAACAGTGAGACCTCCCAAATGGGAGCTCTACGCAAGCTCAATGCTGTCAAAGGAGAAATGTATGAGCACCCACACAAGAAGGCTTTACAATACATCAACATCACTATCAATGGGTTCCCTTCCCAAGCATTGTTGGATTCCGGAGCGACAGACAATTTTATTGCCCCAGATGAAGCTAGACGTGTGGGTCTGAACTTAGAAGGAGATGTGGGTAAGTTGAAAGCTGTCAACTCTGAGGCAATCTCTATTAATGGTATGGCTAGAGCTGTGCCACTACAGGTTGGTCCATGGGAAGGAAGATCAAACTTCTTGGCCGTTCCACTTGATGATTTTAAGGTGATTCTTGGCCAAGAATTCTTCCGAGGAGCTGCAGCAGGACCATTACCTTTCATGGACTCCTTGGGGTTTTTCGGACCCAGACTACGCATTGTACCAACCTCAATTCGACCAACAACTCATGATAGAATATTGTCGGCGCTCCAAGTCAAGAGGGGCTTGGCCAAAAGAGAAGATACATACTTAGCTGTGGCAAAGCTAGAGATGGAAGATGATACTAGCAAAATCCCTGAGGAAGTTGCCCAAGTTATTGCTGACTTCAGCGAAGTGATGCCGAATGAATTGCCAAAGAATCTACCTCCCAGAAGGCTCATTAATCACGAAATTGAGTTAGTCCCTGGTGCCAAGCCACCCGCACGTAGTCCATATCGCATGAGCCCTCCAGAGCTGACCGAATTGAGAACACAACTAGATGGCTTGTTGGAGTCAGGATTCATTCGGCCCTCTAAAGCACCTTATGGGGCACCTGTTTTTTTCAGCGGAAACACGATGGCAGTCTTCGCCTTTGTGTTGATTATAGAGCCTTGAACAAAGTCACTATAAAGAACAAATACCCGCTGCCGCTCATTGCAGACTTATTCGACCAACTTGGATCCGCCAGATACTTCACAAAACTCGACTTGAGATCAGGTTACCATCAGGTCCGCATTGCTGCTGGTGACGAACCCAAAACTGCTTGTTCTACTAGATATGGGTCATATGAGTTCCTAGTAATGCCCTTCGGCTTGACCAATGCTCCAGCTACATTTTGCACCCTTATGAATGGCCTGTTCCGTCACCTTCTGGACAAGTCTGTGGTTGTCTATCTTGACGACATTGTGGTTTATAATGGGACTATAGAAGAACACCGACATCATTTGCGAGAAGTGTTCCAAATCCTTAAGGATAATCATCTCTTTGTCAAGAAGGAAAAGTGCTCATTCGGCCACGCCCAGATCAATTAATTGGGTCATGTTATTGGCAATGGCAAGATTCGGATGGACATGGAGAAAGTCAAGGCAATCCATGATTGGAACTCTCCTAAGAACGTGTCTCAACTACGTTCTTTCCTTGGACTCGCAAACTATTATCGTCGCTTCATAAGGGACTACTCTAAGAGAGTTGTTGCCCTGACAAATTTGTTGAAACAAGACCGAACATGGGAATGGGATAGGCAGTGTGAAGCTTCATTCCAAGACTTGAAATTGGCCGTGATGAAAGATCCAGTATTGGCCTTGCCAGACATCACCAAGCCCTTTGAAGTACAAACAGATGCATCTGATTATGCCTTAGGGGGAGTTTTACTTCAAGATGGTCACCCGGTAGCATATGAGAGTCGAAAGTTGAATGATACAGAGTCTCGTTACTCAGCTCAGGAAAAGGAATTGCTAGCCATTGTACATTGTTTACGGGTGTGGAGACACTACCTCTTGGGATCTCAAGTTCTTGTTAAAACGGATAATGCTGCAGCAATCAATTTCCTTACTCAGAAGATGCTAACCTCCAAGCAATCTCGATGGCAGGAAAAATTAGCAGAATTTGACTTAGTATTGGAATACAAGCCAGGGCGCACTAACAATGTAGCTGATGCACTCAGTAGAAGGGCAGACCTTGCAGTGCTAACCCATACTGGTCCGAGTCACACCATCTTGGAGAAGATCAAAGTAGGCCTACAGACAGATCCACAAGCGAAGGCGATTACAGAGTTGATCAAGCAGGGCAAAACTCGATGGTTCTGGATAAAAGATGGAGCAATCCTCACAACTGGTAATCGCCTCTATGTTCCGAGAACTTCTGGTTTGAGGAAAGAACTTTTGAGAGAATGCCATGACACCCATTGGGCGGGACATCCAGGTTGGAGACGGACACTTGCATTGCTAGAGAGGGGGCACTATTGGCCGCAGTTACAGGAGGATGTAATGGCCTATGTTCGAACATGTCTCATTTGCCAGCAAGATAAGGTTGAACGAGATCGACCAGTAGGCTTACTAGAGCCCCTGCCTGTTCCAACTCGCCCTTGGGAAAGTGTTTCCATGGACTTCATTACTGGGTTACCGAAAGTGGAGGATTTCAGGAGTATCCTTGTAGTTGTTGACCGATTCTCAAAGTATGTGACCTTTGTGCCGACCGGACTAACTTGCACAGCCGAAGATACGGCGCAATTGTTCCTCAAGCATGTAGTGAAGTATTGGGGACTGCCCGAAAACATTGTTAGCCACCGTGTTGCTCGATTCACAGGAAAGTTCTGGAAGGAGTTGTTCAAGCTCTTGGGATCCAAACTTAATATGTCGACAAGCCAACATCCCCAATCTGACGGACAGACTGAGCGCTTTAACTCTATGCTTGAAGAATACCTTCGTCATTTTGTAAGTGCAAACCAGAAAAATTGGGTGGGACTACTTGATGTTGCACAATTCTGTTTCAACTTACAAAAGAGCTCAGCTACTCACTCCAGCCCCTTTCAGTTAGTTACTGGTCAGCAACCATTGACACCACATACAGATCTGACCGGATACCAAGGACCCAACCCAAGAGCTCTTGAATTTGTCAAAGCCTGGCAGAAAAACATTGAAGTTGCTCGAGCCTATCTTGAGAAAGCCTCCCGTCACATGAAGAAATGGGCCGACAAGAAACGACGAATCGATCCTTTTGAAGTCGGGGACTTGGTATTGGTGAAGCTAGATATGTTCAACAAGTATAAACGGACAGCTAGAGCACACAACAATCTATTTCGCAAGTATGAGGGACCGGTACAGATTATTGAGAAAGTAGGCAAAGTTTCCTATCGCGTCAAGTTACCACATTGGCTCCGTTTCACCCATCCTGTCTTCCATGCAAGTAACTTGAAGTCTTACCATGCAGATGCCGCTGATCCCACAAGAAATGTATCTACCCGAGCATTGCCTAAGCATCCTACTAAGCCAGATCGAGAAGTGGAAGAAATCTTAGCTGACCGCCTCATCAACAACACAGGCCCGGATAGAGAGTATTTGGTCAAGTGGCAGGATGAACCTCCTTCAGAGATCAGTTGGGAGCCAGTCGAGCATCTGCTGCCATACCTCTCAAAGCTGGAAGACTACTTGGAAAAGTTCGCTGTGAGGGCGTCAGCGAATTGAGTGTGGGAGAGTGTCAGGACTAGTACCATTGGTTAGGGAAATCAAGGTTCAGAGGCCTTTCAAGACTTTCCTAATGGTCTCAAAACTCAATGTTCCCTTTTGAAAAGTGCCCAAATGCTTAGCATCTATATTATAGGGGGAAGGTTTGAGCTCTTGACTGTGAGGACGTGTTGCCTCCATTGCATAGTCGGGCCAGACTGTACCGCTAGCATTTTTATTGTTTTCTTTGCATTGCTTTTCAACTTCAAACTTGTATTTCCATCGATCGATAGCATCGAACTAGTCTTGAGCAACGTCCTTCCGAACGTTCCTCCCCATTGTAATCTATTGAATGTGAATGAGAGCTTTTACTGACTATTGTGCATTGTTATATTGTTTACAGATTGATATTGTGCATTCTCAAGTTAATATTTGTGCCCATCAAAGTAACTACTCATAGGCTTACTAGTGAATTGGATAGCTAGTGCCGCACGGATTACTGGTCCGTGACAGCAAGTAACACAACAAAAAAATAAAGCAACAACAGTAGCAAATGTATACAACAATAAAAGTAGCACATTATAGAGTTGTAGCAAGTGAGTACGGAGTATTTTCAATATGTCTAGGCAATCTCTGACTTTCAGACTCCAATTAGGTTAAGAGCTGAAAAACAATGGATCATTCCAGAACGCAAACATCTAGATATTAGGAAAAAATCTTCATTTATGGATCAAAACTAGAAGAAAAACTCCATAATAATTGGACTAATCTACATTGATAGGCAATAGAAACCACTCTAATCACTACACCAATTCTCATACCAATTTACAGAAATGAGACCCAAAAATAAAACCAATAATACCCATATCAATTAAGAGGACAGTAAAGGAAAAAAAATAAAGCATTTGTGAAAGAAAAAGAGAATCCAATGAAGTCTCAGTGAGCCATGGCAACTGGTGGTGAGAAAATACTTCTCTGGCTAGGCAAAGCAAGCATGGCAGTGTGATCGATGAAATCCTTGAGTTCAACCACGGACTGCAAAATAGTTCTTAGATCATCAGCACATGAGAATCCAAGACTACCCATCCTTCTCTCCCCATACACATAGAAAGTAATGCATCCCTTCCGAAACTTGAAGAGGACTGGGAGGAAAGGGACGGCGTACCTGATTTGGGACTACTGGTAGTAGTAGTAGTAGTAGTAGTAGTAGTAGTACTTAGTAGTAGTAGCTAGTAGTAGTACAGCTAAGGAACGAGTTTTAATACAAAGATTGTTGCAATAAAAAAAAAAGATGAAAGCCCCTAAAACAACAAGAATACCAACTCAACTATTACAACCTTATTTAACTATTGGGGTATTAATCGGTTCGGTCGGTCCAAAATTGGGCCAGAAACGAATTGAACTTGGGATTCGAATTCGGGTTTCTTTTTTTGAAACAAAAATCGAAACTAATCGGTTTGGGTTTTAAGTTTTTTTACCCCGCAATCTGCTTTCATCAAATAGATGACCTCTTTTCTCTTGTAAAAAGTCACTGCTATCAGCATTCAGCATGATTTAAAAGGGGCAGAAATCAACAAACAAACTACTATAAAAAGTCATAGCAATCAGCATGATTTAAAAAGCCAAAGAACAAAGAACAGAAATTCCAGCCAATCTGGAACAATTTTCATAGTTCAACAGGAAATGTGTAAATTTTCTAAATAGCAAGTAAAACAGTAACAAAGCAAGTTGGCTGATCAAAGCGATGAAGCTACTAAAAATGTTTTCAGTTCGGATGAAACATTACAATGAATAATACATGAACACAATTCAAAATGTTTGTACAGTTGAACAAAAGTGTCTCCTCAGTTAACAAAACCCCTTTCCTTCAGACCCAAAGTTCCAAGACTCCATCACAATATAGCACAAGCAAAGTGACTTGCAGTGCAGAGATTATGTGAAAACCAAACACAACTCAAATAAGAACACCATCTCCACACAATATGAAACAACCATTTGAGCGAAAAAAAAAAAAAAAAAAAAAAAGGATCATCTGTTCATTACAACTGCAAAATACCGAGTGTGTAAAAATCATCAAAATAGCATATAAACTAATAAACCACAAACCCATCTCAATTCAGAGTGAAACCTTCACAATTTTAATCAACTCTTTCAAGTTCAGAGACCGACATGAACTGAATAAAGAAACCCCATTGTAGAACAATGGCAGAGAAGAGAAAAAAAATGTTGAAGATGCAGAATCACTAAAGTTTCAGTGAAGTAACATGTACGAAATGAGAGATTGAAGAGTTAGACTTACCAGAACGTGGTTTTGAGAAGGTGTTGATGTATTCTCTGGCACTCTTCAACTGATATGGATTCTATGCGACGTGAAGCAAGAGCTCTTTCTCTTGTGTCTCTGCTTCAAGTTTTTCTCTTCACAACTGGGCTCCAATCTCCCCAACAACTGAGCGGAAGAAGAGGAGGGAGCGGCAAGGCTACTCCTCTTTTGAGGTGGAAGTGGGACGGCGATCTGGACGGAGGAGGAGGAATGTGACGAGCTACCAGATGTTGATAACAGCAGTGGAAGGAAGGAGAAGAGGAAATGAGGGATTGAAGGAGGCAGAGCAAGTGCAAATGCAAGATGGAAGAAGTGACTGCGATTAACGATTAGGGTTGCGCAAGGGTCAATTGGGAAAACATGGATATATATATATATATATATATATATATATATATATATATATACGGTTCGGTTCACTCGGGTGGGTAGGTGTTGTTGAAACATATGAGATAAGGCGATAGAATATGGCAGAAGCTTCCATCACCTCCTCAAGTGGCTTGAAGTTTGTGGAAGCTTCTAGAGCACTCTTTGGCTTGCTTAAGAATTAAGTAAGAAGAGAACAATTTGAACAAGTAACTGGAGCTAGCCGTCATTGTTGACTTTGACCTGGATTTCTTAATGATGAAGTAAGAAGAAATCAATTCGAACAAGTAAGTGGTGCTAGCCGTCATTATTGACTTTAACTTGGATTTCTTAATGATGAAGCAAGTAAGAAAGGAGGTGGTTCCAACCTCCTCAATTCGTCTATAAAAGGGGACCAATGGTTCCTCATTTGATTATCCCATCCTTCGGGATCAAGGATCCTCAGCAGAGGTCACCCTCTCTGCATTTGTATTGATGTGAGGATCATGTGAAATTTGTAATCCGAATTCTTCGGATTTTGGGTTTCCTTTGAGAAACCAAATTTGTAATATGTTTATCCTCCAATCCTCCCTGTTGGAGAGATCTGAGAGCTTGGGGATCATCTTCCAACCTCAAAATCTGTTTGTTTAGGGTTTATCCCTTTGTGAGAGTATCTAAGAGAGAAAGAAGTAAGGGAGTGAGAGAGAGAGCATTGTTTGTTTGTTTTGGTTTTGTGTTATATGCAGCCAGCATATTTGTGTGGTGTCATTTAGACACTTGTATTTGTAACGTCTTTGACGTTTTGTAGCTCTGTCCATTTGTAATCTGTCTCTCTCATTAGTAAAGTTGGTATTTGTCGTGGACGTAGGCGTGTTTGCCGAACCACGTTAAATTGGTTGTCTCCAGTATTTGTTAGTATTTTGTTTGTAGCTTCGCATTTCGACATTTGTAACGCTTCTGCCCGCAACAAATTGGTATCAGAGCAGCGTTGTCCGCAACAAATTGGTATCAGAGCAGCGTCGCCCGTAACAAATTGGTATCAAAGCAGCGTTGTCCGTAACAAATTGGTATCAGAGCCGAAGGTTATTTTGGTGGGCTCATTTGATGTTGTATGAAATGTTGAAGTTTTGAAGGTCGTTCATGGTGCACTTGTAATTTTGAATGACCATTTGGAAGGGTAACTTGTACCTCTTGCAGATGAGTACAGTTACGTTGGTGAAGCAACTTGTATCGATGATGTTGTGGATGTTGCTTCTGGTGGAGTTACATCACTCCAGTGATCCTTGTTTTGATGCCTCGAGGGTTTGTTAAAGCAA
The DNA here is from genome assembly GCA_963556465.1 of Berberis vulgaris. NCBI lineage: Eukaryota > Viridiplantae > Streptophyta > Magnoliopsida > Ranunculales > Berberidaceae > Berberis > Berberis vulgaris. The sequence goes on along the minus strand of OY747124.1, from coordinate 4,200,255 downwards.
CTTGTTGTTGTTGGCCATAAGGATGTTGCTTTTGGTGGAGTTACATCGCTCCAAAGATGATCGTTCTGATGCCTCGAGTATTTGGTATGAAGATCTGCATTATGTATGTTCGTGCACACTATATTTCTGGACGTCTTGATTTGGAACTCAATCCTGGCCAAAGTGGAGATTGTTGGAACGCATTTGGAGGGGTGACGCCCTCACTTTGATAATATGTATGACACTTTTGGGTGTGGCGTTCGTGAAGCTGTTTGGAGGGGTGATGTCCCTTACTATGAATGATATGTTTGTGTATGTATGGAGAGGTGATGTCTCTCAATATGATTGATATGTACGTGTATGGCGCTGTGGGCGTCTATGGAGGGGTAATGTCCCTCATGTTGGTAATTTGCATGACATCAGATGTATGACGCTTGGAAGCATGTTTGGAGGGGTGATTTCCCTCAAGTTGTGTATGGCACCTATGAGCGCGTGTGGAGGGGTGAGACCCTCAATCAGTATTGGTTTGATTATGTTTGTTGGAAGCCAGTTGCTTGTTTTGTTCGTGGTTGTTGTTGTCGGCTCAGATTTGTGAAATCTTCACCGAGGTGGAGAATTGTTGAAACATATGAGAGAATGTGATAGAATATGGCAGAAGCTTCCATCACCTCCTCAAGTGGCTTGAAGTTTGTGGAAGCTTCTAGAGCACTCTTTGGCTTGCTTAAGGATTAAGTAAGAAGAGAACAATTCGAACAAGTAACTGGAGCTAGCCGTCATTGTTGACTTTGACCTGGATTTCTTAATGATGAAGTAAGAAGAAATCAATTCGAACAAGTAAGTGGTGCTAGCCGTCATTATTGACTTTGACTTGGATTTCTTAATGATGAAGCAAGTAAGAAAGGAGGTGGTTCCAACCTCCTCAATTCGTCTATAAAAGGGGACCAATGGTTCCTCATTTGATTATCCCATCCTTCGGGATCAAGGATCCTCAGCAGAGGTCACCCTCTCTGCATTTGTATTGATGTGAGGATCATGTGAAATTTGTAATCCGAATTCTTCGGATTTTGGGTTTCCTTTGAGAAACCAAATTTGTAATATGTTTATCCTCCAATCCTCCCTGTTGGAGAGATCTGAGAGCTTGGGGATCATCTTCCAACCTCAAAATCTGTTTGTTTAGATTTTATCCCTTTGTGAGAGTATCTGAGGAGAGAAAGAAGTAAGGGGTGAGAGAGAGAGCATTGTTTGTTTGTTTTGGTTTTGTGTTATACGCAGCCAGCATATTTGTGTGGTGTCATTTAGACACTTGTATTTGTAACGTCTTTGACGTTTTGTAGCTCTGTCCATTTGTAATCTGTCTCTCTCATTAGTAAAGTTGGTATTTGTCGTGGACGTAGGCGTGTTTGCCGAACCACGTTAAATTGGTTGTCTCCAGTATTTGTTAGTATTTTGTTTGTAGCTTCGCATTTCGACATTTGTAACGCTTCTGCCCGCAACAAATTGGTATCAGAGCAGCGTTGTCCGCAACAAATTGGTATCAGAGCAGCGTCGCCCGTAACAAATTGGTATCAAAGCAGCGTTGTCCGTAACAGGTGTGGGAATAAAAAAACAAAAACAAATAGAACCGTTCAGTTTTGGCAGAAACCAATTAATAGCCCTAGCAACAAAAGGAAATACTGAAATATAAATGTCTTGCTTACTTGGCGACAAATATTGAATAATTTCTGGATTACAATTTCAAGTGGCATGACAAAGAATTATGCGTGGATGCTAATGATATGATGAAGTGCATTACATTAGACTCTGATTGAGTAACAACACAGCACACCAAGACTTGAAGGTATGGAAGATTATAATAAGTATGGAGTACCAAAAGAAAACGTAGATATTGAAGGCATCTATGTTGACACCTCGAAGCTAATACGAACCAAGATTATGAGAGGTTTCAGAATATTGATGAACCTGTAAGGGAACCATCGAAGCAGCCCACCGGACCAATAAAGGGAACCATCGAAGATGCTCTGGGTTTCGATTGTTCGAGATACGAGAACAGAAACTGGAAATGAAGCCTAGGTTGGTTCTTGAGATGAGCTGAAGTTTCGGCTTGACCGATTTCCTCAAGCTTCTTTGACCTCTCTTGGAGCTTCAGTCTCTCTAACTCTACAGCACCTAATCCTCTCTCGGGTGGCTTCTTGGAAGAAAAATAAGTTTTGCATTCTTCTTCATCTTCAACGACATCTTTTATGATCCTCCCTTGTTTTTGTCATTCGAGTTTGATTTCTTATCCATTTAAGCAGCTCTTAGCATAAATGAAGCCATCAAAGAAACCAGAAGAAAAAAAAAATGAGAGTGATGAGGGTTTTTAGAGAGTGAGGGATAGCTAAAACCCAAAATTAGACTCAATTAACTCGACGTATGTGTAAAATGGTACAAAAATTAGTCTTTACCAGTCAATGACATAGATTTAACGATTTCATAAAAAAAATGAGTGTTAAGACTCAATTAGTTTTCAAAACGAGAGTCAAACTCTAATAGGTATAAACTAATGAGTATCAAACTAAAAAAATCCAAAAATAAACGAAATTGCAGGAAACAAAAATAACGAAATAAATGATGAATAAAATAAGCTGATAACAAATAACTTTTATTCAATCAACCAAAAAACAATGCACAATCTACTCTCATATTTAAAAGTAATCTACTTTCCAAATCAAACTTTAAACCTAATTGGAAACGAATATGAAAATCTAATTGGAAGCCCTATTACAAAAGCAACATATTGTATAATATTGCTAAAATACTACTATTCCTAATATTAATAGATATGCTAATTCTACCAGATTGATTCAATTACGACATTTTGGTCTCTTTGGAAAATAGGGTGCTCGCGTTTTCAAAGGAAAGAAAAGGGATATTACCACGATTTACAATGAAATTAGAGCCACCATGTAGAGTTGGAGAGGGGTCACCTGGCAGATCATTATGAAAGTCCCCTTTCATATTTGTTCTTTCAATTGGTATAATTTGTTTGTAAACTAGTTTTTTTTCCCCTCTAGTATCCTTTTATAGTAAAATAACAATAATCTCACTTTTCTCGCACTCTCTCTAATCTCCTCTCTTTTTCACTGTTTTCAATGGGGTTATCTTATTTACAGCCAAAAACAAAACCTAAGATAAATTTCTCATTAATCCGTAGGCAGCCAAACAATTCACCGTTGTTCAGACTTCAAATGAAGTAGATTGTACCGTGTATACTTACTAGATCTCCAATACTTGTAGTTAAGAATGTTAGCCTCTATTATGTTGCTCCGTCACTGTCAATTGTCAATTTGCCTCTTCATGACTCGTGAGATTCAATAGACGTAGTGATGCCTCAATCATACTTCGTCTCCATATCTGTTCTATATCTTGCCATGTACGTTGCCAATTGACCTACACTTGATCCTATATTATAGCCTACACATAATTGAGTGTGTGATTCTCCACGCAAATATTTTGCATCTGCTTCTAATTCAAATTCGTAACGTGAGGAAGATGTGTATCACTTAAACTTAGTCTTTTGAGTTTTGATCCATCTAATGCCTAGGGCTAGAAAGATTTCCAGTTCCACTACCTCTGGAACAAATTTCTTATGATCCACATTGCCATATGTATATGAATAGTGAATCCCTCAACTATTGCCTGTGTGGTAATTTTGATATCCAGGAGACATTTCCTAGCAAGCTTCTACCTTAAGGGTGTAAAGCATAATATGAAATATACGAAATTATGGATGAGAAGAGTTTCGCTATTTTGCATTCCTTAGAAAAAACTATATTTTGAATTATCCTATACAACTCAATATGCAACCATAATTCCACGTGTCACCTTGACTATCCCCTGCTAAAGCATGGCATGGCCCTCAGCTCGCAGTTTATTGTCTTGGTTTGGATGTACAAACCCTCATAATCAATGCTCAAATTAAAAGTAATGCTTCATATCAAACAAAATGGACAATAAATTGTGATGATTTGATAAGTATCATGCTCGAGGTCTTAAAGAATGCACTTTCATATCCTAATCCTGAGATCCATTATAGGTAATCTGCTGTCCGAGAGACATCATAAGTCATAAACACACCGTGATTACATTTGTCACATCTGTGTTCATAGCCAAGAGTTGTTGATCAAGAAAGAAAGAAGGTCAAAGAGCCTCATCGCTTGATAAGAGTTGACAGCTTGACATGAAGCTCAAGTGATTGCAAACAATTATATTTCACTGGCGCAACATGGCACTAGTTTCATAGAGGAAGCATCTCTAGTGAATAATGATTTGCTGACAGTTATTCGCTGGAAATTGCTAAAAAGTAGGAATTTTCTTAATGCTCCAGTAATCTAAGATATCAACATGTGATATTCAGCACTTGTACCACTACAATGGTAGGCATTATGTCCTTATATAGTTCCTAACCACAAAAAGAGGAGCCTCCTCGGAAAAATAAAGGAATAATCTATCAGTCTATGTCGTGTTGGGCACTAGGCAAGGCCACATACATATTGTGTTGAGATTCTTCTTTTTTGCTCTAATTTTTTTTCCTTTAAGATTCAAATTTATTGTAAAGCCACAATGCCTTTGCCTTACAACCACAACCCAAATTAAATTTTTTTTTAAAGAAACATAAAATTACACTCTCTTGATTAGCCACCGGGAACGACCATCCCCACATACAAAATGAATCCACATTACGATTTTCACCCTCCTAACACATAATCCCTAGCTAACCTCCAAAGGATCCACTCCGTCCAGCGGAATCTTTAAAACCTCCCTCCAATCTGTAGATTCTATGTCGGAACAAAGACCAAGTCCACAGAAACCTTCACAGTTCTGACACTGAAAGGTCCCTGAGTTAAACTATCCTCGTCACTATCAACACCGAGCCAACTCTTTGGCCATTCAATACTCAACACATAATCCCTAGCTAACCTCCAAAGGATCCACTCCGTCCAGCTGAATCCTTAAAACCTCCCTCCAGTCTGTAGATTCCATGTCTGAACAAAGACCAAGTCTGAAGAAACCTTCACAGTTCGGACACTGAAAGGTCCCTGAGTTAAACTATCCTCGTCACTACCAACACTGAGCCAACTCTTTTGCCATTCAATTCTCCTCCAACTTATGTCAGGTTTTTTTTTTTTTACTTATCCTTCAACCTGATCGCCATCAATCTTGATGAATCAAAAGTCTAAGTCTCCCTCAACACTTGATCCTTCAAGTTTGATGATAACTGTTAAGAGTAACCAGTCATAATGTAAACCAATGTACTTTGGAGTTTATTGTTAGCAGTTCTGTTAGATTGTTAGCAATTCTGTTAGACAGTTTTGACAACTAGCATTGCTACAAGTTGTCTATATAAACCAATGTAATCTGAACAATATGAACAGATTTGAATTCATTCTGTACTTTAGTTTCTCAACATGGTATCAGAGCCATATCGTTTTACATTTTCTCTTCTTGTTTGTCTTTTCAACATTTTTCTTGCTTCTTAGCTTCTATAGCTCCATCAATGGCGGCTTCATCATCTTCTAATGCTGCCATATTCACCAATCCAACAACAACAGAGTCTAAACCGATTGTTTTTACTCATGTTCTGTCGGTCAAGCTAGATGAGCACAACTACTTGTTGTGGAAACAACAAGTATTGGCAACAATCAAAGGACATAGGCTTCAGAAATACATTACAAAAGGTTCATCTCCACCTCAGTTCTTGTCAGCTGAACATCAAGCTAATGGAGATGTCAATCCAGAATTCTTCATTTGGGAACAGCAAGATCAGCTGCTCTTCTCATGGCTCCTTTCATCTATGACTCCACCGTTGTTAACAAGGTTAGTAGGCTGTGATTCTTCTGAACATGTCTGGCAAAATCTTGAAATCTACTTCAACTCTCAAACAGTAGCCAAGATATCCCAATTCAGAACTCAATTGCAGAATTTCAGGAAAGGTGATCTTTCCATCAATGACTACTTACTGAAGTTAAAGCATATAGTTGATCAATTAGCATCTGTTGGTCATTCATTGTCTACAAGAGATCACATTAGTGCTATCTTTGATGGCTTACCACAAGCGTATGATACTTTCATAGTCTCTGTTAGTTCGAGATCTGATGAATATAGCATAGCAGAGATTGAATCTCTATTACTAGCTCAAGAGACTAGAATTGAAAGACACCTTAAAGATCTTGATATTTCAAGTTCTATAAATGTTGCTCAAACATCATTCAAGCCTTCACCAAGGCCATTTGCTTCTAATTCATCTAGAGGTGCCAGGAATCAGTTCAACTCATATCCTCAATCAACAAGAGGAGGTGGCAGGTTTGGATCTGGGCGTGGTTTCAAACAATCTGGATATCAGTCTGGTAAACCACAGTGCCAAATATGTGGCAAGCTTGGTCATATTGCTGTCAAATGCTATCATAGGTTTGATACAAATGCATCAAACTCATGGAATTCAAATCAGTCAGCAAATCAGTCTGCCAACCTAGCCTCTCCACATGCATATTCTGCTGTTTCTGGTCAATACAATCATCCATCTTGTGGGTCTGAATCTCAGATGCATACACAGACATATGGTGCTTCTTCATCAACTGATAATCGTTGGTACCCTGACTCTGGAGCAACTGACCATTGCACACCTTCTACTCATCTTTTGGCAACTTCAGTACCATATCAAGGCAATGATCATCTTCATGTTGGTGATGGCTCTGCTCTACAGATTCAGAACATTGGTCAGTCTTTTATACACTCTTCAAATTTGTCAAGAACTCTTTTTCTTAAGAACATACTTCAGGTTCCAAAGCTTACTAAAAACCTTCTTAGTGTTTCAAAGTTTGCTAGAGATAATAGAGTATTTTTTGAGTTTCATCCTGACTTATGCTTTGTCAAGGATCAGGACACCAGTCAAGTCCTCCTGGAAGGCAAGCTTAACAAAGGCCTATATGTGTTTCCCTCTATGAAACTTGCTGCCAGAAATCAAGCATCTTCTGGTAGATATCAAGCATCTTCAGTTTCAGTCCATACTGCTGGAAATTCAGCATCTTCAGTCCATACTGCTAGCAATTCAGTATTTTCAGTACATACTGGTAGCAATTCTGAGTCATCTTCTCTTTGGCATGCTCGCTTGGGGCACCCTTCATTTCCTCTTGTGCATAAAATTCTTACTCAATGTCACATTCCTGTGCCTATTAAGAATAAAGAACTATGTTCTTCATGTTGTTTAGGAAAAATACATAAGTTTCCCTTTTCTAGTTCTTCCACTGTATACAATAAACCATTGCAACTTGTACATACTGATCTTTGGGGTCCTGCTTCCACAGTCTCTTCTAATGGATATAGGTATTACATTCATTTTATTGATGCCTATAGTAGGTTTACTTGGGTATATCTATTAAAGAACAAATCAGATGCATACTCTACTTTCATAAAGTTCAAGTCTCAAGTTGAACTAGAGTTTGGTCTCCCCATTAAATGTATTCAGTCTGATTGGGGAGGTGAATATAGATCTTTTTCTGAATTTCTATCTCAGCATGGCATTAGTCATAGGCTAGCTTGCCCCACTACTCATCAGCAAAATGGTATTGCTGAGAGAAAACACAGACACATCATTGAGTCTGCATTAACACTCATAGCTCATGCTTCTCTTCCTATGAAATACTGGGATGAAGCTGTACGAACTGCAGTCTATCTTCTCAATCGAGTTCCTTCCAATGTACTACATGGTCTTTCACCATTTGAAATACTCTATAATAAGTGTCCTGATTATCAGTCTCTTAGAGTGTTTGGTTGCTCTTGCTTTCCAAATATCAGACCTTATAATGCCCACAAATTGCAATTCAGGTCAGTAGAATGTATCTTTCTTGGGTATAGTCTTCAACACAAGGGATACAAATGTCTGTCTCCAACTGGTAGGATTTACATCTCCCGAGATGTCCTCTTCAATGAGTTGTCTTTTCCACACTCAAAATCCAGGTCACAGTCTCCTGTCATGGTTTCCTCTCCCTCTACATTGTATCCATCCTCTATATCTGTGTTTCCCACTAATACTCATGGTACAAATAGAGTTCCTAATACTAGTTCTGCTTCTACTGATGGTTACAACACTGCTCCTACTACTGCAAATCCTACTGCTCCCACTGCTCCTATTGCAAGTACTGCTCCTGCTGCTCCTACTGGTCATATTGATAATGGTTACAATACTACTCCTATACGCATCACTGCTCCTACTACTGCAAATCCTACTGCTCACACTGCTCCCACTGCTCCTATTGCAAGTACTGCTCCTGCTGCTCCTACTGCTCCTACTGGTCACACTGCTCCTACTGGTCATATTGATAATGGTTACAATACTACTCCCAATACTGCTCCTTATGGTCACATTGATAATACTAATGGTGGTAATATCAGGGCTTCTTCTGATGGTGCTATTGCTAGTGTTAATACTGATGGTGCTCCTATTGTAAGTGTTGTCCCTGGTCATCCGATGGTAACTAGGTCCAAGGTTGGTGTTTACAAACCGAAAGTATATATGGCTTCTAAGGAACCCTCTAGTCTGACTCAGGCTTTGGACACACCACATTGGCTGGAAGCAATGCAAGCAGAATACTTGGCCCTACTCAGAAATAATACCTGGTCCCTTGTAGATCTTCCTCAACATAAATCAGTGGTTGGTTGCAAATGGATTTTCAAAGTGAAAGAGAATGCTGATGGTACAATTAATAAATACAAGGCTCGTTTAGTGGCCAAAGGTTTTCAACAGGTGGCTGGATTTGATTTTGATGAAACCTTTAGTCCTGTAGTGAAACCAACTACAATTAGAATTGTGCTTTCAATAGCTATAACATTTGGGTGGCCAATTTTACAGTTAGATGTCAACAATGCATTCTTAAATGGTGATTTACTGGAAGAAGTTTACATGATGCAACCACCTGGATTTGCTGATCCTTCAAGACCCATGGCTGTGTGCAAACTTGCCAAGGCCTTATATGGCTTGAAGCAAGCTCCTAGAGCATGGTTTGACAAGTTAAGACAGACTCTAACACAGCTTGGTTTTACATCCACCAGGTCTGACTCTTCTTTATTTGTCAGACACACTCCTTCTCCAATTCTTCTTCTGGTGTATGTCGATGACATTTTGGTGACTGGTGCAAATCAGTCTGAGGTATCTCAGTTAGTAAACCAATTAAATTCTCGGTTTTCATTGAAAGATTTGGGTCCTGTTCACTATTTTCTGGGCATTCAAGTTCAACACTCTGATAATGGGTTATTCCTATCCCAAACTAAATATGTTCAAGACTTGTTGTGTCGAGCCAAGATGCAGTTTGCCAAGGGCTTGCCAACTCCCATGAGTGGTGGTGAGAAGTTGTTTGCTCAAGGGAGTGATCCTGTTCAAAATGTAACTCTATATCGCAGTATAGTAGGAGCTCTTCAGTATGTTACTATAACAAGACCAGAAATTGCATACTCTGTGAATCGGGTTTGTCAATTCATGCAAGCTCCTCTTGAATCTCATTGGCGAGTGGTTAAAAGGATATTACGATATCTTCAATCCACACCCACCTTTGGACTGCAAATTGCACCTACTCCTTCTTTTAGATTAACTGGGTTTTGTGATGCTGATTGGGCATCTGATCCCAATGACAGAAGATCCACATCTGGTTATTGTGTCTACTTGGGTCCTAACCTCATCTCCTGGTCATCAAAGAAGCAGAGTGTAATCTCCAGAAGTAGCACTGAGGCTGAGTATAGGAGCTTAGCTTCAGTCACAGCAGAACTTACTTGGCTCAATTCTCTTTTTTATGAACTAAGACTACCAACTGTTACTCCTACTGTCTGGTGTGATAACAAAAGCACAGTTTTACTAAGTGCTAATCCTGTTCTGCATTCGAGAACCAAACATATTGAGTTGGATATATTTTTTGTTCGAGAGAAGGTTGCCCGCAAACTACTGCATGTTCTTCACATTTCAGCATCTGATCAAATTGCTGATATCTTCACTAAGGCACTTGGTAATTCTAGGTTTCTGCTTCTACGTGACAAACTAAGTGTTATTGATGCATCTACACTTAGTTTGAGGGCGGATGTTAAGAGTAACCAGTCATAATGTAAACCAATGTACTTTGGAGTTTATTGTTAGCAGTTCTGTTAGATTGTTAGCAATTCTGTTAGACAGTTTTGACAACTAGCATTGCTACAAGTTGTCTATATAAACCAATGTAATCTGAACAATATGAACAGATTTGAATTCATTCTGTACTTTAGTTTCTCAACAATAACCATGATTCACTCTTTGCATGATATTCTTCTTCTCTCACTTCCTCCAGATGGATCACACTGCCCAACTTTGTTTCTAATTGAAAACATTGCTAGACACTTCCAAAGTGCCAATTTAACAGCTGGCTCACAGAGATCTTCACCCCCTTCCCCCTCTTTTTAAATTATAGTTTTCTTCAAAGATCCTTTAGTCAAAATTTTGGACCCTAGTTTGCTTCCTCCAATTTTCAGGCTGAACGATAATGATACCATATCTATGTTTTGAGTTGGAATACAGGTAAATCTTCCTAGGTCGATACAGTAGAATATCTAAATTTGTAGATCAGGTAAGAAACTAGAAGCTACTAGTTAATAGTTATTATTTCATAAAATAAGTTTCAATAACTCATTCGAGAACTTTATTTTCCTTTGCCTATACCGGTTGCATTTCATAACACAGTTAAAGAGCTATGATAACAATACAAATGACATAAAAACAAGATTTGAAATGCATACCTACAACCACGGATCAAAGCAGAGGTGAAACCCACATGATCAGGAAAGCTGATAACAATATCCAATTTAAGTGGTTCCTCTTTGGCAATGCAACCAATTAGAGGACTATTTGACAGTATGCCAAAAAAAGACTTTATTACTAACATAACGGCATAATACTGCATATTGCATGCGGATCAGCAAATATAGACTTAACGAGAACATAGGGATATGAACATGCAAGCGAACTGAACTTCACAAGACTCATAAAAAAAGTTGGAATGAATATCTATGGAAAGGAAAATATCTCTAAAAGCCGGCAGATTGACTCTAATTAAGTACTAATGTGTCAAGTATCCCTGTCATCATTCTCTCCCTCTCAATCACTACAAAAAAAAAAGCATTAATAGCTACAGAAACTAGCGACGGTTTTTTTATACCGTCGCTAATTATAAGATTTGCGACAGCAAAAAACCGTCGCTAATGCTTTTGACATTGTTTCAACCCATATTTGTAAATATCCGTCCCTAAATATTTTGTGACGGCTTAAAACTGTCGCTAATTCTTGTATTAGCGACGGTGTCTTAGCCGTCGTTAAGATTTACAAATAATATATATATATATATATATATAACATTTAGCGACGGCACAAGTGTCTGGGGGAGAGGTGACATGGTATTGCTATTGCCATGACCCCGAGTTGTTAGGTGTTTGTGTCTGTCCAAAGGGTGGGTTAGTGACTTGTGGAAGGTTTTTATCGTAAGAATGCAATATAATTAGTTTTTTTTTTCTTAAATCTAGGTTTTAGAATGCAAAGGCATGAGTCGCATGACTTGAGGTGTTCTAATTGCTTGTGATGCAAGGCATAAGCCTTTTTTTAATGATATGCCTTTTTATAATTTAGTGTTATCAAAGACATTGTTCATATGGGGAATTCTAATTGTCGAGGAAACCGGCGAGGGAGGGAGGGAGGACCCTCCATCCCCATCGCGATGCGTGTAAGGGATGCACGCATTGCGAGGGGGATGGAGGGTCCTCCCTCCCTCACTGTTTTCCTCGTTGGTTTCCTAGACAGCTAGCTTTACTCTGTTCATATATATCTAAATCTAAACAGCATAACGACAGAGCTTCCAAATGATCATGACCCATGTATTCAACCTGATTTTCAGGTTCCGAAAATGCCCTCAACATTTCTAATATTTTCAAGAAAATCAAAAGTTGTTTAAAGAGTGATAATGGTGTTTATGTCATTCAAATTAAATACACTATTACATATTATTATCATTTTACCCTCACAAATTAAATTATTTACAATCAAAACTAACCCCCTTAATATTAATTAATTATCACTAAGTCCCTAATGTAATTTATTTGAAGCCCTCCGACTATCTAAAAATTATTAAAATGCTCTTATATCTAACTTTTAAATTTCTCATTTTGCCCTCCACATTTCATACTTTTACAGTCAAAACTAACCCTCAAACATTAATTAATTATACTTATGCACTTAACATAATTTATTTGAAGTCTCTTATTTATTTATAAACTATACATAAGCCTTTAAAGTTATATATAATTATTTTGTTTAGAAATTTAATAATAACTTTTTTCTTATTGAAATAAAAATATTGAATATATGCGCACGTAGAGCGCATCGACACTCTAGTATATATTATATATCCTCATATTTTCAAAAGCAGAAATTCTAATTGTCGAGGAAACCAACGAGGAAAACAGCGAGGGAGGGAGGGAGGACCCTCCATCCCCCTCGCGATGCGTGCAGGGGATGGGAGACACACATCGCGAGGGGGATGGAGGGTCCTTCCTCCTCCCTCGTTGTTTTCCTCGCTGGTTTCCTCGCCAGTTAGACAAGTTCTTTCAAAAGTTTTCATCCAACCTAGATAGTCATCAAATATCTAAGTATGCCTGCCGACAAACAAAATTTTGATTAGGTGCTTTCTCTAAAATCAACAATTACGATGTCAGTTCACTAAAAGTAAAAAAAAAATTGAAAAAACAAATCTTTGTGTTTCTTTCTTACCTTTATCTCTACTTTTTTTTTCCCATGTCAAGGCCAAACAAAGTTAATTGGGATTCGAGTGAATCATTCGTTCCGAAAACAATTTCACTAAGAGGGAACATCTCCAACAACCGAAATTCTAGCTGGTCTGGGAAAAACCAGCGAGGTTGCTGCCAGGAAGAATTACTCCTCCAACAAAGATAAAGGGATTTTGTACCCTTTAAGATAACCAGCGAAACTAATCAATCTATTCATGATGTGTTTCATTTTGTCATGAAAATATATAGTCTTTTGCATCCCACAAAAACAATTCCAAACACTGAAAATTGCTGAGACACCTTTCGTACCTATTAAACGTGGCAAAGTCCTTACCCGACGAAATCAAGCGTGGCACTTGTTGATGGATTGGAAAGTTATATTATCTATATTACTACCTTTGCCTAAGGATAATATGCCCCTTAAGAAATGTTTGGGCTTGCTTATCTTTAGGGTGATTTTAATTGGAGAAACACATATTTTAATTGGAGCTTCCTTATCCTAGATAACTTCTTCCTTAACTCCTAATCCTTATACTAAGGACAATTAACGTATCTCAGGACAATGAAAATAAGTTTAACATTAAATATTTAGTTTACTTTAACTTTGAAATGTACAATTAATTATTAATTGAAAACTAATTCTACAAATCCTAATCATCAGATGATATCAAATTCTAGCGAGATCATCCCAACATTGAATATCACAATGTTTAATTGTGTGGTAGGCATATCATTGTGTCATTGAGTTTACCAATATTTTGGTCCGGGTCAGGCTGGTCTCGATCCAATCCAATTTTTTGAGACTAGTTGTTTTAGCCCAGTTTTTTTCCTGTTATTTTTCAAATCCAAGCCTGAATATTTTCCTTTTTTAGGCCAAAATACACAAAATATGTATTTTCAATAAAACAGTAACATCATTTTTACAATAAACTTTATATTATGCAAAACATAAAACACAAAACACATTCCAAATCCAAATATGTAACATTCCAAGCATCCAATACTACAAATACCTTACAAATCCACAAAACACCTTACACAAATGGTAGTTTTATAGAGCTGAGATCAAATCTATAAAAAAAATAGAAAAAAGAGAATATGTTCAATAAAAACATACAAATGGTAGTTTCATAGAGCTGGGATCAAGTCTATAAAAAAAAAAAGTAGAAAAAGAGAATGTGTTCAAGATTTCTCTAACGAGTTCAAGATTCCAACACGCTCTAACACCAATTTCACCATCAAGAATGCAAAGAAGAGCTGTCGCGAAAAACTGATGCAAAGAAGTGCATATGTTGCTGCCAAAATTTTCTGCAAACAAGTGTTGTTATTGCAGCCAAATTCTGCTGCAACCAAGTGATGTTGCTGCCAAAATCTACTGCAAATAAGTGATGCTGCTGCCAATAACCTTCAACATTTCAACATTCAGTAGGTCTCCACACAGTCAACATTTCAACTCATACTCAGGGTTTGCATTGTAGATTGAACCAAACAAACCCTAAATTCAGAAAACTATCAAGAAGACCCACCTAATTGAAAACTCTAAAAGCACAAAATTGACACTGGGTACCTTCAATTTTTTGAAAAAATGAGACCCAATTCATAATCAAACTCACATACATAAAACATACACAGAAGAGTAGACAAAGATAAGTTTTTCACACTCTAATAAAAAAGGTTTGAGAGATCTTACCTGAAATCGTAAGAGATTGGTGAGATAGGAGATCTTCGTTGAAGGCTTGAAGCTACGAAGGCAGAGCTCTCTCTAACGAGTTGAGTTAAACATGAATAACAAATTGAAATTGAGGTTGTGGTCTTCCTCGTTTGCAAGGGGGTGACGGTGACATGCGAGAGAAGAGGTATGCAGAGGGGAAGGGCGAGAAATAAATTATGTTGTGTTCTGTGAATGAAAATCCTGGAGAAAAAATGATAACAATTTTTTTAAATGCTCAGGCGAGGCCGGGTAACCGACGAACAAGGCCCCATTAAGGGCTCTGGGATTACAAGTGCTCTCAATTAGAAGGAAGTTAGTCAGAATTGTTTTTTGGCACTCCCCTCCATTAGATTTTATTGTTCATAATGTCGATGGATCCTCCCGTAAAAATAAGGCATCTGACGGTGTGATCATTAGAGATTCTAGAGGCCATTGTGTGGCGGGCAAACAAGTATTTTTCGGTGCAGACTTCAATAATAAAGTGAAAACTTAGGCTCTAGCTGAGGGCATCCGCCTTTGTCTCTCTTTGGGTTTCCACAAGGTGGTAGTTCAAACGGACTCGGAACTGGTTTGTAGATGGTCCTAGGATACTTTGACAATCCCTTGGCAATTGGAGAATATTTTGAAAGAAATTAAGGTGTTGGTAGCAACACTGACGTTAGATTGTCATCATATCAATAGAGAGGCCAACACGGTGCGAATGCGTTGGCAGACAGAGCACAACAAGACTATAGGGCTATCTCTTTTGGTGCGACTGAACTTCCGAGGAGAGTGGCAGGCTTGCTGGTGTTGGACCAATGGCATACAGCGTACATCGGCCACGGGGAAGTATACATGTAGCCTTTTTTATGAGTACTGGCTGGTTCTTGTGGAGCAAAGAGGGTCTGGAACAGCAGAGCGTTGCAGGGGCAGTCAGTGGTCGAGACAGCGTCGCGCTTCCTGTTGTCTGGGATCGGGTGTTGTCTCCAGGAACAATATGTTTCTTGGTGCTCCATGTTTTCTGTAAAACAGGGGATGCTAGGCAGAGCTAGGCACCGGGTAGAGGTTGGACTTGCTGGTGGATCGGCTGCGAAACATGATGCAGTCAGGCGTGTCGAGTTGCAAGGCAGTCGGTGGTCGCGACAGCGTCCTTCATGTTGTATGGGACCGGGTGCTCTGCAGGAAGTGCTCCCGAATTTATGTAGACAGGGGATGCTTGCTTGGTGTTGCGGATTGGGCAGCGAGGTGCACGATGGCATTGGAATAGGTAGCGAACAGTGCTCAGCGAGGCGATTTCTGCACTCTGTTGCAACACAGAGTGCGCTATGTCATTACAGAGTGCGCGCTGCTGCTCTTCAGCGTGCTGTCGGCTGATTCCTCAACGTGTTCTGCTGATTTTCAGCGTGTTTGTCAGTGTGCGCTGCTGCTCTTCAGCATGTGCAAGCTAGCTGCTTGGGCAGAATTGCGCTCAAACCGGATGGGTCATTTTGCATTTTGTTTCCTTTCAGGATGCAAAGGGTAGGATTCAATCCTTTTTGGCGTTTTAAGTTGGTGTTTTAAGTTTTTTTTGTTCGTATTAGGTTGGTATTATGGCATCTATGTTAAGATCAGATTTTGTTCTTAATTTTTTTTGGCCTTTGGTTTTTTAATACGGGTAACGTCGTAATGTACCCCTGTAGCGTATCTAAGTCATTTTTTGATAAGTAATAAAGGTCTGGCATTCCATAAAAAATAAAAAAAATAAATAAATAAATAAAAACCGACAGGTTTCAAAAATTGAAATCGAAGATCGGACCGAAAAATTTGCGTCGGTCCTCAAAATCGGACTGAAGATGAATATATAATTAAAAAAACAAACTGGTCGAACCAGTTCATGGTTTAGTTCGATTTTTCAGTCTGAAATGTCTAGCCCTAATTTGAGATGGGCTGGTTTTGATTGTAAAAATTATAAAATGTGGAAGCAAAATGAAAAATTCTAAAGTTAGATATAAGAGCCTATTTATTGCTTATAGAGATAATTGAGGGCTTCAAATAAATTACGTTATGGGCTTAGGTATAATTAATCAATGTTTGAAAGAGACTAATTTTGATTATAAAAATGTGAAATATATAGGGCAAAATAGAAAATTTAAAAAATTAGATATAATGGTGTATTTATAGTTTATAGATAATTTAGGTGCGTCAAATAAATTATGTTGTGGACTTAGATATAGTTAATCAATATTTGAAAGACACTGTTTTTAATTATAAATAGGATAAATTTGGGAGGGAAAATAGGTTACATTATGTCATTATAGAGATCAATTATTCAATTATTCGTTTCTTTGGTCCAAGTATAACCATTAATAAACTGAATCATAAAGGGATAAACTCCTTTTCTTTTAAAGGCAAGCGTGTTGCCGGTGGATATCGAATCCAAGACGTGATGGTTAAACCACCGCAACCTTAGCTAACTAACCAAACCACCTTTGGTGAGATAAATTCCATTGGTCCATTGGGGTGATGTGATGTGTCACTTGTTAACAAAGCACCAGTCCATTACCTAAATAATAATAAATAACAGCCAGATGTATAACATCATCTGACAAATGTACCCCAATAGATTGATGACATTCTTGATGCAAAAGTATGTGTGTTTTTATTGGCAGTTGCTAAATAACATCACAAATTTTTTTGATGGGCACTGATGCGTCTAAATCTTGTCTTCCTGTGAGTTTGACCTATAAAACAGATGTTAGACTGCCAAATACCACATTTATGGTGGCCGAAGGCACTCTGATGCTTAAGTCAGCAACTCTACTTGAAGAAGGAAGAAAATCTAGACAAAACTCAGTAAAGTAGCATCCCTCTGTCGAATGTTTCTTTTACCTTATATAATGATTGTAGTTATTTTGTTGTGTGACTTAAGGATGTGGGATGCAACATCGGGAGACATTATTTGTAACAGTCCCCCTCTTTATGAGGATGGATCCATGGAGGCGTAGCTCCTTCCACGGTTCTTTTCTTGTATAATGTTCCTCTTTTTATGGGAGAACTAGTTTGGGCCTGGATTTGGGTCTTCTCTGTGAATTGCTCTGTTAGGCTCTGTCTGGGCTCCTGTGATAGGCTTTGCCCTTAATAGGCTTTATGGAATGACCTGGCTTTGGGATACTTGACCCCTGTAACTGATGATCCCTGCCACGTGTACGATTGTGATGTTGATCCATTTTGATGCATCATCAGCTACTCCCTCCTTAAGTTAGTGGGTACACAAAGAAATCCATTAACTGTCAGGCGGTCAGGTTCTTGATTACGGCGTATTTAATGTCGTTACTGGCTGTCGTTTCAGCTGTCTTTCTAATGTTTTGTCTGTTTGATTGTTCCGGCGCGATTTCTGGGGTTGCGTGCGGTTATCACGTCTTGCACTTTCTCCCAAGAAAAGACATTTCGCTGCTTATTTTTATAAAAGGGAGTTGTTTGGGGATATCTCTCCTTTGCACCTTTTTCCTTTGGTTTTTAGCTCGTCAACCTCTATCCCTTGCAACCATGTCTAGTTCTAGGGTTTTGGGTAGCGACGTCCTTGACGCTTGCAAAGCTTTCTTCTCGCCTAAACAGGCGACCAGCGCGACTTTAAATAGTATTCACCACGATTACTCATTGTCGTCTGTTATTGAACCTTCCTCGAGATGGTGATAGTCCTAGACGTCCCAAGGTTGGCTACATTGCTTTGTACCCTGGTATGTTCTTCTCAGGTTTTGGGCTTTCGGCCCCTGAAATTATCTGAGAGTATTTGGTCCTTTTGGGCATTACTCCTGCCCAACTGATTCCTCGTGGTTGGAAGGTGATGATTGCTATACTGTCTAGGGCTACCGTATCCGACATCCCCATGAGCGCCAGAGTTTTACATTGGTTTTAGTGTGAACACCGACTATACCTGGTTCATTCGTCCACCATCTTGTTTTAAAAGCCTATGGGAGGAATATAAGGGTTGGTCAGGCCCTGGTTTTATGCGTCCCTCGCGAGTGGCTACTTCTAGCTGCGCGGGAACCCAATTATGAGGTCATTCCGAAAGCCTAAGAACATTGAATTGTCACTGTCATCGAAGGAGCGGGAGCTTCGCAACCACTTCGAGAGTCTTCCTCGAGCCTCCGTGGAAGACTTCCTCACTACTGATGTCATTATTCGTAGTGGCTTATATCCATCAAGGGAGGTGGATCGTGCGGGACCCACCGTTAGTCGTGTTTCTGAGGCTACCGTTACGTCTGCTAGTAATGTGGAGGTCGGTCGCGAGGCGGGTCTTGCCAAGGGAATCACAGGACGCGTTGCTCCTGCGGCTGCTGGGGTTCCCTGGGGGCTAGCTCGGTTGCTAAGAAGAGGAAAATCGCCAGGACCCCTAGTCCATCCAAGATGTTGGCGGTTAGTTCAGGCAGCGTTTCAAAGAAGAAGAAACTTATCCTCTCGGTCTCTAGTGTTGCTCGAGTTCCTACTGTTTCTGCCCAAAAAGGAGGTCGCGGCCAAGTCTGCGGCTTCGTTTTTCGCATTTCTTCGAGGTCTAGACTTACTCTCAATGCTTCGGCATTACCCTCGGAACAAAACTCTTCCGTTATGAATGTCGACATTCCGATCTCCATGGGTATCATTGCCTCGGATCCATATTCGAGTGCGAAAGGGGTCTTTCTCATTGGAGTTCTATTTGTTGTTCGGTATGCCCAAAGGATGCCGGGTAGTTCGGACATCCATAGTCCCTTTGCTGCCTCGAATCTTCTTTTGATTGCTTGCAGGATAGTCCTGTTGGTAACTTCGACTTGCCTGTTTGCTTGCGGGTGAATGGGTGTCGAAAAATGTTTCTGGACGTTGAAGTTCTTATGTAGTTCCCTGATCTTTTTACCCCTGAATTGTTTCCCATTATCCGTAACAATTACTCTTGGAACCCCGAACCTGAATATTATGTCTTTCCAGAAGAACTTCCTAATTTGGGTTTCTCCTATCTTCGCTAGGGGCTCCACTTCCTCCCATTTAGTGAAGTAGTCCACTACTATAAGGAAACATTTCATTCTGCCAGACATAGGGATTGGTCCCACGACGTCCATTCTCCATTGAGCGAACGGCTAGGGGCTATTCATTGGGACTGGGTTTTGTTCCAACATGTGAGTGTATGGAGCAAATCTTTGGCATTTGTCGTAGGTGTGGACAGGTTTTTGAGCATCCGCCTGCATCGTCGACCAGTAGTACCCTTGTGTGAGTGCCTTGTGGGCTAGCGTTCTTCCTCCCGGGTGATTCCCGCATGTGCCGTGATGGATTTCCTGTAGAACATAGTCAGCATCTTTGGGTAGAAGGCACCTTAGTAGCGGATTGGTAGCAGATCTTCTGTAGAGTCTGTCGTTGATTATCGTGTATCGGGTTGCCCGATTTCGCAGCCTTCAGGCTTCCATTTTGTCTGCCGGGAGTCATCCGTTTAATATGTATGCCAATATTGGAGCTTCCTTGATTTTTAAGTGTTACGACAAAATGGAGCTTCCATTTTTTCTTCCAAAACCAGGGCTTCCATTTTCTCTTCCACTTGATTTTTGAGTATGGTGCTTCCTTATGTTACGACGAAATGGAGAAGAAATGGATGCGGGGAGGGGAGCAGACCTTGTGGATGGGGATTTGAATTCTTTGTCCAGTGGTACTAACAAAAGATCAAATGTAATTTTTTTAGTGCCTGGAGGAGAGGTAACATGGTACCGCTTTTGTTTTTGTGGTGACCCTGAGTTGTTAGTTGTTTGTGCCTGTCGCTTTTGTTCCTTTTTGTTTTTAGGAGTTTGTTTGTGTGTGGGCACTACTTGTGGAAGGTCTTTATCGTGAGCATGCATGGTAATTAGTTTTTTTTTTAAAGTAGGTTTTAGTACACAAAGGCATGACTGAGGTGTTCTGATTTTGCTTATGATGTAAGGATAAGTTCTTTTTTATTTTTTTTTAAATTCAGTCAAACAAAATAATATATTGATAAAAAAACCAAAAGTGACTGCAGGAGATCACTTGGCTAGAGAATTACAAAAATGGAAATTACTAACTAAAGAGACTTCCTTGATAAAAAATTCAGACATGTAATTCTGTATTAGTGATTATGGCCCAAATACATCCCCATGACCATACAATTGCTTTAATACCCAAAACAACGGCTTCAACACTTTTTTTTATAATAGTTTCTTTCCTTTGGTTCCTATATGAGTGTTTTAACTAAAGATAAATAACATAGATATAAATAGTAGATAGGATTATAAAAATATAAATAGGTAAACAACTATTTATAAATGAAGTCATTGTTTTTAAATATTTTGGTGCGACACGAGACATTTAAGTGAAATTATTACACGTGAAAAACTTGCTGTGAACTTTTTATTGAGAAAGGAACACTATCCTAACCTCTCATGAGCGTCTTTAAGTAGCCTATTTTATATACAATATTATCCAGCTCTGTACAATATTATTAAGCTAACACATTATCTTGTAAATGGAACAATTGAAAACATTGAAATATAAGGTTATTCACACTTTGGCACCCATTAGTTATGGATCAAAGTTTAGGCAAATTGCGGTCTAGCCACCATTTTGGATGGAAAGCGACAGAGGAAATCTTGTAAAAGAATTTTATACTATTATAATGAGGAGATTTGTGTAGAAGAACTTGATGGCAAGCAAGCTTAATAGAATCTTGGCCTCGTACGACTTGATAGATCATTGTGGCTCGGTTGGCTATGACAAGGAGTCATTGCATATTTCGAGGGCGCTTCTGTGAAAAAAAGACCATTATTCGAGGGTTCCTTGTGGCAAATGCGCAATTGATATGAAAAGGGAGTGATGTCGTGGTTAATTTGTTAACTTGGGACTGCATTTTCATTGATGGTGTGAATTTTCTTTGGTACATGGGCTCTCATGTTTCCTTCAAGGGGTTCTGATTCTAAGATGCCACTGTATTCTAGGAAGACATTATTGTAGCTGGGGGTTTTGTAGGAAAACATTAGTTTGTAAGTGTTAGGAAGAATTGGGGAGTGGTACATGCCTTTTTTGGTAAAGATAAGAGCTTCATAAATTAGGCACCAACATCCTTGACCTTTGTTCGTTAGATTTAGTGAAGGACATCCAATGTTCCATTTACTTGACGACTGACGTGCAATGTGAATTTACATTCTAGATATAAGTCCCAAAGAACTAAGGTGGCAATAGTTCAGGCTAATAAGATATGAGGGCAACTCGCATTTGATAGTTCCTAAGAATCTTACTTATAGTCTTATGTAATTCATTTTTAGTGCTAGGAAGGAGCGGAAAATTTCTTTTTAAGCTAGGTGTTGACATGCAAACATGTGAAGTCGCGGATAAAGGAGGGGTTATATGCAAAAATGAAGAAGCCTTGAAGATTTTTCCAAAGCCCTGGTTTTGGGAGGCTATAGAATTAGCAGGAAACTCCCTTGGGATTCTTTTGGGGTGAAATATTATTGTTCATGTTTCGCCTGTATTCAAGATATGTATTGATAAAAGGTCATGGCTTGCTGATAAGATATACGAGAGTGATCTATCTTTCTTTGTTTTACTGTGGCATTTGTATGATTTATTGTTACCTATGTTGAATTTACTGTCCTTTAGGTAAAAGGGCGGCACATTGAATGGCAATTGAAAACTCAAGTTATAAATGAATAATTAGATACGTAAGCTTTAAGGGGCCAGGGTATTACTGACTGGCTTTTTATAACGTACACCATCGAGCCAAGTGGTCTTCCCTATTTATCACCAACGCCACCAAAAGTGAAAATCTTATGCCTTCTCGCTCGCTACCATGCTAGCCTTGCCACTTCCTGCAACACTTTTGCTCGCTTTTATGCTTCTTTCTTTGAGCTTTTTCCCTCATTTTGTACACACGTCAATCCTACATTGCATAGAAGGGATGATCTTAAGAGATGAAGCATTTGATATATGCGTGCATGATCAAGCTCTTCGAATTCCCCAAGGTTGCTGTGCTAAATTTTTTTTTTCATTTGATATATTCACGCAATATGTTGTTTCGTTGGTTTGTTTTCCAATTTCTTAAAATATATTACCTCATAAACAATGAACTGGAATTTTATCTGTATTGAATTGGTTTGATAATCATGTTGTTTCATCAAGAATATTGGGGTTCAATTAACTTCATTGTGTTATACATTATTAAAAAAGGCCCGACTCTTAATTCAATCACCTTTTTACAATTTTCAATTCAAAATTTTACTAGTCTATGTGAAGTTTTTTTTTTTGATATTTTCTTCACGTTGCTAACGGTGAAGGGGATCAATATAATCAGCACATAACTTTGTGTTTATTTATTTTGTACGGGTTATCCATAATAAAAAGTAAAAACTAATCTAACCTATTCGGTGGTTTCATATTGACAAGTTCAAGTTACTTTGCAAGTTGGGAAGAGAGTCTGAAGCAACTCAATTGCAGCATGAACTAGTGCATGCGAGTGACATGGACAGTGATTGAATTGCAGCATCAGAAAATTCTAATTGTCAAAGAAGTGGGCGAGGAAAACAGCGCGGGAAGGGCGGTGGAGGGGGTGGGACCGTCCATCCCCCTCGGGATGCGTGCCATCATTTTTCCTCCCCCCTCCACCGCCCTTCCCTCGCTGGTTTCCTCGACAGCTAGCAAAGCTCTTGCAGCATGGACCAGTGTATGCGGGGTGACTTCTGATCATTATTTACTTATTCAAGCAATTAGCCTCTATGATAAAGTTATAACATTTTTTTTTTTCCACATGTAAAAAAAAAAAAAAAAAATTATCTAAAAGTTTCTAATTATCATAGGTTTAATTGAGTTTGAAGATATTCAGATTTGCCTGTTGTTTTACAATATTATTGAAGATATTCAGATTTACTTGTTTTACTTTTTCTCCATGGTCAAGTGCAATGGTTTTTTGAAATGTGTTCTTTAATAATATTGTCAATAATAAAGTTATTTGCAAACAAGTTTTTGGAATGGTACTTCATTTTTACAAGCATTTTAGCATGTTGCTATAAGATATGGCCAATTACATCTATATCTTAAAGCGTTGAATTTGACGTATTGAAGGCCATTTTTTTTTTTATGTTAGACTTGTAAGAGTTACCGCTATCTTATTTTAGGATGAACATTGTGTAAGCCGGAGAAGTCATCTATTTTAAGATTGAGTGAGTCAGTTTGACACAAGGTTGTAATATGTGTTATCAAAGACATTGCTCAATCTTTATAGTTGGTTCTACATACTCTCTAAGCATGGCTGATACCGAGCTAGCCCATCGCTCTCGCAAAATCTCATCATGTGCGATTTAAAAAATTGAGATAGTTGCACGATGTTCCAGTTTTGCACAATACTAGAGGATTTTGTCGGTATTTATGACTTGTAAAATATCGTAAATTTAGTTAGTATTCATGATTATGATATCAAAATGTTAACATGAACAATTAGAAAACTAACCAAATGGTGGTGCCTCTCCACTTCTATCAAGAACTAACTTTGAAAAGGAGATGCTAAATTTTCATCAAACCTAAACACAGTCATCATATCTCTAACTATACATGCCAACTAAACATAGTTGTGATTAGATGCTAAATTTTCACCTAATCCCATAATCAAATTGACATTGTTCGGTTTCAAAATTTTCAAACCGAAACCAAATCGACCTTTAAGAAAACCGAATCAAAATCGAACCGATTGACTAAAACCAAAATAAATCGAACCGAGCCGACTATTTTATATATATTATATTATTTTTATATAAAAATAATATAATTTATTATATATTTGGTCTGTTCGGGTTTGTCGGTTAAAATCACATAAAAACTAAGAGAGAGGCTACACAGCGAGGAAATGGGCGAGGGGAGTGAGGTGGCGGGGGTGGGAGCCGTTCATCCCGATCGGGATGCCCGCGCAAAAAGTCAATGCACGCATCTCGAGCGGATTGAACGGCTCCCACCTCCGCCACCTCACTTCCCTCGCTCGTTTCCTCGCCCACTTCCTCGACATTTAGAATTTCTGAAAAACTAAATACCAAACCGACTATATCGATTTTGAATTTTCAAAATCAAAACTGAGCCGCACTGAAATTAAACTGAATTGATCGGTTCGGTCGGTTTAGTCGATTTTTTGTTCAACCCTACTAAGAAACCGAATTTTGCAACCAGGGTGACATAGCGTGATCTTGAAAGAATGATGAAACCTCCAAAGTGTTCACGTGTATCTTGAGGTTGTAAAAAATTCATCTTATGATGCCACATTATCCTGATTGCAGAATATGATTGCAAAACCTGATTCCCTAGCCTCACTCATTCAAGATTCATGACGTCATATGGGTGATTTTCAAAGAGTCCTTAAAAATCTCTCATTAGAGAGTATGATTTCTGAGATCACATATATCCTTTCCTCCCCAATAGTTTTTTGAGTTATCATACTCTTCATAGGTCGTTCGCAAGGTAATAAAGGCTTTCGATGCTCTTTTTTGAGAGGGGGTGGGAGAGAGCGTGTATAGGCTTTTGATGCCCTTTTTTGAGAGGGGTGGGAGAGAGCGTGTATTTAATATTTACTGATTATAAATTATTTAAAATATCATGTTTTTAACTTAAATTAGATGACAAACTATTCCCCACATACAAAAAAAAAAAAATAAAATAAAATAAAATTAAGCTTCAAAATTATTATTATTATTATTATTATTATTATTATTATTATTATTATTATTATTATCAACTTTTTTTGTACACTTACATTAAACTATGACATTAATTGTTAAGATTGCTGGTGGCTGATTCGGTTGGAAAACAATCATGAACGTATTGCTAGGGCATGGTGTATAACATGTCGTTTTGCCCTCCCCTGCAATGCTATATAGGGTTTGGTGTATGAGTATGCAAGGTTTTTGGTATGTTAATTCATTGTCCCAAATTAGATGCTATCTAGATGGATATCAGAATGTAATGAAGGAATTTTGAATTTGTTCACTCCTTTGTTCACTTCTAAGAGGATAATGACACGTGGCACAGTCTATACCTACTCAAGAAAAATGAAATGCCTTAAATCTACTAAAGATACACCTCTCAAGTTGGCTTTGATTGCTCTATTTTTGACAAATGTAAGTTTCAATCGGTGAAGATAAAAGTTTGTCTAGATCTTCTCAATTTTTTATCTATTAGGAATCATTGGATGATCTAGAACTCTTGGAGGATTATACACAAGGTATGTGAATTGCTTTTGTATTATCATTATGATCTTTTTTATTTTTCTGTGTTTGTATATTTGACAACCTTTTTGTTGATTAACATGAGTTTGTTAGTTTATGGTAATTGACCCATTGACTTTTTTTTCCCTGTTTGTTTTGTAGATTGACATGTCTGCGCTAAAGGGAATGACTAGATTTGATTTTGAGCATTTAGATATTCCAAAGGTAAATTGGGGACTAACACTGATATTTCGCTAATATATTAATATTCAATATTGGATTAGAGTTATTTTAACAAATGATAATGGTAATATGCAGTCACAAGAACATGTTACTGGCAACTAAAGCTTTTTTTTTTTTTTTTTTTTTTTTGAAAACCGTGGAAAGCTGATTATTTCTTAACCATTATCTATTTTATTAACATTAATTTTGTTAGCGCATTAAAATAAGATGGCAATAATGTTGATTGGTAAACTAAGTACAGAAAAATAAAGTAGGAATGGTGTTGATTTCTCTCTTGTTGTATGTAATTTGAGGATATCTTGATGCTTGATGGGTGGTGGAGATGGTGTTGATTTCTCTCTGATTGTATGTATTTTTATTTTTTTTGTTAAGGTTGTGTAGAAGGGAAATGCGTATATTAATGTTGTTGTTTTATTCAACATAGTGCAAATACATCACTTGAATGGCCATCTCCACAAAAATGATATTAAATCGAGGTTTTGTAACATGTTAAAAAAGGGTAGATCCATTATTCAAATAGGCGTTTATCAGTAGAATTGACAGTGCCTTTAATAATAAGAAATTTCTAATTTGCTTTTCATAAATTTGAATAAGCCAAACTATATAGGTGAAACTGGGTGTTAGTAAAGTTTCATCCCATGGAATAGTCATGTCAACTTTAATGCATCTAGCAACAGTGGATTTTTTATTTTAGCCAAATCTGAACACTATAACCAAAATTGAGCTTTATTGTTGCGTGAATGGTGAATTTGTGCTTATGCGAGGCATGTCCAACTTTTGGATTTTCAAAAATG
Organism: Berberis vulgaris; assembly: GCA_963556465.1. Taxonomy (NCBI): domain Eukaryota; kingdom Viridiplantae; phylum Streptophyta; class Magnoliopsida; order Ranunculales; family Berberidaceae; genus Berberis; species Berberis vulgaris. The sequence goes on along the minus strand of OY747124.1, from coordinate 4,173,535 downwards.
CTCATTATAATGATAAATTACTTTTAGACAATGAATTCAATTTAATAATAAAAATTATTTTTTTAAGGTTTTTTGTAATCCATTGTGAATACTACTTTAATGCTCAACTTTCGTTTTATGAAATTGCCTCTCATTAAATGATAAATGACTTATGTCTAAGAATAAGAAAGCTTATTATAAAAAACACTGAATGCAGTTGAAGCTAAGTTAACGCGTTTTACTTTTGCCTCAAATTTTGATCAGGAATTCTAAGGGGCGAGGGAAAGGGAGCGAGATTCCTGAGAGGAAAATAGAGAGAGAAGAGGCAGCAATAAGAAAGCCATTAATGAGCAAGATACAAAAAATCAACTTAGTACTATATACCATGCATGCATCAAACCTTGCCAATTTGATGCCAAACCCTCATTTACATGATAAGAAAAAGAAGAAAAGAAAAAGATGATAAGAAATAAAGGAGGTGGTCGCGTCATTTATGAGGAGATAAGAGGGAGCGAATGGCAGATTAATGGTTGTGTCAGACCCTTTGCCACTTTTAATCGTATCAATTGTATAGGGTCTTTTCAAAGATACTTTTGGATACAAGATACATGTAGCTGGCTAGAAAGGTAATTTAAGCATTTACAATATGCAGAGAGAAGAAGAAATGTGGATGGTCCAAAGCAGATGAGAGAGAAAATAAAATAGGAGAAGGGAAATCCTAACGATGAAATTTGGCTTGTACGCTCATTCAATGCATGGATTTGGAAAACTTATTTCGAAAGGCAACGATTGCCTTGCACTGTCAATTTAGGATCCGGGGGAGCTCCTGCGCTGGAAGCACAGGACTAGATCTGGGCCGTCGGATCTGATCCAACGGTTCAAATTGATGGATTTCAAACAAATTTTTTATTTTTTTGAAATCCATCGATCTGAACCGTTGGATTTCCGGCAATTTATATCTCTCGTATCATTCTACGCTTTTACACCATCTACTTATTTTTTCACACCACTATATTTTCTCACACCATTTATATAAATAAAAATCTCCAATTTTTTCCCCTCACCATTCAAATCTACAATAGTTTTTTCTCTCTTTCTCAATTGAAATCTCTTTCAAATCTCTCTTCACACTCAAATGTTATGTAAATCTTCTCATTCTTTCTCGAAAACTCCTAAAATCTCCTTAAAGTTGAAACCCTTAAACCCAAATTTAATAAATATGCGTAACTTAATATAACAGATAAGTCCAAACTCAAACCAAAAAAATGAAAAACAGGGTAACTTTCGAACCAAGATAACTCAAAGTACTATAACTTTCGTGTTTTAATGAACTTGGGAATCAGTCTCAATTAAGGGTTAAAATTTGTTCAAAAGTTACTCTGTTTTTCATTTTTTCGGTTTGAGTTTGGATTTGTCTATATGTTAAGTTATGTTATTTATTGAATTTGGGTTTAAGAGTTTCAACTTTAAGGAAATTTTGAGAGTTTTCGAGGGAAATGGAAGAGATTTGAATGTGGGAAGAGATTTCGAATGAGTGAGGGAGAGATGAACCATTATAAATTTGAATAGTGATAGAAATAAAACAGAGGTTTTTATTTATATAGGTGGTGTGAGAAACAAAATCAATGGTAATGTAAAAAAGAGGATACAGTTAGGGTTGGCACTAGGGCGAATTTTCACGGATATTCGCCCCACCCAATCCGTATGGGGTGGATTTTGATATGGTTGAATTAGTTTTCGGGTGGTTTCGGATATCCAAACAGTATCCGTTGAATATTCGGGACGGATACGATTTTTGCCATATCCTCCTTGCAAATATCCGTTTATATTACTTGAATTACTATAGTACCCCTCGCCTCTTAAGTGACAAAAAAAAACCCTAAAGTATCTGAACCATTTTCTAAAAAAGAAATCATTGGTAACATTTTTTAACTTCATAAAAGCCCAAATTTATAAAATTAACACACTAGAGTGTTGCATTGCCATTTACTATAAAGGGAAATTATATTTGTCGAGGAAACCAGGGAGGGAGGGAGGGAGGACCCTCCATCTCCCTTGCGATGCGTGCAGGGAATGGGAGGCACGTATCGCGAGGGGGATGGAGGGTCCTCCCTCCCTCCCTCGCTGGTTTCCTCGACAGGTAGCATCACTATACTATAAAAGCTTAAATTCGTAAAGAAGGAAAATCTTGCACAATGCCATGTTACATTCACTACACCAAAAATACCCATCAGCAACGGTTTGGAACTGTGGGGGTAACCAGTTGCCACGGCTTAGAGCCGTGGGATGTAGAGGCGTCGCTAAATCACTATTAACGGCTACAAACCGTTGCAAAAATGTTAGCCACGATTTTATACTCGAGGACGGTTGATGATTTAGCCACGGTTCTAAACCGTTGCAAAAATTTTAGCCACGGTTCTAAGCCGTTGCAATAGTTTTAGCCACGGTTTTAAGCCGTGGCAAGTACTAGCCACGACTTAAAACCATGGCAAGTTATGGCCACGGTTCTAAGCCGTTGCAATAGTTAACCACGGTTTTAAGCCGTGGCAATTTTTTTTTTTTTTTTTTTGCTATCAAATGACTTTTTATTACATCTTATAAGTAAGTATAATTCTTGCATCAGGTAAGTAAAATTTAATATGAATTTTTATTAAATTTAAAAATGGCATTTACAACCTCTGATCAGCAAATTCCAGCAATTCATTACAGCAGCAACATTTACAATTCATTACAACACGTGCATCAATTCAGATCATTCACAACCTCTGATCAGCAATTGCTTTTTCAGCAAATTCAATAATGCGCCCTTCGTTAATTTTCATCAGACCAAATGCAATGGCACGTTGTTCATCCATTGGCAGCGCAGCAACAATGATGTCAGCATTTATTTCTCTATGAGCTTGAATAAACTTCACATAGTCCATACGGTATAGACGATCTCCAGCAAGAACCAAAAACTCCATCACATTGTGCTCTTCAAAGAGCCATAAATATTGTCTTACAGCATCAGCTGTTCCCTATAAATCATTAAAAACATGAATAAGATGGAGCTTCAACCATGAAGGACGTTTCAGATTGAGATTGCGCTCATAATGAAAGTTTAATTGACTGAAGTAAGAAACTCATTATAAATTTATAATAAACAAACCCCAAAAGAGTGCTAGCCATAGACCACTGACGCTATTCTCAAAGAAAAAGTAAATTGTACATACTTCATAGGAGCCTAACTGAGCAAAATTGCGGAACAGAATGAACAGATTGAAAAGGAAAATGTAGTTGAAGCTCAACAGCCAAGAGATTGACAGACTATACCAAACAATGCTACATCCTTATAACATTTGAAAGGGGAAAAAAAAAGTAAAAACAATTCAAACATAATAGCATGCACATAAAGTATAAAAACAAATAAATTACAAAAGCACATAGCCACAAACTATGAAATCAATATGATTGATTGAAATCAGCATGATCCAAAAAATTACCTTAAAAAGCATATAAGGAGTTCCAGTTTCTATCTGTGCTTTGAAAATCTCAAACCAGAGATTCTGTGCAGATACAACCTTCTTTGTGAGGACCTGTGTTTGGTAATAAAAAAAATGATGTGATATAGATGCAAACAACTATGCTAGAAAATAGAAATGATGTTTCCATTGCTTTACCAGGTGTTCCACTAGAAAGAATGTTGCTTTCTTTTGGTTCAATACCAATAACCTGAAATGTGAAAGAATCAAATGAAATATGAACTATCAGTACCCATGTTAAGTAAATCAGACAAGAAATAAATGTTTAATGCAGTAACATTGTACTTCTACATCCCTCCATGATACCCATGTCATGCAACACATGATGGACAAGGGGATACACCACCTGTCAGACATGTATGATTTTAGTTTTCTCATGAAAAGAATAGAAAAGGAAAAGAACATGTTACCTTTACATTAGGGTTCTTCTTTTTCAGGAACCGACCAACCCCATAAATAGTACCACCAGTTCCAATCCCTGCAACAAATATGTCCACTTTGCCTCTTGAAGTAGTAACTAGGAGTTGGAACAAACCAGCGCCTCTATAAAGATCTTAAACCTCCTGGGCTTCAAATGTAGCTTTGAGGCTGTGCAACTGTGCTTTTCCAGTAAAGACTACCTGCAACATTATTTGTTTATTTACTGTATTTTTATTTTCTTACGAGGAAAGGAGCATCGCATATCAGCAAAGAAACAAAGATGAAAGTATGCAACTCCAGGCTAGCTGAAGTTAATCCAAAAACAACACTTGTGCAGCATAAAAGCACACATAATATCTAAAAATAACACTTGTTAGCCAACATTCCAACAGCCTTTGTCGCGACAATTATGTTTAAAGACGTGAAAGAACTACATAAGTGTGTTTATATGTGGAATTCCATAATATCGTTAGACATCACAAACATGCACCAATTTGATCATTGTCATAAGATTACTCTCTAAGACTAATGAGACATGCTAGAATATTGAGCCAACTACAGTATAAATAATGACAGCATCAGCTCATTGCAGTTATGAGGTTTTCCACTTATTTGCCAAATTAGTTATCAAATGATCTGAAAGACTACGTCTTCAATTCACCTTGTATGTACACTGGCTCAGCTGGAAGCATTGTATGCCCACAACATCAAGGTATGACAACAATGAAGTGAAAATGCAGGAAATGCAATTTTCTTATTCCTAAGTATGCATAATAAGAAGTGACTAAAAAGTTGCAATGCCAAAGCAAATTGAAACCTACAAAGGCATAGTCGCAATCACTTGCAGACTTGCTAACAGACCTGCTAACCAACCCAAACTTGCAGAATACCATCCAGACTTGCAAACATAGCATTACTTGCATGCTCTTGTATTCTTCAAAAGACCCTCACTGTTTTGCTGATTTAAATCTCTTCCTTGTGTAAGTATATCTGACAGGAGGTCTATCAGACTACTGTCATCATATACCCTATCCCTAGACCTGACTATCATCATATACCCTATCATCAACTTCTGCCTTGATCAGATGCAACTTCCGGAATTAAATAATCCAATAGAATAAACACTATAATCATCGGAATTGTATACATGAAGTATAATGGCAAAAAGAATAGCTAGAAAATGAAAACAAATATCAGTCTCTCTGACTGCTAGTGCTGGGAAAGAAGACAAGTCAGTTTCTACATTGGATTGGACACCGTCTAGGCCAATCATACATGGTAAAAGCAGTAGGAAATGGAAAAAGCACTTACAGCTGTCTTTGCAAGTGCCTTTGCGAGCAGCTCCAGTGCTGAAAGGCCAGATGAACTCAGAAGATCTTCAGCTGCAGACTTGAATGCTGGAACCACACTGCATTTTAAGGTTGCTTAAATATATGCAAGAAATGATTTTTAATTATAATAAGCAATCATCTATTACTAGTAATATAAAATACCTATCAGAGACTTTATTGATTGCTTCAGCTGCATCAAAGCCAACAGCCTTTGCAACATCAGCTGGCTGAGGAGCAGATACGAAGGATGGGACTTACCATTATAAATCCATGTCTCAGAGTCAAATAATCGACCTTGAGGACAGATCAAAAGAACTGTCTAAAGAAGCATGCCTGAAACAATAAGCAACCTGCTGTTAGCTAGCTAGATTAATCATTCATGCTTATAATAATTGGACTTATTCATGAAGCATGAAGCAGTCATGGCTATCCAATTTAAGAATGGTCTCCAATTTGTTGATTCACAAGTCAAACTCTGTCTTTTTCAATCTATTCGGAGCGGATTGCAACTTTTTTCAATAATAAATTAGGTGAGTTGTACACTTGATGCGTCAATAATTAAAGCTATAGAAAATTAAGCAGACATTGTAGTCAGCCTACCCAAAATGAATCAAATTTAAACTAGATGTGTCTAATAATATAACCCGGGCGTCACAGATACTTGGAACACATTCATATTTAAGTAGGCAAAATTTGTTATATCTTCACAATTCATTTATCTTATGGGATTGAATCAAATCAAGGCACTATACGTCATTATACTTTGCAGAATTTAATGGAAAATGCATAACATAATCAGAGATATTATTTAACAAAAGAAAACATGGTTTGATTCTTACAATCCAAAGGAGAATAGGTGACTTGCTCCAGGAATTCAAGTGCCTTCTCCCGAAGGATGTGTCTCTAGCAAATCTAAACCTCTCCGGATCTGTAGCACAAATACATTTTAGTACATCTTATCTAATACCATTGGAGTAATTCACACATTTATTAATTAGTAGACATTCTTGCATATGTTGCACCTTTTTTTTTCTATTCAAAACGAATTAATAACTCGACAATTTTGATAAATCTATCAATCTTTGAAACATTCAATTACCATGTGTATACTGATACTCCACTGTTCTTGTTTCTTTTTCCCAGGCTTTCTATTTTTTAATCTGCAATATTCATACAAACCGATTAAAATAATTATACACTTGTCACTTTATCCATTGAGAGAATACGATGGCAGTGTTGAGATTAAGTGATCCTCTAGCTAGCAAGCATAATTTTCGTGTAAGAAAATATGGAAAATGGAGATGAGCATTTAATATAGGACGTACCTTAAGCCTGCCCAAAGCCATTGTAACAACACAATAGAGGACATGTGAAAGAGCTAACACGAAGATGAAGATGTGGAGCTCGTGTATTCCATCAGTTGATATAAATGGCACTTTTCCCTGCATCCAAATTAACACACCCTAACCCAGTTATTATTTATCTATTTTATCATCAACAACATCTACGTCACTGATGAGTTCCATGAAATGACTTAAAAAGGTCAGGGATTATGCAGACAAAACTTCTTCAAATTTGTGTATTTTTTTTCCTTGTTTTTGGTAAAAAGGTGAATACTAGGATGAAGTTGTTGAACATTGAGAATTAAATATAAATAAAAATGAGATGAAGAAATTGTCTTGCCTTGGGGCATGTGGCACCACTTCCTCCAGCTAAAACTCGACGGAGGCTAGCTCCTGAATCAGATAAAAGTCTTCGCTGTAACGATAAGTCTTCAGAAGATGCTTCTGTGTTGTTATTTTTAGCATTCTCATTTTTCTTGCTACATGGATGCCAAGTATTTGCAACACTTTCTGATATGCAAATCTCTGAAATAGGGCCTTGTCCTACTGTTAGTAGTAGGGATATGAACCCAAGCAGCATAAGCTCTGTTTAAACATGAACAACCAAAATTAGTACATAAAATCTTAGACAAAATTTTGAATTACATACCATAAAAATTTCAAGTAATTAACCCGAAGTATACCTGATTTTATTTTCTCCAATGATTCATACAGAGCGCGCTTGTGTTTTTTTTTAACCACTGCAATTAACAATTCTCTTGTTCCAAATCATGAATTGCTGTGTCAAAATCCCTCACTGCTTCTAGACCATAGGCTTTTACTTCATTTAGCTTTTCCTCCCAAACTCTCTGTATATCTCCTCTGAGCAATAACTCAGACCGAATTTCTTCCATCTCAGCTAGTTTTGCTGAATTTTCCGCTTCTAATCGTGCTGAATTCAAAACTACAGAGAACAGTAAATGTTAGTGTTGAATAAACAAACAGAAAACAGGTCTCTATAAGGCCTTCTAAACATAGAGTTTATTTCCAAGGTACAAAAAATAATCTACATTAACAATAGGCCTTCTAAACAGAGTGTTTGTACTGATTCACCAAGATTTGTACTGAGGGGTTGGTGGTGGTGTTTAGATTTGCTAAAGTCTAAAGCAAATGGATCTTCAAGAAGTTGTGCAATGTTTCTGCATTCAAATTGCTTGGCAAAATGATAGTAGTGATTTTCCAATTAGCAGTCTTTTATGACAAGTTTATTATTATTGCATTCAACATTATATTATTATAGTAGTAATGATTCATTTCCATTTTCTAGGAAGGTTGCCCCTTTAATCACCCATGAACTTAAGAAGAGGTAATGATATACAGTGGCTTTCTATGAGTAATATAGTTTTTCTCATTCATCAGTTAAATCTGCCCTTTTTTTCCTGTATGTTTGTTTGTGTGCCTGTTTAGTAATTTGTTTTCACCTCTCACAATTGTATAGGACTTTCCAATAAAAACAATTAACATATGATCTAGAACAAAAACACAAGAATGACAACTGTAAAATGAGGGATGCATAAAATAGCTAGAAACAGAGGATGAATGCACTAGCTACATAAGGGCATTTCATTGCATATAAGCCAGAGTCCGAATATTTAAGTTGCAACACTATCTGTAAAAGAATCAATGTAAGAGAAACGAGGAAACAACAATTCAGAAATTTAAACAAACCTGAATGGCCCTGTTGGCATAATAAGTACACCATTTTCTTTCAAATTGTTGCAAAGCTTATCCACTGCGATGTTTGAGCCCTCCAAAACATTAAAAAATATCTGCCAGTACAAAAAATGAACATATCACTTTCCATGGACAATGTAATCCGAACAAATTATGAGACGTGCTGATGGAATAGCCCATATTCATTCCACTGGATCATAAATTCAGAAAACTTTAAAAAATAAACTGTAAAGGAAACCTAAAGGAACCTGAAACTCAATTTTACAAGCTTAAAGTCTAGGCTTGTTCCCTTCAAGTTTGGTTTCTGACTTGGTTAGAACAATAAATAGAACTTGGCAAAAAAATATCAGATTAGCCAAGACTAACATCAAGTTGCATATAGCAACTCAATTAGTACTTTTAATATGAGAAACAAAGTGACTGTGTTTTACATTTTTTTATATATTGATACTTACTATATTTGTCTCTACGGAATCTGTATCTACTCTTAGTCCTTTGATTTTGTTCACTCCATCTGTAAAAGAAAAGGAAAAAAACACATTTTTCAGTTGCAAAACATAAGTGATGCTGAAATTGGAGGATATGTAAAGGAAATTTACATTCCACAGCAAAAGCGATACCTGAAAATGGAACTTATGATAAGAACTGGCACTAGGTAAATGATGAAACAGAAAATACCTGCTTCCTGATGATGTTAAGGCAGACATATTCAAGCAGTTTGGGTCTTAATAGGTACGCTTTTGAGTATTGTATTTCAGGTGTGAGGTTTGTAAGATTTTAGAATGATTATCGGTATTTATAGAGCATTGAATTAAACGTAGAAAGAATAGTCAGGATAAGCTAAATTGTAAGTAACACTGAATGACATTGGAGTGGAGGGATTCCTCAAACACTCCATTAGTGTCTCATAACCCGAGAGAAGGTGTTAAGTGTCAACAAGTCAATATTACTATATTAGTAACTAGACTAGCAACAAGGATTTGAATTACAGGAAAGCAAATATAATATTATCAACAAGGATTGGTTATCCCTCCTGGAATTCCATTTTCATCATATCCTTTTCTCCTCAGTCTATAATTGTATCAAAGTGATAAAAGAGAAAAGCGCACCTCATATGGTTCCTGACTTGTCACAAAAAATGTGTCAAAACCAAATACTTGGTCCCTTAAAATGTCAACTGTTTGACTCACCAAGCTGCTATCATTATTTGCAACATATTAAGAAAAGAAATATAAAAAATGTGAACAAAGAAAACAACATGAAACCACAAATAAGCATGTGACTAGAGATTTAAAAAGCATGAGATAGCCCAATCTTAGTCACCTTCAGACCTGGCAAAGGAGATCCACTGACAACTTCTACATTGTTTCCCTCCTGTTGCAAACAGAAATACACCATTATTAGGTTATGAAAACAAAAATTATTTTGAATACAAACAAAGCATGGTAATGCAACAAAAACTAAATCTCAGTGTCCTATCATCTGAAACTGATTTGTTTTCCATGATTTTCAGTTTCAATTCTAAATATTCAGTTTCAATTCTAAAGTTTATATGATAACTTAGATAGATAAAATGGGTGCTTTGTTGAATGAAAAGAACTTAGCATAGGTTCCTTTCCACAACACTTGCTCATATTAGTCTAATAAACATGTCAACTGTGGGTCATCCAATGCCTTTAGAACCATCAATGCATTCCATGATGGACTCGTGCAAGTTTTCTGTAGGAACTCATGCAATCGACTTCTCATATTGGAATTTGCATTATTGGTCTTCAGAATGACATGATATGGAGTTGGCATGATTATTGATTCCAATTAACCTTTAGAAAAAATATACTTCTTCATCCTCATATACTTCTTTATATGTGTATAAAGAAAAGTGCAATAAAAATTCATCAGGGAACTCTTTTCAGTAGTTTCTGGCTGGCTTGAGTACACATTTAAGGAAGCCCCATTTGTTCCCTTGATAGGGACCAGTGGGGTTTTCATCCATACATCTCTTTGTCTGAATGAAATATTCAAGGCCAAGAATCCCAATTAAACTTTCATTTTTATGGATTTTATGAGACATTTTATTTCCATATGCAAATATCCATAGAACACAACATATTCCATGAAACCATGAAGTTCAACACCACTTACCTATAGTGCCAAGCAGACCTTCTGTTATTTCATGTCCTGTTTGTGCTAGGGAAATTAACTGTCAATTATCACAAAGGTTGATAAATGCCACCTTAAAGTTAAATAAATATGTAGACAAAAAATAAATGAGTGGAAATGTGAACCTGCATTGTGGCAATGAACTCTTTGAAACTGAGAAACCCTTGTCTCTTGGAATCAGCAATAGCCCATACCTTTGGAACAACCATTTTTCTAATTGTTATTACAAAAAGTGAACGAATATGGGATAATACTAGCAGAGTCTCTTACTACACAATTGTATTGTATGTAGGCTGAAAAAAAGGTATATACAATCAAATAAACAATAGCCCAATCATCAGTAACTTTGGCCATAACATGAAACTGATAATATAAAGTTGTTCAAGCATTAACACATGGGTCTGATGAAGTTTGATTTAATCCAATTTTTTATCATTAATGCAAGTACAACTACAAGATCATAAATCCTGTGCTTCTATCTCAAACTCTTCAAGTATTTACCAATAAAAATATCATAATACAGTACAAGAGAAGAGAACCCATTCATGACTACCATCACTTATATTCTATAATTGTAGCAAAAGCAACATTTTTCCATCATCAATGATAGGGTTTTCCATCTGACTACTTCAGTAACAGTCAATGAAGACAATATAATAAAAGAGAAACCTCCACCATCACTAAGCTGAAACCTAACAACAAATCGAGCATAAGAAGTTCCTATGTAGCTAGATGAAGGGTAAACATCGATAGGTCTCAAATGAACAGAAAACGACACATTTCTGCTCTTGCAGCAAATGAAAAGGTCCATCAAACTTTAACAAAGTAATAATGCAACTCTATCTATCAAGCATATTGAATCATCATTTCAAATTGTTTCAATTCGATAACAAATACTTAAATCATTAGTATTTAAATACACAGACTTCAAATTTACAGCTAAACTAATCAGAAACTGATAAACAAACCCTAAAACGACAACTCAAGATCAAAAGCCCTAAACGAACAAACCTGCTTGAGTTCAGACCGATAAAGGTTGGAAAGAGCGAAGAACTTGGTCGCATCGCTCCCCGTAATCCGTCCATCTCCATCTGCAAACAAACACAAATCAATCAAACGAGTTCTACGAGATCTAACCACAACTTGTACCAAGAAACAGAAGAGTAGAGAAGTTGAATGAATGAATGAATGAAGGAACCTGAATAGATTAGCCGCAGGTGCGGAGGATGCGAGAGAAGAATTGGAGAGGAGGTGAAGAGGATTCGAGTGAGGAGAGCTCCTTGAGCTTGCGATTGTGTATGGCGTTGGAGACTCGGCTTTCGTCCAAAACCCTAGCTATCTTAACTGTCAATTCTTGCTGCATCTCCTCTTCTTCCTTCTCGAAACCTGCATCTCCACTGTCAACACAACAACAAGCAGCGAATGTAACAACAAAGCTAACGATCCGCTCGGCGAAGGAAGTTCGTTGCTGGAAATCGAAGAGAGGAATTAGGGATTTGGAGAAGGCAGAGAAGAATTGGAGAGGAGGCGAAGAGGATTCGAGTGAGGAGAGCTCCTTGAGCCTGCTCTTTTTCCCCAATTTTTTTCGCCAAATTTAAAGCGCAAAACTTTTGGAACCAGACCGCGAAACTCTCTCCACACACACACACGTGCAAAACACATGTGTTTAGCCACGGTTTTAAACCGTTGGCAGTTCAAAACACGTTTGTGCCCACGGTTTTAGCCTGTTGGCCATTATAGCCACGGTTTTAAACCGTTGGCAGTTCAAAACACGTTTATACCCACGGTTTTTGGCCATTGACCACAATATCCACGGTTATTGGCCGTGGCAAATAAAGCAACGGCTTAGAACCGTGGCCATCTACGTGTAGTTAAAAAGGTCTTTTGGTGTAGTGATTGCAATCTAAAAGGCTCAAGCTTAGCATGATCAAGTGGTCTACGTTTATGAAACAGGTGAAGTCCACTTTTAATTTAATATTGAATTTTTCCATCTTATGATTCATTTTCATTTTTGTACCATTAACATAATACACAAGTCAATGAATTTAGGACGATGAAAACTTTGATCGAGTAAAGTTATCAAAATAACAGAAGAGTATTGGAAATCTTATAAATCATGCTACCGTGTCGCGGAGGGTAGGGGATTCAACACCCACCAAGAAATCGATCTTAAACGGATATTCGCAAATCTGTCCAGTGCGAGGGTGGTTTTTAAAAAATAGAATAAACGGATATACTAGGTGAATATGGGGCCCCGCAATCTCTAGCAGGGCGGAGATGAATTTGCTTAAACCCGCCCCGTTGCCATCCCTAGATACGGTGGTGCGAGCAGTCGTTGCCATTTTGAAAACGTAAATTTGGCGCTTCGGTGCCGCCAAATATTTTCTCATCTCATTTATGAGGCATGAAGGTCTCTCTGGATATTCCACTGTGGTACCGTAGTTTACGAAAACTAGAAACATATACTTGCATGGACATCTTTTATCTGTAGGATAAGATCAGATGTTTGTAACTTTGTCGAGGAGGGTGGGCGGTGTTGGGCTGCCCTCCCACCCTCCCTCGCTCCCTAGAATCAGGGAAAACTTTGTCTCATGAGCACATTTTTTGGTAATTTGTACAGGGAAGCAAAGGGACTCTTTCTCTCTCTCTCTCTCACTCTGTCTCAGTGAGATGGGGAAATGAAATGAAAATATGATTTTGGTTTGAGATCTGTGATTGGAGTAGTGGATAGGATCAACATGATTTCATGTAAAAAGTTGGATGCTGGTGTGTTTTTAGGCGAAAGAAAAGCAGAAAAAGAGGAGGAAGACGGTAAGAACCCTGAAAAAGCTTAGAAAGGGTAGGGGAGTAGTTTTGAACTTTGGGTGTTATATCATCGTTCAAAAAATTTAGCCAGCTTTGTTTGAGTTTTTTTACACTTCTACCCGTTATATAGATAGTGTTTGTGGTTGTGTTTTAAAGACGAGGGACAAAAAATATAACAACACCAAAACAAGGCCAAGAAAAGACCACCGAAAAAGGCTGGCTAGAATTACTCATCATCGTTACCTCTTTTTAATTTTTTTTTCATATATATAGGTGTTACCTGAGAAAGTTGGGACAGATCTGAAAACCCTAGATATGGAAAACATTGGTCTGGAAACCCTATATCTGGTTTCAAAGGTGAAATCGAATGCGAAATCGAAGTGAAGAGCAACAGACTCTTACAATCACCCCTAGATCTGGTTTCGAAGACGAAATCGAAGAGCAACGCGTCTAGAGAAGAACTTAGCTTTGAACCAGAGAAGAACTTCAATCGAAGCAACGAGCAACTTTTGATAACCAGAGAAGAATCGAAGACGAAGAACCAGAGAAATAGTCTAGAGAATAACATATCGGATCAAAACCAATATGGACTTAGGAAACAAAATTAATTGGATTGGTTCAACTATAACTAATTGTTTTTTAATTGGTTAAGCCAACTCATTATTTATTATCATTATTATCCGTCAGATCAAAACCAATCTGAGAGCCCATTGTTTTGGTTGAATTTTGAGTCAAAATTTTTGAGTCCCAGGATCCCGACCCAATTTTGAATTCATTCCATTTGGATCGGGTCGTCGTTCATGCCCAGGTATCCAACTTGGATTATACTCATTAGAGTTGGTTGTGGCACATTTAATACATTGTTTCTCGTAGGGGTGGGCAAAAACCGATTTAAATTCGGTTAACTGACCGAACCAGTTTTCAAATTTGGTTCAGTAATCGAACCAAAATATGAGAAGAAAAAAATAATTTAAACTGAACCGTATATAAACGATTCAAAATCGATCTACGATTTTGAACTAACCGAATAATAACCGAACTGACCGATTAATTAGATATACATAAATAAATAAATAACGGGTAGGTGTCAATACCTGATTAGTGCAACAAAAGCACTGCAGTGCATCCTGTTCCATTGAATCACCCCCTTCTATCAGTTTTCAATTTTGGGCTAAAAATTGGGTCTGTAAAAAAATTGGGCATGTTTTAATGAAAGCCTTTCAAGTGTTTGAGCCCGAAATTTCTGTCCAACCAATCCGAAATTCGGTTCAACCATTTTCATCATTTTACAAATACAAAATTCGGGTTCAGTTTGGGTTTTGGACAAACCGAATAAAATTGATTCGAAATCGGTTTGGGACTCAAAATCGAATCGAACCGATGTTGCCCACCCCTAATTTATCTTGGGAGTTGCCTAACAGAATGAAACCAAAGCTCGGTATGATGGATGTCTTTGGATTCACCGCGCCTAGAGCTGTTCGACCCGTTGTGGTCCCGAATCCTAGGCTTGAATGTCCATTGTTTGAGTGAGTTGAGTCAGTGCTGCTTGTTCATTTTACCTATATTGCCAGTTTAACATAAATATTAAATACTTCATTTATCTGATTTGATTAAGATAATGGGCATTGATTTTCTTGGCAAATAGCAAAGTTATTGTTTATTTTTCTTGCAAACCATTTCCATGAATACATTGTTGCAAATCAGATGAAAATACCACTGGTAGTATTTCCAAGTATAGCGATGTTTGATGAAACAATATTCATGTAATTCTTATCATAGAAAATCACAGATCAAATCTTTACAGTTCAATCTTTACTTTCCCTGTTATTCCCGATCGAAGGTAATAATAAGAGAAAATTAAATTGAATCTCCTAAATGTTTGGATGTTTGGAGTCTGGAAAACTAGGTTAATTCTTGTTATCCATAAAATTAATCTGTCTTTAATAAATTCATGATAATATCAACAACACCCTTGCAAACAAAAAGAAGAATGAGGTTAGGGAACCAAGTTTTGCAATCAGGCTTTGCAACTAGAATTATGTGGCATTATCATAAGAGGTTTTTTACAATCTCAAGATAAGTGATCAGTCAAGTTCCGAACACCTTGACCTTGCACAAGGAACACACGTGAGCCAAACACCACCGTTGTAGTGGCCAATGATACTCTGATGTTTAATTAGAAGAGGCTTGAGAAATGTGTAATGCTTATAATTGGGTTTTTTAGTGTACCTTAGTTCCTAAACCTTGTGCCCTATTTATCATGTGAGAGTCATTGTTTGGCTATGCCTTTGGTGGCGTGGTTTAAGGAAAGATAGTCGTTTTTTAGAGATATTTTTCTTGTTGAAAGTTGTTCATGCAGGAGAGTTTCCATACACGACTTATACGCTGATATTTGTTTTCTGATATGAGTCAATATGTTTCCGGTTTGCATGTCTTAGGTCAAACTCCTAGATACTTGCCTTATTCTGTCTTACAGGTATTGGGCTTGACCATATGACTTATGCGCTTACAGGACCTTGCTGATTGGGTCCAACCTCCTGGTACCCCCCTTAGTGGGCTTGGAGTAATCTAGACTTTGCTAGATTGGGCGATGATCTAGGCCTGCTTTACTCTATTGACGAGATCATCATGACTCTGTACGGTGCGAATTACTAGATGGTTTGGTGTATCGTCAGTTGCTCCCCGCGAGTTAGTGGGTCAGCTTGCCGATCCACTAAGTCACGTCATGAGGGAACTGTATAATCTTGATGATTAAGTCTGAAACGTTTCCTCGAGCGACACATATCATTAATTGAGTACGTGACTGTTTGAAAATGGGGTAAATCCTCGCTTCTATTTAAGCCCCTTCTCTGCAGAGTTGGGTTTCTTTATTACTACAACATTTATGAAACTCCTTGCTTTCTTGTTTTTGCATTCTTACTTATGTTTTCGCAAGTGTAGTCGAAAGTTTGTACCTTTTTTGATGGCGAAGAGGAGTGAACTTAATCCCGACCAGTAGTTGTCCCTCTCTTGCTATGAGTTTTTCCATAACAGGTTGGTCGACGAACCTGGCCTGGTTAGTCTCCTGGAACTTGCCTTACCATTGGGTTTAGATCAGACCCCACTGAGGCCTCCGAAATAATTCATCGCCTTGCATGAGGGTATGTTTCAATCAGGACTCCGCTTTCTGGTCATGAAGATATCTGACACTTTTTGGCATATCTTCGCATTATACCTTCTCAGATGGTACCAAACAGGTATAGAACCTTGATCGTAGTTCTCATCAGGGTGAAAGACGCTGACCTTCGAGCGACTCTAAAGGTGATCCATCTGCTGACTTCTTCTCATTTGAACGCTAGCAGGGCCTGCCAGCTTAGTATGCAGTTTGTCTGGGTTCGCTTTTAGACGATTTCAAATTCTCGCTGAAATATTATTTTCTGACTTCTTCGAACTCTTGGTATTTTAAGCTGGAGGGTCGTCCGCTTGTCAGAGGTTTCAAATTAGATAGCAGTAAGCAAAATGTTCCTCTGTTTTTTTCTTGTCCGATCACTGTGGATGTTGCACTGAATTGTTGCTTATTTTTCTGCAAAAAAAATTTCGGCTCCAGTCTTCTTTAAGGAGGAGTCAAAATGACAAAGTTCAATAATCTAGTTTTATGCCCATCGAAGAGGTTATGCAGCTGAGCAACATCACGCAAAGTGGGCTATTTGAGAATCTTCATGAGGCTCTCACTCTGTTCAGACGTTGACCAAATAGGCCGGTGGTCGTCCTTCAAGGAAGAGGAAGCTGATGATTCCCAGTCCAACAAAATAGGCTGAGTTGGAGGCAGCTCTGCCACCTATTACTCAGCCCAAGAGGAAGCGGGCTAATTCTAAGGTTGTTCATTCTTCTCAACTGTTGATCCTGCTGGAAAAATAGGTGATTGTTTCAGACTTACTCAGCCAAGGAGTTGGTTATGGAAGATTAGGGTGTTTTGCCCGAATTTCTTTCTCCCAGCATTGACTTAGAGGGAGATCATTTGGATCTGGCGGGCACTAGTGGTGTCTATCCGAACGCTGGAGATGTCGAAACTCCTCAATTTTTTTGGTATTTGGATATTGATCCCGCCACCAAAATTGTTGAAGCTCTTCTTCTCTGTTCTATTGAAGCCACCATCCTAGGGAGTGGTTTCCCCCCTCTCCCGCCCACAAACCCTGATGTAAAGAATCAGGCTGAGCCCCAAGCTAAGAAGGCTTTGGCTGAGAAACGAAAATCCTCGAAGGGGGCCCTTGGCATTGTGTTGTCATCCAAGTGTGGAGCGGGAGTATTTTTTATCAGAGTGAGCTGCATCCTGCTGCTCGAATCAATCTCCCTGACCCAGAGTCAAGTGCGCAAGGCTGACACATGGAAGTAGACGCACCAGTCGTTTCGAACTCTCGGGAGCTAGTGTCTAAGAAGGCGATGATGGAAAAGTGCATCGATAAGGGCCAGAGGCATTTGATGTTGGGGATGGCTTTGCTGAATCAAGTTACCATGGCTGGGACCGAAGTAGAGTCGAAACGCAATAAAGAGTACGCCATAGAGATGACTTTTGCTAACTTGCAGAAGTCGTACTTTGATACACTTTATCAAATCGAGTAATTGAACAAGCAGTTGAAGGAGTCCGGTGCTAGGATAGATTTTGAGTTCCGATTGCAGGGCGCAGGGGTTGACTTTGAAGCTAAGCTTGAAGATTTAAAAGCTGAGCTGAATTCTTCCAAGGCTGGTTTGGTGGCCGCTAAGGCAGAACTAACCAAGGTTCGATTTTTTCTATGGATGACGTTGAAGTAGAGTTGAGGCGTACTCAGGAGGTTGCAGATAAGGCACAAACCAAACTGCAAACTCAGGCTACTGAAAGGAAGCATATTGAGGCTGAATGGAATGTCTTACGTCAGAAGCTTGAATTAGATGTTGCTGTCGGCCTAGACTGTGTCCACAAGGTGGAGGATCAAACTGCTTCTATACTGGATGAGCTCAGCCCGCTGAAGGAGCAACTGGCAGAGGAGAAATCTAATGCAGTTGCGCTAGCGGCCAGGCTGGAGAAGAGTTTGACGGATTCTAAAGCTCGCGAGCAGAAGCTGCATGAAGATCAAACGACTTTGGATTTCACTCAGGTCTTCAAGGGTAGATTGGAGCAACTAGAGTTGATTGAAGAGGACCACCCTGCTATTGACTCCATTTATTACAACAAAGTTGTTTATTTGAAGTTTGATGTTGTAGAAACTTCTAATCAAACGCCCTTAACTGCTGAATCGGGACACTCTTCTGATGTAATTGACCTTTTGTCCATTGGATATGATCCTCCCAAACAACTGTAATCTTTGAGTTATGACTGAAAAAAGGTTTGTTAAGTAGTATTTCATAATCGTACTTTCTAGAATTTGCTGTTGATTTTTTTCTGGGTTGCATGTCGTTGCGTTAGTTTTTAGACATGCAATTTTCGTAGGAGATCCATAAGTTATCACACTTCTGATTTCTTATGCTATCTTAATCTGCTTTTGACAGACTAGGCTGTAGGACAGACCAGAAATTGTCTTCATCAGTCTTCACGAGTTTACTAAACTTTGGTCAAGTTCGGCCACCATTGTCTATGGTCGAACAATGACCTTTGGAAAAGGCATCTTGATTAGACTCCATGAGCTCTGACTATGCTCCCACTTTCGAAGCCATCTTTATCCGATCTTGGCGAACTAGGCATTAGAGTGGACCAGAAGTTGTCTTCATCAGTTTTCATGAGTTGAATAACTTTGATCAAGTTCGGCCACCATTGTCTGTGGTTGGACAATGATCTCTGGCAAACCATCTTAATCAGGCTCTATGAGCTTTGACTAGGCTCCCGCTTTCTAAGTAATTTTTATGTGATCTTGGCGGACTATGTATTAGAGCAGACCAGAAGTTGTCTTCATCAGTCTTCACGAACTGACTAAACTTTGGTCAAGTTCGACCACCATTGTCTGTGGTAGAACAATGATCCCTGGTAAACCATCTTGATCAAGCTCCATGAGCTTTGACTGGGCTCCCACTTTATAAGTCATTTTTATCTAATCTTGGCGGACTAAGGGTTAGAGCGGACCGAAAGTTGTCTTCATCAGTCTTCATGAGCTGACTAAACTTTGGTCAAGTTCGGCCACTATTGTCTATAGTAGGACAATGATCACTGGCAAACCATCTTGATCAAGCTCCATGAACTCTGACTAGACTCCCCACTACACCAAATACCATCATTGATAGCATTTGATAATAGCATTTTTTACAAATGTGCTATCAAAAGTCAAGTTTTAATGACTTAAAAAAACGTTGTGTAAATTTGGGCGAGCGTTTTGGCGCTCCCCCAAATATTTGACTTAGCGCGACCCTTTCTTTGGCTCTACCAAATATTGAACTAAAACTAAAAAAACATGACCCTTATCCTCTCTCCCCTGCTGGATCATCCTCTCCCTCTGTTGCGATCTTCTCTTCTCGCCTCTCTATGGCTTTCTTTGCTCACCTTTGTGCCTTTCTTTGCTCGCCTCTCTCTCGCTCGGACGCTGTGGATCTGCTGGACCTCTCGATTTGTAGATCGAAAGTTTGATTAATTTGACATCCAAATCTAAAACGCTACGAATTTGTCAGTCTAAGAAGAGAAGATGCTTCCTCTGCTTTCTTGTTTTGAATTCTCCTCCTCCTTGTGGTGTAAAGTGAGATGAGTAAGGTGAACAATGGGGACGACAAATGGTTGTTGTGGAAACTATCCATAGTGAGGACGAAGCAGTTGGGGAAGCTCGGCCCTGGTTTTCCCTTCGGTGCTGGTTGTGGTTTTGGTCTCATTGGATGTATCTCTCTATCTTTATATCTGTGTTTCTTTATCTGTTGTATGTATGTTTGTATCTGTGTGTTTTGTCTCTACCTATGATTATCACCATCTCAGTGTTAGCAGAAACCCCATCCTTGCATCAATTGAAAAAGAAGATGAAATCAAAATCGAAAAAGAAGAACTTGATGATGATGAATAAGTGACTTTGGGTTATATGGAGAAACCCAAAAACCCCAATTCATTGCTTCGCCACTTCCAAGGAGTGCTTGTATGTTTATTTATTTATTTATTTATTTAAATTTCAGTAGGTTCAAATTAGAGGATTTGATTTGGCTTTGTATTTGGTGTTTGCAGGCATGGTTGAATCCAATTGATTTACTGTCAGAGAAATCGCGGAGTTGTGGCATTTGTGGAGATTTCCTCCAGTTCTTGCTTCAGGTTTTATTTGATTTTCAAGTTCATGTTATGGTCGTCAATCTCGAAATAATTGTTCAATCTAAATGAGACCATTTTGAGAGTATAGTTAGCTTGTTAGTGAAAAAAAAAAATTTCGATTCGAGAAGTAGTATGCGTTTCTTAGCAAGTATGAGTGAACTGCTTGTTTGCTTAATTGCAGGGTTTTTACTCAGACAGAGATTTTAATGACTAGAAACTTATGTATGTTTTTCTTCTTGGTCATTGTTTGTTAGGTTTATCTACCAATTTCTATTAAGGAAACTACATTCCATCTATCAGACATAATTTGTGTTCATGTTCCACTCAGTGAAATGTCTACTCCAATTGACCAACATGAGCAATGGAAACGGCCACCAGAAAAGCAGTTACAAAGGTAGTGTTTTGAAGAAATCTCTCTCTTTCAAAGGGAAAGATTTGTTTATACATGAGGTAACTCGTCTGATACATTTTTGCAGGTTATGCAAGACAATTCAAGAATAGTAGATCAAGGATGAGAGATTTATCAACAATGAAGCAATGACACAGCAAAGAAAAACAAAGATACAGCAATGTAATATGGAATATGTTTGATCAACAACAATGTATTATAGATTGAAATGGAAAATGTAAAAAGTACATAGGCAATTCGAGAAGCCTAAGTTCTCCCAGAGCACTTGCTCTTGTACAAAACTTTACATGAATCAATGAATGCATTCTACTTCTACTGTTACCTTTTATATAGTCTTCACATCTGCTACTGTCTAACTGAATCAGTTAACAAGATTACATCTGGCTATTGACAACTTGCAAGTAACAACTGCCTAACAGGACCACTTGACAACTTGCAAGTAACAACTGCCTAACAGGACCACTTGCTAACAGGACCACCTGCATCACTTGCTAACAGTTCATTTACTTCCAAACTTCAACAGAGCACTAACAGTTGCTAACAGAGCACTCACGGTTGTCTAACAGAGCATTGGCTTCATTCATATTGGTCTAGTTTAATCCACCGAATTCACTGATGACTGCTAATCTGACCGATACGCCTTTAACTACCTGCTATATTGCTGCCTGCTATATTTCTGCGCATAGAACTGCTATACTTGTTGATCCCTGATTCCTCCCCTGATATGTCTTATAAATGGGAGGTCTGTCAATACTCCCCCCCAAAACACACACCTTGTCCTCAAGGTTAAAGTCTGGAAATTGCTGACGAAGCAGCTCATAATCCTCCCAAGTAGCTTCAAAATCAGGAAGGCCTTTCCAACGTATCAGAATTTCGTCAGGAACAGTTTGATTATCCGATTTGGAACGAACATCCAACACTGATTCTGGAGAAACCAACAGTTCTAAATCCACACTAAGTTGAGGAGGGATTGTGGCAGACTGAAACCCATCCTCGACCGCTTTGCGCAATTGTGACACATGAAAAACAGGATGTAGTTGTGATTCTGATGGTAATTCCAATTTATAGGCTACGACACCCACACGTTGGATAATTTTATACGGACCATAATACCGTGCGGCAAGCTTTTGATTATCTCTCCTGGCCAATGATTGTTGGCGATAAGGACGCAACTTCAAAAAACACTAACTCACCCACTGTAAAAGTCATCTCTCTGCGACTCAGATCAGCTTGACGTTTCATTTTCTGCTGAGAACGCAGCAAATGCATACGGAGATCATCCAAGACAGCATCCCATTCTAACAGCATTTGTTCCACAGTTGATACCATCGTACTCCCCTGATCCACCTTCAATAAACGTGGCGGATCTCTGCCGTACAATGCCTTAAAAGGAGGACACCCGAGAGAAGAATGAGAGTAGGTGTTATACCAATATTCAGCCCATATCAACCATTTTGCCCACTGTTTGGGTTTACTTGATGCAAAGCAACGCAAATACGTCTCCAAACTCCGATTCACAACTTCAGACTGCCCATCTGTTTGTGGGTGATATGCGGTACTTTTCTTTAAGACCGTGCCCTGTAATCGGAATATTTCTTTCCAAAAGAGGCTCAAAAAAATACGGTCACGATCAGAAACGATGGAAAGTGGAACCCCATGAAGTGGCACAATCTCCTAGACAAACAGTTTTGCAACTGACTCAGCAGTGAAAGGGTGGCGTAACCCCACGAAATGCGCATATTTACTCAAACGGTCTACCACAACTAGAATCATATCAAATCCCTGGGACTTCGGTAAACCTTCCACAAAATCCATGGTGATATCGTCCCAGACTTGAGCCGGTAGGGGAAGAGGCTGTAATAACCCTGCTGGAGACATAGCTAAGGTCTTATTTCTTTGACACACCTCACATGCTGCCACCCTTTTTGCCACATCTGATCTCATACCCACCCAAAATAATTCCCTTGCCAACCTCTGAAATGTTTTTGTTTCCCCAGAATGACCACCCATAAGAGAACCATGAAATTCCTCAAAGATCAGAGAAAGAAGAGAAGATTTTCTAGACAAGACTAACCTGTTTTTGTAAAACAATATTCCCAAACTGATTTTTTTAACTGATGAATTAAGGGCCCTGCCACCGTACTATAACCTTGAACAAATTTTCTGTAATATCCGGTCAAACCCAAAAAACCCTGCAATTCCGTGATATTACTAGGCGTCGGCCATTCCACCATTGCCGCAATCTTGGACTAATCAACTAATACACCCTTGCCTGAAATCACGTGACCCAAATATGCCAATTCTTGTTTTCCAAATTCGCATTTCTTCCTATTGGCATACAAGTGATGTTGTTCCTGCACTCCCAACACAGTAGAAAGATGGTCCACATGCTCGTCCAGTCCTGAACTGTAAATGAGTATATCATCAAAAAACACCAGAACATACCTTCGCAAATATGGTTTGAAAATGTGGTTCATCAGCGCTTGAAAGGTGGCTGGAGCGTTCGTTAACCCGAAGGGCATCACTAAAAATTCATAGTGACCGAAAAGTCGTTTTACTCTCATCTCCCGCCTTAATACGTATCTGATGATACCCCGACTTCAAATCTAACTTGGAGAACCAGCAAGCACCGTGTAACTCATCGAATAATTCGTCAATTACGGGTATCGAAAACCTATCCGGAACGGTCTCTTTATTTAACGCCCTGTAATCTACGCAAAATCGCCAACTACCATCCTTTTTTTTAACTAGTAAAACCAGGCTTGAGAAGGGACTCTTACTTGGTCTGATAATGCCTGACTTCATCATCTCCTGTATCAACCTTTCTATCTCATCTTTCTGAAATTGAGGATATCTATAAGGTCTCACGTTGACTGGAAGTGCCCCTTCTCGCAAGCAAATTGAGTGTTCATGCCCTCGCAAGGGTGGTAATCCTGACTTCTCTTCAAACACTGATTGAAATCTGTCTAATACCAAACCAACTTCATGACCAGGACCTTCCACTTCCTTCTCTGTTGCCTCCAAATTCCCAAATTCTATCCATACCCCTTGCCCTTCTTGGTGAATAGTTCACCACATTGACTTCAAAGACACCAATGACTTCCCCAAAGTTGGATCCCCCCTTAGTGTCCTAGTAACTCCTCCACTGTCAAACCTCATCTCCTGAGACTTCCAATTGGTGTAGGTGACCCCCAATGTTGCTAACCACTTGATGCCTAAAATTACGTCAGAACTGCCCAAATTTAATGGCAAAAAATCTTCTACTATCTCCAGATCTGAGAGTACCAAAGAAATCGATTTGCATATGCCATCACCCTTCACTGACTCTCCATTACCCATTGTTACGCCATACGAGCTTGTCGGGGTAACCTCTAGACTTGATTTCTTCACCAAACTATTAGCGATGAAGTTATGAGTAGCCCCGCTATCGACCAAGACTACAACTTCTTGCTCCCCAACCCTACCTTTGAGACGCAATGTCTTTGGCGAAGTCCAATCCACCACTGAATTTAGAGAAATCTCCACCTTTCTATCGACTTCCACAGCATCGAACTCAACACAGGCTCAGTATCGGCCTGCTCTTCTTCTTCAACTCCTTCCAAGATTTCATCTTCTTGAATCACCAACACCCGAAGCTCCTTCTTTTGACATCGATGTCCCGGCCCATATTTCTCATCACACTTGAAACACAAACCCTTTTCTCGGCGATCTTGCAACTCTCCATTGCTCAATTGACGAAATCCCCCTCTTCCCAAATCACTTTCTGCTCTTCGACCAACAGCTGCTCCCAATGAAGAGAATCGATTTCCCCAATTTTCAGATTTAGGGTTCTCCACAGCCCTAAGTCGATTTGTGTGAGAACTTGGGCTTGGGTTTGATACCACCTTATTGCAATTAGTCAGTTTATTCTTTTCTTCAATTCGTTGGGCAAGAGACATGGCCCGACCCAAAGAAAGAGGTTCTATTATCCTCAATTCTGCTCTAATTTGAGGAGTAAGCCCATTAATGAATTTACTGATATATACCTCTTCAGATAGATGGTCTAATGGTGCTGCCAGATTCATAAATTGACGTCGATACTCCGCCACATTTCCTTCTTGTCGAAGTGCTAGAAATTGTTCACAAAGTGTTTCGTCGGTTGTCGAACGGAATTGTATTAACAACATCTTCTTTAATTCTTCCCACAATAAAATGGGTCGTCTCTTGTGTTCCCATTGGTACCAAATTAAGGCGTCACCTTCAAAACCCACTACCGCATTCGTCATTGGTATACCTTTGCAATTGAAAAAACCTCTCTGCCTTTAATATCCAACCATCCGGATTACTTCCATCGAAAACTGGCATTTCCAATCTTCGAAATCTATGTTCAGGCCTTTGACCATGACCACCACCTCTTTCTCCCATTGCCAATGCTTTGGGTCCTATAACATGATCAGAAGAAGTTGCTGCCTTAGAAGACTCTTCCCAACATTTCAATATAGTTTGTATCTGCTGCCCCAAAGTATCCATCTTCTGTTCCATAGTTTTCATTCTATTGCTCAAATCAGAAGTTCCTGACTGAATTACTGTCTTTCTTGTCATTTTGGATCAGTGCTCTGATACCAATTGATACGTTTTTGCAGGTTATGCAAAACAATTCAAGAATAGTAGATCAAGGATGAGAGATTTATCAACAATGAAGCAATGACACAGCAAAGAAAAACAAAGATACAGCAATGTAATATGGAATCTGTTTGATCAACAACAATGTATTATAGATTGAAATGGAAAATGTAAAAAGTACATAGGCAATTCGAGAAGCCTAAGTTCTCCCAGAGCACTTGCTCTTGTACAAAACTTTACATGAATCAATGAATGCATTCTACTTCTACTGTTACCTTTTATATAGTCTTCACATCTGCTACTGTCTAACTGAATCAGTTAACAAGATTACATCTGGCTATTGACAACTTGCAAGTAACAACTGCCTAACAGGACCACTTGACAACTTGCAAGTAACAACTGCCTAACAGGACCACTTGCTAACAGGACCACCTGCATCACTTGCTAACAGTTCATTTACTTCCAAACTTCAACAGAGCACTAACAGTTGCTAACAGAGCACTCACGGTTGTCTAATAGAGCATTGGCTTCATTCATATTGGTCTAGTTTAATCCACTGAATTCACTGATGACTGCTAATCTGACCGATACGCCTTTAACCACCTGCTATATTGCTGCCTGCTATATTTCTGCGCATAGAACTGCTATACTTGCTGATCCCTGATTCCTCCCCTGATATGTCTTATAAATGGGAGGTCTATCAATACTCCCCCCCAAAACACACACCTTGTCCTCAAGGTTAAAGTCTGGAAATTGCTGACGAAGCAGCTCATAATCCTCCCAAGTAGCTTCAAAATCAGGAAGGCCTTTCCAACGTATCAGAATTTCGTCAGGAACAGTTTGATTATCCGATTTGGAACGAACATCCAACACTGATTCTGGAGAAACCAACAGTTCTAAATCCACACTAAGTTGAGGAGGGATTGTGGCAGACTGAAACCCATCCTCGACCGCTTTGCGCAATTGTGACACATGAAAAACAGGATGTAGTTGTGATTCTGATGGTAATTCCAATTTATAGGCTACGACACCCACACGTTGGATAATTTTATACGGACCATAATACCGTGCGGCAAGCTTTTGATTATCTCTCCTGGCCAATGATTGTTGGCGATAAGGACGCAACTTCAAAAAACACTAACTCACCCACTGTAAAAGTCATCTCTCTGCGACTCAGATCAGCTTGATGCTTCACATCTGCTACTGTCTAACTGAATCAGTTAACAAGATTACATCTGGCTATTGACAACTTGCAAGTAACAACTGCCTAACAGGACCACTTGACAACTTGCAAGTAACAACTGCCTAACAGGACCACTTGCTAACAGGACCACCTGCATCACTTGCTAATAGTTCATTTACTTCCAAACTTCAACAGAGCACTAACAGTTGCTAACAGAGCACTCACGGTTGTCTAACAGAGCATTGGCTTCATTCACATTGGTCTAGTTTAATCCACTGATGACTGCTAATCTGACTGATACACATTTAACCACCTGCTATATTGTTGCCTGCTATATTTCTGCGCATAGAACTGCTATACTTGTTGATCCCTGATTCCTCCTCTGATATGTCTTATAAATGGGAGGTCTATCATCGTCACCTCATTTTCACATCATGTTAACATTGAACTTTACATCATTTTTTCATAAGATGGAAGAAATCATTTGATACTTAAGGAGATGAGATTATTTTACTCAAGGCACATGGACTCCCTCCATGATGTACAAGTCAACTTGCTTATATACACTAGCTTTCAAGCGCGTGTTGCTCGCTCTTGTCTACTTTAATCATCTTATACAAAATATATGTCATATGATATTCTCTACAATTTCCATCAGAGTGAATTTTATTGAATTCAAGCTCTTGTGTGTCGTTTTCTCTTGTATTGAATGTATGATGTCAGATTGGCTAGCAAAAAACAAAGTTCTTCCATTAAAAATGAGTTATAACCTTAGATAAATACTTAAAATAAGTACTCTATAACTTTATCAGTGTGATTCTAATACGAGCTCAGTTTCCTGTTGAATGAAACCCAAGCAAAATTGGGTTCGCAGAGTTGTTTGGAAGGTTATTAACTTTTTCCCACAAAGAACATCTGCATATATCAGTCAGTATGTCATCCATATCCGAGACATGACATTTAGGGAGACATTGGCTTTCTCTGCGAGATGTCAAGGAGTTGGAACTGGCTATGGTCAGACAAATTTTACTTCAATTTGTAGGATATTGCAAACCATTATTCCATATAGTCTGAATAAATTGTTTGAAGAATCTTGCACAGATGTTGGCAGAGCTAACAAGAAGAAAGAAGGCAGCCAATATTAAACCTGACCTTAACATCGATGTCTTCATGAAGGTGTGGAAGAATCTACCCAATCACATAGACTGATATAAAGCTTGATTACTTTAACTCATATGTTTGATTTGGGGGTTTAGGATGAGCATCTAATTTCTACAATTCTCATTTCAAAGATGTTGAAGTTTTTGTTTCTAATAATGCAGGTTGCTGCAATGGAAGGACAAGAGGCTAGTGTAGTCACAAATTATTATTTGAAGGTATCATATTTTGTCAAGAGGTCTGTAGTTATTTTTGAGACTATTGAAAACTAGAAATATTAAATACGGACTTCTTGTGTTTGAAAAACAGGAGGCATAAGAAACTGTATGCCAAATTTTCAAGACCAAATATAGGTTAAATGAAAATTTGAACCCAACCCATTGTCATCGGCGGTCAAAGGAAACTAAGTTAGTGAAAGGTCTGCACCCAACCACATGGGGCTGCTACAGAGGATAAGTTATTGCTTGTAGGGTTCTAATCAACATTGCCATGATCATTCTTTAGTCTCTATCAGGTGTCCTTCCAATCTTAACCCACACCTTTGTATCAATGGCAATGAAAGAGGGAATATTTGATTAAACTCTTGTACATGATCATCCTAGGTTCCTCTTGTTTTGGGTAGGTTCCTTATATCATGTCCTCTCCTTGATTTTCTAAGAGATACCCTATAATAAACCCCACCTCCACACTATTTAAGCTAGACACTAGTATGGTGGGGTTGATATCATTCTTTTCCAATATGATGAAATGCTGTCTGTCCCATTGATGACATTGAAAGTTGGTTTTATCAACCAAAAGATATGCAAAGTGGCTGCTTCTTTTGGAAGGGATACAAATGGTTCTTATTATTCCTAAACATATTATTATATAGTGCTTTAACCAACCAAAAAAATCAATTAAAAAACTAATGAAAATCCACAACCATCCAACTGTCCTCGCTTGTACTCTGACCAACACACCCAATTACTCACTTCAAATATTAAAACCACCAACCTGATTTTAGAATCCTATACTAATTCATATTAAATAATTTTATAAATTCTTCATATCATTGCGGATAATCATAAATGATAAAATTTATTGTGTTTCATCAATGATGGTTAAATTTTCATTTGTGAAGCCTTGCTTTCACTTCAATCTACCTAATAATCCGGTGAACATTCACTAGATTTTACTAGTGAGTTTTGTATGCGCAATGACAAACTGAGCTACAGTTAGTGGATAACTAAGTGTGCAAGGAAAAACTAAGAAATATTCGAAAAGTGCCAAGTGGAATAATATAAGTTCTCTATCAAGTGCCACACGGGGAGTGGCTGAGTGAACAGAGCAAGTATGTAGGCCACACTTCGACATAAATGTGAAAACAACAGATCAATTACAGCTTGTTGCAATCGCCCACTTCAAGAAATCAATGATTTCACTTATGACCACCTTCTCTTCTTCCTTTTTCTTTAATGGGTTCTCCCCAAATCACTCCATCTTCTTTTCTGTCTCTTCAGTTTTGACAAAGGTCCTTTGAGTTCTCTCTCTGAGTCTGCATAAAAAGCTTGTTGTTTGAAAAATTAGAAAACTTTGCAAGGTGAAATGGTGGAAGGTGAAGTTGAATCCATCTCTGAAAGGCATGATGAAGTTGGTGATGAAAGAGCAGTTGATAAGGTAATTGTTTTAGACTGTTGCATTGATTGTGGATTGAAGTTTCGTTTGTTGCATGAAATCTAAGTCTGGGTATTTCTTAGTTTTGGTTATTAGGAAGAAATCTTGATTGGTTGTATGATATTGGTTGTTTTTTTTTTTATTGGTGGATTGAGCTTTGATTTTTGCATGAAATCCTTAATGAGTAGTATGTATACAGAAGCTACTTATGGAGTCTCTTTGGTTCTTTGTGTTTTTCTTTGAATTTTTATTAAATAAAATAAAATTTTGTGTGTTTTTCTTTGAAATTCATTCATGTTTATTTGCTTCCACTATTGAACATTAATGTTTAGCCTGAACATTGGGTTTGTTTACTTTTTTTGAAATTCACTATTGAAAGGGGTTTTCTTCTTCAGTTCAATTCGCTTATCAGGTTGAACTTAACTTTAAGCATGAAATCATAGTGAATACTTCTCTGTTCTGATTGTTGGGCAAAATAATTCTTTGTGGATGCTTGATTTCCTGAATTCAAAAACAGCTTATTTGATTACTTATTCAGACTGCAATTAGTACATTAGAGAAGGTGCTATCCTTTGTGTCTGTTATAAAGGTGAAAGCAGCTTATAACTTAAGCGAAGGCAAACAAAACCTAAAATTACCAATGAGGAATATGCTGAAAGTAGTTCCTTGAAAAGGCTTAGTTTCAGATTTTGTTTGGGTTGAAAATCACTAGGACAGTTGCTGCTGTCTCAAATGTAAGGAAAGTCGATTTGGTTAACAGCTGCAAGGTATTGCTGCCATTGTAAAGTTGGAACACATAAATTAGCCTGAAGAATTAGGCTTGTTTGCCACAGGAAATTATTCCTGGCTTGATTGTTATGCAAAATGTTCTTGGAAAAATGAGTTAGTTCATTTCGGAGAATTGCTTGGTGGCTTGCAAGGAAATAATGCTAACATTGACTTTCTCTTATTAAGTGAAAAGAAAAGCATTTCCTTGAGGTAATATGTTTGCCTAATTGCCGAGCATATTTTGATATGCGTTGACATTCTCTTATTAGGTGAACATGTTCTGGAAAACTGGATTCCTTCAACTCCTGTTTCTGAAATTATTGTATGCAGTGTCTGCTATCTTATTCATTTAATTAAGTGGACTTCAGATAAAGACCCTCTAACCAAAAACTTGATTGTAATGTGCTGTCCTTTTTTAATAATTGACTGCAGAAATTTGGCTTCGTTTCATCTGGGGATCTGCACAAACCTCAATTGATTAATATATTGATAGTGTTAAATCTTAAGAATCTGAAACAATAACTACAGATTTAGGCAATTAAGTGAATTTGGCATTGTCAAGTAATGAAGTTTAGTTATTTCCAGTCTCCATCCTGAGAAAGCTGTCTTATCTGATTATAATGGATCAATATGTCGAACTAGGCAGCTGTTTTGGTTTTACATTTCTTTGTTGTAGTTCCATTGATTTAATGAAAGTTCATGCTAACTCCATATTAATGTTATTTTGTAGGCTAAAGATTCAGTTGGAATGAAGGAAGAAATTCACAATGTTCAACAATGGAAACGACAAGACCTCTTCTTAAATATACCCTCAAGAAACTTGGAGAACACGTATGAAGATTTTGTGAGAATAAACATGCCACCATCACCAAGTCCCGTTTCCACGAGAGTGCATATGCCACCAACACCTAGCCCTTCTTTGGCAAGAAAAAATGGATCGTCGGGCTCATCATCAACTAGGAGTAAATCATCCTCAAGAAACCTATTACCGAAACTAAGCTTCAAGCTCTGTAATTCAACTTTGGACATTGAGAAGGCTGCCATTTTGGCTGCAGGAGCTTCACCATCAGTAACAAGAACAAAACCATCCATTACAAGATAATTTTCTTTTACAAAAATGTTTACACCGAGCAGGAGAACATCATTTCTACCTGTTACGCCTGTCGCACACTCAAATTCTTAATCTGGACAGGATGGGACTACATCCAATCCTCTTGGCTCAACTGTGAGTTAACTCAAGAACGTAAGAGCATTCTAGTTTACCAGGAAATCTACATGTGCTGCATGTCTAAATTCAAACCTAAGATTTTGTAATCACCAAACTTAAAGAGTAATTGCACATCTGCATACTTAGAAATCAAAATAATCTCTCAAATGTTTCTCAGCTTGCACTTTTACTTCCAACCAGAGCCATATGTCACGTGCTGACCTTTTTCCCTTGGCTAACACGCTGCCCACTAGCGTCACACTCCCGTCGGACTAACTAGTCAAGGCACTTTGATGCTTGGCTAATGCTAAGTGATGCTACGGAAGCTTAAGTGGGGAAAATGCTAAGGCACAAGTGCTTAGGCTTTTTGAAAGAATGCTTTGTATTGCTTGAGAGTGTTGTACAAGTCTTTTTTCTGATCTCTACAAATGAATGCCAAGGCCTATTTATAGGCCCTTAAAGTCCTAGAGGCTTCTAGTCTAGAACCTTCCACAATCCTCCTTCAAAGGAGTATTCTCTATGCATCTAGAAAGTTTCCACCTCCAAAGGAACCAGAAATTACAAGGAGGCTTCTAGAAAATACTACACTAATCTGTACAAGGGTGTTCTAGACTCATCCATGCTAGAACACTCTAGAGAAAGCTAAGCTAGAATGTCCAAGAGCACTCTAGAACCTTATGGAGGCATCTCGAAAAGCTTGCTGCTCCATCGGGCCTTTACGGGCCTACTGCCAGCGTCCATATGATGCCTTGTTGCCTTGGTGAGGGATATTTTTAGAGATGGCTCGTGACATTCTCCCCCACCCAAGTCCTTGACGACCCCGTCAATACTGTGCCTCAAACTCCGCGATCTTGCCCTGGAATTGCCATAGGTCGCCCTCTTTCTCCCATGAGGCCTCACTGTTCGGTAGTCCCTTCCATCGAATGAGATACTCATTATAGCTTGGCACACCCCTCCGTCGGATGAGCCTCTTTGCCTCGATGCTCTCGATCTTTCGATCAAAAGAAGCCACGACCGCGGTTGGTGCCCGATGTGACTCGCCCCTCGTTGGATCTTCTTTATCACCATGGTAGGGCTTGAGCATGCTCACATGGAACACCGGATGAATCTTGAGTTTGGGCGGCAACTCAAGCTTGTAAGAAACTCTCCCGACCTTCCGTAGGACGGGAAATGGCCCCTCGTACTTCCGCACTAGTCCCTTGTGCACCGAGCGGAAGACCTTGAACTGTTGTGGCAGCAACTTGACCATGACCAGCTCACCCACTTGGAACTTGAGAGGGCGTCTATGCTTGTCTGCCCACTTCTTCATCTTCTTAGACGCCTTGTCCAAGTACGCCTTCGTTATATCAAGTTGTTCATGCCACCCTCGTGCATGCTTGTACGCAGCGGGGTTGCTACCCGTGTAGCCCGATGCAACAGCTTGTGGAGTCAAGGGGTTCTGGCCCATGACGATCTCGAACGAACTTTGTTGCGTCGATTCGGACCGCTGAGAATTGAGCCACATCCATCAACTTGGCCCAATCCTTCTGGTTGGCACCCACAAAGTGCCTCAAGTATAACTCCAACAAGGCATTCACCATCTCTGTTTGTCCATCGCTTTGCGGGTGAAAGCTTGTTGAGAAGTTTAGACCCGAACCCAAGAGCTTGAATAACTCCATCCAGAATTTTGCTGTGAACCTTGGGTCCCAATCACTTATGATGCTCTGAGGCAAGCCCCAATACTTCACCACATGCTGAAAGAACAACTTGGCAGCTTGCTCGGCCGTGCAATCGCGTGGGGCAGGTATGAAAGTCCCATACTTGGAAAAGCGATCGACCACCACCATAATAAAGCCATACCCATCAGACTTGGGCAAGGCCGATATGAAATCCATCGATACACTCTCCAATGGCATTTCTGGAATTGGCAAAGGCTGCAATAGTCCTGCCGGTACACGTTGCTCTATCTTGTCTTGTTGGCACACAAGACAAGTCTTCACATAGGCCTCGACATCGTCCCGCATATGAGGCCAATAGTAGTCCACCTCCAAGAGTGCCAATGTCCGCTGCATCCCCGGATGGCCAGCCCACATTGAATCGTGGCACTCCTTCATGATGACTCGCCTAAGATTATCCCACTTAGGCACATAAATGTGACGACCGACGGTGTAGAGTACCGCATCCTCTACCCAAAACCGTCGAGTCTTCCCCTCCTTGGCCATCTCCATGAGTCCCTTGGCCAAGGGGTCTTGAGAAGTCCCCTCCTTGATCCGATCAAGAAGATTGCTAGCGGCGTTGCTTGCGCTAGCGAGCATGGCCTTTCGGCTGAGAGCATCAGCAACAACATTAACTTTGCCCGGCTTGTACTCCATGACATAATCGAACTCCGCTAAGAAATCTTTCCATCAAGCTTGTTTGGGGCTGATCTTCTTCTGATTTTGAAAATAACTCGTAGCCACATTGTCGGTCATGATGGTAAACCGACTCCCAAGCAAATAGTGCCTCCAAGTTCGCAAGCAATGAATGATGGCTGTCATCTCCTTGTCATGCACCGGATACCGTCTCTCGGTATCATTGAGCTTGCGAGACTCATAGGCTATGGGATGCCCCTCTTGCATAATCACCCCTCCGATGGCAAAGTCTGATGCATCGGTGTGAAGTTCGAATGACTTAGCATAATCGGGCAAGGCCAAGACAGGTTCCTCGGTGACTGCCTTCTTCAAATCATCGAATGCTTCTTGGCATTTCTCACTCCAATGCCACTGCACCTTCTTCTTCAGCAAGTCGGTCAGTGGGGCTGCTCTCGCCGAGTAGCTCAAAATGAATCTCCGATAATAATTGGCCAGCCCAAGGAAAGAACGTAGCTCCGAAACGTTCTTGGGTGGCTCCCATTCATTGATGGCCTGCACTTTGTCCCGTTCCATCATGAACTTTCCAGCCTTGATGCGGTACCCCAAGAAAGACACCTCGTCTTGGGCGAACGAGCACTTCTCCAATTTCACGTACAGCTTGCTCTCCTGCAATACTTGGAAAACCTGTCGCAAGTGATGCACATGTTCTTCCAAGTTGTCGCCATACACAACGATATCGTTGAGATAGACGACTACAAATTTATCCAGGAAAGGCTGAAAGATTTTGTTCATTAAAGTGCAGAAAGTAGCCGAGGCATTGGTGAGACCAAAAGGCATCACCAAGAACTCATAAGACCCATAGCGAGAGATGGCTCGTGACACATAGCTCCTCTGATGAAACACACAAGTCAAAAATACATCCCACATATCCAATTCTTGTTGCAAATTCTTATCATGTCCTCTTCCTTGCAGAAAAAAGAATGCTACATGTCTCGTTCTCTGTCAGTGCCAGCTGATGGTAAAGCAAAAAACATAAGGTAAGGAGATTCTTCAGTTGGAAAGTTCCGTATAATTCCCTCAATAACACGGGTGAAAGAAGGAAGCATTGTCACAAGTGCTATTAGCCCAACAGTATATGCTGGTAATCCCTCATCTTACTTTCCTAAAAGGCTTAGTCATGTGATCATTCGAATTTTGAAATATTTTCAGCAATTTTTTTTCCTGAAGTCCCCCTCGCCGGATAAAAGAGGCGCGTCATCAAATCTATCTTCTACTTTTACTTCTTCATGTTCTTCCTTAAATTTTTTTTTTTTTAAATCCCTTAACCCCTCCCATTCCAAATGCCGCCGGCAGAGTTCGAACCCTGGACTTGTGATTTCATTCTCCACAAGTCTACTGCTGGCTGGTACCCTATTTACTGAAGCATCAAGTGCCTTTTGACGAAGCTTTTGAACTCTGACATTTTCTACTATGTGCAACTTTTCAAGCTTTAAGCTGTACTTCTCTTCTCATATTACCAACTTTTTGGTTATTGTCTCTCACGTTGTACTTGTGACCGAGATATCAATGTTGCTGATGGTGAAGACATTAATGAAGAAGTTGTTTGCAGAATTTGTTTCATTGAACTTGTTGAAGGAGGTGAGACTCTGAAAATGGAATGCAACTGCAAAGGTGAACTTGCACTAGTACACAAAGAATGTGCTATAAAATGGTTTAGCATTAAGGATAACAAGAAGACAACAATCAGAAATGTAGAGATTGTAGACCCTTCTCCGCATCCAAAATGTAGAGATTGTAGACAGTTATGCAAACAGAAGACAACAATCAACAATACGACAGTTCAGGCAAGTACAGCATAGACAGAGGACAACAGTAATATTGAAACATAACTTTAGTTTCTCTACCAAATTATTTTTATTGTTTAATTTCTATTTAGAAAAAGAAGTTATTTTAATTTAGTTACATTTCTTGTAAGCTTCATTAGCAAAACACACTAGCCTTCGCCTTATTTACACGTAACTTTTCCAGGAAGTGCCTATCCTTGTTATTAGCATGCTAGCCTACTTCTATTTGCTTGAACAACTTTTGGTATCAATTTCATTTCTCCTTTCTTTTTCTCTTTTTAATAACTATTTTCCATACTCTTCGTAACATATGTTTATGAATCTCAGGTTAGTGAAATGGGATCTAGTGCAATTGCCTTATCACTACCATTTGCCTGCATGTTGGGTCTTCTTGCATCCATGACATCTTCAACCATGGGTAAGTTGGTAGGGTCGCAATAGTCCCTTGCGAGTAATCTGCAATAGATGTGCTAAAGATGCCAAAATCCATCTGTTTGAATAACTGAGAATATGTCATAGTGCATGCTTTTGCATATTCCACACCAATCAATGTCGTAATTGATTCAAAACAGGATTGGAAGTACAAAACCATACTTTTGACATCATCCCTTGTGTTGGCAAGCGATGTTAACCATCCATTTGTTGCTAAGGATGCTTTGGATGATATTGTACTAGAGTAATATCCTCTACCACTTTATCCCTATGTAACTAGTTTTATTCTTATTGATGCTTACCATTTTCTCTTGTGGAATCAGTTTCCAAAAAATTCGTCTGGGCCCATGCATCTGTACAATTTGCACGGATAGGGTTGTTTGCTCATCTTTTCTACAGATTTCATGATCTGCATTGTTGCTTCTACCCATAAAAACTATTGATGCTAGTTGATTTCACAATCAATATCTTTTTTTCGTTCCTAGAGTTTGGGCCTAACTGTCGCCATGGTTGGAATGGCAATTGCAGCTGGTACAGACATAGCAATTGAGGCAGCTGATAT
Source organism: Berberis vulgaris (assembly GCA_963556465.1). Taxonomy (NCBI): domain Eukaryota; kingdom Viridiplantae; phylum Streptophyta; class Magnoliopsida; order Ranunculales; family Berberidaceae; genus Berberis; species Berberis vulgaris. The sequence continues at coordinate 4,136,890 of OY747124.1, read as the reverse complement.
TATTCTCATGAAAAGTAACTTGGAGCAGGTACAAGGTACATATGCATTATTTTTTTTTTTTTTACGGTCAAACATGAAGATGGATTCAATAGGTACAAACATATGCATTCAATAGGTACATATGCATTCAATAGGTACAAACATATGCATTCAATAGACATGCATTCAACTTGGAGCTGTTACAGACATGCATTCAACTTAGAGCTGGTACAGATATGCATTCAACAGCTGATGTTGTTTGCTACTCTCTTTTATTGAAGAATTACAAGAGGCCTAGGAGGTTAGACACCCTTGATAGTACAAGGCGTGCTTTTATTGACCTCAATAAGAAATTATTGTTTCTACAATCACCATGGTGCGAAGTATGAGACTGCCTAGCAACTTTATGTCAAATTCATGTCATGGTGGGAGTGAATAGATCAATTTTCATTGAGATATAGTGTAGTACTTCTGAGACAAATGTTGTCATTGAGATAATATTTTTATTGTATTGTATTCAAATTGTGATGCTAGTTCATATGTTTATGAGATGATTAATATCTATTTTTGAATCATTTGGATAATTTACATATAATATAAGCAATATTATCTTTTATGGTTAAAGAAATCAGTGTTATAAAAAGTCATTTGATAGCACTTGATGAGTGCTATAGAAAAAAAAAAAAAGGGACTTGAGAAATGTTATAGAAACTAATACAGTAGCATTTGTTAAATGCTACGTGAGGGAAGACAATATCGTTTCTTAAACGTTGTCACAAGCTAAACAATAACACTTTTAAAACGATATTATAGGTTTAACCATAGCACTTGAAAACGCTATTACAAGCTAAACAATAGCACTTGAAAAGAGCTATAAATGGTCTACTTACAATAACGTTTTTGAAATGCTTTAAATAACCCAGTACCTATTATAGCTTCGGCAAACACAACGTTTACTAAAACGCTATGATATCCTACAATGGCTCGCTTTCTAATATTCTCATAATTATTACATAATATATCCCTTAATTTATATTTGTGATTGTTTCGATTATTATAATTTATTCTAATTATTTCATTTTCATGTTTTTGTAGGAATTTGGGCATAAATGCGTTGAGGCGGCAATTCGAAGAATGATCAATTGGTTGGTTCAAATGGTAGTACAATGTAACCCAAATTCACCTATTACCTAAGTCCAAGCCTGAAAGTTAACCTAAAAGTCCAAACCCAACCTAACTAGGAGAATATAGAAGAAAACCTATTTAGAGCCCTCTCTCTCACGTATCGCTCCTCACCCATACAAACTCTCTTCTTCCTTCTCTCTTTTTCCAGCCACCACGCCACAGCCACCCTATTGGCAATCCTCGCGTACCTTACCTCGCCATACCACCATCACCGCAGTCCTCCTCTTCTCGCTCTCTCTGTTCCTTCATATCATCCCCTGCATCAACACAACCACTGTCACAAACATATCTCATCCCCTGTTTCTCCCTCACAACACCCAACACCACAACTCTGCTTCATCACGCACACAATACCACTGTCCAGCCACACGTCCTCATCCTCTTCCTCACCAGCAACCATCATTGTTCTCGTCGTCTCTCTCGTGCCTCCCTCACGATATCTTCTTCTTGAACTTTGAATACATTTGATTTATAAATTTTAACAATTTGCTTTCAATTATATCCGGTATAATAATCTAGACTAATCGGTAATTTGAAGTTCCCTTTGTTGATATTTGAAGCCTATTTTAATTAATTAATTAAGTTAAACCTGTGATTGTGTGTGCCGTAGAAAGACATGCAATGCTAGGTACATGCATATACCTATGTTATTTTAACAAAGCAAAACACCATACATGCATACACACGAGGCTACTACATGCATATACCTATATTATTTTAACAAGAAATTAAAAATAATAAATTGGAACACTATGTACAATAATATTATTAAGGTCAATGAAAAGTATGGGTGTTACATTACACCTGTGGTGGATTCGATGTCTCATCCATTCTCTCATTGTCTTATCAATTTAATTATCTTTTGTTCAATTTAATTCTCTTAATTTAGTAATTTTTAATTGTTGCAACCCACACTCTAAATTAGTTTAAATATGTAGAATTCGATTGTCTCGTCAATCCTCGTGGGATCGACCCGTAATTGTTACTGTCTACTAGTTAGACAGTCGTGTACTTGTGGTATTACAAGTATGGTTTATTAGCTCATTAATTTAGGTTAGTAAAATCTGGATCGAGTTTTTGGTGCCATTGCTGAGGATTATAACGGTAAAATGAAAATCTAGGGTTTGTTTTTACTACTTTATAGATTAGTTATAATTTTCTTTGTCTAGGAATGGTGTTAGGAGTCGCTTTCTTATTTGTTCTATTTTCTTAAGTTTGAATTATTTTTGCATTTATTTTGCAGGCGGTCACACATATAGAAGCTCAAGTGGGAACAAAGTGAAAAATTGTGATTCGCAAGGGAACTCTCTGAAGTCGACTTCTAACTAGCGTCGCAAGTAACCCAAAAGAGGTTCACGCTGGAGGTAACTTCTACCAATCGCATTTACACGCGGTTTCTGTGTGATCACTTGTGTTTTAGTTGTTTTAGGTAGCACTGCATGCAAATTTTGAATAGTGACGGAATTGATTTGCAACTTTCATGCCCTCTCCCGCGGATAGGTTAACCACCATCTATTTTAGAGTTAGGAACTAAAGCCTTCACTGTTTAAAATTTGTAGCAAGATAATTATCTAGGACATGTTTGACGCTCATAGGGACCCTCTTTGAAAGTTTGACAACTTAAAGTGGTCGAGTGAATGAACATGTCTTATCTGGGAACAAGTTTCGAACTGACATTTCACTTTGAGCTAGAAAATGGAAAACAAAGGTAAGAGCAACTCTGTAGTGGCGGATTGATAGAAAATTACCGTACCTTTCCCATTGTTAGGTAATTGAATTTCAGCCCTGCATTAGTAACAAAGCTCTGGGGTCGTTTGCCATTCATTCTGTTGCGCATCATTTAGGTGTCATTTAGGATTCCATTATTTTTATTTTTTAAGAGTTAGGTCATCTTCATATAGAGGTTAGGCTTGCATTTAAAAAAAAATTAATTAAAAAAAAATCTTGAGACCAAAGAGATGACTGAGGAGAAGGCCTTTAAGGATTACTTCTCCCCTTTCTCTAGCAGTGTTCCGTCCTGCATTGTCTTACCTGAGACAACTGCAAACAGTTTCAAACTCAAACCATCTATTATTCATCTGTTGCCCTCTTTTTATGGTTTTAAGAAAGAAGACTTTTATCTTCATGTCAAAGAGTTTTTTGACATTTGAGTTACTTCGAAGTACCAGAACTTTTCTGATGATTCGGTCTGTCTTAGGTTGTTTCCTTTTTCTTTAAAAGATAAGGCGAAATTGTGGTTAAATTCATTAGAGACAGGATCCATCACAACGTGGGATGCGTTGTCAAGAAAGTTCATGTCTAGGTATTTCCCTATTCATAAAACGAATGCCCTTTGACGAGATTTATCTAATTTTCAACAAAAAGAGGGCGAACATTTCTATGAATGTTGGAAAAGGTTCAATGAGCTCATTGTTAGGAATCCCTATCACGAATTTGAGAAGTGGCGGCTAGTTCAATACTTTCTAGACGGTTTAACCGCACAAAATCGTCGTATGATTGATGCCACTTGTGGTGGTTCACTAATGAAGATTAGTGTTAATGAGTTGTGTGAGTTATTTGAAACACAATCTGAAAATTCTCAGCAATGGGATTATTCGAGAAAAAAAGTTTGATAGACGTAAGGGCAGTATATATGAAGTTAGAGATAAATCTGACTATGGCTCAAAAGATAGATGCATTTTTGAATTTGACTCAATCTGCACCTTCCGCAAATGCTTCATTTGAGGTCTATGCTGCATGTTCGAGTCCTGATCATTCAATAGCTAATTGTAACTTGCAAAACGATTATCCAGCATACTATGCTTGTAAAGTTAACTCTTTTAACGTTATGCGGCGACCTAGTAATAATTCACAACCTAACTATTACAATTCGGGATTTGATATTCACGTAATTATTACATAATATATCCCTTAATTTGTATATGTTAGTGTTTCAATTATTATAATTTATAATAATTATTTCGTTTTCATGTCTTGACAGGAATTTGAGCGTTAACGATGAAATGATATTAAGGCGACAATTTAAGGAATGACAATTGGTCGATTCTAATGGTGGTACAAAGTAGAGGGGACACATATCTAAACCTAACCCTAATAAACGTAGGTCCACCTAATTTAACCTAAGCCCGAATCAAAAAATGCTAACCTGAAAACCCAAGCCCAAGATAATAGAACCCTATTTTAGCTCCCTTCATCTTAGAGAAAGGGGCTCTCTCCTTTTCCACGTTCATTCTCCCCTCCTCTTTTTTCCAGTCACCACACCAATCCACCCTGCCGGCAATCCTCGCTCGATAGGAGAGACGGCAGTGCGATAATCCCTCCATCACCCTTCATCTCGTAGTCTCTCTCTCGTTCTCCCAGCCAACAACCACCTCCTCCTTCATCCCACTGAAACAGGGGCGTGACAACCCTGTTTCACGTCATCACGCCACACAGCCACCATCACCCGACTGCCACCACTGCGCGCACAAAACTGGGAGCAAGTCCCTGTTTTCCTCCCTCGCAGCCTCCCTCCTTCCTGTTTTCCTTTCTTCTCCACGGTCTCTCCCTCCTACACTTCTCTCTCTGCTCCAACCTCGCCACCAGACCACGAAGAACACGCCATCAGCCGCCGCTGCCGCGAAATAGAGTCGCAACCACAGCGACTCTGTTCCACCTCGCCACAGATCCTTCTCCTCTTCTCTCGGCTTCTCTTCGTCTCGACCTCCTTCCCGCCTCCCTCTCTCATGACCACCGTCGCGAACAGACCACGTGACCACCACCACCACCACGGGAGACAGAGCTCGCGACAGAGGCTCCCTGTTTCGCATCCTCCCTCGTTTTCTTTGTGTTATCTCATTCTTTCTTCACCCTCTCTCTCTCTTTTGCAGGTACAGAACCAGGTTGTAGCAGGATGAAGCTCGCGAGGAGCGAAGCAGATGCGGCAGAGCAGACGGGTCGTGCTGGAGACGAAGGTGCAGGGGAGCCGCGCGATTTCTGGCGGGAAAGATTAAAAATTCTGTTTTACGCTATTGGCACCCCGAGTTCTCTCTGAGCCACCACAGAGCTTGTGTAGTCCTTTTTCTCGGGATTCACATTCGTGCAGATATTAGTTGTGGCGTACCACATTACGAGGAGATGACCACCGCCACCATGATCAGCTAAACCCTTCGCCAAGGCTACGATGAAACCACAGGATTTCCTAGAGTTTGTGTATTTAAATTTATTATTTTCTTTATGCTTGAACGTTAAACACATTTGATTTATGATTTTCAATAATTTGCTTTCACCGATTATATCCTGATTAATTATCTAGACTAGTCGGTAGTTAGAAGTACCCTTTGTTGAAATTCAAAGTCTGATTTAATCAATTAATCTAAATCTGTGATTGTGTGTGTCGTAAGAAGACACGCAATGCTAGGGGTTTATACCTTTGCTGAAGTCAATTGTGAACTTAGATTAATCTGTAGGTTAGTCATGTTAAATCTTGAAAACAATATTTTTGATTACACAAATCTCAAAGAACCTGTAGTGGATTCATTATTCAATGCCTTGGTTTCTCTTCTCATATTCTTTGAAACTTTTTATTTTGTTTTTAATTTGATTTTTAGTTTAGATATTTTAATTGTTGTAACCCAATTTAAATTAGTTTAAATAAACTCTGAAATTTAATTGCAACCACAGTCATTGTGGGATCGACCTGTACTTGCCTTTGTCTACCAGTTAGACACTGTGCACTTTCAGTTATTAAAATTAGGTTAAATTAACATATTTATTTAGGTTAGTTAAATTTGCATCAAGTTTTTGGCGCCGTTGCCGGGGACTGTAACGGTGTAATTGAATTCAAGAGTTTATTTTCACTAGTTTGTAGTTTAGGTTAATAATAAAAAAAAAATTTAATAAAAAAAAATTAGGTCAGATATAAGATTGCTTTTGCTTTTAGGATAGGCTTGATTTTATTTTTTTTAGTTATCTTTTTTAAGTCTTAGAAGTTTTGAAACTTGTTTTTGTTTTTTTTTAATTTTTGCAGGTATTAATAGGCAGGAAGCATATATTACATATTACACGCTTCTCGAGAAAATTGAACGATCCTGCACACATCAAGCAAAGTTTTTATTATTATTATTATTTTTTTTTGTGAGGAGAGTTTTAATTTTATTTTCACCTCGTTTTACGAGTGTGTGGTGTAATAATTTTTAAACTCTACTATTTTTCATTTTGTTTCATCACAAAAAAAAAAAAAAAACAAAAAAACAAAAAGCACATGGTTTGAATTGTTTACAGGTTGCTATCGCGTGGACACTCTCAGAAGTTGGCGAGCCGTCAGGTGGACGGTGCTTCTGATCGACGTCAACTCGACTTCTACCGGGTGTCGCAAGTAACCCAAGAGAGGTTCACGCCGGAGGTAACTTCTTTCCACCACATCTGCACGCTGTTTCTGAGTGGATTACTGTGTGTTTTATTTGCTTGTTTTGTTTTTAGCTAGAATTGCATGCAAATTTGAATAGAGTGAGGATATTTTTGATGTTGTAAAATTTTGTGCTCTCTCCCGTGGATAGGCTAATTAAAATGGATTTCAGCCCTTGATTAGTAACAACCATAGATAATAAAAAGGAGTGCTTGTAGGGATTACCAGACGTTACAACCTCTACCTGGTAAATTAGTTTCTCACGAGATTAATTTGCTTCGTAGAAACCTTGACTTTTCATGGGGCTATAACTATCAGCTACGCAGTACCCGAAGGCAATCTGAATGATTGTATTGCTAGGTACTTATCTAGGGTCATTTTTCATTCATCTTGCTTGCGCATCATATAGGTCTTGATTAGCTTTACCATTTTAATTTTAGAGTTAGGTTATCTTCATATATAGATTAGGCTTGCATAATTTAAAAAAAAAATGAAATCTAATCATTATCCATCTCGCAGGAATGCATTTAATGCCATGCGACAACCTGATTATGATCCATATTCAGATTATTACAACTCAGGTTCCGCATATTATCCTGACTTTCTCTCCCCTTCTAATGAGGATAAAGACTTTAAGGATTACTTCTCCCCTTCTACCTCGAAGCTTGAAACAGCTCTTATGATGATGACTCAGAAATTAGATGCACTTATGAATTTGACTCAACCCCTACCTCCCAGTAATGTTTCATTTGAGGGTTGTGTTGCATGTTCGAGTCCTAGTCATTCTACAGCTGATTGTGATTTGCAATATGATTATCATGAATATTTCGCTGAGCAAATCCATTCTTTTAATGCTAATTGGCGACCTGGTTATAATTCAAAGTTCAACTATTACAGCCCTGATTTCGCCAATAATCAAAATCTCTCTTGGGCTCATCACTCACACCAAGGAAGACATATTTTCTCTCAGGATCCTCAATACCCTAATCATGTTATGCCCCACCATAACCAAGTTCCTCCATCCAACACATCAAGTTTAGAGGAAACGATTAATCAGTATTTGCAGCGCTCAGCAAGTATAATTGATCAGAATTCTAAGGACATATCTGAGTTGATAGCCACGAATCAAAGACTTGAGATAGTTGTGGATCATATTACTGAGGCAATATCTGAAAGTGAGTTAGGAAGAGTTCCTAGTCACTCTGTTCAAAATTCAGAGGGTCAATTCATAACTGGTAACACTTTGGAATCCGAGTCAGATGATGTTTTTGTGGATAATGTGATTGAAACTACTTTGCTTCCTGACCCATTCCCTTCCCCACATTTTCATGAAGACCCAATCGACATATGTCTTCCTAGTGACTCATGCATAGAATCAAACTGTGAATGGTCTTTAGAGTCTCCCCTTGACTGTTTTCATGATACACATGACCATTCAGAGGCTTGTTTGACTCATTCTAGTTTGGACTTTGATGTTGATGATTCCATTAGGGAAGTCAATGATTTGTTTGACTCAGTCCCCATTGTGGATCCTAGTTATAAATGGAAGTCTAAAGTGGAGCCTCTTCCACTCAGTGAGTCAAAACTAGTCCCATCAGTTGAGCCACCTGAGCTTGACCTTAAACAATTACCTGACACCCTCAGGTATGCGTTTTCAGGTATTGATGATACTTTGCCTGTTATTATTTCATCTATATTGAATTCAAAACAGGTTGTCCCAAACAAGTCGGGAGATATATTTAATGAGAGACTACATGCCATAGGTAGTGCTAATTCAAGGTTTGGGGGTGTTGTTGCGTCGTCTAACTCATCATCTTGGTGTAATCCATTTTGTTACGATGAACCTGTACCACCCGACATATTTTTAGACATACCACTTTCCATCCCTTTCATATTGACTGATGCTACCTATATGGATCCATTGTTGGTAAGAGATGATTTCAATTTTCACCATCCTGATGTGGAAATTATCCAATCTTCTGATTTGGAACCAGACTTAGGATGTTCCATTTTAGGAGTAAGGGATGCTCCTTTGTTGCATATCACTACTTGCGACCTATTCATGTTTAAGATCCCTACTGACTTCCAAGGAATGCGAGCTTCTTTACCATTTCTATATGATTTTCGATGGTGTCCTTGCAGGTTTTGGGATGTGCTGGTATATCTTGTGTCGCATGTGGTTGCTATTTTTGAGTGGACTGATCCTCAACTTTTCAGGTTGTTGGTATATGATTCCTTAACCCTTTTGACTCATTTCTATCATTGGCTAGGTTTGGAGGTGAATGCTCCCTATGTTCTTCCTCGTCACTTCATGATATATCATTCATGAGGGAGAATATATGTCGGGCTGACGACGTTAAACCAAGCGCTCCTAGGAGGCAGCCTAGCTTCAGTTGTGTCATTATGGTTAGTCTGATTTTCGAGTCTTTTCTAGTTGCATTTCACTCATACTCGTTAGCTCCGTAACAATTTTGACTTACAACTGATACATGTAATTATTATTATTATTATTTTTATTTGTGTCCTGTATTGTTTTTATCAATTTATCATGATGAGTCTACAGTTTTTATGTCTCTAGGCATTCATTGGTGGACGATTTCATCGAAATTGGTAAAAACTTTCCCATGGTAATATCACTCTAACTCTCATATTTTATTTTTCCTGCATTTGTCATGATCATCATTTTATACATTGAGGACAATGTTTGGTTTAGGTTTGGGGGTGAAGTTTATGAGTTTTTTCTGTAGTTTTCAAAAATTTGGAACTAAAATTTATTTCACAATTTACTATTGTATTCTACTCAATCTCCATTGAATACATAGTTAATTATGATTGTGTGACAAATTTTCAGTTTGAAAATGCATTCAAAATCTAAGTTTCTTTCCAATGAAGAGGATGTGCTTTCAAGTATGCCTTTAAATTGGAGGAATACATGCTTTCACTTGTCACTTTTATATATCAATAGGAAAACATATGGTTTGATATTATCTTTAAGTTAAATATATTTCATAAGATTTTTTTCAACTCGATTACTTTTTGCACTATAAGCCATATTAGCATGATTTGAAGTTGATGAGTGAGATATGAGCTAGAAAACCTTAGAATAATAGTGGAGACTTAACCTGTGAAAGTTTTGAGCCATTCTTTTCTTTCTGAGTGTTAGATAAATATACTCTAATTTTTCTTGAGTTCGCATTAAGTCATTGATGATCTCATTGTTTTCATTTTTTTTTATCAATTGCTTTGAGAATGACATTAAAATTAAATTATTGCACTAGAACTTTTTAGTTTATTTAGTTGAGATGTCATAATACCAACCTGAACTTAAGAAATGATGTAGGCAAGTTTTTCTTAAACCTTTTCTAGCCTTTTACTTACCCACTCATTAGTTCCTTTTGAAGCCCTTTGAGCTGTTGATAGCCTTTTATTTGTTAACCCCTTATCAATACCCAATTTATCTAAGAATGTATATGGATGAATGCTAGTTGGAAATGGGCAATTAGAAAGAGCAGAGTCAAATTTAACATGAGTCCTCAGTGTTGAAACATTCTATTGAGTAGAAGAGGAAAAGCATGTAGTTGAAAAAAAAAAAAAAGCGATGTCAATGAAAAAAAAAAAATGAAAAAAGTAATTGATGGTTAGAACATTGATTTACTCTTCATAGCCCTTGTGTTAGTTTAATGGATGTATACTGTAACGACCCGATCCGCACAATAAGATATTGTCCGCTTTGGGCCCAACCGGCCCGCACGGCTTTAAAAGGCCTCTTACTATGGGGATCCAACCTCGCACATATATAGCACATAACCATCCCGCACCCAGGCGATGTGGGACTATGATCCCCCTTGGTAGCTAGCCCAACCCCTCTTGGGATCCACGGGCCTATTGGGCTCCAACCCTCACCCTCACCCTCCCCCTCAGGTCCGCCCACACAAGGGTCTCACAGTCCACCCCCCTTAAGGCACAACGTCCTCGTTGGCCACACAGGCACAACGTCCACGTTGCCCGAGGGCCCACCTCCATGTGGCACACTTCCGGCTGGCTCTGTCACGCCCCGACCCGCCACGAAAATCGCAGCGTGCCGATGCGTGAACTAACACGTACACAGGCGGATCGTAACCGGCCACAACATCTTAATATAACACCTTCTTGATACGATAAACAAACGAAAATAAAACTACGCTAAAGTTTGAACAAAATAAATATATATTTGATTCGCCCCGCCAGAGTCATAGCGACAAAACCAGTATACAAACATCTCAGATTCAACAATAACTACCAGTTTATTATATGTCGATTAGACCCTTGTGTGGGCGGACCTGAGGGGGAGGGTGAGGGTGAGGGTTGGAGCCCAATAGGCCCAACAGGCCCGTGGATCCCAAGAGGGGTTGGGCTAGCTACCAAGGGGGATCATAGTCCCACATCGCCTGGGTGCGGGATGGTTATGTGCTATATATGTGCGAGGTTGGATCCCCATAGTAAGAGGCCTTTTAAAGCCGTGCGGACCGGTTGGGCCCAAAGCGGACAATATCTTACTGTGCGGATCGGGTCGTTACATATACATTCTTAGATATTTTTCGTATACCTTTTCCATTCTTTGTTAGCCATTACCTAAGCTCCATTACAACCTATTGAAGTCCTAGTTGATCTTAAGAGATGGTTAGTTTCGTAGATGTGGAGATTAAATAAATAAGAACTGTAGTGTATGATTTAACATTCTCAAAAGTAATTGATATTCCTATCCATGAGATCATATTCATTCCATTCTTGAAAAGTCCGTTCTTCATATTACTATATGTGAGATGATTGTTTTCCATTATTTACTCTTTTCCTCACATATAAACTGAGTGAAATAACAAATCTCTGAGTGTTTTATTGTGAGTGACATGAGAGGTTTGAAGTCAAAACAAACTTTCTAAAGGAGATTTAGTAATTGTTTTACTCTGAAATAAAAAGTTATGTTGATAAGGCCATGCACACACACACTTCGAGTTGGGAATAATTGATGAAATTTATTTAACCTTTGGGTATTATTAAATTGTTGTGAGACTCTTTGATATATTATTGTGAGACTGTTAGCTATTTTCAAAAAATTTTGGCAATTAAATTCTTACTCTGAGGATAATAGACTGAGTTACCATGTTTTGAAAATGTATGAGTCATAATGTTTGTGGGTAACATTTCTGGAAACCCTCACGAGACTATAACTCGTCCACTAGAGGTAATCTAGGGGTTTAAAGCCTTGTTGCACGTTTAAGGTAAGTGCAACCGATGATTCCTGCGAAAGTGAGTTAGAATTTTATTTTTATTGCTTTGCTCGAGGACTAGCAAAATATAGGTTTGGGGGTATTTGATATTCACGTAATTATTACATAATATATCCTTTAATTTGTATATGTTAGTGTTTCAATTATTATAATTTATAATAATTATTTCGTTTTCATGTCTTGACAGGAATTTGAGCGTTAACGATGAAATGATATTAAGGCGACAATTTAAGGAATGACAATTGGTCGATTCTAATGGTGGTACAAAGTAGAGGGGACACATATCTAAACCTAACCCTAATAAACGTAGGTCCACCTAATTTAACCTAAGCCCGAATCAAAAAATGCTAACCTGAAAACCCAAGCCCAAGATAATAGAACCCTATTTTAGCTCCCTTCATCTTAGAGAAAGGGGCTCTCTCCTTTTCCACGTTCATTCTCCCCTCCTCTTTTTTCCAGCCACCACACCAATCCACCCTGCCGGCAATCCTCGCTCGATAGGAGAGACAGCAGTGCGATAATCCCTCCATCACCCTTCATCTCGTAGTCTCTCTCTCGTTCTCCCAGCCAACAACCACCTCCTCCTTCATCCCACTGAAACAGGGGCGTGACAACCCTGTTTCACGTCATCACGCCACACAGCCACCATCACCCGACTGCCACCACCGCGCGCACAAAACTGGGAGCAAGTCCCTGTTTTCCTCCCTCGCAGCCTCCCTCCTTCCTGTTTTCCTTTCTTCTCCACGGTCTCTCCCTCCTACACTTTTCTCTCTGCTCCAACCTCGCCACCAGACCACGAAGAACACGCCATCAGCCGCCGCTGCCGCGAAATAGAGCCGCAACCACAGCGACTCTGTTCCGCCTCGCCACAGATCCTTCTCCTCTTCTCTCGGCTTCTCTTCGTCTCGACCTCCTTCCCGCCTCCCTCTCTCACGACCACCGTCGCAAACAGACCACGTGACCACCACCACCACCACGCGAGACAGAGCTCGCGACAGAGGCTCCCTGTTTCGCATCCTCCCTCGTTTTCTTTGTGTTATCTCATTCTTTCTTCACCCTCTCTCTCTTTTGCAGGTTCAGAACCAGGTTGTAGCAGGAGAAAGCTCGCGAGGAGCGAAGCAGATGCGACAGAGCAGACGGGTCGCGCTGGAGACGAAGGTGCAGGGGAGCCGCGCGATTTCTGGCGGGAAAGATTCAAAATTCTGTTTTTTTACGCTATTGGCACCCCCGAGTTCTCTCTGAGCCACCACAGAGCTTGTGTAGTCCTTTTTCTCGGGATTCGTGTTCGTACAGATATTAGTTGCGGCGTACCACATTACGAGGAGATGACCACCGCCACCATGATCAGCTAAACTCTTCGCCAAGGCTACGATGAAACCACAGGATTTCCTAGAGTTTGTGTATTTAAATTTATTATTTTCTTTATGCTTGAACGTTAAACACATTTGATTTATGATTTTCAATAATTTGCTTTCACCGATTATATCCTGATTAATTATCTAGACTAGTCGGTAGTTAGAAGTACCCTTTGTTGAAATTCAAAGTCTGATTTAATCAATTAATCTGAATCTGTGATTGTGTGTGCCGTAAGAAGACACGCAATGCTAGGGGTTTATACCTTTGCTGAAATCAATTGCGAACTTAGATTAATCTGTAGGTTAGTCATGTTAAATCTTGAAAACAATATTTTTGATTACACAAATCTCAAAGAACCTGTGGTGGATTCAATGCCTTGGTTTCTCTTCTCATATTCTTTAAAACTTTTTATTTTGTTTTTAATTTGATTTTTAGTTTAGATATTTTAATTGTTGTAACCCAATTTAAATTAGTTTAAATAAACTCTGAAATTTAATTGCAACCACAGTCCTTGTGGGATCGATCTGTACTTGCCATTGTCTACCAGTTAGACACTGTGTACTTGCAGTTATTAAAATTAGGTTAAATTAACATATTTATTTAGGTTAGTTAAATTTGCATCAGATGTCCATTCTAATACTACCCTTATGAGTGGAAAACAGGTTGACAATCAGGTACAAGTGCCCGATTCGAGTGTTGTTGCATCTTCATCTAAGTCAAAGCAGGTTGCATCGCCATCTGACAAGAAGGCTGATAAAGCCTCACATTCTAAAGATGTTCCTTTTGACTCTGACCCCACTTAGGCATCTTATTTTCCTAGGGCACCGTTTCCATCCTGGTTAGTTCCGGCAAAAAAAAGGAACAAATGCTAACGATGTAATGAAAATTTTGAAACAAGTTCACATTAATATTCCATTGCTTGATGCTATTAAACAAGTTTCTATCTATGCCAAAATTTTGAAGGATTTTTGCACGCAGAACAAAAGCTACATGTGCAAAATAGAGCCTTCCAAGTAAGCTCAATTATTCAACACAGAACCCTGCCTAAGTACAAGGCTCCTGGGTGCCCCACTATTTTCTTGTGTTATCGGTGATCATATGATTGATATGACATTGTTGGATTTAGGGGTGAGTGTTAATTTGTTGTATTTAGGGGTGAGTGTTAATTTGTTGTCATACTCTGTTTATGAGCAATTAGGTATCGGCGGGCTAAAACAGACTAAAGTAACACTGCAATTGACAGATAGGTCAATCAGAATCCCCCGTGGTGTTATAGAGGATGTGATCATTAAGGTTGAAAATTCTATTTTCCAGTGGACTTCATAGTTCTTGATACACAACATGTTCATAATCCCTCCAGTCATATTTCAGTTATTTTGGGTCATCCATTTTTTGCTACATCTAATGCTATTATTAATAGTAGGAATGAAATAATGAAACTCTCATTTGGTAACATGACTATCGAACTCAACCTTTTTAATGTAAGCCAACAACCCCCTGAGTCCAAGGATGTTTGTGAAGTTAAAATGATTGAGAGTTCAGTGGATAATTCCTTCTCGCAGTATGCATTTGACTTTTAATACAATTCATAGTAACATACAAATTCCGACTTTAAATACAATTCACAGTAACATACAAATTCATAGTAACATACATTTCTGAATTTCAATACATTTCAGAATCAGTAACATACAATTCTGACAGTAAGCTACCAAGATTAAGAAGATCTACGCAAAGCAAGGTGCTATAAAATTTTGAATCAGGTGCTAAGCAAAGCAAAATTTTGACAGCAAGCAACTAAGCAAAGTAAATAGTAAAGCTTCAAATCTGAATCATGGTTTTCAAATCTTCAATACTATCCATTTTGAATCATAGTCTTCAAATCTTCAAATTAGATGAAGTTGATGGTTGTGCCTTCTCTTTCTTTGGTGCTTGAAACATAGAAGAAGAAAAGAGTAGTTAGTTTAGAGAGATTGGGTGAAGAAGAAATGGAAGGGAAGAGCAGAGCAAAAAAGACTCTAAAAACCCTAGCTTTCTCACTTTATTTTCCTTTTGGGGAAGGGAAAATTTGAGCAGAATTTTTTTTACTCTCCTCTTCATGTGCTAGAGAGCACGGCCTCGCGCAGGTATGGCGCTAGGTCCCTCGCTCCCTAGAATTGTTGCACCCACTCCATGTCAGGATCAGGGGGATTCTCGTTGGTGATAGAAGTCCATAACTCACCGAGAATTGTTGTACGTGTTACATTTGTAGCACACAATAGCATGAGACGTTTATTATGTCAAATCTCATCATGTGCAGCTTAAAAAGGCTGACAAACATACAAAATGACCCAATTTTCCACAAAGCTAGATGGTTTTGAAGGGATTCAACATCCCTAAAATATCATAAGTTTAGTAAGAATTAAAAAGAAAAATGTAAAAAAAAAATGAACATATAATCAACAAAAACCCATAACAATAAAGAGTAAGAAATATAACGAGGAAAAGGGTAAATGTAGAAAGGATTTTTGTGCATCATCCATTTTCAGCTAATTTATCTAATAAAACATAATGTAAACCCCCTTTCTTTGTCATAAATTCTAGGGAATATTGCCCCATAAGTGCACAGAAAGCTATTTAGCTACAAAAGTAGCTAAAATCGATGGTCCCCTCAAATTAAAATATAAGAAAGAAAAACAAAAAATTAAATGAAAATGATAGATATATTAGGGCACATATAATGAAAAAGCTAAAGGTCAATCCGTGACTTACCCAATTACAAAAGTGGCATAGCTCATTTTTTGAGCCGTTTAACATCAAAAACTTCAACAAGTCGTAGCATCTAATGAAAAACAAAGGTTAAACTAATTCCAAAAATTAGTCACTAAGTCAAAAGAAAGGTTCACACAGAGGAAAAAACTTTATAACTAAAGGGTTGTTTAACTTTGTCCCCAGTACTATGACCAATTTAGTTTTTAGACCCCAAATTTGTTCAAGGTTTAATTTAGACTCCAATTTCATTAAATTTCTTTTAAATGACTACTAGCATTTTTGTGAAATTTGATGTTCTCTCCATAAATCTATACAATTAGATATACTCACTCAAATTGCCTCAAAATAGCCAAACAAACTGTGATGTGAGAGTACGTCTAAATTGCAATGTTCTAAAAATTGGCCTAAAGGTGGAAAACCGCCCAGATTAATGGCTGGGCGGGCAGTCTGGGCGGTTCTGGGCAGTCTGGAGGGGGGGGGGGGGGGGTCTAGGCGGCCTAGGTGGGGTCTAGGTGGTCGGGGCGATTTTTTTTAAATATTTTTTTTTTGTAATAAGGCTGATTGTGTTCTTATTTTATTTTTCTTTCCTATTTTTTTAGAAATAAACTATTTAATTATTTTTTATTCAGTATATGTCTAAATGTAGCAAAAGATGATTACTTAATGAAATTCTCAAAGGATCTGCCGGTACCAATTTTACTAATGTAGATTTTATCAAACATAACTGAGGTTATTCATGCAATTTGAAGAAAAATAAAAGTGTACACAAATTCAAATTTATATAAAGTACCCATCATGACCAACTTCAGTCATTTGAGTTTTAATAAATTTTGTTCACGATTGTTAATTTTTCATGTTTTTAAATTTTGCATATGTATATTGGCATTAAATTGGATGTAATTGATAAGGTATTATGCTTAACTTTTGTAAATTATTAAAGTTATAATACAAAACCTAAGAACGCCTAGGCCCCTGGGCGCTAGGCACCTACTCGCCACCCGCCCAGCACCTAACGATTTTTAAAACACTGCTAAATTGTATAGGTTTGAAGAGAAAATGTTGAATCTTGCATTAATAAGATGAATGGCAAAATGAACATTTCAAAAAAATTATGGAATTTGGGGTCTAAAGTAAACTAGACAAGTTGAGATCTAAAAAGCTAAATTGGTTGTAGTATTGAGGGCAAAAGTTAAATAGCCCATAAATAAACTAGCAATTGGTTGCTGGTTTATTATTATTGTTATTATTATCCCCTAAACACATTGGTGATGGAGAATGAAAGCTCCATTATTTCTCACGCCCATTGACGATGTAGATACTGAAGATATTGAGATGTAGAAAGCGGTAGCTAAGAGACTTTCCTCACTCATTGTTACAGTCCCCCATCACAGTAGAGAGAATGGAGCTAATGTAATTGAAAGCTAAGAATGGAGCTAATGGAGTGCACCCCCATGAAAGCTAATGTAATTGAAAATGCCCCATCATTTAAATGATGACGGATCTGTGATGGAGAAGAGTATTTGAGTTGAAGTGTTTTTTTATTGATAGTGTGAGAGAAAAAGGTGGTGTGAGACAGTAGAAGATGTGATGTTAAAAAATTGCTTCCTTATTTTAGAATTGAGAGATAGGGTCACACTCACTTTTCGTGAACATTATATGCTAATTGCAGTTACAAAGTAATCTAATACTGTAACATGAATTGAGTTGGTCGGTATACACAAATGTGTCACACCACTGAACTACCTATTTTGCTCCCCGCCTTTATCGTTATTTAATTACATACCTATTAAAAGTTAAAAGTCAATAGAGTCACCATGGGGGGTTAATGTTATTTGGGCCGGGTTTAATATTATTTGGGTCCCCATTAATTGACTAGGCTAGAGTTTGGGTTGGGCTCGAGCTAGACATTGAGCGAATCAATCAACCTATCTTATAAATTCTACAGGATGATCTCAATATAATTTATTTGATGCCTCTTCTTTATTAATAAACTATAAATAGTTTCTTAAAATGATATATAATTATTTCACCATTTTTTACAGCGAAGGTACGCGTGAGAGAGGGGGTAACCACCCATCGGTCGCTCTCTTTCCCTCGTTTTCCTCGCCGTTTAGAAAAACTGATAATTATTTTGTTCAGCAATTGATAGTTAAACCATATTTTCCGCTTTAGGGACCGAAGTCAAGTCATAGTCAATATTTCTCCAACCCCCCTCCTCCTCCCAATAATAAAAGGGTCCCAAACACAAACAAACGAAACCCTAGAGAAAAAAAAAAAGAGGGCTGGAGGAACCCTAAGTGTCGGCGAGAGAAGTGAAGGAAGAAGATGACGATTTCTAGTAGCGGTGGCATTAGAAAGAGAAGGAGGATAGTCGACGAGGATGTTGATGATCATCCATCTGGTGTGGATGCGGATGCGAGTTACATGGAAGAAGATGACGAGGATGAGGAGGAGAAGAAGAATCTGGGTCTGACATCGACATATGGTGGTTCGGAGGAGAAAGAGATACAGCAGAAAATATACGTTTGTGTTTGCTTGAACTTCGATTACGAAACCGAGTGGTATGTCTTTGACAAAAACAGCAGCAGCGAAGTAGGCAAATTCCTTAGGGAGGATATACTGTCCGCTGAGGTTTTCCTTCGCGGATTTTCTTGCGTTGTCTGTGGGTCCAAAATGTATTTCCTTGGCGGTATGGACAATAAGAAATACCTGAAATGCTATAATTCTTTTGATTATCTTGAAGAATCTTTCATCTCCAATGAGGTCAAGGTGTACGACACAGACACAAACATTAGCGACGATGAACGGAAGTTGGTTAAGATCAAGTCAATGATAGCACCCAGGTGGCTGCCAGTAGTTGTTTATATAAACAATAGGATTTATGTATTTGGTGGTGAAGCTTCTTTTTTTGAAGACCCCTGGGCCGAGTACTATGATTTTGAGACACAAGACTGGATCATTATCGACAGACCCTTATCAGCGGAGCAAAATGAACTCAAGGTATTCAGTCATGCTATTGTTGATTGCAATCGAGTCATTTTGTGGGGTTTGTACAATTTCTACTTGTTTAATACAAACCAAAATACATGGGATGCTGCTGTACGAGTTGACGTTGGCGTGCTTCCCATATCCACACCACTACTTGCAGATGATATTGTCTATTGGTTCTTCGGCAATACTATTTTTAAGTATGATTTAACCAACCCTCCCTCACCCAACGATTATCAATCAGAATTCACCTTTTCCAAACTTTGGGACGGCCCTCCCATTGGTCCCTTGCACTGTCCTTATCTGGTTCCAAATGGGAAGGAGGAGTTCTGTCTGTTTTGGATGGACATGGGAAGGCTTTATTGCACTGCCTTTAAACGCCGCGCTGATGGAAGTATCAGTTGGAATGATCGTTACCAATACTTACGTATCAGTAGTAATTTTGATGAACGTCCAAACGTCGCTCATTGCTTGTGAGTTGACTTATATCCTCTTCTACTGCATCATTACTGTTATCATTTGTTATTTATCTACTGTCCATTCACATCCCAAATTAATTATCTGCAGTGCCTTTTAGTTACTATGTGTTACACAAGTCCATATTTGGCTTTCAAATATCCTTTTTCCACAAGGAGTCCCTTTCCTTCTCAAAAGTTGCCAAGTAAAGTTTGATTCGTAATTTTAATGGCCTAATACCATACCACCTTTATCTTCTTAGTGTAAATCAAATCCCATTTCACAGATGAATTGAAATCCATTGGACTCTTCTAAGTTTTGGCTGAGGAAGTTTCTCACAATAGCTTCCATCTTTTTAGCCATGGCCCTCTCAAGATGGAATAAACACATGGTTTCAGTAGATGTGGAAGATTGACCAAATATATTGTTTCATTAATCATATTAGTGAATTCTACTATCATGTAAGTGAAATGTATTAAATTAGGAAAATGGTGTAACATTGACTGAATAGATTGCACCAATCGACAAACACTTTTTTTTCCCCTACACCCTGTCCTCATTGTAAGCTGTCTGATAATTGTGATGAATGAATACTTACAGTAGATATTAAATTAAAATAAACTGGATTACTCAAGTTCAAAATCTGTATTCCTTTCAGAGTCATTCATGAGGGTGACATGGGCCAATATAGTGATGACAAGAGATCTCAAGGTTCAGGTATGGATATTTATAAGATGAAATATTTTCTTTGGGTGCATATTCTTCTTTTAAATTGCTATTGATTATGTTGCTAATGATTATGTAATTGGCATGTGAAGTTGTCAAAAAATCACTGCAGAAGAATTCTCTCGATTCCAAATCTTTCTTGGAAAATTTCTCCCACACCATCTCCAACCTGTGTTCAAATTGTTATCAACGGAAGCATGAAGAGGAGGAAATTTTGATGAACATAAAGAACGGCGAGAAACCTTCAGTAAGTTTTGACTCTAATCATTGGCTGGTTGGCCATAAAGACATCTATTGCTACTAGTTAATAACTTCCCAAGTGAAGTAAAACTCACCAATCTAATTTGATTACCTCTTACTCTAATGATGGATCAAGTGTGCCTTAACGTAAAAAAAAAAGTTACATCCGTATTGCGTCTCTGAATAGCATAAGAACTTTCTCTACAAGTCTCATTCTCGATATCCAAATTCTCCAAAACTATGAACTCATATACTTCACCTTGTTGCTATGTCTCTTGTACAAGATAGCTCAAAATAGTATACACTACCTATTTTTATTCCAATTGGTTTCTTATTTGTATGCCATCTATAACTCTTGTTAATTAGTGTACATTAATCATAAAAAAATATAGATGAATCATGAAAAACTTTGTTAGCTCGACCTCCATGATAGAATGTTCCTTTGTAAACTCAATACCCAACCCCCAAGAATCTAGGCAAAATATAACATGTTGTTTTGGCCTCCCTGCGCTGCAGCCTTTTTCACCCTACATGTTTGGAGTGACTTCCTATTGATATAATGGTTGTTTTTTGTTGGTTTTGTTTATTTATTTATTAATTTTATTTTTATCCCTTGACCCCTCCCACCCCAGATGCCGCCTGCTAGGTTCGATCACGTGACCTAGTAATGCCATCCATTGCTGCTCAACCATTGAGCCATCACACCTTTGACTATACAATGGTTGTTTAAATTATGCCAAATGTAGCAAAAGAGAAACTTTTCTTGTAGACTTATATAATACTATGACATTATTCTATTAGGATAGTTGGTAGTTGATTCGGTTGGAAAACAATTATGAACATTTTTACGGGACCATTGGATTCATTTGATCTTGTATTAGGTGGTTAGGTGCAAAGGCGCAATTCTTATCTGTGACTATGCAAAGTTTTTAAAAAATGAAACAAATACTAGCATTGTCAAATATTAAAGTTGCATCCAAATAAAATTTGAAATGCACCATTATAAAAGAACATATTGTCTTGCAAGCTGCTACAAACAAAATGTGGAACAATTTTTATAATTCAACCCTCCCCATATTAAACTCCCAATTATGTGTCATGTTCGTGACTGAATTGAAGCAATTCAAAGAAGAAAAAAGAGAAAGAAGGAAGGAATTGGAGAAATCTCAGGTCTCTTGAGCAGAGCCTAGTCTTTTACTTCACAAATCAATGCCATTACAAAAGGGGATCTCGCCCTCTTTATACAAGCAGTTACATCATAATTTCAAAATGAACGGATAGTAAGTCTACATGTGTCTTAATCCTAGACAATCTCTAACAGAATTATAATGAAATGACAACAAAGTCCTCTCTAAATTCAAATCTTGCACCAATTTTCCCTCCAATTCTTTCAGACCTAGCAGCAAGTCTGTCATTGCTCACAGTGTTGTTAAGGCGGATGCCTAGGCGCGCCTCGAGGCGTTTTGGCAAAGAGACGCCTCAAAATGATGCAAGGCGGAGCGGTGAAGTGAGGCGTCTGCCTCGGACCGCCTCTCGCCTCACCGCCTCAGACCGCCTCGGCCCATTTACAGCTTAAAAACCAAAAGCCTATTGCAGCCCAATTGTCTTTTAAGGTTGGGTATTTAGAGTTTTAGACAAGAGAACGACTCCTTGGGGGCTATTGTTGCTGTGTGTGTTCTTTTCCTTCTAATCAGGTTCCTCTCCTTCAAATTAGGTGTTGCCTCTTTCATATCAGGATGTTTCCTCTCTTCTTCTTACTCCTTCCTCTTTTTCTTCACTCTCATTCCTGTGTTTTTTTATATGACGTGTTCTGTAGCTTCTGCTGTGTTTTTTTTATATGATCTGTTCTACTGCCTTTTTTTATATGATCTTTTCACCTCCTTTTTTTAATGATCTGTTATGCTCATTTTTTTATATGATCTGTTCTGCTGCTTTTTTTTCTTCACAATAAACAATAATAAGTAATATTTTAGTGTATGGATCGTAATATTTTAGCATATTGATCGAAATTTGGTGCAAATTTTCAAAGTTAAACAAATGAGACTTGCTGGGCGATGCCTCACCAAATTGCAATTTTTCAAACACTTTCAAATTTTCAAAGTTAAACCAATGAGAAATTGATGAACTAGTTTACATTATACTTTGATGTTTTTTTTGCTTGCTTATTTTTTAGTGATTTAGTGGATAGGCAAGTTAAGTACACTTATGTAGTGCACCTTTTTGCTATGCTATGCAATTTTATTATGTTTCCATTTCAATTCTAAATAGTTGTATGACTTTTTGTATATATTGGCATATGTAAGTTATCAAAATGATGTTGAATATTACTTATCTAAATGTGTTTCAATTTATTATAATAAAAAATCTTTAAAAAATGTTAAAGACCGCCTCGCCTCCGAGGCGTTTTCAAGCTCATCCACCTCCCCGCTGCCTCAACGCCTTAACTACACTGATTGCCCACCCCTTCTTGCGAATCCTTGACCTTAAGGATGAAAAGAAGGGAATTTAGAGATGATGTTTGTATAATCCTCCCCCGTAGCCTCTTCTGGAGAACCATTTGTCCACTGGATCAAGAGTTGAGTGACAGGTCTGTTGTGGCGAGGAACCAACCTCCTACCCAGAACAGCTACGGGTTCGGCTCGAAAATTACCATTGTTATCGACCAAAGGAAGTTGAGGAGAAGGAATAATAGCAGACCCAAATTTCTTCTTTAGCTGAGAGACATGGAATACATTGTGAATGTGTGAACCAGGAGGGAGTCGAAGCTTGTAAGCAACCTGTCTCACTTTGTCAATAACTTGAAATGGGTCGTAGAATTTTGTTGACAACTTCAAATTCTTGATAATACTCACTGAGGTTTGTCTATACGGCTGCAATTTGAGGTAAACCCAATCCCCAATGTCAAACTGTGTCTAATCTATGTGCCATTGTCTTCATCCTGTCCTGAGCTTTGTGTAGTTTTACCTTGATCAATTGTAGCATATGCTCACGTTCCTGTAAGTCTGAACTGAGTGTGTAGTGAGGGTGGTGAGAGGGGGAAGGGCAAGCAAGGGAGGGGAATAGGCATAAAAAAGGCTTGAAAAGGGGTCATTTGAAGGCTTGAATGAAAAGATGTATTAAACCAGAATTCAGTTAAATAAAGCCATTTGGTCCATTGGTAAGGAATGTCACTGGTCATACATCTGAGAAAGGTCTCTAGACAAGTGTTTGTGTGCTCGGTTTGGCCATGAGTTTGAGGGTGATAGGCACTACTAAAAGATAGAGTAGTTCCAAGGGCAGTAAACAAGTCTTGCCAGAAAGTGCTTAGGAACACTTTGTCTCTATCAGAAACTATGGTGGAGGGCAGCCCATGAAGCTTATATATGTTTTGAAGGAAGATATCTGCAACTGATGAGGCTGTATAAGGGTGTGGTAAGGCTAAAAAATGGCTATATTTGGTTAGGAGATCTACCACCACCATAATCACTGATTTTTGTTGAGAGGATGACAACCCTTGTATGAAATCCATAGAAATGTGTTGCCAGACTTGATTTGGGACAGGCAAGGGTTGTAAGAGGCCTCCACATGGTGAATGATCAGACTTGTGTCTTTGACATATATCACAGCTGGTGATGAACTCAATAATCTGCAATTTCATCTTTGGCCAAAAGAAGTACTGACATAGTCTTTGTAAGGTTACCTGGATCCCAGAATGCCCTCTGATTCATGAAGTGCAGATAATATCTTCCTTCTTAGAGAGCCTGTAGAACCTATATACTAGACTCCCTTATACTTGAGCTGACCTTGTGACCTATGCAGTTAAAACAGATAACGGACCCATAACGGTCCAAGAGCGTTATAGGTTATAACGAGATATACCGAGATATAACGGAATAGTTTTTTAAATATATATTTTAATAACCCCATAAAATATTAATATATTATAGTCAAAAAAGTAAATCATGTTCATAACATTAAATTCAAAAATAAAAAACCTTAATAAAAAACATATTTCCTTAGTATGAGAGTGAGATCGCAAGAGAGAGTGTGATCGACTCTTCATCTTTTTTCCTTCTTATCTCATTATCTGTCAAACTAGTTCTCTGGAGATTGGCGACAGCGAGCTCTGGTTCTTCTTTTCTATGAGTCTAGGGTTCAGGTTCGATCGAGAATGAAATGGGTGAATTTTTTAATGTATTAGAACAAAACGTTAAAACAACGTTATTGAAAAAAAATGTTATCTCAATAATTGCTACATAATGCCTTTATATCGAAGTTGTGATACCATAACGTGATAGTGTCATAACGTAACGGCTCACCCACGTTAAGAGTTATATCGGCGTTATAACGTTGTTTCATCTACATAGCTTGTGACAAGGAAAAATTAGGAAGAGCCTTACTGTCAATACTAAGTTTCTGCACCAAGCTTAATGCATAAGAGTATCCCTCATAACTCTGGACCACCTCTGAAATCCAAGTGGGAGTGACAGTAGTAATAGCATTGCAACTCACATCCGCAGCTGGTCTTCTAGATAGGGCATCAACAACTACATTTTCAAACCCCTTCTTTTAGACAATCTCATAGTCATAACCAACGTTGTTGCATGAGGGTGGTAACTTTAAAGTGCCTGATACTCTGGTGGTCAGTGTGTATAGTAAACCTTGAACCCAGGAGGTAAGTCCTCCATTTCTCCACAGCCAGTACTATAGTTAAAAGTTCATTCTCATAAGTAGATAAGACCATATTCTAAGGTCCCAAAGCCTTGCTAAAAAAAGCTATAGGTTTGCCTTGTTGTGACAGAACTGCTCCTATTCCATTGGTACATGCATCTGTCTCTAAAGAGAAAGGCAAGGAGAAATTTGGCAGGGCCAACACAGGAGCTCTGCACATTGCTTCCTTCAGCTTGATAAAAGCCTGTGTAGCATCTGACCTCCACTTGAAACAATCCTTCTTGAGTAGACTCGTCAATGGTTGTGCTATTAACCCATAATGACTGATGAATCTCCTGTAATATCCTGTGAGACCAAGGAACCCATGCAACTGTTTAAGATTAGTAGAAGTAGGCCAGTTTCTCATTGCTTTAACCTTGGCAGGGTCTGCCTCTACTCCTTGAGAGCTAACAATATGTCCAAGGTACTCAAGTTTGTGTTGTAGGAAGGCACATTTAGAAAGTTTTGCAAACAGCTTATTAGTTCTAAGGGTAGCAAAAGTGGTTTTGAGGTGTTCCAAGTGTTGGTCAATGGAAAAGCTGTAAACTAGTATATCATCAAAAAATACTAGTATGAATCTCCTCAAAAAAAGGTTTAAACACTCGATTCATCAAGGCTTGGAAGGTTGCAGGTGCATTAGTCAACCCAAAGGACATAACCCTGAACTCATAATGGCCTTGGTAGGTTCTAAAAGCTGTCTTATACACATCAGCAGGGCGCACCATTAACTGGTGGTATCCAGACGTCAAATCCATTTTAGAGAAGAGTTCCTCAACTAGGGGTATAGGATATTTGTCTTTCATGGTTATCTCATTTAAACGCCTATAATCAACACAGACCTCCAGGTATTATCTTTCTTCTTCAACTATTGTAAAATAGGAGCAGCAAAGGGACTATGTGAAGGCTGTATGAACCCTGAATTTGACATTTCTTCAACCATTTTATCCACTCTGTTTTTGCATATAGGGAATTTTGTAAGGTGCTTGAGCAGGAGGTAAGGAGCCAGGTTTTAAAGGAATCTGATGGTCTAGATCCCTATGGGGAGGTAAGGTGTCTGGTGTTTTTAAGATGTCCTGAAATTCTTGTAAAAGGGAGAGGAGTACAAGGTGATTGGGATTAGTAATGGGAGTTGGAGTGACAGAGAATAGCTAAGCCAAGAATGAGGTGGATGCTTTCTTAATTGTCATTGATAAATCCTGGGGTTCCATGAGACACGCAGATCCTTTCATTGGTCACCCCTTGGAGTATAACAGTTTCACCATTGAGAGCAAGAGTGAGCTGAAGTTTCTTGAAATTCAAAGTGAGATCTCCAAAGTTTTGCAACCAATCAACCCCAATAACCATGTCATAACCACCAAGAGGTAGTACTCTCACCCTGCCATGCCATTGCATTCCTTGCATAGGCCACTCCAATTTAGGACATATAGCATTGCTATGAAGATGCTGGCCGTTTGCCACTTTCACCACCATCTGAGGAGTAAGTTCAATAGACCAATTAGTCTCTTTAATGACGCTGGGTCAATAAAGGAATGGGTGCTCCCCGTGTCTATGAGTATGGAAATCTCCTTCTTCTTAACCTTGCCCCTCAGCAGCAATGTATGCACTGATAAACTACCGTTCAGTGCATGTAAAGATAGTTCCATTTCAGTTTGAATTTCTTTTGATAAATCCTCCACCTCCTGTTCCTTTTCTTCATGCTCTTTTCATCCTCTTCCTCTGGTATTAAGAGGAACAACTGGTTCTTACATAAATGACCAGGCCTGTATTGTTCATCAAAATTGTAGCACAACCCTTTTTCTCTTCTCATCTTCATTTGAGTGAGAGTAAGTCTTTTAAAGGGTGTAATTGTGGTAGGAGCTTTAGCAACTGGGTTTAGAACTAGGTTTTGATTTTGTTTGGGGTTTTGTATAGTCAGGTTTGGGTTGTTTGATGTATAAGAAGATGAGGAAGGGCTGGGTTTAGTGCTCAAATTTGCAGTAGTGGAATAGGAACTAGTTCTAAAGTTGGAACCAAACTGACTACTTTGATTTTGGTTGGAGTGATAGGGTATGGTAGCTTCTTGCATTCTGGCTAATTCAAAGGCCTCACTTACTGATGTAGGTTTGAACATTTGGACGAGTGGTTTATTTGAGGATTTAGGCCACTAAGGAAGCTAAGCACAAAGTAGGTTTCTCCCAAAGTGGGATTATTAGCAAGCATCAACTATTTGAGCCCTTCAAACGGGTTGTAATAATCAACTACAGTTGATGTTTGTTTCAACTTGTTTAAGATATCAACAAAATTAGTGAATACTGTTTCCTCAAACCTTGAACAAATGTCGTGAACAAAGGTCGACCAAGGTATAAAATTCTTTCCAGATTGGTAATCCAGGAACCACATATCAGCTTGTCCATGAAAGTAAATAGAAGCAATAGTTACCTTATGTGCGTCTAGTATGCAGTACATCGAAAAATATCTTTTACTCTTTTGTACCCAAGCACGAGGATTAATTCCATCAAATGAGGGAAAGTCCAATTTAGGAGCCTTAAGATTCATACATGAAGCATCAGACATCTGGTTGTAAGATGGGCCCAGATCCAGATTTACTGCCTGATTAAGC
Source organism: Berberis vulgaris (assembly GCA_963556465.1). Classification (NCBI taxonomy): domain Eukaryota; kingdom Viridiplantae; phylum Streptophyta; class Magnoliopsida; order Ranunculales; family Berberidaceae; genus Berberis; species Berberis vulgaris. The sequence goes on along the minus strand of OY747124.1, from coordinate 4,109,268 downwards.
TGCGATGCCGACAAGCCTGCAGATCCAGACGACCTCTGATCTAGTTGAGGTTTCTGTAACATTTGAACGATCTGTTCTAATTTCTTCTATGTTGAATCGATCGACAACTGCATCTTCTTAACATCTTCGGCCAGAAGATCAAGTCGATTATCTGTTTCGATTTGGTTTTTCTTAGAATCTCGCAAAAAACCTCCAACTCTTTGACCTAGTCTCCATGGTGTTGGTGGATCAAATAGCTCTAATACCAAATGTCACGTTCGTGACTAAATTGAAGCAATTCAAAGAAGAAAAAAGAGAGAAGGAAGGAATTGGAGAAATCTCTTGAGCAGAGCCTAGTCTTTTACTTCACAAATCAATGCCATTACAAAAGGGGATCTCACCCTCTTTATACAAGTAGCTATAACAGAATTTCAAAATGAACGGATAGTAAGTCTACACGTGTCTTAATCCTAGACAGTCTACTAACAGAATTACAATGAAATGACAACAAAGTCCTCTCTAAATTCAAATCTCGCGCCAATATTCCCTCCAATTCTTTCAGACCTAGCAGCAAGTCAAGCTCGTGACATTATGTTCATCATATTGCGTCATCCTCCTCCACCTGCCATCCCTATATTCTGTTTGTTCCCATTTATTTGGAAAATGGGAAAAGATTCACAAAGAACGTGAACTCACCTAACAAAGGGGAAAAAAAAACTGAAACCTCTTATTTTTTCATTTTCATGAAGGTGCAAAGATGTGGGGGGATAGAGAAAGAGGAGATCATGGGTCAAAAAGAATAAAAACGTATTTAGGGCTTGTATGTTTGCTCTTTTGGTGTTAAAGACAATCTATCTAGGTCTTATTTTATTGTTAAAAAAGAGTAAAAAAGTATGAATGTGAGCGGAATGTGTGAAAAATGAACAAAAGTAACCATGTGAGCATTTTGCACATTGAACCCTGTGCCCAATAGTAACATGTGCATAAGTGCGTGTCTTTCGAACATTCTGCCAAGTTTTTACCTTAACTACTGTCTTGTATTGTGTCTTATTTTTCTCTACTAGCGTTTATTGAGGTTCAAGGGAACCGATTTTGAATTTTGTCGTGTTAGGAAGATTTCGTTTCTGATTTAGTCATAGTCAGATTGAGTGAGGCTAATGTTTATTATTTTTCTTGCTTTTGTTTTTTCAGCCCATTAGATCTATTAATATTTCCCCTTGTTATAAATTGAAGGATTGCCTTTATTTTATTTTGTATTGTAGCTAGACTAGGAGTCCCCCTTTTTTTATTGTGGACTGCCGCACAATCCTCCTTTTGATTACTAAATTACCCTTAAGGCAATGGAAATCTCATGATTGGCTACACTTATCTCAACTTGTAATAGTAATTAAGTATCACAGGTCTAAAAGAAATCAAATTAAATGAATGCAGTTGTTAAACATGTAAATTTTCCATCTTGATATGTCTCTGAAAGTTAGCTAGTTGGTTTGGAATTAAGCAGCTACGTATTTGTTTATTACTATGCTATAGTGCTTTGAGTGAACACTGAAATTGAGTTCAGTTTATTCATATTCTTTTGAGAAACAATTTAGTGAATTGAATAAATGCTAAGGTTTGGTGTGTGAGTATGCAAGATTTTTGGTATGTTAATTCGTTGTAGATAGATAGATATCAAGAATTTGTAAGATTTTTGGTATGTTAAGCCGTTCAGAATTTGTTTGCTCCTTGTTCATTTCTAAGAGGATGATGACACGCGGCACAATCTATCCCAACTCAAGAAAAATGAAATGCCTTAAATCTATTAAAGATACACCTCTCAAGTTGGCTTTGTTTGCTCTATTTTTACAAATGTAAGTTTCTATTTGTAAATATAAAGGTTTGCCTAAATCTTCTCAATTATTTATTTATTTGTTAGGAATCATTGGATGATCTAGAACTCTTGGAGGATTATACACATGAGGTATGTGAATTGCTTTTGTTTTATGATTATGATGTTTCTATTTGTATATTTGACAACCGCTTTTGGTTGATTTACATGAATTTGTTAGTTTATGGGAATTGACCCATTGACCTTTTTCCTGTTTGTTTTGTAGATTGACATGTCTGCGCTGAAGGGAATGAGTAACTTTGATTTCAAGCATTTAGATATTCCCAAGGTAAACTGAGCAGTAACACTGATATTTCGCTTATATATTAATATTCAATATTGGATTAGTTTCTTTTAACAAATGACAATGGAAATATGCAATCACAAGGACATTTACTAGCGCTGAAAGCTTCTTTTTTTTTGGAATTTGGAAAGCTGATTATTTCTTAACCATTATATATTTCATTAACATTAATTTCGTTAACACATTAAAATAAAATGGGCAATAATGTTGATTGGTAAATTAAGTAAAGAAAAATAAAGTCAGGATAAGAACAAAGCTATTCCCAAAGCTGTGTTGAGGAATCAGACTTTGAGGATATCTTGATGCTTGATGGTTGGGTGGTGAGGATGGTGTTGATTTCACTCTGGTTGTATGTACTTTTTTGTAAGGTTGTGCGTCTTGCTTTTATTATAAGCTTATGTAGTTTTTTGTTTTTGGGTGAAGTTTCTTGAAGCCTTTGTGGGATTCATGCACTAATTTCAGTGCCTTGTCCTCTGCGTTATAAAATTGCTAAGTAATCATATAATGGGGGGTATCCGATGCAATATAGGTATTTAACGGGTTCAGATAAACGCGAGTCACCGAAAAATCAGACCCACTAAAACCTAGACTTAATCGATCGCAAACTTTGAACTTGCGATTTGTGTCAGAGTAGCAATCACAAAACAGAAAAAAGAGATACTTTTGTTTTGTAAGCAAAAACTATTCATTTTCAATGATTTTGTAAGGAGATAAGTAGAACTATTAATTTTCAACGATTTTATGTTTCAATTTTTGTGTCCCTTTATTGTTAAGATATTTATTATACTTTACAGTAGTGAGGGTATGAATACGTATATTTTGAAAATTTTGACTATGTTGTAGAATAAATGCAACAATATAGTAGTGGTATGTTATTCTTTTGATTAGATGATTCTAAATGCTTTGCATGATATTTTATACCTATTTTAGTTTGTGCAAAAGCTACTTCAAAGTTCCACTGTCATTTCATGAGTCAAAAAAGCATGAGGCCCTATGAAGGAGTGTATCAATAAAGTAGAGATTCAATAACCTAGTACTAACCGAAGTGTAAAGCTACAAAAGTCAATAAGATAGTATGGTCCTAAAAAGGAGTGGATTTTGAATTGGTGAAGAATGGACGTGGGGAAGGGAGTAGACCTTGTGGATGGGGATTTGAATTCTCTATCCAGTGGTACTAACAAAAGATGAAATGTAATTTCTTTAGTGTCTGAGGCAGAGGTAACATGGTATTGCTTTTGCTTTTGCGGCTACCCTGGGTTGTTAGGTGTTTGTATCTGTCGTTTTTGCTCCCTTTTACGCTTTTAGGAGTTTGTTTGTGAGTGGGTTAGTGACTTGTGGAAGGTTTTTATCATAAGAATGCAATGTAGTTATTTTTTTTTATAAGTAGGTTTTAGAATGCAAAGGTATGACTTGAGGTGTTCTAATTGCTTGTGATGCAAGGCATAAGCCCTTTTTTAAAAAAATGATCAATGAAACAAAGCAATATATTGATAGAAAGCCAAAGCGACTGAGTAGATCACTTGGCAAGAGAATTACAAGAATGGAAGTTACAAACTAAAGAGACTTCCACAATAAAAAAATTCAGACGTGAATTGCGTATTAGTGATTATGCCCCAAATACATCTCCAGGGCCATACAATTGCTTTAATACCCTAAACAACAGTTTCAACACTTTTCTTAGAATAGTTTCTTTCCTTTGGTTGCCATATGAGTGTTTTAACTAAAGATATTAACATAGATATAAATAGTAGATGGGATTATAAAAATATAAATAGGTAAACAACTATAATCTATAATTTCACATCCTTCAGACACACGACACTTGGTCATGCAATTGCGCTGTCGGTCTAATTTACAAATGAAATTGGTTTTAAATGTTTTGGTGCAATGTGAGACATTAATATTACACATGAAAAACTTGCTGTGAATTATTGAACGTTTTGATTGAGAAAAGAAGACAATCCTAACCTCTGATGAGCCTCTTTAATGAGTCTGCTTTATATACAATATTATTAAGCTAACACGTTATCTTGTAACTGGAACAATTGAAAAGGTTGAAATATTGGTTTATTCGCACTTTGGCACCCATTAGTTATGGATCATAGTTTAGGCAAATTGTAATCTAGCCCCCATTTTGGACGGAAATCATCTGAGTGGAGATTTTGTAGATGAATCTTATGTTATTAGTGTGAAGAGCTTTTTGTAGATGAACTTTATGCTATTATAGTTTATTACTAGGTTGACAGCGAGCAAGCTTAATAAAATCTTGGCCTCATAGGACTGGATAGATCAGTGAAGCTCGGTTGGCTATGACGAGAGTGATTCCATATTTCGAAGGAGCTTATGTGGAAGAAAGGCATTTATTTCAAGGGTTCCTTGTGGCAGATGAAGCAATTGATAAGAAAGGGGTGTGATGCCATGGTTAATTTATTACTTTATTCCTAGACAGCCTTTGACTAGGTGGATTGTGACCTTTTTTTATTGTTCTGGCAGTGTCTGGGGTGTTAGGCGAGGTGACACCTTGTTGCTTTTCCTTAGCACTGTTTTGGCAGAGGTTTCGATTTGGATTGCGTTGTGCTTTCTTTACCAAGAAGCGGGTTGAATCATGTCCTGCAATTTGGATTGCCTTTTGCAGTTTCTTTATTGGAAACTTCATGTTAAAAGGACCCTCAAGTGTAATCAGGTGGAGGTAGAAACTTGATGTTAGCTCTAGCCTCTTGGTACCAGGTTCAGATGAGAATGAGTGAAAGTGGAGCTGGTCTAGGCTTGGATCCTTCTTGGTCTCATCTCAGTTCATGGGAGCTAAGCATAAATTCCCCTCGTCCTCTTTTGGAAGAAATGTTTCCCTCCCAAAGTTCCTTCGTTCAATATGTGATTTCTTCGGTAATTTGGCAAGAGAGGAGCACAAGTGTTTTTAAGTCTTCTCCCTCATCTAGGGACCATATTGTCATGTGTGAATTTTCTTTGGTACAGGGGATCTCATGTTAACTTCAAGGGGTTCTGATTCTAATATGCCACTGTGTCCTAGGAAAACATTATTGTAGCTGGGGCTTTGCGGGACAACATTAGCTTGTAGGTGTTAGGAAGAATTGGTAGTGGTGCATTCGTTTTTGGTAAAGATAAGAGCTTCATAGATTATGCACCAACATCCTTGACCTTTGCTTGTTAGATTTAGTGGACATCCAATGTTCCATATACTTTACGTGCGTGTGAATTTACTTTGTAGAAATAAGTCCCAAAGAACTATGGTGGCAATAGTTGAGGCTAATAAGTTACGAGGACAACTAGCATTTTATAGTTCCTAAGAATCTCACTTAATAGTCTTATGCAAGGCATTTTTAGTGTTAGGAAGGAGCAAGGCATTTTTAGTGTTAGGAAGGAGCCGAGCATTTTTTAAGCTAGGTGTTGACATGGAAACATGTGGGGTTGTATGCAAAAATGAAGAAGCCTTGAAGATTTTTTCAAGCCCATGGTTTTTGGAGGCTATTGAATTAGCAGGAAACTACCTCGAGATTCTTTCGGAGTGAAATATTATTGAGCATGTTTGGCCTGTATTCATGATATGCGTTGATAAAAGGTCACGGCTTGTTGATAAGATATACTAGAATGATCTTATCTTCCGTTGTTTTACGTTGACATTTGTATGATTTAGTTGTTGCCTATGTTGAATCTACTATCTTTTATGTAAAAGGGCGGCACATTGAATGGCAATTTACAAGTTATAAATGAATAATTAGTTACATAAGCTTTAAGGGCCAGACTATTACTGGATTTTTATCACGCACACCGTTAAGCCAAGTGGTCTTCCCTATTTATCACCAATGCCACCAAAAGTCAAAATCTTATGCCTTTTCCCTCTCTACCATGCTAGGTGTCACTGGGTTAGTAATTAGGCAAGTTCTACATCAATTTTTCACCGCATTGATTACACCTCCTGTGAGGCAACTAAGGTTTCTATTTAGTTCCAGCCCCACACTTGCAATTCTCGGCATACAATTCTTGGTTTATTGCCTTGATGTACGAGCACCGACTCAATTTGAACATATTACAAGATCCTCACAAATTACTCCAGCAATCTATGATTGATACAAGTTTGCTCCTACAAATTCCCATCCATCGCCCATCCTCACAAATGCCTTAAAAAATGGATACATCATTCAAACGTGCAATAACTATTTAATCCATGTGTCTACCAAGCATTTGTCACCAAACAAACCACTCTAACCCACACAATCCATCAGATGTCCAAATGCAAGTCCTCTTGCATTCAAATATTCAAATCATGCCTGCAAGCCTTGGTCCAGCATTCGTACTGGGCTCAATGATGTGAGCATCCATACTTTACTATGATGGCTAATACTCCGTCATCAATCCATCACCACGCACCACCATCTATGCGTGAGTCCGCCCATGCATAGTCCAGCATTCAAGTATCGTCAGCCATCCATGCATACGCTGAGCATGCATTGTGCAAGTATGCACAATCCTTGGTCTTTCAGTCCATGCACATAACTTTGTTTGTGTTTACTCATTTTGTTCTTGTTATTCCATAACATAAACTAATCTAACCAATTTGGTGGTTTCAGATTGACAAGTTCAAGTTACTTTGCAAGTTGGGAAGAGAGTCTGAAGCAATTCAGTTGAATCATGACCTAGACATGGACAATGATTGAGTTGGAGCATAGACTAGTATATGCGGGGGGACTTCTGATGTTATTCCTGCAAAATATTTGTATTGTTGTCTCGCATGTTCAAGTTTCTGTTAAACAAATTATCCACAATTGTTGTTAGGTTACTTTTTAGATGCTATGATTTTATGTCTCCAAAAGTTTGGTTCCAATCTAATTTCAAGGTTTTTTTTTTATGAAAATACTGTTAGATTTAGTTATTATGAGACTCCTTGTTGATTGTTTGGTCATTGTTCCTCGGACCTTTGTCTACTATCTAGGACAGATAAAGTTGAGTAGCTATTACCAAATTCTGATTGAAACTCATCCTTGATTATACTTTGATTATTTGGATTTGACCATGGAGCACATCATATTTCTATTGGAACAATCATTGTTAAAGTAGGAGAGCAGATTTTTCTGCCTATAATATTATTTGATGTAATACGATTATTGTTAAAGTACAAGGAAAATGATTTTCAGTGTTATTGCAAGCGATTGGATCAATTGTCGAGTTCATAATGAGGTTGAGTTCTTCAACTAGCCTCTGATATATATATATATTTCATATGTAAAAGAAAAAGATATCTAAAAGTTTATAATTATCATAGATTTAATGGAGTTAGAAGATGTTGAGATTTGCTTCTTGTTTTACTTCATCTTTTAAAACTTATTTTGATGCACTACTTTAGTATTGCTCAAGTGCAATAGTTTTTTAGGTGTGTTCCTGTAACGACCCCCAATTTTGACAAATAATGTTTTAGAGCATATTTATTTTAAGATTGGGTGTAATATAACTAAATAAAAGGGTGTAAATATAATGTTGTGCAAATCCTAATCTTGTAGGGTTTTGCCTTTAGGTTGGTTAAATAGAGATTTTATTTTATCTAAGCCGCATACAAAGTCTGTAAAAAAAAGGGAAGAGAAGAAAAGGAGAAGGACCTGCATAAGCACAAAAGGGAAAGGAAGAGAAAAGTAAGCAGGTGAGTTCTTTACTTCCTTCTCTTTATAAAAATTCTATTAGTTTTATTCATTTTCTTTAATATAAAGATTTATTATATAATCTTTGAATATAATTGAAGTTTAGTTTTTTTTATGAGTGTGATTTTTAAAACAAAAAAAATAGTGATTGTGAGTTTTTCTCATTCTTATATTATTTTTTGTTAGATATGTATTGGTAGAATTATCGAACATTAGTAAAAGTAAGGGTTCTTGATTCTTTAGTTATCTTTAGATATATAAATCCATGAATTTCGGGTTAGATCTTAATATATAAATAAATTTATAAATTCATGTAGTATTGTATTATAATTTTCGTGAAAAATAGTTGAATTAAAAGAGAACTAAGATTTTGTTAAATTTAGTAATAGAAAACAACTTTGTGCAGTGCAAAGTTTTGCAGTGGATCAAGATTTTTCCGGAGTCAAAATGCTTTCAAATTTAATCCGTAATTTGAAAACATCCATCGAAAAATTATAGTTTTAGTTCGAGTTCATCCAACGGTTGGATTTATCTCGGGGCAAGGAAAACCACCACTGATCAGATTGTAAAAATCATATGATCTTTACCGAGTTTATTCCACAATGTTATTTGAGCGTAATACAATTGAAATTGATATTATCTCTATCATTGATCTGTATTTCCTATGACACAAAAACTCGTAGATTAGAGGTATGCATGTGTAAGAGAAAAAGATGACATAAATAGAGTTGGGTTGAACTGAATAGTTAGTGTGCTGTAAAACTAATTGGGCTGGACTAAATAGTTAAGCCCAAGAATCTTATTAGTTGTTTGCTGGATAATGATTTCGATTGGGCTGAATAGTTAAGTCCAGAATTTAATTGATTAGTTTAATTGAATAAGGGTATGAATTGGATTTCTAATATACTGATAGAATTAAATTGAAATGGGATTACCAAATATGGATTGATTTTAGTGTAAAATATATTGTTGAGAAAATCCTTTGAATGAAATGAAATTAATCAATTGAAATGCTGATTAATTTGTGTATTCTTATTATTCTGTGAATTGGTATTTGTATTTCGTATAGTGACTTGAACTTTGATTGTTATGCAAATTACTTTGCTAAGAAGTGGGAATTATTTTTATTGTATGGACTTCGATTCCCACTTTATTACAGAAAGTTGATATATGACAATGTTGATTTTCCCCAAAATAAAGGGGGAATATTGTGATGAAATTATTGATTTTGCCAAATGATATGTTTTCCTAAAACGATGGGTGAACTTGTCTTTGATTGACAAGGTGCCAATATATAAAGATTATGAGATATCACAATAAATTACAAAAAAAAGTGATATTCTCCAAAGAACATGTGGATTTGTTTATGATTGACAAAAATGTCAAGCGATACGAATAAATTTGAATCTATCGCTTTAAATAACATCGAATTGTATCACTTGGAACTATCACATCTCTTTGATGTTTATGATTTTCCCTTTCTTATAAAGAAACTAAATAACATTCGGGTTGTCTTGCAGATGTGGGGCACTTTTTTTTCTATAGATAAACTAAAATAACTTTCGGGTTAGTCTTGCGAAAAGATGGTGATTTTGAAATGCCTAAAATAGGCTTATTATTTGTCCGTCAAAAGTGTGACGTGATCTATGCGCATTGTTAACCCGAGGTGGCTTTTATTGTACTCATATAGTTAGGGGTATCCGGTGATGCATGCATGTATGTGATGTGTCCCAACTTGGGCATGGATGATGGAGAAGTCCTCCTTTATATGAGATAGGCATATGGGCATGTATGTTCGGCACGGAGGTGATGCGAATGTAGTATAGTCTAAGTGATCAATTCATTATAAACGGATAACAGGTTTAAATAAATAATTTATCGATAAATTTTGAGTAAATAGAATAATACAATTATTATTTTATAATCTCTTAGTGCAGGATGGTAGGTCTGCTAACATTCTCTGCAGGTCTGACTTGCCATGGTTAGTTTCCATCGGACAAGTGTATTTAAGGTACATAGTTACGAAAATATTTTAAAAATGTAATTAGCTTTATACATTCGCCTCGTGGAGGAACAACCTATTTTGTTTTAGTTATTTTTGTTGTACTATATTTTCTTGTCATGCCATGCTATTTCTCTTATTGATTTTTGGGAACGAAGAATTTCACATCAGCTTAATTGCTAACACAAGTGGGTTTTGGCTTATTGAGTACATTCGTTTGGGAATGAAGCCGACTAGCTTGTTTCAGGGTATAGTAGTTTCGGGCGAGGTTATAAAAGTTTGTTTCGTACGTGACGAGCATTGCTGAAAAAATGCACGTTGTTCAAGAGTCTAGGTCATTTTGTTTGTTAGGTGACAGTTTAATCTTCACTACCAAAAAAATGAAATTCGGCAACATTGGTTTACCATTGCTAAGTATCAAAAAAGCGTAGCTAAAATGAATAAGCAACAGCTCAACGACCGTCACAATACCGTAGCTATTTGAATCGTCGCTCCAATGTAACAGCAACGATATACAATTCCGTAGCTAATTGGCAACGGCTAAAAATCGTCGCTAAGTTGCAAAAATTCCGTCGCTAAACAAATTTTAATTCAAAGGTTTTAATTGAGACAACAGCAATGGCAACGACTTTTAAAATGTTTGAGACGGCTAAGGGACATACAACAAAAACGATATTTGTTTAGCGATACAACAACAAAAACGAACACATTAAAATGTTTAATTCAAAGGTTTTATTTAGTGATGGCTTCAAACCGTTGCTAAGTTGCAAATCAAATTGACAAAACAGAGACGACATTTGCCGTGGCTATTTGGTGACGACTTTAAACCGTTGCTAAGTTGCAACTTCTGAGACAGGTGCAACTGTATCAAATTGACAAAACATAGACGACATTTGCCATGGCTATTTTGCAACGGCTTCAAACCGTTGCTAAGTTGCAAATCAAATTGTCAAAACAGAGACGACATTGCCATTGCTAACACTAACTTGTTGTAGCTAAAAAAAATTACTAATGAAAATTCATTTTTTATAATGAAATTAGTTCTTTCTATTAATTTTCAGATTTCTCATTGCCTTTTTTTTTGTCATTCAGAAGAAACATTTCAAACCTGAACACAATTATATTAATTTTCTGTATAATCAATAACTTGTTCATTACAAAAAATATGATCCCAAACAACTTTATACTCTATCAACCTCAAATTGAAATTATATATAACTACAATTTCAATTTGAGATATAACTCACTTAAACTTAAATAACTATATAAATCATAGTGATCGTCTATGGGACATACAACAAAAACGATACAAACAACAATTCATGTGATCTTGCACACCATATCGACCATCCCATAAAATGTGTTCTACTTCAAAATTTCATATCTTCCACTTCAAAACCAATATCAATTTAGCAACACCTAACCCCGTAAAATTTGAAAGAGCAATGATGAGAAACGTATTGAATGTTTAAGCTGTGTAATACAAATCTCATAAAGTTGCACATTCAAACGGAGACTCTAAGTTACAACTAAGATGTTTTTTTATATTACTAATCAACATCTTATTAGATAGAATAAAATATTCTTTTCTATTTTGAGTTGGTGCATTTGAAGGATCGACAAAGGTAAGCGGAACATATTAACAAGGTGAAATAAAGAAATTTAAATGCTACAATGCTGAAATTTAAATGCTGAAATGCTGAAACGCTGAAATAAATTCAAACAACATACTGGCATTCAAGCAACATTCAAATTAGCATTCAAACTAGCATTCCTACTAGCAGCATACTGGCATTCCTACTAGCAGCATACTGGCATACTAGCAGCATGCTGGCATTCAAGCATACTAGCAACATTCAAGCATTCAAGTATACTAACATACTAACAACATTCAAGTTGAGCAGAGAAGGTAATTATATTGCATATCAGAATTATGACAGAATGTTCAACCAAGTTGAGCAGAGAAAGATAGGAAAGTTATGTAATTATTTTATTATCTAAAGCTCATAATTCAACAATCAATAAGCTTAAAGTAACATCCTACAAAATTCAAGTGTTTCCACTTAGAAAAAGAAGAAAACATGAAAATCTTATCGTAAACTCAATTGGGTATATAATACATGGAATCATATGCTGCTAGCTACCATCATCGAAGAAAAAGTTAAAAAGATGTAAGATGCAACACAAATCATCTGTTAATTGCTTTTAACATATATGTGAATATGAACTATTTAATTCAGGTGAAACTAATGAGATTAAGAAGAAAGGGATGGTGCTTCCATTTAAACCCCCTTGCAATGGCATTTGATACCCTAAATTACTATGTCAATATGCCTCCTGTAAGTATTTTAGTTTGTTTTTACAAACAGAGACCAACATTTTAAACCCTATTGGCAATAATATTTTTCAGAGAAATAAAATTTATCTCACCAGTGATTGGATTTGTTTCTGTATGAAATGAAGCAACAAGGAGAGGCACAGGACAGACTCCAACTTCTCCATGGAGTGAGTGAAAGAAGTGATGGATCTAGTTGAACTAGACAATATCAAGGATCTCTTGTTGGTGTACCGAGAATCACTGGACTCTCAACTGAGCAAAGAAAGCGTCTCACAATTGCTGTTGAACTTGTAGCCAATCCTTCCATCATTTTCATGAATGAACCTATTTCAGGTCTAGATGCTAGAGCTGCAACAATAGTTATGAGAACTGTTCGCAACACAGTCAATACAAGAAGAACTGTGGTCTGCACCATTCACCAACCTAGCATTGACATCTTTGAGTCTTTTGATGTGGTAAGATCTCAAGTTCTACCATTGTACTAACTACTAACACCCAATATCAAACCTCCAAGTCTTCTTTTAACTAATATTAGCTTTTTATGGAAACAGTTTCAGTCAAAATTTATAAGACTAACCATACAGGCTAGTGTACAGTCACTTGGCAAAGAGAAAGGGAAGCAACTAAGGAAATAGCAAGCAACAATAAACACAAGGAATCGGAAAACAATACTTGAACAACATCTATATTGTCACGATGGAATTGGCATATCTTCCCAAGAGCCGAAACAACATTGTCGTATGCCATCACAATATCAGAATGTAGAGCATTGGGATGTCTTACCACCACATTTATTCTTGAAAGAGCCTCTGTTGCATGCAGAAGATTCAGTGAGACAGGATATAAGCAACAATGCCATGTGAATGATGCATTTTGAGATGGGTTTCTGAAAACAAACTGGATCAAAAACTTGAGATCGAAAAATCATTACTACAATTAATGCTCAACATTTTGTGCATGTGAAAAGGTTAAGACCCTTTATTCCAAGTGCAACTTAGGACTTTTGATAAGTACAAGATCCAAGACTTATCACTTCATTTTCAGGTTATAAATAAAAACCTTCAATATACAAGTTTAATATCATCAATCAGATGATCATGGACATCCATCAGGTTAAGTTTTGCTAATAGGTAATAACTAACGACATACCTTTTGTCAACCTCATCTTGAGCAAACCAATCATGTGGAATGTATACACCATTCTTTTCTCGTGCAGTTCGCACATCTGTTACCAATGTATGGGATCTTTTAATCAATGATCTTGGAATTTTTTTCAACCAAACAATTGAAATTAAAAGGTAAAAGCGTCGTCAAACCTTGTTTCATTCTTTCCATTTCCAGTTACAGATCCTTGAGTAACATGGTCTTGGAAATTTTTGGTTTGCCTGAAAATGATATTGCACACCTTCAGTAAAAGAAAGAAAGATATATAAAAAAAATTTATTTATTTTGGGAGAAACCATAGGAAAGACAGAATTGAGTGATGCGCTATTTTAGTAGCACATAACTTAATACCCTGCTTTGTGATTGTAGTATAGAATAAGTAAGGATCGTTCTAGACAGGAGATTAGAGGGCTTTTCAATTACACTAATAATAACTAAAAGACAACTAACAACCTAATTAATTAAATAAAAGGGGATTGGATTTTCTAAATTAAACTACGAAAATTACTGAAAAGATAATAAACTAAAGGGATGGAAAAGATGAGAAATTAACTAAGGGTTTATCTCCACACACCAAACATATGCTTAGAAATCAATCTTCAATAATCACTTGCTGACTCGTGAGAGACAATGCTCAAGATTAACCGTGACTGCACTGCATTAATCTTATTATTTTCTCAAGTTTGTTGAATTAAACTAAGCGACGCTTTCAAACTATTCTTATCATGCTATCTAAACAGGAATCGCAAATTAGACAACAATCTAAGATCATTAAGATTGTGAAAAATATGAACACTGACTAGGCAATTACAAGTATGATCAACATCTTGTTCTTGCCTAGGTTTTTACTTAACCTTACCAACGTTCCTTGGTATTTATTACTTGTGAATACGAGATTATAACAATTAGGTGAAACTCTCCTATACTCTAGCCCCAGATCCTAGCATGCTTACTGAGTTGGCCACCTTAACAAACATACAAAGAAAAGTTCTCTCTAAAGCAGTTAAGCAAAACACAATCACTAATAGCAAGGAAGATTAAATTCAATTAATTTATAAAGCACATGTTCGGGGTTTCGAATCCACCCCTAACTAAAATAAGTTTAGCTAGACATATTAATTATGTTCGAATAACAATCCATACTCAATAATAAAACTAAAATAAGTAAAAGAGAGGTTTAGAGATGAAAACGTTGTCGCCTGATCCGTGGTGGTACTGAGTGGACTGATGTGTGTAGATAGCAGAAGAGAATCCTCTTTTTCTTCGCGATCTGCTCCTTCACAATCTACTCCTTTCTGCTTCACTTCGCTTCCTTCTCAATCTCTGCTTCGTCTTAGTGTGCGTGGTCATGGTTGATGGAGGTGACGAAAGGAATGGGGAGAGATGAAGATGGCAACGACAGGGGACAACGAGAGAGACTGTGGCAAGGGTTTTATCTGACTGGTAGAGGCGATCGGCTGAGAAATGAAGACGGTGACGGTGTCTGTGTGACTGTGATGGGAGAGAAACAGGGAGATGTGGCTAGGGTTTGGTGAGGTTGTTTCGAGGAGGAGTGTGATGGTTGGATTTGATGACGGTGGTGGGTTCGATTTGGTTTAGGGTTGATGATGGAAGAAAGGTTGTATCTAGGTGTTGTGAAGGAGAAGAGGATAACGGCTAGGGTTCCCTGATTTTCAACAAACAGAGAGATGAAGGCGATGAAGGCTTGATGGACTGTTGCGAGGATGGATGTTATTGCTGGCTGGATTCTTCAAAGTAAGGTATCATCCCTTTTATAATTGTTTTGTTTCCTTCTTTGCTTGGTTTCCTTGTTTGTGCGGTTTTCTTGTGCAATTAGTTGCCAATTTGCTTCACTTAATTTCTATTTTAGAATCTTGTAATTGGAAACCTACACAAACGCTAAAATAACAATTAGTACCATAATTAACAAGTAATAGCTAAAAATATGTATAGAAATATGGTACTAAAAATAGCCTAATTATGCCCCTATCAAATTCCCCCACACTTATCTTTTGCTAGTCCTCGAGTGAATCCAAGAAACAAAAATAAAAGACTCAAATGAATCAATCTATACTTTTCAACATTTGTCTCATAGATTTTCAACGGATCATGACATGTTAAGATTATTTGTAAACACGAGATTAAATCCACATCATTCAAAAATTAATACATGTTCATAGCAATGATATAAAAATTTACAATTAAATCAATCCAAGTGACTGTGAAACTCAAGCGCGTGCCAAGAAGAATTAACCCAAAAATCTCACTGGATGCACTCTTTTCTTTTTCACTGATTATTTGGTAAAATCACTCTTCATATTCTAGTTATATGTGAGAGGATTGATGTAAACGGGAAACAAATAGCTCACATATGATATAACAAGAAAGGATGACATTTTCTGACCTTTTTTTTTTTTTTTTTAGATATATGATCTCATGGAAGGAATGCTACTACTTGAATGCAAGAACTAGGAACATCATATGCTCATACCTCATTCGAATCGCCACATCATGACATTACAAGACACACTCAATCAAAATGTCTTAATTCAGGTTGTAATGGGGCCAGAGGTCATGGGAAGAGAAAGAACGGATATGAAATTTTCAAAGGGCTTGAAGAAATGGTGAAAGCATACAATAAGATTAGAGACATTAGCAAAAAATCATATGGTTCAAGACATAAGTGAGAAAATGACGAGGTGGCTCATTGATAATGAAGAGCTTCAACAATTATTTTGTATCTACTAAAAAGAATTGAACTATCTGTATGGTACTGTAATACTGAATGGATATAGATAAGGACTTGTATCCCTTTTGTAACTTTTTTTTTTGTACCATTTTTTTTTTTACAACTCTTTTTTTCTTGAACTGTCTATCACAAGGGTCTCCCCCACACTTGTTTTTCAACATACCTTGAACCACAATAAAGTCTCTGCAAATCAAATTATGTTCCACTCTTTTTGTTAGGTTAGGGATAGAAAATGAGGGTAATGAAACCAAAGGCTTAATAACAGGTTCAATGGGGTTAACCTAAGGGAAATATATTATAGATCGGGCTTATTTGACAATGGTGGAAACTAGATGCCTTTATCATGTCAAACATGTTATGCAATTCAATATGATGCTTTGAACGAAGTCAATACAAGTTTTAGTGTTTAATTCTTAATTTTGAAAGCAATCCAAGTAACAACCAAAACAAACAAAATTGAGATCATGCAACGAATTATTATTGACAAAAGAAATAAAAGATGACCTAACTAAAAACTCTCAAAATCAAATGAACAATATGCTCAAAACTCACATATGAATTATAATGAGTTAAATTCAACTAAGCATGCTATTAGTACCAATTACTAAGTTGATTACATGTGAATTTGCATATGATAACTATAAATAAGCATTAACTAAAAAATAATATTATATCTTAAATCATGTTTATAAATCACCTTAAATTCATGCAATTAAAAATCAAATCTCATCATTGTGTTGGAAAGTATCCTAAGACTTAAAACAACTATGAAATTTATTATTATTATTATTATTTATTATTTATTTTTTATTTTTTATGACACTAATACCAATAAAGAAAATAAAAAAACAACATTATATATATATTTTTAAGGGATTGACACTTTTTTTTTCAAAATAAAACAACGTTTTGTTCCCCACACTTAAACCTAACATTGTCCTCAATGTGAATATATTATAGCAGATGTAATGAAAGATTTAAAAGCGGAAAAATAAACTACTAACAAACAAAAGCAAAAATAACGAAAATAAAATAAAGGGATAAAGAAAGCAAATCTGATTGGGTTGCCTCCCAAGAAGCGCTTGTTTTAACGTCGTGCAGCCTGACGATATCTCCAATTAATCCTCAGAATAAGTGAAAACATGGAGTGATACGTCATCCACGTCATGCTCCACAAATGACTCATAATAAGGCTTAAGTCGATGATGTTTCACTTTAAACTCCTTACCGGTTGTGACACTCTTAATCTATATAGCACCATGGGGAAAAACATTAGAAACAATAAAAGGACCAACCCATTTAGAACGTAACTTACCAGTTCTAAAACATGATTGGAAAAGCAAAACTTTCATTCCAATGACAAAAACATTTACATGGATCATCTGATCATGAAAAACTATTGAGTTCTCATTATAATTGCTTTTACTATCATAAGCCTCATCCTGAATCTTTTCAAGCTCATTCAACTGTAATTTCTTTCATTTCTTTGTGTCATAGGAAACTCTATTGCATTCATATCCAACGGCAGTAGTGATGGTGGTCTCAAGTTCATCCTCATTTCTGACGTCTGACAATTTCTGGGCCAAATTGTCATTCATATTAATAGAAAAACAAGAATAATTTTTAACAAAATATCTCGTGGCTTCAACAAGATAATTTTTTTCTGGACCTTGCTGTATGCCACTGATTTTCTTTCTCAACAAGATAATTTTGGAAGTTGGGAAGAATTTCTCTAGAAACACCTTCTTCAAGCTCTCCCAAGAATATACTGTTTCGTAAGGTAGTTCATAGAGCCAATCCTTAGTCCTATCAGCCAGAGAAAAGAGAAATGCTCTCAACTTTATGATGTTTTCATCCACATTTATTGGCGTCATACTGGAGCATACAACTTCTAATTCCTTTAAATGTTTATTTGGATCCTCCATAGAAAAACCATGATACTTTGAAATATGATGAAGTAGGCTAAATTTCAACTCGAATGATCCTCCAAGGTGGATGCCGAAAGTTCTTTAATAGATTTATTGTCTCCCATGTCGAACTCTTCAGATTCATATTCAGAGCTAGATGTGTGTGGCTATTTTGTTTCACTTCTTCGTTTTCTAAATGTTTTCTCAGGCTCTGAATCGTATTCTACTAAGTTTTCGTTGGATCTCCCATTTCGCATGAACTAGTACCTGAGATAAAGGTATAGAAAAAAAATCAATAAAAATAAAAATAAAAAACTAATTAAGTAATCAACAACTTTTCTAATCCCC
This sequence comes from Berberis vulgaris, assembly GCA_963556465.1. Classification (NCBI taxonomy): domain Eukaryota; kingdom Viridiplantae; phylum Streptophyta; class Magnoliopsida; order Ranunculales; family Berberidaceae; genus Berberis; species Berberis vulgaris. The sequence continues at coordinate 4,090,962 of OY747124.1, read as the reverse complement.
AGCAATGCCGCCAAAAATTGATGCGTTATTTTAGTAGCACACAACTTAATACTCTACTTTGTGATTTTAGTATAGAATAAGTAGGGATTGTTCTAGACCGGGGATTAGAGGGTTTGTCAATTACACTAATAATAACTAAAAGACAACTAATAACCTAATTAATTAAATAAAAGGGGATTGAATTTTCTAAATTAAACTACAAAAATAACTACAAAAATTACTGAAAAGATAATAAACTAAATGGATGATAAAGATGAGAAATTAGCTAAGGGTTTATCTCCACACATCAAACATATGTTTATAAATCATTCTTCAATAATCACTTGCTGACTCGTGAGAGAAAATGCTCAAGATTAACCGTGACCGCACTGCATTAATCTTATTAATTTCTCAAGTTCGTTGAATTAAACTAAGTGTCGCTTTCAAACTATTCTTATCATGCTATCTAAACAGGAATCGCAAATTAGACAACAATCTAAGATCATTAAGTTTTGTGAAAAATATAAACACTGACTAGGCAATTACAAGTATGATCAGCATCTTGTTCTTGCCTAGGTTTTTACTTAACCTTACCAACGTTCCTTGGTATTTACTACTTGTGAATACAGGATTATAACAATTAGGTGAAACTCTCCTATACTCTAGCCCCAGATCCTAGCATGCTTACTAAGTTGGCCACCTTAACAAACATACAAAGAAAAATTCTTTATAAATCAGTTAAGCAAAACACAATCACTAATAACAAGGAAGATTAAATTCAATTAATTTATAAAGCACATGTTCGGGGCTTCGAATCCACCCAACTAAAAGAAGTTTGGCTAGACATTAATTATGTTCAAATAACAATCCATAAGCAATAATCAAACTAAAATAAGTAAAAGAGAGGTTTAGAGATGAAAACGTTGTCGCCTGATCCGTGGTGGTACTGAGTAGACTAATGTGTGTGGATAGCAGAAGAGAATCCTCTTTCTCTTCGCAATCTGCTCCTTTCTGGTTCACTTCGCTTCCTTCTCAATCTCTGCTTCGTCTTCGTGTGCGTGGCTGATGGAGGTGACAAAAGGAATGGGGAGAGATGAAGATGGCGACGAAAGGGGACAACGAGAGAGACTGTGGTGAGGGTTTTATCTGACTGGTGGAGGCGATCGGCTGAGAGATGAAGACAGTGACGATGTCTGTGTGGCTGTGATGAGAGAGAAACAGGGAGATGTGGCTAGGGTTTGGCGAGGTTGTTTCGAGAAGGAGGGTGATGGTTGGATTTGATGACGGTGGTGGGTTCGATTTGGTTTAGGGTTGATGATGGATGAAAGGTTGTATCTAGGTGTTGTGAAGGAGAAGAGGATAACGGCTAGTATTCCCTGATTTTCAACAAACAGAGAGATGAAGGCGATGAAGGCTTGATGGACTGTTGCGAGGATGGATGTTATTGCTGGTTGGATTCTTCAAAGCAAGGTATCATCCCTTTTATAATTGTTTTGTTTCCTTCTTTGCTTGGTTTCCTTGTTTGTGTGGTTTCCTTGTGCAATTAGTTGTCAATTTGCTTCACTTAGTTTCTATTTTAGAATCTTGTAATTGGAAACCTACACAAACACGAAAATAACAATTAATACCATAATTAACAAGTAATAGCTAAAAATATGTATAGAAATATGGTACTAAAAATAGCATAATTATGCCCCTATCATTGAGTACTCGTACAAACCTCTGCCTTGTTTTTAATGTTTTTGGCACGACAGGCCGAATCAAGTGTGCTTAAAGTTTCTTCCAAAGAGTGGAAAGATGGAGAAATGGTAGCTATGATGCATGTTTTTGTTTTCCCACCCAAATATTCTCTTAATAATTTTGTGAACTTACTATCCCTGGATTCACAACAAGGAGTTAGAATAGGAAACAAAGAAACCTCCATAACAGTGGCTGTGTAAGACTTATAACTCCATATATACCTGTAAGGAATGTGACTAGAATGTTCGAAAAGTGCATTTATGACACGGCCGAATGTTAGTAAGGTCTTGTTTATCTCTCCAGCTTCTCTTGCTTGACTCTGCACATTGCATAATTGACTTTAGTCAATAGATATAGACATACACAAAATTTGTCATCTGTCCGAAGGTTGTATATGCTTAGAACATAAAGCAAGACTGAGCTTTTATACCTATGTACCAAATTTACACACTTTTAACTGGACCATTCATGGTAATTATATCAATAACTTACATCTCTTACACCTGAACGTGAAATATTTATAGAGAAGACAGAATGTGAACGGCTGCATTGAAAAGACATAAATTTACTTAGTCATCTACTTGCTACAAAATTTGCAATGTTAAGATATATAAATGCTACCTGCCGTGTTTGTTGAGTAGGGTATCCACAGAGCGCCTTTTGGATGATCCGCGTTCCAGAGATTATAAATTTCATTTGCGCTGTACATAACCTCTTCTTCAAGTCCTCTTACAATCACACCACCCCTTCCATCCTCCATCAATGATATTGGTTTCCTTTGTCTATCATTCCCATATCTAATAAAATCTTCAGGGGCTAACAAATCAGTTATTTCTTCATTGTATAACTCCAAGAAGGTAACTTTCATACTATAGTCTGCTTTTTGTGCTTCTACTCATCAAATATTTGGCGTACTGCTCTTGGAATAACCCCAGCCTCAGCAGACAATTCTCCTCCCTAGTACGAGACAATGAATTACACAACGAAATCAAATATGGAAATTTTGTAATTCAGAATATAAAAAATGTGAGGTAGTTCTTTCTATAGATATACCTTAGTTTTACCCCCCTCCATCGTGTATGTTTTACCGGTGCCTGTCTGCCCATAATCAAAGACAGTGCAATTGAAACCCTCAAGAACTTCATTCACAATCGGGGAAATGGCATGTTCATATATCGATCTTTGCTGCGCTTTGGGCCCAAAAACCTTTTGAGTATTTCAAAATAACAAAAAAAATAAAATAACTAATCAGTATTCTTTTACCAGGAAAGCTGCTGATTAGATAGCAGACAACGAAAGTTCATACCTTATCAAAGGTGAAAGCTCTGTCTACTTGCTTGTTAGCTGCATTGTGCAGAACAGTAACTTCTCTCCTTTGTTCATTACAAGATATCACCTTTGGAATGTTCAGTCTTTGCTCATCATCACCTAATACCCATAATCCACAATTTTGTTAAACAAATCCATAGCTTCATCTACCTTACCATCCATACAAACCCCTTTAAGGAGAGTGCTCAATGTAGCATGATTGGGTTCAAACCCATGCTTCAAAATGTCCCCAAGAACAGAAAAACCAACATCCACTCTACCCAAATGACAGTAACAATTAATCAATATGCTAAGTGTAACAATGTTGGATTGAATTCCTAAAGAACCCATTAACTTGAACAAGGATAAAACAGTGGAAAAGTGTTGCATTTTCACAATTGCTCCTAACAATTGAGTGAGAGGGTGAATTGAAGGCATTGGTCTTGTCTGAAGCAGAGTGTAGAACAACCCCATTGCCTCTTCAAGGTTGAGGGTTCCAGATTTGCATAAATCCCTCACAAATGATTCAGATACAAGTAGATCTAAGTGTTGTGTATTAGTGGTGTTGAAAAGTGAGAAATTTGAAAGTCGTGAAGATAAAAAAAATTGATCTTTGGGTGTTGATGAACACAGATGAACACGACACGAGCTGCCTTTCTGAACATCGCCATCAACCAGAAGCATAGAAGAAGAAAACATTTCACCTGAGCGAAGAAAGTAAAACGGTTTCTCACAGAGACACTAACCTATCATCTTCAGAGTCGTCATTCCTGAAACACAACCAATTTCGCCACAAAGAAGAACACTGACAGAACACAAAAACCCTTACTTTCTGCGTCTTCCCTCTCCCTCTCCCCAAATCTCTCTGTGTCCTCCCTCTCCCCTGTGTGGTCTCTCCTTCGACCCCAAATCTCTGCGTTTTTATTCGCGGCTCCCAAACTTATTTGCGCTCGTATATATATATATATAGATTTTTTTGTATGTATTATTTTTGTTCAAAAAAAATTCATTGGGACGGCTTATATCGTAACAACCAATTTTTTTTGTAAAACTTAGCGATAACTAATATGTCATCGCAAATGTTTTAATTAGCTACATTTCGTTCTACATTTACCTCGGTTGTCACAAGCACAATTTTTGTAGTAGGGACGGCTTATACCGTAGCAACCAGTTTTTATTTGTAAAACTTAGCGACAACTAATATGCCATCGCAAATGCTTTAATTAGTTACGGTTTGTTCTGAATTTAGCAACAATTTTTCCGTCACAAGCACAATTTTTATTTGTAAAACTTAGCGACAACTAATATCCCATCGCATATGCATTCTAATAATATCCATCTTTCTAAACAACAACAAGATTTATCTACTACATGAACATTGACTACAATATGCTTCTTGTTAACAAATTGTCGATCTTAATAAATGGCTAACTTCATATCCGTCTGAAACAATTTAGGGTTGCCTAAATCTTGCATTGATCAATTAAAATCTCTGGGATTGTGTAAAAAACCATAAAAACACAATATGAAGCCAATATGTTATGCAAACCCAACAGGTAATTACAAACCAATTACAATCCACAATTGTTGGGGTTCTCAGAAATTGACTTCAGGACTCTTGCATGCTCTACTCCTCAGTTCTTCTTCTACAGAAGCAGAAACGGTGGAGTCGAAGAGGGAGAAACGAGATGGGGTGAGGTGGGAAGGAGGTCTTTTGATTGAAATTGGAGAAAGTGGGGTTGATTTGGGGAGGGAGAAGAGCTTCGGTTCTGGAAGGGGGGAGTGGGAATCGAAGATAGAGCATTGTTTTTTTGTGTATATATATATATATATATATATTTTTAAATTCATTAGGGATGGCTTATACCATAGTGACCAATTTTTATTTGTAAAACTTAACGACAGCTAATATACCGTTCCAAACATTTTTTTTATGTATATATATATATTTTTTTTTTTCCAAAAAATCCATTAGGGGCGGCTTATACCGTAGCAACCAATTTTTATTTGTAAAACTTGGCGACAACTAATAGATTGTCCCAAATGTTTTTTGTGTATATATTTTTGTTTTTTTAAAAAAAAATCCATTAGGGACGGCTTATACCGTAGCAACCAATTTTTATTTGTAAAACTTAGCGACAGCTAATATACCGTTCCAAATTTATTTTTTTTGTGTATATATATTTTTTTTCAAAAAATCCATTAGGGACGGCTTTTATCGTAACAACCAATTTTTATTTGTAAAACTTAGCGACAGCTAACATACCGTCCCAAATGTTTTTTTGTATATATATTTTTTTTCAAAAAAAAATCATTAGGAACGACATATACCGTAGCAAACAATTTTTATTTTTAAAACTTAGCGACAGCTAATATACCGTCCCAAATGTTTGAATTAGCTACAGTTTTTTCTGAATTTAGCCACGATTTTCCCGTCACAAGCACAATTTTTATGTAGTGGATACGACTTATACCGTAGCAACCAATTTTTTTTGTAAAACTTAGCGACAACTAATATACATCACAAATGTTTGAATTAATTACGGTTTTTTTCTAAATTTAGCTATAACTTTCCCGTCACAAGCACAATTTTTATGTAGTGGGGATGATTTATACCGTAGCAATAAGTTTTTTTTGTAAAATTTAGCGACAGCTAATATGCCGTCACAAATGCTTTAATTAGCTACGATTTTTTTTTCTGAATTTAGCCACGATTTTCCCGTCACAAGCACAGTTTTTATGATTATGGTCTCGGACAACTACTAAAAGGATTAGTGATGATATTTTGCCATCGCAAATCTTTAAATTAGAGACGAAATCAATCTACCGTTTCTAATATTTGTAGCTATTAAACATTTTTTTGTAGTGCTTTTGTAATAGAACTTGGAGTTTTTATTATTTATTAAGTGGGAGAGGTACATTCATGATTAGTTGAACTTGTTAGAGTTGGTTCTACAAAATTTAATATATTTTCCTTCATTTTGATGGGCTTTTTAGATCAGTTGTATTTATTTTCCTTGTTTCCTTGTGAATGCCAACTGTTATTTTTAATGAATGACATTCATATCCCAAATTTTGGGAAAAAATAGATAATCCCATACAGATATTAGGATTTCGTTTTTTTTGAAAATCGATGAGCGACGGTTCTTTAAGAATATCGTAGACAGAAAAAGTTATTTGCAAATACGTTTTTCGAATGGTACTTCTTTTGACAAGCACTTTAATATGTTACTATAAGATATGGCCAATTACAGCTATAACTTAAAAGCGTAGAATTTGACGATGGAGGCCTTTATTTGTTTTTTGTTTGACTGGTGAGAGTTATCACTATTAGGATAAACTTGGTGTAAGCCAGTGAAAATAGTCATCTACTTTAAGATTGAGTGAGTTTGATATTAGATATGAAGTTGCTAATGTGAAGCCCAGGAGTAATCCTTATGGCTGGATGAAGAAACCCACGGAAGCTGTCCATAATGTTCAAAGATCTTCCTCTATAAAAATTTAAAAAAAAATTGAAGTTGTCGGTAAGTTGTCCTGAAATTTCCAATAGTACAATGTCAGGGGGGGGGTGGGGGTTTGCAGTTTCTACTATTGTTTCACAAACCAATAGAGTAGATATCTCTGTGAAGCATGAAAAAGGGACCATAGTGATTGGAAAATCACAAACTGTAAGATATTTTTATTTTTCATTAATATAAAGGTTAAAGGTTACTTAAAACCCTGCTTGCTTTCTAAAAAAAAATAAAAAAAATAAAAAAAATCACAAACTGTAAGATATCTCTGCCTGCTCTGTTGCTCGTCAACACAAATGCCAATCATTTCAAGACAAGTCAGATGACTACAACCATTCAAGAATTACCATGTCACTCTAGCATTTCATCATGTGGCAAATAGAAACTTTCCTAAATCATGCTAGAGTATATTACGATGTAAACCAGGATTTTAGCCTATTACATAATCAAACAAACTAATAAAAGCTACCTAGTCAAAATTCTCAAATCTGTCTATTACAGTAAAATCTTGATCATCTAAACTGACAGGAAGACAAATTGAAAAAAAAAAAAAAGATAAAAACTGGAAGAAGAAAAAAAGTGTACTCAATATAAAACATCTCCTCGTTTAGTGGCACAATTATCTTACTAGGAGAGCAAAACAGACCAGATACAGCTAATCCAATAAAATATAAACAGTCAAGGTGTACCATTAAAGTTGAAGGCTTCAGATACTCGAGCTACTATATCCGCAGATAGGTATGATGGCACTTCAGCTTCTTCCATATGAGAGACAAGAATCTAGCAAATCACACTTGACTTAGAAATATGCAAATATCACTTGTAGATATGCACATAATCAATTGACAAATAGTATTGAATCATTTTACAAAAATAAAATAAATAATGCAAATAACATAAATAAAATCTAAACCAAACAACCATGCAAGTGAATTACTATTGAAGGAAATAGTTAAAACTTAAAAAAGAAATAATAAAGGAGGCCAAAAGTTAGGCTCAACATTCCAAGAGGAATCTACTAACATCAGAAGCTATTATCAAATTCCATGCTCATAATCGATGTAAGCCTAACCTCTAAACTATAGCTTACTTAGTCAGCTAAATAAAACGAGTCTCCATTATGCCTAATTTCTTATTTCAGAAATCTTCAGACTATATACAGTCATACCAAATCATGCCTTCGTCAACAATATACTAATATTAAATTTAGTCATCAGTCTAGCATCAATAGGAAGCCATCTGTCAAACGTGCTTAGACTTCAGGAGATGTTTACACAAGGAGTAATTGATGAACTGACAAACTGGATACACACTTAACCATCATACATCATTCACAACAAACACAGAGAAACCATTTAATAGCCAGTGAACAAACTTGGATATCATACCTATTCCTTTTTACCCCAAAATGTTAAGGTGGGCTGCTCCTCAAACTGAAACTTCTCGTTTTCCAAACCGAGATCATTTGAACACTGTGTATACAGAAGTTATGTCATGTGCAATAACAACACCAAAGTCAGAACATCAAAAGTTTATCCACTTACCGAAACCTTGTATAAATCAAGGATAGATGAAGGAAAAGCCTTTTCCAACCAAGCCTCCAACTCAGTAGCATTGACCCAACCGCCGGGGTTCCTCTCATTGTAATGGCAATAAAAAATTCTCTCAAAAGTCAATAACCCCAAAGCATTATCTTGACATGCATTGCCACTCGATTTGTAAAATGTAATCATGTTCTGTATTTCAACATCAAGCTGAGAGGGATCCTTCACCTTGGTGATAGAAATCCATGACTTATGGAGCATTGTTGTAGACATAGTTTTCATAACACAACTTAGTCAGATACTTTTGTTACCGCCAAATCTCACCATGTGCAGTTTAAAAAGGCTGACGAACATACAAGATGACCCAGCTTTCCACAAAGCCGGATGGTTTTGAAGGAATACAACATCCGTAAAATATTATAAATTTAGTAAGAACTAATAAGAAAAATGTAAAAATGATCACATGATATAAGAAAACTCACTTAATATTCCGCAAATAAAATGATTCATTCTTTTTTTTCGACAACTCATTCAAGAAATCACTTGGAAAAAGAGATGTTGAATTTCTATCCAAATTGAACTTCTTTATCAAATCTTCAACCATATGACACAAGCAGATGTAACTGGGATCATCTGATTTACCGGAAATCAACAATTACAAAATTAATTCAATACAAATAAACAAAAATATGAAAACAAGCTTTGCCTTTTTTTTTTTCTTCTTCTTCTTCATACCTTTACCTTTACATTTCCTTTGAATGTTAACATGGCCAAATGAAGTAAGTTGAGGATTGAATGAATCAACTGCGCTGAAAACAACATCGCTGAGAGGGATATGATCCAATAAAGGGATTTTGTGCTCTATCAGATGACCAACAAGAGTTATCAATCTTTTCATAATTTTTTTCATGTTGTCATGAAAAACATGTTTGTTGCTTGCATCGAGGGCAAACAGTTCCGACGCACTACAATTCCCAATATGCCTTTCGAATCGGTCGAAGATGACGAAGTTCTTATCCGACCAAATCAAGCGAGCCACTTGGGGATGGATGGGCAAGTTATAAAGTTCGCATCCACTACCTCTACCTAACAACAACATACTGTTTAAGAAATGATTGTGTAACTGCCTTCCTTCTTTCCCTTGTCTTTCGACTATAGATACTGGGAAAACAACTTTCCCTGGACCAGGTGGATACTGGCTTAGTCGCTTGAATGAATAAAATCCCTTACTCGGATCGGAACGCTTTCTCTTCAAATAATGTACAATTGAATCTTGTTCATCCATAATGAATGAGTATCTATATGATATGCAAAGAAAACCAATAATTCAGCAAACAAAAATAAGGTTGAAACTAATAAGAACAAAAATATTCACGTTGATGAAATAAGAAGGTAAACCTTAGTTTAACTTTGACAATTTCCAAATAAATTTTTTTTTTTTTAAATTAACCTCCAGTGGGGAGGGGCAACTATGGAATGCCAGACCTTCATTAATTATCAAAAATTGATTTACATACTCTACGGGGGTACATTACGACGTTACCCGTATAAAAGTAGAAGTCAAATTCCAAGCCAAAACAAAACTTGTCTTGAAACAGATGCAATAAAGAAAACATAAACGAAATGCAGAAAACCAAAAACCTGATTTAGCGCTGCATGTCGAGATAACAACACTAATAAACCTGATTTAAAACTATGTCGCAGCCGCGAGTTCGCAGCATCATCTCAGCAGGCCGCATACCGTCACTAGACAGCACCCAGCATACCTATTCTCAACAGTCCACAGCCTCACAGCAAGCCAAGCCTCGACATGCTACCTATCAGCACCCATGTCAACACCAGATTGAGCGAAACGAGCACCCAAACTGCCTGAACCGCAGGAACGAGTCCACAGCGACAACCTGAACATAGGCGAAGAGCAAAAAAACCTGATTTAGCGCTGCATGCCGAGACGTAGCAGCACTAAATCTGTGTCGCAGCCGCGAGTTCGCAGCCACCATCCCGACACCATCTCAGCAGGCCGCATACCAGACAGCACCCAGCAGACACCATCTCAGCAGTCCACGTCCTCGCAGCATGCCACGGCCTCACAGCAAGCCACTACCTCGCAGCAAGCCACAGCCTCGGCATTCTACTCAGCACCCAGCACAACACCAGAACGCGCGAAACGAGCGCCCAAACTGCCTGATCAGAACCACGCACTGCCTGCAGTCCAGGCCACAGCACAGACCGCAGGAAATTCGAGTCCGAAGCGTCAAAAAATAGGGGACACTCTGTTTTACAGCAGAGTGCCCTGCCATCACGTTGAACCTGTAATCTCCGCTGCCCAACATTTCGACGCCTAGTCTTCCCCATGATGTATGTAAGCCGTATGACAACGGTCAAGCACTAATAAATCTGCCACTCTCCTAGGAAGATCATTTGCAGCGAAAGAGACAGTCTTATGCTCTCATTGTGCTCTAGTGGCTAAAGCATCCACCACCGCGTTGGCTTCTCTATAAATATGGGAGCAATTTAACGTCAATTGATCCGCCAGCTGCTTGATTTCTTTTAAAATATTCTCCAAATGCCACAGTATTTTAAAATTACCCTTAAACCACCCACAAACAATTTCCGAATCCGTCTGAGCAAACACCTGCTTAAAACCCAACGAGAAACAGAGACGGAGTCCCTCAGCTAGAGCCATAAGTTCCGCTTTATTATTAGAGCCTGCACCAAAAAACAATTGCTTCCCCACAACACAAAGACCCCTAGAGTCTCTAATAATCACACCTCCAGCAGCCATGTTCTTACAGGAAGATCCATCCACATTAAGAGAAACAAAATCTGGCGGAGGGGAATGCCAAAGACAATTCTACTAAACTTTCTCAAAATTGGAATCTCTTGTATCCCCAAAGCCCATAATGGAGCCTTATGCCAACTAACTCGCTTAGGAGTTATAAAATTGTTAGCTAAAAGCAAATTGCGCCGAATATTCAGAATCACAGAAGTAGGATTAGGAACAGCATTATCATATACACATTTGCACCGTTGTTTCCATATTTCCCATAAAATGAACATAGGAGTGAGAAGTGATAGCACACCTGTTTGTGTGCTCATTTTGGCACGCCTGAACCAAATGACAAGGGTCATGGAGATTTCCGCTGGTTTTCTGATATGCACATCAAAAATCAACTCAAAATGGCGCCATACCTGCATAGCCAGCTCTCCATCCAAAAACAAATGATTCAGAGATTCTCGTTGTGGCGTGGTGCAACATCGACATCTAGAGGCCAGACTAAATCCGCATCTGTATAACTCCCCATCCACTGGTATCCCTCTATGGAATAATTTCCACACCAAAACTGAGATTCTAGAAGGGATACTGTCATGCCACAACAATTTATAAAAGCCATTGACCGTCCATTTCCTCCGTAGCAAGTCATAGGCCGATTGAAGTGAAAAAATTCCATTTTGGTTCGGAACCCATATACATTCATCCTCTTGAGATTCCTCCCCATATAATCTATCAGCAAAAATTCTCCTTGCTAGATGTCTGATCTCTGGGTTAACCAATTCAAAGTTGGTTGAAAGCACCTCATTTATCGAAGGCCACACACCTTGAATAACCAAAGCCGCTGATCTTCTGAAAGACGCTACCGTATTCCAATTTTCCTCAAAAAAACTGATATTTCCCTTACCAACACACCAAAGCGAATTGCTCAGAATAAGGGACTTGCCAAGCATAAGTTCTTTGAAAAATGGGGAAGACCCAATTTTCACCAACTGACCATTCAAAGCCACCCCATGCACCCAATATTTACTTCTCAGGAAAATAGCCCAAAGAGAATCCGACGTAAGAAGGCGCCAAAGTGCCTTGAGGCGAAAAGCCCTCATCACCACCAACAAATCTCTTACACCCAGACCTTTTTCGTCCTGTGGAAAACAAATATTAGACCATGAGACCCTTTTTTTTCTTCAGTCTTCCTTCACAATCCCCCCAGAAGAAGTCTGTCAACAAACTATTGATCTGAGTTAAAACTTTCATAGGAACACACATGGTACTGAGGATATAAATTGGAATCAAACTCAAAACATGTTTAATCAAAATTAAACGGCCTCCCGGAGATAGCAATTTCGCCTTCCATCCCTGAATCCGCGATTGAATTTTAGCGATCAAATCTTCAAAATATGAAATTTTGACTCTTCCTTGAAAAACTGGCCCTCCCAAATATTTCAAAGGAGCAGCTCGGAACGAGAATCCTGTGTAGGTTTTGAATCCTACAATTTTCTCTGCATCTGCCTTGTCATCCAAAATAAAAGAGTTTTTGCTCGCATTTATTTTCTGTCCCGAAGACTGGCAATAGCTGTTTAAAAAATCCATACATCCCAGAATAGAAGACTTTCTGCCATTTAAGAAAATGAGAGTATCATCTGCATAAAGAAGATGTGAGATAGGACTGTATGCCCTGGGGTTATAGAAGTAACCAATTTTACCTCGAGCAAAAGCCTCGTTGAGTCCCCTACTCAAAACCTCGGAGGCAATAATAAACAAAAATGGAGACAGAGGGTCACCTTGCCTTAAACCCCTGGTAGATCTAAAAAATCCTTTGTAGACTCCTTGTAGCAACACTGAAAAGCCACAAGAAGCGATACAGTTGAAAATGATATGACAAAATCTACCATTAAATCCAAATTTTGTAAGCACCGCCAACAAAAAGTTCCATTCCATTCTGTCATAGGCTTTCTCCATGTCAATTTTCAAAACCACATTACCGCCGAAAACCTTCCGGTTAATGTCCCGAATCAACTCCTGTGCAAGGCCAATATTCTCACCAATAAATCTGCCTTTAACAAATGCCCCCTGCTCCGGAGAGATAAGTATGGGCAAAAGATCTGTCAATCTAGTACAAAGGATTTTGCTAAAGATCTTATAAATCACGTTGCATAAACTAATAGGGCGAAATTCAGAAAAGGAACCTGGATTCTCAGTTTTAGGAATCAAAGCCAAGAAAATAGCCGAGAAAGAAGCCGGCATCGCTTCCCCCTCAAAGAATTGAGTAGCGGCCTCCCAAATATCATTGCTCAAAATCTCCCAACAAAACTGAAAAAATCCAGCAGTAAATCCATCCGGACCCGGTGCACTATTCTTGGGGATGTCAAAAACAACCTTTTTCACTTCCTCCAGAGAAAGACGTTTGACCAAGATGTCACAATGGCCGGAGCTCACCAGTCTCGGGATACAATTCAACAACTCTGCATCTACCGTACAGGAACCTTGGGAAAACAACAAATTGGCAAAAAAATCAGTGGCATTAAAAAGAATCTCACCAGGGTCCGAAATAGTCCTACCACATGGTAAATTAATCTGAGTTATAGCCCTCCGTTTTTGTTTAGACTTGGTAGAGGCGAAAAAATATTTGGTGTAGGCATCCCCCTCCTTAAACTCTTTTTCACCGGATTTTTGAATCCAGTAAAGCTCCTCCTGTTTGAGAGCTAATCTGTATTCAGCCTGACAGCGATTTAAATTGCAACAAGCATTAGTATCCCAGTTGGCATCAACATTAAAACCATTATTACTACCACTAGCAAAGCCTGCCAATAAAATAGTTTCTCATTGTTGCATTTCGTCCTCTAGAGCGCGGATCCTACTGAAAACATTCCCAAATACCATCCGGTTCCACTGTATGAGAGCGCGACGGAGCAATTTAAGTTTGGCATCCACTCTATCAATGGGTCTGGGGAAGGCCATAGCTGTCAACCAGATTCCCTTAACCAGATCAAGAAACTCCGGGTGTGTAGTCCACATGTCCAAGAATCTAAACGGTGCAAAACCAATCCTTGGTTGAGAGGGCATGGATGTCAGCAGAGGGGAATGATCAGAAAATGTACGGTTAAGATGTTCAACTTTAGAATTATCCAGAACTGTCAGCCAAGCCGAATTGACAAAAATTCGGTCAAGTCTAGCCCAAATGCGCTCGCGTCCTCACCTATTATTGCACCAGGTGAGTCGAGGACCCGAATAACCACAATCAATTAAGCCACATGTTTCAGTACAATCGGAGATATGAGCCATACTAGCCAGGGAGGGTGCAATTCCTCCAACTTTCTCCCCCGAGTGTAGATAAGTATTGAAGCCCCCACCGACCATCCAAGGGGAATCGTTTTGAGCCGCAAAAGTAACCATATTGGACCATAATTCCTTTCTTTCATCCACAGAGCATTTAGCATAAACAAAAGAAATTAAAAAAACTCTTGAAGAAGAATCTGTTACCTGGCAGTGAATAATCTGGTCCGACATGTCCACCACCGAGAAAACAAGAGACGAATCCCACATAATCCAAATCTTGCCACCAACCCTGTCATTAGAAGCAAAACCGCCCAGTTTAACTTTGTTCCCAATCTCCATGTATCGACTAGCATCAATCATAGGCTCCGCAATCATAAGAATTTTGACATTGTGGTCCACAACCAACTTTTGTAACCTCCTTCTCGTGGCCCTATTACCAACGCCGCGAACATTCCAAAAGATAAAGTTTTCAATCATCTTAAACGCGGGAGGAAGACAAACCCTTCTTAGTCTTACGACGAGTGCCCGAAGGAACCGCAGCTTTGACGTTTTTCTTTCGCTCCGCATCAGAAAGTGCCCCCAATTCTAAGTCCTTGATAGCTTGTGTGCCCGGCCCAATGTCCGAATCCGACTCCGCCTCATCACTGTCTGTGGCGCTTTCAAGTGTATTGACATTCATTTTTTTTCTTTTTCCGTAATGAAACGCCCACCTTCACCAATTTGCTAATTTCAGTCGGCAACCCGCGATCATCCAATAGTCCAAACTGGACTGCCTGCTGATATGTTTCAGCCCCTGCTTCCTGGATCGCAGCAATCGGAACCTGTAATTTAGCCCGTATTACCTGTGTGACAGCAGCACTAGACGACGTCATAAGCAAACCAGTTCGAGGAGCGAGCATCCAGTGGCCTGGGTCACGGACGGGAGAAGTAGCACCAGCTGCGGCAGACCCTGGAACCGCCTCGACTGGAGCGAAACAGGGCGCAGGCTCCCCTGTTTCGGTGCTGTTGGCTGGCTGAGACAGCCCAGTCTGCTCAGACTGGGGGGCAGCGTTTCCTGTGTTTTGGGCGTTGGCAAACCTGGCTGGGACAGCACCGAGTGCCCGAACTTTCCCTCCAATGAAAATTCCACCTGTTTCACCCCTGACACGAGCTGCCCAACCTGAATTTCACTAACAGTTTGCGACGCCTCAACATGATTAGAAAGGGTACTCGTTGATGTCGGATTGACATTTTTGTCATTTGGAATCGGGTGTGGTTGGTGTCCCAGAACTTGTTCAATCTCTGAAATTGTATACCCCGCCTCTAGTAGGCATTCCTCCGTAGATTCTGACTTGACCCCGGTTTGAGCAAGCTCAATTTTCTGACCCGCTGTTTGAAATTTCGCTTGAGCACCATCCTCTTCCTCAGTATTCTCCATAAGTGCCTCAAATGTGTTTGACAAAACCACCTTTACTGGATCAATTGCCCCCGGCTTGTTTTCCACGACTCCCTCCGGAATCTCCTCGCCTTTGCAATTTTTTGTTCCACTCACACCCACCTCCAAATTGGAAGATTTTTCTTTTCTAAGCACGGGAACATAATGTTGCTTGATATTATTATTGTCTACCTTTGATTTGACGACCTTCTCAGTCTTACCAGTGTCTGAAACTCGGCCCCCGACCTTAATGCTGAGCTTCTTGCGACAAACATTCTCCTGATGCCCTATCAAAGAACAAAAATCACAATATTTGAAACCTGGGTATTCTATCTTCTGCCAGAATCCTCTATTATTGGCTCTATCAATCCATACTCTGTTTGGTAATTTGTCTGCCAAAGTCATCTCCACGCACACGCGGGCAAAGCCCGGGCACGATAAACATCTACTATGGTCGTCCATTCTCAAAAAAGCACCAAAGGAATTGACAATTACTTTTAAAATAGGGGGATGAAAAAGGTGTAAAGGTAAGTTAGGCAACTCTACCCATAGTGGCACCGAGATCGGGTCCTCCTTCAGACTGAAACCATCATGCCAACAGAAAGCTTTAAACCGAACACCACGAATCAAAAAGGAACCCTGCGACAACACTTTTTTTGCTTCCTTCTCCGATTGTAGAGAACTAACACATGCCGCTGATTGAGTAATCCAAGCAAAAAGTCGCCCATGATTCCCCAGGTTCTATGAATCGAATCTCAAATGTCTTCCAATGTAGGGCGGTAGCTAGAGAATTTTAAGACGATCACATGTTTTTCCATAAACGCCTCCCCACGGACTTCATCCGTTGCCGTGATGCCAATTGCTGGAGCGCCCTCTTTACGGAATCTAGTGCCTTCAACCGGAGTCTCCACAACGTCGGCCACCAGAATTTTTCCCAAAATTTGTGCGAAAGAGGGCTTAGCCGTTCCTTCCACAGTTCCCCCATTAGCAAATTTCCCCATCATGTGGGGGGGGGGGATGGCGGCGGGAGGCGCCGACATCACCTCCAGATCGGTGCCAGTGTCGAAAAATCAAAACAGAATCAGCAGATTCAAAACGGTGCAAACTTGTCTCTATACCGTATCGGTGCACCAAACCGGTATCTGAACCGTATCGGCGGCTGTGACGAAAGATCACTGCAACCGAAATGCAAGCACCAGATCTGAGTCACCGCCAAGACGGGAGCAGAGAGCGAGGTAACTGCCTGAATCAGTGCTGTGAGACCCTAAAAACGTCCAGAAGCGACCAGTATCGGCCTGAATCGGCGTGTCGCGACCAGAGATTTGCCGGCAATGGGTGGCTGAGCCGCCTAAGGTTGTCGCAGTGGCTACCCTAGCCGCCACCAGTCGATGGCTAGGATGCAATCTCACAAAGGAGGGACGGTGGAGATTAGATATCGGTCAAAGACCGAAATACCCCCTGAAATCGCCCAAAATCGCCCCCAAATCGCCCTCTATGTTATGATATTCAGGAATAACTCCAAATAAAATTAGACATTTGCAAGATAAAAGGAAAATTTAATGGAAACATTCTTCAAAGATTGGATAATAATATAACATGTTATGGGGAAACAATAAATGACATTGTTATAATCCACTGACATTCTAAAAAAGTCAAAACACTTCATAAAATTATGTGTTGAATGTCTCTTAAAAATGTTAAGACTTGAGTTTATAATAACGAAGATTATCTCATACCTAAACAAGAATTGGTGGTATTTTGATATTTTTGTAGTTATGGATTATTTATACATGGAGGGAAAGAAAAAAAAATGAAAACATTGATCCACAAAAGTGATATCTGATGGATTGTTTTTGCTAGTATATAACCATGAAATGGAGTACCTTTTGAAAAAATAATAATTAAATAAAGAGTAAAATTTTATGCACAATCCAACAATATGTAACACAAGGGAATGTTGTTGAGTTAAGTTGGTACGATTCTTGTAGCTAGATGTTGGAGCATTTTCTCCGCCATTGTACCTTTTTTTCTTGCTACAGGTAGTGGTTTGCGAATACACTTGAAAAATCATTGGTAGCACATTTTTCCACCGAAGTTGGCTCAATTATGATTTAAATGAGGATCAAACTCAAATGTGCCTAAACTGATGAGATTCTTTAAAAAAAAGAAAAGGAGAAGCTAATATTGCTTGATATTGTCAATTTATGTTGTATCTTTAATGACTGTTTTCTAGAGAGGGTGTGGTTACTATAATATTTTCCATTTATTAGAATCGCATTAACCATTGCACTTGAGCAATACATGTTGAAGTAGGTCAGTATATCAAAACAAAGATAAAAAGAATAAAGTAAAACAACAAAGTAAACATGAAAATTTGTCTTTTGCATGTGGAAAAACAGTTTTCCTTGATAACTTTGTCATAGAGGGTACTTGAAGAACTGAAACTTTTTATGAACCCAAGGATCGAACCGATCGATTGCAACGCTAACTGCAAGAATCGAGAGAGGAGGGAGTGCACAAATGAAGAGAAGGGTCAAATGTTGGAATAGTAGAATCAGACAACTAGGGTTTGCGAACATTGTCAAGAAGAAATCACAAAAAACAGTAACAAAATTTGCAGAGAATTTAGAGGAAATTGCAACCAAACAAACATTCAGGGGGGTGTATTGTATATGGATTTTGTGGGCAATTTAATAAATTTCATGGATTCTAAAAATCCAAGTGTATTCAATTTGGATTTTAAAAAGTCCACAAAAGTCTAAGGGTATTCAATCAGGATTTTAAAAAGTCTTTCTGAAATCCTCAAAGTCTAGGGGTATTCAATATGGATTTCAGAAAGTCCACATTTAGGGTATTCAAAATTATCATTCATATTTATGGATTTGGAAAATCATGGATTCTCATGGACTTTGTAGTGTTAGGTATAAATAACAAAGTTTAATAGTTTGTCAGCCTCTATATCAAAGATTTCAACGTGAAAAAAAGTCTCCCAAAGTTCTTCCTTGTGCCAACCGTGAAGAGGTTGGTTCCCATCCTCTTGGTCCATTTTAGCCATGGATATTGTTCAAAGCTCAAGGAAGCTCGCTTTCTTTTTGTGAAGGTTTCCATTGGTTCCTATATGTCTCTGGAAATTTTGAGGGAATTCAAACAACAAGTGACTAATATATGTGCTTTTTTTAATGTTGTGTTGTTGCTCAAAACTATGAAGATCCAATCTAACTAAAATGCCTTTTCTCCCTGTACAGGTCAAGTTTTTCATTGGACTGTATCCGTTTTTGAGTTTGAACCAAGAATCCTTTACGCAGACAATTATTGGGAAGATTATAGTGTATAGTCCTTTCTTTTTCTTTGAAGAACCTCTCCTCCTTCACTTTTTAGTCCACACCTTTATCATTCACATGCTACCTTTAGTTGTAGTGTTATATAAGCAATATGTGCTTCCCATTGTTATGATTTATTAACTCTATACTTGCTCATGTATCTTCCGTTTGCGCATTTTATCTAAATTTCATGAACTTTATAAATTCTCTGCAATCCATCAATTCTCTAGCTAGATATAGGGTCAATATCCTCCTTGTATAGAGACTTGATGCTTTTCAAGTGCAAAAATTTATTTACTTGAACATCTGAAAAGGTTGTGGAATTTTATGAACTTGTCCTTGCCTCTACATTTTTAGTTAGTAGTCTTACCTTGCCTTACGCTTTCTTTTTTGTCTTGCATTTTTGTTATATAATTGAATTATTTTTTAGGTGTCTTTCTTACAATAATTTTTGTATTAGACGTCCATTGACTCGACGACCAGTGACATCAAATGGATACATATACATGAAAGTTATTGGATGGAGACCCACATCTTTCGGGATGTCTACAGAATGCATCCTGAAGTGTTTCAAAAATTATGTGTCATCATACAAGAGAAAACACCTCTACAGAGTACTAGATATATTTGTGTTGAAGAAATGCTTGCGACCTTTTTACTAGTTGTCGGAGTACTAATTGGACGGAGTGCTAATTTTCTTCGACAAGAATGTCGTTCAGATGAATTTCCTCCTGAACTAGAAAATGATCTGGTAGAGAATGATGAAGATAATTTTGAATGGGATGATATTCAAACCCAAGAGCAGCAAAGAGAAAATGCTAATTAATGGAGAATGAGTATTGCTGATCAAATATGGGCAGCAGCTCAAGCAAATGTCAACGTTGCTAACAATGATAATGAAGAAAGTGACCATGATCATGAAGGAGAAGAATGATCATAATACAATTTTATGGACGTTTACTTCTTATTTTAAAGATGCTAATTAACGACCTTTTCTTTTTCTAGTTTTTTTTAGCACATGTATCTCTCACTTTTGTTAATTATATGCAAACGTTTTTTTGTTTCATCACTATTTACCAACTTCTTTTTTATCTTGCAAATAATTAGAAATCTGTAAAAGTCGTTCATACAAAGTCCGTGGATTTTCATAAATCTCTAGAAAATCTGTAGCAAAAGTCTATGGATTTAAAAAATCAGCAGATGTCCGTGGACAATTTAAAGAGTCTGTGGACTTTTCAAATTATTTATCAATTCCATAAGAATCCATATACAATACACCCCCCTCAATAGGTGAAAAAAATATGGAAACTCGTATGAGCTCAAAGCCTCAAAATAAAATAAAAAAAACTATAAAGCTATGCAGTTAATGCGGAAAGCGGTCAGGACCGCATTACGATTTTTCATAATTATGCGAGACTAAGCGGAATTATGCGGACAATTTTTTCAAAGTATATATTTTAAAATTTAATCATAATCATAGATTACAAAATAAATAATTAATCAAAAGGGTGTAAATATGTAATCATAATCATGTATTATTTTACTAATTAATCAAATGATTTTGCAGGTTGGAACACTTATAATTACCTAGACTTGTTTACGAACAACCAATACAACAAAAGCAACAGAATGATGGCAACATCAGCAACTCATAGCAATAACCCCAACAGCAAGAATTGCAAGTAATAAAAGCAAGAAGTCAAGAGTTGCAAGTAACACAACAAAAAAATAAAGTAACAACAGTAGCAAATGTATACAACAATAAAAGTAGCACATTATAGAGTTGTAGCAACTAGCAAGTGAGTACGGAGTATTTTCAATATGTCAAGGCAATCTCTAACTTTCAGACTCCAATTAGGTTAAGAGCTGAAAGACAATGGATCATTCCAAAACGCAAACATCTAGATATTAGGAAAAATTCTCCATTTATGGATCAAAACTGGAAGAAAAACTCCATAATAATTGGACTAATCTACATTGATAGGCAATAGAAACCACTCTAATCACTACACCAATTCTCATACCATTTACAGAAATGAGACCCAAAAATAAAACCAATAATACCCATATCAATTAAGAGGACAATAAAGGAAAAAAGAGAAGAAAATAAAGCATTTGTGAAAGAAAAAGAGAATCCAATGAAGTCTCAGTGAGCCCCTGATTTGGGACTACTGGTAGTAGTAGTAGTAGTAGTAGTAGTAGTAAGGAAGGAGTTTTAATACAAAGATTGTTGCAATAAAAAAAAAAGATGAATGCCCCTAAAAAAACAAGAATACCAACTATTACAACCTTATTTAACTATTGGGGTATTAATCGGTTTGGTCGGTCCAAAACTGGACTAGAAACGAATTGAACTTGGGATTCGAATTCTTTTTTAAACAAAAACCGATCGGTTTGGGTTTTAAGTTTTTTTACCCCGCAATTTGCTTTCATCACATAGATGACCTCTTTTCTCTTGTAAAAAGTCACTGCTATCAGCATTCAGCATGATTTAAAAAGGGCAGAAATCAACGAACAAACTATTATAAAAAGTCACAGAAATTAGCATCATTTAAAAAGCCAAAGAACAAGAAACATAAATATCAGCCAATCTGGAACAATTTTCATAGTTCAACAGGAAATGTGTAAATTTTCTAAATAGCAAGTAAAACAGTAACAAAGCAAGTTGGCTGATCAAAGCGATGAAGCTACTAAAAATGTTTTCAGTTCGGATGAAACATTACAATGAATAATACATGAACACAATTCAAAATGTTTGTATAGTTAAACAAAAGTGTCTCATCAGTTAACAAAACCCCTTTCCTTCAGACCCAAAGTTCCAAGACTCCATTACAATATAGCACAATCAAAGTGACTTGCAGTGTAGAGATTATGTGAAAACCAAACACAACTCAAATAAGAACACCATCTCCACACAATATGAAACAACCATTTGAGCTGGAAAAAAAAAAGGATCATCTGTTCATTACAACTGCAAAATACCGAGTGTGTAAAAATCATCAAAATAGCATCGAAACAGCCCACCGGACCAGTAAAGGGAACCATCGAAGATGCTCCGGGTTTCGATTGTTCGAGATACGAGAACATAAACTGGAAATGAAGCCTAGGTTGGTTCTTGAGATGAGCTGAAGTTTCGGCTTGACCAATTTCCTCAAGCTTCTTTGACCTCTCTTGGAGCTTCAGTCTCTCTAACTCTGCAGCACCTAATCCTCTCTCGGGTGGTGGCTTCTTGGAAGAAAAATAAGTTTTGCATTCTTCTTCATCTTCAACGACATCTTTTATGATCCTCCCTTGTTTTCGTCATTCGAGTTTGATTTCTTATCCATTTAAGCAGCTCTTAGCATAAATGAAGCCATCAAAGAAACCAGAAGAAAAAAAAAATGAGAGTGATGAGGGTTTTTAGAGAGTGAGGGATAGCTAAAACCCAAAATTAGACTCAATTAACTCGATGTATGTGTAAAATGGTACAAAAATTAGTCTTTACCAGTCAATGACATAGATTTAACGATTTCATGAAAAAAATGAGTGTTAAGACTCAATTAGTTTTCAAAACGAGAGTCAAACTCTAATAGGTATAAACTAATGAGTATCAAACTAAAAAAATCCAAAAATAAACGAAATTGCAGGAAACAAAAATAACGAAATAAATGATGAACAAAATAAGCTGATAACAAATAACTTTTATTCAATCAACCAAAAAACAATGCACAATCTACTCTCATATTTAAAAGTAATGTACTTTCCAAATCAAACTGTAAACCTAATTGGAAACGAATATGAAAATCTAATTGGAAGCCCTATTACAAAAGCAACATATTGTATAATATTGCTAAAATACTACTATTCCTAATATTAATAGATATGCTAATTCTACCTGATTGATTCAATTACGACATTTTGGTCTCTTTGGAAAGATAGGGTGCTCGCGTTTTCAAAGGAAAGAAAAGGGATATTACCACGATTTACAATGAAATTAGAGCCAGAGAGTAGAGTTGGCGGGGGGTCACCTGGCAGATCCTTACGAAAGTCCCCTTTCATATTTGTTCTTTCAATTGGTATAATCTGTTTGTAAACTAGTTTTTTTTTCCCCTCTAGTATCCTTTTATAGTAAAATAACAATAATCTCACTTTTCTCGCACTCTCTCTAATCTCCTCTCTTTTTCCCTGTTTTCAATGGGGTTATCTTATTTACAGCCAAAAACAGCCTAAGATAAATTTTTCATTAATCCGTAGGCAGCCAGACAATTCACCATTGTTCAGACTTCAAATGAAGTCCATTGTACCGTGTATACTTACTAGATCTCCAATACTTGTAGTTAAGAATGTTAGCCTCTATTATGTTGCTGTCACTGTCAATTGTCAATTTGCCTCTTCATGACTCCTGAGATTCAATAGACGTAGTGATGCCTCAATCATACTTCGTCACCCTATCTGTTCTATATCTTGCCATGTACGTTGCCAATTGACCTATACTTGATCCTATATTATAGCCTACACATAATTGAGTGTGTGATTCTCCATGCAAATATTTTGCATCTGCTTCTAATTCAAATTCGTAACGTGAGGAAGATGTGTATCACTTAAACTTAGTCTTTTGAGTTTTGATCCATCTAATGCCTAGGGCTAGAAAGATTTCCACTACCTCTGGAACAAATTTCTTATGATCCACATTGCCATATGTATATGAATAGTGAATCCTTCAACTATTGCCTGTGTGGTAATTTTGATATCCAGGAGACATTTCCTAGCAAGCTTCTACCTAAAGGGTGTAAAGCATAATATGAAATATACAAAATTATGGATGAGAAGAGTTTCGCGTATTCTGCATTCCTTAGAAAAAACTATATTTTGAATTATCTTATACAACTCAATATGCAACCATAATTCCACGTGTCACCTTGACTATCCCCTGCTAAAGCATGGCATGGCCCTCAGCTCACAGTTTATTGTCTTGGTTTGGACGTACAAACCCTCATAATCAATGCTCAAATTAAAAGTAATGC
Organism: Berberis vulgaris; assembly: GCA_963556465.1. Lineage (NCBI taxonomy): Eukaryota > Viridiplantae > Streptophyta > Magnoliopsida > Ranunculales > Berberidaceae > Berberis > Berberis vulgaris. Next base: position 4,067,093 of record OY747124.1, on the reverse strand, counting down.
TTCATATCAAACAAAATGGACAATAAATTGTGATGATTTGATAAGTATCATGCTCGATGTCTTAAAGAATGCACTTTCATATCCTAATCCTGAGATCCATTATAGGTAATCTGCTGTCCGAGAGACATCAAAGTCATAAACACACCGTGACTACATTTGTCACATCTGTGTTCATAGCCAAGAGTTGTTGATCAAGAAAGAAAGAAGGTCAAAGAGCCTCATCGCTTGATAAGAGTCGACAGCTTGACATGAAGCTCAAGTGATTGCAAACAAGTATATTTCACTGGCAACATGGCACTAGTTTCATAGAGGAAGCATCTCTAGTGAATAATGATTTGCTGACAGTTCGCTGGAAATTGCTAAAAAGTAGGAATTTTCTTAATGCTCCAGTAATCTAAGATATCAACATTTGATATTCAGCACTTATACCACTACAATGGTAGACATTATGTCCTCATATAGTTTCTAACCACAAAAAGAGGAGCCTCATGTTGTGTTGGGCACTAGGCAAGGCCACATACATATTGTGTTGAAATTCTTCTTTTTTGCTCTAATTTTTTTTCCTTTAAGATTCAAATTTATTGTAAAGCCACAATGCCTTTGCCTTGCAACCACAACCCAAATTAAAAAAAAATTTAAAGAAACATAAAATTACACTCTCTTGATTAGCCACCGGGAACGACCATCCCCACATACAAAATGAATCCACATTACGATTTTCACCCTCCTAACACATAATCCCTAGCTAACCTCCAAAGGATCCACTCCGTCCAGCTGAATCTTTAAAACCTCCCTCCAATCTGTAGATTCTATGTCCGAACAAAGACCAAGTCCACAGAAACCTTCACAGTTCTAACACTGAAAGGTCCCTGAGTTAAACTATCCTCGTCACTATCAACATGAGCCAACTCTTTGGCCATTCAATACTCAACACATAATCCCTAGCTAACCTTCAAAGGATCCACTCCGTCCAGCTGAATCCTTAAAAACCTCCCTCCAGTCTGTAGATTCCATGTCTGAACAAAGACCAAGTCCGAAGAAACCTTCACAGTTCGGACACTGAAAGGTCCCTGAGTTAAACTTATCCTCGTCACTACCAACACTGAGCCAACTCTTTTGCCATTCAATTCTCCTCCAACTTCTGTCAGTTTTTTTTTTTTTTTACTCATCCTTCAACCTGATCGCCATCAATCTTGATGTATCAAAAGTCTAAGTCTCCCTCAAGACTTGATCCTTCAAGTTTGATGATAACCATGATTCACTCTTTGCATGATATTCTTCTTCTCTCACTTCCTCCAGATGGATCACACTGCCCAACTTTGTTTCTAATTGAAAACATTGCTAGACACTTCCAAAGTGTCAATTTAACAGCTGGCTCACAGAGATCTTCACCCCCTTCCCCCTCTTTTTAAATTATAGTTTTCTTCAAAGATCCTTTAGTCAAAATTTTGGACCCTAGTTTGCTTCCTCCAATTTTCGGGCTGAACGATAATGATACCATATCTATGTTTTGAGTTGGAATACAGGTAAATCTTCCTAGGTCGATACAGTAGAAAATCTAAATTTGTAGATCAGGTAAGAAACTAGAAGCTACTAGTTAATAGTTATTATTTCATAAAATAAGTTTCAATAACTCATTCGAGAACTTTATTTTCCTTTGCCTATACCGGTTGCATTTCATAACACAGTTAAAGAGCTATGATAACAATACAAATAACATAAACACAAGATCTGAAATGCATACCTACGACCACGGATCAAAGCAGAGGTGAAACCCACATGATCAGGAAAGCTGATAACAATATCCAATTTAAGTGGTTTCTCTTTGGCAATGCAACAAATTAGAGGACTATTTGACAGTATTGCAAAAAAAGACTTAATTTATTACTAACATAACGGCATAATACTGCATATTGCATGTGGATCAGCAAATATAGACTTAACGAGAACATAGGGATATGAACATGCAAGCGAACTGAACTTCACAAGACTCACAAGAACATAGGTAAGTTGTCCTGAAATTTCCAATAGTGCAATGTCAAAGGGGGACTAGTTTCTACTATTGTTTAACAAACCAATAGAGTAGATATCTCTGCGAAGCATGAAAAAGGGACCATAGTGATTGGAAAATCACAAACTGTAAGATATTTTTATTTTTCATTACTATAAAGGTTAAAGGTTACTTAAAACCCTGCTTGCTTTCTAAAAAAAAAAATCACAAACTGTAAGATATCTCTGCCTGCTCTGTTGCTCGTCAACACAAATGCCAATCATTTCAAGACAAGTCAGATGACTACAACCATTCAAGAATTACCATGTCACTCTGAGCATTTCATTATGTGGCAAATAGAAACTTTCCTAAATCATGCTAGAGTATTACGATGTAAACAAGGATTTTAGCCTATTACATAATCAAACAAACTAACAAAGGCTACCCAGTCAAAATTCTCAAATTTGTCTATTACAGTAAAATCTTGATCATCTAAACTGACAGGAAGACAAATTGAAAAAAAAAAGTACAGATAAAAACTGGAAGAAAAAAAAAAGTGGACTCATTATGCAACATCTCCTCGTTTAGTGGCACAATTATCTTACTAGGAGAGCAAAACAGACCAGATACAGCTGATCCAATAAAATATAAACAGTCAAGGTGTACCATTAAAGTTGAAGGCTTCAGATACTCGAGCTACTATATCCGCAGATAGGTATGAGGGCACTTCAGCTTCTTCCATATGAGAGACAAGAATCTAGCAAATCACACTTGACTTAGAAATATGCAAATATCACTTGTAGATATGCACATAATCAATTGACAAATAGTATTGAATCATTTTACAAAAATAAAATAAATAATGCAAATAACATAAATAAAATCTAAACCAAACAACCATGCAAGTGAATTACTATTGAAGGAAATAGTTAAAACTTAAAAAAGAAACATAACAGGTAATAAAGGAGGCCAAAAGTTAGGCTCAACATTCCAAGAGGAATCTACTAACATCGGAAGCTATTATCAAATTCCATGCTCATAATCGATGTAAGCTTAACCTCTAAACTATAGCTTACTTAATCAGCTAAATAAAACGAGTCTCCATTATGCCTAATTTCTTATTTCAGAAATCTTCAGACTATATACAGTCATACCAAATCATGCCTTCATCAACAATATACTAATATTAAATTTAGTCATCAGTCTAGCAGCAATAGGAAGCCATCTGTCAAACGTGCTTAGACTTCAGGAGATGTTTACACAAGGAGTAATTGATGAACTGACAAAATGGATACACACTTAACCATCATACATCATTCACAACAAACACAGAGAAACCATTTAATAGCCAGTGAACTAACTTGGATATCATATCATACCTATTCCTTTTTACTCCAAAATGTTAAGGTGGGCTGCTCCTCAAACTGAAACTTCTCGTTTCCCAAACCGAGATTATTTGAACACTGTGTATACAGAAGTTATGCCATGTCCAATAATAACACCAAAGTCAGAACATCAAAAGTTTATCCACTTACCGAAACCTTGTATAAATCAAGGATAGATGAAGGAAAAGCCTTTTCCAACCAAGCCTCCAACTCAGTAGCATTGACCCAACCGCCGGGGTTCTTCTCATTGTAATGGCAATACAAATTTCTCTCAAAAGTCAATAACCCCAAAGCATTATCTTGACATGCCTTGCCACTCGATTTGTAAAATGTAATCACGTTCTGTATTTCAACATCAAGCTGAGAGGGATCCTTCACCTTGGTGATGGACGTCCATGACTTATGGAGCATTGTTGTAGAAATAGTTTTCATAACACGATCTAGCACGAAATTTTTGTGACCGCCAAATCTCACCATGTGCAATTTAAAAAGGCTGACGAACATACAAGATGACCCAGCTTTCCACAAAGCCGGATGGTTTTGAAGAAATCGAACATCCCTAAAATATCATAAATTTAGTAAGAACTAATAAGAAAAATGTAAAAATGAACACATGATATAAGAAAACTTACCTAATATCTCGCAAATTAAATGATTCATTCTTTTTTTTCGACAACTCATTCAAGAAATCACTTAGAAAAGGAGATGCTGAATTTTTATCCAAATTGAACTTCTTCATCAAATCCTCAACCATATGACACAAGCAGATGTAACTGAGATTATCTGATTTATCTGAAATCAACAATTACAAATTTAATTCATTACAAATAAACGAAAATATGAAAATAAGCTTTGCCTTTTTTTTTCTTCATACCTTGACCTTTACCTTTCCTTTGAATGTTAACATGGCCAAATGAAATAAGTTGGGGATCGAATGAATCAACTGCGCTGAAAACAACATCGCTGAGAGGGATATGATCCGATAAAGGGATTTTGTGCTCTATCAGATGACCAACAAGACTTATCAATCTTTTCATAATTTTTTTCATGTTGTCATGAAAAACATGTTTGTTGCTTGCATCGAGGGCAAACAGTTCCGACGCACTACAATTCCCAATATGCCTTTCGAATCGGTCGAAGATGACGAAGTTCTTATCCGACCAAATCAAGCGAGCCACTTGGGGATGGATGGGCAAGTTATAAAGTTCGCATCCACTACCTCTACCTAACAACAACAGACTGTTTAAGAAATGATTGTGTAACTGTCTTCCTTCTTTCCCTTGTCTTTCGACTATAGATACTGGGAAAGCAACTTCCCCTGGACCAGGTGGATACTGACTTAGTCGCTTGAATGAATAAAATCCCTTACTCGAATCGGAACGCTTTCTCTTCAAATAATGTACAATTGAATCTTGTTCATCCATAATGAATGGGTATCTATGTGATATGCAAAGAAAACCAATAATTTAGCAAACAAAAATAAAGTTGAAACTAATAAGAACAAAAATATTAACGATAATGAAATAAGAAGGTAAACCTTAGTTTAACTTTGACAATTTCCAAATAAAATTAGACATTTGCAAGATAAAAGGAAAAATTAATGGGAACATTCTTCAAATATTGGATAATAATATAACATGTTATGGGGAAACAATAAATGACATTGTTATAATCTACTGACATTCTAAAAAAGTCAAAACTTCATAAAATTATGTGTTGAATGTCTCTTAAAAATGTTAAGACTTGAGTTTATAATAACGAAGATTATCTCGTACCTAGACAAGAATTGGTGGTATTTTGATATTTTTGTAGTGATGGATTATTAATACATGGAAAGAAAAAAAATGAAAACAATGATCTACAAAAGTGATATCTAGTGGATTGTTTTTGTTAGTATATAACCATGAAATGGAGTACCTTTTGAAAAAATAATAATTAAATAAAGAGTAAAATTTTATGCACAATCAAACAATATGTTACACAAGGGAGTGTCGTTGAGTTAAGTTGGTACGATTCTTGCAGCTAGATGCTGGAGCACTTTCTCCGCCATTGTACCTTCTTTTTGTTGCTACAAGTAGTGGTTTGTGATTAAACTTGAAAAATCATTGGTAGCACATTTTTCCACCGGAGTTGGCTCAATTATGATTTAAATGAGGATCAAACTCAAATGTGCCTAAACTGATGAGAGTCCGTAAAAAAAAAAAAAGGAAAAGCTAATATTGCTTGATATTGCCAATTTATGTTGTATCTTTAATGACTGTTTTCTAGAGAGGTTGTGGTTACTATAATATTTTCCATTTATTAGAATCGCATTTTCCATCACCGAATAGACAATGTTTAAAAAAACATACTGACATACTTTACAAACCAAAATACCAATACAAAAACAGTTGCAAATAACTCTTTATATTCTTAGGCAACACATCTAAAAAAACCATTGCACTTGAGCAATACATGTTGAAGTAGGTCAGTATATCAAAAGAAAGATAAAAAGAATAAGGTAAAACAACAAAGTAAACATGAAAATTTGTCTTTCGCATGTGGAAAAAACAGTTTTCCTTGATAACTTTGTCATAGAGGGTACTTGAAGAACTAAAACTTGTTATGAACTCAAGGATCGAACCGATCGATTGCAACGCTAACCGCAACAATCGAGAGAGGAGGGAGTGCACAAATGAAGGGAAGGGTCAAGTGTTGGAATAGTAGAATCAGACAACTAGGGTTTGCGAACATTGTCAAGAAGAAATCACGAAAAACAGTAAAAAAATTTGCAGAGAATTCAGAGGAAATTGCGACCAAACAAACATTCAATAGGTGAAAAATAATATGGAAACTCGTATGAGCTCAAAGCTTCAAAATAAAAAAAAACTATAAAACTATGCCGTTAATGCGGAAAGCGATCAAGATTGCATTACGATTTTTCATAATTATGCAGGACTAAGCGAAATTATGCGGACAATTTTTTCAAAGTATATATTTTTAAAATTTAATCATAGTCACAGATTAAAAAATAAATAATTAATCAAAAGGGTGTAACTATGTAATCATAGTAATTTATTATTTTACTAATTAATCAAACGATTTTGCAGGTTGGAACACTTATAGTTACCTGGACTTGTTTACGAACAACCAATACAACGAAAGCAACAGCAACAACTCATAGCAATAACCCCAATAGCAAGAACTGCAAGCAATAAGAGCAAGAAGTCAAGAGGCAAGTAACACAACAAAAAAATAAAGCAACAACAGTAGCAAATGTATACAACAATAAAAGTAGCACATTATAGAGTTGTAGCAAGTGAGTACGGAGTATTTCAATATGTCTAGGCAATCTCTGACTTTCAGACTCCAATTAGGTTAAGAACTGAAAAACAATGGATCATTCCAGAACGCAATCATCTAGATATTAGGAAAAATTCTTCATTTATGGATCAAAACTAGAAGAAAAACTCCATAATAATTGGACTAATCTACATTGATAGGCAATAGAAACCACTCTAATCACTACACCAATTCTCATACCAATTTACAGAAATGAGACCCAAAAATAAAACCAATAATACCCATATCAATTAAGAGGACAGTAAAGGAAAAAAAATAAAGCATTTGTGAAAGAAAAAGAGAATCCAATGAAGTCTCAGTGAGCCATGGCAACTGGTGGTGAGAAAATACTTCTCTGGCTAGGCAAAGCAAGCATGGCAGTGTGATCGATGAAATCCTTGAGTTCAACCACGGACTGCAAAATAGTTCTTAGATCATCAGCACATGAGAATCCAAGACTACCCATCCTTCTCACCCCATACACATAGAAAGTAATGCATCCCTTCCGAAACTTGAAGAGGACTGGGAGGAGAGGGACGGCGTACCTGATTTGGGACTACTGGTAGTAGTAGTAGTAGTAGTAGTACTTAGTAGTAGTAGCTAGTAGTAGTACAGCTAAGGAAGGAGTTTTAATACAAAGATTGTTGCAATAAAAAAAAAAGATGAAAGCCCCTAAAACAACAAGAATACCAACTCAACTATTACAACCTTATTTAACTATTGGGGTATTAATCGGTTCGGTCGGTCCAAAATTGGGCCAGAAACGAATTGAACTTGGGATTCGAATTCGGGTTTCTTTTTTTGAAACAAAAACTGAAACTGATCGGTTTGGGTTTTAAGTTTTTTTACCCCGCAATCTGCTTTCATCAAATAGATGACCTCTTTTCTCTTGTAAAAAGTCACTGCTATCAGCATTCAGCATGATTTAAAAGGGGCAGAAATCAACGAACAAACTACTATAAAAAGTCACAGCAATCAGCATGATTTAAAAAGCCAAAGAACAAAGAACAGAAATTCCAGCCAATCTGGAACAATTTTCATAGTTCAACAGGAAGTGTGTAAATTTTCTAAATAGCAAGCAAAACAGTAACAAAGCAAGTTGGCTGATCAAAGCGATGAAGCTACTAAAAATGTTTTCAGTTCGGATGAAACATTACAATGAATAATACATGAACACAATTCAAAATGTTTGTACAGTTGAACAAAAGTGTCTCCTCAGTTAACAAAACCCCTTTCCTTCAGACCCAAAGTTCCAAGACTCCATCACAATATAGCACAAGCAAAGTGACTTGCAGTGCAGAGATTATGTGAAAACCAAACACAACTCAAATAAGAACACCATCTCCACACAATGTGAAACAACCATTTGAGCGAAAAAAAAAACAAGGATCATCTGTTCATTACAACTGCAAAATACCGAGTGTGTAAAAATCATCAAAATAACATATAAACTAATAAACCAAAAACCCATCTCAATTCAGAGTGAAACCTTCACAATTTTAATCAACTCTTTCAAGTTCAGAGACCTACATGAACTGAATGAAGAAACCCCATTGTAGAACAATGGCAGAGAAGAGAAAAAAAATGTTGAAGATGCAGAATCACTAAAGTTTCAGTGAAGTAACATGTACGAAATGAGAGATTGAAGAGTTGACTTACCACAATGTGGTTTTGAGAAGGTGTTGATGTATTCTCTGGCACTCTTCAACTGATCTGGATTCTATGCGACGTGAAGCAAGAGCTCTTTCTCTTGTGTCTCTCTGCTTCAAGTTTTTCTCTTCACAACCGGGCTCCAATCTCCCCAACAACTGAGCGGAAGAAGAGTAGGGAGCGGCAAAGCTACTCCTCTTTTGAGGTGGAAGTGGGACGGCGATCTGGACGGAGGAGGAGGAAGGTGACGAGCTACCAGATGTTGATAACAGCGGTGGAAGGAAGGAGACGAAGAAATGAGGGATTGAAGGAGGCAAAGCAAGTGCAAATGCAAGATGGGAGAAGTGACTGCGATTAACGATTAGGGTTGCGCGAGGGTCAGTTGGGAAAACATGGATATATATATATATATATATACGGTTCGGTTCACTCGGGTGGGTAGGTGTGGGAATAAAAAAACAAAAAAACAAAAAAAATAATAATAATAAATAAATAGAACCGTTCAGTTGTTGCCCTTCAATTTCGTTTGTTAATTGGTTCGGTTTTTTTAGGTTCACTTTTGGCAGAAACCAATTAATAGCCCTAGCAACAAAAGGAAATACTGAAATATAAATGTCTTGCTTAATTGGCGACAAATATTGAATAATTTCTGGATTACAATTTCAAGTGGCATGACAAAGAATTATGCGTGGACGCTAATGATATGATGAAGTGCATTACATTAGATTCTGATTAACAGCACAGCACTGATAGTCACATAATTATTACATAATATATCCCTTAATTTATACATGTTAGTGTTTCGATTCTTATATTTTATAATAATTATTTTGTTTTTATCTCTTTCCAGGAATTTGCGCTTAAACGATGAAATCATATTAAGGCGACTGTGTAAGGAATTGCACTTGGTGGTACAAAGCAGAGAGAGAACCAAATCCATAAATCCATAAATCCATAAACCTTTAAATCAAAACCAAAGCCTACCCACAAACCTAAAACCTAAGCCTACCCATAAACTCAAACCCTAAATCCATAAACCTAAGCCCAAAGCCTAAGCCTAAGCCTAATAACAACATCCACCAACATTCTCCCAACAACCATGTTCTCCCATGTTCTAACCCATGTTCTATCCCATGTTCTCCCAACAACCATGTTAACCCATGTTCTCCCATGTTCTATCCCATGTTATCCCAACAACCATGTTCTTCCATGTTCTATCCCATGGATCTTTCTCTATAAATAGAAGAGAATAGGATGAGAAGGGGAAGGAAAGAAGAGAAGGGAAAAGAACATAATTAAAGATCAAAACCTCTTCCTCCTCTCAAGGTGATTCTCATCACAAGCCACCACCGCCACCACCGTGAAACAGGGGTGTGAAAACCCTGTATCACATCAACTTTTCCAACTCCACCACCACTCCATACTCCTCTCCACTGTCCAAACAGGTCACGAACCACCAACACCTCCGCCGAACAGCACCACAACAGGTCACGAACCACCACCTCCGCCAGAGCTCGCAACCGAGCAGAAACAGCCGCGAAAACAGGGAGTTTCTTCTCCCTGTTTCTACGCTGAATTTGCAATTTTATTTGTATTTTCTTCACTTCGTTCTTCTTTGCAGGTTCTAGGATCACGTTAAGGACGAAGGAAGCCGCGAGAATCAGGCCGGAACAGTCGCGACAGAGTCGCGAAAACAGGGAGTTTCTTCCCTGTTTCTCTCTGTTTCAATTGCTGTTTTTTCGTGGTTTTCTTCACTCTATCTCATCTTTTGCAGGTTCTAGCGTCACGAGGGAGTCGAGGGAAGCCGCGAGGAGCGAGAACCAGGCTGCGAAAGCCGCCGTCTCGCTGGGGAAGACAACCGGCTACTGTGCGGCACTGTAGCAGCACTGTAGCAGGGAGGGAAATTTGAATATAAAATCGATTTTGGCTATTTCCACCCCTTGATTTGTTCTGTACCACCACAGAGCGAATTAAGGGTCATTTCCTCGGGATTCGTGCACACCCAATCGTCGATTTGCTGTTCGACACCATATCGAGTTTGTGACAAACCAATTGGGCTGTAAAAATTATTTTAAAGTTATTTTACTGAATGGTTTGCTTAATTGTCATTACAAGTTATTTCTGAATTTTGATAATTTGCTTCCACCTTGCATTTTCGAGTAAGTAAACTTGATATGTTTGGTAGTTAGAATTACCCTTTATTAATATTCAAAGCATGTACTAAAAAATTATTAAGCTTAAACTTTGATTAAGTGTGCCCTAAAAAGACATTTAATACTTAGTAAGAGCATATTTGCTTGAAATAACTTGTGAATGTTTGATAGAAACATGATATAATTTAAATTAGATTTTAACGATCACATATTCGGTGTAAGCAAGGGATTTTCATCCCTAAAGCTTCTCGTAAATTCAGTAATTTAGATTAAATAATTTTGCTAACTTATTGGTGAGTCCAAGCCCACCAAACCCATCTCATTTCATCTATCTTTTATTTTTCCTATTTTTAATTTATTTTTAGTTTAGTTTTAAAAACACTGTAACCCCATTTTTCTATAAATTAGTGTAGATAAAATCTAAAATTCAATTGCATCCACTTTCCTCGTGGGATCAACCCGTACTTGTCGTTGTCTACCAGTTAGGCACCGTGCACTTGCGGTTATTACAAGTGGGTTAAATTAACCTATTAATTTAGGTTAGTTAAATCCGCATCAAGCACACCAAGACTTGAAGGTATGGAAGATTATAATAAGTATGGAGTACCAAAAGAAAACGTAGATATTGAAGGCATCTATGTTGACACCTCGAAGCTGATACGAACCAAGATTATGAGAGGGTTCAGAATATTGATGAACCTGTAAGGGAACCATCGAAGCAGCCCATCAGACCAGTAAAGGGAACCATCGAAGATGTTCTGGGTTTCGATTGTTTGAGATACGAGAACAGAAACTGGAAATGAAGCCTAGGTTGGTTCTTGAGATGAGCTGAAGTTTCGGCTTGACCGATTTCCTCAAGCTTCTTTGACCTCTCTTGGAGCTTCAGTCTCTCTAACTCTGCAGCACCTAATCCTCTCTCGGGTGGCTTCTTGGAAGAAAAATAAGTTTTGCATTCTTCTTCATCTTCAACGACATCTTTTATGATCCTCCCTTGTTTTTGTCATTCGAGTTTGATTTCTTATCCATTTAAACAGCTCTTAGCATAAATGAAGCCATCAAAGAAACCAGAAGAAAAAAAAAATGAGAGTGATGAGGGTTTTTAGAGAGTGAGGGATAGCTAAAACCCAAAATTAGACTCAATTAACTCGACGTATGTGTAAAATGGTACAAAATTTAGTCTTTACCAGTCAATGACATAGATTTAACTATTTCATAAAAAAAATGAGTGTTAAGCAAGGATGCACCGTCTCTCCGAAAATCCCCCGAATCACGCGTCAAATACGTGTCGGACACGGATTCGTGCACGACACGCGCTGGACACGTATTGGACACGGGGTCAATGGTCAAAATTCGTTGACTGATCTGGACACGGTCCAGACACGGTCAAATACGGTCCGAACACGGTCCAGACTCGGTCAGACACGGTCCAGGGTTAGTCAAAATTCGTTGACTACGAAAATTTTAATTTCGCCCGATTTTCTTCTCCCACACAGACCGAGTCAGAGGCAGAGCAGAGAAAAAAAAAACCGAAAGAAACCCTAACTCAAACGATTAAGCAAAGCAGTGAATCCATCGATCGATCGATCGATCAAGGTCAAGAGTAGAGACGGAGGAGAAGAGATCGACAGACGAGGCGGAGGAGAAGAGTGATGGCGTCCTCATCTACACCAGGACCAGGTACGATCGAATAATCGATCGATTTCTTTTTTTTTTTTTTTTTTTTGTTCCTGAGATGTAGAGATCGATCGTTCCTGTTATGAGTCGACCCATTTCATCGATTCATCGATTTCTGTTTTTTTTTTTTTTTTTTTCTCTGCTAATATACTCTGATGAATCTCTGGTGGTGGTGGGTATGTTTTTTTTTTTGAAATATCAGATGGATTACCAACAATCGATTCATTCGATTTTTTTTTTTTTCCTAAAATTCCTTCCTGCGATTGTTGAATTTTTTTTTTTTTTTTTTTTGCAAGTTGAATACTCTGAAATTTTTTTTGAAATATCAGATGAATACTCTGAATCTCTGACATGAAATTTTTTTTTTTTTTTTCTCTGCTAATATACTCTGATGAATCTCTAGTGGTGGTGGGTATGTTTTTTTTTTTGAAATATCAGATGGATTACCAACAATTGATTCATTCGATTTTATTTTTTTTTCCTGCAATTCCTTCCTGCGATTGTTGAATTTTTATTTTTTTTTTTGCAAGTTGAATACTCTGAAATTTTTTTTGAAATATCAGATGAATACTCTGAATCTCTGACATGAAATTTTTTTTTTTTTTTGCAAGTTGAATTTTTTTCGTTTTTTTTTCCTGTTTTTTTTTTTTTTCTTCTTCCTGTGATTCATGATGAAAGTATGCATGATATTAATATATGAAATACTTGCACCTATTTGCTGGAAAGTGAAAACTGAAAAGTGAAAACTAAATAATAAGAAATTAAAATTGGTTTTAGCAGGCCAAGGAACTGGGGATGATCTTTGGAAGCATGTGACAAAATTAGGAAAACCAAATGAAGGTGGGGGAAACCTTAGATGGAAGTGTAATTATTGTCAGAAAGATTATACAGGCTATCTTACTAGATTGAAGCACCATTTGTTGAAGATAAGTGGTCAGGGGATAGCTATTTATGCCAAAATCTCCCCCATACAACTTAGAGAGGTGCAAAAATTTATTGATGAAGCTGCATTGAAAGCAGAAAGTTCAAGGATACGAAGTGTTCCTTTACCTCTTTCAGTGGGATCAAGTAGTCACCCTCACCTGAGTTCAAGTAGTGGGGGGGTTGGCCCTTCAGTTCCACTTTCATACAATGAGCAGTGGAAGAGGAGAGCCATTACTAATCCTATTGCACATGCGTTCAATCTGAGTGAGCGACAAGAGTTGGATGCTTTGATTGCAAGGGCGTTCTACTCAGCTGCCTTGCCATTCAACCTTGCAAGGAATCCATATTTTCAGGAGGCTTTTACCTTTGCAACGAATAAGGCAAAGTCTATTAGTGGTTACAAGATTCCTGGGTATAATGCATTGAGGACGAGATTGCTTCAAAATGAAAGGAGCAACATTGAGAGGTTGTTGGAGGGAACAAAGTCCACATGGGTTACTAAAGGGGCAACAATTGTTTGTGATGGGTGGACTGATTCTCAAAGGAGGCCTCTCATTAATTTCATAGTGATTAATGAGGGTGGTCCAATGTTCTTAAAGGCTGTGAACTGTGAAGGGGAATACAAAGACAAGTTCTTCATTGCTAATTTGATCAAGGAAGTTGTACGTGAGGTTGGGCCAAAGAATGTCGTTCAAGTTATAACCGACAATGCTCCAGTTTGTAAGGCTGCAGGTTTACTTGTTGAGAGCGAGTATCCTGAGGTTTTTTGGACACCTTGTGTAGTCCACACTCTCAACCTTGCCTTGAAGAATATATGCGCTCCAAAGAACACGCCTGCAAATGAAAAGGCCTACAGTTTGTGTAGTTGGATTATTGATGTTGTTGGGGATGGGGTGACGATCAAGAACTTTATCATGAACCATTCCATGAGGTTGCACATGTTTAATGAGCATTCGAGATTGAAGTTGCTTTCCATAGCTGAGACACGCTTTGCTTCAAGCATAATTATGCTGAAGAGGTTGAAAGACATTAAAAGTAGCATCCAAAGTATGGTGATTGGAGATAAGTGGGATTCCTATAAGGAAGATGATGTTGACAAAGCACGGATTGTGAAAGGAATACTATTGGATGACTTGTGGTGGGACAAAGTGGATTATGTGCTTCGTTTCACAGAGCCTATTTATTCAATGTTGCGGAGGGTTGATACAGATAAGTGTTGTCTTCACTTGGTGTATGAGATGTGGGATGTTATGATTGAGAAAGTGAAACAAGTTATTTACCGCCATGAAGGAAAGGAAAATAGTGAGGAGTCAGAGTTTTTTTCAGTGGTGCATCAGATATTGGTAGATCGATGGGAGAAAAACAACACACCACTGCATTGCTTAGCACATTCCTTGAATCCAAGGTAAATAATTCCACTGTTTTTAATTTTTTATTCTACTTATTTTTTATTTGGGACATTGCTAATATTAATATATAATATAGGTATTATAGCACCGAATGGTTGGAAGAGGATCCTAATCGTATTGCGCCACACAAAGATCCTGAGATTACAAATGAGAGAAATATATGTTTCAAGAGATACTTTCCTCTAATTGAAGACAGAAGAGTGGTTGTTACAGAGTATGTAAAGTTTTCAACTGCTAATGGGCAGTTTGCAGAAAGTGATGCTATACAGAATAGAGCATACCTAGATCCTGATGTGTGGTGGGTTGCTCATGGTACCAGTGCACCTAATCTCTTGAATATTGCTTTGAAGTTACTTGGCCAACCTTGTTCTTCCTCATGTTGTGAGAGGAATTGGAGCACATATAACAACATCCACTCATTAAAAAGGAACAAATTGACCCCAAAACGAGCTGAAGATTTAGTGTATGTGCATTCCAACCTTCGTCTTTTGTCAAGAAGAAAACAAGAGTACCAAGAAGGTGAGACAAGGATGTGGGATGTCACAGGAGATACTATTGATTCGTTGGATTTGGATGCTACTGGAGTGCTTGAGATTGCCAGTCTTTCGCTTGATGAACCTGAGCTAGAGGCTGGACTGTTGGATGCAGAAAATGTGACAATGGATGAGCTTGTTAATGAAGAAGAGATCTAGCCGCCTTGCTGGTGACTGGTGAGTTTTTAAAATTATCAATTTACAGTATCAAGTTAATAAAATTATATGAGTATGACTTGACTACTTGACAACTTTATGAGATTTACAGTATCAATTTACAGTATCAAGTTAATGAAATTATGCTTTATGAGTATGACTTGACTATTTGAGCAATTGAGCTTGACTTTATGATGCATTTGTAAATTTGAATGAATGAATTTGAATGTATTATTGATATGTTTGAATTTGATGAGTTACAAAAAATATATATTAAAAAATTAAGTTTGACCGTGTCGCCGAGTCCTATTTTTTTGAAAATTGCCGAGTCGCCGTGTCGTGTCCGTGTCCGTGTCCGTGCATCCTTGGTGTTAAGACTCAATTAGTTTTCAAAACGAGAGTCAAACTCTAATAGGTATAAACTAATGAGTATCAAACTAAAAAAATCCAAAAATAAACGAAATTGCAAGAAACAAAAATAACGAAATAAATGATGAACAAAATAAGCTGATAACAAATAACTTTTATTCAATCAACCAAAAAACAATGCACAATCTACTCTCATATTTAAAAGTAATGTACTTTCCAAATCAAACTGTAAACCTAATTGGAAACGAATATGAAAATCTAATTGGAAGCCCTATTACAAAAGCAACATATTGTATAATATTGCTAAAATACTACTATTCCTAATATTAATAAATATGCTAATTCTACATGATTGATTCAATTACGACATTTTGGTCTCTTTGGAAAGATAGGGTGCTCGCGTTTTCAAAGGAAAGAAAAGGGATATTACCACGATTTACAATGAAATTAGAGCCAGAGAGTAGAGTTGGCGGGGGGTCACCTGGCAGATCCTTACGAAAGTCCCCTTTCATATTTGTTCATTCAATTGGTATAATCTGTTTGTAAACTAGTTTTTTTTCCCCTCTAGTATCCTTTTATAGTAAAATAACAATAATCTCACTTTTCTCGCACTCTCTCTAATCTCCTCTCTTTTTCACTGTTTACAATGGGGTTATCTTATTTACAGCCAAAAACAGCCTAAGATAAATTTCTCATTAATCCGTAGGCAGCCAGACAATTCACCATTGTTCAGACTTCAAATGAAGTCCATTGTACCGTGTATACTTCCTAGATCTCCAATACTTATAGTTAAGAATGTTAGCCTCTATTATGTTGCTATGTCACTGTCAATTGTCAATTTGCCTCTTCATGACTCGTGAGATTCAATAGACGTAGTGATGCCTCAATCATACTTTGTCCCCCTATCTGTTCTATATCTTGCCATGTACGTTGCCAATTGACCTATACTTGATCCTATATTATAGCCTACACATAATTGAGTGTGTGATTCTCCACGCAAATATTTTGCATCGGCTTCCAATTCAAATTCGTAACGTGAGGAAGATGTGTATCACTTAAACTTAGTCTTTTGAGTTTTGATCCATCTAATGCCTAAGGCTAGAAAGATTTCCACTACCTCTGGAACAAATTTCTTATGATCCACATTGCCATATGTATATGAATAGTGAATCCCTCAACTATTGCCTGTGGCGGATCCAGGATTTTAGTCAAGGGGGGCGAAATTAAAAATACTTATTAGTTGATAATAGTAGTTATCAATGGTAAAGCCAATTTTTTTTTAACCGAAGCTAGTAACTAATAAAAAAATCAACTATAAAAAATACAATTTTAAGCTAAAATAAGGTCACTGTTGATAACCTTAGCAAAGAACAAACAAGCATAATAACTAGAATATGTAACTAATATCACAAAAAAGTTTGTCTAGGCAGCAAGACTTTAAAGCCATTTTTTGGCCAGGCTAGAGCATTTTTACACCTTTACCCATTCCCTTTAAAATACAATCACAAACGTTATCTATAGAAGGGATAGAAATGTAAAAAAGTTAAAACCTGACCAAAAAGTGGCTATAAAGTCTGGTTGTCTAGAATTGAGAATCACAAAATAATTATGATAAGTTCTAGGTGAAGCTAAATTTTTTTTGAAATTTGCGAATCTAATATGATCATAATACAATTTCAAAGAAAAAATAGTTTATATGAGGCTCAAATTTTATACGAGTTGACTAATGATATATATTTTCATTGAATTCTATCGTTATTATTTTAGATATTAATTTTAAATATTTTTTTGTTAGGGGTTTAATATTACTTGTGAAAAACAATTGATTTATTTAATATTAATAAAGTTTTATTAAACTAAACATTTTTTAATGTTTGCAATTACTAATAAAATTGCTAGGGGTGGGCAATGTCGGTTCGGTTCGGTTTTGAGCCCCAAACCGATTTGAGCCGATTTCATTTGGTTTGCCCAAAATCAAAACCGAAATCGAATTTTGTATTTGTAAATCAATGAATTCGGTTGAACCGAATTTCGGATCGGTTCGGTTAAGACGAAATTTCGGGCTCAAGCACTTGAAAGACTTTCATTAAAACATGCCTAATTTTTTTACAAGCCTAATTTTTTACAGACCCAATTTTTAGCCCAAATTGAAAACTTTGATACAACGGGGGTGATTCAGTGCAACAAGGTGTATTGCAGTGCATTTGTTGCACTAATCAAGTATTGACAGACAACTGTTAATTAGTTATTTATATATATATATATATCTAATTAATCAGTGGTTCGGTTATAAATCGGTTGGTTCAAAAGCGTAAACCGATTTCGAACCGTTTATAATCGGTTCGATTCGGTTTAAATTATTTTCTTTCTAATCATATTTCGGTTTGGTTACCGAACCGAATTTGAAACTAGGTTCGGTCAGTTAACTAAATTTAAATCGGTTTTTGCCCACCCCTAAAAATTGTATTGAAAATAAAATAAAAAATGCACTCGAAGAGTATCGAACTCAGGTCTTTTACTAAAAATGATAAACCTCCAACCACTACACCAACAAAGACATGTTTAATTATTTTCATAAACAATTAACATATTGTATTCTACATTATATAATCGATTTTTATGACTAAAATATATATACTAAAAATATTTTAAAAATTGAGGGGGGGCAGCTGCCCCCCCTCGCCCCTTAATAGGTCCGCCCATATTGGAAGGGGTACTGTTCGTTTGTCATATGGAGGAGATTAATTAATTAAGATTATGTTTGGTCTCTGATCCTCTAGAAATTTACAGTGCATTTGGTTGCACAAACTCCAATTTAATGAGGTACCAATTGTGTTTAAGTCAAAGTTGATCAAAATGTGGTGGACCACATATCATGTCTTCTACATTTTGATCAAATGTGAGAGAACTAAACTCTCATAAAACATGAAGACTCCAACTCCGTATTCCCCTAAAGAATTGGATTCTCATATTTCATGGGAATTCAATTATCTAACTTTGTTCACAACCTACAATTCTTATTAAGTGGTTCATCACATTTTTATTAAATTTGCCTCAAACTCGATGGGCTGGCCACCTAGGCCCATGGGCGGACCTATTAAGGGGCGAGGGGGGGCAGCTGCCCCCCCCTCAATTTTTAAAATATTTTTAGTATATATATTTTAGTCATAAAAATCGATTATATAATGTAGAATACAATATGTTAATTGTTTATGAAAATAATCAAACATGTCTTTGTTGGTGTAGTGGTTGGAGGTTTATCATTTTTAGTAAAAGACCTGAGTTCGATACTGATTACGCCCAAACAATACACGCGGTCAATTGCAGTAAAGAATGGGGTGTCGATCCCACGAGGAAAAACGATCTACAAAATAAGGTTAAGGAAGACAAACTATGCGAAACTAAAATAAATTCTAACAAATTTAAAATACGAAATTGAACTTAATTTAAAGAAAACTAAGTTTGAGAAAAGCACAAGGTTCCAAGGATCCCTCCTAGACTTCACACGCCAATTAATATTGATTCGCTATGATGACTCAACTACGTGTTTCACATCCCAAACGACGTAATCGGAAAAATAATCTTTTAATCATTAGAAAACCCTAATGTAAATGAAGTTCAGATTTCACTTTTTCTAAGAAAACACAAAGGTTTGTCATATGTGATATCTTAAACTTACGATATATCCGGAGACGATACCGTAATAAATGACGATCACATATAACCAACCTACCGGAATCAATTAATTCTTAAACATTCCACACATAAGAAAAGCGTGACTAAGCTTATATGGAGAAGTAAAAATAATCACCGGAGTACTAAAAATCTACGAAGAAATCTATGGAATCTCTGTCACTAAAATAACATACATTTCTATATTAAATAAAAGTGAGAATCATCAAACATCATTATTCATCGTGAACACTTAAAGCGAATCAATTACTAATTTAGTGCGTTACATCTAGGAGTTCACCTCTTCACCTTGCGTGGGGTTTAGTGACTCATGGTGGTGGTAGTCACAGCATCAATGGAGGAGTCCATCACTTCCTGTCCGCGCACGAATCCCGAGGAAAAGAGCTCAGATTGTCTGTGGTGGCTCTTAGTAAATTCCGGGGTGCAAATTAGCTCCAACCGTTTTTCAGATTTGAAAAACGGTTTTCTCCCGCGCGATTTCAGCTCTGCAACTTGGCCTTCGTCTCCAGCGAAGCGCGTCTGATCCGCCACTCCTCGCGAGCTTCTCGCAAGCTTCCTCGCCTCCGGTTAGGTTCTGGTACCTGCAAGAAGACAGAGAGAGGTTGAGGAAGCAGTGGAATCAACTCAAACACAAAGGAGGACGAGGGACGGGGACTCCCTGTTGCAGGGTGGTGGCGACTCTGTCGCGGGTGTTGCGTGCCGGCTGATGCGCCGCTTGCGGCGGTGGTCGTGATGAAGTGATGCAAGAAGGAGCTCGAGACGAAGAGGCAGTGGCGGCAGCGAGGGAGAGAGAAACAGGGAGGTGCTCCCTGTTTCGCGGCTTCACCGTGCGCGCGGTGGTGGCTCTGTTGCTCGGGTGATGATTGCGGCGAGAGAGAGAGAGGATGAGGGATGCTGGACGGTGGCGAGATGGAGGGGAGACAGAGACAGGGAGAAGTGGAACGGTGGCGAGGTGGTGGAACAGGGAGCGAAACAGGGAGGTGCCCTGTTTCGCGGCGGTGTTGTGCGAGGTGGTGGTCAGTGACGGGTGCGAGGTGGTGGTCGGTTAGTGGCGAGAGAGCTCTGTCTCTGCCCTGGTGGAGGTGGTGATGGTGGCTCGAAAAGAGAAGGAACAACCAAAAAACGTGGAAGAGAGAGTATCCTCCCAAGAGAAGGCAAGAGAGAAACCTAAATAGGGTTTCCCTATTTCCTTGTTAGGCTGGGCTTAGGTTTCTAGTTTTCTGGGCTTGGGCTTAGATGTGTGAACCACTCTTTTGTACCACCACTAGAATCAATAAATCGACAATTCTATCAAATTGTCGCCTTAAATGCGATTTTATCGTTCACGCGCGCCGATTCCTACAAAAACATAAAAAATGAAATAATTAGAATAAAATATATTAATTGAAACACTAACATATATAAATTAAGGGATATATCTCGTAATAATTACGTGTATATCAAATACCCCCAAACCTATATTTTGCTAGTCCTCGAGCAAAACAAAATAAAGAATAAAATCCTAACTCACTTTCGTAGGAATCACGGTTGCACTTACCTTAACGTGCAACAAGGCTTTAAACCTCTAGATTACCTCTAGAGGACGAGTTATAGTCTCGTGAGGGTTTCCAGAAATGCTACCCCCAAACATTACTGACTCAATAAAACAAAATCTATTTTCTAAAAACATAATGCAAATCATATGAACATTTCCTTTTATTTCCCTTAGAGTATTTTTCTGATTGCCTATAATTCAAGAAAAACAACAAACTAATAATGTCACAATAGTATATCAATAGAATACAATAATTTAACGGTATCTAAAAGTTAAATGAATTTCATAATCATTCTCAACTCGAAGTGTGTGTGAGGAGCCTTATCAACATAACTCTTCATCTCATAGTAAATATGTGACAAGATAACCTTTAGAAAAAACGTTTCGACTACAATTCTCTCATGTCGCTCAGAAATGAAACGCTCAGAGATTGGGCACTCAATTTATATGTGAGGATAAGAATATACTATGGAAAATGCAAACATCTCACATATAATTATCATGAAAAACGGAATTTTCAAAGAGTGAAATGAATATGATCTCATGGACCGGAATATTGATTACATTTAAGAATGTTGAACCAAACACCATAGTTCTTGCCTATTCAATCTCCACATCTATTAAGCTAACTTTCACTTAAGATCAATCAGGTCTTTATTAGGTTGCATTGGGGCTTGGATTATGGCAAACAATAATGGACAAAAGGGATACAAAGATTTTCTGAGAATGGATACACCCTTGAATAAAACATAGGGCATTGAAGAACAAATCAATGTTGTACACCATTAACTTTTTCTTCATTATTTTCTTCTTCAATCGCTTTTTTTTTTTTTTTTTTTTTTTTTTTAATACGCTTTTCCCCATTGATACAATCCAACACTTTTACTTCGAGGGCGCATAAAATATCTTCTTCTTTTTTTTTTTTTTTTTTTATTTATTTGCCCATTCCATACACATATCTCACCATATACATTCTCAGAAAATTGGGTAAGGATAAAATAATAAAGGTATTACTCCTTGATTGGAGTAGGTATTGGGAATGGGGATAACAAAGAAAAGGCTATCTAAAGGCTCAAAGGGCTGCGAATGGGTATTTATTATTGGGTAGGCTAAAAGGCTAAAAATGGTTTAAAGAAAGAAATGCCTGTATCACTTCATAAGTTTTAGTTAGTACTAGGACATCTCAACTAAATAAAGCAAGAAGTTCTAGTGTAAAGATTCAATTTTTATGTCATTCTTAAAGCAATCAATAAGAAAATCAAGAATAATGAGATCATCAACAAAATAATGCGGACTCAAGAAAAATCAGAGTGTAATTAATAACCCTCAAGAAATAAAGAATGGCTCAAAACTCACAAGGGTTAAGTCTCCACTATTATTCTAAGGTTTTCTAGTTCAATACTTCACTAATCAACTTCAAATCATGTTGACTTGGCTTATAGTGCATAAATAGTCGAGTTGAAAAGTCTCACGAAATACATCTAACATAAGGATAATATCAAATATCATGTTTTCCACTAATATAACTATGTGACACATGCTAGTATGTGTTTTCTCAAAATTAAAGGCAACAAAATCATTCTCTAAAATTGAAGAGAACTCAAAACCTCTTTTTTTTTTTTTTTTTTTTATTATTATTTTATTCACCAAGAGTTCGGATTTCAAATGCATTTTCAAGAAGATTTTACACAATTACCATAATCATCTAAGTATTCAATGGAGATTGAGTAGAACACAAAAATGACTCGGTTTAATTGTAAAATACCTTTTAAACTCAAAGATTTTTGAAAATTGCATAAAAAATCTAATAAACCACACCCCCAAACCTAAACCAAACATTGTCCTCAATGTATAAAATAATAATCATGACAAAGCAAGGCAAAAGAAAAAAGGAGGGTTAGAGTGATATTACCATGGTGAAGCTTTACCAATTTCAATGAAATCTTCCACCAATGAACGCTCAGAAACATAAGAATCATGGAGTTTTCATTAGAAATTGATAAAATGCAGACTCGACATTAACAAAGAAAACAAAAAAAAAAAGGCAAGTTGTAAGTCAAAAATGTTATGGAGCTAACGAGTATGAGTGAAACACAACTAAATAGGGTACTCGAAAATCAATCCAAACTAACAGCAAAGACACACAACTAAGGCTAGGCTGCCTCCTAGGAGCGCTTGATTTAACGTCTTCAGCCCGACATATATTCTCCCTCATGAAAGATATACCATGAAGTGACGAGGAAGAACATAGGAAACATTCACTTTCAAACCTAGTCTATGATATAAATGAGTCAAAAAGGTTAAGGAATCGTATACCAACAACCTGAAAAGTTGAGGATCAGTCCACTCAAAAATAGCAACCACCTGATGTTTCCTCTTGATAGTGCATAGATCCTTGATGACCCTCGCATAAGTTGGTACCTGTTTAATCACATGCAGCAAAGGTAAGTTAATTTTAACCTGTTTCAAGTGTTCTAGAATCTCACCATGCATTTCTGATTTCTTTCCAGGAGGTCGTAGTGCTTGAGGAAAAAGAACTGAAACTGGAATGTTCTTATTGGGCTCATCCTCAGGGATGCTCTCCTTTGCACTTGGGGAGGTGCTTATAGTTGTGAACGAGCTTGATCCATCTAAAATCTTATCACTCTGAGTAGTGATGGCATTAATCTCTATGACATTCTGAGAGTCTGAAGTAGAGGTTTGTGCCATAAGTTGGCCCTTCGGATTTGCTTGAGGCTGTGACTGAAATTGGTCCTGAGCTTGTACTGTTAATGAACTTGCCAGCCTTGTTATTTGGCTTCTGATCTCCTTGTTCTCCTCTGCCAACTGTGTCAATGTAACCTCAAATTTGTGATTAGTTTTACCTTGTGCCTCTATAAATGCATGCAATGTGTCTGATAAGGAACTTCTGTTAGATTGTGCATTGTATGGAGGTGCAGGGTATGACCTAGGTGGTTGTGCCTGTGAGTGTGTAGGTTGGTCGGCCTCGGACCTCCAGTCAAAGTTAGGGTGATCTCTCCAACCAGAATTGTAAGTGTTAGAGAATGGGGAATAAGGCTTTTTGTACATCCCTAAGGCGTTACATTGTTCCTCATAAACCCCTCTCATCTCAGTCAATGTCGGGCAATCCTGTGCTAAGTGTTCAACTCCCCCGCATATAAAACATGTGTCCTGTAGCTCAACCCTGGCAACAGTATGTGTGGGCTTACCATCCTTGGTCTTAAGTGCCTCTAACTCCCTAGTTACTCTATCCAATTGGGCTCTAAGGCTATCCTCTTCCCTAAGTTGATAAACTCCAGCTGGGCGTGTTCTGTCTGTGCTCTCAATAGCACTTGGACCAGTCCAAGTGTGGGCCTTTTCAGCCAAGTCATTCAGGTACTCAATAGCCTCGTCAGGGTCCTTTTGCAAAAACTCACCATTACACATCATCTCAAGGAACTGACGTTCTCTACTGGTGAGCCCTTCATAAAAATAACTGACTAAGCGCCAACTCTCATACCCATGGTGTGGGCATGTATTCAAGAGATCCTTGAACCTCTCCCATACTTGATATAATGTCTCGCTATTCTTTTGGGTGAAGGTAGAAATTTGTCTCTTTAGACCGTTGGTTTTGTGGTGAGGAAAGTATTTATTAAAAAATGTTTGGGTCATCTCCTCCCACGAACCTAAGTGGTCTCTATTCCAACTCACACCCCCAATGTTTTTTTTTTTTTTTTTTTTTTTTTAGAAATAAAATAAAATTAAAAATTAAGATGGATCTAAAACCTAAAATAGAATAAAATAAAATAAAATGAAAAATGAGCAAGAAAGATAATACCCGAAACCTTCTTTGTAGGATGACGCTTGTTCCCCGGCAACGGCGCCAAAATTTGATTACGCCCAAACAATACACGCGGTCAATTGCAGTAAAGAATGGGGTGTCGATCCCACGAGGAAAAACGATCTACAAAATAAGGTTAAGGAAGACAAACTATGCGAAACTAAAATAAATTCTAACAAATTTAAAATACGAAATTGAACTTAATTTAAAGAAAACTAAGTTTGAGAAAAGCACAAGGTTCCAAGGATCCCTCCTAGACTTCACACGCCAATTAATATTGATTCGCTATGATGACTCAACTACGTGTTTCACATCCCAAACGACGTAATCGGAAAAATAATCTTTTAATCATTAGAAAACCCTAATGTAAATGAAGTTCAGATTTCACTTTTTCTAAGAAAACACAAAGGTTTGTCATATGTGATATCTTAAACTTACGATATATCCGGAGACGATACCGTAATAAATGACGATCACATATAACCAACCTACCGGAATCAATTAATTCTTAAACATTCCACACATAAGAAAAGCGTGACTAAGCTTATATGGAGAAGTAAAAATAATCACCGGAGTACTAAAAATCTACGAAGAAATCTATGGAATCTCTGTCACTAAAATAACATACATTTCTATATTAAATAAAAGTGAGAATCATCAAACATCATTATTCATCGTGAACACTTAAAGCGAATCAATTACTAATTTAGTGCGTTACATCTAGGAGTTCACCTCTTCACCTTGCGTGGGGTTTAGTGACTCATGGTGGTGGTAGTCACAGCATCAATGGAGGAGTCCATCACTTCCTGTCCGCGCACGAATCCCGAGGAAAAGAGCTCAGATTGTCTGTGGTGGCTCTTAGTAAATTCCGGGGTGCAAATTAGCTCCAACCGTTTTTCAGATTTGAAAAACGGTTTTCTCCCGCGCGATTTCAGCTCTGCAACTTGGCCTTCGTCTCCAGCGAAGCGCGTCTGATCCGCCACTCCTCGCGAGCTTCTCGCAAGCTTCCTCGCCTCCGGTTAGGTTCTGGTACCTGCAAGAAGACAGAGAGAGGTTGAGGAAGCAGTGGAATCAACTCAAACACAAAGGAGGACGAGGGACGGGGACTCCCTGTTGCAGGGTGGTGGCGACTCTGTCGCGGGTGTTGCGTGCCGGCTGATGCGCCGCTTGCGGCGGTGGTCGTGATGAAGTGATGCAAGAAGGAGCTCGAGACGAAGAGGCAGTGGCGGCAGCGAGGGAGAGAGAAACAGGGAGGTGCTCCCTGTTTCGCGGCTTCACCGTGCGCGCGGTGGTGGCTCTGTTGCTCGGGTGATGATTGCGGCGAGAGAGAGAGAGGATGAGGGATGCTGGACGGTGGCGAGATGGAGGGGAGACAGAGACAGGGAGAAGTGGAACGGTGGCGAGGTGGTGGAACAGGGAGCGAAACAGGGAGGTGCCCTGTTTCGCGGCGGTGTTGTGCGAGGTGGTGGTCAGTGACGGGTGCGAGGTGGTGGTCGGTTAGTGGCGAGAGAGCTCTGTCTCTGCCCTGGTGGAGGTGGTGATGGTGGCTCGAAAAGAGAAGGAACAACCAAAAAACGTGGAAGAGAGAGTATCCTCCCAAGAGAAGGCAAGAGAGAAACCTAAATAGGGTTTCCCTATTTCCTTGTTAGGCTGGGCTTAGGTTTCTAGTTTTCTGGGCTTGGGCTTAGATGTGTGAACCACTCTTTTGTACCACCACTAGAATCAATAAATCGACAATTCTATCAAATTGTCGCCTTAAATGCGATTTTATCGTTCACGCGCGCCGATTCCTACAAAAACATAAAAAATGAAATAATTAGAATAAAATATATTAATTGAAACACTAACATATATAAATTAAGGGATATATCTCGTAATAATTACGTGTATATCAGATACTCTTCGAGTGCATTTTTTATTTTATTTTCAATACAATTTTTAGGGGTGGGCAAAAACCGATTTAAATTTAGTTAACTGACCGAACCTATTTTCAAATTCGGTTCGGTAACCAAACCGAAATATGATTAGAAAGAAAATAATTTAAACCGAATCGAACCGATTATAAACGGTTCGAAATCGGTTTACGCTTTTGAACCAACCGATTTATAACCGAACCACTGATTAATTAGATATATATATATATATATAAATAACTACTTAACAGCTGTGTGTCAATACTTGATTAGTGCAACAAATGCACTGCAATACACCTTGTTGCACTGAATCGCCCCCCTTGTATCAAAGTTTTCAATTTGGGCTAAAAATTGGGTCTGTAAAAAATTAGGCTTGTAAAAAAATTAGGCATGTTTTAATGAAAGTCTTTCAAGTGCTTGAGCCCGAAATTTCGGCTTAACCGAACCGATCCGAAATTCGGTTCAACCGAATTCATTGATTTACAAATACAAAATTCGATTTCGGTTTTGATTTTGGGCAAACCAAATGAAATCGGCTCAAAATCGGTTTGGGGCTCAAAACCGAACTGAACCGACATTGCCCACCCCTAGCAATTTTATTAGTAATTGCAAACATTAAAAAATGTTTAGTTTAATAAAAATTTATTAATATTAAATAAATCAATTGTTTTTCACAAGTAATATTAAACCCCTAACAAAAAAATATTTAAAATTAATATCTAAAATAATAACGATAGAATTCAATGAAAATATATATCATTAGTCAACTCGTATAAAATTTGAGCCTCATATAAACTATTTTTTCTTTGAAATTGTATTATGATCATATTAGATTCGCAAATTTCAAAAAAAATTTAGCTTCACCTAGAACTTATCCTAATTATTTTGTGATTCTCAATTCTAGACAACCAGACTTTATAGCCACTTTTTGGTCAGGTTTTAAGTTTTTTACATTTCTATCCCTTCTATAGATAACGTTTGTGATTGTATTTTAAAGGGAATGGGTAAAGGTGTAAAAATGCTCTAGCCTGGCAAAAAAATGGCTTTAAAGTCTGGCTGCCTAGACAAACTTTTTTGTGATATTAGTTACATATTCTAGTTATTATGCTTGTTTGTTCTTTGCTAAGATTATCAACAGTGACCTTATTTTAGCTTAAAATTGTATTTTTTATAGTTGATTTTTTTATTAGTTACTAGTTTCGGTTAAAAAAAATTGGCTTTACCATTGATAACTACTATTATCAACTAATAAGTATTTTTAATTTCGCCCCCCCTTGACTAAAATCCTGGATCCGCCCCTGGTTTCATATAAGTGTACAAAAAAAGTTGATCTCTTTTGCCACATTTGGCATAACTTAACCAACTGCTGTATCAATAGGAAGTCACTCCAAACATGTAAGGCAAAAAAGGCTGCAGTGCAGGGGAGGGAAAAACGACACGTTATATTTTCCATAGATTATTGAGGTGGGTATTGAGTTTACAAAGTAACACTCTCTCATGGAGGCCGTGCTAACAAGTTTTTCATGATTCATTTACTTTTTTATGATTACAGTACACTGATTAACAGAAGTTATAGATGACATACAAATAAGAGGAACCAATTGAAACAAAAAGTAGGCAGTGTATGCTGTTTTGGGGAAGTGCTATCTTGCATAAGAGACATGGCAACTTGTAGAGAAAGTTCTTATACTATTTGAAGACGAAATACAGATGTAACGTTTTTTAACTGAAGGCAAACTTGATCCATCATTAGTGTAAGAAGTAATCAAATTAGATTGGTGAGTTTTACTTCACTTGGGAGGTTATTAACTAGTAGCAATAGATGTCTTTATGGGCAACCAGCCAAAATGCAGATTGTGTATCTTAAAAATAGCAGTAGATGCACCTTTTCAAAAGTCAAATTTGTGCACAGAAGAAAATTAAATCACTAAAAAAACTCAATATACGAAGAGAATGAATTTAAACAAATAAACATCCAACAAACAAACAAATCTAAGTACCACTAGCATTAATAAGAAACCCAGTGCATTGTTCAAAAGAAGAAAATTTGATGAAGTCAAATGATCAGAGTCAAAACTTACTGGAGGTTTCTCGCCGTTCTTTATCAATAATTCCTCTTCGTGGTACTTGCGTTGATAACAATTTGAACACAGGTTGGAGATGGTGCAGGAGAAATTTTCCAAGAGAGATTTGGAATCGAGAGAATTCTTCATCAGTGATTTTTTGACAACTTCAAATGCCAATTACATAATCATTAGCAACATAATCAATAGCAATTTAAAAGAAGAATCTGCACCCAGAGAAAATTTTTCATTTTATAAATATCCATACCTGAACCTTGAGATCTCTTGTCATCACTATATTGGCCCATGTCACCCGCATGAATCACTCTGAAAGGGATAAAGATTTTGTACTTTAGTAATCCAGTTTAATTTAATATCTACTATAAGTATTCATCACAATTAACAGACAACTTACAATAAGGACAGGCAGTAGGGGAAAAAAGTGTTTGTCGATTGATGCATAACAGACGTTGATCTTTTCAGTTTACGTTACTTCATTTTCCTAATTTAATTCATTTCACTTACAAGATAGTAGAATTCACTAATATGATTAGTGAAACAATGTGTTTGTTCAATCTTCTGCGTTTAATGAAACAATGTGTTTATTCCATTTTCAGATGGTCGTGGCTAAAAAGATGGAAGGTATTACTACGAGAAACTTCCTTGGCCAAAGCTAAGAAGATTCCATTGGATTTCATTTCATCTGTCGAATGGGACTTGATTTACACTAAAAAGATAAAGGTGGTCCTGGTATTAGGCCATTAAAATTACGAATCAAATTTTACTTGGCAACTTTGGGAAGGAAAGGGACTCCTTGTGGAAAAAGGATATTTGAAGCCAAATATGGACTTGTGTAACACATAGTAACTAAAAGACACTACAGATAATTAATTTGAGATGTTAATGGACAGTTGATAAATAACAAATGATAAGAGTAAGGATGCAATAGAAGAGGATATAAGTCAACTCACAAGCAATGAGCAACGTGAGGACGTTCATTCAAGTTACTACCGATACGTAAGTATTGGTAGCTATCATTCCAACTGATAGTTCCATCAGTGCGGCGTTTAAAGGCAGTGCAATAAAGCCTTCCGTGTCCACCCAAAATAGATAGAACTCCTCCTTCCCATTTGGAACCAGAAAAGGTTGGTGCCAATGAGGATAAAAGGGAGGGCCGTCCCAAAGTTTGGAAAAGGTGAATTTTGTTTGATAATCATTGGGCGAGGGAGGGTTGGTTAAATCATACTTAAAGATAGTATCGCCGAAGAACCAATAGACAATATCATCTGCAAGTACTGGTGGGGATATGGAATGCATACCAGTGTCGATTCTTACAGAAGCATCCCAGGTATTTTGGTTTGTATTAAACAAGTAGAAATTGAGATTAGCCCACAAGATGAATCGATTGCAATCAGCAATAGCATGACCAATTATTATGAGTTCATAGTCCTCCTCCACTGATAAGGGTCTGTCGAGACTGATCCAGCCTTGTTTCTCAAAATCATAGTACTCAGCCCAGGGGTCTTTAACGGAAAATGTTTCACCACCAAATACATAAATCCTATTGTTTATATAAACAACTATTGTATCCCACCTGGGTGCTCTCATTGACTTCATCTTAACCAACTTCGGTTCATCATCGCTACTGTCGTACATCTTGACCTCATTGGAGATGAAAGGTTCTGCAGGATTATCAAAAGAATTATACCATTTCATACCGCCAAGGAAATACATTTTGGGCCCACAAAAAACGCAAGCAAATCCGCGAAGGAAAACCTCAGCAGACAGTATATCCTCCCTAAGGAATTCGCCTACTTCGCTGCTGCTGCTGTCTCTGTCAAAGACATACCACTTGGTTTCGTAATAAAGGTTCAAGTAAACACAAACATATATTTTCTGCTGTTTCTCTTTCTTCTCCTCCTCCTCATCTTCTTCCATGTAACTGACATCGGCATTCACATAAGATGATGGATGATCATCATCATCCTCGTCGACTATCTTCCTCCTCTGTCTAATGCCACTGCTACTGGAAATCCTCATCTCCTTCCTTCACTTTTCCCTCGCACAAACTTAGGGTTCCTCCCGGCCTTTTGTTCCCCTCAAAGGTTAAGTCCCAATTTTAAGTTTTAGGGGGGTGTACTGTATATGGATTCTTATGGAATTGATAAATAATTTAAAAAGTCCACGGACTCTTTAAATTGTCCACGGACTTCTGATGATTTCTTAAATCCATAAACTTTTGCTATAGACTTTCTAGAGATTTATGAAAATTCACGGACTTTGTATGAACGACTTTTACAGATTTCTAATTATTTGCAAGATAAAAAAAAAAGTTGGTAATGACATGTCCTCTAACAAACCAAATATATTAGACATTAGAGAACAAAACATGTATCTAACCAAAAAAAAAATATAACCAGGCAGGTAATGACATGAAATCTCAATCCAACATTCAACAAAATCAAATCATTCAACACAACCAAATTAAAAATCATCACTTGCAAAATGAAATAAACACACAGTATCAAGAAGGTGTCTTGCTTTGTTTTAGTGTTAAGAAAACTAAGCGCAAAAAACTGAGCATCATTATTCAATCCTGGGGTCTCTTGCATAGCAATCCAACATTCGTTGTTCGTTGATTCTCTCTTCTCCATTATGCCACAAATTGTTTTAAAACTTGTGACAATTTCACCAAATCCAAATTGAATACACTTGGAGTCATTTTACTTCATAAGCTGATCATACTGTTGTTTGATCTTCCGCTATGTAATACTTGACGAAGACGTAAACGGATAAGAACAATCAATACACTGATGCTTATCATGTTGTAAAGTTGCCGCATTACTAATCTCAACGCCGGGGTCATAGCCGCCATCATCAACATGCCTCTTCTTCTTACCCTTTTTCTTTTTTTTCTTCCCACCAAGCTCCTCACTCTTTCTACAATCATCATCCCCACCTTCCTTATCCAACTCCAACCCATCAGAGACACCCTCATTACAAACCACCCCATTACCCCCCTCATTGCAATCAGAACAAATGGGGGCACACAGATAGGCCAATTTAGGCGAATTTGAGGTAAGAAATTCTACAAATAGCTGGTGGGCCTTATTGCTTTGATGGATTTTGTTTATTGTAGATGAAAGGGAACATCTGCAGATTGAAAATGGGTTATGAGTTGATTCATCTTCGTCTCCCTTGACTCTCCTGAATCTCTTGTACAGTAACACAAAGAGAAAGCACATAGACAAGAGGGAACAGGAAACGAACACAAGGGGTAACATGGGTTCAACGATAGATGATGGAGATTGTAAGAAAGCCATGAAAATCGTTCATTTACAGAGAAGAAGAAGATGTGATAAAAGAGAGAGCTTTTGGTGGAGTGTTGTGTATTTTGTATAAGGCAGGTCAGTCATCGTCATCTCTCTCTCTCTCGTGTTTATGCAAAGATAGAAAAAGAATCGAGAAAACAAGAAGATGGGAACCAACCTCTTCGCGGCTGGCACAAGGAAGAACTTTGGGAGACTTTTTTTCACATTGAAATCTTTGATATGGAGGCTGGCAAACTATTGAACTTTGTTATTTATACCTAACACTACAAAGTCCATGAGAATCCATGATTTTCCAAATCCATAAATATGAATGATATTTTGAATACCCTAAAACTTTTGTGGACTTTCTGAAATCCATATTGAATACCCCTAGACTTTTTGGATTTCAGAAAGACTTTTTAAAATCCTGATCGAATACTCCTCAACTTTTGTGGACTTTTTAAAATCCAAATTGAATACACTTGGATTTTCAGAATCCATGGAATTTATTAAATTGCCCACAAAATCCAAATACAATACACCCCCCTTAATTCTTAGTGGTCCATATTCCAGATTTTCTTTCCACGGAGTACGCATACACTGCCTTCAAAAGTCCAAAAAAAGAGCACTACTACAGTGCCTGGTGGTATGCATGGTTTTATGCCTGGTGCCACCAGGCACCGTCTATCTGTTGCGAGATATGAAATAATGTTCATCTCGAGGCATATGGACCCTAGATTTTTCCAAAAAAAAGAGCACTACTGCAGTGCCTGGTGTTATGCCTAGTGCCACCAGGCACCGTCTATCTGTTGCGAGATATGAAATAATGTTCATCTCGAGGCATATAGATTTTTTCCAAAAAAAAAAAAGAGCACTACTACAATGCCTGGTGCCACCAGGCACCGTCTATCTGTTGCGAGATATGAAATAATGTTCATCTCGAGGCATATAGATTTTTCCAAAAAAAAAAGCACTACTACAGTGCCTGATGGTATGCCTGGTGCCACCAGGCACCGTCTATCTGTTGCGAGATATGAAATAATGTTCATCTCGAGGCATATGGACGGTGCCTGATGGCCACCAGGCACCCTAGATTTTTCCCAAAAAAAGAGCACTACACCAGGCATACCACAAATCAAATCTTCTCTGACAACTGCCCTTCACTCCACCCTTCTCAATCCCAATGGGAACAAAATCAGGTCCTAAACCATAATGGCTTATCCTTGAATTGCACAATTCCAATAAGGTCACTAATTTGCACTATTACATTAGGAGGTAGGGGTGGGCACGGTCCGGATCGGTTCCAAAATTTGAGCAACCTAACTCGAATTTTTTAAATTTAACGAATCTGGTCCGATCCAGATTATCTCATTTTGAACATTAAGACGTAATCTAACTCGAACCGTTTAAAACAATCTGATTTCTACGGTTCCAAATTACAAATCAATTTATTTTTCATTTTGTACTTGTTCAAGATACAATTGTAACTAAACATGAGAGTCTAACATGGACTAATTGTGTTGTTATCAAAATGAAGTTGGTCTGCCCATATCATGAATGGACTAATTGTGTTGAGATACAGTGAGATCATCGTTTCAATGGCAATTTAGCAGCATCACAAAAGCAGATGTTGTTCAACCAACAACAGCTTATGTTATCCAAATTAGGGGTGGGCAAGATTCTCGGTCCCGAATCGTCCGACCCGGTCCGGTATGGTTCCGAACCTGTTTAGATCAGGACCAACAGGTTTATGCTAATTTTATCCTGATTTCGAAACCGAACCGATTGGAATCGAGACGGAACCGATTTATACAAATATAGTTCCGAACTGTTCCGGTTCGTCCCGATCACTGTAGCGATTCCAAACAAATTCAAGCCCATATTTAGCAAACCCAAACAAAACACTATAACAGATATATAGGCCCATTTAAGTTTAGATATATAGGCCCATGGCAAAATATATGCCAGATATGTTTGGGCTGGGTCTTAGCAAATTAGCAGATTTTCTAAATTTGTGTTGGGTTTGAAGTTTGTCAGCCTGATCCAAGACATTTGGTGTAAGAAATCATAAGCCCAACAACAATTCGGGATGACATGGTCCCGACCCGGACCATCCCGTTTCAAACCGGTCCGGGACCAATCGGGTCTGTCCAAAAAAATGTGCAGTCCCGAACCATTCCGGACCCGTTTCACTATATCGGAACCGAAACCAGGATAGGCTCAATCCCGGACCGTACTCACCCCTAATCCAAATTCAGCAACAGCTTATGATTTTCAACAGCAAACAAGCCCTCCCTTTATGGTTGTACGAGTGTATACATTACAAACAAACAATTCCAAGTTGTATTGCTTGTCACATTTACAAAAGAATCAAAGGGAATAAAAAATGAAGGCGCCAACACCAGAAACAGAGGCGCCAAACTCAAAAATAGGCGCCAACATTTGAAAAGAGCCAAATTTAAATCTAGGGACAAAATAGTAATAACGCCTATCGGGTGGTTATAATCCCACATGGACCTGACACGTTTATTAACCCTATTGGCCCATTTTGTAATTCTGTTATCTGCAGTGTAGTTAAATAGAGGTAGAAAAGAAGAGAGCAAAAGAGAGAAGTTGTAAACCCAAGCCAGATCTGTAGAGCAGACTGAGCAATAGTAGAATTGTAACCTTCTTTTCGTATTCAATAGAACATACCTCTCGGTTGTACTATTTTTTTGCTCCATCTAAGTCACAACTGTGACATGTCTCTAATCACACAAATAAACTCAAAATTTACCTTTATAATTGCAAGTTGTATTGTCTCTGATTTTGATCTAAGAATTGACCGCTTGCTCGAAAACAAAGAAACAAATAAACTACTAAATAAGATGAGTGAATTAACTTGAAGTGAACTGAACTACTGAAGAAGATGAAGTGATTTAACTGAACTCTAGATCAACGCCAAACTGCTATTGTCGACTGAACTACTGAAGAAGATGACGTTGTTTGGCCTCTTTGAGTTACATTGTTTGGCCTATGTTTCTCTGTGTGCAGTATCATTTAAAACGGGTTCATACCCGAACCATTTGATTTTATATAATTGGAACCGAACTTGAAGTGTTCTACAATGGATCCGGACTGATCTAGATAGTATCTAAATTACAAATTTAAAATTCGGATAATTTGGAGCAAAACGGTCTGGTTCGGTTTGGATCCGCAGTTCTTCGACCCGTTTGCCATTATTAGGAGGGAAATGTGTATATTATGTTGTTAGTTTATTCGACATAGTGCAAATACATCATTTGAATTGTCATCTCCACAAAAATAGTATAAAATCGAGGTTTTGTAACATGTTAAAAAAGGGTAGATCCATTATTCAAACATGCATTTATCAATAGAATTGACAATGTCTTTGATAATAAGAAATTTCTAATTTGCTTTTCATAAATTTGAATAAGCCAAACTATATAGATGGAATTGGGTGTTAGTAACATTTCATCCCATGGGATAGTCATGTCATATTACCTATATTTGGTCGAAAGTAGATGAAAACTTTAATGCATCTAGCAACAGTGGATTTTTTATTTTTTTCTTTTAGCCAAATCTGAACGCTATAAGTCTATAACCAAAATTCAGCTTTACTGTTGCATGAACGATGAATTTATGCTTATGTATGGCGAGTTCAACTTTTGAATTTCTAAAAATGCCCTTCATAAAATGATTAATTACTTTTATATGATGAATTCAATTTAATGATAAAAAATATTTTTAAGGTTTTTTTTGTAATACACTGTGAACACAACTTTAATGCATAATTTTAGGATTTTGAAATTGCTCCCCCTCCCCCACCCCCCATTAAATGATAAATGACTTATGTCTAAGGATAAAAAATTTAAGGGTTTTCTCATAATACACAGTGTGAACAACTTTAAAATATTTCTAATTTCAAGTGACCTCTCAGTCTCCTGATAATCATAAGAAATCCCTTATAAATAATTATATAAAAAACCTTCATTTTTTAAACATAGGATAAAAAAATTTAAGTAGTTCTTACATATTGATGCATGCGAATGTAAAATAAACTTTTCCATCATTAATTTAGAATATTATATATTAATATTACAATGATTGAATGACCTCTAGCCAAATTCCCTAACATTTTAATTTGCACTTTGAAAATTTTAATTCTTAAAAAATGAAACACTGGATATATACGCATATAAAGCGCATTGACACCCTAGTTAGGTTAGAGAGACCCATGAAGCTCAAAGTAAAAAATATGAAATCAAAGATATAGCTATCCACCTAATCTGAGCACTCCCCAACATTGTTTTTTCCTTCTCCTTCTCAAATCACCAAACAAGGTACGTCTCGCTTTGTTTTTCATTTCAAAAGCCAGGATATATATGCACGTTGAATTCTTTTGTTCTCAACTCCATCAAATTTCAACACAATCACACATGGAAAATCAACAAGTAAGAAGATTTTCTTCTATGATGATGGAACTATAGGATCTCAATGTTCAGTGGATTTTTTTTGGAGAAATCGAAGAAGTACCTTTGCAACAAAGATGGCCTTTAGTGGAATTGGAAATGTTGAAAGCGGTGGTTGTCAAATAAGCGAAAAGCTATATCTTGAAATGGACATTGGCACATGGAGAGCACGTTATGCACAAATTGACAAGAAAGGCGTAGTTCATGCCTAGAGAATACAATATAATACTCATAATGTATTATTGCGCCTCGCAAAGCGTATAGATACGAAACATAATTGATAGTTGCAATATGCCGTTGCTTCAACAACAAACTACTTCAACAATGTTGGCTGAAGATTCACCGCCACCGATTGATTTCTCGCAGCTTCAAATTTAGAGGTGTGGAGGTTTCTTCAAGCTTCCACGTACTGCTATAGCCAGTTCATCAGACCGAGGTATGTTCTTTTCTATTTTTCAATTTGATCTCCTTTGTTTTTCAACCTCTATTATCTTTGTACTTTATAGTGTTCCAATCTATTATTTTCAAATTTCCAAATGCAAAAAAAAAATGTGGTGTGAAACATATATAAAAGCATAATAGTGGACAAGTATCTATACATGTTAGCAATAGTCTTCAATTATCCTGGAGTACTAACATGTTGAATTGGAACCCCCAAAGATAAAAATGGTGCATGTCTTCAAATAACCATGGGTCTGCTAAACGAAGGCGACATCGTAGCTAAACTTTTCCACACTATTTACTGGGGTTGCACATCTATTGTTTTTTATGAGTTGTTGATTTTTAGTGTTTATTATGTGGTTTCTATGCTATTTCATTTTCTACATTAACTTTGAAGTTTGTATTGGGTTGTCTAAACAGAGTGGAAATACAAGGGATTGGGCGAGCTCACGAAAGAAGGTTGATTTTCTTGCTACTTCAATATGTCCCAGCTAGTCTTCATCCACTTGTTGCTTCTCTATCCATCAAAAGAACTTCTGCAACAACTATGATAGTAGACAGGTGGATACCATATAAATGTGTTGTATTTATCCCCTTTTAGATTCTTTACCTGAACTTTGCAACGACAATGCAATCTGCAGCAAAACTGGAGAGCCCTTATGCAAGACTTTATAGGGAGAACTGCCCTAATGTTCTACCATTGGTCATGTCCATTGCTCTTGCAAACATACTTACGTCCTCTACTAGCTGCAAAATTGTCCAACATTAACATTAGAAAAAACTCTATGCTAACATTCAAAATCAACATTCATTTTGACATTGGTCGACGTAGGATGTTTTCATTGAGTGAAGATTCTTTTCATTGAATAACATTTGAAGAGTAATAAAAAAAAGTGTCAGCCAATGAAAACATGTGACATCATCAATGTTAGAGTTAAAGGAAACAATATATATATAAAGCAAAAAAATCAAGTTGGCAGGAAGGGTGTTTATTGAAGCAAAAGTTAAATTGAAGGAACAACCATAGTGAATTCTAATTTGTTTCTAAGGTGTGTGGATGGACATTTTGAATTAATTGAATGATTTGTTAAGGGGTGTGACTTTTAAGAAATAATTGATTGAAAGATTTGGCTTCTTCAGTGCTACTCTAAACCTTGTTATTATGCTTGAACATGTTACTTTATATTATATTTAATTTGCTAGAAACATACATCATTTTTTAAACTAAAAGGGGTGTGACTTTTCTGGTAAATCACTCTCACATTCGACATCCTTCGAACATGAAGATTATTGTTGCATTGTGCTAAAATTTATTTTCACCTACAACTCAATCAATTCCAATCAAAAAACAACAATTGCAAGGTGTATACTTTGAATATGAAGTAGCAAGTCAGTATAAAAATGAGTAACTATGACATAAGTTAATTTATGAGCATTTACAAATCGGAATCAAAAACGATTTTTTTATATTTTAGTTTGAGACATGCCACAAATATTTAAATTAAAGGGTTATTTAACTTCTCCCCAGTCTTATGATTTAGCATGTACATCTCAACTTTGTCGAGCCTTGTTTTTAGACCCTAGTATTGATTACAACGTGATGAATGTAGCATATTAGACAATCGGTCCACCACTACTATGATCGAACCCAACTCCCCCACCTTAGGCAGTGCCAATATGAAGTCTGTTGAGATGCTTGCCCAAGGCCTATCTGAGATTGGTTAGGGTTATAGCAAATTCCCTTACCTCTTACGTTCCACCTTGTCTTGTTGACATAAAAGACGAGTCCTTATATACTCATTAACGTTATCACACATGTGACCAATAATATGTTGCATCGAGGAGAGCCAACATCTATTATTGGCCTAGGTGACCAGCCCATCGAGTTTGAGGCAAATTTAATAAAAATGTGATGAACCACTTAATAAGAATTGTAGGTTGTGATCAAAGTTAGATAATTGAATTCCCATGAAATATGAGAATCCAATTCTTTAGGGGAATACGGAGTTGGAGTCTTCATGTTTTATGAGAGTTTAGTTCTCTCACATTTGATCAAAATGTAGAATACATGATATGTGGTCCACCACATTTTGATCAACTTTGACTTAAACACAATTGGTACCTCATTAAATTGGAGTTTGTGCAACCAAAAGCACCGTAAATTTCTAGAGGATCAGAGACCAAACATAATCTTAATTAATTAATCTCCTCCATATGACAAACGAACAGTACCCCTTCCAATATCGTCTTGTTTGTTCCTCTTTACGTTCTGTTATAACTATGAACCCAAGTCGAGTTTTGTTGTCCTCAACATTTTGGGTCTAGTTGTCCAACCAATCATAATCCACTATTTAGGGACTAATTTGTGAATTGGAAAAGTTTAGAGCTCAAATTCTAGAGAGATGGGGCTACCAACCATTTTTTTGCCAAGGTTGTGGCTCTTTGCACTTTTACCCCTTTTATAATTGATGTTTGTGATTGTGTTTTAAAGAGAATGGGTAAAAATGTAAAAGAGTCAAACTCTGACAAAAAATGGCTGACTGCCTAGACATACTCAGTCTAGAGATATATGTTATCCTTTAATACACCCACTTACATTAGAAAAAAGTTAACTACAAATGTCCTTATTTTCCTCTGAAGTGTATCAATTTACTCTAGTATCTCTTGCACAACCAAATCTCATCTAAATGATTTTCATACATTTTCCAATCATCAAAGTAAATCTAATCTGATAAACTCAACCTTAAATCATCTAAACAAACCATCATCATATTTTGGTAATATGATTAGTAATACTTGTTAAAAACTTGAAAATTTTCTTTATTTCTCAAGTTCCTTCTTAGTGTTTTTCCCTATTCTATTCTCTTTTGATATGTTTTTTTCTTCAAGCAATTTCTCTTAGTTACCAATATGTAGTAATGTCTGGGATGGTTTTAATCTTTCCCTATTGAGAACACCTTTTAAAACTATTCAATATTTATCATGGAGTCGTGTTTATTCAATATAACTCTCCTTTCGCAAGAAGGAACACTACACCAAAAACCCCCATTAGCAACGGTTCTATACCGTGGGCGTAACCCATTGCCACGGCTAAGAGCCGTGGGCTACAGAGGCGTCGCGAAATTCTTTGTAACGGCTATAAACCGTTGCTAAACATTGTAGCAACGGTTTTTTGCTTGAATAGGGGTGGTGATTTTCAGCATTTAGCCACGGTTTTAAACCGTTGCAAGAAGAATAGCAACGGTTTTTAGCCGTGGCAAAAATAGCCACGATTTTAAGCCGTGATAAAGTATGGATACTAGCAACGGTTTTAAACCGTATCTAATTAAGTAGCAACGGTTTTAAGCCGTGGCTAACCCTAGCCACGGTTATAAGCCGTGGCAAGGTAGCCACGGTTTTGAGCCGTTGCAATAGTTAGCCACGGTTTAAAACCATGGCAAATTTTTTTTTTTTTAATAATTTTTTTAAATTTTTAATTTTTTTTTTTTTTTTTTTTTTTTTGCTATCAAATGACTTTGAGTCATTGAGTCAAAATCTATCAAATAATGGAGGCAAAGTAATGTAATTAATAAGAAAATGTATTACATTGAGTCAAAATCTATCAAATAATATCTCAAATACAATGATAGTCAAGGAAATAGTCATCTGTAATGATAGTAGAAGAGCGAACAGAAGAAACATGGTCTTGGGTTGTGTCTTGAGTAAGAAATAACCGCCAAAGAAGTTGCCCAAAATGCTACCAGCAGCAAGACCCATGAATGCATAAGATTGGAGACTGGTCATTTTCCATTTTTGGCCATATTCAGCAATAAGAGCATCTTTTGCGACTTCTGAATTCTTGTTACAAGGCTTACGGTCGAAAAATTAAGATATGGGGAACCACTGTCTAGATGGACTGGAAACTCAAATGTAGTATAAGTTGCAATCACTAGTTCACTTTACTCACTTGAATGTTCAGCCATAAGCTCGGAGGCTTCAATTGCAATGCTACATCTTCCACAAGAAGAATTTGAAGTAGATTACCATCAAATCTGTTTGTCCGAGACTGGACGCCCTGCTTTACTGCCAATTGACAAACAATCTGTCAGTACTGATTTAAACACATTGGATTTTATACTTTGATGTGCACTCATCAATGAACTTAATGGAATTCCTAAAAGTTTTATAGTAAGAGGGTCTGTATGTGTGTACTGAAGAAGCCGTGTTGCTAGACACAAATGACGACGAATGGGAAAACTTATTGGAATGCAGTTTAGCAAACAATGTGTACAGGGTAGGAAATTACTTTGGCTAAAGAGTTTTGCGAACAATTGAAAAATCTTTGTTGCATGACGAACGAAGGAAGAATTTCATACATTGCCTATAGATGAAGGTACTTTGAGTTTCAATTCAATTGTACATAATTTAAAAACCGTTGGTAAAGAGTCAAGTCGTTAAATAAGATTTCATGCAAGACACCCTGATATGAGAAGACAAAAGGAGCCTAATCCAAGTAACAAGGCCGAAGTTGCAGCTTCATATGTGCTAAGGCAAAAAAAAATGGTAACAAGAAAAGAATTTTTTTTGGTAGGTGTTGGAATTGTGGCAAGCAGGGTCACTTATGGGGCCTGATTGGCAATAAAAAAGGCCCCAATAGTCACAGATTTAGTGGTAAGATGATCCTCTTGATGGGTCTTGGTAAAGATAGATTTGTTCTGCATAGTGATGCCACCAAGAACATGCACCAATCACTTATTATGTTGCAGCAGCTATGAGATTTGTGGTGGTGGTGGTGATGTTGTGGTGGTGGAGCTCATGAGGAGATGTGGTTTTGTTGATGGAGGGTGTTCATGAAGACCCTGTTGGAGTGTTGGTATGCATGTGTAAATATGAGTAAAATCATTTTCAAAGGGGGAAACAATGACTGGAGACCAATGACTGGAGACCCCTTTAAAACAAAATTTGTTGGGCACATAATTTCCATGGTATTCGTGCAAGCATACACTCAACTTTTAAATTAAAAAAGTAGAAATTTTGTAGGATTTGAAGCATACCAAAATATGAAACTGACCAAAATGTGAAGACCGGGGACCCTCCACCATCACCAAGGTCATTTTCATTCTCACAACAATTTGAAAATTGTACAAGCGAACTACCAACTGGTCCTTTAAGGAAGCACCTCATAGAGCTAGAGGTGTTGATCATCTGACAGACAACATGTACCTGTTGGTGAGATCAATGAGAATTAGTCAACTCAAAAGTTTTACACGTATTAGACATGAATGACATTACATTAATCACACAACTCAAAGAATAACATTAGTGAAATAAACCTTTTTGTTTACTAAAAGAAAGATAATAATGATACAATAAGTTAGTAACAATTTCTTTCTTTCATGATATACCTTGTACACGGCAAATATTGTCTAGATATATACTCAGAACTACCGAAACTATGAAAAGAAGAAAACAAAATCCATATTCACATAAGCACATTTACATCTGTTTCTTTCTTAACCTATTTAAATGCCAGAGATGTTCTTCTAGTCAGGAGGTTAAACTCATACAGATTTGCTAACACACTGGTCCGGAGAAATTTGGGTTTGACCTGCTTCACATGTTTCATGCTCTAAAACAACACTTACATGTGGGGGTTTCTTACCAGGAAACAGGAATGCATCTCTGCCTAGAACGCAGATCTGTTAGATGTTTATACAATCTTCTCGAGTGTGGTAGTGTTTTCGATTATTTTAATCCAATGTGTCAAGTTGCAGTATGGTAACATCTCAAGATCACTAATAAGGTGTTTTTGTCATTAGGATGTCAAATACACGTACCATGTCCTTGTAGGATGATAAGAGATTGCTTCGGTAAAGCTCCTGAAATGAAGCAATTAAACAATGTAAGACAGCCAAAAATATGAAGAAACAAATTTATAAAGCAATTTCCATACACAAGCTCACATGCATTTTATTCCAGATTTGGGATGTTTATGCTAATCTCCCAATCCCTATAATAGTAACTAAGTTATATGGAATAATACCTAAATTGACAAACACTTTTCAAACCTTATCCAATAAAATTGACATCACTTGAGAAGCTTCAACACACGAGCGTGCACACACACACACACACATGATATATGCACATATCCATTTTTCCCAGTAAGATGAATTTATTGATAGGCACCACATTCACAAGTTAGCGCAAGGCAGTGAGAAATGTAGCTATTGTCTTCCTTTTTTCCTTATTGGCATCTTGAAACAACCTTCTACTCTTTTCTAAAAAGATGATTCACACTAATTCACCAACACCCTTGAGGAAACGGCTAGTTATAAGTAA
This sequence comes from Berberis vulgaris, assembly GCA_963556465.1. Classification (NCBI taxonomy): domain Eukaryota; kingdom Viridiplantae; phylum Streptophyta; class Magnoliopsida; order Ranunculales; family Berberidaceae; genus Berberis; species Berberis vulgaris. The sequence goes on along the minus strand of OY747124.1, from coordinate 4,023,961 downwards.
AGCTAAACCAGCACAAAAAAACTAAGTAAACAATTTTACTGAATCAGATGTCAAAACATATGTGATACTGAAGGAATGGGGATTGCTTCTTAATCTAGTTAGGGGCCTTAATTTCTTGTAAAAATGCGCAGTTTTTTTTTTACAAAATTCAGACCCCACTGCAATATCACAGACGCATGTCATACTGTATGGCAATAACCAAAGTCGAACCCAAAATTACCTGCTGCTTCGCTAATTTCTGGCCAGCTTTTTCTCGAATGTTTGGCATATCTTTTAGAACACCCAAATCCATTGCTGGTAAGTACCTAAGTCAATAATATTCATCAGACAAAACCTTAATAATGTGTGCCAAATTGTGCCCTAGAAACGCTAATGCCGAGCAAATTCAATTCAAGTGACAAATTGAAAAAAAACCTCCGAGAGAGATACTTGTTGGCAAGGTCAGTGGCGTGATTCCTGCCACTTGATGATGCTGAGAACCATTGTTGTTTATGAGAGAGCAGTTTTAACCATTGGTTTTTCAGGTTTCGTTGTGCTGCAGGTCTCCAGTGGCGTAATGAAGAAGGTGATGGAGAACTGAAGGCAGACGCAGGGGTTCGAGATTCTGTGTTGTAAATTCGAGAAAGGGGTGAAGGTGTGGATGGAGAAGAACATTGGGTATTTGGGGTTTGCATCGTTAAAGACATATGTCTTCTTTATTTAGGGGGCCTTTTAGATATACCACTTGGTCTAATGATCTAACAAGTATACCAAGTGAGAGAGGAGGAGGAGCACGGGAAGGACAAGTGGAGATAATGAGAGGGCTTGTGAAGGGAGGAGAAAACAGGCAAGGTGCATGAATGATATAGAAGGTACACAAAAACATAATTTGTAACTGCAATTAACGTAACATTCAATGTGAATTTTGAGTAAAATCCACCGTATAAAATTGTTGCCAACACTTATGCTTCACAACAAGTTTCAAGCACGAAATGTACCACAAGACCAAGCTGTACTGCTGTCAGGTTGAACCATGTCATGACACTAAGCTCGGCTGACTGTCAGGATGAAAATAAAAATGGCATCAACCAAAGTGAAGTTGGTTGGGATAAAGAGATAAAAAATAAAGGAAGGGGGAAAACAACTACAAAATTAAAATAAGAGGAACCTGCAAAGAGATAGTAGCTCCAGAGGTGGCACCAATATCATATCCAAATAGTAACCCCCCTAAAGCTGGGAATAAGAACCTGTAAGAAGACAGCATCTTCATAAACAAGAATGGCGAACAATACCATGTGATTCTATATGAAGAATTAGATTGATGTGTAGATGCCCATTGCAGAGGTGGAATAGAAAAACCATAGAACGAGCCGGAGCCTACTACACCAAATTCTAGAAGATTTGTTGCATGGAGTTCTTTGTTTAGGAATGGAGAACAAGTGTTACGCCGCATAGACAACGTTGGGAGTAACTTGTTTCACTTAAGACTAAATAGGTGGTGATGGTGGAATGATGGTAGAGCACTGGATGGGCTTCTCATCAAAACTAAAGCTTGCAAAGAAATGTGTTGGTGGCATGATAGTTGTGATAAGTATAACCAAGCGTTCTAGAAGGGTGCTAAAGCAACTACTTTTCAGGCCAATGACTACACGGATACATACAATATAACTTCAAAATAAGCACCCAATAATCAGGATATAACTGACTGGGTAACCAGAGATTCGGAGTTCACGAAGATACATGAAAGAGTTTTCAGGAAGAAAAAAAAAAAAAGAGAAAAAAAATTTATTGAATATTCAGATTAGAATTGATTTGACATAACTGAAACTGTAAAGCAGAATGTCATTCAATATTAAGATTCCTAACCATACCTTGACAAGATCTCCGAGTTCCTCACTGCATTCAAGTTTATCCTCAGCCAACCAGTTCTCCAAAAGATTCTTTTTGTTCTGATTCACAACTAAACGAGATAATTCCAAAGACTCAAATGCATTGAGCTTTCCTTTAGTTAACAATGTCCCAAAGTACTGCAAGACTAACAACAAGCTCCAAATTGTTTAGCTATAGCAGTTGCAAGAGCACACTCGTGAGAAATACATTTCAGTTGCTATGTTAGTAACTAAAAAGGTAAATCTATAAGACTTACTTGACCGCTGACAAATGGCACAATGGTTGCTTCATTTACAGTGGCAAGTCATCAGCAAAATCTGGAGGGAAGAAAAGGTTTGCTTGTTTCTTTGAAAAGCCTGGCTTCCCTGCATATCAAATTCAAAAAATCAGCACCAAATTTAACAAAATAAGTAAACACAAGAAAGGCACGAGAAACAAAAGGGGAGAGTGTTATTTAATCATGGATAATAAGGAGTACACAATGGTTATCCATTGCCTAAATAAGAGACACGGAAAATATATAATAACCTGGCTGGGCACCAAGCTCAATCACGTGCAACTTTGACGTAAGTTGTCCAGCATTGGAAGTCTTTGAGGCAAAGCAGATTAGCGTAGAAGGGTTTTCATTCCCAGGGACCTGAGCATAACGCCAAAAAGAATATAGTGTCAATAGGAGAAATACAATCAAAATTAAAAAGCAAAAAAAATGAGAGAAAGAAACGTGTCGCACCTTGAATGAAGCAAACGATGCTGCATGTGCTTCAAGAGCCTGACTACGCTGCTGATCCACAGAGAAAAGTTGCACGTTCCCCTTAACTAGTTGAGGCCTCTGCAATTGAGTTTAACAAATGAAAAACAAATTAGAGTACAGTAGTGAATGCTACCAGAAAAATACCATACCATTGAATTTGAGAATCAGGATCTAAAAATAAATGATACTAGCATCTACATACTGTATATATTACAAGTAAACAACCTTTCATGATAGTTTGATGAGATTAGGGAAAGCACAAAACAACTGTGATAAAATGCAGCACGGAGAAAGTGAGAAATTTAGATACAAAATAATGATTTAGATTACAATAGTCCTAATATATACAAAAACAATGGAAAGCACATTAATAGTGGATGACATGTGACAAAATTTTGTAACAGTAATCTCAAACTGAAGTTGTCTTCATCTCTTAAGAACTGGCACATTGCTTCACACAACACAACTAGAAATAAAAAAGGAACATGTTGATGAAAATTCATATGACATCCTATCAAAGAACAAAAGAAAAATCTTTGATTAAGACTCCTAGCACCGATCTCTACAACGGTTTAGGGCATCGATTAGTGTACAATAATTCACAAGAATATATTATCATTATGATGCGAGATTCGGATCAACAAAACTGATAAGCGATATTCATCCATTTCCAACTCAATGGACCATGCAAGGATTTTTCTTTACAACTCTAGTATGTAGTCTACATATAAGCATGAAAACACCAATGAAACCATTCTTTACAGTAAACCAAAACCAATGATCATCGATGAAGATGTGTAATTGTGAGGTGCTTAAACACCAATTGACAGATCAGACTAATGATGCTCGCTTACAACTCCACATCCCTAACTGTGGTAACCCAATTAGATCTGGCAAACAACTCATGTAACGATCTTGTAGCAAAACAACACAAAAATCATTTTAAAATCACTAAAATGCTCCTTTCCTGGAAAAGAAAGAGCAGAGTAAGTATGTATTAGCGCATTTAGATTGTCAGGTAATAGCTTTTTCTTTCTAGTAGTATTCCATGCATAAAGCTCCAAGTCAAATTCAAAACTCCTGACAAAAATATGTCCACCACAACATCAGGGAAAACTTTCGATGTTTAAGAAAATGTGTATGTTGTTAATTACTTAATTTATAATGTGTAACTTTTTCACTTTTTCGGCAGTCAACAATCAATCAAATTGGATGTATGGAAGACGAATAATGTCAGGTGGAGTAATCGGTTAGGATGCAACAATAAACAATATCTGAATGATTGGTTTGCCTTGAAAAAAGTAACAGAAATACATGATCTATAAGGTTAACACACACCTCAGCTGAGCCAGGAGCAATTCCAATCAAGACTAACCACTTCTCTGTTGGATCACATCGGTAGTTGATAATTTGATTATTCGCCAAATTAGCTGTTCTTTCGAATATCTTAGCAGGTTGTGATTCGCCTGGATAAACACCATGCAAACATATATCATGACAGAATTCAATTCAGAATTTGCAAACAAAACAAACTAAGAAAAAAAAACTTGGCTATCAAAAGGCAAACCAAATATCTACCTTCAATTGACCAATGATATACTGTCGTTTGAGTGACCAAACCCAACGTCTTTGGGGTAATCCATTTCCAAAAGACAACCTGGACGAATGACAACAAATAAGCAAAAATTAGCCTTATTCCAACAAAAAAACTAAGATACTTTTATGATGGAAAAGTAAACAGGATGCAATTATAACATGCTCAGGCATCTGATGAGACTTCATTTTTGCCTTTGCTTCAATGTTGAATATTTGCAAGTGATCTTGCGCGGTTCCTTGAAGTTGAGCTTCAAACAAAAACAAAATTTCAACACTTGGAAAGTATAGTAATCTGCTTTTATATGTAATGTGAACAAAATCGATATTATCACTAATCATTGCGTTTAGAACGCCTAGTAGATGGCAAATTGAGTCACATCTTCATAAGTTTTCCATCCCTCCCAATTGCAAAGGTCACTTGTCATTTGTGAATCTCAATTATTAATTGGACCCTAATGAGCGATATGAAATTAATCGGGATTAATCAAAATTAATCAGCCTATATTTTATAAACATAATTTCTTTATCCTTCTAAGTAATGTGTTTAATTCTAAAAAAATGTGTATTTAAGTAGTGAACATCAGTTGTCACATTTTAAAGCAAATTATAACAAAATAAAGAATTCAATGTCAAAGGTGCAATATTCTTTAGTTTTGCTTATCATTCGTTTGGTTGTTATCTCAATGAGGTTATGGGGAAAAAACGATTTTTTAACATTGCTATGGACCGATTAATTGGTGACTTTTGAAAGAGATTAATTGTGATTAATAGTTGAATTAGCAAATATTCGCCGATTACTCGGCCAAGGAATTATTCAAACCATTAGTTCAAAAATATAACGCTCTACTAGCAAGAAGAGATTAATCACCAATTTAATATCAGCTAATTAATCAACAACTTACAATCCGCATTACATGAATGGAATATTTTTGTTTCTTTCACTCTTCTAGCCAAAAATTTTGCTCATGGTACCACTAACGAGGTGTACATCACAAATCACGTAAATGCTGAGTTTGAAAACAGATTGCAGAGATGAACAAGATAAATGCAAGGCATTGTTAATGTAACTAAAATATTGAATCATCTACTAATAATTCGATTAGAGTACCTACTGACTCTGTGCATTCATTAGATACCGCGAATTCATAGAAAAATATGGACACTATTAATCGCAATAAGAAACTCCAAACCTTTGAGAGCAAGAATTCTTGAATTTGGGTTCATCAAGGCCGAATCGGCAGTGATAGGTCTTCTCAATGGCTGCATAGGCATGTTCATGCCAATTATCACAACACTGTTCTGTGGCGAAGTCTCCCGAACACACATATACTTCTCAGATTCCATAGTAACATGGGTGAAGGTGATAAACTGCGGATTGATTCCAACGCTCGGAAGCTGCAAACACAATGAATCGGATTACGAAACATCTTTCAGCATTTAATTGCATAATTGAGTTGAAAAAACTTAGATTGAACTAATCAGATCTTGACTTATACTACAGATCTGTCATGATCGACACAATCACCAAATCTTGACTCAAAAATTCACCAAAACTTAACTGAATTCGAAGTTCAAGAGTGAATCAATCGAGAATCAGATCGAATAAAATTATTTTAAACAACTGATACAAAAAATAGAGCTACTGAACAATATTCAATAAAAGAATAGAAGAGTCAGTCACCGTGAGAGTCTCTCGCATGGTGATCGGAGCATTTGCGGCCGCCATGACGACTAGATCGCTGAATCAAATCGGAGAGTCGACTCGAAAACCCTCAAAATCGAGGGTTCAAAATTTAGTTTCGACAGAAAAACAAACCCATTTCTTGCTGTGATCATTTGGTTGATTTTGTGGTTGATTAGAAAGATACCCAATGGTTGATAATGAGCATGAGTGAAAGAGAAACTGAGATTTGGAAGAATGGGCCAACCTAGGGTTCCAACGCGATTATTACTAGCTGAAGGGGGTGAGATGCTTAGATGCTTCTTCTACTTGTGATTTGGACAGAGAGAGAAAGAAATCGACTGGAAAGAAGAAACTGACAATGGAGTTCCAATTTCATGTTCTTCAGTTCGGTTCTCTCAAGATCTAAAGAAGAAGAAGAAGAAGAAGAAAGAAATCGTCCTCTCCTTCTTGAGTTCTTCTTCTCTGGTTCGAGAATCCGTGCTTCTGGAGCTGTGGAGAGAGTGAGAACCTATTTCTCCCCAATTTTTTTCGCCAAAGCGCGAAACTACTCCCTCCAAAGCGCGAAAATATTTTGACCAAATTGCAAAAGTGTAAATTAGATAGCCACGGTTATAAACCGTTGGCGAGTTTGGTGTAATTTTTTTATCCACGGTTTTTAGCCGTTGCTATACATAGCCACGGTTATAAACCGTTGCTAATTTTTTTTTGCAACGGTTTTGAACCGTTGCTAATATTACCCACGGTTTGAAGCCGTTGCTAATACTAGCTACGGTTTTTAGCCGTTCCAACGGTTTTAAGCCGTTGGTACTTATAGCTACGGTGTTTGGTACTTATAGCCACGGTTATATACCAACGGTTTTAAGCCGTGGCCAGGTTTATTTTACCCACGGTTTTAAGTCGTTGGTACTTATAGCTACGGTGTTTGGCCGTGGCAAATAAACCAACAGTTTAGAACCGTGGCCAGCTCGGCGTAGCTAAACTGGTCTTTTGGTGTAGTGGAAGCAAAAGGAAGAGATAGTTAGGGTTGAGAAGAAAATAAAAGTCCTGAAAATTTTGAGAAAGTACGTGAGGCCAATATGTTAAGAAATCAGGTTGATGCAGGGTTGAGTTCTACATCCACATCACCAATTCAATCAAAGGCACTCATTTGTCATGTTAGGTTTGTTTAAATTAAAAAATAAATAAATAAAAATTCGCTATTAGGATTAGGATTTGTGTGCATACATCTCTTCGTACACATGAATATCTCAGGCTCTCTTTGTATGACAAAATCAAAGATACACTAAGATGGGTTGTAATATATTTCGAGCACATGTTGTTAAAAAAAAAAGGTTCGGGCTCGACAATCATTTGTTTGTGCCTCTACACTATAGTTGTTATTGTTCTATCTAAATAAATGTAAGTTGGAAATGAAGTGGTTTGGAGTGTCTCTTCGCCCCTGGTTCAGTTGTTGCATCTGGATGCTCGAATCACAATCTCTTCATTCAATTGTTGTGTGTTTTTTTTCTTTAGCAAACATCGAGTCACAAATGATTGCCACCGATTGGGTTGGTGATGTGGAATTGTGGATGTACAATTCTACTCCACATCAACCTGGTTGCTAAAACGATAGTGAGGATTAGGGTTGTTAATTGGTTTATGAAAATCAACTGAACCGATTGAATCGAATTGAATTGAACCGATAAATAATCAAACCGAAAAATAACCGTAACCAAATAGTAAAAACCGAATCGAATCAAATGAAGTTCGGTTCGGTTTTTATAATTTTGAAAACCGAAATAATCAAACCAAACCATATAAAGAAATTTGTTCCCAATTACCCTTGCAACCCTTGAAAATTACCCTTGCAACCCAAGCAGATGCAATTTTGCTTTTACGTATGTTGAAATTATAGGACTATTCTTTCAGAGCTGCAATAATCCATGTTGAAGTCATAGGCTCTGAATTTACAGTACTGAATTTTGAAATTATAGGACTGAATTTATAGGACTGTATGTTGAAATTACAGGACTGAATTTGTAAGCCCTGTGAATTTTGTAAGCTCTGTTGAATTATAGGACTGAAATTATGTTGAAATTACAGTGTGAAACATTTTGTGATGAAAAATCGAAATGAATCGAACCGCACGGTTTGGTTCGATTTTGGTTTTTTTAATTTAAAATTGGATAACCGAAACGAATCGAATCGAAAATCGAACTTTAACTTGGTTCGATTTTGGTTTTGGTACAAAATCGAACCATTTGAACCGATTAATAGCCCTAGTGAGGATAAACAAAATTGGATCATTTAGTGCCTCTTGGTTGAGAGAACTCAAGTTTCCAAAACTAGACATCTTTCTAACGGGATAAGAAAACTAGACTCAATCTCAACTTGGGATCCCCTTGAACTTCTTTGAATATTCGTCTAAAATATGTGACTTTTAATAGTTCAAAATATAGATGGATACATCGATCTTTAGAAATTTGCATGCTATTTTATATTGCCATATTTTTAAAACGGTTTTTCCTAAGTGCACTGGTTTTTTGCACTATCTCGATGCAATCCAACGGTGCCTGATTGCACCAGGCAAAAAACCAGTGCAAAAAACCAGTGCACTGTAGAAGCACTCTTTTTAAAATCATGCTTTCAATTAGTTTCAAGTGGTGATCAAAGGCTCCCGAGAATCTCAACGAATCTTCTTTATTGGATAGAGTAATGAACAGTCCACTTTCTTCTAAAGTTCTAATATCCACTTATTTGTTTCTCTTTGCAACAGCAATTAATTACTTGGCTCCAAACAAAAGGTTAGATTTTATGTTCCAAGACCAACACACATCTCGAGACTGGACAAGGCCAAATCGTCAAAACGATATTTCTGTTCTTCTTCCTCTTTATTATCTTTCACGTTGCGACTCCAAGAAGCAACAACCATTCCTTATCTCGACACGTAGCATACCCGACTAATTAATCAAACAGATCCACCTGTCCAGCTCCCATTCGTCGATCTCCACCTACCACTCACACTCCTCCACCACGCCACTTATATAATCCCACCCCAAATATCTCCTATCCTCCACACACCACCAAGAATGGCTCCTCCTCTTTTCTCTCTCCTCTTCTTCTCCCTCCTCATCGTCTTCTCTTCTGCCAATCAACAACAGTCCGATGAGGACCTCGTTATCCGTCAAGTAGTCTCTGAAGATGCTAACGATCTCGTCCTCAACGCGGAGCACCACTTCACAAACTTCCGCCAGAAGTACGGCAAGACCTACAAGGACGAGGAGGAGCACGCCTTGAGGTTCGCCGTCTTCAAAGCCAATCTCCGCCGCGCTAAGCGCCATCAGCTTCTTGACCCTTCAGCCACTCATGGAATCACCCAGTTTTCCGATCTTACCCCGGCTGAGTTCAGGCGCAACTTCTTGGGGCTCAATAGGCGCTTGAAGTTTCCTGTTGATGCTAACAAGGCCCCCATCCTACCCACCAACGATCTTCCCGAGGATTTTGATTGGAGAGACCATGGCGCTGTCACCGGTGTTAAGAATCAGGTCGGGTTCTGCTTTCGTTCGTGATTTGTAATTATTTGATTGCCTCTTTTTTTTTTTTTAATTATGTTTATTGAAACGTGTAGGGTTCTTGCGGTTCATGTTGGTCGTTCAGTACAACCGGAGCTTTGGAGGGAGCTCACTTTCTTGCTACAGGGGAGCTAGTTAGCTTGAGTGAGCAACAACTTGTCGATTGCGACCACGAGGTATAATTCACTGAGTTTTCTTAGTTTTTGGATGATTTAAGTGGGTTAATTTTTGCTTAATGAATAGTTGTAGAATATTAGTTGATGAATTGTGTTTAAATCCTGCAATTTTTTGAGTTTTAGAACTAATTGAAGAATCATCTATAATTTATTCCATATCACAATTGATCTTTTATTATCATCAGTAAAATTTTCTAAGAAGGTCGTTTTCTTGAGAGGTACCTAACCATTAATAATTAGGTAGCCATACTTGGAAGTTTTCAACAACTTAACTTTAAATGAAAGTAATAGATTGGGTAAGTGGATTATTAATGCTTTACTAGTGCTCTTTCAGGATAAGGGTCTCGAATATGGAGTTTTCATGGATTTTTTGCATGCTTTGCGTCTTACAAAGCCTTTTCAAATATTTTTATAAGAGATTCTGTGTGGTTTCTGAATCTAAGTTTGCAAATTTTGCAGTGTGATCCTGCAGAACCAGGTTCATGTGATGCTGGATGCAATGGTGGGTTGATGAACAGCGCATTTGAGTACACTCTCAAAGCTGGTGGCCTTGAGCGAGAGGCAGACTACCCTTACACTGGAAAGGATGAAAAATGCAAATTTGATAAATCCAAGGTTGTTGCATCTGTGTCAAACTTCAGTGTCGTCTCACTCGATGAAGAACAAATTTCTGCCAATCTTGTGAAGAATGGTCCTCTTGCTGGCAAGTTCTTTACTATACTTTCCTCCATTTTTTTTTTCCCCTTTAGACGTGTGTGCTACAGTGAATCTGAATCTCTTGCTTTGTGTGAATGCAGTTGGTATCAACGCAGTGTTCATGCAGACATACGTTGGTGGAGTTTCATGCCCATACATTTGCGGAAAGCATTTGGATCATGGAGTGCTACTCGTTGGTTATGGTGCTGGTGGTTATGCTCCAATCCGGTTGAAGGATAAACCATTTTGGATCATCAAGAATTCCTGGGGGGAAAACTGGGGAGAGAATGGATATTACAAGATCTGCAAGGGTCGCAATGTTTGTGGAGTGGACTCTATGGTTTCAACTGTTGCTGCTATCCACACCAACTCTCATTGAATTATGCATTTTCCCTATTAATTAATTAAGATTAGTAGTTGCACTAGACATTTTGTACATACAAGAAGTGCAATTTGCTTGATATCAAGGATTCATATTAATGTCCTTAAACAGGGATACGTCTGCTACCAAAACAATGTTGTTTGGATAGTTCTATATATATTATGTTATTTATGCAGACTCTTTGTGAAATTAGAGAATATGTTAATTATCTTGAAATCTGTCAAATGAATGAGAAATTAGGCCCTTCTACAGCTATGCTTGTGCATCTTTAACTATACTTTGGTATTTGGTGTCGGCAAGGGAGCAAGTACAGCTTTACAAAGCCAAATGTATATAGCACAAAAATTTGAGCATTTAAACATTGAAGTCTCCATGGTCTGCAGATTGGTTTCCTGTCTCTTCCCCATATAAGGAATTTAGACACCACATTGATCAGCTCTTGAATTGATCTTCATCAGCATAATTTGGTGCCATCCTTCAACCCACCCCTGCCATTTACGTCCATCACCACTGCCATTTACGCTCATCGCCAAGCCTCTACCAAATATAGGCCATCAAGGACAACATTCCAAGTGGCTAGGTCCACAGCCCAGTGGAAACATTGCCATGTTCTTTCAGTCTCTTTTTTTTTTTTTGGCTTTCCGATCATAATTGGCAGACTTATTCAACACTTTAGAGTTGTTGCATGGCACTGCGAAATGAGAAAACACTACGGCTTCTTTCATCCCATTGCGCCACCACTGATTCTCCCTCGATAAGGTATGTTTGTCCGCACGCATAATCACACCTTCTCTTCTCTCTCTCTGTGCACCCAACTTACGGAATTCACCTCAAGTCTTGTCTATGTTTCCATTTACTAGCATGGAAGAGTTTTCGATCAATTTCAAGTTTTCATAATGTTTATATATATATGGGGTAGTTTTCTTTTGAGGGGACTTTGAGTTGTTGGGTAATGAATTGAACCCATTCAATATATATTTTGCTACTATGAACTGATTGTCTTAGAAGTATTTGAAGAAATGCCTAGCTGAGGTTTGGGCTTTTTAAATAGAAATGAGACTTCTTCGTTTACACTAATATGCACTCTACAGGGGTGCTCATGTTTTGCATTGTGCAGAACATGTTTGAGCAAAATTTAAGTTACACGTGGGTCAAAGTTGACATGCGCGCCTTGAGATTTGCATTAAAATGTCAGGCTGTTCATCAAGATAACTAATTGGATGGACTTAAACACGTCTCTCAAGGAATAGTGTCGAAACGGGCTAAAATTTTAACACGTTTCTAGTGTTAATTCGTAATTTTCCTAAAAATTTCAACTCAAATTAGTTAAAAGAAATATTTTTTTGTTTGTTTGCTAGAGACCTAAAACATGAATTTATGAAATGATGTTCTGGTGGATATGAATTAGAAATTTGAGGGACTCCAAGCCGATCCCTCTTTTTTGGATTGTCTCCGGTTTTTGTTATCTATTTAAATATTGAATTTTTGTGTGTTTGTAAGTGGGTTTTGTACATGTATATTGTCTCAAAGAGTTGCCGTAGATAAACCCAATACTTTGTTAGGCTAAGAATGTATATTTTCCATTTTTTTTATGATCTTCAACTATTTAGAAGGGTGATTTACTGTTAATTTGTTTCTTCACTGTTGGGGTCAAGTGATGGCTTGAACTATTTCTTAGTCGGTATCAATAATGAATTTGCTGAATTGTTGGTACACTTTGCCAAAAGATAGTCTTTTTCCACATGAAAATGTTGTAACCAAAAAACTTGAATCCCCGGAAAACTGTGGTGAACTGAGAGGGTGTAGTCTCAAGTTTAGAATATGAGGAAGCAAAGCCTTACCCTAAATATTATAACCATCAATGGCAGATTTTTATTTCCCTTTCACTCTATGGGCGTACATCATGAATGAGATAGTTTGTTATTCTGGGATTCTAAACTAAAGATAGTGCAATATACAAAGGGTTTTCTTATTAGACTTTGGTATTCCCTTGTTTGTTTCCCCAGATGTAGAATATTGGAATTATACAAAGGATATTCACATATAGATTTTTCAGTTAAATTCCTTACTGCAGATGGACTTTGTTTGCTGTTTTGACAGTTCTTTGAGGGGTAATAATTGTCTACAGCAGCAGCAGCTATCAGAGTGATAAAAGATGGGGCCTTTGCAGTTGCTATCCTGGTTATCTTCCTCAACCTCTTGTGCTATTGAGACCCTTGGAGGAATTGAAGGAATTCTTAAGGTACTGCTAATTTATACAGAATTCCAATGGAACAAACTCTAAAGCGCTTATAATTCGTGTCATGTAATCTTTGGAAATATCCCACTGTGTGCACTGCTCACACCCGCATACGTTATATGTTCTAGATAAGACCTAGTTTTAATTGTTTGTATCAGTAAATACCCTCTTTTCAAGAACTGTGAGAGACAGGCGGTTTCAACTGCCTATGAGAAAGTATGTCTGTGGCTCACCAGGATGGAGAGTGGAGACTCGTTTTATAGATAACCGCCCGTGTTTGTGAAAATGCATTCATTGTAGATTGTACTTCTTTTTTGAAGTACTTAACCTTTTAGCTTTTTGCTTACTTCTGGGTACATTGAGTTACTATTCCCATTTTGCAGGAATGGCGTATTACCAGCATGTTCTTGCTGTTCATACAAATGCTGCCAAAAAAAGGAAGAGAGAATGAGCAGAAGTGGAATCACAATATGGTGATGCTTCGACTCCCTCGTAGTTCCGAAGTTGAGAATTCACCCTGTTATTTATCATTTAATTTTCCTAATAAATTTACAGAGACAGCTGACAATGTGGACATAGATCAGAAGGAGCTAATGAATTTGGTACCCCCACTTTTCTCAATCAAGTATACACCATGCAAATTAGTGTAAGATAACTTTGCTTTCTCTTGATATTGAAATATTAGATGCTTGCTTATACACCAGATAAATTATTTCTTTATTTTCTTAAAGTTATGCTCTTTCGAATTCGATTTTGTTTTTCATTTTTTTCATGGACTTCGATAATTACTAATTCTTTTATTTTTTTTATGCACTAGCAAGTAGACAAGTAGATGATCAATCTCAAGAAAACTTTTTGTACATGTAAAATTTCAGGTTGAAACCATCAACTATGACCAGGGTGAAAATGAAACAGGAGGCAGTCGTGAAACAGCGTTGGGAGGTATTTGATCAAACACATACCTTCATTGTTGTGCTTGCTGTTAAATGATTGTTTATGATTTTGAACAACTTTAGTACTTATTAACGAGTTGCCATGCTTGCCGCACTCATTTGCTCTTTTTTTTTTAATAGAAAAACCCATTATCTCAAAAACGCCTCAGATGAGTATTGACAAAAAAAATTCCAATAGCTTAGTTTGTGTTAAAATTATCATCCAAGTCTAACACTTAATCCAATTTAAAAAAATTTGGTGGATTCATACAGTGTAGTGGTATGGCTTCTTTTGATGATGGGTACAGCGGAAGCTTACTACCCAAAATATAACCGAAACTTGATAGACAAAGTTTCACAACTTAAATAAATTCTCAAAAATGAAAACTAAACTGATTACAAAAGAAAACCTAAACCTAATTTCTAATTGGACTTCTAAATTCTAATCCTATTTGGGCTTTAAGAGCCCAATTAATTAAATAATACAAATAGATAACAAAAATCTGATATTCCATCATTGAGAAAGGGTCAAATTTATTCGCAAAATTTTGGAAACTATACAAATGACCTCCAAGAGCCAAAACATTCACCTGACTTAGTGCTCAGGAATGACTTCAAATACTTCACAAAAAATGATCTATTGTTTAGTCCATTATAGGACATGAAGGCATGATGTTGCACCCTTGTTATGTTATTTTTTTTTTCCAAATTGTATCTCTTGAAAAAAGAAGTTCAGGATGGGAAAGTACATACATAGAATATTTTCTAAAAAGAAGTATAGGTTATCTGTGCCATCATAAATATGCATCTCTGCTCCTTCAAAATCTTGCTTTGGTAATGCAAACTAAGATTTGCAATGAAAATATACGAGACAGGTGATGTAGTAGGCACTAGACACATACTTCATTCTTCATATGTCCTCAAATCATGTGTACATGTACCTGAAATCGGTTTCTTGAATAAAATTAATATTTAGAACATTTGGACACTATTGTACAAAGGTATAGACCATGTTACCTCGGTAAATGTCTAATACACCATAGATTTAGTATCGAAAAAAGAAAAAAAAAATCCTGAGATCCTATCTTCAAACTTACTATCATCAACATCTTCATCATTTGCCTCGTTACATCACATTCATGTCAAGTGCCGACCTATCCCATAGCAAAGTTGGCTGTGCAACATCTTTCCTCAGCATTCATATACTTTCTGCTTGCAGTGAATAAATCTCATTGCTTATTATTTTCTTCAGTAGTACAGATACAAAGGTTGCCTTTTTGCAGAAATGAATTACCCTAACTGAAACATGTTCTCAATATTTATAAAATCTTTCTAAATGGTTGCTAAGTTGGCACTGCGATGCTTCTGTTTTCTTTTGTTGCAGATTGACCCATGCCTTGCAATAGATTTTGATATTAAAAATATCCTCATTTATGAATCTACAATACATTTTTGTTGTGATTCTGGGCTTATTTTGGACATGAAACAATAGTCTAAAGAAAAGAACAATAACACTATGACATGTATCTATCTTCACAATGTTAATTGATCTCTGGCTAAGTACACTCTTTTTGTTTTGGTTCCTGTGAGCTTCTTGCTCACTAGAATTTCCTAGTGAAAGCTTCTCTTGTTTGCTTTACTCATTCGAAAAAAGAGAGAAAGTTCTTGTCAAACAAACTCATGTCTTGTCTACAGTATTCTAACTGCTGAAGAACACATAGAAGGAATTGACACAGAGAACCTCTGAGACTCAGATACTTCATTATGTAACTTTCTTGTTCGCTACAAATAGGCACCCATCTACTTATGGACACGGTTTGACTCTCATCCTCATATCAATTATCAAATACTGTTTGCAGTTTTATTGGATTCCTATGAACATGAAACTGTGCTTTTCCAAAATATTTTGTTTCTTTATTTATGTCAATCCGTCAATGACCAACTTTCATGTATAGTGGGGCATTGATCTGTAATTTCATTGCTTTTGTTAACTTATATGACCAGTGACTATAGAAAGATAGTTTTGTTTCTAGAAAATAACATGCATGACCATGTTTGTTTTTATACTATTGGAATTTTTAGTATTTGAAAAATTCTTCAAGACACGACCATGAGAAAATCATGCACAAAAGACATGACCAAAGACAATGAGAGATGTTAGTTTCAATAGGTTGATGAAGTCAATTGCATTGTACTCACCTGCGTGTAAACCCAGTTGGTAACTGCTTTGTGTTCGATTTGGGAAGCCCTCAATTTAAACTGTTGCACAATGCAAATGGGTTTGGTCGTCCAGCCATAGGGATTAGTCCTGGGCTTCACATCAGCAGCTTCAGGATACCCCATGTCATTGAAAAAGAATAATGATAATAAAAATAGGTAGGGAAAAGATGGGGGAGGGGGGAGTTGTGATGCTTACTGCCAACTTATGCATGGCAATCCCTTCCACAACACCTAGTCAGAAAAGTAAGTTTAAATGATTAATCGCGATCCTTCTTGGCATAGGATTAAAGATAAACCATTAATGATTAAAATATATTCCAGGTCAGTGTCCCTTTTTCTCCTCTCTTTTTGCGGACCTTAAACTTCTTACAAATTCCTGGTAAGATCAATTGGGAAGATTAGGGATGGCAACGGGGCGGATTTGAGCAAACCCATCCCCGCCCCGCTGGAGATTTCAGGTCCCCAAAACCGCCCCGCGTATCCGTTTATCAATTTTTTTAAACCATCCCCGCCCCGGACGGATAGGTGGATATCCGCCTCGCCCCAAATATCCATTTAAGATCGGTTTCTTGATGGGTGTTGAATACCCGCCCCAACCGATCTGCCTCGCCCCAAGTACTTTTTGCCTCAATTTAATTTGAAGCAATCATGACAACCTAATTAACAATAAAGTTTAAAATATTTGTAATAACATCATAGCAATAACCTGCATAAATATTTGTATAAATAGATAGCAATAAAATTTAATAACAATAACCTGTATAGCTATAGCAATGACCTGTATAGCAATAAAATTTAATAACATTTGTATAAATAGATAGCATCATATCAATAACCTGTATAAGTATTCAAAAATTACAAGCTCAACTTATACAAGTATTACACATTTTGTTGTCACAATAGTCTAACAAAACACGAAGTTAATATGTTCGACAACAATTAAATTATAAAATATTGTGAAAGCAAAACAACAACAAAACGATGACAACCAACAAAATCCTTCATCACGCTTTATTTTTTTGTTTTTACAAAAACTTTCACAACCTGAAATAAATAAAAAATTTCCACGTTAGTTTCTCTAAGGAAAATATATATATATATGAGAACAAATAGAAAAATTGGCGTTGTTTTACATCACCTCCATCAAGTCCTTCAAATACAAAAAATATTTACAACCTTTCATTCATGAAACGAACATGCAACTTTGTTCCTACAACATAAAATAATTCCTTTTAGCAAGGCCTAATATATCATTAGTAGTTCATTATAGGCTCATTTGAATACTTATATACCTCAAGAGGAACAACAATTTCACAGCCTGCAAATCCTAAACTAACAGCACTTTGACATAAAAAATTGAAAAGAATAAGCTTTTCCTGCAATTGGGATTTTCAAACATAAATAAATATTATACTATTTGTTTTCATTAATCAAAAAAAAAATGGAAGGCTCATTCAAAAACCCAATCTTATTAAAGGTTCTGTAAGATCACAAATAACCCTCAGAGAGCATATCCTGAAACTTAATTCAACTGTGTGTTTATGACCAAACTCAGTAAAAAAAAATAAAAACCCATTTCACTACTCACCCAAATCAGCATAAATTCTCATCTCACTTGTTGATATTTCTCATAACATGAGCTACTTCTTAGTGCATTCATCCAACAAAATAACATAAGAAGTGGAAATCAAAGTAGAATTAAATTAGAGAGAAATGCATACCAGGACAGGACTTAACAATACATAATCTGCTTGCTTCCAAGGGAGCAAAGAGAGAAAGAGCTGATGAAGCCATGGAAACGACTGGATCCAATCCAACTGTAACTGTTGGTAGTAGAAGACGGCATAAGCTTTGCTGAAATTTGTTGAGATGAAGAAGAAAATAAACAAATCTCCTCTCAAATCCAAGTATAGCATGTAAAAATCTGAAGGGTCAGCATATCAAATGAAAATAAAGCCCAAATCATGGTGAAAACTGAAAATTGCATAAAAATCCAGCAGATTTATGCTTTTAAGCTTGCTAACCCAAAACATTTGCAAATCTGATTGAAGAGATCAAGTGAAACTCCTAAAATGAATACAGAAAACCCTAAAACGATTTATGAGGATTAGAAGAAGATTAGAAGATTGGAAGTAGAAGAATACAGAAAACCCTAAAACGAATTTGAAATTAACAGAAAAACGAAGAAGAGAGGAGCCATACCTTGGTGATGTGCATGCGTTGTTGGGGTGGTTCAGCGAATCGCAAAACCCATTCGCTCCTTGTGCTTCACTCGCAATAGTTAAGGGGAAGAAAGGAATCTGAAGAGGTGGAAGAGAGGAGTGACTCCTTTGCCTTGCCTTGCTGCGTGTTGCGTCTCCTTCTTTGTTATTGTAACTTCTAATTCTTTGTGAATTTGTCTGGAGGTGGAAGAGATCAAGAGAGGAGATCTAATTCTCTGTGAGTTTGTGTCTCGAGGTGGAAGAGAGGTCAGAGGAGTACTGTGAGCGGCGGATCTCAGGGTTTCTTAGGTTTTAGTTTTAGTTTTTTTTTTTTTTTTGAAAATGGTTTAGTTAATAGTTACTTTAGGGATGAAGGGTATTATAGTAATTTGAGCGATATAAATGGATATCCGCGGGGCGGATATGGCTAAAATCGTATCCGCCTCGAATATTCAACGGATACTGTTTGGATACCCGAAACCACCCGAAAACCCATTCAGCCATATCCAAATCCGCCCCATACGGATTAGGTGGGGCAGATATCCGTGAAAATCTGCCCCACTGCCAACCCTAGGGAAGATCACATACCCAAAGGCTTAGATCACTGGAAATTGCAGGCAACTGTATCAAAGTTGTTTGATGAGCGACCTATATGGTCCAAGAACTCATTGAGTCACCGGTTGTTGGATTGAGGTCTCAAGCTTGGTGATCATCTTTTTAGAAGATCTTTTTTATCTTGTTTAAAGAGTATGGTTTTTATATTATCCATGATTGCCTAGCGTCGTGTTTTTTTTGCTAGTTTTTTCATATTCGTGCATCTGTATGGCTAATTTTGACTCTTGCAGGCTTCTATTTAGAGCCGCATATTACTTTTCAACCGGACCATTTCGTCGACTGTATATTCGAAAAGGATATGATCCTCGTAAAGATCCTGAATTGCGGATGTAAGAGCTCTACCTTCTAAAATATATGTTATGCACTTTGAATTAGAGGTTTACATATTGCATTTTCCCCTTCTGTTGTGGGGAAGGAATCACGACGTCTATTTTCATGAAAACAAACAATCCATCTGAAACAAGAGTAAAGAGTACTAAAAGCTCTGTCACCTGAAAGCAAATACAGAGCCCTCCTCAAAACTTTGGCTTGACAAGGCAATAAAGAGGTCTATATCATTTACCAAATGGAAATGTCATTGGTTTTATATTACCAATAATTAGTCCATCTAATGGAAAGTTATCTTTGACACTCCCTTTCTATTGAAGTCTTTCATGAAAATTTGAACAAAGCGAGAAAGGTTCACTGGAAAGAACTGATGATAACCCTTTAAAGACTTCAAGGATCCAAAGGTGATTTAATGTGTTGAGGTGGTTTGGGGCAGATAGAATGTTATGAACCAACCAACTCTCCCAAAAGCCCGAGCTGTCCAGGAGGGGAAAGTCCATAACAAGGATCGTAACATTGCCCCACGTTTCCAAAGCCGACGTCCTCGTCGGCCCACTCTATCGACACTGGCCCAGTGAGCCTTCTCTCAGCTACCAGTATTCAACAACTTAGCACTATGCCCATACATAATGCTAAATTATTTTAATCTAGCCTATAGGTCGCCCCTGCCGGGATTCGAACCTTGGATGTGGGGTTTGGCTCTGATACCAATTGTTATGAACCAACCAACTCTCCCAAAAGCCCGAGCTGTCCAGGAGGGGAAAGTCCATAACAAGGATCGTAACATTTGGAAACGTGGGGCAATGTTACGATCCTTGTTATGGACCTTCCCCTCCTGGACAGCTCGGGCTTTTGGGAGAGTTGGTTGGTTCATAACAATTGGTATCAGAGCCAAACCCCACATCCAAGGTTCGAATCCCGGCAGGGGCGACCTATAGGCTGGATTAAAATAATTTAGCATTATGTATGGGCATAGTGCTAAGTTGTTGAATACTGGTAGCTGAGAGAAGGCTCACTGGGCCAGTGTCGATAGAGTGGGCCGACGAGGACGTCGGCTTTGGAAACGTGGGGCAATGTTACGATCCTTGTTATGGACCTTCCCCTCCTGGACAGCTCGGGCTTTTGGGAGA
The DNA here is from genome assembly GCA_963556465.1 of Berberis vulgaris. NCBI lineage: Eukaryota > Viridiplantae > Streptophyta > Magnoliopsida > Ranunculales > Berberidaceae > Berberis > Berberis vulgaris. The sequence goes on along the minus strand of OY747124.1, from coordinate 4,003,592 downwards.
GTTGGTTGGTTCATAACAAGGATCGTAACATAGAATAAAGTGAAAGCTTTGGAAGGATGTTTGGGTTGGGAATGAAGCTTTTAAGGATAGGTTCACAAAGCTTTGTGCCCTTTGCTTCAAGAAGTTGGTGATGGATTATTTAGGTGGTCTCAATGATGATATCTTTGCTTGGGATCTTCATCTTCTGAAAGTGGTCCGTTGCCTTTATGAACTTGATGAGTTTGCGGCTTGGATTCTATGCACTTGGGAAGGATGATAACAAATGGGTATGGAAGGAGGTTGGCCAACAATCATCTTTCTACAGAATCCTATGCTTGTTTTCATGTATTTAAAGATGGTTTTTGGAGGAAAGGAATTTCTTATATATGTGCTTCTTCATGTGGTCTTTGGTATGTAGTAGACTTCCTCCCAAGGTGGTGGTGTTGTCTAATAGAGGTATGATCATTGATGCGGTTTTCTCCTATGTGCTTCAGATTCAAAAATTCCATCCCATCTTTACTTCTATTGAGCTTCTCGCCTCTTTTTGGTGTTATTTGGGTTATTCCCTGATCTTCTAGAGAGATTCGGCAGCACTTCTCACCTATTTTGGTGCTGTTTGGGTTATTCCCGGGTCCATGGTTGTGCTATTAGAGGCATCCTTTTCCTCTAAAGGGGATGATGCTTTTGAAGTTAACTCACTTTGCTATTTGTGGTTTTTGTGGAAAGAATGCAATGCATAATTTTCAAGTTTTAGAGGGATTATTATGGTCATATGATTTCTCATTGGCATTGGTTGTATCATCTTCTTCAGGGTGTGTTCTTTAATTCCTTATATGTGAATTGGGAGCTTTTAGTTTGGGGGCCTTAATTCCTTTTACGATGCCCTTCTTTTTATTTTGTTCGTGGAGAAATTCCACGAGTTCTGCAACTTTACAAGAAGAACAAATGACTAGATGTTGGAGCTTCACATCTTGGAGTGATGTAATGGTATCCTTGTTAGATTTCTTTGATTTGGTAAAAGAAGTAGATCAGTGGATATGACAGCATCCTTTCCAGGGTAAGACAAATCTCTCTCTAGTTCACTGCAGGTGATATATCTTTTCCAGGATTGTTTGGTTTGGGTTGTGTCGCAGACTCGCAATTAACAGAAGGGAGACCATCTACAAAAAATTCTTTGATTTAGGAAGAAGTTGCTAGAGCCCATTTATGTTCCCGGGTTGACATTGATGCATCAGAAATTGTATGTAAATGTTTACTCATGGCGAGGGGGTGAGTAATCATTTTCACACTCATGAGGAAATCTCCCATGGTTTGGAAATTTGATTCTAAAAAAGTTATGCAACCATACACTGGAAAATCGAAAGTTTAGTAAGTAAATTGTTTTTCAATAAATAGGCATAGAATCAAATGGCCTCTTACAGTCTATTTGATTCCAAAGAGAATTTTCCATTGAAAATTTACAAAAAGAAAGAAGAAATAGGAGAGGAAGTGAGGTTGAAGATGACTATTTTTGGCAAAGATTTTCTTAGCTCCCCTCTACACATTTTCCACAATTTTGTAAGAAACCAAGAGAATAGCAATCATACTTTTTATCACTAAAATATGTTTGTTTATTCCCGATTGTGTGAGGAGAAGATTTCATTAAGTAGGTTTTGTGTTTAATTAGTCTAGCGTTGCCATTCATCTGAGCCATGTATTTATTTTCCATCTCCACCCTTCCTTTCATCTTCTTTAATTTTCTAAGGCCAACTTCAGTCCGACCCTATGAGCATATGGTGGTTTCTCCATCTTATTCTTCATAGAAGCTTTTATGAGCATTACCTTCAATATTTGAATGTATATGGATATCTGCTCAGCCATGGCCATACTACTGTCAAGTTGTAGGTGTAGAATTAATGGAGTACATTTGCTTAGACTAATGTGTTGGTGTCTGCTACCAATTACATTTTGTTATTCCTTATATTTTGAACTGGGTGAGACGTATGTGGAAGGATATTTATGCATTTCAAGTTTTCCCATATAAGTCGCAAGTTTCCCTCTACTTTTTGACCTTGTTGATGATTACATCCAAGTCCAACAAGAGATTAGCAAGCCTCCAGAGCAGACTACATGTTTGGTAAGGTTTTCAGTCTTGGTCATTCCTTTTGTTTTGGAGTACCATCATAGAGCAAAACGAACAGCCTATTATTTATGTTTTTTAACTAGGGCATTGTTAAATTTACCCAAAACATTACTAGAAAATCCGAACTTAAAAACACTAAAATATATATGTATATAATATATTGTAAAATCTTTTTTTTTTTAATTTCTCTTAATTTCAGTCTCTCTCAGCCAGCCACCAACCATCACCAAGTAGGTGCTTCTGCTGAGTTAACATAATAATTAACTAATTTTTATGTATTGATGAATCGTCTTTGAGAATCAATTATGCCATTGGTAGCCAGCTCAGTTGGTAAGTGTGGTGGCTTGTCCCTCGTGTCTTCGGTTCAAACCTTGCTGCTAGCATTTGGGATGAGACGGGATTGGTTGAGGGAAGAAATATGTAACCTTAAAAAATAAAATAAAAATATTCTTGTTTTTTAAAGAGAATTTTTCAAAAAATGAAGTGTAGTTTTGTATCCTAAAGATAGGTTTTTACAAGAATTATGTCAGACAGAAATCAAGATTTTCCGCGTATGACCTATTTGAAATGATGATTGGAAATCGAATGCACCAATTGGATAGCCTGATACATGAAATTTCTTTTCTTACAAAATTAAGTCTTTTTTTTTTTTACAAAATTAAGTCTTTCTTTTTATTTTTTTACAAAATTAAGTCTTTTTTTTTTACAAAATCAAGTCAATGAATACAATTTTACTGAGAACTCGAACATGTCTTATATCATTTGTACACATTACAAATGACTTTTGAAAACAACTCCACTTAGAGAGAGAGAACGTTGTGTAGTGCCCCCAACTCTGTCCTCTTAATGAGGAGAGTCATAGAAAGATTGTGAGAAAGATAGCGAGGGAAAGAGAGTACCAAAGCGATTATAGGAGAGAGGGGAGGGGGAGGGTGGAAGAAGAAGAATGGTGGGACTTAGCTAGTAATTAAAGATTAATTTTTTAAGTTGGGGTTTCCTTGGTAAAGCTTGGAATGAGTCTAACAACATCCCTTTATTCACACTAGGGGTGGGCACGGGGCGGGATGGACCTCATTCCTATTCTATCTCGTTTGTTCGGGATTGGGATAGGACGGGACTGAATAGACCTCATCCGGACCTCGTCCCATCCCAAACGGATTTGGGACGGGATTGGATTGGATGAACTTGTACTAAATTTTGGATTGAAAATTTAACATGCAAGATTGAAAATTTAAAATTTTTACTAAACACAACTCTAATAACTATATAACTTTAAGCTATTGATTATTATTTCGCCATTTCATTAGCTTTTACTCCTTTTTTTTAGAACCACTATTGAAGATAGTCATTTTTTTTTGTACATTGCTAACGAAAATGATCAATAGGTTTGTTATTTAAAAACTACGAGGAGCACACATTGTTGTTGTCAAGAGTTAGGAAAAAAAAAAAGGTTTGAGTTAAATTCATTATCTAGGTGAGTCAAATAGAAGCTTGTGAGAATAAAATATTCATGTCAATAAATAAAACAATTCATGTCAACAAATAGTTTCATACTACATATTTCATATTAAATATTAAAAAAATCGGTTCGGGATGAGACGAGATGGGCAGGATTGAAAATCTTCATCCCGATCCCATCCCACTCTAGATCGAGATGGGATCGGGATGAGATTGATCAATCCCAATAGAACCCGAAAAAATTGGGACAGGATGGGACGAGATCGGGATCGCGGGATGGGATGGGATGCCCACCCCTAATTAACACATGCCTATTTACTGCTCCACTTCGGGGTTCCATGTTTTCGTGTGTTCTAATGTTGGTTTCAGGATTTATTTTTCATTTATTGCTACATTTATTCCTGCAATTTAAATTTGATTACCTTCTATTTTTTTCCTGGATGTGTCTGATGCGAGTTTAACTAACCTAAATTAATAGGTTAATTCAGCCCACTTGTAATAACCGCAAGTGCACGGTGTCTAACTGGTAGACAACGGCAAGTACGGGTCGATCCCACGAGGAAGGTGGATTAAATTAAAAATAAGAAAAATAAAAGATAGATGAGATGGATTTTTGTGGGCTTGGACTCACCAATGAGTTAGCAAAATTATTTAAATCTAAATTACTGAATTTAAAAACGAGAAGCTTTAGGGATGAGAATCCCTTGCTTACACCGAATATGTGATCGTTAAAATCCAATTCAAATTATATCATGTTTCTTTCAAACATTAACAAATTATTTCAAGCAAATACGCTCTTACCAAGTATTAAGTGTCTTTTTAGGGCACACTTAATCAAAGTTTAAACTTAATATTTTTAGCACATGCTTTGAATATTGATAAAGGGTAATTCTAACTACCAAACATATCAAGTTTAATTTCTCGAACATGCAAGGTGAAAGCAATTTATCAAAAATTCAGAAATAAATTGTAATTAACAATTAAGCACGCAATTTAGTAAAATAAATCAAAATAACTTATACAACCCATTTAGTTTGTCACAAACTCGATGTGGTGGTATTCAGCAGATCAGCAGGTGGTCCGAACACGAATCCCGAGAAAAATGTTCCCAAAACTCTCTGTGGTGGTACAGAGCAGAACCAGGGGCCAAAACGGTTTTGACTCATTCTCCCGCCTCTGCTACAGTACTGCTATAGTACTCACTCCGCCTTCTTCTCCAGCGCGACAGCGCCGCTCGCGGTGCTGTTCTTCGCTCCTCGCGACCGTCCCGTCCTCCAAACGTCTCCAAAACCTGCAAAAGAAGAGAGAGATGCAATAAGAAACTCAAAAACAGAGAGAGAGAACAGGAAGGAGACTCCCTGTTTCGATTCCAGTTTTAGCAGTGGTTGTGCACCGCAGACGAGCCGTTGTGTGGTGGTTGTACGGTGGCAGAGAGACGGTAAGGAGGCCGAGACGAAGAGAGGACAGAGAGGAGAGGAGGAGCAGGGTCTGTGGCTCTGTCGCGAGGCGGAACAGAGCCACGGTGAGGCTCTCTTTCGCGGTGGTTGTGCTGGTGGTTCTCGGTCTGTTGTCCTGGTGCTCGTGCGGAGGTGGTGGCGGAGGTGATGGATGATGTTGGTTGATGGATGATGGACAGGGAGAGGGAGAGGGACGGTGATGGTGAAGATTTGACGTGAAACAGGGTTGTCACGCCCCTGTTTCACGGTGGTGGCGGTTGTGCTGTCTGGAGGTGGAAGTGGTGGTGCTTGCTGAGTGAGAGATGGATAGGTGGTGATGGTGATTGTGAATCACCTTGAGAGAATCACCTTTGAGGGTGATGAGAATCAATTTGGAGGAAGAGGTTTTGATATTTTTCTAATTCTTTTTCTTCCCTTCTCTTCCTCCATCTTTTCTCACCCTATTATCTTCTATTTATAGAAAATTATCAAGATGAATAGGGATGAAATGAGGGAATGATTCATCAATGTATAATTTGGAGAAGGATTGGGCTTGGCATTAGGTTTGGGTTTAGGTTATGGATTAGGTTATGAATTAGGTTTCGGGTTTAGGTTATGAATTAGGTTTCGGGTTTAGGTTTGTGACTGCTTTATACCACCGTTGGAATCGACTAATTGTCGTTCCTTAACTTGTCGCCTTAATATGATTTCATCGTTTACACTCAAATTCCTACAAAGACATGAAAACGAAATAATTACTATAAAATATAATAATCGAAACACTAACATGTATAAATTAAGGGATATATTATGTAATAATTATGTGAATATCAGTGTCATGTGCTTGTGAACCAGACACTTTGCAGATGGAGGTTCTCTCCACCCAAATTTTCATTCTCAAATACTTTCTACATTGTATCTGAGAAAATGCCACTGTCTGCCCTTATTAAGACTGTAATCTTGTCAACTTTGCTAAAAAACATAAAGACAGGTTTCTAATTGTTATAATTGTTGATGAATCCTCTCTTGACCAAATCTTTTTGTTTGTGCCCTTTATCTTGTAGTTTTTTATTGTTCTACTTGAAAAGTTATATTGTGGATGTATTTTTTTTGGATTGCTTAGGTTGTATTGGGTAATGCCGGCCTCAGGGGAGGTGATGTTGAGTGGTTGGAGCACTCCGGGACACCTATCATCTAAAGGGAAGATGTTGTCTTTCGCCTTGTGTTGGATAGTGTGGAAAAAGCATAATAACCGCATTTTCCATAACAAGGTTGTTGATCTTGATTCAACGATTATGGAGGTTCCGATCACTATTTGGTCGTTATGCAGTTAAAACGAATAACAGACCCATAACGGTCTAGTAGCGTTATAGGTTATAACGGAATATTTTGTTAAATATATTTTTAATACCCCCACAAAGTATTGATGTATTATAGAGACAAAAAAATAAATCATGCTCATAACATTAAATTCAAAAACATCAAAACATTAATAAAAAAATATCTTCCCTTTGTATGAGAGTGCGATCAATTCTTCGTCTTCTTCCCTTTTCATCTCTCCTTTTCTGTCAACCAGCGATGTCTAGTTCTCTATCGATCGGCGACTGCGAGCTCTGGTCCTTCTTTGATCGAGAATGAAATTGGCGGTTTTTTTTATATATTAGAACAAAAAGTTAAAAACGGCGATATTGAAAAAAAAAATTATCTCAATAACGCCCATATATCAAAGCTATGAAATCTCATAACGTAACGGCTCACCTTGTTAAGCGTTATGTCAGAGTTATATTGGCGTTATAACGTTGTTTAACTGCACAGTTTGATCGTGGATTGCACATTATCCCGATTTTAGTGAGATGTTCTTTGATTCATTGTCTGCTAATTGGTATAGGATGATTATGGAGCCTTAATTCTTCTAAGGCCTGATACTCTTCTTTTAGCTCAGTTAATAAAATTTTACTTAAAAAAAAAGTGTTCAAGGATGCATAGACACGAACACGCGCATCATGTTGGACATGACACACCCACTCAATAATTTTCTAAAACTAGGACTCGGTGACACGTCATATTTTTTTTTTCTAAAAGTCATGTGAACATAAACAATTTTCCAATAAAGAAAAAATAAAAAAGAACAACAAGTATGAATGAAAAAGAAGCATAAACAAAGCGCCTTCATAGTCTTCATCGTAAATAAAAAAATAAAAAATAAAAAATAAAAAATAAAAAATAAAAAATAAAAAATAAAAAATAAAAAATAAAAAATAAAAAATAAAAAATAAAAAATAAAAAATAAAAAATAAAAAAATAAAAAAATAAAAAAATAAAAAATAAAAAATAAAAAATAAAAAATAAAAAATAAAAAATAAAAAATAAAAAATTTAAACAACATTATGAAGAAAATAAAAGTAGATAAGAAGAAGGTGTATAAATGTGGAGAAGAAGATGACCCTTTGTTGTAATCAAGTAGAGTTGAGAAGAAGTAGAGGGGGGAGAAGCAAATGAGAGAAGAACAAAAGATTAAGAAGTATAGAGTTAGTATAGACCACTTCTATGCTTCAATGGCTTTTTGTTGTCCTCTTTGTCTTGAATCATAATTGAAAGTCGTTTTCACTTCAGATGGAGTGATTTGCAGCCACCTAAAAATAAGAATAAATAAAGTTGATTATTGAGTCTTGACTATGTCCTGACTCCCGACCGAGTTTCGGGTATATCGGAGGCATGTCCGACACATTGATCACATTGACCATGTGTGCGGTGCGTGTCGGGTGAGTATCGTGTCGGACACAAATACAACAAGTTTTTCGAAGAGCCTTTGCTTCCTTATTTGTGTTACCATTAGTTCACTACACGTTACATGTTTCGCATATTGGACCAATTGGAGAGATTCTTTGGGGTTCCTGCTGCTTATGTTATATTGGAACTTCCTTACAACTTAGTCATCTCTGATCTTCTCTATATTCAACCTGCCGAGTTTTTTGGGGTCACCTGTTTATATTTGATGTCATTTGGTGTAGTGTACAACAGGATGGTTCTCTTTTCTTGTGCTTGAATGCTTGAGGTTACATGTTGCAATGAGATTCCTATCAGTGTATCCTAATACAGGAAAGCACTTTGAGGAGACCAAAAACTTGTTGAAATCTGTTTCTAGGCGCTTTAAAAAATTCAAGAAAGTGCTTGCTTTAAAGAAGAATGTGCAAACAGAAGAATCGAAGCATCGATGTGTAGATAAAGGTTTTAAAGTCTTCTTAATATGTTTGCTTGCTGTTTTCATTATCATTTTCATGCTCATTAACCCCCGTTTATGACTTGGTTATTCCCATCTTTTCACATTTTCTTTTTGTTTGCAGATTCAAGCAGTCAGCCATCTAAAAAATCATCAATGACATCTAAAGATAAAGGTTATAATCTGAACAGTGACGGTAAAGATGAGTCAGATGAGGATCACGAGGAAAAACATGGAGATGGTGAAGTTTTTTTTTTTTTTTTTTGGAAGGCGAGCAAGGTTTTTTTTTATAAAATCCCATAACCCATTAAAGACCATAACTGGTCAACACACCATAAACTGATAAAGATGCCGCAAGCTGAGTTCCAACCCATGACCAAGTGGTACCATCCGCCAAGCTCCAACCGTTGAGCTATCATGCCATTGGTGAAGTTGAAGAAGAGAAGGAAGAAGAAAAAGAAGAAAAAGAAGAAGAAGAAGCATTGGATGACTGTGAATCTTTTCAAGTGGTAATAGTTGTAGTTGGGTTTCTTCATATAATGTGTGTTTTTCCATCGTTTCATTATTTCATGTTTACTTCGAAACTTTGCTTGGTGTTTGTAGGATGGTGAGGATGGCGATCCAACTCTGCCAGCATCTACTTGTATCCTTTGAACACACTTTTGTTTGTATAAATTTTGTTACTTGAATTGTTTTTTGAATCATGGTTTCCTATTTCTCCACAAAGTCGTTAAATAAATTAACAAACTGTATCGGCATTACATACTTTTATTTGGTAATTGTTTTCACTTCTTTGCAACTGCTCATGTTTTATAGTTCCATATGCCAGAAGCAAATTTCCTATATAGCATGCAGATACAGATGAAGAACAGATCTCAAAGAATTATTTGCAAGAGCACTTTGGTAGTTTTATCCAAATCATTAACTTTAGGAAAACGGAATATAGAATCACAGCTTAAATTCCTTCAACGAAAATATTGAAATGTGACTGCGTATTCTTTTCATTTTTTGATCTTTTTTCTGTGAGGGATAATTTTTTTAATTTTAGCATTTTACTTTCAAGTTTTTTTATTCAACTAGGCATTCATTAGGGCATCTACTTATCTCTAAACACCACGGGAAAAAAAAATCCACTAATAAATAGTACTAATATTAGAAAAGCAAGCTGCCGAAGCAGTTGCAAGGTCCTAATTCCCCACAATTATCGTTGTGAGCATTCGATCTTAAGGTACATCACAACACAACTATATTATTATCATACATGTACATATAGACTAAGGGAGTGGATTGATATTGCTAGCTCCCTTTGCGTATTGCAAACTGCGTCAACCTTAGCACTGAACCAAAAAGGAGATTTTGCTATGCTTTGATAACACCCAAGCCATTTTCCATCCCAGCCAGGTTTGCACATTGCTGCAAGATGTTGAGCACCACGTTACCACCAACAATCTGCAACCTATCTACACTATGCACATTCATAACTATAGTATCCATGATAAAGATTGTGTTAATGTCATCAACAGCAGATGTGCCCCTGATAATAACATGAGAATGAGAGCAGAAATGAAATGCCACTTCCATTCTTATTCACTCATTATTCAAGGGTTGATGGTGAATTTCTGGTTCCACTCCTCGAGTGATGATTTTCCCAAAAGCTTGAGAAATACAAGGAGTTATCTGGCAAGAGTTTCAATCAAGAAATGGCTCCAGAACACTCTCGTTTTGAGGCTTGTTGGAGTCCCAAGTAAATGAAAATAGTAATACTCTTAACGAGTCAAGCCTGTCATAGATGCTCTTACTTGCTGATGGACGACGATTGTCAATTCTTATGTGATGATTATGAAATAGAAGTAGTCAATATGTCTCCAAAGGACTATTAGCGAGGCGGAGAAAAATAAAGGTCTCTAAAGGTCTTCCATAGCATTGAATATGATGGTTATCAGGGAGAAAAAAATAGAAGATTTATAGAAAGTAAAAGTGCCTATGGACAAAAAGATTAAAGAAATAAACAAATACTGCAAGTTTTCCAATCTAAAATATCAATTTTATAATTAAAGGCTCCGAACTGTGACACCACCAGCAGAGACCACCACCCCTCGCCTTCCCTCCTCCACCTTCTCCTTTAAGGCACAAGTCTCTAGTTTTGAAGATGATGAACAATAACTTAAAAACAATGAAATTTTCCATTAGACAAAAATAATATGCCCAAAAGCTTATGACAGGACGATGTTGTGTATGCGTTCAGATACCCATTCAACCGTCTCCAACATATCTAAGCCGACTCTTTATTAACACGCCAACCCCCCACACACAAACAATCTTACAAACATCGAACTAGGAATGGGAAGAACACAGGCCAATCCTCCCCATTCTGTGCACATCGTCTGATTGCCTTCTCTTCAAATGAAAGAATAAATAGATCATTTAATTACATATTCCCCTTCACACCATTTTCTAATTAGGCTCAAGGTATTCTCATCAGTCGTCCTCCTCATTAAGCAATGCAAATGAATATGGATAGAATTTGTAACCATCACCCTCATAAAACTTGTTCTGGAACTCAACCCAATGAAGACGCAAGGCGTGTAGGAATGCACTCAATGTTTCCATTACCAGCAACACACCAACAGTTGCACAAATGAACACGATGAATCCAATGATGGTTATTATGATATTGTACCTGTGGATAAAAGAGTAACCATCATTCCTTTATCTATCAATATCTGCAATCAGGAAAACCTACACATGAAAATGCAGTACTTACCCTAAAGAAAGTACTAGAACCTTCTCATAGAATACAGTTGACAACTCCGAATGGGCTAGACTGAAGAAAAACAAACATAAAATTATTAGTGTGTGGCTGTGAGAACAGAAGCCGTCATCATCACATGTTATAGAAAAATTTGTCCTTCCCTGAATGCCACTTCTAACTTGGGCATTAGCATATGGAAAAGGGGTTATGAGCCACATGTCCATCGTTCATTTAGTTAAATAGGTTAGAAACTAGAACTCCTAGCTATTGTCAATCTGACCCTCCATATGCCTAAATTCTTAGTGTGCCAAAACAGACATTTAAAAAAAGGCGCAAAAGCAGGCATGTAACTACGCACAACTTTTATCATGCCAAGTTCGTCGGATAAATGCTCTAAAATCTTTCAAATGCATACCTCAGAGCCCACAACCGAAGATACGATGCGGTATTTGAGACGGCACCAAGAACAAACTCAATAGTATGTATGAGTTGATGTACAAAAACTTCACTAAACTCAAATTCTTCGTGACCATGGGAGTCATGATGCTCAACTTCGAGAGAATCATCAGTGCTCGAAAGTGGTTGGTAAGATTGATTTTGGTGCCTCTGAAAAAAGAAAAGCAAAAAAAAAAATCACAGATGCAGGGAGGTGAAAAAAAGAAAAATGAGGTTCATCAAATTACTTATAAAAAGCGAACAATGATACCTGTTCATGTTGTTTCTTCAATATAAAGGGCTTTGGAAGAAGCATCCATGGTACAGCTACTAAAGCCAGTAATAGCAATACAAGCTGGTGATCAAACAGAAGAAATAAATGAGTGGAATCTTCACATGGCGCAGTGACAAAAAGGTATTTACTAAAACTTCAAATGGAAAGAGAGTAAACCTGAAGGGTTTGCTGGCCAGGGAAAAGCTGGTTCTCACCCAGGTCATCAGTTGGGCTCAGGAACATATATATCATGACATGGTATAAATCCGCTTTTGATCCAGTGCACCATTTCACAATGATGAGGAGAGAAAGGTAACCAAACAAGCTGTTCAAAAATATCATCTGAGGAATAAACTGGAACCTGAAATAAACACATTGAACGAAAATATCATCTGAGGAATAAAATGGAACCTGAAATAAAAACATTGAACGAAAACCACAAACAATGATGTTACATAAACAGCAACACTATATGCAAACATCTTGTCATTGAAAGCACACCGTGGTTTTGGAGAAAATTGAAAGCATGCAATTCTCTGTAAAGAATCAAAACTTACCATACATTCACGCTATTTCGAAAGTACAGCGCATTGAAATAGCTCAACACAATTCCAAGATTCATTTGAGCTACCCCAAGAAGAATTGACATCTTCATCTTCAATGAGTTCAGGAATGGCAACTCACTACGGCTGCCGTGCCACACGGGATCTACACCAAATGGATAAGTGGGGCCCACCTTGATTAAACCCGTTGTAGTAGCATCACTGCACCCAAAAATAGCAATAGGCAAAAAGTTATCATAAACAAGCTAAGCGTGTGTAACAGGGCAAGGGCATCATAAAACATGTTCAATACCTGCAGGAAAGATCACGGCATGCATAAGCAGATCTGCCGAAGATTGGAAACGGGACTGAAAAGAATTCATTATAGACCAGCCCTGTGTATATTGAGAACAATGACATCATCAAAATAACATAACGACCTCCAAATGTCATTTCTGTTATGTCTCCAAGCTTCTGCAACCATAAATATGCTCTAAGTCAGTATATACAGAAAATCTGAACTCGAAAGCATTAGAGAGTAAAAGTTTTCACTGCAGATCCAGTTTGTAAAATATATTAATTTCAGATCAAATGCAGATAGTTTGTAAAATATATAAATTCCAGATCAATGCAGCTAAAATGGTAAGAACAAATTAAAATCTAAGACTGCATGCATTGCAAGAGTTGGATGTATTACTTGTAGCAGGACCAGGAGATGCACACCAATCAAAAAGATAACTAGAATGCAAGCATTAAGTGCAAACATTACGCACAAGCTAGTCCTCAGGCACAAAGTGGTAAAGAAGAGTCCTAACATTCAAAATATGAAGCAATTTCTTACGAACATTCATCAAGAAGTTCAAGTCGCAAGGAAACCGGAGAGCTGAAAGTGTGTGAAATGAAGAGATTTGTGAAAAAAACAAAATAATTCACTAGGAGTGACAGTGGGTACAAATATATAGGCATGTAGAATATACTGTGGTATGTGGAGTATACTGTGGTATGTCGAGGGAAGTGGAGTGCTGGCACATGGAGGTGGACTGAGTGCCGCATGCATATTAAATGGGATGTGAAACCAGATTCAAAAGGAATGTAGTGCAAATACGACATTCGTTTTAAGGCACAAGGAAGATATATGAATGTGGTGAGTTCAATGAGACTATCAAGTTCCTTTAAAGCGGGTGAGTTGGGAAGGTAATGTACAAGATCAAAATTTATCAAAAGAAGCCAGTACAATGTAGGAAGTTTAATAACAATCTGAATAAAATAGGCATGTAAGACGTGTTTAACTTATCACCACAACAAAAAGGTTTCTTCAAATGTCAGGCAACAACTTATCACAGTCTAAACTAACCATATGGAGTATGGTAGTCAGTCATAAAGACACTAGGATCACCTGACTGGAAAGTTTCTTTTCCATGGATATGAAGATCAACGATGCCACTAGCAAGCATATACCATGACCCCAATCACCAAACATGACCGCAAAGAGAAAGGGAAACGTAACAACAGTGAACACACCAGGGTTTGCTTCTTGATATTTAGCCACCCTGCAATTAAAATAAGTCATGTTAGATCAACATTTACGGAAGTGGGCATCCTTTATGGGAAATGAAAAATAAACCACGCAAAGAGGATATGTGAGAGTAGTGATGTTTAGATGTGAGAGTAGGATAAACATTTAGTCAGATGAAACATAACATAAACCAAGCAAAACGGATATGTGAGAGTAGGATAAATATTTCCCACGTCTTGGTGTCAGAGCAGTAATAATAATAAGAAGAAGAAATAAAATAATAATAATAATAATAATAATAATAATAATAATAATAATAATAATAATAATAATAATAATAATAGCATAAAGTTGCATTAATGCACAAGAAATGACTACCAAAATGTGGGAAAAGCACTCCAAACACGCCATTTGTCGAACCTCTAATAAGAACAGATGATTTGTAATACACTACTGAGTTAAAATCCGTTTGGCATTAATATAAAATGATATTCTTTGAACATCTCATTAAAGTGTCAAACTGCCACTGAAGTTGAAAGTAGAGTAACCAGATGTGTCGTGCAGCTACAAGGTATGCACTAATGCCAGTGAAGGGGAGAGGGTACGACCATACGAGAGCACACATCCATTATACCTATGTATTAGGAGAGGATCTGCAATACCTTCTTACTTTAGTAACTTACATCCCAAATTTATGTAGGTTAAAGAGTTTCAAAATGGCTTGAAACTTTGAGGTATTCTCCTCAAAATGTGACCATTTCCACGAGCAAGTAGAGTTTCTCCATGGTGAATAGGATTTGGAATATACTGATAATATTGGTACAGAGATTATGGAAGATGGTAGGCCACGAGGAAGTGTGACTGCATACAATAGGGGTTATCTCGCCATCATTGCAAGAGTTTGGAGAAAGTCTGTGAAATCCCTTTTTGTTTCTTTGGGAGAGAGATCTGGGAGGATCTCATTGCAGAAAACTATGGAACTTCAGTCGCACCCAAGTTCTCAATCCCAAGTTCTCTTTGAGAGAACGAATGTTTTTGAGAATTTTCCTTGCTCAGGAATCTCTCTCTTCTTAATGATTTTGAACCTTTGTTAACAAGCCAAGAGATTAGATGATTTCACGTTATGCTTTACACACTTCAAATCAGGGTGAGCTTTACCATGCTTGATTATTATAAATACAGAGTCTTAAGGGATATGACATTGGCAGAAGATTCATAGCCAAACTCACCCATATGCATCGACGATATCTTGAAAAGCAGAAGTAAATTTGTTTGTTCTAAAATATGTAGGGGGATACTCCTTTGCATGCAAGACCTGAAGTATGGCTCCAACTTGCGATTTGCTATCAAAAGCAGCCCGCTGCAATGCATCCTGAATCTGCAAAAATCAGAGCAACTTTGTAAATATGAAGTACTCAAATTGAACAGCAGTGTGGCCAGTTTATGATGATTTGGCAAATTTCAATAAGAAGGAACTTCTCGATCAGAGCATCAAAGTAAAGCAAGTTGAGACTAAATACCTGTTTTGTTGCAAAAACAGGGCTCCACCCCTCGGCCACAAGACACTTTCTTGTCACATCAATGCTAAGCATATTTAGAGTGTGATAAACAGATTTCTCCTTTCTCACCTTAACAATTTCATTGACAAAAAATTAATGACTGAGCATGAGCTAACATGCTAAATACAAAAAGTTTAGATGCAAATTGAATAACAAATGCTTCTAACAAAATGGGGAGGAGAAAAAAAGATTTGCCAAAGAGAATTTATTGAGTGTCTAAATTGTATACGTACCAAAAGGTTCCATTGCTCAAACTGATTGCCGATGGTCTTCAACAAACTGTAGCGATGATTCAGTCCAACATCTATGGTAGTTTTCAGCTCTGAAAGTCTTCCGGAAACCTGCAATTGATTCGGGTACTAACTAAGATCATATCCTACATGATATCCAATGTTAATTATCCTCGTCAAAGAAAAGCATCACATTCTTCTATTGGCTTGTAACAGCAAACACACTGTTACACAACTTTAAGTGACCTCTAAAAGGTGGAGCACACTAATCCAACTGGTATAACACTAAAATGTTAAACCCGCATGCTGACGCAGAATACTGGACAACAACCCACACAATGTGCTCATAACAGCCCTTGCTGCATCGATGCTCGAAGAAGCAAGAGTAGGAGAGTAGGAGAGGGCTTTAAGAAAGAAAGTACAAGTCATAAAAACCAAACCCATAAATATGTAGAGATTGAAATAACATACCTCTGTGATCATCTGTGCTTGTTTGCCAATGTCATCTGTAAATGGATAACGGTTTGCTCCAAAAGCTTCGCATATCTTTGAAATTTTGTTCTTTGCTCTTTCTCCAGAATAGAAAACAACAAATACATTTTTCTCAACCTGTAAGTTGCTAGTCATTAGTGCAAAATCAAATAGCAAAAGGAAATAATGTAGAGTGGAAAATGTATTTTCACATTAACAAATAGAATATGAAATCTCCAAAATAAGGGATAGGGAGATAAAGCACAAGCACAAGAATATATTAGAACATAGCTATGAAACGACGACACCGAGTCAACCGAGGTGTAAGTAACGTTGACTAAAAACCTAAACCTTAACCTTAACAGGGACATGCCTGAACATTGCCGCATTATTTGTTTTTTCAACTATAAAATATTATATTAGACACATTTTAACTTGTAGAACAACATTGCTATGTATGCATCACTAACTTCCCATATTAATATTTATAACATTATAAATCATTGAACCCTTTAAATGTGTATACAATAGTGATGATTTATATAACTTAGTGTTTGAGTGTCGGAGTGTCCACTATGTATCAGCCACAGAATTTCTTTTGAAAATCAAGTCTCCTTGTTTCATAGGAGCTAAGCAACCCAAATAGGTATCTTCAACACATTGAACAATTGACCCTTTTATGTATCTCGGACCACATTGAACTAGGCAGGGTTCGTGGGCAGTGAATAGGATTTAAACTGAAATCAGGGTCAGCCAAAGAAATCTGGAAATAGGATTTAAACTGAAATCTGGGACCATTAATATATTATTACCTACAATCTATAATAGTCAGTTAGATTGTAACATCCCCTACATTCCCTGATCACGTTGACACATGCCCAATAAGAGACCAGAGAAAGACCCAAAAACCAAGAAAACGACTTGAAGACAATCAAAATCATTCCAGGAAATCTAGAATAAATCCTATTAACACCAGACCAATCAAGAACTTAACAAAATTGATTCAATGAAATCTGACCAGAAATCCAGCTTGAATTTTAACCTTTTTCTATATTGATTCTTATTTTCTTTAGATAAATTTCTAGTGGTAGCTTTCAATTTGGCTTAGGATTTCTATTTGAACCTATAAACTCACCCTTTTTATTGATTTAATTATTCAATTGTCGCTGACATTCTTTTTATTTTATTCTTGATTGGTTCATATCGAAATTTATCAACTAATCCATCACACATCAAATCAAAGAAGTTGTTTGTTTCTATTCCTACTCATAGAACAATGTGGAAAACATCAAATTCAATATCACTAACTTGAGTAACTTCTGAAAAAGAAAAAAAAAACTGACCTTCTCCCCTGACACTGGATCTGTGACAGGATCTGCGACCACAGCTTGTTTGAGAAACACATTACCCCGAGTTGCACGAAATATTATCCTCTCAAATGCCATTGACTTATCTCTGGGTACAAGACCACTGATATACCCCAACTTAACTTGCTTTGAGGGATCCGTCAACATTTCCTGAATTACAATCATTTGAAACCTTTATTAAAATGCAAAATATAATTACATTAAACAAAAAAGAAATGAAAGCAAGGTAAAACTATACCTGCTCCATTAATAATGGAGTGTTGATGGATTCTTCCCCAACTTGACGTGCTTCGATTTCTCTCTGTTGAGCAGTCGCATCACTATGAGCTGAGTGAAAAAACTCGCCAGCCTGAAATGGAGGTGAAAGGAAAGCATTTTACTTTGCATGATCACTATCATGAAATATTTCTTATGAAACAGATAAAACAAATATATTCCACGTGAATACTAGTTGAAACTGGCACAAGTGAATGACTAAAAAACATCTCATTAGATTAAGCTTGTCCAGAAATCCATTTACCAAAAGCAATTCTAATAATGTCAGAAGATTTTTGCAAGATGTGGTTGTGTGCTTTGAGACAAAACTTCCTTGAAGCCAAGTTCAAAAAGGGGTGAAAATTGAAAATCTATTTGTAAACTGGTTGATTTTATTGTCTGATCTCTAATCTCTGGGCACATCCTTTGTTTATTTTAAAGTTTGGTCCCTTGAATTAAATGTTATCCCTTTCTCGATAAAATAATATCACTGATAAATAAAATACATACAGACCATATCACATTACTGATAGATAAAATGTAAAATTTCTACTTCAATCACATTATGGATCATATATGTAGCAGCAGTGCATCACTGATAGAGCATAGTTATATCAGCAAATAGAAGTTATACCTTCTGTAGAACAAGTTTATATTCTAGAAGCTCATTGTACGTGCGTTGCAACTTTTCACTGTTCGCATTAATTTCTATTAGCTCAACTTCCAGCTCTCCAAGTTTTATCTTCAAATCAAAAATGAAAAATGTCAGCATAAGAGACATAAAACTACCGTTACTAGTATAGTAGTCAACAATAGATGTACCTCTAAGTTGTCAAGATCAACATCAACTCTTGTAATTGGCCTTGCAGAAGGCGACACACCTGCCTTCACCATTTGGTCCTTAAAAAAACGTAGTTTTCGTGCCATCTCTCCACATCTTTTTATCTGCATGCAGAATCAAGAAAACATGTTAGACGAGACTACGGAACATATGATACACCTGTAGTCTTGCATGTACATTGCACATAATGACGGACTCATTCATCAAAATGACGCTAACATGTTTAGGGGGTGTTTGTTTGCAGTACCTTGCCACTTACAAGTGGTTGAGACTTATAAGCGGCAATAAGCATCACCCCAGGCATTCATAGAATTCAAGCCACTTATGGTCATTAAAGACATACAAGTCTTAGTAAACCAACACAGTTTAAGGTGGTCCACCACTTATAAGGGCCACTTATAAGTGGTGAAAACAAACACCCTGTTACTTCTATCAAAACCTAATTTATGATTTATTAGAGTGAGTGCCTCAGATCTTTTCTCCTTATGATTTCATAACGCCACATCACTAAAGGGATAACTATTCCAAAATATTTAGCATGCATAAAAAGTGCATCATCACCATTATCATTGTTAATAACAATCATGCAAAAACAAATATGGATTCTTACTATAAAACTTCATTTTCATATCCAACATTTAAATACTCAACCGGGGATCATCCTTACAGCCATTATGAAGATATGAAATTTTTTCCTTTTTCTTCTTTCTAGAGGAACCCCTTTCCCCTCGAAATATACCTGACACTCCATTTTACTAGAAGCATGTATTATTGGAAATGCGTACAAGTTAATGATATTGCATGGATGGATGCAAACAAAATTTTGTACAGAACAGGCTAAGATGCATTACACAATGAATGATCCATTATTTGAGTGCTTTCCAACTTTTAACCGTATAAAAGCGTAGCTGTAATAATTTAGAGGTGGAGAAAATAAGGCACCTGAGTAGCATACGTTCTCTGGAAGGGGCTTTTGTCGGCATTTAGCTGGAGAATAGATACAACAAATATTCAAAACTATTGAAATTAGAAGAGACAACCACTGCATTAGATAAATATGTGTGTAATATTTGACAATGAACATGATTGCAGAGAAAAGCAATGAGAGCCTCAATCCAAATAACAATTAAATCCATTTTCTTCAAACAATTTATCCATTCAACCTTTTAGCATATGTCTGAGATGGTGAAACATTTCAGGAATGTGAAAGAATGGGCATTGGAGGATGACTACCTAATTTTGTGACTACATTACTTCCACCCTAAATCCATTTCCAATAATGAGTCAGAAATTCAGCACACGGCACAAGCTTCAAGTTTCAGTTAACCATTATACTGTCAAATTCAAATGTAATTTCTTTTACAACAAAGGGGAGACAAACTAAGCAAACCAAGGGAGACGTTTCGTTTTGTGCATGTATGAAATCATTGATGGATGTCATCATAGAGATGGAGCACTTTGGTTATAATCAAACTCTACTGCATGAGAAAGGAAAACTATAATCATGTGACTTCTGTTATGTGCTTCGGCAGGTATATATTGCAAATCAAAGGATTTCCATCCATTACAATTTTTTCATGTAGCTGGTGCACACGGTGGTTTCAATGCAAATGGTGCACACAGTGGTTTCAATGCAAACAGAGTGCCCCCGATTTATTAGTCTCCGATGCAATTTGTCATAAAAAAAAGTGCCAAACCATAAGGTATATTGCATGTATCACCATTATGTTTAAAGAACGCATTTTTCTTTGACCAAATACGACCAATATATATGAAGTACAAAAATAACGTCGAGGGAATCACCCACATAAAATAAATAATTTAAAAAAAAATTACAACCATCCCACACAATATTCAAACATTTGATCAAATTGATGCTCCCTCAACCATTGGGTCAAAGGAGTAAAAGGGGGACAGTTTGGGTTCTATTGGAAAAGGAGACGAAAGCTCAAATTTTTAAATGAAAAAACAGTCTTGGGTAGAGTTATCTAAAGTCTTGGGGATTGTGAAGAATAACTTCCTGTTTCATTTAACAATTTGTTTATGATGGAGCCTTGCTTTTCTTTGTGTTTCTATATATATTTCTTTTGATTCTTTATTCATTTTATTTTTTTCTATTGATTCTGTCTGTAGCGAGTACTCTGTCACATTAGCCTTTTTTCATAATTACAAAATATGTGTTGCCCGCTCTCAATAAAAAAGTTAGTGCACAGATCAAAGCCTAACAAATCAGCGTACACTCACAAAGCAGTGCACTTGCCTGATCAGACTTGAGCATGTAGATGCATTGAGCTTCAACTTTCAAATCAACTAGTTCTTGTCCTCTCTCTTTATTGGCATCTTGATTTACAACAATACTATCGCTTTCTTTTTTTCTTTCCTTAACTCAGATCTAATACATTACCACATTTTCCATCCCTTTATATATCTCACTCTCATCCTTTCATCAAACCCTCCCATTTCGATCATCAGAAAACCACAAATCCTACATGAAAATTGCTAAGCAGGAACTATGCACAGGCATGAATCTTGTGAGTATTGTACCTAGTATTTGGTTAGTCTGAATAAGTGATTGTAAAGACGTTCATTGAAATCAAAAAGACAGAAAGTTGTGGTGATAGGGTTTGACGATTTTGCCATGGTAATTTTCTCAGAACCTATATATGGTAGCTGCCAAACTCAAATACAATCTCCTTCGTACACAAACTTCCCACGACCTCGACGTCTTAATTGGAGAAGGAGAGCTCTACTTCACTCTAAATATCTCACACTAAGAGCACTCCCCATATTCCAACCCAAAATTATGTTATCTTCACACAAGGCACTTCGAAGTTAGTTAATACAACGATGTGGAACGATTTAAACTCTTTTGATTGCTATATTTTACTCACTTCTATGTGATTACTATTAACTGATTATGCACTCGTTTCGTGATTGAATCATTGCCTGACCATCCCAATCAAATGTCACCGAAAAATGTAACAACTAACAATGAGCTCCAATCCATATTATAATCCTCAGCTCCCATCCCCATCCAAATTTACAATTCCCCACATTAAAAACAAAAAGTGAAATCAGCATCATAACTCAACTCGAACAGTTCAAGGATTTGCCTTCAAGCCAACACATTGATGTTCTACACAACAATCTCTACTGAAATTAACTAAAAAGGCACAACTTCTACTACGATGAACTAAAAAAACTTACTTCTTTGATTTATTCAAATCGAAAACCAGTAGATTTCGCATAATGGATCAGCAAATTAACCCAACAATTGAACTAATTATTAGTTAATCGATCTAGGGTTTCACTGCAATAACATCAGATTGCACGATCACAAACAATTAATAAGGAATAATGAAATTGAAACATAGGGTTTTACGTCTTTGAACTGAATCAACCCGAGGTCGCCGAGGTAGGAGACAGTGACATGGGCAGATTCAATGGGGACTATGATCTGCACCAGATGCATTGCCTCTGAACGAAACAGATCCATCCGAGGGAAACATCCGCCACCGCCTTCCCCCATTGTTCTTGTTTCGCCTCGTCTCTCTCTCTCCTTCGCTTCTTCTCTTCACCCTCGCGTTGTTTTTCAGTGATTTGTTTTGATTTTGCTCACTCTTCCTCTCTTGCCTCTTGGTGTTTTGTTTTGTTTTGTTTTGTTTATGGTCCACTATTCAATCTGTGTATCTGCCATAAGAAATCACATTATCGGTTGATGTCATGGTGGTAAAAGAACGTATTTGTAGATAGGCCACTCTGAATAACACCACCACTTCTCCTGATAGATACCACCGCTTCTCCTGATAGACACCATCAACACCTTATTTTTTAAGGACACCACCACTTTTCTGAATGACACCTCCACCTACTGAAGAATACCACCAATAAAAAAATAAAAATAAACTCTAACCCTAACCCCTCTTATCCACTCTCCCTATCTTCTCCTATCTCTCTTTATTCTCCATCAATCACTGTCGCCACCACCTCTTCATCCTCCTCCCTTCACTACCACCACCTCGCCACTGCCACATTTCCTCATTTTCATCCTCAGGGTCTTCTTCTTCTTCACCACTACCACTACACCTCACCACCGCCATCTCTCATCATCCTCCCATTTGTTTTTTCTTATTTTCCTCTTTTTTTTCTCCTTGGCAGTGGCGAGTTGGTGGTAGCGGTAGTGAACGCGAGGAGGACGAAGAGAGGTGGCGGTGTCCCACCTCCTCCCATCTTTTATTTTTATCCTTCTCCTCTCTTTTTTCTCCCCGGTGGTGGTGATGCTGGCGAGGATGAGGAGGAGAGGTGGCGGCGCCCACCTCTTCCCATTTTTTTCCTTATTCTCCTCATTTTTTTCTCCCTAACGATGGCGAGATGGTGATGGCAAGGTGGCTGTGGTGAGGTGGTGGTGGTGAAGCGAAGGAGGAAGAGGAGAGGTAGCGATATCCCACCTCCTCCAATCTTTTTTTTCTTCTCTTCCTCCTCTTTTTTTCTCCATGGCGGTGGCGAGGTGGTGGTGATAGCAAGATGGCGGTGGTGAGGAGGATGAGGAGAGGTGGTGGTGTCCCACCTCCTCTCTTTTTTTATCTTCGCCCTCACAGCGGTTCTAGAGAACCCATGCCCACATAGATTTGGCGCGAGTGTGGGTTCCCCATCTGCAGAATCGCCGCGATGAACAAATTTTTTTGCCCTAGCGGTGGTTCCTGTGATAGGGAAACTATTTACTAATAATGAGCTAGTGCATAAATATGTATTCACTTGCCAAATATTGCTAACAACTAAAATGGAATATCTATATATATATATATATATATATATATATAGAGTATTTGAGCTTATTTTAAAATCAGGTTACTGAGTCAACAATTATACGAAAACAACATTTTCTATTTGTTAACATTCTTACCATGTATTTCATATGAATTCTTTCCACAATTTGGCAGTGTCATTTTTTTAATAGGATATTGAGATTACTCAAATGATCAAATCAGAAACATGTATTTCCACCATTTTCTACAATGTGTGTACATGTCAAGTGCTATTGACTGAGTTGTCTCCTCTTAAGAATGGATCTCCAAATCCAATTAGCCTTCCAGAATAAAAAAAAAAACAATGATTATTTTGTTTAATATAATAGCTCAATATCTATTGTATTTATAAAGATTCATTTTTAGCATGTATGTAAAAAATGTGCTTACATGTGGCAACTAAATTCAACCCTTGACATCTATTGTACCAATACACCGTGACTTTTGGGGAAAGCTGATTACAGGGCATCACCTTGGATTTTGAATCTCGACCCTTCCACAATAACCTATTGCAAATTTATTGAATTTCCTTTGATAATACAAAAACCTTCCAATATACATGTATTCAAAAAATGATTGAGTTTATCAACACTAATCTTCTCCCATGTCAAATATACCTCAATCTCCAGTAGTCTCTTAGGGATTTTCTCAACAAGAGGTATTTATTCAAATTTGGAGAGTCTTTTGAAGTGATAAGTGGACTCACTAAAGGTGTATGATATTTTCTCATAAGCTACCTTCAACAAGAGAGGTATTTTGTTGTCCTTCATGTGTTCAATTTTAGGTCTACGGATGGAGGAATATGAGAAAAATACTACAATAATCATATAATTTACGACTTTCATAAACTTTACGACAACTCCATAGTAACCCCGTGAAATAAAGATGTAATTGAAGGATCCAAGAGTGCTTACAAATGCGCAAATAAGGAAGATATTTGCTCTAAGGAGGGAGACGATTAGGGTTCTAAAGGGAGTTTTGGTGGTTATTTATTTATGGCAGCGACTGTTTCGCATCACCTAAAGTACTGTCCCACACCACCATATTAACTTTTTCTCCCACACCACCAACTTTATTTCTCACACCACCGCTTATCTCCCACACCACAAATAAAAACTCAAAATTACAAATATTCTCTCTCATCCCCTTTATTCATTTTTTTCTCTTCCCTTTTCCTCATTCCCTCTATTATCCATTAGACACCGCCATCACCCCGCCATTATCATCATCACCCCGCCATCGCCACTTCTATCCCTCCCGCCACCGACACCTTTCTCTCTCTTTTCTCCATCAAAAACTACCACCACCCCACCACATCTCTCACCCTCTTTGTATTTGAAAACACGGTACTATCCCCGACTTTGATTCAACTTATATATTTGATCGAACCAATTCTCAAGATCATCAAAACACAAAAATTTTAGTACTCCGAGTTATCTAATAAACACAATTTGAATCACATGAAAATGTTTTGAAATTAGCAAGTTATGATCATTTTACTAAAGTCACACAGATCTGTCCCGCAAATAAAACGAGATAGTGTCCCTGACTTTTGGCCAACTTATATGCTCGATCGAGTCCAATTATCAAGCTCATCAAAACACACAAATTGTGGTACTTTGAGTTATCTAATGAATACAATTTGAATCACTTGAAAATGTTTTGAAATTAGAAAGTTATTGTCATTTTATGAGTAACACTCCTGTAAAAAAAAAAATATAGAGTTTGTGTTTTCACCCATTTACATAGGACAATGCGAGTGAAAGTCTCACACTCGCATAGGTCAATGGGAGTGGAAGTCTCAAATTAGCATATACTCGCATTGCCCAATGCGAATGTGTGAAAACAATTTTTTTTTTTTTTTTACAGTTTGAGTGCTTGTCGTAAAATAGCCATAACTTTTTTTATTTTAAAACATTTTCAAGTGATTCAAATTGTGTTTATTAGATAACTCAAAGTAATACAATTTTCATAAGTTGATGAGCTTGAGAATCGGTCTCGATCGAGCATATAAGTTGGCCAAAAGTCAGAGACACCACTCCATTTTTTTAGGAGGACATATTTGCATTACTTTAATAAAATGACTATAACTTGCTCATTTCAAAACATTTTCAAGTAATTCAAATTGTATTTATTAGATAACTCAGAGTACTAAAGTTTTTGCATTTTGATGAGCTCGATAATCGCTCTTGATCAAGCATATAAGTTGGCTGAAAGTC
The DNA here is from genome assembly GCA_963556465.1 of Berberis vulgaris. Lineage (NCBI taxonomy): Eukaryota > Viridiplantae > Streptophyta > Magnoliopsida > Ranunculales > Berberidaceae > Berberis > Berberis vulgaris. The sequence continues at coordinate 3,978,111 of OY747124.1, read as the reverse complement.
AGGAACACTACTCCGTTTTCAAAACATTTTAAAGTGATTCAAATTGTGTTTATTAGATACTCAGAGTACTATAATTTTCATGTTTTGATAAAATTGAAAATCAATTTCAATTTATCGAAAGTTACCATGTTTTTATGTTACTGGTTTTTTTTCAAAAACAAAATTTTGGGTGGTATGGGTTAATACACTTAAAAAAAATACACTGTGGTGTGAGACAATACATAGTACATATGGTGGTGTGGAGTAGTCGCTGCCTTTATTTATTTTTATCTCTTTAATATTTTTTTTGGAAAATGACTTTAAAGGCATACTTTTAAAAAAAACAAACAATTTAGGTATCATAGTCAATGAAATGACTAATAAGTATTAAATCTTACGACCATTAAGACTCAATTTGTTAACTATGATTAGCCACGAAAAGAAAATGACAATTTAAACATTTTTAATACCTAAAAATATAATGTAAATCTTGAGGCATAAGCTATTATAAATCTACTTAATCATTTATCACGAATCTCTGTATAAATCAATGGTGATCATGTCATCTCCTTATTCCAAACTCATTTATGTCATCATCACACATCTTCACCACATTATTTATTTATTATTATTATTTTTTTCTATTTTCCATTTTCCATTTTCCATTTTTCATAACTACTCGTTATAAAAAAATTAAGTAGATTTGTTGTGGCTTATTTGAGATTTCATTATATTTTTTTGAGATTAAAAAGGTTTAAATTGTCATTTTCTTTTGGTGGCTAACCATAATTAACAAATTGAGCCTTAATAGTCCTAGGATTGAAAATTAGTAGTTACTAGCAATTTCATTAACGATGATACCTAAATGATATATTTTTTCAAAAAAGTAGGCATTCAAGGTCATTTTCTGTATTTTTTTTTTCAAATGTCTTGTGTGGGTGTACGAGCAAAAAGTAGGTGTGCTTAGAAAATTTAAAATTTACATGTGGGGGATGTGATTAGCACTTCCAAATTCACGCTCAATTCACTTTACATCATCAAAAAATCTCCCCCAAACCCTAACCCTAGAACGAATTTGCAAGGAAAATGGAACCAAATCAAGAAAAAGAATCCATGAATGTCGTCGAACTCGCTAGCAGCGACGATGGAGAAGACGGAAATGGCGTCACTAGAAGGAAATCCAGATCATCTGAGGCGCATATTCGACCTGAGTCGGTGCCTGTACCAAGTCCGACCGGGAGAACTCAAGGTTCAGAGTCGCGTAGTTTCTGGAAAGCAGGAGCGTATGACGTCGGCCCAGTGAAATTCGGATCCACACAAGGTTTTTTGCGTTGCTTTCTCTTTTGTTTGGTTGATTCCGTGGCGTGATTAGGTAGATTGATCATGTTCTTTTTTAATAGCAGGTGTATTGGAGCAAGCACGAGTGCATCCCAAGTTTCTCCATTCGAATGCTACGTCACATAAATGGGCGTTTGGAGGTTCGTTTTCAATATCTTGGTGGAGTTTTAGCTAGTAATGTGAACTCATTATTAGATGCTCTTACAGAGTTTTAGAATTTTTATTCATAGTTTTAGCTAATCATTGATGATTAAAGCTATGGTTTTTCATTCATGCAGCAATAGCGGAGCTTTTGGATAATGCAGTTGACGAGGTAAATATCATTCAAGCCATCTTTGCATAGATATATAAAAGGGCTTAATGCATGACTAAAATGACACTGAAATGCCAATGGTAGCCTGGTTGGATGGTTAAGGCTGTGGTGGTTTAATCCCCACGTCTTGGGTTCTATATCCACCGGTGGCACGCTCGCCTTTCAAAGCAAAACAAAAAATGACAGTGAAACATGTTCTCTCATTTAAGAATCCTTTTGCATTAGGCCTAGTTTGGTTACTCGATGGAATGGGAATGAATGAGAATTTTAATGACAATGAGAATTAGAATGGTAATGGGAATGGGAATGGGAATGGGAATGTGTATGTTTGGTAGTATACTTATGAAAATGAATCACAATGGTAATAATGTATAATATTGTGTCTTTATCGATATACCCTCAATTATTATAACAACGGATTTTATGTCATTCTATTATATTATATAAAGGAAACTATATACAATGGCATATACCGTAGCTGATAACTCATAAAAATCAAAGATATATGCATTCAATTGACATATAACATATTTTTCATAACGAGTAACTTCAGAAAGGTCCAAAGTATTGATACGGTCCATAAGACCTGATAATAGCAAAATAGAGAGGTTTTTAAACAACCATAGACATGGTTTGACAAACCTAGCCTGTTGCTGGAAATAAAATCAGAAAATGCATCAAAAGCTTCAACAAAACAGCCAAAGAACAACAACTCCTTCCAGTCTTCATACTAGCCAAGCCGCATGTTCAAGGCTAAAAAATTCCAATCCATATTCTATTCCCTAATCCCGATAGATGATCCTTTTCACATACCCCGCTCTTGCATCTGGTGCAACTCGGGTAGTATCGCATCCCAATTTCAATGCAACTTCCTCGTTTTCCTCATCGGTCAGTCCTTCCAAGCTTTGTAATTCAGCAAAGAACTGCTTCATTTTCTCAACAATCAACTTGTCTATCACCATTGTCTGACTTAGCTCATGAGTGGCCTTTTAAATTTCAGCTCCAAAGGTCTTTGCCACTTCGCGTAGAGCCATATGACATGAGACTCGTCTGAACTTCTCCTTCTCTTCTTGCACCTAGAAGTCCCCTAAGTTGGAGTGCCCTTCTCTCCCTTGTCAGGGTTAACATCAGCAGCATCACAGTGAGACATATCAGCATGTGAACCAGCCATTTCAGCAGCCGAAGCTGACAAATCAGCATTAGAGAATGCAAGTATGTGTGGTCCATGGGAAGACATATCCATTTCACTGAACCAATCCTCGGTTGGATTATTATAATTTTAGCAGGGTCTTGTGCATATCCTCCAGTCGTACGATCCTTGCAAAATATAGTGCACAATGCATCAAATGTTCCAGCTTTTTGTTTCTAAAGCTAGCAGCCCTCTTGTGACCCTGCATATCCATATTAGTGAACTTAATACAAGATAAATACAAATTAAAAGCAACAACATCTATACATTGAATGAAACCAGAACAATTAAAAACAACCAATTATGCAACCAGTTTACCTTCACATACTCATCCCACACAACATTTTCATCAACCACACATTTACTTTCATCAACCACACATTTACTCACATGATCCCAATCAAATCCAGTTGAGCATGAACCATAAAGCATATCGTACACAACACATAAGTCCTTTTTCATGGTCCTCATTCTGGACTAACGTGTAGCTCACCCTTTATGCTAGCATATGAGATTACAACCTTTATTGCTTGCTCTAAAGCAGTCAAATATCCTGGTTTGAAGCCATTATCCGCATTTAGTGTGCCTTTGCTATACAATTCCAGAAGAGCAGCAACCAATACATCATCCTCTGCGTCTGTCCATTTATGCTACTCATTTGAGACATCCCTACAACTTTTTATATACAAAAGACACATAATACTCAGATTGGTTATGTACAAAGTATTAATCCAGTAAGAAAGAAATGACATCTATCAATGATAAAAACAGTATGCAACACTCATACACATAATTCAATAAGTCTATTTCAATATTTTATTCAACACTCATACTGGAGAATACAAAATTCTGAATATGACATCTATTTCAACACAATAAGTCAAAGTAAACTGAAATTTTAAATTAACAAAAGCAATTGCAAACTATGACCGAGCTCCCCTCCAATTATCATACATCTCTTGCGCCATCTGCAACCTCCAATCACTCCATGCATCATTGACTTCAATTGTTGTAATTGGTTCATTGGTTTGCACAGACTCGTTACCAACAACCTCACCTCCTACATCATTCTCCAAAGGATCATAGCCCATTTGTCTCCTCATGAGATTATGTAGACGACAACATGCTATGATTATACGATTATGTGTGCCGACCGCGTAAAATGATGGATTCCTTAATATACCCCACTGCATTTTCAGCAAATCGAAACATCGTTCAATTACATTAGTAGATGAGTGCTCGTAATTGAAAAACTCTTTAGGAGTTGCTGGTTGATGTCCTTCTCTCCAAACGTTTATATGATAACGTTGACCTCTAGAAGGTGCTAAAAACCCTTCATATTAGGTGTACCCCGTATCAACAAGGTAATAACAACTTACATGACATGTTCATAATTTTAGTGATTGAAATATTTTAACAATATGCTTAATTAGTTCAGTTTTGCTGAAAAATAACACAAGCTCACCCTGTGGAACTCTCAAACCATGTGGCCTACTAATTGCATCATGAAGTATTCTCCCATTAGCAACATAACTCTCCCAACCAGGTAACACATAAATAAAATGCATATCTTGTGAACAAACACCCAATGTGTTTGTACTTATCTCATTCTTTCGATTACGAAACCTAGCTTTGTTAGCTACTGGGACTCTTATCCTGATATGAGTGCCATCGAAAGCGCCAAGACAATTCTACAACATACATAACATTTATGTTTAAAACAACTAAAACATACACTTTTTTTTTTAATGATATATGACTAAGATTTTACCTTGAACCATTTCCATCACTCATCACAAGAGTCATTAGATGAGTCATTAGGTACAGGTTCAGGCCTTTTTAACAACTCTTCATGTAAGAACATGAGTCTTGTCAACACCTTGTTGAAGGACCTACTAATAATTTATCCTGATCGCATGAACCTAAATTTAATTACTCGGTTCTTGACATGATGGGCAAGGATGTATAAAAATATGGCAACTTGTTCTGGGATACCCATACTCTTGGTTGGTTAGCCCACCTATGGTTTCCATCACGGAACACAAATTGTCAAAGGTAGACCTATCTATCCTTAATTGCGCAATGCAAGTGATATCACTTGCGGACACCAACTGCGTTAGGTGTTGTCCTTGCAATGCAAAATGTAACACATATGACTTCGTCATGGGTCTAATACTATTCAAAGACACAACATTGCAAAGATTGTAAAATAGGCCTGTCATGCTAAGTTATCTGAGTCCATAAAGATGAAACAATAGCCTTCTTTCTGATCTGTTTCATTTGATTGATGTTATTCTCAATGAGGCATGACTTGATTGATGTTATACTCAATGAGGCATGACTGTATAAAGGTACGTTGGTAACTAATTAATACAAAAAGTATAGAAGTTTAAAGTATGGCATCTTCAACAGAGGAATATAACAAAAATCACTGCTTAGTTGAAATACAAGAAGCATAAACGCCGAGTTAACATCTAATTAACATTGATTAAACCTACAATATACAACAGTTTGGAGTTAAAAAAGATCTTTCATTATTGTTAATTCAATGCATGCATCACAGTAAGGAGAGGAAGGAGATGGTTTTGAAGAGACTTACCTCGATCAATGAATGCAGATCTGCTTGTTCTTTCCTTTACGCCGCAGCCGTTCAAGCTCAAGAGGTGAGGAAGAATGAGGAGGTTGAATGGGGTTTTGTGAAGCCCTAATTAGGAGGGCAAAAACGTCACTATGTGTTGACCATTACAATGGAAATTGTAATCCCAATTCATAGGGTTCTAGAAAGGAATGACTATTACAACCATATTGGTAATGACCATTCCCATTACGTCGATTTTATAACAAAACAAACAGAGGAATGTATTTGGCCGTTGTATTAGTCATTACGTTACAACGGTCAGGGGTAACTAAACACGGCTTTAGAGTTTAGATGTTTTATTTTATCTGTAATATTAATTAAGGCAATTCGCATTAATTGTGTGCACACAAATGTAAATATGTGTGTTGATGTTCCAGATTCCAGGTGGTGCGACGTTTGTGAAAGTGGATAAACTTTATAATAAGGAAAATGCTCCCGCTTTGCTTTTTCAAGGTATTATTTGATTATTGTGGTATTTAGAAAATGTATTAACAAATTGTTTATTGACAAAGTGATAAACATTGGCAGATGATGGAGGTGGAATGAGTCCTGAGTCTATCCGTCATTGTATGAGCTTGGGGTACTCCAAAAAGAAGTCTAACACAACAATCGGGCAATGTAAGTTTCATTTAACCTCCATGAATGTTTTTATTTTTGTTTCATTGTTAGCCTTTGATTATGATACTTAGGGTTAAAAGTAGTTTCAATGTATGTAGAAAAACTCATTATTCTTTAGTTTCTTTCTTGCCATTTTTTTTCCTCCTACTCCTTTTTCTTTTTAATTTAATGTTTACTGGAAACACAAGTTATGTTTTATTTTGCAGATGGTAATGGTTTCAAAACAAGTACCATGCGTCTAGGTGCCGATGTAATTGTTTTCAGCCGCACTACTTTGGAAAGGTAACATGGCACCTTGTAGCGAGTGCTACTTGCAAGACTCATAATTAGTCTTTTATCTAAAGAAACTTTATTCAAAGAGAAAATGATGAAAGTTACAAAGTGGAAGCCCCAGAGTCCCAAAAAAAATAATAAAAAGTTATTGTGCCGTCATGAAGTGATCCCAAAAAATAATGAAATCTCGAAAGGCGTTGAGCATCACCAAATGTCCAATAAACATTCATTCTCTTCTATGTGATATACGGGAATTTAGTCGTTAAATTATTAATTACGATAAAGTATAGTATGAGATAAATACTACACAACTAATTTAGGAAAGACATGCTTCAACACCTAAGGTTTAGAATTTAAAATAAAATAAAATTGGAGATCAATACTTGGATTTAAAGAACTAACTGAACTTATATTAAATGACGAAAACTTAGGTTATTTCCTATGAATAGTCTGATGGTTTCTTTCTCCTTTTTTGCTCTGTGTTCTTCAAAGGATAATACCTAAAGAGAGCCTTTGGTCCAGTGTATTTCTGTTACGAGGAACTTGCATCTTCTCAAACATCTACTGGCGGTGTTAGGACTTTAGCCACTTAAAACAAAAGACTTTGTCAAGATAAAAAAGGGGTAGCTGTCTAGGCGTACACACTCCCATGTTACATCACTACTTTGTACTGCGTCTTCCTTGTTTCTCCTTTTGATATCTTATGCAAGCAACATGGTGCAAATAGTTAAAAAATTTCTTTGTAGTTACTCCAATGACACCAAAAATATTCCACGCTTAGGTAAGATATGTTGCACACACTAAAACCTTAAAGATAATGGGGAGGTTCTAGGATTGGAAAGTTGTTAAGATGTGTTCAGGTGTACAATGGAAGCGACAACCAAACACAAACTAGAAGTATATTCCTAGCAATGGGAAATAACCAATCAAGGCAACAAGAACTCAAGAACATAGACTTGGTGAAAGCCTACACCCGTCTGAACAATGACAAATTCATGAACTTTAAGAAATATGTCACAAGGCTTTAAACAACTTTCAAATAAATCTCTTCCATTTGTTTCAAGAGTGAAACCCCCAAAACAAACTCAAAGCCAAAGCTCATTATGAGGGTCTGAGAGAGCTTCCAAAATCAATGTGTTCCCCAACTATGTTCGGGATGGCCATGTTATAGACCATGGAGAATTCTGAGTTGACCATAAAGTAGTGGCTTGGCTGATTGTAACCGGAACTCGGTTTTTATATTAGCAAAAATTTAGTTAACTTGAGGAAATATGGCAATTTTTTTTTAATGGAAAAACTACAAAAATAGTGGAGATGAGATGATAAGTGAGAAAATTTTTCATTCCATGATGATAAGTGAGAAATTTTTTCCATGGAGAATTATTCTCCCTCCCCCCCTCCCCCAAATTTTTTTTTTCCATATTTTGAAAGAAGATATGTGGTGGAAGTGGGAACAAAATAAAATAAAATCAAACACACCCTTAAATATTTTGTTAGTTTTCCATGGTCAAAGAGCTTTTCTCTTGAAAAAATGATTGGTGCAATCAATCGCCTGTTGATTTTTTTTTTTTATAATTATTATGATTTTTTGTTAATTTTAATTTTAATTTTTGTATTTTATTTTGTAAATTTTATTTGTAACTTTCCTAACTCCATAAAACTCTTTATATCTCGGAGACTGTATATAGTTATAATCATGCATGCAAGTAGCCTCAGACAATATCAACAATGTCGCAAGAGCAAGCAATATCATGGAGTTAAGATTATCAATCCTACTGATGCTATTCTTCAAGAAAACATTGCAATATTGGTTTTTTGTGTTTGTTTAGAAAACAATGTCAGTCCGTGTGATGCTATGCCTGAAGGAACCTTGATTCGCTTCTATTCACCACTGAAACTAGGCCAACCCACTAGTGTTGAGCTTAGGTAGATAAGTCCCAACCTTGAGTTGGGTTGGGGTAGGTTAATAGTTATGGTCACCAACCTGACCCGACCCACCAAGTTTCAGTCACAGCGCACTCTTCTAATGGGAGTTTTGAAAAACACGCCTACCAATTTTTCGATCATTCAACACCTAAAAACGTGGTGGAAGAAAGTGGGGGAATCTGTGCCAAGGATATCAATTTCCACCTTCGTTTCTCCCACAAAATGAACACACCTAGTTTTTTCTTTTCTTTTCTTGAAAGATCCCATATTTAATTAGCCCCTCTCACCCAAATGCCACTGACAGGGTTTGAACCAAAGACATAGGGAACAAACCACCACACCCTAGGTTTCATTTTGTAACTACTCTCATTCCGCGGCGCTCCTTTTTTAGGTAAATGCACTTGTTTTTTGTGTAGTTCCATCCCATGTTTGCCAATGTACATGTTTCTGGCTATGAGACACTTTTGCTTCTATTGTGAATCCTTTAAATATCGGTAAATTTTGACTAAATTCATTGGTTATAGTGAAATTTGTTTCCTTGAAAGTCTGTTCAGCTATATGATATTAGATGGCTTATTAATGATAGACATTCAGCTGTAGGATGCACTTGATGCATGTAGAACTTAATTTTCTTTATTATAATCGTTATTGTTATTATTTTAATATGCTTTTAAATGTTCACATTTTAGCCGTACAACCCAAAGCATTGGTCTTCTCTCATATACTTTTCTGCGGAAAACTGGTCAGGATGATGTTATTGTGCCAATGGTAATTCAGTTTTACAATTTATAAGGATTTCCTCTCTTTCTCAGCCCTAATTTAAATGCTTATTTAACTCTTATCTTTTCATTTCTTCATACAACCTTGCATAGTGCAGGTTGACTTCGAGCTTTTGGATTATCAACACGCAGAACCTATAATTTGTGGTTCACTGGATGATTGGTCTAACAATCTGAACATTATTCTTCAGTGGTCTCCTTTTTCCTCCAAAGAGGAGCTCATGCAACAGGTTGTTTTGGATATATGGAGCTTATTTTGAGTTTTGCATTTATCTTTTGACCATCTAATTGTTTGTGTTATCCTTTGCTTGAGTTTCAACATAAGCTCTGTGCTGACATGTTTTAAGATTTCCGTGGTGTACAATGTGAACTGGTTTTATTTGATTCCATTGTTTTTCCCTGATTATGATATTTTTTCAGTTAAGGAAGTCATAAATTGTAACATGTAAAGAAGAAAAATTCAAGATACAACAGCTCCCCGCTTTGGTGTTTTTAATGAACACGGTTCATATTTCTTCCAGTTTACAAGAAAATGCTACACTAAAATGGTATGGATCCTATTTGAATTTCTGATAAATGACTAGTGGGTTAAGATTAAAGAACTTGAAGATTTTGCTCAATTAAAAATACTTGACAAATTATGAAAAAAGAATCTCTTTGGTGGAATGCCTTTGTGCTACTCATCATGTAAGAAAATCGAGGTGTTGAGATTAAGTCAAAACAGTCTTGTCCCTTACTGAACTGTGCAATCAAAACCTAATGTTCTGATACTCCCGGTTAAAACATATGGGGAAGAAGAAGAACAAGGAGAAAAAGTGTTTATAAACATCAAGATCTTGGAGCCTCGACCAAACTCTCTTTGTTTAGCTGAACCCATTTGACCGGTTAACCCACTCAAGTCAACAATCCAGTTAAAAACAAAAAATTATTTCAATTCTTGAGTCTAAATAGAGTTATTAGTTGTAGAAAGTTCCTATAATATTATTGATACCATTGATTTTTAGTTTAGTAGGTTTCTAATAGGGTTGTAAACAGATCGGAAATGCTAAAATCATGGCTAAAATAATCGGACAGGATCGGATTTCGGATCCAAATGCTACCTAATTTTGCAACAACTCCAAGATCTAAATCTGATCCATTTACAGGCCTAGTTTCAAACTTGTTATGGAGTTATTGAGATTAGTAGCTCCAAAAACAAAATTTGTATTCAACAAATTTTCAATACCATATCCCCCAAAGAGATGAATTTTTTCAAGGACAAATTGTTGAATTAACAATGTCACCGAGCCGCCTTCAAAATACTTTTGCAATCTCAACATCTATGGTATTGAATAAGTGTCCTAACAGGGTCCTCTGACATGGTAAAATGTTTCGGACACATTGACTAATTGGTGTCCTGTTGTATCTGATGCAGACACTTTGGAATTTTTTGAAGTGTCCGTGTTTTAGAGTCTCCATGAGATCACCGAGCCACCTTCAAAATACTTGTGCAACAGCAACATCTATGGTATTGAATAAGTGTCCTAACAGGGTCCTTTGACCATACTGACAGACATGGTCAAACGTTTCAGACACATTGACTAATTGGTGTCCTGTTGTATCTGACGCAGACACTTTGGATTTTTTAAAGTGTCCGTTTTTAGAGTCTCCATGAGATCTAACCCCCCCACCACCACCCCCCCGGTCGTGGAAAAGTATAGGCATAGTATATTTGGAGATGCTCTTGTCAAATAATAGTTGTTATTATTCTTTTTACGAGCAGCTGAGCATTGATTGTAAATCACAACCTTTCATAGTAACACGTTAGTGGTAGCAATTATTGTCTTCTTGGTGGCTTTTAAAGGTTGTGACTATGGGCTGGAAAATTTCGTATATCTGATATCTGGCATTAGCTCATCATTGTTTTTTCTAGCTAAGAAGAGTTACTGTGTAGGAGTTGCTTATGCTTTTTAGATCTCTTTCTGATTGTAATGTCTGATCTTAATGTCCTAACTAAATTTTCCTCATTTTCAGTTTGATGATATCGGGCCTCATGGAACAAAGATTATCGTATACAACCTATGGTTTAATGAAGATGGTCTCTTGGAATTAGATTTTGACAATGATGAGGAGGTATTTCATTGTTTACCTTATGAGGGATATGTAATGGTGCATATAGTTCAGTAACAATAAGTTTATTGTTATTCATTTATTTTTTAGTACATATATTGTGTTTGTTCTCGTTTATTTGGGGACATAGTGAATATAGATTATGTGCACATCTTTTCACTAAAAAACAAGAATATTGGAAGTGATGGAAATGTTAGGAATAATAATAAATCACATAACAAAATAGGTTCCTCTTTGAAACATAAAAAATACCTTTTCAGTCTTGAAAATTGTAAAAACCCTTTTGTCGGAAAATTTGAAGGGTGAAAAGTGCAATACACTTCCGGATTTGCCTCTAAAATGGTTCCTTGCATTGAAAGTAATATGGTACCCTATTGGGATTGCCATAACCCAAAATTGCACTCTTGGTTTTGAAAAGCCGTAACGAAAGTGCATTCTTAGTTTCTTTTATTTTGACATTTTTGTTGGCTTACATGCAGGATATCCGATTGAGAGACGAAGTTAACCGTGAGAAGTTGTCTAAAAAAGACAGATCAATTGAATCTCATATTTCTTACCGCATTCGTTTTTCATTAAGGGTGTGCTTTCAATCCTTTGCGATATATATTACTTCTCTTTATTTATCAGCACCCAAGTATCTCCTGCACCCTAATATAATTAATTTTTGTTTCCAGGCATATGCTTCGGTTCTATATCTCAGACAATTTACAAATTTCCAGATCATATTAAGGGGAAAACCTGTTCAGCAATACCATATTGCAGATGAGTTAAAATTCTCCGAAGTAGTAACATACAAACCACAACTTGGGAAGTTTTCAAAAGAGGTAAACATAAATACACCGTTCTTGTCTTTAGTTGGATAACTGAAAGCAGTTATGTAAGTAAATATTCCCAAGGAAATGGAAATTTCTATGGAAAGAACTTGAAAAGACAATGGGTGAGGAACGACAAAGAATCACGTAGCTCCTCTTGTGCAAGATTTTTGGTTTTAAAGAACTCTGCGACATGGGAAGATACAGATCAATGCATCCCCTCCCCCTCACCCTAGGAACAGTCAGACCGTTTTGTTTTTCTTTGTTTTTTGAGAGAGCGACGAAAGAGTGCTTTAATGGCTTTGTGGTCTCAAGTACCTGTCAGCATCATCTTCATGTGATGATCAGTGCCTTGATACTTTATTATTATTATTATTATTATTATTATTATTATTATTATTATTATTATTATTATTATTATTATTATTATTATTTATTATTATTATTATTAGTATCATAGAATATGGACTATACTATTGATAGCAAAATTAGGCCTTTTCTTCACACGGGAGTCATTAAGCATAATGGATTTACCTGTTTACCTACAGCTGCATCTTTCTCTTTACTGCAAATTTTATATGCAGAAATAGTCAATAACAGTTGATGGTTTAGGTATATGCCAAAACGACAATCGGATATGTGAAAGAGGCTCCACATCTTCCAGTTTCTGGGATCAATGTGTATCACAAAAATCGCCTCATCAGGGTATGTTTTTCTGAATTATTGTCTCTAAGATTATCTGTAACAAGTCAGACATGTAAGAGGACATTGATATGATGGAGTTGGAAATTGCAGAATTGACAACGTTTGGTTTTTAATTTTATCTGGGTGGTCTACATTTAGTGGATCAACCTAAAATTAGTTTATTTATTTTTCAAAGTCCGATAAGGTTGTAATAAATTTGACTCTCTACCTTTCATTTGATTCTGTCACTTCTGGGTGTTATATGAGTTTTTCTCCAAACTTCATTTCAAATTTGGGCAAGGCTTCGATACTTGTCATCTATGTCTATGTGATTTATGCTTTTTTTAATCTATTGTTTGTTACAGATAAGCTACATCGAGTTTAATGGTAATAACATGGGTAACAAAGTGGTTGGTATGTCCTTTTACTTATGAAATCCCTTGTTTTCATTGTTTCAGCCCTTCTGGAAACTTACAAATAATGGTAATAGCGTCGGTAACGGAGTGGTTGGTATGTCCTTTTACTTCTTCCTCTATTCAACAACTTTTCCAATATTATTTTGGGAAGTGACTTCTAGGGCCTACTTTTTTTTTAACATTGTTGACCCGTTGGGACCATAACTATATTATTGGCTAATATGACCTATTTTCACAATGCATGACCATTAATACCTATTGTATTAACCTCGGTTACCCAATAAATTTGAAAGACGACGTTAACCTTCATAAAAAATTATCGACAAAAGAGAATCTAGAGGGACATGATCCACCCCTAATTAATTTATCTTTTTCGTCCTTTCACCCTCGACAATCTCAATGCTTCATCTTGCTTTATCATTGAAAAATGTGTTTATAATTCCATACACAGATGCATTTTTACTACTTTCTTTTAGAAATCAAATGATTTGCTCTCTTATTGCTGATCTTTTTTTGAAACCACACGATTTGCTCTTTTATCCTTCCCAACCCACTTATACAGCTATTGTATTAACCTCGGTTACCCAATAAATTTGAAAGACAATGTTAACCTTCATAAACAATTATCAACAATTTGGGAGAAGAAGTCAGTAGCAGTGTAGCACAGAACCTGTAGTGCATGGCGATGACAAATCTATTGTTTGAGTTACTAAATATGAGATTTTTCTATTGGAAAAAGACATTTGTTTGTGTAATCAATTGACTGTGGCATATCTTCACATCAAACATCAAAGTTATTAGTCTATAATATTAATACATTAATACTTAGTCAGTAGCACATAACCTGTAGTGCATGGCGATGACAAATCTATTGTTTGAGTTACTAAATATGAGGTTTTTCTATTGGAAAAAGACATTTGTTTGTATAATCAATTGACTGTGGCATATCTTCACATCAAACATCAAAGTTATTAGTCTATAATACATTAATACTTGGTGGAGATATAAAATATATATTAAAAAATATTTTGTTATATACCATTATATCCCGTTATAACCTATAACGCTCCTGGACCGTTATGGGTACGTTGTCCGTTTTATCTGCATAGCATTATCAAATAGAGGAGGGGGTGGGATACAAATTCCAACTTGAATGGGGTTGTAGACAATCCCATTAGCTAACCAGTGAAGTTCAGTATTGAATTTCATGACAAATTTCGAGATTCGGTAGGTCAGCCATTACTATATTATTGGGAGGCTTTCATGGCCGCAAATATGTCTCTGTTCTATACATACACATTTTGAAAGTTCAGGGTGGATACATGTCTCTTGCAAGCATTTTCATCCGAAATCCATTAACTAGATAATGCTGCAAATTCTTCTTACATCATCTGCGTTTAAATATTGAGTGGTTATTAGCAGTGTTTAGTTGCAGTGGTGATGGTGTCTGTGGTCAAAAAAATGATTTAATAATATTCGGCTATGAATTGTGACTAGGGCTTGATTGTGTGGTGCTAAACTTCAGCAGGAAAACTGGAAGTAGAGTTATGAAGTCACCTTTAGGTTTGAGATGGGTAAAGAAGGAAGGGGAAGATGAGTTTTTACGGTTTTGATTTATGCATTTGATGGTTATCAATTCTCCGTTCAGGATCATGTTATAATGTTTGGGAAGGATAAAGTTGTCTTACGAATTTGTTGGGTAACCCAGGTTAGTACAATAGGCATTAATGGTCATGCATTGTGAAAAGTAGGTTTAATTAGCCAATAGTATAACTATGAGTCCCAATTGGTCGGCATTGTTCAAAAGTAGGCCTTAGAAATCATTTTCCCTTTATTTTCTCTAAAATTTCTATCGTCTTCATCTTCATTATCATCATCTTTTGGGCCTGCAGGCGTTCTTGAAGCGAATTTTATTGAACCAGCGCATGACAAACAGGATTTCGAAAGATCAACGTTGTTTATCCGTCTTGAGACAAGGCTGAAACAAATGATTTACGACTACTGGTTTGTTATTATTTTTCAATCTTTTCTAATATTAGGTTTTACAGCAATTAAATTTATTTGTCTTATTTGCATGGAAAGATGTCTTCAACATGCCTGACGTGGTATTCTTACTTCATTGGTCAACATGCTCAAATGTAAAAATTTTGATTGTATATTTTACTTTGGTGAGAAAACCACGCAAGTCTACTATTGTAGAGCAAAAGATTCCCTCAAGTATAGGATGAGGTGACACCCAATAACATCCATACTTGATTAGGTTCCTTGTGTTCCACTCTAAAAATCCCCGCATTGTGTTCTCCCAAATGCCCCAACAAATCACAAAAGGGATATACTTCCAAAGAGACTTTCCTTTTGATGAAAGATGGGTGAGAGATTTCCACTCATCATAAGACACTCAACCAATCCAAACCCAATCAATCTTAAAGAGCTGTTCAAAGTGCTCCCATATGTCTCTAGACTCTAGCCTACTGTCAATGAAGCAAGAAAGGTTAGGGGGATTCTATATTGGTCCGACTCATAACATAATTCACATCAAATTGCATTTCTTCTGTGGAAATAAACTTCTCTTCGATTGTAACAATGGACAACCCATTGAAGAGAGGTCTTATAATCACAAGGTCCGTAATTGATTGATCATATGTTTATTACTTGTCATGTGTTAAACAATATTTGCTCCAAAGCTGATCTCCCGCTCCTATTGTGGAGTGCCTTCTCCACCAGTCTTCTCAATGTAGACATGATGCCTTGTGATTTTGGGATAGAGTTCTATTAATCTGGGTCATTTGAACAAAGAGAAATGTTCATAATTGCAAAGGGAAGAAGAGATGTCAATTCCATCTGCAAAGATATTAAAGCAGTGATCTGGCGTTGGACTAGTATATTTAAGCTGTGATCAGCGTGTTTTATTTTTCTTTCCCAGTCTTGCGATTTTCTCATTCGCAACGACTCATTTGTGTTTTGTTTTTCTTTCCCTGTCTCGTGATCTTCTCAATTGCAAGAACTCACTTTTAGTATGTTTTCTCGGCCCGTTTGTCTCTTAATATAAATCAACTAAAGCCTGTCAAATGCAATGTAAGAGGTGTATTTTGAAAGAAACTAAAACCCTAATTTTCCTTGAGGTATATATATGCCCTTCTCGTTGTGGTCCCATTTCTATCAAACAAAATGAACTCACATGAAAACTACGTTTTGCATACCCTACTACATGTTGGTTGAGAGTTAGGAAAAATGTGCCATGAATGCGAGTTTTAATGGCATTCTCTAGAATGAAAGCTAGACATCCAACACACCATACAAGTCATACTATTTTCCAGAGCCTAAAGTAGTGAAATTGAAATAATCAAACTTCTCTTAGTTTCCATTGAATGTCTGTTCCTTGTTTTTAGCAGATTAGACTTAGCTGAATGATAATCCCTTTTTCTGGCATTCAATTACCTTGTTTTCATCAAACTTCTAGTCAAACATTTAGTATTACTTGACTGAGATTGCCATTTTTATTTTTTCCATTCTATATAATGCAGGAAAACGCATTGCCACTTGATAGGAATCGCCTCACCCTTCCCTGATATACGTACTATGCAGAAGCAACGTCTTACCGATCAACCTGCTACTGAATTTGCAGCAGCTAATATACAGAGGGAACCGCGTATTGATCAACCTGTCATTGGTCTTTCAGCCAATATGCAAAAGGAAATGCATCTGGATCAGCATGCCGTTGGTCTTTCAGCTAATATGGAAAAGGGAATGCATCTTGATCAGCCTGTCATTGGTCCTTCAGCTGATGTTCTCAAGGGAATGCATTTGAATCAGCCTGTGATTGGACTTGCAGCTAATTCCACTTCTAATATTCAGAATGATGTGCTTCATCCTATTATTGGATTAGCAGCTGTAAGCAAGTTTTAATTCCCATATTTGACTTTGTAATTGACTTTTACTGAGTATGCCTCAGAATTTTCTTTTTTCAGGATGGTCGGATGCAAGTAAATGCAGAGAATACATGGAATTCGGTGTCAGGAAACGAAGGTCATGTGAGTATTTTTATTATTTATATCATCAGCATTACTTCTGTAGTAATATATTTGACATAGACGCCACTTAATAATCTTGACCAGAGTTTTGCAATAGTGCTAATATTATCAAGACTGAACATGGTTGTGAAAATTATGATTATATCCATGAGACGAAGGTCATATTTTGCAGAAAGCATGAGACGTGGCACACTTTCATAAGATTTATTGAAGTAGAAAGTGAAGCTAACTTACAGATTTAGACCTATGAAGAGATCAAGGGTTACTAAAAGTTATCTTGCCTTGTGAACAGATAATTGTTTTGTTATATGAATGAGCATGTCTGTTTGGTCTAACCGCAATGGAAAGATTGGGCCAGTCAATCATTCACATAATCATGTTGTTTTAATGCAGGGTTCTTCAAAGGGAGGATCATCAACTGATTGTTCTATTTCAGCAACAGTTGATCAGATATGCGAAGAAAACGTACAATTATTCATGAGGTATTTCCTTACACATTTATGGGTCTAGCAATTATCCTAGAATTTCTTTTATGTTTTCCAAACATTGCAAGTTATGTAACCATGATAATGGGTGTCTGGCATTTTTGTGCTAAATATAGTGAGAATTATACAGGCCTTCAAACACTAGATGTGAAGGGTATAGTATTTAACTAATGCACAATTTGTCTATCACCGATAGGCCATAACATATATTCAAATAACAACCGTAGAGCAGCCATATTTTGATAGGTACACAACCGATTCTTGCCATTAAGCGAATATTTCAGTTACCGAACAGACTGACTTTGCCATAGAATGCTTGCACATAGCAATTGTTCTCTCTTCGAAGGATCTGTTAACTAATACATAACGAGACAACTTCAACTGAGGCGTTCGTAAGATTAACGACTTATGTGTGTTCAGCAGATCAGGGCACTTGAGCTTTTAAAATGAAAAAGAGAAAAAGGCCTAGGATTATCTTGTTATCATTGAACTTACAAGGCAATCCTTTGAACAGGTGTGAAGAGCACAGACAGAAGCAAATAGATATGAAAAAGAAGGTACAAAATTACTTCCATTTTACATAGCATTTTACAAGTTGGTATTTTTCTTATGAATTAAATGCGATGCATATATCTATATTTTTTTTGCCAATACCATTGGACCTGTAAAAGATTGAGGAGATGGAAAGGGAGTTCGAGGATAAGAAAAGAAAATGTTCTGAACTTGCTTCACGTATTGAGAGTCAAAGAAGACAGATGAGGCAACAATCAGAGAAAGCATGACATGGGTAAGTCGACGTAATCAACTGTTGAAGATTATGTACTTATTTAATACTCAATTTTTTGATATTTCCCAATGTTTGGATGTCTCGTGTCCATCAAATAAGATTTTGTTCTATGATAGACTGATCTAGCCTCAGTCGAATAGTTCCTTTTGCGCTTTGATGAAAGGTAAAAATAATGATGACTAGCATTTTCTTCTAGTGACTATTCTGCATTTTTTCATGTTTCGCAGGATAGTGCTTTGTGTTCTATTGGCATGTAAACCGAGAGCCTTGAAGCAGGGTCATACGCACGATCTGCCAAAGTCTTTGTATCCCATGTTTTTCCAAATCATTTTATTTTTGAGAAGTTTGGATCATGATAAGTGAGGCCAATCCGATTACACAAGGCTACTTACACGTGCATCATCGGAAACTTTGCAATGAGATCGTTCTGGCTAGGAAACAGTTTGAAGATGGGTTCATATGTGAACTCTTTTTCTTATTTTGTAAATATTGAAGGTCATGTTTTCGTTATTATTTCTTGCAACCATTAGGTTTGGATGTTGAAGGGTCATCTCTGGAATTGTTGGCCCTGAAAAATTGATAGTGTAACAGACTTTTTTGGATGTCTGATGGTTGAAACAGACCAAAAGGGCTAATTTGGTGAGGTTCTTAAACGCTGTTTTCCTGAAATGTTTTGGAGAGGTGTATATATGATCTTATCGGGGTAATTGCCGGACCCATTGTTTAGTTAGACATGAAACTACAGCCAAGCTGGCATCCTTTGGTGTCAACTAAAAAAGTGCTTCTAGGGAGCCTGGGTCTGCTGCCTGGGTCTGCTGCCTGGGTGGCATTTTTACATTTTTGCCCTTGCCTTTTTAACTACAACAACAAAGGAGGGGCAAAAGGATAATTTCGCCCCCAGGCTGCAAACTCGGGCTCCCTAGAATTATTCAAAAAAAAATCCTCAAAGTAGCCAGTTTGATATCCTTCGCGTAATCCTTATCAAGGAATGTGCTTTTGCGAAATCTCAATGAAAATCTCGTTTTTTTGAAATAACGAAAAGAAAAAGGGCGAAATTAAAAGTTATATTTTTTTTTCGAAAAAAATTGAGATTTTTTCGTTAATTTCATATTCTTTCATAAATTTTGACTTTTCTGTAAAAATACAAAATTTAGTTACCAAAAAATTATAATTTTTTTGAGGTTTTCTCGTAATGTTTTTTTTTTCCTTCGTATTATCAACTCTTCTAATTATTTATTGATTTTTAAAATCATCCCCTGATTTTCAAATTATCATTTTTTTTACTTATATATTGATTTTTAAAACTCTGATTTTTTAATTATACATTGATTTCATGTTTATTTCGTTTCTTGGGAGGTAGGTTTCATTTAATATGTATAATTGATTAATTTACTTGTATTTATTTTTTTTCACATTTTCATATACCCACAGAATTCATTATATATTTTTGAAATTTTTACATTTTTTATTTACACACCAAAGCATTTCTTAAAATCAAGATACTGAACTCAGAAAAACAAAATCAGAATCCTTGATCCTTACCTAAAGTCTGGTTGGGGACACTATACTTTTCAATTGGAAAGAGTGGAACTGTTAATGGTCTCAATTTTCTATTACTCATTTATTTTATTAAATAATTGATTGATCTCATGTTCTATTTTCATTGATTTTCTACAACAATGCCCCCCACCAATATTTTTACTTTTATTTATAACAATAATATCAACAATGATCGCTATATCCAAACATCTACGTATCTATGTGACAAAACATGAACTCTTTTAGGCACCTAGAGACACTCTTTTACGGAAACTATTCCACTACTTGAACTTCCAAATTCTTCTTTTAGATGGTTGTTTGAGCTGAATCCCAAACACATTGCATACGAAAGCATATACTAGAGCACATTTGACTTGAAGAAAATTGCACGAGAATTACAAATATCTGATCATGTGCATAGCTTGGACGAAAACTTGAGGTGTTTGTTTGAGTTAGATGTCAAAACCTTTTTTTTTTTTTTTTTGAATGTCTTAATAAGAGGGAATGAAAAATGTTTATTTAGGCTTTAATCATCAACATGTATTAACTAACACCCATGTAAAATGCATTTTTTTTTAACCCTTTAGACCCCAAAGGCCACAACTCCATGGTCAACGGATGAACAGTTAGGTGAAGATATATAGAAAGACTATAAGGGTATGGGTGGACACAACACGGGATGGGATGGGATGGGATGGGATGGATCTCATCCCTATTTCATCCCGTTTGTTTGAAATCGAAATGAAACGAGATAGACTTTATCCCATCTCAAACGGGTTTGGAAATGGACGGGATGAAACGGGGCGGGGCGGGACGAGACGAGACGGGACAGGACGGGGCGAGCATGTACTAAATTTTGGATTGAAAATTTAACATACAAGATTGAAAATTTTGGATTTACCAAACAAACAACTATATAACTTTAAACCATTGATTAGTATTTTCCAATTTCATTAGCTTTTACTCCTTTTTTTTTAGAACCACTATCGAATATAGCCATTTTTTTGTACATTGCTAACGAAAATGATCAATAAGTTTGTCATTTAAAAACTACGAGGAGCTCACATTATTGTTGTCAAGAGTCAGGAAGAGGAAAAAAAGAAGGGAGAGAATTTAAACTAGATTCATTATCTATGTAAGTCACATGAAAACTTGTGAAAATAAAATAATCATGTCACTAAATAAAACAACAAATAAAAGTCATGTCAACAAATAGTTTCATACTACATATTTTATACTAAATATTAAAAAAAATCGATTCAGGACATGGGCGGATCTACATGTTAGGTAAGGGGGTCAATTGCCCCCCTTATCTTTCGAAAATTTTCACTAAGTTACTTGTATTTTTTACATTGCCCCCCCCCCCCCCCCCCCCCCCCCAAAAATTTTATGTTGCCCCTCTTTATGAAATCTTGACTTCTAATTCCACTAAAATTAAAACAACAAATTTTTTTTTTTAAACTCCACCCTTACCAATCCCACTTAATCTCTCTATTTTTTTAATTCCCATCCTTTTTTTTTTAATCTCTCCCTCTCTCTCTTAATTCCTACCAACTCATTTTAATCCATTCACCCCCTACACACGCAGAGAGCAACAAAGAAACCAGAAGAGATGTGTCATACATGGTGGGTTTGCTTCCCATGTGATCATATTCATATTAAAAATTTTAATTGGGTTGGGGACCGGCCGAGGAAACTTTACATCGTCATCATCATTGGTTTTTTGTTTGTTTTGTTAAAAAAAAATAAAGAAAAGAAAGTATTAGGATTATCTTACCTCAGACTCAGCTAGCATATGGTGGTAAAAGTGATAAAAGATTAGTTAACATATTAGATTAATTTGGGGGGTTGGGATCTGATATGTTTTGCTTTCTCTCTGATCTTTCAAAATTAAAAGTAATCATTTGGGTTTGGGGCGGTTGGAAAAACACGATGGTTGTAGGTCGATTCAGCTAAGATGTTGTTTGTCTGCTTCACCTGAGCTAGCCCAAAAAGAGAAAGCCTTGTCTCTATACACACATATATTTCCCTTCCGAGAAGACAAACAAAAATAAGAAGATAAAAGAGAGTGGGTTGGTTGTGTAAGTGTTATCCTCGGAGGCTCTGACTCAGGAGTGAGTTTCAAAGAAGAAGAGACAGACAGACAGATAAAGCAGGAGGAGAAGAGGAATGAGGATTCCAAAAATAAAATTGTTGTCCGACAAATTCACTTGAATCCATCCAGTCCAGTCAAGCTACTGCTGCTACTACTCCTTGGACTTGGACCATACCGTCTTGCTACCTCAAAGCCAGAGGTCTGCTCCTCGCCAACTCTCATCTTATACCACCTTGCCTGCTTCTGTTTTCTTCAAGTAAAAAAGGAAAGCTCTTAATTAGCTAGCTACAATTGAATTAATCATGCCATGTATATTGTTTGTATGGTTGAATTAATCATCATTTTTTTCACGATCACGCCATGTCACCCTGATTGCAAAATATAGTTGTAAAAACTCAGTTTCTTAGTATTTTTGTAAATAGTTATGTACTGTTTGCCCCCCTTTATCTGCAATCCTGGCTCCGCCCCTGTTTCGGGATGGGCGGGATTGAAAATCTTCATTCTGATCCTATCCAGTCTAGATCGGAACGAGACGAGATCGGGATGAAATTGTTCAATCCCAATAGGACCCGAAAAAATTAGGACAGGACGGGACGAGATCGGGATGCCCACCCCTAATCAGGATGTTGTTTCATTTTATGGAAAAATTGCAAAAAGTAAAAAGGGAGAGGAAGAAAGAATGGAGAACATGCATTTTGTGACGATCAATATTGTCCTGGTTTGTTTGTTTGTTTGTTTTTTTTTTTTTTGTAAAGCGAGCTGGGTTTTTATAGGATCTCATAATCTATCAATAAGGTGCAACCTACAGGTCAACACCATAAGAAAGTAACCATGCCGTCAGCGGGTCTTGAACCTAGGACGTGGGGAATAAACCCACACAGCCCTAACCACTCGACCATAACACCATTGGCATTGTCCTGATTTGTTACAAAGTGATAAAAAAATATTTTCTTATGGGGGAGCTAAGAATTTTTTTTTTACCAATAAAATGTCGTCTTCAACCTCAAGATGAAGAAAATATTCCAAACATAAAGAAAGTTGGGGTTTCAAGGATCCCGAACCTTATCATTAAAAAAAGAAAAAATGTGCATCAACTTTATACCACTCAATTATCCCTTCATCATTCAATACATCGTCACAAGGAAAAATGTTTCCTTAACCTCCTCAACCAAACTAAAAGATGATTCAACGAGGTTTAAGTTAAGAGTTAATTAAACTCACTAAATGAATTGTTGCCAAGATAATTTCTTGGTACACAAGCTTAAACTTTTGTTCTTGATAAGACTAATCAATTGCTTGATCATCCTGAGGATAAGGTTCTCCACCTGCTTCCCTAACAAATAGAAAAGGTTCCCTAAAAATAGGAAAGGTCGAAATGATGTCCTTAAAACATATGGACTCAAAAAACTAAGCCAATTAAATACTAGTTTAAGCTTGGAATCAAACACACCCTAATTCAAAATACCTACTTAACATAGGATTACCTTGTGTAAAATCTGTCGACATTTATAGGACACAAAATGAGTCAACAAACTATATGAAAAAAAAAGGTATATGCAATGGGTTTTGAAAGTCTGATTAGACAAAATTATAAAGGCAATACTTATCCCACACAATAAACATCAACTGATTACTGCTTAAAATCACAATATGATAACTATGATTGGTGATACTTGGGCATAAGAAACAATATGTTTTGAGTGTGAAGAACAAAGAGATTGCTTGGCAAGTAGGTTCTGAATGGTTGTGACCTCAAACAGTTTTTGCCAATGTGATCAAAATGTTGCTTACCTCAGATATTAGTATTATTTTCTTAGCTTGGCAGTGCTTAATCAACAAATTTTTTACAGGGTTAATAGGCCATAAGATCAACAAAAATTGTCCTCATTGTCATGGTATGAGTTTCTATTTTCCTACCAATCCTTAAAATCTCTCATCTTCTACCTCTCCCTCAACTTTCCATTTTCTCTTCTTTACAATTCATCTCATATAGCCATGT
The DNA here is from genome assembly GCA_963556465.1 of Berberis vulgaris. Lineage (NCBI taxonomy): Eukaryota > Viridiplantae > Streptophyta > Magnoliopsida > Ranunculales > Berberidaceae > Berberis > Berberis vulgaris. The sequence continues at coordinate 3,954,101 of OY747124.1, read as the reverse complement.
TTATGATCTGGTCTTTCACACCCAGAAGAATTCAATCTTTCTTCCAAATGCTTGCCCTTTATTACAGACCCATTTTCTGTAAGTTCGAGCAAGCCAACTTAAGTTTCTCCTACTTGAGGGAAGTTTAATTCTTCGATCATGATCGTAATAGTTCTTGCACAATATGAGAACCAGACTGAGGCAGAGATCACATTTTCTTCTGAAGTGATTTAAAACCCTTAGCAAATGAGATAACCCTCACGGATACGCTACTTTCCTTAAAAATTTATTCAATTACTAGATGGATAATAGTTAACGGATAACGTGGTCTTAAAACCCAGAGTCAAAGCTAGACAAACTTGAAAGTCATACTCAAAGTTAGTATAGATTATGAGCAGCCCTTCTACACAGCGAGGAAATGGGCGAGGGAGAGAAGCGAGCCCTCGTCCACTTCCTCGCCGTCTAGAATTCCTAAATTATGAGACCCAAACAAAATTTATTGAGCTATTTTTTTTTTTATGTCCAATTCAAAAACAAGATAATAACAATTTCTAAAAAGCCCCCATTTAACACGTATAAATGGGAGGTTTTTTTTTGTTCTACCATCAAACAAGATTTGTAACCCAAATTTCGTTTCACACGAGTAGAAATTTCAAAAGTTCATTTTTTTTGTGTGGGGATCATTTCGTGATCATACAAGTCTTGTTGGTGCTGTCTGCCGATGCGGTTGCGCTTGCGCTTTGCTGCTGTCTGCCGATGCGGTTGCGCTTTGCTGCTGTCTGCCGAGGCCGTTGTTGATGTCACTGCTGCTGAATGTCGCTGATGTTTCTCTGTATGTCGCCGTTGCTGCTGTTGCTGTGAAGTTGCTGCTGCTGCGAAGTTGCTCTGCTGCTGCTGCTACTGCTGTGCCGTGATGCTGCTGCTGCTGCTGAGCGTTTCTGCTGCTGTTAGATTTTCAGCGTATTGCGTGGTTGCGGTGTTGTGGTTGTATGTTTTTGTTTCGGCAATCTTGGGGGAGCTCAGGCTTCTATTCTATTCCTAGCTGGTCCTCAGCTTTAGTGGTTATTTCTATCCAGGAATTTTGCTTTAAATTTTAAGTTACTCAATTTTGTGATTAAAATCTGCTTTTAGCATTAACGCGGGTAAAGTCGTAATGTACCCCCGCTATGATTTGTAATTTTTATGATTAATTAATAAAGGTCCGGCATTCCAGAGGTGCCCCTCCCCACTGGAAGTTTTTTTTTTTTTTTTTAAAAAAAAAAAAAAAAAAAAAAAAAAAAGTCTTGTTGGACTGCAATAAGTATCGATCTAGAATCTTTGAGCCAGGTAGAAGCTTGGGAGTGACATTTCCGAGTAGTTTTGTAGCAGAGTTTAGAGACGCCATCAAAGCTATTGAATGGCTCATTCTCATGCATAGGAAAAAAGTCTATATTTCCATTTCAATTGTCTAGATGTGGTTCATATATTTCAGGGCAAAAGAGATCATCTCAGGTGGCAATAGTTAATTTTAGTTGACTTTCAAAGCGCCAATGATGTCCCAGCTCTACGATACACTTGTGACAGATGAAATCACAAAGATGTCAACCATGCTGGCAGCATTTAGGGAGGCACAATTAAAACTCAAAAATGTGGCCCAAGAACACAATGTCCAAATTCTAGCCCAGATAAAATGTTTGGGGCCCCCAAAAGGCCCAATTGTATTCGGCCCTTAATAACTTCTCAATTAGGTAAGACAAACAAATAAACTTTCATCATGAACTGAATAGGGAACAAAAACATTAGCAAAACATAATAATAGCCAAGTATAGTACATTCACAAAAATTCCCATATCTACGTAGGACCTCATAACCCCCTAATTTCGTATCAAAACAATCGCACAATAAACGAGAGACTGTGCACTGTATTTTTAAACATACCGCGGAGGGACCACTTTCAAAATTATCGATCGATCTAAAAACAATGGCAACGATCGCAATCAGTACTCACAGGGTACTAGTGTGAGGATGAGATTTACAGCATGTCAACCTCAACCCCTAAAATGCCAACCCCCCATGCCACTCTAAGACCCTACTGAAGAAGAAGGAGGAGGGATTAGGGTTTGTAGAACCCTAGCATGACTTGCTTGAAATTCTATCATACATATTGGTTCATTGAATCCTTAAAGATTATCAATTTTTGGAAACCTCCATCTCTTCATCATTCTTATTTTGTATGTGGTCCATGAATTACAAACCTGGTGTTTTTGTAGGTTGACTTTGTTTATCTGATCGATCATACTTAACATAAAAAGTTTGGTACATGAATAAGAGTACAAAACTTTGATCGACGAAATTCTTATAGACAAACCTAGTTTAGGTATCAGTCGTTACAATGAAGAATGTACAGACGCCTAGTATGATCATGACAAATACTCTACTAATGATAAATGTAAACCTATCCATAGCAAATCAGATCGACATACTGTGAAATTGTCCTTTTTGTCAAGGTACGCTGTTATAAAAGACCACGAGTCTTAAATATTCATTCAAATAATAGCCAGATCACACTAATTAGGTTATTTTGAGTTAACCACATCATTATCAGTACATGGTTCTTAAGGACGTCTGGCTCTTCAGAATCAATACATGGAAGAGATGCATTAAACGTATACAATGGGACTTGTTGCATGGCATTTAAAGTACCAAATCTAGTAAATAAGCACGCTTTCATATAGCCTACATATTCACATATGAAACAGGAGTTGCGTTGTAGATGATTTCTAATGCTTTGATCAATCCAAATATTGACACGATGTAGAGAACCTTGGCTCCATATGAGCGCTCTTTCCTGCATGCAGGAGTCGTTCTCAGATTGCCTACACCATGATATGTAGTTCAAAACGACGCATCTAAGACCGATATGATGTTTATAACTCACCGAAATTGCACTTCCTGATGACCTACCTACAACTATAAGATCATAAAAGACTTAAAGGCGAGCTCGGTTTTTATTGAATCCTATAACCATTAAATGCCTCTAGCATAGTTCGAAACTTATAATACCATTCGCCACAAGCCTACATTTGGACCCCATTGGCTTCATAAAATACTTATATCTCACAGCATTATAAAAGCAGACGATTCACTGTCAAGTAAAGTTTTTCTTCTGAGCAATCTATATAAAAAAACAGCGAAGAATGACACAAAATACCCTTGCATTCAATAATTCTGTTCATAACATACAAGTGCACCCGTTTACCAACAACCCAGAAATATAATGATTCAATTCCGCACTTACAATGTTCCTTTGGCCTTCAGCCAATGAAGACAATCACCATAAACCAATTCAGATCATGCACACTTATTAGCTACATGTGAAACAACACACTTTCGTTTCTTATCCAAGGTTTAGAACATCAACACCATTATTGCAAGGAAAAGGCACAATTTTTAGTATAACAATCCACTGGAGAGTGGGGTTATGCATACATGAAAACTGAGAAGTAATTGATGCTTAAAGGTCAAGTATGCACGGATACGGACATGCATGTTGTGTCGGACACTGACACGACATGCAAACTTGGCAATTTTCCAAAAACTAGAACTCGGAGATACGTTGACACGTCATACTATTTTTTTTAATAAGTCATAAATATACATAATAATTTAATAAAGTGTCTTCTTAGAGTGTCTTGAAGAAGATGACACTGTTGCAAAAAAAAAAAAAAATTAAAGTAGAGAAAAATATAGTAGAGGAGAAGCAATGAAAGAAAAATAAGAAGCAAAGATTAAGAAGAAGTATAGATTACCTCTATGTTTTAGTTGTTTTTTGCCATATTTGTCTTAAATCGCAATTGAAATAGTCATTCATTTCAGATAGATCAACAATCATTATATTACGTGGTTATTTGCAAACATTTAAAAGTAAAAAATAAAACAAAATTGATTTTCGAGTCTTGACCAAATTTCAAGTGTATCGAAGACGTGTTCGACACGTTGACCACATTGACCATGTGTCTGACACTTGCCGACACGTTGACCAAGTGTCCGACACGTGTCAAGCGAGTGTCGTGTGTCAGATACGTGTTAGACACGAATACGACAAGTTTTCGAAGAGTCTGTGCTTCCTTGATAAAGGTACATGCAAAACTTACCGCTAACCAAAGCAAATGCATACACGACCACTACAATTTATGCAAACTCCCTAAGCAATACCTTCTTCAGGTAATGCTCTGTGAAGGAGATGAGTTTAAGTTTAGAAAAAAGTTATGCTTTTGGATCATCTGAACTCTGAACTAACCCCTAGTTTAGATGTTATAATGCAGAAAGATGTATAATGTATTTGTTAGTTGGTGTTGTTTACTTGAACATAAAGGTCCACATGTCCTTACACAAGTAGACACCACTGTTTCATACAAATTATTTTTTTCATGAAATCTAGGGCTGCTGTATGAGATCTTTCTAACAAGAAAATAAGTTCATATACACATTGTTCTTAAGTTTGCATTAACATGACAATGATTTTATAATTTGCGTAAGACCTGTGACCCCGCCACTTTCTTTAATTGAAAAGCATATTTAAACATGTTCTTTTAAAAAGATGAATTAAAACAAGTATCCATCATTTGCTATTATACATTATCTTTTACGGCTATTCAAATCTGAAGCTTGCTCTTGTAAGGTTTTACAAACTCAAAATGTTATTTCTGTTGGATCTTCTATCCCTAAAAGCCATGCAAATGTGGGGGGGGGGGGGGGGGGGGGGGGGGGGGGGTATAGTCTTACATAAGAATTCAAAAATCAGAACTTCTATGTCAGAGAATTTGTGAAAGGCAATCTAATCATCAATGATTAAACATCAAAAGCATGCTTGTTTAGTATAATGTGAGAGAAAACAGTTAATATTTTTTACTGAAACCAAATGAGTCTTGCAAGTAATCTAAGTTATTACTTGAGACATTATCTAAATTAGTCTTGCAAGTACATAATATTTTCTTTATTGATCAACTCAATAATTCATTGTTTAGCCATTTTTAATAGTATAATATAGCTTAATTCCATTTATTATGAAATTTCTTTTTATCAGTCTTTTTGTTTGGTAAAATAGTCTTTTCGTTTTAAGTTAACATTTTTCTTCTATCAGTTTTATGTAAACACGAGGAAAAAGTTAATGTAGTGATCTTCAAAGAGACTCGATTTCTCCTACAATAACATTGAGATAGTCGACTAAAATATATCTATTTCTTATTGTCAACCACACTAATCGCCAGTTGATCCCTATTTTTCTCTATTAAAAACTTAAAGATCAAGCAAGGCTCACACCAAAAAACCCCATTTTTACTTAATTAATTTATCTATAAAGTGGTTAAAAAAGATATTGCATATACATGTATCATGGCAAGGAGCATCGATGAAACCATTTATAAGATATAAGCATCTCAAGAAAACACACAACTTAATATAGTAAATAGAAGATAACATGACAAAGACTAGAGAATATAAATTTAGAGAAACCTTCTCACTCATTCAGTTCCTTCCACATAAAGCAACCCTCTATGCCACTCACATGCTTCAATCAATCAAACCATTATTCTTGCAGCAGGTACATTAAACTACAAAGTTACACAATTCTCTTTCATTGTATCTAAATTTGGCCGGTTCACTGTGAAAGGAACTTCTACTCAGACCCTCTTTAGAAACTAGTAATCAAACATCTAGATTATAGTCTTATACTAGAAACTAGTAATCAAACATCTACATTATAGTCTTATACTCACAAAGAAGTGACAATAGCATGGTTTTGAAGTAAATTCTATAAAGGAACTTGTTCACAGTTCTAATTTCGCAATAACCTCGGCAAACATTCGATTTACAATAATTTTTTCTGAGAAAATATTGTGATATCTGTGATAAATCTAGATATATTCCAATAACTTGATGACATGTTGCGATTTTTCTGCTTCTTTCAAGGGTGGAAACATAGGGTGTTCAAGTGAGAAAGGAGAAAAGTTTTTCACCTTTTACAAGTTAAATTTGCCATGCATGAAGAACCATATATGAAGACCAATAAAAAGCAAAACCCCAACAATGGGGACTGAAAATTTATATCTTTAAAAACAAATAATATTTTAGAGAAAACATAAATAAAAAATCAAAGATATTGCACTCCAACTCTTTTGTCTAACCAAATACGAAACCATTTAGTCCATTCAAACAGGCAAAGAAACGGGTAAGCTGGAAAAAAAAAAAAAAGCTGACATTCACATTCAAACCCATTCACAAAACTAAAAACCAAATTCAACCCATTAAGAGGAAAAAAGAAACATTATTAAATAACAAATAATGTTAGTGAACCAAACACTAACACTCATACAACATTAACAAGAAGTACAAGATTTAAGCATGAATTAATAAAAATAACCCACATTTCTCGAATTTTTTTTTTCTTTGGTACAATTCATGAATGTTAACAATGCAGATCAACAACAAGAATTCTAAGATCTGGGGTTCGGGAAGAATTGCGTACCGGTTAAGAAAGCATTAACGGATGCTGGATACAAAGAAGAAGGATCCATCATAGACACATTAGCTGCTGCTGCAGCGGCACTAGTAGAGATAACATTTGTGTTACCAGTGCTACCTATAATTCGATCACCTTCACCACCACCACCATAAGGGTTATGTTGACCTTGATCATACAAGATCCCCTTGAACACATGTCCTCCTATATTCACAGCTGTCTGATAACCATACTGATCTTCCTCTTCATCCATTGCACTCACTAGCCTCACGCATCGGAATGTTGCTTGTGAACTCACCTCTGCTGGAAAATTCGCCACTTGTAAACCTAAAAACATAAGAGAACATTAACATAAACATGAAAAAACATCATAAAATAGTTCTCTGTGTGGTTGGTTTTTAAAGATCAGAGATATAAATGACACTGACACAAGAATTAGTGGGAATTTGTGTTAAATTTGTTCAAGGATGTAAAAAACACAAATCTAAAAAGAGGGTAAGAAGACTTCTCAAGCATAAATATCAATAATATACTAATAATATCAACATAAAATACCTTCATAGTAATGTATAGAGGTAATTTCTTAAATATATATACACAAGAAAAGCTAATTTTTGTAAGAAAAGAGAAGGGGGAGAGGTGGTCAGAAAATCCGGGGGTTCGTCAGTGGATTGTTGTATAGAGAGAGAGAGTGGGAAAAGAAAAGCAGAAAACACAAATGATCATTTTTTCTGATTTTCGTTACTTCCACACGCAAACGCAAAGGCAAACAAGCAGCAGTGAGAAGCTGAGAAAGAGAAGCTTTATTTACTTACTGAACTGAAGAAAGAAACAATCTGTTAGTGTGGTGGAGTGAAAGGAAGAAAGAAAGAACCGAAAGAAAGAAAGAAAGAAAGAGTACCTGCTGCAGACGTGGAAGGCGGATGTAGTGGAGCAATTACATCAATTGTTGAAGTGGTAGTGTGTTTATGTTTTCTAAGCCTTTTGAGGTGCTCAGAACGTAGATCTTGTTGTTGTCCTGGTGGTGGTGGTGGTTGCTGACGGTGGTGGGGTTGCTGAATTTGTTGCTGGCGTTCACGTCTTCGCAAAGCTGAAACCCAGGTGCTCTTTACATGAGTTGAGCAATCGAAACGCTGGCTTTTACAGCAAGTTCTACATCGCATGTAGGAACAGTCTTTCTTTGCCTTGTTTCCACAATCTTGGCAGCTGATACCACCACCACCGCTGCTAGAACTTCCTCCACCACCACCACCACCACCACCACCACCACCACCACCACCTTGTGATCTTATTAACATACTACTAGGGCCAACACCCATACCCTGGTGTCTCATACTACTAGGGCCAACACCAACACCAACACCAACACCAACACCCATACCCATGGTGGTTGGGTAGATTTCTTGATAGTGGTGATGATATTGTTCTTGTTGTTGTTGCTGCCATAATTCAAGACTCTTGTTGTAAGAAGAAGAGATCTCTTGGTTTCTTAAAAGAAAAAGATGCTCTGGTGGGATTTCTTGAATATTCTGATTTCCTCCTCCACCACCACCACCACCTCCTCCACCACCACTTAGTGAAAACCCAGCCATTGGTTAACTGAGTTGAACCACCTCAATAATTGGGTCAACAACTCAAAATCCATATCAGATGATGGACCAGCTATTTTTTAATGAACATTATTTCTGAGATATTAGAGAAAACTAAAAGAAAAAAAATGAGTGAAATGGGTTTGTAGCTTCTTTGTTTTCTTGTATTGATCTTGCAAGAGCAGCAGGTTTTTTTTGGGTTTGGGGACACAAAGGAAGAGTGAGTAAGGGATTTTTTTGAGGTTTGTGTTTGTGTTTTTGCTTTTGTTTGTTGTTCTTAATCAAACAAACACTCTTCCGTCTTTGCTACCAATTTTAACTTGGCATCAAAAACACAGAAGAATTACAGCTCTCTCTGCAAACGCCGCCATGGAAACAGCAACAGCACTGCAAGAGCAATTTAAGACGCACAACACAACACAACACCCCCACCACAGTAAACAGACTTAACATGTACCCTCTCTCTGCTTTCTCTATCTTTCTTTTCTTTCTCTTTCTTTCTATCCTCATTTTTGTCAGAGTGAAGCATCAATGGTTGTGGATACTTGTTTCTAATAATCTCATCTATCTAATGGGTGTTATTTGATGTATCTTGCTTTTTGTGCAATTAACCTTTGTTTTGTTTAATTAATCAAGAGTTTTATTATTATGTTTTTTTTAACTCGAGCAAAATTACCCAAATTAATAAAAATGTGGAATTTTTTGAAGCCACTGACTTTGCTAGTCGTTTTTATTTCTCCAGTTGTTTTCCACAAAAGCCGCATGTTGGTTGGGTTGGGGGTTAGATTTGACAGGTTTTATCCAAGCCCATCGAACATGAATTGCACTGAGACGGTCCGTCCCAATACCAACTAAAATGGTAAATGTGTGGTTGCGGGCACGAAACAATCTGTTAAATGAGGTTCTTGACCATCGGAGTAATAGATACTTTTGTTAAAAGTTTTTATGTTCATTAGACTTTCATTTTTTTTATCACTAATTATATTAATGATGAATAATATTTTAAATTAGCTTAAATATAAGTAGTTTTATTATGAATTCTCATATGATCAAATTCTATGCAACCAAACACATTCTAAGATTATAAATAAATTTGGCACCTTTTGGGGCATATTTACAGTTGCACCACTTGCAACGCACAAGGGTCAAGATAGGCATAAAAAAATATAACACAACATCATAGTTAGCATTGCGAGAGCTAGAAATAGGTATTTCCAAAGAAATGTGGTTGATTTTTTTTTTTATGAAGAGAAATGTAGTTGATTTAGATTCCAAATGAATATGGCATCAAGTAGTAGTATGTATAACTTTGTACACCCGATTTCAATGTCGTACATAATTAAAAGATCGAATGGATGTTCACAATTGAGAGCCTTGACATTATTTACTTAACAACATATGAAGTGTTGAATCTAATTTTTAATGGTTCAAATATGGATTATCTATGAAAGGCCATCCTCTCATTGGTTGTACATTTTAAATAAAAACAGCTATCGGAGAAGTTATTTCATGTACAATACTAGTTGGATGTATATATATATATATATATAGCTCGAATGCTCCAGAATTCAGGTTCATTCATCTAGGCCTTTGTTTCATAGTATTGGCGTCTTACTTCTCACATCTGATTTGTTCTTGCAAATAAATAAAAAGGCATGCCTTTAAAATCATGGTTTTTCCACGCGAGCACGTCTTTGTACTCCTATTTTATTTTGTTCAAGAAGTCCCCCCATCTAACCTGTGCCTATAGAAATGACTTGTAGCACTTTAATGCCGAGAATAGTTTGTTTTACTTATTGTCAACATCCAATATTTTTGAGATGCATAAAGTGGCTACTGACTAATGACGATCTTTCTGCAACAAGATAGGTTTCATGGTAAGCTTGCATATCTAATCTGTTGGGATGTCATGTTAACTTATTAGAGTGTATGTCCCGTGCCGTTGGCACTCCATATAATTTTATTTTTGCTAAATATTTTGCACTAAACACCTCTTTCACTATTTCCATTTTGGCTCTTAATCAATATTGAAGTGTAAGCTTATTTTAAGTTAAATATATATATTTTAAATTTTATAGTCAAACTCAGTCAATTTTGAATCAGTTGGGGAAAAAATTAAAACGCTGAGAATGAGTTCTCTCCCAATCTTTGAATTCAGCAAAATATGAAGTATAAAGTTTTTGTTTAAATGTGCATTAAGATGCCCGACTCATTTTTCTAGTATGATCGGCCCGTCTCATTGCTTTGAAAATATTAAAAACGCGAAATACTTTATATGTGTTTTTAATTATAGAATATATATTTTTAAAATTTTAGCGCTCGTGTTGATCATTGATTTTGTTGAAAAGATCTTAAAAAATGCATTTCAACGATATTAACTTTACCAAAATTCGATAACGATGTAGATAGTTATGATAATTTTCATTTTGCTAAAAGAAAAACACAATATTTTATCTCTCCGCTACATGTACATTTCACCAACTTTTTTCAGAAGTTTTTCATTATTTGTATCATTCTACATGTTTTATATATAAAAATATGTCATCGTGGGAAATGAATCTCAACCCTTAAATTCAATACATTTCCCAACTTTTAATCATAACCATATTTTATCTTTAATTATTTCGATTTGACTTTGTCCCAGTCAATAATGAATAGTAAAACACCACTATAAAATTTGAAATTATTTTTAAGTGTTTTCTTTCGATTTAATTCTTTCGTATGCTTAACAACCCCACCCATTGGAGTGTTTTCTTAACTGAAGTTATTTTGTTGTATCCATCGTTACTCCATTATTTGGGATTTTTTAATTATCAAATTTTCTAGATAAAATTTGTGAGATTGGTATATCATATGAGTATCCATGTCAAGATCATTCCTAGCTATCATTGCATATATGTTCGAAATTGTGATTGAAATTTGAAATCCAAAAATTCAAACTACCTAGAATCCAATCTACATCATAATCAAGGAGGAATTAGCCGTAGCTATATTCTGGTCTATCTAGCTAGTAGTAGGAATATTACCAAAACAGTTCACCAGCCGTATTAACCTGTTATTCAGCCCACAAATGGACATTGACTTGTAGATCACCATAGCCCAAATGATGAAATAAAAGTGACATGCAATTTTTTTTTTTAATTTATTAATTAAACCTTCGGGAGAGAAAGGAGGAGCCCGGGGATATCAGACATTTATTACTTGTAAAAAATATTTACAAAACTGATCGGGGGTACATGACAACTTTACCCGAATAAAAACCCAAGAAAAACTAAAGAAATAAATAGTGACTAATAATCGCATTTTCTATCATCCAATGTTTTGATACATCGAAACATCATCTCTCCCACATCGTACATGTGTCATGATGATCTCAAGGAATAACAGGCCCAAGCGTCAGCCCAACACTGATCCGGCCAAAACGGTGTCAAGCTCGCACAACGCAGTCCGCCAGACAGACCCAAATTACCACAACTTGTTAAGCCCACACTAAGTAGCAAATGGACAAACATGCCAACAACACCATGTTTCCAACTAAGTAGCAAATACCAGAGTATACGTAATACATGAAAACTTTCATCTATGGACAACACTCCAATTGAGAACTATCTCCTGTGTATCTGGGAGCACGAGTCTAACAAGGAAACTTCCCTCTAGGGGTGGGCATCCCATCCCACGATCCCGAACCCATCCCGATCCCGTCCCGATTTTTTTGGGTCATTTTGGGATTGATCAAACTCATCCCGATCCCGTCCCAATCTAGAATGTGATGGGATCGGGATGGAGATTTTCAATCGCGCCTATCCCGTCCCGTCTCGAATTTATTTATTTAATATTTATTATTATTAATTTTAATCAAAATACTCTTCCAAATTAAAGTTTAGAATGTGTTGAAATTAAATCAATGTAAGATGAAATTCTATATGAAATTTAAATGAATTGAATCATTAATTCTAAATTAAATTTAATATTTATTTGTCTTCCAAAAAAAGTTTAATAGTTATTTATTTAATATCTATTATTATTATTTATGATGTAAGTTATATGTATATTAATTTGACATTATTGGTGTGTGAGTAATGTGAGATAAAACTATTTTTTGTTATTTTTTATTAGGGGATTATTTAGTATGTGTTCATCCCGTCCCAATCCCGTTTGAGATGAGACGAGGTTGGGATGAGGTCTATCCCGTCCCGTCTCGATCCGAAATGAACGGGATGGGTCCATCTCGTCCCATCCCGTCTCGTGCCCACCCCTACTTCCCTCCACAACACAACTCCTAATTAGTAAAAGACCTTCCCAAAGATCTCCTTCCCTAATCTGCGCCACCGATGACCTAGTCGAACCATGATTCCATCACTATAAATAAGACATGAGGTTGGTAAGCTAAAGTACGCTAAAAATTCTCTGTTTACAACATTAAGCCTTCATTAAATCCCTATCTGACTTTAGCATCAGAGTGTCATCGGCCACCACAACGATGGTTCGTGGCTCACATGCGTTCCTTGTGCAAGTCTAGGTCAAGCAGGAAGCGAAAATCGACTTCATCAGATTGGCTCCGTCAGTGGGAACGACAAAGTTCCTAATCAAGCATTGACATCATCTCTCTTCATAATCGAAGATAAGACCGGTGACTACCAAATCCCATAACAATGGAGAACATGGGGACACGTCAAACGCTCAAACTGACGCTATACCACCGCTGGAAGCAGTGCCTGTAACACAAGGGCAACAGACTCACAATCTCGCGTCAACAGTAGTAGTGACGAAACCCGTGATGGATTTGTTGTCATCACAAATACAGCAGTGGAGATTCTCATTCAGCAGAACCCTCCACCCGCTGATATCAGGAGCAACACCGACCTCAATCTTTGGATGATAACAAAGAGCGTGCACAGGAAAGCCAAACCACTGCTAGTTCTCACTGGACTAGAGGTGGCGGCGCGGTCAACACAAATCCAACTCATAGGGTAGACAGACTCGCCCCGCAAAACCCTCTCCGTCAAGGGGCTCACGACCCAAACGTGTTGTACCGCATCTTTGTTCCTCCATTCGTGGACCACATGATGAACGAGGCTTTATCAAAGAAGTTCAGCCCTCCGAAGCTTGAGTTCTATGACGAAATCGATGACCCGTTCAATCACTTGCTTCACTATCAACATGTAATGGCGCTCAAAGAAGGTTATGAGTTGGTAATGTGCAAGACCTTCCCTATCAGCCTGAAGAAGTCAGCGTTGACATAGTTCCACAACCTCCCGCCAAAGTCAATCGATGCATTCAAGACACTGCCCAAATAGTTCCTGACACGTTTTGTCGGAAGCCAGCGGATTTGGAAAGACTCGCACTATATACTATCTCTGAGGCAGAAGTCAAATGAAACGCTGACGTATTCTGGAGGAACTATTTACTACATACCTCTCGGCGCACTATATACTATATAACTTTCTCACCTTGGAACCCCTTTGATATGGTATAACGCTTAAAGGGCGCCGAGAGGTATGTAATCCTGGAGGAAATGAGAACAACAAAGAAGGACACTGAAGTATAGAAGAAACCCTCTGTTTCTAAAGACAGAAATGAGGGGAAAATTGTCACGCCCTGATTTTCGAGAAAAACGAAAATCCTAAAATCCACGTAGGATTATCCGTTTCCCCAAAACTCGGGGCGTGAAATTCAATAACAATAGAAACATTTAGCAGCAATGACAAAAATATAGTTCAGAAAATAGGAACAAACTAAAATTTTTACAAAACTCTAAACAGGAAATTTCGACGGTCGCTAGCCCCACTAGCGAAACTCCCGTAACGCTGCTCAAAAGTCTCGAAACCTGAAAAGCTAATCGGCTACATTCCCAAAGGAATGTACCCAAGAAGCAAAAACTCACTCGGGTCAGCAATAAAGCTGGTGTGAGAAATCTTCATCCCAAAATCAATAAAATTGCACGTGATAAACATCAAGCTAAACACAAACAATACACAAACACACCAACAGGTAGTTCCTCGATGAGGCAAAGGCGTCACGCAAGATAACACAGTCCAAAGTGGTTGCTATTGCCTCAACTTGGTAGTTTTTCAGTTTTTGGTACAGAAATCAGAGAAGATAGAAGGGCTGAAAATTCTGGATCTTTGGCAGAGAAGATAGAAGGGCTGGAAATTTTGGATATTTGGCTGGAAATTCTGGATCTTTGGCAGAGAAAAGAAAGGGTGGAGAACAAGAAATGAAGGAGATAGTGGAGATCTAGATGCTACAAATCAGTCAAGCCGCACCAACATCCCTCAGTTTGATTTTCTCTACTCCCAAATTCAATTTATGTTGAACTTTTCTGTTATAAGTTTAATTTCCAGCATGAACTAAGTTATTTCATTCTAGGGAAATGATGTATTTTAGTCTCAAATTGTGCTTATTTTCGTAATGTTTGTTTGAAATAAATTCCTACTTTGTTTGTTCGAATTATGCCTCGCTTATTGCTTCTAACTGACTGGCCATTAATTAGATGAATTGGATCTTATGATTTGCTTTCGAAAGTGGGAATTATAAGATAGACCTTTGGATAATTCAACATAGGCAAATATAGTAATCGAAAGACTTATAAGAACCTATGTAGAGAATCACCAATCTTAATGCATTCTTGTTTATCAAATTGCAAACTCTTTTGTGAAATGATTTCTAAGAATAGTTTCAATAGACTATCTAAAGAGGCTATTGGAAAAATTGGGAGTTTTTGCTAACAAACTTGTAGGATTATTTATTAGATGATAATAGCATAATGATGGACTAGAAATATCGATTTCCTAAAATTTTCTTACCGATTCTTAAATCAAACATCTATATTTATTTCATTTGATTCATTATTATAGATTTCAAAAGCAACTTTGTGATTTTTCTAAATAAAATCAAGATTAATATTAGTTCGATATTTGTTAAAAAAGTAAATTATCAATCCCTGAGGACGATACTCTTTCTTATCACTTTACTATAAAACTACGATACTGTGCACTTGCAGTTTTGCACCTATCAACCGTACCAGGGAAAAGGGAGAGGCAGTCAAAGAAATTGAGAAGGAGACTTCGAGCATAATATATGTCCTTCACGGATTGAATCAGAAGAAGAACAATCAAACAGGTCTCGCAAGCGGACACTCATTTAGATGCGGGCACAACCCACAAACGAGCACAGGCGCGTGTATTACTCACGGGTGTAGACCTTCACAGATAAGAACCTCGAAGGCGTCCACGCACCGTACAATGACGCTATTGTCATTTCGGTCTCTATTGCAAGGTGAAAAGGGCCCTAGTGGATACACGAAGCTTTCTCAACGTCCTGTTCTACAACGCATTCCGCAGTATGGACCTCAAGGAAGAAAACTTAATGTCTTCTGACTACTCGCTGATTGGATTCAGCGGAGAGAAATGCTTCTCAATCGAGAAGATAAGGCTAACAGTGGTGGTAGAAGAGCCACAACTAAGAAAGGTCATGTTCTTAGACTTCATGGTGGTAGACGCACCGTCTATCTATAAACTCATCTTGGGAAGACTCTGGCTTCATCAGATGGAGACAGCAGTCTTCACCATTCATCAATGCGTTAAGTATACTGCCAATCACTCGGAGGGAACAATTCGCGGGGACCAACAAACGGCACGGAGCTGCCATCATGCTGCACTAAAGCATATAAAATGTTCCCAGATTCAACTGGAGCTCGCCAGACAGACCCAAATTACTACAGCCTGCTAAGCTCACACGTCTCATAACCATCCTAAATACCTGTAAGACCTATTAAGGCAAGTATCTTGGGGATCAACTTCAGACAGGCAAGTCAGCAGTACCTTGTTTCCAACTAAGAAACAAATACCAGAATATACGTCGTACATGAAAACTTTCATCTATAAATAACACTCCAATTGGGAACTATCTTCTGCGTATCTAGGAGTACAAGTCTAACAGAGAAACTTCTCTCCACAACACAACTTCTAATTGGATAAAGATCTCCACGAAGATCTCATTCTCTAATCTACATCATCGATGGCCTGGTCGAACCGAGACTCTAGCACTATAAATAAGACATAAATGTTAGAGAATTAATCTAGACTAGTTCTAGAAGAGTTGTGTCTTTTGGTGTTCCAATGTGTCTTTTAGTATTACTAAGTGTCTTTTACTAAGAGATGTGTCTTTTACTAAGTGGTCATGTGAGTCCTATTTAAACCCATGTATCATTTGGTTTCAATCAAGGTGAATGAAGTAAGTTCTTTACACATCAGAGTTCTAAGAGATTACACTCTCTCTTGTTTTCCTTATTCTTATTCATTCACATAGTTGGTTGAATCCCAACAAATTGGTATCAGAGCCTAGTTGAGAGAAACATGGCGTTCAACAACAACAATTCCGTCCAACCTCCACTTCCTTTTCTTACCAGTAAAAACTACAATCATTGGAGAATGAAGATGATGGCCCTATTTGGTTCACAAGACCTATTGGAGATCGTAGAGATTGGTTTCCAAGAGCCCGAAAATGAAACAACTCTTAATGCACAAGACTTGGCCGAGTTGAAGTCTAACCGCAAGAAAGACTACAAAGCCAAGTATTTCATTATGCAAACAGTAGATGAAGCTATTCTGGACAGAATTTCAGTAGCCACAACGGCTAAACAAGCATGGGATATTCTTTATTCTTCATACAAAGGAGATGACAAAGTCAAGATGGTGCGTCTACAAACTCTTCGAGGGGAGTTTGATACACTAAGAATGAAGGAGTCCGAGACTATTGAAGAATACTTCAATCGGGTTATCTCAACTGTCAACCAATTGAGATTGAATGGTGAGAATCTAGAAGACCAAAGAATTGTCGAAAAAATCCTTCGGAGTTTGACTCGAAAATTTGAGTCTAGTGTTGTTGCTATTGAAGAATCCAAGGATTTATCTTCCTTGTCGGTGGAGAGTTTATTGGGATCACTACAATCCCATGAACTACGAATGAAGCAATATGATTCTAGTTCTATTGAACAAGCCTTTCAAACGCAAGTCTCCTTTAGAGATTCCTCTAAAGATGGCGTGAGAGGAAGAAGTCATGGAAGAGCCACTTCTCGTGGTAGAGGAAGAGGCCATGGTGGACAAGAGAAATCTCATGATGGTGAGTTTTCATCTTATCGTGGAAGAGGGAGATCTTCCTTATCAAATATTCAATGCCATCGTTGTCATATGTATGGCCATGTCAAGAAATATTGTAGAAAGAAGTTGGAGGAGGACAACAAAGAATCCAATTTTATGCATGAGGAGGAAGAAGCCAATCTTTTCCTTATATGCAATGTTCATGGAGCTTCCTTAGAAGATGTGTGGTTCGTGGATAGTGGTTGTAGCAACCACATGACCGGGAACAAGAAGGCCTTTGTGGAGATAAATGAGACATTTCAAAGTGAAGTTAGAACCGGAGATGACAACAAGCTTCAAGTCAAAGGAAGGGGTGATATTCTTGTCCAAACCAAGCAAGGAGTAAAGCGGATCTCAAATATATTTTATGTTCCAGGCCTTAAGCACAATCTCTTAAGTGTTGGGCAACTTCTTTTGAAGGGGTATGAAGTAAATTTCAAGGGAGCTTTGTGTGAGATCAAAGATAAGAATGATGTTATCATTGGAAAGGTGGGAATGACCAAAAGCAAAATGTTTCCTTTATCTTTCCAAAGTAACATTAATTCTTGTTTATATACTATTCAAGACAAGTCTTGGCTATGGCATTATCGATATGGTCACTTGAGTTTTAAAACTCTATCTCTTATGGGCAAGAAGAATCTTGTGGAGGGCTTGCCTACAATTCAACTTCAAGATACAGTATGTGAAGGATGTGTCTTGGGGAAGTATAGTAGGAATTCTTTTCCTAGTGGGAAGGCATGGAGAGCATCAAAGCCACTTGAGCTTGTGCACACCGATCTTTGTGGGGCAATGCATACTACTTCAATTGGCGGTAATCGTTATTTTGTTACCTTCATTGATGACTATAGTAGGAAGACTTGGATATACTTTCTAAAACAAAAATCGGAAGTATATGGTTGTTTCAAAAATTTCAAGGCTTTTGTTGAAAAGCAAAGTGGTTTCATATTGAAAACTCTTCGCTCGGATCAAGGAGGAGAATATATTGATCATGGGCTTCGAGATTTCTTAAAAGAGCATGGTATTCGACATCAATTTTCAGTCCGTGGTACCCCACAACAAAATGGAGTCGCCGAAAGAAAAAATCGCACAATTATGGAGTTGGCTAGAAGTATGTTGAAGGCCAAGGGATTGCCAAATTCTTTTTGGGCGGAAGCGGTAGCATGTGTTATTTATCTATTGAATCGTTCCTCTTCTAAAAGTGTGCAAGACAAGACGCCACAAGAAGCTTGGAGTGGACACAAACCAAGTGTTGATCACTTGAGAATTTTCGGAAGCATTGCCTATTCACATGTACCAGATGAAAGAAGGAAGAAGCTAGATGACAAGTCCGAGAAATGCATTTTTGTTGGATATAGTGAATGTTCCAAGGCATACAAGTTGTATAATCCCCTCACCAAGAAACTCATTATAAGCCGTGATGTGAAGTTCAATGAAGGAGAATCTTGGAATTGGAAAGAAAATGCAACCAAAGAAAATTCAAGTTGCATAGAAATCGAAGAAGAAATTGAAGCTCCAATTGAAGAAAACGAAGAGGATGGTGTTCCACCTTCTTCTCCCAATTCTACTTCATCACCCTCTTCATCTTCAAGTTCAAGTTCAACTTCAAGTTCTCCTTCGAAGAAGACAAGGAGTATCCAAGATCTTTATGAACAAACAAGTAGTAATTTGGGTGACGATTTGACCAATGTAGATGATGATTTGGTTAATTTTGCTTTGTTTGTTGATGCCGATCCAATTATGTTTGAAGAGGCTTCTAAAGATGAGAAGTGGAAGCTTGCAATGGATAATGAAATTGATGCTATTCAAAGAAACAAGACTTGGGAACTTGTTGATCTCCCAAGTGACAAGAAACCCCTTGATGTGAAGTGGGTTTACAAAACAAAATTGAACTCAAAAGGCGAGGTTGATAAGCACAAAGCACGCTTGGTGGTGAAAGGCTACAAACAAAAGTATGGTGTTGATTTCCAAGAAGTATTTGCACCCGTGGCTCGCCTTGAAACAATTCGAACAGTACTTGCATTGGCAGCCCAAAGAGAATGGAAAGTCTATCAAATGGATGTCAAATCGGCATTCTTGAATGGCTTTCTTGAGGAGGAAGTTTATATAACTCAACCACCTGGTTATGTGAAAATTGGAGAAGAAAAGAAAGTATGTCATTTGAAAAAAGCCTTATATGGGCTTAAACAAGCACCAAGGGCATGGTATAGTCGTATTGATGGCTATTTTTTGAAGAATGGTTTTAAAAGATGTCCATTTGAACATACTCTATACACCAAGGAAGGATCTCATGGTGAGTTTTTGATAGTATGCTTATATGTTGATGATTTAATCTTCACCGGAAGTTGTTCAAGTATGAATGAAGATTTCAAGAAAGCTATGATGAATGAGTTCGAGATGACTGACATGGGACTACTCCATTATTTCTTGGGCATTGAAGTTAAACAACAAAGAGATGGGATCATCATCACTCAACGGAAGTATGCAAAAGATTTATTAAGAAAGTTTAGAATGGAGGACGCACTACCAATTAGCACACCTATGGAGGCTGGTTTGAAGTTAAGCAAATGTGAAGACAATAGGCATGTTGATGGAACTCTTTATAGAAGTCTTGTTGGTAGTCTTATGTACTTGACTTCCACTAGACCCGATCTTATGTTTGCGGTGAGTATGCTTAGTAGATTCATGGAATCTCCTAGGCAAAATCATTGGGAAGCTGGAAAAAGAGTCTTAAGGTATGTGAGTGGAACAATTCATGAAGGCATTCAATTCACGAAAGTTGAAGAACTAAGTTTGGTAGGTTATTGTGATAGTGATTGGGGAGGAAGTGTTGATGATAGTAAAAGCACTTCCGGATATGTTTTTAATATTGGTTCCGGCGCAATCTCATGGGCATCTAAAAAGCAAGCTATTGTGACTCTCTCTACAACCGAGTCCGAATATGTCTCACTGGCTTTTGCATCTTGTCAAGCACTTTGGTTGATTTGGGTTTTGAGTGAACTCAAGCATGGACCTGTTAGTTCTCCTACACTGTTTTGTGATAACAGTTCGGCTATTTCACTTACAAAGAATCCGGTTTTTCATGGCAAAAGCAAACATATAAGGATCAAATATCATTTCATTCGAGACTTGGTTAAGGAGGGACATATCAATGTGAAATTTTGCAGATCTCAAGATCAAGTTGCCGATATTTTCACTAAAGCTTTGAAGACCGACACATTCAACAAGTTGAAGAAGAAGCTTGGAATGGTGATAGTCTAGCTTAAGGAGGGATGTTAGAGAATTAATCTAGACTAGTTCTAGAAGAGTTGTGTCTTTTGGTGTTCCAATGTGTCTTTTAGTATTACTAAGTGTCTTTTACTAAGAAATGTGTCTTTTACTAAGTGGTCATGTGAGTCCTATTTAAACCCATGTATCATTTGGTTTCAATCAAGGTGAATGAAGTAAGTTCTTTACACATCAGAGTTCTAAGAGATTACACTCTCTCTTGTTTTCCTTATTCTTATTCATTCACATAGTTGGTTGAATCCCAACAATAAAATGAATAAATTAAGGTACACTACAAATTCTCTATTTACAATATTACTTACACATTTCTCAATTTTATATCTGACTTTAATATTAAAGTGTCATTGACCACCATAGTAGTGAACCGTAACTCACTTATATTCTTTGTACATGTCAAAGTCAAACATGCAGTGAAAATCTACTGCCATCACTGCCAATATTGAAACGCCAAATGATGCTTCCTCCAGAGACACTGCAACATCTTACAAGCAAATGCGCAAACCCTCGTGATGTTGAAAGCTCGATATTTTCTAACACACAGAACCAGCCAAGAATTATTATTATGGGGTGATGTTTTCTTTTATTTTAATACTTCAAGTCCTCCCATCTCAAATGCTGCTGATACAATTCGAATCCCAGACTCATGGTTTCATCGGTCAGAAATAAATCTACTACCGAGCTGGTGGACCTGGTGGCAGTGGAGTGTGTGAAAGAGTGAAACATAAAGAGAGAAAGAAATTCTAGATTTGATTAGAACACATAATACACGGCTTTCATTCATTCGTTCGTACATTCTTCTTCTTTGGTTGGTCTTCTCGAGGTCTTGTTTTGCACATAATACTCTGTGCTTTGTTCAGAATCCTCCCATGGTTTATAAACTTTATATATATATAACAAACCAGATTTACTCTGTTGGTGATCTCCATGAAAGCGATAGAGAAAAAAAATACATATTGCTACATTAGTATCTACATGGGGTACTGTTCATTTTATATTTTAAAATAATATTTTTTTCTTGGTGAGATAGAGAGAGAGAGACATCCCAAATGGCATGGAGTGAATACTATTCAAATTATTTCAATGATGTTTCTTTTGTTTAGTATAAGATGGTACTATAAGTAGAGGTCTCATCATGGAAAGTCTCATGGAAAGTATAGGTCAAAATCATCCCCATAGCACTATTATCTATCACAATCCTATTCCCTATATTATGGTATCAGTTGGGACTAAAGTGTCTGTATTATATTTAAACATAAACCCTACAACATGTTATGAACAAATCCAACCAATATGATTTTAAAACTTATTGGTACAACAAACCATAACAAATCCAGATCTTTGATTTAAACAATATCCATAGTCTACTATTTGGGGTGTCTACCTAATTGTGTCACGGAGTTTCTGTCCCATTGATTAACCCTTTTAGAATCCTGTGCTAACATAGGGGATTCAAAATTTTACCCATAGTAGGCAGACAATAAAAACATAGAATGCCGATAAAATTGGCATTTCATAGTTTGATTCTTGGTAACTTGTACAGAATTGGCATCACCAAGTTAACATAAACTGATATATATTTATACTTTGTACAGAAGTGAAAATGAATGGTACACTAATGCTCCACTAATCAGAGAGAGTTGATGGTAGCTTTTGCCATGGTTTACTGATCACTTTGAATGCTCAAGGTACAGTATGTCAAATCCACTTGGACAGATGCTAGATCTTAGTTATTTTCCTTTAATATCTAAGTATCAAATGTCAAATCACACCTAATTTTTGCTTAATTTTCATACTTATCAATTGTATATACTTTTGTTAAAAATTAATAAGAGGTAGAGAGTACAAAGAGAGAGTGGGTTTCTAAAGAACAATGTCTCTATCTGTCAATAACCTCGAGCCCAGTGCTTGCCTCTACTATGGGTTGACTCTCACCTTTTTCTTTCTTTTTTTCTCATTGTATTTTCTGTGAAATTGTGCTGACTTTGAATGAAAGAAGATGCAAATGATACGCGTTTTTTATTTTTGATTTTTGATTTCTGATTTATTGAAAAGATTCCAACATCCCTAGCTAGAGAGAATGAGAGGCTTTTTTTACAGCTGAACCTCAAAACTTGACAGGTTTGTAACCTAAAATTTTGTACAAGTACGACTCTATCTATCATTCAGCATTTGCCTATGTTAACTAACTCCATCTAGTGATACCTACAAAAACAAAGAATAGTTATGTTTATTCAACAGTCAAATTAAAAAAAAAAAGCCAACCACCAATTGAATCCAAAATCATAATGGTAGAGCTGAATTTGAAAATGTTAATCAAAATCAGACACCATTCCCCTTCTAAAAGGCACATTCTGAATGCAAATGATCTAATAATGTTTTATCGTGCCTCTTTAGCAAAGGCTCATTCAGTTAAAGATATCCTCAAACATTACTGTCTGGTTTTAGGTCAAAGTATTAATTTTGACAAATCTTAAGTTTTCTACGGTTCAAATGTCCACCCAAGACATTAAAAAATGATCAATAGAATCATGTGATTGAAATTCTACAACTCTAAAGACAAATACCTAGGCTCTCCTTTCATTTTCTCAAAGAATAAAAGCAATAATTTCCAATTACTTGTTGAAAAAGTTAACAATAAATTTCAGGCTGAAAATCTAAAGTTCTTTCACAGGCAGGTAGAGCTGTCATGATAAAAGTTGTCAGTAATTTCATCCCGGTGTATACTATGCAATCATTTTTACTCTCTTGCTCCATTACTAATAAAATGAATAACCTAGCTCGTAATTTCTGGTGGAATAGAGCAACTAATAGTAAAGCCAAACACTTGTGCACCAGTGATCTCATCTCTCAGCCTCGCCTCCTTGGAGGCCTTAATATTCCTATGAGGAATAAGAAATTTGTTCTGATGTCAAAGAACATGTGGCAACTTTTCTCCTCCCCGACCTCAGCCAGAGCTCTCCAACTTAAGGCTATTTATTTTAACAATAAAAGCTTTACCAAGATCTCCAAAGCCCCTTCCACTGCCTCCTTTGATTGGAAAGGTAATTTTTCGACCCTTAAACGTATGACTAGCCATCTGTTATGGCAAATTCGGTTTGGCACTAGTATTGACCTCTGGAGAAATTGTTGGGTCAAGCCCAATTTGCTTCTCCTTGATTGCACTCTTGAATCCTTTTAACAGACACTCCCCTTTTCGATCTAGAATCTCTGGAGTACGAACATCAATCAGGAACCTTAGTGGAACTCATATTTGATTCACTATCTTTTTCCTTCACCAATGGCTAATGATATCATCAATACTATCATTAAAACCTCTAATGCCCCAGACTCTTTGATTTGGATCCCGGACAAGAACATGAAGTTTTCTTTCAAAAACGCTACTAAAGTGTTTTTAGCACCTCCACATCCACCTCAACCTCTTATTCTTCCCTTGTTCCGCAGTCTTTCGATCACAATATCTTTAGAGATCTCTGGAGAATTCGAGCCCCTCCCAGTGCGCTTTTCCTCTTATAGAAACTGACTCGAAACATTCTTCCAACAAGATCTAATTTAGTTAGACTACACACACTGGTTGAGGATCAATGCCCTTTCTGCAAGAATAATTATGAGGATTTAGCTCATCTGTTCTTCTTGTGCCACTGCAAGAAATTTGGGCTTTGGTGACGAACGTTGTTCCTTACTGAAACATGTTTATTCGTCACCATTTAGCAATGGTGACGGATTTCAGTAATCACAACGTCCCTCACATAAAGGGCATCAAGGAAAGTATTAGGTGACGAATTCACAACTTGTCACAGAAAGTCCGCTTACGTGGCATGTGGTTCCTCACATAAACTTACCGCGCAAATATATAATTACAACACGGGTGACGAAAATGTCGTCACTGTAGAGTGTTATGCGTAACAAAAATCTGGTGTTACGTGTGGTAACTTTCTGTGACAAATCGTTCTTCACTTATGTGATTTATATGTGAGGAACAGTTTGTCACCATAGTGATTTAAATATCTACTATGAACTTTCTGTGATGAATCTTTTCTCACTTATATAATTTATTCGTTAGGAACAGTTTGTCACGGTAGTGATTTCATATATTAAATTTATCTACCTGTGACGAATTTTTCGTCATACCTTATTTATATTTGTGACAATTCATTCTTCACCCATTTATTGTAGCTGTCTACTAGCACATACTCTTAAATAACACCACCTATTTTTTGTGTAATGCACAATCTAAAATCAAAATAGTAAAATTTCCATTCATAAAAAAATATTGGATTCTTTCATTGCATATGCAAAGTCACACAACTGAATACAATAATGATATCAAGTTACATCATTTTGATGTCCAAAAAATAACTAAGTCTACTCTAGTAACACTAAGCTCCTTAACTCATCATCTATTCATACCCATACCTCCTTGAATCATTCTTCATCACCATCACGTTCACCAAGCTCATCAAAATAAAGATCATTTGGATGTACATCACTACCATGTTCAGATCCAGAGAATGTGGAATAGATTTGAGCTATGAGGATCTAAGGTTTAGTCTGTGATATCTTGCTGAATGGATTTGGGCATGTATCATTACTATCCGGGTAGTGGCTATCTCAGTATGGGGGCCAATAGGAGATGTCGAGTAAGAAACAAAATTAGAACGAGTGTCGATGATAGCTGTTTCAAGGACATGATGAATAGATACTTGATCGTTAGCGTCTACAATGGTAAGGGCACCCCAATGACTCGTGAGATTGGAATTAGTAGAAAACCAATGGTGTTTCCAACCAGACCAGGTACTATGAAAAGACAACCAAAACTTCTAAGCATTGAATTTTATTTTGTGGAAAATACAGTAGTTACGGGTCTGCCATATGGTCTGAATGAAAGCTGCAAACTGAGAGAATATTTCCTCTTTTATCTTTGAGTAGGTGTTTGCAGCCCCACATGAACTTTAGGAAGAGGGAAGTACTGGGTACCCTAAAGTTATGATTGAGCCAATCGATAGGGATGAGCGAGACTAGCCAGAATTGGTGAATGACCAGGCAGATGAAGAACAAATGAGTAAGCATCTTCTGTGTGGCTATGGCAGAAAATACAACAATCATCTAAAGGTGTGTGAAGTTGGGACAGATTAGTCATGGTGGGGAAGATATTTTGACTGAGCTTCTTGAGTAAAAAAAATGGCAGGAGGCGCTTTGATTATCCACAAATCTCTTAGCATCTTAGCATTAGTGCTAAGAAAGGGAAGGCTTGAGGTGGAGCATTCAAATTGCTCTAAAGAAAACACCTTAGTAGCATTTTTGAAAGTGAAAAGTCATTTTTTAGCTGGGAGCCAGATCAGTGTGTCAGGACAATCCGAGCGTCTGATCAATATATCCTAAACGTCACTAGCCACAAGAGCAGGGAAGATGGAACTTACTAAGCTATCATTCCATTGGGGGTGTTGTCACACCTCAATTTTTGAGACACCTAAATACCTCGAAAACCATGGTGCGACTCCAACACCCTATTTTTTTTCAAAAGAGATAACACAAATTCATACGGACAATCCAATAAAACAGGCTAACTCACCATCCTAAATGACAAGCATCAACAACTTAGCTCCACTAGCAGCATCACCACCAACAACACCACCACCTGAAATTTGCTGGAATCAACTCTACAAGCTCCCTCAACGCCTCTGAACCATGTATCAAACCTCACCCGCAAATCACAACCCGAAATCAACGTCGTCGAACCTTACTCTCCGCATTTATTCTGAAATTTTCAGCCAACCACGCAACATCCGATGCATGTGGGATTGCAGGCGAAATTTCTAAAATTTCTGATCAGTCATAACCAGCTCCGTCGAGCTCACACATTCTGATTTTATTTGTTTTTGAGTAAAAAATCAAAGAAGAAGGAATAGGGAAGAAAAAAGAAGAAAATGAGGAAGAAGTGATGAGTTTTGGCGAGGAAATGCAGGCGAATCACCTGGAATCAGGTGGAGAATAAGAAGAGCATGTCTGCTCTCGTGAGGAAGAAGAAGAAGAAAGAAAATGAGAGGTTCATAAGCGGATGGCTATTTGCCCCCACTGGATTTCTAAGGCCACCTCACCTTAAAAAATCCAGAAAATTTCTAAAAATCTCAATTAAATTTCAAAACTTAGAAATACTGTTTGTAATAAAAAAATATATAAAATACCACAATTAAAATTTAACGGGTGTTACATCATACACACCTAAAAAGAAATCTCCCCATTGAGATTAAACTCAACATAGATGCCCGTTGCTCGCAACATAACAAATCTATCAACCAACGCCATACACACCTCAAAAGATGGATGTTATAACACAACAATTACTAAAATTTTAATAAAATATTCCAGCGTGAAACTAACCACACAATGGTTGTAACGATCCGATCCACATGATACAATATTGTTCACTCTGGGCCCAACCTAACTACCCGCACGATTTTAAAACGCGTTGTGTCATGTGAATCCAAACTCGTATATATATAGCACATATCCTTCCCTCACCCAAACGATGTGGGACTATAACCCCTTAGTAGTCTATCAGCCTCTAAGCCCACCACACATGGTAGCCTTTGAGCTCGCCCACATACGGAGCTGCCAGCCTCAGAACCCGCCCACATATGGTAGCCCGTCAGCCTCAGAGCCCGCCCACATAGGGTATCACACCTACCTTTAAGGAAGCGTAGGCGGGATTCGAATCCAGGCCCAGACGAATCAAAGCCCAAACCAAAATCCGCCACACGTTCTCTCATTAAGAAGAAGAATGTTACACCAAGAAAGAACCGTGGAGGAACCTACGCCTCCACAAACTCATATCCATTAAGGAGAAGACTATTACAAAAGCATCTCCTTCCGTTGCGCCTCATATGCTTAAGTCACGCAGAGAGTTAACTATGATCATTATAAAAGGTAAATGGAACTTTCGATAAAGGTATGCAACTTTAACTGAGTTTTGTCCAGATTTACTTCTTTTTTCCAACATAGTTACTGACTTAAGCATCAGAGTGCCTTTGGCCACAAAAAATGTGGTCTTTGACAGTCTAACAGTGGTTTTGCAGGTCAAACTCACAGGAGGAAGATTTTTTGACGCATCAACAATGTTGGTCAAGTTCCTAACAACTATTTTGAAAACATTTTCCAATTTTTGGGTCCATATCCCAATCCCGACATTCTTTCTTTGTTCTCCCCGGTCAACTCTAGAGCTAACAATGAGTCTCTTTTCTCCATTCATACTGATTCTGAGATTCAAAACATTGTTTTTGGTATGGACAATCATAAAGCGCCAGGTCCTGATGGTTTTCATGCCTACTTCTTTCAGTATTATTAGGATATTGTGAAGTTGGATGTTAATTAGCGAGGTAGTTAAACACTTTTTTACTGCCCGACCAATGGATCCTAAGCTCAATGAAACCTTTATCGCTATCATCCCAAGGGTTGGAAACCCAATTACTCCAAAAAAATTATAGGCCTTTGTAATGTTATCTATAAGGTGATCTCCAAAATCATGGCGAATCGCATGAAACCCCTATTAGATAATATCATCTCCCCCAATCAAAGAGTCTTCCTTCCAGGGCGTTCTATTGCAGATAATGTAAATCTCCCTCACGAGACTTTCTTTCAAATGAAACGCTCACAGAGGAAAAACAAAGTTGGATGGCCATTAAGATTGATATGGCCAAGGCCTACAATAGAGTGGAAAAGTCTTTTTTGATACAAATTCTTAGACAACTTGGGTTTACTGAAGGATGGATTCAACTTATTGAGCAATGCATCTCCACCACTTTCCTTCAGGTTCTTCTCAACGACTCACTACTTTCTTCCATCAAACCTTCTAGGGGCATTCGACAAAGGGGATTCCTTATCACCATATCTTTTCATTCTAGTTGTTGAAGCTTATCTCATCTTCTAGCATGAGCAAAAGCAGTAGGGCTCATCAAAGGCATTAAGATCAAACGACATTCTCATTCTCTTAGTCACCTGCTTTATGCAGACGATCTCATGTTTTTTTGCCAAACACCCCTTGCTGAAATCCACTCAATTAAATATATTTTTCAATAATATTGTCTAGCTTCGGGTCAAGGAGTTAATTTTGACAAATTCTCGGTGTACTTCAGCTCCAATGTTCACCCAAAACATGCGAAAATAGTTAATAGAATCCTGGGCTCAAAGTTCTTCAACCCTAAGGACAAATATTTTGGCTTGCCTCTGATCATAAGAAATCCAAAGTGTTTTCAATCCTTATTGATAAAATTAATGTCAAATTAGAAATCCAAAGTGTTTTCTCAAGCGGGCAAAACTAGGGGTGACGGGATTAGCTTAATATACCCATCCCGACCTCGTCCCATCCCAAACGGGTTTGGGACGGGACGGGATCAACTTGCTGCCTGTGACTGCCGCGAAGATTATCATCAAATAAGAGCGTGAAAAATAACTTTCTAATAATTAGATATAGATGTGGCATGCAAATATAAGGGTAGCCACTAAATCCCCTAACAATGAAGTCGAATGGGCTTGACTTTTAGAAAATGACATGATAAATGAGACCCACTAAGAATATTGTGTCGCTGTGATGACCTCCCAACTGATTTTACAATTTCATTACTGTGGGAAACAAAATTTATGGCTCCTTGATAAAATGACATTTCATCTTTTGTTAGGGAAGAAAAATAGACCTATTGGTGATGCTCTAACATATTCATAATGGTTTACCATCAATACATATATTGTAATTAAAAATTTTTATTTTTACAGTCCGGGACATCTCAAATTCTTGGCTCCGCCCCTGAATGTTCCATTCTGAATATGTATTACTCAATTAATTGTCATTTTTCATCTTCACCTGGGTATTATCAATATTTGGAAGTTAAATAATTGGAGCCACTTTTATTGAGAATCCAAGCAACAATCTGCTATCTTTCTCTTGCTTAATGAATATTTATTTCTTGAAGTAACATTTTTGTTACCACTGCAAACACCATGAGTTTCTGTCAGTCATATTTGTAAGTTTATATGAATAAAAATATTAATAATAAATATTAAAAAAATAGCTCGGGACGGGACGAGACGGGATTGGCGGGATTGAAAATCTTCATCCCATCCCATTCTAGAACGGGACGGGACGAGATCAGGATGAAATTATTCAATCCCATTAAGACCCGAAAAAATCGAGACGGAACGGGACGGAATCGGGATCGCGGGATGGGATGCCCACCCCTAAACAAAACAGTTATGATCAAAGTTGTCCTTAACTCGATTCCAGTATACAATATGTAAATTTTTCTTATTTCCACCTTAATCACTATCAAAATTGATGTTCTTGCTCGCAATTTCTAACAGTACGGTG
Source organism: Berberis vulgaris (assembly GCA_963556465.1). NCBI lineage: Eukaryota > Viridiplantae > Streptophyta > Magnoliopsida > Ranunculales > Berberidaceae > Berberis > Berberis vulgaris. The sequence continues at coordinate 3,924,251 of OY747124.1, read as the reverse complement.
CATGGCTGAAGTATCTTAAAAAAAAATGAGAAAGTTTGGGATTGGAATTACTTATGTTACAAAAATAAGAAAATGAAGAAAGGTTGATGATAACAGACATGCATGTGATTAAGTCAATATGCTTCCTTTTTACCTTGTCATCTTGCTCCTCTCTTTACTTCTCCTGTCCAACCCTCATGCATTTACAGTACTTATGTGTACGCGTAAACAAACAAAAAAAAATCAATCCAACAAAAACAGCTGTGTGCAAGAGAGCTCTGTCTGTCCTTTTTTATTTATTTTTTGTTAATTTTTTTGGGGTGTTTCTATCTGTCTTTCTCATCATCATATATATCATCAGAGTTTGAGATTCTCTGGAGCTTCTCCAATTCTCAATCTTTTCTTTGACATCTTGCAACCTTTGCTCCTTCCTGTATCCTCACGTACCACATTATGTACATGTACATTTGGTGCTCCTAATTAACTGTAGTATGCATTATCTCGAGAAATACTACGACACAATCAATCTCAACCTGATGATAAAGGACTAACTTTTCCAAAAATTTTAATAGATTCATATACGTATTCAAATCATATATAGTACAATGTAAGACTCAAATATGAATTTATATTACTTCATCATCTATACTGCATACGTTTTCTTAAAGTATACATAATACAGAGGGCCCTTGCTATTTTAATCTAAATTTAAATTAATGGGATTTGGAACTTAGGGGTGTTTGTTTAGACCTCTTAACCATACATTATTTCTAAATTATAAGAATATAGTTGTTAATGTCTAATTGTTATGTTGGGTTGAATGTTTGATTCAAAGTTCATTGGATCTGACTTTCATCATAACCAAATCTCTAAATTGCTTCTAATTCTGTTAGTATATCATCCGCCATTCAAATTACCGTTCATCATGGGAGGTTACAAGTTAACCTTTATTTTTTGTCCAAACACGAAGATTTTTATTAAAGATAAGAAGAGAAATAAAATACAACCATCCCTATATAAATGAATGCCAAGACACCATGAGAGTGTCAAAAAATAATTTCTAAAGAGATTACAAGTCGAACCCATCTGTCACAACAATGCTCTGATCTGTTAAGCCATTCGATAAATATAGAATGCTCTGATCTGTTAAGCCATTAAAGAACCCTCCTATTCTCTCTTTCCACACACACCATATTAGCACATGAGAAACCCTACGCCATAACCACTCCACGCGTCGGGATGGATTACCTTTAGACAATCAACTTAGCCAATCCAAATAGAAACCTTGAAACATCAAACTCAAACCATATTCTAACAAGAAACTGTTCCAAATAGATTTAGAGAATCTGCAATGGAGCATCGTGTCCAAAGTCTCGTCATTCTCATTACAAAGCACACAAAGAGTTTTTGTAAAGATTCCTCTCTTTTTCAACTTGTCTTTAGTCAGGATTCTCTCGTGCAATACTGACCAACAAAAGAAATTAATCTGAAGAAAAAAAAATTCCACCCAAACCAGATTCTTGTAAGAGGAAATGAAGGGGTTGGAGTGGGTCTCATAATGCGATGCAGCCAACATATCAAAAAATTCTTTCACCGAGAAACCCACAACTTTACCCTTCCACACTAAACTATCAGATCCCTTCGTGAGCATCTGAACATCCAATAAATGCATTAAATTGACGGTCTCCTCCAGCTCCCCATCATTTAGATTGCTACACCAAGAATCATGCTAGAAAGAGATGAGATCGCCATTGCCACAGCGAAGCGAGATGTGAGGGTAGAAGATACTTGCACATCGAGAGATGGATTTCCACATAAAACACCCATATGGAGTGTATTTGGTTCTAGTATCCCAGTCTCATCTATTTTGCCCGTATTTATCAATGATGAGCGATCTCCATAAAGAATCATTTTCTTCTGCAAATCGCAAAAGTCACTTAGAAAGTAATGCTAAATTGAAAGTACTCACTTGGCGAATGCCTAGACCACCTCTGATTTTTTAACAACAAAATTTTCTCGCAATCCACTAGATACATCTTTCTGGAGGTTTGTGTGGAACCCCAAAGGAAGTCGCGCAAGATCTGTTCCATCTTGATTGCAACTGAAGAAGGAACCTTGATAAGAGACAAAAGGAACACAGGGATAAAAACTAAAGTGGATTGGACAAGAGCTAGTATGCCTGCTTTTGAGAGGAATTTGCGCTTCCAAGAAGCTAGTATCGATCTCATCCTTTCGATCGACTCATCCCACACAACTTTACTTTTAAATCTAACATCCAAAGACATGCCTAAGTACTTAACTGGAAGCTGACCCGCTGCACAACCAAATAAACCCGCCGACTGCTGCAGATGAAAGACCTCTCCAATGGGCAACACCACTGATTTGCGAAAGTTGATTTTTAGACGTGAAATAACTTTGAACCAAAGCATAATTCTTTTAAGAGAAATAACCTGATAGACAGAGGCATCACAAAAAATGATAGTATCATTCGCATACTGAAGAATGGAAACATGAGGACTACCCTCTGCCACTGAAAACCCTCTTACTAGACCAACATCAACCGCTTTAAAAATCATTTGGGTCAGACCTTCTACTGCTAAATAAATATAAGAGGAGACAGGGGATCACCCGACGCTGACCTTTAGAACTATTGAAAAACCCGTGCAGTTATCCGTTAATCTTCAGAGAAATTGACTGTAGATCTACAAGTGTGAAGTCAATGTATTCATTTTGAGTCAAATCTCATGCGAGTCATTATCAAATCCAAATATCTCCAAGAAACATTGTTAAAGACTTTTGAAAAATCTAATTTGATGATAAGCATTGGAACACTTCATTTATTTTTTGCATCAATAATTTCATTGACAATAAAAAAAAGGCTATCAACTACTTGTCTTCTACTGAAAGTGACCAGTGACTACAACATATTACATACATGCACTGCACAAATCAATAGAGTCAGACGTGCGTTCTCTGCATATGAACCCAGTTTTTGTTATCTTCCCTAAACCCTTTGGTCCAAGTTTAAAGATTTGGAGAATTATAAGGCCCCTATATGTACAATTTTGTTTTCCCATATCTGTCAATAGCAGATCACTGTATCATAGGTGAGCCCCTGGATAAAGACCCATTATGTAAATCAACATCTCGCCTTCTGACGATTTGTTTTTGAAATTTACATTTACTCCAGCAATAACGAGAGTTAATTAAACCTGATGCATGGTTTTGAATAGTAAGACTTCAAGTTGTGTTACGAGAAAAGCAGTAGATAAATATTTATCTCAACAACGGGATATTAGAAAATTTCTTTAAGGTGGATCTACATAGTTCATATGGTTATCCGTTGTAGAATGTCTGTCAAAATATAAGTGAGTGGTGTTTGATTAGACCCGATTAGTTGTGATTATTAACAAACAAGATTAGTGTTATAAACACGTTTCTAATTACATGTTATACGATAACATGTATTACTAAATTGAATATGAAAATAATTTATCTGTAGATACTAATTTAATTAAGTCACACTATAATTATATTATTGATGATGTACTAATGATAGAACTCTAATTCTATATATCTGCTATAGAGTTCTAATAATATATTTCTTGGTTCGTGAGAATTGCTACAAGAATACATCAATGGCGACTTCAGATACACATTGATTCAAGTTTATCTTCATTGATCATTGATATTAGATTCCAACACGATAACCTCGATTTCTTAAAAAAAAAAAAAAAAAAAAAAATTCCTTACCTAACTGATTATAATGTGTTTTAGAGAAAGACTAGACAACTAGTGTAGAAACAGAGAACCGACAGAAGGAGTTTCATATTCTCCACATGGTGGCCAAACTGATTCTGGAAATTTACTTGATTGTATCACCAAGAATTCAATGTTCCAAGACAGTACAGATTTTATTTTTTGATGAATCCCTTCCAAGCTTTTGATTTTTGAAGATTACTTGCTTGTGTAGAGATAGAAACAAGGGAATTGTGTATGTCAGTCTCCTACCTGTCTGATTCTTAATGTGAAATGCAACAACCATACAAACTGAAAACCATGCACATCACCACCCCATAATGGCAAGGTGATCATTGAGGTTTCTCCTACTTTCAATGAATTGGAATTTTGGGAGGAAAATATTTTCTCAATATAAACAGCCTCCACAAAAATTCAACTTGTTTCTAGGTTTTCAGCATGGTTAAACCTGTTGTATTGATGAGTTCTTAAATCCTACCCTATTTCTATATTGACATCATAGAAGTTCAAGAAAAACCGAAATTCACCTTTAAACCTCATTAGGGGTGAAAAATTCAACAACCAATATTGTTAGGTAGTTTAGTGACTTTAGTCGGAAAGATTTGAGGTAGATGATATTTTATATAGGTCAAAGGTAAGATAGAAACATGTTATGATATATAATAGTTCGATGTAATATGTGTAGAATTTGGATTGGAGTTCCTAAAATTCATAATTCATATCTAGCAGGACGCATTTTCATATTTCATGTTTTTAGGTCCTCAGCATACAAAAAGAAAATGTTTTTTAAACTCGTTTGAAATGAAATTTTAAGAAAATTACAGATTACCAATAAAAATAACGAGTCAAAGTTTCAGACCATTTCAACACCATTCCACAGGATACATATTTAAACCCCCACCATTAAATATCTTGGTACAATCTTTGTCAGTGTTTAAGGACCATCCTTTCGGGTGGATTTGGACAATGGGCACTAGACAACCAGCTTGTGTCACACCTAAGGTAGGCCTCTGCTTACTTACTAATATTAATAGAGAAATTCCCTTTATTCCACTTCGCATGGATCTCAAGGCATACATATTGAATTGAGCTAAAATTTTGTTAACGCATGGATCAAATGGAGTAGTGAAATACTATAAAATTAAAATTGTAATTTGCATAATGCAAAAGCATTTGTAGTTTCAGCTATTAGAATTGAAAAATTGGTAGGATATTAGAGCAAATAAGGGCCTTGAAGTCTTATTTCAATATATATATTAAAAAAAGTTTCCCTGATCAAATAAAAACTACAATGACTCTGACCAAATATTAGAAAGCAGACATTTACAGTCGAGGCTTATCAAGAAAAATCTTATTTTGTTGACTTGGCTTGTTAAGAATCTGGGGTAGATTAGAATCTGGGGTAGATTAATCTCACTTACCTTCTTTGAAGGGAAGTTTGGCCAAGTTTGATACTTGAGAGTCTACAACTTTGATGGTGCAATGGTTTGAACACAATATGATCAACAAGAAGAATGGTAGGACATAAAAGTTCATTCACAACCACTTAATTGATTACTTCATGGTTGTAAGAAAGGATAGGAGCCACTGCTTTGTCAATTATTCATCTTCTTTGATACACTCAATTTTGTTTTCTTGCTAGTTGAGAACTCTAGTTAGTGGAAATGAATGAGCTTGAGAGGTCTTTATCATGCATGTTTTAATTTCTCATATGACAAAGTTTGTATCCTATCTCCTAAACATCTGTCAATTATTCAACTATGACTCTTGGATTTGGACACAAGTGATATTCATTTCACTCTTTAATTGCCATAAAGTGATATGTTGCCTCCTTTGGTCCATTAGTTTCTTTTGTGACTAGGGATGGCAATGGGACGGATCATATTTGAATTCATCATTTACAGTATATTTGATTTGAGTTAAAACTAACATTTTAGGCAAATTAGAATATTTGCAACCGTAAGCTACCAAATTCCCCAAAAAATTGAGGCTTGTGATCTCCTATTGGACTATGTTGTGCATAATGACAAACTAGGGTAAGAATAGGTCTGAAAATCGAACCGTCGGTTCGATTTTTCACCTAAATCGTGAACAAAATCAACTTAGATCGATTTTAAAATTTTCAAACCGAAATCAAACCGACCGACCATTAACAAAACCGATCCGAAACCGAACCGATTCTAATTTATGCAAACCATAATCGAACCGACTAAAATCGAATCATAACCGAAATAAAACCGAACCGACCTACTGTTTTAAACATATTGTATTATTTATATATAAAATATATATTATTTATTATATATATTCGGTCGGTTCGGTTTTGGTCGGTTAAAATCACATAAAAACCAAAAACCGAACCAACTACTTCGGTTTTGAATTTTTTAAAATCGAAACTGACCCGGACCGAATCAATCGATTCAGTTTAGATCGGTTCGATCGGTTTAATCGGTTTGATCGGTTTTTTGTTCAGCTCTAGTAAGAAATGCCTGAAATTTCAGAGTAACTAGATGAAACTCAAATCCTATAAAGGATCCTGCATGTACTAAGAGCTCAATAATGTGGCCAATGGTGTTATGGCTTAGTAGTTAGGGCTGTGTGGGTTTATCCCCCACGTCCTAGCTTCGAATCTCACCTGCGACATGGTTACTTTTTAATGGGTGTTGACCTATAGGTCGCCCAATTGATAGATTAATGGATCTTTAGAAACCCACTTCGCCTTTCCAAAAAAAAAAAAAAAAAAAAAAAAGAGCTCAATAATGTGGCCATCACTATAGGTAATGTCTTGGTTCATATATGATATTGTACTGGGAATCTGAAATGCACCTTTTTACTATTCATATAACTTTATGGATATTACATTTGGGCCCTACATATGGTTACTTGTCTCTTGTATAATAAGATAAGTCTGGTTTTCATGATAGCTACAACATGCCCCACCTCCCATACCATATGGGAGGTGTTGGATAGCTCCATCAAAGCCCACTTCCACTTGGGAATTCTCCTAGTAAAAAAGTAGATCCAATTTGTCTCCAAATGCAATCTAGTGATAGAATTAGGGTTTGGGTTGAAGAAGTTCACATGACATGAGAAACTATAGTATCACTATATTAAATTGGTATTTTTGTAACAAATCTCAAAACAATATCACTTTTGACCTGTAATAGTCTACCAAAATATTTTACACATTTTAAAATGATACAACAATTGTATCACCAATGAAGAGTACGGTGCTACAAGTGATATTACTCACGGTGATCCTATTTATTTTATCATTTTTTTTTGTGAAAATATTTTTCATTTTTTTTACTGAATTTAATTTTGATTTGAAATTGTTTGGTGGACTGTTTATAACACGATATTGTTTTGAAATTTGTTACGAAAATGCCAATTTGACGTGTATAAGCTAGGCCATAACAGTTTACAAGCTAAAAAGTTGTAAGAAAGTTCATGTCGAAAATAAAAATAAATAAAGACAATTATGATTAATAAATATCAACAAGAATCGCTGAATCATTATGGTCTGTAGTTACTCGCAGATCCGAGATCATGTTTTGATTACCAGTATTACACTACAGTACTACTCTTCTTAATTTTTACAATTATTGGGTGTTAAAACTTTCTAAGGAGGATAAAAAAAAAGTTTCATTAGGTTCTTTGCAAAATCTAAAAGTGGATACCATATTCCATTAGATAGATCAAAGTAATCTACCTTATTAACATATCAACTCTGTGTATAGGGGCACATACAGCATGTCCATCCATATGTGAAATTGCACTATTCATGCAAACTAGAACTCTTGTCTTTCACAAAACTCTCAACTCAAACATTCCAAACAATCACATATTGAAATACCAAAGTAGAAGTCGGTCTTGTATTTGTAGTGATTGATAACAAACCTTAAACCCTAAACCCCAATGGAGGGAGGGAACTCTTACAGCACTTAATGAGGGAACATGTTTATGATTACTTCACCTTACCATTGATGATGAGCTTAAGAAGACCCCTATATATATGGAGGATTAGGGTTTGAAAGAGGAAAAGCAACAACAACCCATAGAGAAAGAAACTAGAATAGGTCTTTGCAATATGGGTCACCTTTTTCTCCTTTCTACAAACCACCCTTCACTCACCACAAAGCTAAAAACACTTCAGTCCCATCCAATGAGATTATGGGTCCCTTACCATTCCATCTTTTTGATTACTTTTGCAGAGATTTGAACAAAACTATGGAAATGTATGAACCATTTTTGCAGCTGTGCCATGTAAATTACTAGTGCTTTGTTTGTGACTACGGCAGAACCTTACAAAATTTTGGATATACTACAATCACAACTTGATCAACATCTAAACATTCTTCATGGTAGGATGTAAGTTTATCACAAAATCGATCTTTTGATAGGAACCTTCATAATCGATATTCTCCATTTATTGAAAGCATGGTGATAATTTCAATCAAAAAATAAAGCAAGACCTTTCACACTTTATCCTAATGTTCCTCAAATTAAAAGCTAAAACATGTGATTTCGTACCTTTTCACATAATCCATCGACCCCACTGCTAATGTTATACCAAAGCTAAACTACAAATAATGCCAATCATGGCACATTGACCGTAACCTAACAACCGTCCATAAAGAATGAAAGGTTCCCTCGAATGAATTTTTGTTTCCTCAAAATATTTGTTCTTTCTCCTATAATAATTGAATGAATCTCAATAATGCCTACAAACTCCATGTCCAAACCCCAATTCGATAAAAGGTACAAAATGTTGGACACGAAACCCATAAAAATTTTTTTTATTTACCCTTAACCCTACCACCTTCTACTGCTGTGTTCCATTCGCCACACCTCTACCAACTTAACAGGTACACCTTTGGCAGAAATCCATAAACATGGCATATCATATCTTAATAATAGACTGTACAGTATAATCACTATTAGGTCCATGGGCCCTGCTTGGTTGACAGAAAGCCTATTACAAATACGAACACTTTCCCAAGAAAGTTCGGATGATATTTTAAATAGAATATATGATTTTCCCTGTTTGTTTGAAAGGCTGTTAGAAATAGGAATGATTTTATCTAGAAACGTGAAATGTTTAACTAAAAATTCCATAACTAATAGAGGATCGATGTGCTAAATATTCACATAATCTAACCAAAAAATCACAAAAAAGATAATATTTATAACATCAACCTGGTGAAATTTGCTCAGAGATCTCACTTTCGATGCTCTCAGGGCAATCACATAACTTTTCCCCAACGATCCCCATCACTCCAAACTAAACAATATCAAACATTAAATGATTAGCACACACATAACTGAACAAATAAAAACTTATAAACTACTATATGACGATACTTCACTGTAATCCAGATCAGATAAATAACTTATGAGCAAGCAAGAACGACCTGCATAAGGTGGGTGCAAACCAAATATTGTCAATCAATGAAAAGTGTGGATTTTTTTCTCTAACATGATTTTATTGTCCAAGGCACCCCTGAGTCACTCTTGGAGGGCATTGCCTGAGCTCCTCGCCCCTGACAACATAGCATATGGCTGTGCAGATGCCAAGCATTATAAAAAACAGACAATTTACCTTCATGTAAATTTTTTCTTCTAAGCAATCTATAAAAAAAACAGCGAAGAATGACACGATATACCCTTGCATTCAATAATTCCATTCACAACATACAAGTGCACCCATACTACCAACAACACAGAGATATAATGAATTAATGATTCAATGTTCCATTGGCTTTCAGCCGATGAAGACAATTGCCATATACCAATTCAGATCAGGCAGTACACTAATTAGCTTAGATGTGAAAGAACTCATCACTTTCGTTTCTTATCTAAAGTTTACTACATCAGCACCATTATTGTAAGAACAAAGCACAACTTTTAGTATAACAATCCACTGGGGAGTGAGATTATGCAGCCACTGATGACTGCGTTCTATGAAAAATGAGAAGTAATCGTTGCATGAAGGTAAATTCAGAGCCTTAACGCTAAGCAAATCAAATGCATACATGCATGACCACTACAATTTATGCAAACACCCTAAGCAATACCTTCTTCAGCTAGCAATGACAATGCTCTGTGAAGGAGATAACTTTAAGTTCTGAAAAAGTTATGTGCTTTTGGATCATCTGAAAAACCTGAACTAAACCCCTAATTTAGATGTTATAATATAGAAATGTTTATTTGTTGGTTGTTGTTGTGTACTTGAACATAAAGGTCCACATGTCCTGACACAAACAGACACCACTGTTTCATACAAATTATTCCTTTCATGAAATCTAGGGCTGCTGTATTAGATCTTTCTAACAAGAAAATAAGTTTATATATGCTTTGTTCTTAAGTTCACATAGACATAACAAAGCTTTTATAATTTGCATAGCCCATGACAAAGATTTTTTATAATTTGCATAAGATCAGAGACCCCACCAGTTTCTTTAATTGAAAAGCATATCTAAACATGTTTTTTTTTTTAAAATGAACAAAAAACAAGTATACATCAATAGCTATCATACATTATCTTTTATGGCTATTCAAATCTGATGTTTGCACTTGTAAGGTTTTGCAAACTCAAAATGTTATTTCGTTTGATGTTATACACCTAAAAGCCATGCAAATGTGGGGTTAATACAATTATATCAAACAAACCCAAAGTTCATGCATAACAATGTATAGTCTGACACATTTAAGTCCTAAATAAGAATTCAAAACTTCCATGTCAGAGAATTTGTGAAAGGCAATCTAATCATCTATGATTAAACATCAAAAGCAAACTTGTTAAGTATAATATGTGATAGAAATTTTAAGAAAAATAGTTAATAGTTTTTTTTTTTTTTTTTTTGGAAAGCGAGCTGGGTTTTTACAGGATCTATAACCTATCAATAAGGTGTGACTTACAGGTCAACACCATAAGAAAGTAACCATGCCGCCAGTGGGTCTCGAACCTAGGACGTGGTGAATAAATCCACACAGCCCTAACCACTCGACCATAACACCATTGGCACAGTCAATGGTTTTGATTGAAACCAAATGATCGGTCTTAAATAATCTAAGTTTTTACTTGAGACATTATCTAAATTAGACCTTGACACCTATTAATTTCAGCTCTAGCATTATATAATTCCCAAAGAACTTGATGTTCCTTTGGAAATCCATTTCATGTGCACTTTCTTATATTCATTTACATGAATCAAATCTTGTTGTATGTGATTAATGCCAAATATTTTAAACCATAACCTAGTGCTAAAAAATATTGTAAGCTCTAATTAAAATTCAGAGTGCCTTGGATGCAATCATGTAGCTCTCTTTTGCTAATATCCCTTTTATAGGATTTCAGATTTCTACTCAAAAGGCTTGTAAGAATATCTTTTTTTAGTGAAACAGAAGCAAAGTTGAGAGTTACATCAACACACCTTTTTTTTCTTCTACAAAACATGATCACTTTACTATATTCTTCCATACAATATTTGATGACTTGACTAATGATATCATGGAATTCATGGTGATCAAGTACAAAACATTCTACATGATCAACTCAAAATAATTCATTGTTTAGCCTTTTTTAATAGTATAATATAGCTTAATTCCACTTATTATGAAAACACGCGAGGATAAAGTTTACTTAGTGATCTTTAAAGAGACTCAAGACCTCCTACAACATCAGTTAATTTCTTAATAACATTGAGATGGTTGAGTAAAATATATCTATTTCTCATCGTCAACCACCCTAATCGCCATTTGGCCCCTATTTTCTCTATAAAAAACTCAATGATCGAGGTTCACACCAAAAAACCCCATTTTAAATCTATAAAGTGGTTAAAAGATATTGCATATATATAATGGCAAGGAGCATCAATGAAACTATTTATACTATATAAGCATCTCACGAAAACACAGAACTTAATTTAGTAAATAGAAGATAACATTAACATGACAAAGATTAGAGATTCTCAATCATTCTATTCCATCGACAAATCAATAACTTTGGGAAACATGAAAGCATCCCTCTATGCCTCTCACATGCTTCAATCAAACCATTTATTCTTGCAGGTGCATTAAACTGCAACAACTGACAGAAATTCTCTTTCATTGTATCCAAATTTGGTTGGTTCATCGGGAAAGTAATATCTACGCAGACCCTCTTTTAGAAACAGTAATCAAACATCTACATTATAGTCTTATACTCACTACACCAATTCTAGAGAGTCAGGGCTACAAGCCATTTTTTGGCCCGGGGCTCTTATAATTGATGTTTTCGGTTATGTTTTAAAAAGAATGAGTATAAATGTAAAAAAGCTCAACCCTGACAAAAAAAATGGCTGATTGCCCTGACTCTCTAGAAGTTACAATAGCATGATTTTGAAGGAAAATTCTACAGTCACTTGTTCACAGTTTTAGTTTTGCAATAAACCTGGCAAACATTTGCTTTTTCGGAGAAAATATTGTGATATCTGCGATAAATCTAGATATATCCCGATAACTTGATGACATGTCGCGATTTTTCTGCTACTTTCAAGGGTGGAATATAATGTATTCAAGTGAGAAAGGAGAGAAAATTTTCACCTTTACAAGTTCAATTTTCCATGCATGAAGGACCATGAATGAAGACCAATAAAAAGCAAAACCCCAACAATGGGGATTGAAAAATATATCTTTCAAAAACAAATAATATTTTAGAGAAAACATAAATAAAAAATCAAAGATATTGCACTCAAAACTCTTTGTCTAACCAAACACGAAACCATTTATAGTCCATTAAAACAGGGAAAGAAACGGGTAAGCTGGAAAAAAAAAAAAGCTGACTTCCAAATTCTAACCCAACCATAAATCTAAGAACCAAATTCAACCCATAAATAAGAGGAAAAAATAAATACAAATAATGTTAGTGAACCAAACACAAACACTAATATAAAAAGAACAAAATTAACAAGAACTACAAGATTTAAGCATGAATTAATAAAAATAACCAACATTTCTCACTTTTTTTTTTATTTGGTACAATTCATGAATGTTAACAATGCAGATCAACAACAAGAATTCTAAGATCTGGGGTTTGGGAAGAATTGCGTACCGGCTAAAAAAGCATTAAGGGGTGCTGGATACAAAGAAGAAGGATCCATCATAGACACATTAGCTGCTGCGGCTGGCGCAGCTGCACTGGTAGAGATAACATTTGTGTTACCAGTGCTACCTGTAATTCGACCACCTTCACCACCATAAGGGTTATCTTGACCTTGATCATACAAGATCCCCTTGAACACATGTCCTCCTATATTCACAGCTGTCTGATAACCATACTGATCTTCCCCTTCATCCATTGCACTCACTAGCCTCACGCATCGGAATGTTGCTGGTGAACTCACCTCTGCTGGAAAATTCGCCACTTGTAAACCTAAAAACATAAGAGAACATGAAAAACATCATAAAATTTTCTTAGTTTCATAAAATAGTATCTGTGTGGTTGGTTTTTATTTTTTAAAGATCAGAGATATAAGTGACACTGACACAAGAATAGTGGGATTTTTCAAGGATGTGCAAAACACAAATCTAAAAAGAGGGTAAGAAGCATAAATATAAAGAATATATATACTAATAATATCAACATAAAATACCTACATAGTTTTTTTTTGTTTGTAATGTATAAGCAATGATTTTTGCAAGAAAAGAGAAGGAGAGAATCCGGGGGTTCGTCAGTTTTACTCAGAAACAGTAGAATGTATAGAGAGAGAGAGTGGGAAAAGAAAAGCAGAAAACATAAATGATGATTGTTCTGGTTTTCGTTACTTCCACACGCAAAGGCAAAGAACACAATAACAGCAGCAGCAGAGAAACTGATGAGAAAGAGAAGCTTTATTTACTGAACTGAAGAAATAAACGATTTGTTACTGTGTATGAGTGAAAGAAAGAAAAGAAAAAGAAAGAAAGAAAGAAGTACCTGCTGGTGCAGAAGTGGAAGGTGGATGTAGTGGAGCAACTACAGCAACTGTTGAAGTGGTGGTATTTTTATGTTCTCTAGGCCTTTTGGGGTTCTCAGAACGTAGATCTTGTTGTCCTGCTGGTGGTTGCACATGGAGGTGTTGCTGAATCTGTTGCTGGCGTTCGCGTCTTCGCGAAGCAGGAACCCAGGTGCTCTTTACATGAGTTGAGCAATCGAAACCCCGGCTTTTACAACAAGTTCTACATCGCATGTAGGAGCAGTCTTTCTTTGCCAGGTTTCCACAATCTTGGCAGTTGATACAACCACCACCGCTGCTAGAACCTCCTCCTCCATCACTACCACCACCCTGGTGTCTCATACTACTAGGGCCAACACCCATACCCATGGTGGTTGGGTGGATTTCTTGATAGTGGTGATGATATTGTTGTTGTTGCCATAATTCAAGACTCTTGTTGTAAGAAGAAGAGATCTCTTGGTTTCTTAAAAGAAAAAGGTGCTCTGGTGGGATTTCTTGATTATGGTGATTTCCTTCACCACCACCTACTCCTCCTCCACCACTTAGTGAGAACCCAGCCATTGGTTAGCTGAGTTGAACCACCTCAATAATTGGGTCAACAACTCAAAATCCATATCAGATGATGGACCAGCTATTTTTTAATGAACATTTCTCTTTTAGACTACTGAGATATTAGAGAAAACACAAAAAAAAATAAAAAAAAATGAGTGAAATAGGTGTATTGTTTCCTTGTATTTGTTTTGATCTTGCAAGAGCAGCAGGTTTTTTGGGTTTGGGGACACAAAAAAGGAGGAGTGAGTGAGTAAGGAATTTTTTTGGGGTTTGTGTTTTTACTTTTGTTTGTTGTTATTAATCAAACATACATACTTCTTCCTTCTTTACTACCAGTTTGAACTTTATCTTGCTGGCATTAAAGACACACAAGACTTACAGCTCTCTCTGTGCACTCTCTGCAAACGCCGCCATGGAAACAGCAGCAGCAGCAGCTTCTGCAAGAGCAATTTAAGACACACAACACAACCCCACAACAAATAACTCAATACACAGATTTAACATTTACCCTCTCTCTTGTTTCTCTATCTTTCTTTTTCTTTCTCTGCTTTTTCTTTGTTTCTATCATCATTTTTGTCAAAGAGAAGCGCACTACTACAGCGCACCGGGGTTAGGCTGTTACCCTCACCGTCTATTTTGCCTCGAAGTATTTATCTCGAGGCAAAATAGGACGGTGTGGATTTATCAAAGAGAATGATCAATGGTTGTGGATAGTCAATGGTGTTATGGCCTAGTGGTTAGAACGGTGTGGATTTGTTTTTCATGTCCTAGCTTCGAATCTCACCTGCGATAGGGTTACTTTTTTTAAGAGTGTTGACCAGTAGGTCGTCCTGTTGATAAGTTCGAAAATCCTTAAAAACCCTGCTTACCTTTCGAGAAAAAAAAAAAAAAAAAAAAACAATGGTTGTGGATACTTGTTTCTAATAGTCTCATCTATCTAGTGGGTGTTATTTGATGTATCTTGCTTTTTGTGCAATTAACCTTTGTTTTGTTTAATTAATCAAGAGTTTTATTGTTAGGTTTTTCAGCTTGAGCAACAACTACCCAAATTAATAAAAGTGGGGATTTTTTTTTTTTTTTTTTTAGCCGGAATTCTTTTACATGTTTGAGAAGCCACTTACTGAACTTCACAAGTCTTTTTATTTCTCCAGTTGTTTCCCACAAAAGTTGCATGTAGGTTGGGCTGGGGTTGGATTTGACAGGTTTTATCCAAAGCCCATTGGACATGAATTGGGATCAGATGGCCTAACCTAATACCAGCCAAAGTAGTAAATGTGTGATCGTGACATTCGGTGCAAGTCATGTTAACTTATAATGCAAGTTTTCGAAGTAAAGGTCGGTTTTGGTTGACCATATATCATAGGAAATGGAATCCAATTTTCATGTCAAGTCATTTTTTTGTTATTTAGTTGTGTATTCAACGTTCATGTGATCGACTACTTTAATTTCACATCTCTCGTGAGAATCCAAATTATTGATCTCCCTCAAAAATGAATTTCGCAAAAACAGTTTCAATTACCATGTCAATTTTTATCCTACTAAATTTATGAGTCGTATATATTTTATGAAAAGGAAATTTGTTGCATACTTGCATTATCATTTAATGGTTCTACTAGCAGGGGCGAAGTCAGGAGTGCAGACAAAGGGGGGCAAACAATACTATATAACTATTCAACCATAAAAATAATATACATGACATGATTAATTCAATTGTAGCTAGTTAATTAAGAGCTTATTTTAATTGGAAAAAAGAAAAACAAGCATGATGGTATAAGACGAGAGCTCTCAAGGAGTAGACCCTTGGTCTTCTTTATGGAATTTTAGATTTGAGGCAGCATGACGATATAATCCAAGTCCAAAAAGTAGTAGCAGCAGTAGCCTAGGTAGTGTATCTTCTTGGATTGGACTGGATGGATTCAAGTGAATTTGTTGACCGACAATTGTATTTTTGGAATCCTCCTTCCTCTTATCCTCCTGCTTTATCTGTCTGTCCGTCTCTTCTTCTCTCAAAATCACTCGTGAGTCAGAGTTACCGAGGATAACACTTACACGACCAACCCGCTCTTTTTTATCTTCTTATTCTATTGTTTGTCTTCTCGAAAGGGAAATATGTGTGTGTGTGTGTGTGTATAGAGAGAGAACTTTCTCCTTTTGGGTTAGCTGAGGCGAAGCAGATAAATAACAACTTAACTAAATCGACTATGCCCATCGAGTTTTCCAACCGCCCTAAACCCAATCCCAAATGATTACTTTTGATTTTGAGAGATTATAGAGAAAGCAAAGCAGATCCGATCCCCTAATTAATCTAATATGTTAACTAATTTTTTTAAATTTTAATATGAATATGATCAAAGGAAACCTCTCTTCTAGTCTCGTTGTCGCTATCCGTGCGTGGGAATTAAAAATAAAATAAAGTGGGATTGGAATTGATAAGGGTGGAGTTTAAAATAAAGAAAAAATTTGTTGTTTTAATTTTTAGTGAAATCAAGAGTCATGAATGATTGAATACAAAGGGGGGCAACATGAAATATTAAAAAAAAACAATGTAAAAAATATAAATAACTTAGTGAATATTTTAATAAGATAAAGGGGGCAATTGACCCCCTTACCTATCATATATATCCGCCCCCATAAAATTGTTTTATTGTCTCCACCTTTATTCCATTATTTGGCATTATCAAATTTTGTAGATAAAATTTGTGAGACTGGTAAATCAGTATCAATGTCAAGATCATCCCTAGCTATCATTGCGTATATGTTCCTAATTTTGATTGAAATCCTAAAATTGATCAAACTACCTAGAATCCAATCTACATCAAAATGAATTAGACCTAGCTAGATTTTGGTCTATCTAGCTACTAGTAGTAGGAATATTACCAAAACAGTTTCACCAGCCGTATTAACTTGTTATTCAGCCCACAAATAGACATTGACTTGTAGATCACCACAGCACAAATGATGAAATAAAAGTGACATGCTATCAACTGAGTTTAAAAGCTCAAAGTTTTGAACACACATAAGTCAGCCAAGAATTATCATGGTGTTAGTTTTTTCCTTTTTATACCATAATCTCTCCGACTTTAAAAGTTTGAATTTACGATTTCATCTGTCACAAGTTCGATCTTATATGGCCCTGTGCCTGGTGTTGTGTCTGGTAGGGTCAGACACTGTTGATATTGCATCGGAATAGTTGTAACACTCATCTCCAGACAATATCAACGGTGCCTAGCATCTACCAGTAGGGGTGGGTATCTCATCCCGCGATTCCGATCTCGTCACGTCTCGTCTCGATTTTTTCGGGTCTTAATGGGATTGAATAATTTCATCATGATCCCATCCCGTCCCGATCTAGAATGGGATGGGATGGGATAAAAATTTTCAATCCCACCAATCCCGTCCCGTCCGGTCCCGAGCTAATTTTTTAATACTTATTATTATTTATTTATTTATTTTTATTCATATAAACTTACAGATGACTGACAGAAACTCATGGTGTTTGCATTTAAATCTTTTCTGGGATCTTCATCTTTTGATGTTCAAGATTGCATTTGAATTTCATTTATTTTATTTTAGATTTTATATATTATGTAATATCAATATAGACTATATATTAGTGTCTCTTGAGGCTATCATTTCTGGGTTTATCTGAAGTTTCAAGGAGAAAACAGATGAAAACAAAAGCAAACTGAACTCTCCCAAACATCCCAACTATATTAGCACTTGAGGGAGGTTTGCAATCAATCACGTGCTCGTTACGTATACAATGTTATAAGCATCTTGAGAGACATATTCAGACATGTCTTTTTTATCCATTATTAATTTGGTTTAAGACTAAAGTCTGCTAGGTAATATGCTACTCACTCTCGAGCAATAAAAGTTATCTTGTAGGTTTAAGAAAGTTATCAAAGATATTTAATTGTTTAGGTGCTGATCCCGTCCCGTCCCGAACCCGTTTGGAATGGGACGAGGTCGAGATGAGATTTTTCCCATCCCATCCCATCCCGATCCCGTATGAATGGAATGAGATATACTCATCTCATCCCATCCCGTACCCACTCCTATCTATCAGACATAGTGCCAGACATCCTAGAATTATATATAATAAAGCTTGTGAAAATTAAAACATCATTCGTTGGTACATTCTTCTTCTTTCATTGCTCTTCTCGAGGTCTTTCTTGTTTTGCCTATATTATAATCTGCTTTGTTCAGAATACTTGATTATCCCATGGTTTATATATATAAAACAAACTAGATTACTATTTTGGTGATCTCCATGAAAGTGATAGAGAAAAAAATAATATATTGCTACAGTAGTATCTACATGGGGTACTGTTCATTTTAGATTCTAAAATGATAATATAAAAATGATATTTATCTTGGTGTGATAGAGAGATATATAATATGGTACTAGATAGAGCTCTCATGGATGGAAAATATAGGTCCAAACCATCCCCATGGCACCATTATCACAATCCTTTACCCTATGTTATGGTATCGATTGGGATTAAAGTGTCTCTATTATATCCGAAATTTTTTCTAGCCTGGGAAAATCAGCGAGGTTGATGTTTGGGTGGGGCAAAAAGACAATTTTGCTCTCCCTTTTTAATCACCTTTTTGAAGAAGGTGTTTAAAAGAGAGGGGGCAAAATTGTATTTTCACCCCCCAGACAGCAAACTAGGCTGGGGGACTAAGGCCTTGTAGAATTACTCGTATTATATACCCCGCAACATGTGGTGGAAGCTAGGAGATGTTTCTTTGTTGGCTATGATCAGTAGAAGAAGGGTTGGAAATGTATTGATCCAACCATGGATAAGGTGTATATATCTCCTCATGTTGTATTGGGTCACGAGTTTGTGTCTCAATATCCTGACCCTTTTTAGACATTTTGTATATGATAATTTTTTTTTTCTTTTAAACGAGAGGTGTCGTATGCTTAAGAAGACATTTACCCCGTTGATTACACCATATAATCCTATGCTAACATAAGGATTCAAAATTTACCCATCGTAGGCAGACAGTAAAAACGTAGAACACCAATCAAATTGGCATTTGGTTTGTTTTTTTTTTTTTTTTTTTGAAAGTTAACTTCATACAAAACTTAAATGCTTGACCATACTAAAAAAAAATCGAATATTTAAGAGTCGTTTAGCAATCAATCAAGTTTCAAAAATTCTAAATGTCGAGGAAGTGAGCATCTCCCTCGAGACGCATACATGAAAAATGATGACACACATCCCGAGAAGGATGGACAGTCCCTTCTCTCCCTCCCACACTGATTTCCTCTCCCGCTTCCTCGCTGTGTAGAACAGCTCATCAAGTTTTGTCACACACATGAGATTTTAGGTTGCCATAAAACTTTGTGCTCCATATTTTATTGTGAGTTTTTTCATCCCCAAGATAACCTAAAATGATCTATTTATACATGTATGGTGAATTTGATCTTGCTAACATTCCCATGAGTGAAAATGAAATAGTGCACTAATCACTAAGCACCATAAGCACCAATCACTAATCGGAGAGAGTTGATGGTAGTTGGTTATTGCCATGAACAATTTTAGACAGTACATTTTTACTCTCTCTTTAAATATTTTTTGAAAAAAGTGTTTTAAAAAAATGGGTAAAAATATTTTTTTTTCCCCACACAGCAAAATCCAGACTGCCTGAAATTTCTGATGCTCAAA
This sequence comes from Berberis vulgaris, assembly GCA_963556465.1. Classification (NCBI taxonomy): domain Eukaryota; kingdom Viridiplantae; phylum Streptophyta; class Magnoliopsida; order Ranunculales; family Berberidaceae; genus Berberis; species Berberis vulgaris. The sequence continues at coordinate 3,904,303 of OY747124.1, read as the reverse complement.
GTACTGTATGTCAAATCAACTTGGATAAATGCTAGATCTTAGCTATTTTCCTTTAATATCTAACTATCAAATGTCAAATCACACCGAAATTTTGCTTAATTTTCATACTTATCACTTTGAATATATTTGAATTTGTTAAAAATAATAAGAGGAAGATAAATGAAAGAGAGTGGGTTGCCCAATAGCAACGTCTCTATCTGTCAACAACCTCGAGCCCAGTGCTTGCCTCTTCTCTGGGTTGACTGTCCTCTTTTCTTCTTCTCCTCTCATTGTATTGGCTATGAAATTGTGCTGACTTTGAGTGAGTGAAGCTTCAAATGAAACGCGTTTTTGGTTTTTGATTTCTTGAAAATATTCCAACATCCCTAGCTAGAGAGAGTGAGAGGCTTTTTAACAGCTGAACCTCAAATCTTTGACAGGTTTGTAGCCTAAATTTTGTACAAGTACTACTCTATCTAGTATTCAACATTTACCTATGTTAACTAACTCCATCTAGCTCTCAACATGAACAGTATCATGTGTACTCTAATTTTCATTGATCAAAATGCCCTCTCATTTTCAAAAAGCCCATCACGCCTTCTTGTTCTTCACAACACCCGCTTATGCCTTCCGCTTCATCTCCCACCACCGGCCTCCCATCCCTTTACTCTGCAACAACCGTTGCCGGCTCCGACTCCGACTCCGACTCTGCCACTATCACCACCCACTACACCAAATTAATATTTTTGTAACAATTTCAAAAACAATAACATTTTTTTAACTATAATAATTCACAAAGCAATTTTACATATTTTCACAAATAAGGTGATACAATAATTATATCACCGTGAATAGTATGGTCCTACAAGTGATACTATTTATGATGATTTAATTTATTGTATCATTTTTTTTTTGTAATTGTTATTCATTTTTTTGACTTGAAATTATTTGGTTAATTAGAACAACTAAAAAGTGTTACTGTTTTGGAAGTTGTTACAAATATGTCAATTTGATATAATGATTTCTACCTCTATCATTTTCCCTTTCCTTTTCTTATCGCAATCCATGTCTCTCATTCCCTAATTTCTATGCTTCTTCATCAATCTCGCATCCACAATCTCTCACAAACTCTTGCAAACGCAGCAGATGGAATCACATCCATCAACGTCAGCACCATCCTCCTCTCTTCTCCCTATTGAGGTAATTCTTTTGGTTGGGTTAGCTTAGAAGAAAATTGAAAATTTGGGGTACTTTAGGTTTGAAGGATCGATGCTTCAATTTTGGTTTTTTTTCCTTTTTCTTTTTGCAAGATGCTTCACATACACCACCACTTTGCTTCATCATCATCATCATCACCAATAACCTTAAATCTTCTTCAATTAAAGATCTTTATTTTCTCACTGTCTAATTTGCACTTTTTTCCCTGTTATACATAGGTAATTAATAAGTAGACTCATCATTAATCACTATTATAATTACCCCATTGACTAGCGGTCAATGTCCATTAACCGTCAATTTTCTAAATAAATTACCAAAATGCCTCTCAGAAATCAAAGGCTGAGATTGAATCTTTCGTATCTCGTACATCTCATCTCCATAAAAATCATAAGGCCCAACTGAAATCGTAATCGTATATCGAGAAAAATCCAACAGTTGATTTTTATTTAAATTCTTTCATCTTAAATACTCATCTTGAGGAAATCCAATGGTCAAAATTTAATAATACACAAATCTCTAGGTAACTCTAACAGTTCAAATTTATTTCTGCACGTATCTCGAGAAAAATTTGAAGATGCAGTTCGCCTCTTGCGGAAAATCGGACGGCCTAGTATGCATTTCGAGAAATATATGATGCTTCAGCACACATCTCGAGAAAAATATGTTTATTCAGCTCATTTCTCTAGGAATTTTACCAACTTAGATTTATCCGTGCACACATTTCTAGGAAATTTTAGCGCTTCAATGCACATCTCGAGAAAATCTGACGATCCAGTATACATCTCAAGGAAAATCTTACGGTTCGTATTTGTTTGTGCACGCATCTCGAAGATTTTGGCGTCTGAATAAGTTTTAATTTACTTTTGCCCCTTGAAATAAATTTAAATTTAATTTTACTTCCTGAAACAGAACAAACCTGATAAATGAAAGGGGGAGGAAGGAGGAGGGAGGAGAAGAAAAGGGGAAGAAGGAGGAAGGATGAGGGAAGAGAATGAAGGAGGAAGGATGAATGAAGCCATAATTTGATTATAGGGGTTGTGAAACAGAAGAGGAAGGAAAAAGTAAATGAAGGAGGATGAAGGAGGAAGGTGAGGAATGAGGAAGAGGATGGAGGATGAAGGGGGAGGTGGTGGCGAGGCTGCGAGATAGAGGAAGAAGAAGGGGAGGAAGAGGAGGGAGGAGGAAGATAATCAAAATTTTCTTGATCATCTCTTAGGTATGTTTTGTTTCAGAGGGAAAAACTAATTTCAAATTTATTTTATTTGGTTAAGTTATTGCCAGTAATTTATTTTATAGGGTTAAGGGCAAAATTATATTAAAATTTAGTCAGTAGATTTCCTCGAGATGCATGCACGAATAAAGATAAGCGTCAAATTTTCTGGAGATGCGCGTTGGATCATTTGTTTTCCTCGAAATGTGTGTTGAAGTGGCATATTTTCTCTCGAGATGCATGCATGAATAAATCTGAGCTGTAAGAATTCCTCGAGATGTGTGCACTAAATAAATCTTAGTCTATCAAATTTTCCTCGAAGTGCATGCTGGACCGTCAGATTCTCCTCAAGATTCGTGCTAGGTCGTTAGATTTTTCTCGAGATGCATGCATAATTAAATTCGGACCGTTAGATTTATCTAGAGATGTGTGTTCTATTAAATTTGGATCGTTCGATTTTTCTCGAGATGAGTTGTTTTAGATGAAATATTTTTTAAAATCAACTGTTGGATTTTCCTCGAGACACGATTACGATTTCAATTGGGCCTTAAGATTTTCTCGATATGAGATGTTCGAGATACGAAAGATTCAATCTCAGCCTTTGATTTCTGAAGGATATTTTGGTAATATACTTTGAAAATTGACGGTCAATGGACATTGACCACTAGTGAATGAGGGGTAATTGTAATGATGAGTTTACTTATCAATTAGCTATGTATGATAGGCGACTGTGCAAATTACCCTTTTTCTTTTTTCCATTCTCACACAAATTGGATAAATGCATCTCTATCTATCTATCTCAAGAAATGGCTTTACCACCTTCAAATATCATCTATTGATGTCTCTTTTACTGTTTTTTTGTTGGGTTGTTCAGGCGGTGAGGAGATAACAAAGATATGGAAAAAGGGGTGGCTGTGAGCTATTTTAGTGGGAGAAATTTTTTGGGGGTGGGGGTAATATTTGTTTTGGAGAGTTGGAGAATTGCAGAGATTGAGAGGAGAGGTTGTTTGGAGAAACATTGGGATGATTTAGTTGTAATTTAAAAAAAAAAAAAATGAGGGATGATATTTGTTTTGGAGAGTTGGAGAATTGTAGAGATTGAAGGGAGAGGTTGTTTGGAGAAACATTGGGATGGTTTAGTTGTAAAACTTTTTAAAAAAATGAGGTGTGTTTGGAGAAAATGGCACCGTAGGAATATGAGATTAAGGAGAGGGTGTCTGGAGGATATGGTGGGTGTGTGATGAACTTGCAGAAAATGGAGAGGTTGTTTGAAGAAGATTGGTTTACATCCTTTGGATATTATCGAGATGCATAAATTGGAGGTGGGATCGGTTGGGTTGTTATGCAGACTGAGTTCTTGAATTTTTTTTAAATGTTTTATTTATGCAAACAAATTATTCAAATGAAATTTCTAATGAGAGGTATGTTTTGATTATGAGATAAATTTTTTTTTTTGAAATGAGTTTACAGTAATCCTGATTTAGGCTAAAAAAATTGCAATTGTTGGTAGATTTATAAATTTTGCCAAAATTTTAATTTCCAGTTATGAATTTTTAAAATAACATAAAAGATACTGAATATACGCAGACGTAGTGCGCTTCCACCCCTAGTATATATATCCAAGCCAATGGCATGACAGCTCAACGGTTAGAGCTTAGCGGATGGTACTACTAGGTAATGGGTTCAAACTCAGCTTGCGGCATCTTTATGGGTTCTGGGATCCTATAAAAACCTTGCTTGACTTTCAAAAAAAAAAAAAAATATAAATATATATATATATATATATATATATATATATATATATATATATATATCCAATCTACCAATTGAATCCAATAAAATGCAACAAACAAGTGGAAAAGATAAATCACAATCACAATATTTATGCTGTATGTTTTTAACAATAAAAATTAAAAAGTAAAACATATATTAATCACAATGACAAGATAAATCTTTGTTTGAGAATTAGGCAAAATTTAAGCAATTAAGAATTAAGCAAAAATTAAGGTTTCAGCTTCAAAATGGATTAGATTATGTGAGATTTCTTCTGAGACTCCACTTTGCACTCGCGGAAGATGCATCTGGTTGGTTGGGAGAAAATTTGTCGCCCCAAATCTTGAGATGGGTTAGGCATCCGCCAAGTGAATATCTTTAATTCGACTCTCCTTACTAAGTGGCTTTGGAGATTTGCATAAAAGGACAATAGTTTGTGGAGGTCGATTATCATTGACAAAGGCGGCTGGAACAGATGAAAGTGGGAAGCTACAACCAAGTATCTCCTCTTCTGATGCTCAATGTGGAAGTCCATCTCTTGTTGCTCTAATGAGTTTTATCCTCACACCTCGATCCGATGTTCTAATGGAGAAATGATTTCATTCTGGAAAGATAGTTGGTGTAGAATTCATCCTTTTAAGGATTTGTTCCCTCATCTGTTTAATATATGCTCTCTAAAAAATGGTTGGGTTGATAGCTTATGAGTAAATGGATAATTTTGAAATCTTCTTTTTGGATACCTCTAATTGAAGGGGAGTTAGAGGAGGCGGCAAATTTAAAGCAATTGCTTGAAGACCAGGCCATCTCTAAATGTCATAACAGATTAGAATGGAAAGGCAAATGGATTGGCTTTTCAATCACAGTTTCTGAGTTTTTGGTTGCCCCGATTTATGAGACTTACTCTAACTCTTTCATCACTTTTTTTTTAAAGGCAAGCTGAGGTTTTGAGGATCCCCGAACCTTATCATTAAAATCAAGAGCATAAAGGTACATCAAATTTACACCACTCACTTGCTCCTTCATCATTCATTACATCATCACAAATAAATTTTTTTTCCTGAAACTCTTCAACCAGGCTAAGAGATGAAACAATGAGTTTAAGATAAGGGTTAAACTCACCAAGTGAAAAGTTGTCCAAATGGTTCCTTTTTGGATAAGCCTAAACTCGTGATCTTGTTGGGCAACAATCAATTACTTTGTCATCTTGAGAATAAGGATTTCCATCCCCTTCCCTAACAAATATAAAAAGGTCATGATAATGATCTTGAAGCACACAGACTCGAAAAGTAAAACAAAAAAAAACTATGAATAAGCTAGTTCTTGAAAGATTCCAGCAAATCTTCATTTAACTTTTTTTTTTTTTTTTTTTTTAATTTAAACCCTGAACTTAAGTTTTGCTTTCTTGATTCGAGAATATCTTCGAGGAGTATTTCCCTTAGGAGATTGAGTAGTGGTTACCTTACATTCATCTTCGATAGTGTTTAGACCCACTATAGTAGCTTCCTCAATCAGCAAAGCTTTTAGATCTGTGAATTCTTTCTTCAAGTCTTTCGTGTCGAATCTCTGTATAGTTTCCTTCTCTACTCTGCTAACTTCCTCGTCATTCTCATAATCTTTTAACATTTCCAAAACATTTGTGACCTTAGATAAGGTTACGGGGCCATTTATACCATCAAAGTACAATTCTTGTTCATCCAAGGATGTAGAGGTAGCAACCATTTCAAGGTTGTTTGGCGTTCTTGGAGACTGTGTTTGTTATTCACCTTGATCTCGATTTAGCATCTCACTTTCATTACCATCAGCCGACCTATTTTCATTAATCCCAACTTGCTCGATTTTTGGAGCAATATCTGAATTTGTCTCATCTCCTTGGTTTTATTCCTCTCAATTAAAATTCTGATCACTATATGAGTTATCCTCATCTACACCCTCCACCCCTGTTGCTTTCCCTTCCAGATCAGTACTTGATGTTCCCCTCTGTTTGAAGAAATGTTTTCTTGAAGCTAGGGTCCATCCCTATTTAGTTGTTGTTGGTGGAACCGTTTTGTTTATTGTCAATTCAGTTCTTATAGGTTTCCAATACTTAGTCACAGTTGGCTTTGTTTTCTTATATTAATTTGGAACAATTGTTTGAAGCATACCCTAACTCCATACAATGAGTGCATTTTACTGGGCGCCATGAGTATTCCACCTCCACTGTTAATTTTGTTCCATCATCAATAACCACAGGGATCATTGCTGGGATCTGACTATTTGCATCCTCTTCAATACAAACTCGAGCATAAGATAGTCACATTTCTACTCTTTGTTGCTTTATCAAGCAATAATGGAGTTCCCAGTACACTTGCAATTGATTGCAGTCCAATAGGGCTCCATAAGAATAGTGGCACTCTTCTTAAATTGACCCATATGGGGACTGAGTTCAGAACCTCCACATTATCTTCCATGTAGGGTTTCCACGGCCTAACAATGAAGAGCCTACTAGCGATGTTTACTGGCCATAGATCCAATACTTTCTCTATGTCTTCCCCATTTAGAAACTTGAATACAAAAGCTCTGTCACCATAGACTAACATTTCAAAATCACTTTATAGGTTCCACCAACGCTTAAGTTTTTCACACAAATCCAAACGCCAGACGTTTACCCACAAAGCTCCCTATTAGGTAGTGTTCACATTCTGTCAAACACTTCTCATGTTCTACAAATTTTATTTGAACAACTCGTTGGCCTTCCACAATTGATGGTGGTATGAACTGTAGTTTGGCAGTATCCTTCCTTATTGCGATTTGCAAACAGAGAAACCCAACTTACTGTTTTTGGTACAGTCGTTTATGTTGTCCATTGTTAGGATGGGTATCCATGGTTGCATTCAATGCTTCATTAGATGCATTAATTAGGATTGAAGTCTTCTCCTTATTTGCTATAATAGCATCACTTCCCATGGATTCGTTTGTTGCTTCTGTATCCACCAGATGTTTATCAAGTGCACTAGGGCTTTCACCCCCTCATCATGCTCTCCTCCCCCCGAGAAGTGGAAAGGGGAGTAGGATTCAAAATTCGTTGGACCGTCATCAATCCATGCCACTCCTATAGATTCAGGTTTATTCGAGATCCAGTTGCTCCTTCCATCACCTCGCAGACTAATCGTAGCACCTTGTAGTAGGAGGGGAGGGGAGCACTTGGAGGAGGCCGGATCTCAGGTTGTTGGGCAATTGAGAAGGCTAGATCTGGGGGGAGGGGTTGGGGCGGTGGAGGGGAGGGTTGGTTTGGGTGAAACATCTTCTTCCAATGATCAATTTCTTTTGTTGGTTGGTATTGCATGGGAATATATTGACTAAAAAGGTTTTAAGGAAGAGGGAAATTTCCACGGAAAGCATTTGTGTGCATTGCAATGAGAATGATGAAACTATTGATAATTTGATTCTTCATTGTCAATTCTCTAAATCTATTTGGATTATTTTTCCAGCAGAATTTGGGGTATATATTGTGTTTCTTGCTTCATTTTGGACTGGTTAACTTGGTGGTCTCGTACTAATCCCCTTTGTCTCGCGGAATTGTTGTGGCATAGAGTTTCCCATGTGGTTTTGTGGTGTGTTTGAAAGGAAACAAATATGAGGTTTTTTAGGAGCTTAATATATCGGAACACGTTATTTCCTTGGATATCAAAGAATGAGTATAATATTTTAGGAATGTGTTTTTTGACATGTTCATGGCGTCGTAGCAGTCATTGTTGTATGATTACGCCTTGTGTAATTTCTTAATTTCCTTCGTCCTTTCAATTATAATCTTCGTGTTTTACTGTAAAAAAAATCTCAAATTTAGAAAAGAAATTATAGAACTAAGGTTAGTGCATACAATGTTGTAAATAAAATTCATCAATCGAACCAAATCCTAATAAGAAGAATTGGGTTTTCATAAATTATTGAAATACATTTTGGTTGTAGGTGTCGGTTCAAATAGGGTCGAAACAGGTTTTTGTTGTGCAGTAATATTCATATAAGGTATTTAATTTTAAAATCAGATTTTTGTTTTTAATTCAAACAATATCAGGTCACGTTTTATGCCCCTAAGCCAATTTTAAGATTGTGTTTGGTTAACAAAAATACATTTTTTCCAAAAAGTTCACCAATTTTTAAAATCTATGGTATCTTCGACTTCAAGTTGGAAAACCTTTTCTTTTTCTCTCTAATCTCTTCTCATTTTTATTAAAAATAATTCTTCCAATTTTTTTTAAAAAACCCTTAACCCCTTCCACCCAATGCCGTCGGTAGGGTTTGAACCCTCAATTTATAATACCATCCACCATAAGCCTACCAGTTGAAATAGTAACCCATTGGCTCCGAAACATCATAGCTCACTACAAGAAATTGACAATTTAGCAAAGGTTTGGGAAAACCGGTGCTAAATACTTTATTCATCGACAATTATTTAATGACAATTATAGTTAATTGCATGATTTTAACAGTCGTTATAAATAAAACATCAATTTTATTCATGTGTTATTACACAAATGTCATTATAACAACTAAACCTAAAGAGCAATTCTAGGCAGCCTGGGGGCGAAAATACATTTTTGCCCCCCTCTTTAAACACCTTTTTCAAAAAAGTGTTTAAAGAGGGGGGCAAAAATGTATTTTCGCCCTCAGGCAGCAAAACCTAGGCTGCCTAGAATTTCTGAAACCTAAAATCTCTAATTCATGTGTTATAACCATAGTGAAATGTCACTGTCGTTAAATTACTGTTTTCTTGTTGTGGCTTAAAAGACTTGATAAAAAAAAAGAAAAAAAGAGGGAATAACTTATGTTACAAAAATGAGAACAAGGATGGAAAAAAAAAGTCGGTGATTAAGAAAGGTTTTTTTTTTTTTTTGGTTGATGAGGTGATTAAGAAAGGTTAGATGTTAACATACATGTGATTCAGTCAATATGCTTCTTTTCTCTCCACATTTTCTTGCCCCTCTCATTACCTCTGCTATCCTACTCTAAATCTCTCTCATGCATTTACAGTGCTAATCTCTACGCGTAAAAAAAAAAAAAAAAAAAAAAAAATTTCTATCCAGCAAAAACAGCTGTGCAAGAGAGCTCTATATATTTGTCTGTCTCATCATCAGAGTTTGAGATTCTCTCCAGCTTTTCTAATTCTCCATCTTTTCATTGACATCTTCCACCCTTTACTCCTTCCTGTTTCCTCACTTAACCACATTCTTTGATTATGATTTTGAACTTATCAATATAAGTTAAAGCATTTAAACTCTTACATTTTATATAAAGAATATCACCAAACTTGTAATATAATACAAACTATATATTGTATAAAAATTATTTATATAACAAAATTTTAAACTAAACTAAAATTATAATGAGTTAAAATGTACCGACATTGAGATTGATCTAATGAAAAAAATAAATATCTCGATAACTAAAAAAAGAGAAATATTTGGTGAAATTTTGACATTTATCGAGAAATCACATTCCTTGTTCCGTACATGTACATTGGTGCTCCTTAATGGTAGTATGCGTTATCTCGAGAAATCCAACGGCACCATTGATCTCAACCTGATGATGTATGCTCCATAAATTCTACTTCATGCATCCACCGTGATTATAAAGGAGAAAAAAAAAAGTTGATGCGTGTATATAAAATTGTTGCATTTAAGTCATTAGAGCATCCAACAATTTTAACATAATTGAATAGTCTAGTTCTTAAATAAGAGTATAGGCTTTTTTTGGTTTCTCAATGCAAATAATATCTCGAACACTTGTGATCTTGGAAATACTCCATTTTTATCTTTTGTTACATGTGATGGACACAATCATATCAAATCGATCAAGTTTTTACAAGGAGGGTACATCTCCAGTGGCCTTCAAAGTTTCCTGGAGTGGAGACAACTCTCCAATATTCTTCCCATCTTTTGATGGGAAAGGACCAACTTTCCCAAGATCTTTAATAGATTCATATACGTATTCATATTATATGGTGCGATGTAAGATTTAAATATGTATTTATATTTATATTTATATCATTGTCATTATCTATGCTGCATACATTTTCTTAAGTATACACAATACAAAAGGCCTTTGCTCTTTTAATTTAATTTTTGGGATTCAAAACTTAGGAGTGTTTGTTTAGACCTCTTAACCTGACATTATGTCTAAATTCTTAAAAATATAGTATTATGTTTGGTTGGATGTTTGATTAAGACATTGGGTCTGACTTTCATCAAATATAACCAAATCTCTAAATTGCCTCAAATATAAAAATACAATTTTCAAATTATTTTCTTTACATGGTATTAGTGCAACTTTTTTTGGTGATCTAATACTTTGGGGATTCAAGCTCTTTCCTGCCTCTAACGATTATACAAGAGACGGGGAATGGATGACAGCAGCAGGAAGATCCTCAACAACAAGTTCAACCAAATTGAAGGGAAATTGCACTCTACAACAACTTCATGCAGAGCAACCACACGCAGCCAATCTGCAACTCAAACAAGGAAGTGAGGACAATAACAATAGCCTGACTCAATCAATCAACAATAGCAACTTAATGGTGTTTCTGATCTTCAAACAGCAGCAACTTCACGTAGTCAGATCCTTGACCTTGACGCCTATCAGAAGCCCAAGGAGAGATCACAAAATAATAATAATAATAATAATAATAATAAAATAAAAAATAAATGAATGTGTTGACTCAAATTGAGCAATACCAAGACTCGAATTGAGAGAAAGTCCACCTATACAGTTATCATATGATTAGAGACACTTTCCAACATCTCGCAGTTCACCATAAGTCTTAACAATTAAGCCAATTAATACTTTTTTTTAATCCCTTAACTCCTCCCATCTCAGATGCTGCATGATGAGATCAATCCCGTGACCTAGTAATACCATCTATCATTGCTTAACCACTGAGCCATCACACATTTGACAGCTAATTAACACCCACTTATTTATATCATTCGTCACCTTGCTAGCTAGAATACATATGGTACTCATGGTCTCAGTAGTGGTGATCTGGTCCACAGTGAGTCAGTGACCACAACATATTACATGCATGCACAAATCAATAGAGTCAGACGTGCGTGCTCTGAATCTGAGCCTAGTTTTTGTTATCTTCCCTAAACCCTTTATATTGGTCCATGATTATAGATTTGGAGATTACAATGCCCCTATATATATACAAGAAAAATATATTCCATATCTGTCAATAGATATGATCAGTGTATGGTAGGTGAACCCGTGGATAAAGACTCATTATCTAAATCAACATCTCGCCTTCTACGAATTGTTTCTGAAATTTACATTTAATCCAATAATAATGAGAGTTAATTAAACCTAATGCAAAGCATGTGTAGTTTTAGCAATTTGAATTGAAAAATATTAGTAGGATATTAGTGCCAATAAGGGCCTTGAAGTCCTATTTCAATATAAAAAAAAAATGTTTCCCTGATCAAATAAAAACTACAATGACCCTCACCAAATATTAGAAAGCAGACATTTATAGTTGAGGCTTATCAAGAAAAATCTTATTTTGTTGACTTGGCTTGTTGAGAATCTGGGGTAGATTAATCTCACTTACCTTCTTTGAAGGGAAGTTTGGCTAAATTTAGTTGAGATTAGATACTTGAGAGTCAACACTTTTTTGGTGCAATGGTTTGAACACAGTAAGATCAACAACAAGAAGAATGGTAGGACATAAAAGTTCCTTCACAACCACTTAATAGTTTACTTCTTTTCTTGTAAAAAAGATAGGAGCCACTATTTGTGATGATCATCAAAGTCTATTTTCGATACTTTTGAAATCGGTCACATATCCTCGCCTACTATTATGTCATTTATTCCTTTTTTTTATACACTCAATTTTCAAACTTGAGGTCTTTATCATGCATGTTTAAAATTTTCATATGACAGTTTGTATCCTATCTACCAAACATTTGTCAACTATTCAACTATGACTCTTGGATTTGGACACAAATGATATTCATTTCACTCCTTAATTGCCATTGAGTGATATGTGCCACCTTGGTTCCCTTAGTTTCTAAGGTGTGAATTTGATTAGGGATGGCAATGGGCCGAATTAGATTTGAGTTCATCGTATACAATATATCTGATTGAGTTAAAACTTACCTAATATGCTAATACTAAACCTAAACACAGTCTTGAGTTTTAATATTTGCAACAGTAGTAAACTACCAAATTCCCCAAAAATGAGGCTTGTGATCTCCCATAACTACAAACTAGGGTAAGAGAAATGCCTGAAATTTCAGAGTAACTAGATGAAAATCAAATCTTTTCAAGTAGCCTGCATGTACAAAGAGATCAATAATGTGGCCATCACTATAGGTAATGTCTGGGTTCATATATGATGATTCTATGTGTCGAGGGAAAGGGCGAGGAAACCAGCGAGGAAAAGGAGGTGGCGGGGGGTGAACCGTTCACCCCCCTCGAGATGCGCGCGCCAAAAAAATGGGCACACATCTCGAGGGGGGTGAGCGGTTCACCCCCCGCCACCTCCTTTTCCTCGCTGGTTTCCTCGCCCTTTCCCTCGACATTTAGAATTTCCCATATGATATTGTACTGGGAATCTGAAGTGAACCTTTTACTGTTCATCTAACTTGATGGATAGAGCTTTGCTAGCTGTCGAGGTTTTGGGCGAGGAAAACAGCGAGGGAAATGAGGTGGAGGGGGTGGAAACCGTCCACCCTCCTCGGGATGCGAGCGTGAAAAGTCAACGCTCGCATCCCGAGGAGGGTGGACGGTTTCCACCCCCTCCACCTCATTTCCCTCGCTGTTTTCCTCGCCCAAAACCTCGACATTTAGAATTTTCCTTATGGATATTACATATGGTACTTGTCTCTTGTATAATAAGTCTGGTTTTCTCTTTCTTGATAGCTTCAACATGCCCCACATCCCATATGGGAGGTATTGGATAGCTCCATCAAAGCCCACTTCCACTTGGGAATTCTCCTTTGGTACAAAAGTAGATCCAACTTGTCTCCAAATGCATCTAGTGATAGAACTAGGGTTTGGGTTGAAGAGGTTCACATGACATAAGAAACTATAGTATAAGCTTGGCCATGAAGGTTTACAAGCTCAAAAGTTGTAAAAAATTACATGTCGAAATAAAAATAAGTAAACTTTAGTATAAGTTTGGCACATGCAGTATGTCCATCCATATGTGGAATTACACTATTCATGCAAACTAGAACTTTGTCTTTCACAAAACTCTCAACTCAAACTTTTCAAAAAATCAACCATTGATGAAATAATTAAGGATTAAATACCAAAGTAGAAGTCAGTCAGTCTTGTCTCTGTAGTGATTGATAACAAACCTTAAACCTTAAATCCCAATCCCCAAATCCCAAGGGGGAGCTCTTGATATGCCGAAGGGCAGGGGCGGATCTAGCTTGTGTAAGCAGGTCAATTGACCCCCTTAGGTTTTTAAGAAAATTCATCAAAGCATATAAAATTTTAATATTGCCCCATTTTTAAATTTTATGTTGCTCCTCTTTCAAAATTTATATTGCTACTCTTATAAAAAGAACATCACAGATCACAATTGGAGAAGAAAACAACCGCCTCCAGCCTCTGGCTTCCACGCCTTCAGTCCTCCACGCATTTGGCGTCTCCTTCGGCATTGTGTACAACAACGAAAACGTCTTGCAATATCTTCTTTTTCATCCCTGTGAAACAAGGTGAGTTTGTTTGATTATGAGTTTCTTAATGAAATCAACAACAAAATCACCTTATCAATCTTAACATCTCTTCTTACTTTGGGTTTCTGTCTCCCTATTTGGCGATCCAAACTCGGAACAATGACATACCCATTGGACCAACAACAATGACATACCTATTGGAAATATAGCAAAGAACAATTTAAAATTACTGACTTAAAGACTTTGAATGGAGGATGTGGGTCACTTTGATCTATAGGCTTATTACTTCAGCTTTAATATTACCAGTTGCAACTGTCAGTGTCGAAATAATTTTTTCTGCTATGAAGATTGTCAAGAATCGATTACGTAATCGTATGAAAGATCAATGAATGACAGGTAGTTTGATTACATATGATGACAACGATATATTTAATGGCATCGATGAGGTGATTATGCAGCATTATCAGAACATGAAAACCCGCAAAGAGCTTCTTTCTAAATCTACCTTGCATCTACATTGACTCATTAAGTATGTTTATCTTTGTCACAATCTGTGACTTCAAGAGAATGTAATTGAGAAGTGGAGGAACAAAAGATAGATGTATTACTAAACTCAGAGAAGGATTACAAGCTTAGAGCTATTGGATCTCAGATCCCCAATTGCAATTCACACATCTCATCCCTCTCCTCTACTCTGTCTCCCTCTTTATAGTTACATTTCTAACAAAATTTCAAAATACCCAATCCTAGCTAGACACGTGGCTGTTTTGGTTCCACAAAACTAACAACCTATATTACTGATTTGCCCTTCACTTTTCAAATTGAAATATTTGGCGCCAGTATTTTCGCGCCTTATTTTCCCTTGCCTTTTTCATTGTCTCAGTTGTCTCAGATCATGACAATACCCTGTGCATCACAACGTCCTTGTCCTCAAGGACGGAAATGTGGGAAGGACGAAGCAATTTGGGACCAATCCTCCCATGTAGCATCCTCTTTGGCTGAGTGTGTCCATTGTATTAGAACCTGAGTTACTGCCTTGTTGGCCCGTGGAATCAGACGTCTAGCCAAGATGGCCACTAGTTCCATTTTGAGTCTCCCTTGGGCATCGACTAGTGGCAGGTGAGGGGTAGCTGAAATGGAGGATCCCAGTTTTTTTTTTAATTGGGAAACATGGAATACAGGGTGCACTTTGGAGTCGGTTGGAAGTTGTAATCGATAAGCAACAAAGCCAATTCTGTCCAGGACTTGGAAGGGGCCATAAAACCTCGCAGAAAGCTTAAGATTTTTGCGTAAGTTGACCGAAGTCTGGCGGTAGGGTTGAAGTCTGAGATACACCCAATCCCCAATGGAGAAATTCCTGTCAGTCCTATTCTTATCAGCATAAGTCTTCATCCACTCTTGCGCCAGGTGTAGTTTGTTTTTTTATCACCTGCATCATCTTATCTCTGTCTTCTAAGTATTGTTTAACATCCTGAACAGTGAAGGAAGTGGAAGGAGGCAGTGCAAGGAGTGGAGGAGCATAGCCGTAAAGTGCTTGGAATGGCGTAGTTTGTAGGCTGGTGTGGAAAGAAGTGTTAAACCAGTGTTCAGCCAGGTAGAGCCACTTGGCCCATTGGGAAGATGCTTCTCTAGTCATACAGCGCAAGTACGTCTCCAGACATGAGTTTGTGCGTTCAGTTTGTCCGTCAGTTTGCGGATGATAGGCGGTACTAAATGCCAGGGTGGTACCCAATGCACCAAATAAGTCCTGCCAGAAGGCACTCATGAAGATCTTATCCCTGTCTGACACTATGGACTCTGGTAAACCATGTAGTTTGTATACTTGCTACAGAAAATCTTCAGCTACTGTTGAGGCAGTAAAAGGGTGGTGTAGGGAGATGAAGTGGCTATATTTAGTCAGCCGATCTACCACAACCAGAATCACGGATTTGTGGTGAGATTTAGGTAAGCCTTCGATGAAATCCATCGATATATGTTGCCACGCTTGGGATGGCACAGGTAGTGGCTGTAGGAGACCTCCGTAGGTTGACTGGTCGGCCTTGTTACGTTGACACACATCACAGTTGGTGATCAAGTTAATCAGGTCTGATTTCATCTTCTTCCAGTAGAAGTACATGGCCAATCTCTTGTATGAAACTTGAATCCCAGAGTGTCCCCCAATTGGAGAGTTGTGTATGGTGTGAAGGATCTGAGTCCTCAGCTGGCCACGATTTCCTATATATAATCTGTTTCTGTATTTCAACAGACCATGAACAAGGGTAAACTTTGGAACAGATGCAGGGTTTAATATCAACTTCTGACTGAGGTCTTGAGCCAATTCATCAGTGGTATAACTGTCCAATACATCCTGCAGCCAGGTGGGGGATACCTTGGTGATAGCTTGGCATTCTCCTGTGGCTTCAGTAAAACGTGATAGAGCATATGCTGCCTTGTTGTCTGCTCCTTTCTTATACTGTATTTCGTAATCATACCCTAAGAGTTTTGTAAGCCATTTTTGTTGAAGGATGGTCGTAACCTTTTGTGACAGCAGATGTCTGATACTCTGATGGTCTGTGAGTATATAAAACTTTGAACCCAATAGATAAGACTTCTACTTGTTGACTGCTAATACTATTGCTAATAACTCCTTCTCGTAGGTTGAAAGAGCTTGATTTCTTTGTCCCAAAGCTCGACTGAAGAAGGCTATAGGTCTGCCCAGTTGAGTTAAAACTGCTCCTACACCTCTGGAGCTGGCATCAGTTTCCAGTGTGAAGGGTATAGAGAAATCTGGAAGGGCTAGCACAGGAGCACTGCACATCGCAGCCTTCAGTGACTGAAAAGCTTCTTGAGCACTTGTATTCCAATGGAAGTTGTTTTTCTTCAGTAAATCAGTGAGTGGCTGCGCAGTGACTCCATAATGATGAATGAACTTCCTATAGTAGCCGGTTAGCCCAAGAAATCCCCGCAATTGTTTGAGTGTTTTTGGTATTGGCCAACTCATCATTGCCTCCACTTTTTGTGGATTAGCTTCAATACCTCGTTGGCTGATTATATGCCCAAGGTATTCTAATCTTGGTTGTATGAAGGAGCATTTAGATAGTTTTGCATAAAGTTTGTGTTTCCTAAGGGTGGCCAATGTAATTTGTAGGTGGTTTAAGTGTAGGGACAAGGAGGAACTATAGACCAATATGTCGTCAAAGAAAACTAGGATGAACTTTCGTAGGTAAGGTTGAAAAATGTTATTCATTAAGGCTTGGAATGTGGCGGGGCATTAGTCAACCCGAAAGGCATGACCTTGAACTCGAAATGACCATGGTGTGTTTTGAAGGCGGTTTTATGTATATCCGGGAGGTGGACAAGGATTTGGTGGTATCCGAAACGAAGGTCTAATTTGGAAAACACCGTGGCTCCATGAAGTTCATCTAAAAGTTCATCTATCAATGGCATAGGGAATCTATCCTTGATGGTCATGTCATTTAACCTTCTATAGTCTACACAAAATCGTCATGTACCATCTTTCTTTTTAACTAATAGTATTGGGGCAGCAAACAGACTGTGGGAGTGTTGTATAAGGTCGGATTGGAGCATTTCCTGAATGAGTTGTTCAACAACCGCCTTTTGCATATAGGGCACTTTGTAAGGGTTTTGGGATGAAGGTAATGTATTGGGTTTGAGGGGTATTTTGTGATCTAGGGTCCTAGTGGGAGGTAAACCTGTAGGGACTTGAAAAATATCAGAATATTCAGACAGTAAAGTAGTGATGGCAGGGTGAGTTGGTGATACCTGAGTAGGCACTTCACTGAGAACAAAGAGCTGGCCAATAAAGCAAGGGGTGTGCTTCTTAATAAACTTGGTGATGCCCTTGGCTTCTAGGAGATGAAGAGCTCCCTCGTTTGTGGTTCCTTGTAGAGTGAGTTTTTCCAGCAATATTCAATGTCACTTGCAATTTCTGCAAGTTGATGACAATGTCCCCGAATGGCTTCAGCCAATCTCCTCCCAAGACCATGTCGTAGCCACCTAGAGGAAGCACTCTGACTGTTCCTTCAAACATTAATCCCTGCATTGTCCACTGAAGGTTGTTGCAAATAACATTGCTTATGAGCTGCTGACCATTGGCAACTCTGACAATCATTTGGGGTGTCAGCTGAGTGGGCCAATTGGTCTCTTTCACTATCCTTGGGTCAATAAATGTATGGGTACTCCCAGTATCTATTAAGATGGATAATACCTTTTTTTTGAGTTTGCCCTTAAGGAGTAATGTATTAGCTGAAAAGCTGCCATGGATGGCATGTAATGATACTTCCATATCGGATTGTATTTCCTGAACCAAATCCTCAGTATGTATATTAGTCTATGTCCCCTCATCAGTGTGTTATTCATCTGAAACAATGAGATACAGATGTTGTTGCTTGCAGATGTGGCCATATCTGTATTGCTCATCACAGTGATAGCATAAACCTTTCTCCCTCCTCATTCTCATATGTGCCTGAGTCATCCTCTTGATTGGTGGGATATATGGTGAATATGGAGCTTTATTGGTGTTTTGGTAAGGTGTTTGGGTCGTAGGTCTAGGCTGGTTGTTTATGTGACTATTGTTGTTGGCACTTAAGCTGGTGTTATTCTATTTGTTGTGAAGCTGGGGGTTGGTGGTATGGCTAATGGTCTGTGAAAAGTAGTTGTGTACCCTGGATTCTTTTTGAACTGAGGATGATGGTCTGTTGATGACTCTTGCATTCTAGCTAATGTGAAAGTCTGAATCAAGGTAGTGGGTTTAAACATTTGGACTACTGATTTAATATCAGATTTGAGTCCACTTAAGAAACTCATGATGAAGTAGGCCGGGTCTAGATGTTTATTGTGGTTGATCACGAGGGACTTCAACTCCTCAAATCGATCATAGTAATCTTCCACAATTGATTCCTGCTTGAGTTTGTTGAACGTTCCTCCAAAGTTGTCCGAGATTGAATCCTCAAATCTTTCACAAATGTCTTGTGTGAAAGAGGCCCATTGAAGCCTTTCGTTACACACCTGGTAGTCTAAAAATCAGACTTCAGCTCTTCCATTAAGGTGTAATGAAGCTATTGGCACCTTGTTTTCATTTCCCACTTGATAAAATTCAAAGTACCTCTCACATTTTTTAACCCAAGCACAAGGATTCAATCCATCGAAATGAGGAAATTCCAGTTTAGGGATTCTAAAAAACATACCGTTGCTCTCCATTGGATTATGGAGAGTAGTTCCTGAGTGGAATTCCCTGGATTCACTGTCCTGTGAATCAGGTAGAGCACTACCTTCTCGCGACCGTTGGCTCGGGATGAGAGTTCATCATTTTGATTAACTGTTCGATCCGTGCTTCCATACGCTGGCTCTGTGTCTCACTCGCCATTGCCAAACGTTTCAACTCTGCCTTCATGAGCTCCATCTGACTGGTGGATTCCAATTGCGACTTCTTCGTCTCCTTCACCAAGGTTTCCAACTCCTTTGCTCTCGTTTCCATACTGTGTTCAATTGGGAATCCTGAAACTGGCTCTGATACCAAATGTCACAATCTGTGACTTCAAGAAAATGTAATTGAGAAGTGGAAAAACAAAAGATAGATGTATTACTAAACTCAGAGAAGGATTACAAGCTTAGAGCTATTGGATCTCAGATCCCCAATTGCAATTCACACATCTCATCCCTCTCTTCTACTCTGTCTCTCTTTATAGTTACATTTATAACAGAATTTCAAAATATCCAATCCTAGCTAGACACGTGGCTGTTTTGGTTCCACAAAACTAACATCCTATATTACTGATTTGCCCTTCACTTTTCAAATTGAAATATTTGGCGCCAGTATTTTCGCGCCTTATTTTCCCTTGCCTTTTTCATTGTCTCAGTTGTCTCAGATCATGACAGTCTTGTACTACTTTTAAAACTCCATTTTAATCATATTTATCTATTTATTTTAAAAATTAAATTATTCAAGATTTTTTTTACCCCCTTTATCTGCAATCCTGGATCCGTCCCTGTTGAAGGGGACATGTTTATGATTCACCTTACCATTGATGATGACCTTAAGAAGACCTATAGGGAGGATTAGGGTTTGAAAGAAGAAAGAAAAGCAACAACAACCCCAACAACCCATAGATAGATAATGAAACTAGACTAGGTAGTCTTTGCAATATAGGGCACCTTTATCTCCTATCTACAAACCATTCACCACAAAGCTAAAACACTTCAGTCCCATCCAGTGAGATTAATTGGTATTTTACGGCTACTTAGCACTAAAGATCTATCAATTGGGGTCACACTGATGGACCCCTTACCATTCCATCTTCATTACTTTTGCAGAGATTTGAACAAAACTATGGAAATGTATGAACCATTTTTGCAGCTGTGCCATGTAAATTACTAGTGCTTTGTTTGTGACTACAGCAGGACCTTGCAATAATTTGAATATACTACAATCACAACTTGATCAACATCTGAACATTCTTCTGGTAGGATCCATTGGTACTTGTAAGTTTATCACAAAGTCGATTGACAAAACTATGTAAATGTATGAACCATTTTTGCAGCTGTGCCATGTAAATTACTAGTGCTTTGTTTGTGACTACAGCAGGACCTTGCAAAATTTTGAATATACTACAATCACAACTTGATCAACATCTGAACATTCTTCATGGTAGGATCCATTGGTACTCGTAAGTTTATCAGAAAGTCGATCTTTTGATAAATAATTGTTAATGGTAAGAACCTTCATATAACATGACAGTTCAATATTCTCCATTTATGGAAAGCATGGTGATGTTACTTTCGATCAAAAATTAAAGCAGAACCATTCCCACATTATCCTATTGTTCCTCAATTTAAAAACTAAAACATGTGATTTCGTACCTTTTCACATAATCCATTGACCCCACTGCTAATGTTATATCAAAGCTAAACTACAAAATAATGCCAATCATGGCACATTGACTGCAACCTAACAACCCTCCATAAAGAATGAAAGGTTCCCTTGAAAGAAATTTTGTTTCCTCGAAATATTTGATGTTTTCTTTGATAATAATTGAGTGAATCTCAATAATACCTACAACTCCAGGTCCAAAACCCAGTTCGATAAAAGGTAGAAAATGTAGGACACGAGGCCAACCAGTTGACACGCTTACTGGAAACCCATAAACATGGGCCTTGCTTGGTTGACTGAAAGCCTATTACAAATACGAATGCTTCCCCAAGAACGTTCAAAAGATATTTTAAATGGTAATGATTAAATATTCTCATATTCTAACAGAAAAAAACCATGCACAAAAATATGATATTTACATAAGCCTGGTGACTTTTGCTCAGAGATCTCATAAGGTGGGTGGAAACTAATATTGTCAGTCAGCCACGACAAGGCATGCATCAAAACTTTTTAATTATAGCGGAGCGAAAGCAAGTCTTTACGCGTGGTGGAGGCAAAATAGACCGAAGGAAAACAAGTCTCCATTCAAGATAGAAGCGACAAGAATATTAAGTGACAACAATATTGTAACCTTGTAGCCTGATTTGATTCACCTATAAGTCAATCATGTAACCTTTGGGCTGAATTAATAAATAAACAAAAAGGAAAAAAAAATAGCAGCACCAATTCTCAATTGTTCAGTCCTAAATCGCAAATCAGGATTTACTCGAAAAATGGTTTGACTTGAGTTGATGAAAGTGGAGGACAACAAAATCAATGGGAATTGGGCATTCTCCAGGCAGTTGACGTGGTAGAAAAATTAAAGATGAAGCATCCTGTTGACTAATAAGGAACCAGAGAGCTGGGAGCATTAATTGAAAGTTATCTAACTAAAACGGACAGTGGGGCAAGTAATTTTCGAACTCACTGCAGCATATTAGGCTGGCTAACAGCGCGCATTAGTTGCTGGAACATATTCCTTTCATTTATAGGGTCCATTCCTGAGTTATGAAAGATCAAATTATCAAAATTTTTTTTTTTTGAAAATGTTACATGCCTCTGCAACAAAATGCATGATTAACATAGAATGCTGGAAACTAACCTTGATTTATCTCATCAACTACTCTAAATGGGTAGGCAGTTAGCAAGGTCTTGCAGAGACACCAGATAGAGAATGGTTGAAACTGATCGTTCCTGGAAACAGGAAGTTAAAGTCGCAGTGAGAAAAATGAAAGAGAGGCCAGATTGAATTTATAAGAAATTAACAAGTGTATTGTGATACCCCTCCGGGCTGATTATGGGCACTTCGAACCTGAAGCTGTCCTGCTCCCCTGAAAGTAATAATACTGGTCATCATTTACAAGTGGAACCATATTTTTCTTTTTCTTTTTTCTTTTGAAAGAAGGAACCATATGTAAAATACACACACACACACACATATATATATATATATATATATATATATATATATATATATATATATATATATATATATATATATATATATATATATATTGTCTTTCTTCATTCATTTTCACCCAATTAAAGGTAGTTTTTGTTGGATTAGCTAGCTTGATTTTTTTTACGAATCAAGCTAGAAAAATTATCCTTCTCATCACTTTGCACAGTTATTTGATAATAACATGTATATATCTTAATGAAACAAATCAATGGAAATAGATCATTTCAAGAAAGTATTTGGTGTTTGAATGGTCTAACAAGGCATCCTCTAATCATAATACCTAAATTTGACTTTGATAAAATCCCATTTTATCAAAGTCCATGCCATTCTCATCTGAAACACATGGGCAAGAAAGAAAAAATGAATGGCACTATTCTTAGTCATAACTTGATAGCATTTATGGAAATATGATTTCATACCCAAAGAAACCTTTCCAACAGCCATTTCTTGGAAGGTGTGACCAATAAGGTTTCTCAATGTTGGAAGCCATTTTTTCCTGCAAAAACAAATAACATCACAAAATTATTTTCGAAGTAAAGCAAAATTTGTTATTTGAATAAATTACGGACAGTAGTAACAACAATTGGAATATGCATCATCTCTATTTTGTTTCATTGTCTCTATTAATACATCATATGGCCCATGTTGGAAGGGCGCTGCCAGGGTGCTAAAGGCGTTATTTTTTTTTCAAAAAAATGCCTCATCTCAAAACACTTTTTAGCGCCGCAGGGCTCAGTCTCGTGTGGGCGGAGGCGCACTTGAGGCACCAATATCACTTAAAAAATAAAAATTAAGTAACTTAAGTTGGCTTAAAATGTTAATTAGTTTATTTATAACTGAATTAATAACTAATCAAAGAAGATTTAGCCATTTGGGGGATGATGGAGACGAAAATGATGAAATTAATTCGTGAAATATTGAGAATATTTTACTTTCATGAGTGGCTAACTTTCACATGGTTTTGAAGGAAAATTCACTTGTTCACAGTTCTAGTTTTGCAATAAAACCGGTAAACGTTCGATTTACATTCGTTTTCCCGGAGAAAATATCATGATATCTGTGATAAATCTAGATAGATTCCGATAACTTGATGACATGTCACGATTTTTCTGCTTCTTTCAAGGGTAGAAATACAATGTATTCAAGTGAGAAAGGAGAGAAAATTTTCAACTTTTACAAGTTAAATCTGCCGTGCATGAAGGATCATTTATGAAGGAGTAATTCTAGCAAGCAAACAAGGCTGGCTAGAATTTTTGATGAAGAAGACCAATAAAAAGCAAAACCCCAACAATGGGGATCGAAAAATATATCTTTTCAAAAACAAATAATATTTTAGAGAAAACATAAATAAAAAATCAAAGATATTGCATTCCAACTCTTTTGTCAAACACGAAACCATTTAAGTCCATTCAATCAGGCAAATAAACGGGTAAGCTGGAAAAAAAAGAAGCTGACTTTCTAATTCAAGCCCAACCACAAAGCTAAAAACCAAATTCAACCCATTAAGAGGAAAAAAGAAATATAAATAAATAACAAAGTGAATAAACACTAACACTCATATAGAAAGAACTACAAGATTTAAGCATGAATTAATAAAAATAATCCACATTTTTCGCATTTTTTTTCTTTGGTACAATTCATGAATGTTAACAATGCAGATGAACAACAAAGAATTTTAAGATTTGGGGTTTGGGAAGAATTGCATACCAGCTAAGAAAGCATTAAGGGGTGCTGGGTACATAGAAGAAGGATCCATCATAGCACTGGTAGAGATAACATTTGTGTTACTAGTGCTACCTGTAATTCGACCACCTTCACCACCACCACCACTACCATAAGGGTTATCTGGACCTTGATCATACAAAATCCCCTTGAACAAGTGTCCTCCTATACTCACAGATGTCTGATAAGCATACTGATCTTCCCCTTCATCCATTGCACTCACTACCTTGACGCATCTGAACATTGCTGGTGAACTCACTTCTGCTGGAAAATTCGCCATTTGTAAACCTAAAAACATAAGAGAACATGAAAAACATCATAAAATTTTCTTAGTTTCATAAAAGAGTATCTGTGTGGTTGGTTTTTAAAGATCAGAGATATAAATGACACTGACACAAGAATAGTGGGAATTTGTGTTAGATTTTTCAAAGATGTACAAAACACAAGTCTGAAAAGAGGGTAAGAAGACTTCTCAAGCAAAAATATCAAGAATCTACTAATAATATCAACATAAAATACCTTTATAGTTTATTGTAATGTATAGAGATAATTTCTTAAATATATACACAAGAAAAGAAAATATGAACAAGAAAAGAAAAGGGGGAGAGGTGGTCAGAGATTTTAGTCAGTCAGTTTTACTCAGATACAGTGGAATGTATAGAGAAAGAAAAGCAGAAAACACAAATGATCATTTTTCCGATTTTCGTTACTTCCACACGCAAAGGCAATCACAACCACAACAACAACAGCAGCAGCAGAGAATCTGTTAGTGTGTATGAGTGAAAGAAAGAAAAGAAAAAAAGTACCTGCTGGTGCAGATGTGGAAGGTGGATGTAGTGGAGCAACTACAGCAACTGTTGAAGTGGTAGTGTTTTTATGTTCTCTAGGCCTTTTGGGGTTCTCAGAACGTAGATCTTGTTGTCCTGCTGGTGGTTGCACATGGAGGTGTTGTTGAATCTGTTGCTGGCGTTCGCGTCTTCGCGAAGCAGGAACCCAGGTGCTCTTTACATGAGTTGAGCAATCGAAACCCCGGCTTTTACAACAAGTTCTACATCGCATGTAGGAGCAGTCTTTCTTTGCCTGGTTTCCACAATCTTGGCAGCTGATACCACCACCACCACCACCACCGCTGCTAGAACCACCATTACCACCACCCTGGTGTCTCATACTACTAGGGCCAACACCCATACCCATGGTGATTGGGTAGATTTCTTGATGGTGGTGATGATGTTGTTCTTGTTGTTGTTGCTGCCATAATTCAAGACTCTTGTTGTAAGAAGAAGAGATCTCTTGGTTTCTTAAAAGAAAAAGGTGCTCTGGTGGGATTTCTTGATTATGGTGATTTCCTTCACCACCACCTCCTCTTCCTCCTCCACCACTTAGTGAGAACCCAGCCATTGGTTAGCTGAGTTGAACCACCTCAATAATTGGGTCAACAACTCAAAATCCATATCAGATGATGGAGCAACTATTTTTTAATGAACATTTCTCTTTTACACATATTAGAGAAAACTAAAAAAATGAGTGAAATGGGTTTGTAGTAGCTTTGTTTTCTTGTATTTGTTTTGATCTTGCAAGAACAGCAAACTTTTTGGGTTTGGGGACACAAAGGAATAGTGAATGAGTAAGGGATTTTTTTGGGGTTTGTGTTGTTGTTTTGCTTTTGTTTGTTCTTGTTAATCAAACAAACCTCTTCCTTCTTTGCTACCAGTTTGAACTTGGCATTAAAAACACAGAAGAATTACAGCTCTCTCTTTGCACTCTCTGCAAACGCCGCCATGGAAGCAGCAGCAGCAGCAGAGCTTCTGCAAGAGCTTCAGCAAATTTAAGACACACAACACAACCCCAAAAACAAACAACTCAATATACAGACTTTAACATTTACCCTCTCTTGTTTCTCTTTCTTTTCTTTATCTGCTTTCTCTTTGTTTCTATCCTCATTTTTGTCAAAGTGAAGGATCAATGGTTGTAAATGGATCCCTTACCATTGAAGATGGGGTTATTGTATCTTGCTTTTTGTGCAATTAACCTTTGTTTAATTAATCAAAGAGTTTTATTATCTTGAGCAAAAACTATCCAAATTAATAAAAGTGTGGATTTTTTTTTCTTCCAGGAGTTCTTTTACTTGTTTGAAGCCACTACTGACTTTACTAGTCTTTTTATTTCTCCAGTTGTTTCCCACAAAAGCTGCGTGTTAATTGGGTTGGGGTTGGATTTGACAGGTGTTATCCAAGCCCATGAGACATGAATTGGGCTGAGATGGCCCAACCCAATACCAACCAAAATGGTATATGTGTCATCATAGCAATTCATTATGAGAGCAACTACATTTAAGCTAATTTAAGGTAGCACTCGCACTATATCAAATTGGCGTATTTGTAACAACTCTCAAAATAGTAACATGTAACAATTCACCAAACAATTTCAAATTAAAACTAAATTTAGTCAAGAAATGAAAAACAGTTAAAAAAAATGATACAATAAATTAGATCACCATGAATAGTATCACTTGTAGGACCATACTCTTATCGTATCACTTTATTTATGAAAATGTGTAAAATTGTTTTGTGAATTGTTATAGTTAAAAAAATATTACTGTTTTGTGGGTTGTTACAAAAATGTCAATTTGGTGTAGTGTTGATGTAGTCGAATCATGTTCTCCTTGACCTTGACCTACATAGAGAACATACGTGAGCCAAAGACCACCGTTGTGGCAGCCAATGACGCTCTGATACTTAAGTTAGACAAGGCTTGAGAATGGCGTACTGCTATAAATTGGGTTTTGTAGCGTACCTTTGTTCATCAACCCTCTGTCCTATTTATAATGCAAGAGTCATTGTTCGGTTAGGTCTTTGGTGGTGTAGTTTTGGGAAAGATATTTTGCTGGAGATTATTTCCCTATTGGGAGTCGTCCATGTAATAGAGTTTTCCTACACAACGTGCGCTCCTAGATATGCGGAAGATTCTTCCACTTTGGAGTGTTGTCCATGCATAACTTATACTCCGGTATTTGGTTCTTGGTCGGAACCAATGCATTGCTGACCTGCCATTTTTTAGGTCGACCCTCCAAATACTTGCCTTATTAAACCTTATGGGTATTGGGCTTGACCATGTGACGTGTGGACTTAATAGGGCGCTGCAATTAGGTCTAGCCTCATGAACCCTGCCAAGATGGGCTTAGTGTTGTCTGGGCTTTGCCAGATTGTGCGAGCAATCATGCCCGCGTTGGTCTGTTGATGAGATTATCATGACATTTGTATGGCGTGGATTAAAGGACAGTTGGGTGTATCATTAGTTGCCCCCCCCCCCCCCCCCCCGAGTTAGTGGGTCATCTTGCTGGTCCACTAAGTCACTTCAGTATGAATTGTACAGTCGTGATGATTGAGCCCGAAACGCCGTCTTGAATGGTGCATATCATTAAATGAGTATATGATTGCTCGAAAAAAAGGGCGTGAATCCCTGGATCTATATAAGTTTCCATCTCTGCAGATGAGAGTTTATTTACTTCTGAAAGTTTTTTTCTTACTGAACCTATTAAAGGGGTAGTTATCATCAGATATGTACGTACGAGTATCTACATGTGTATTGAAACACATATCAAAATGCAATAAAAAATATAATTTCATGACAAAAGAAAATATTATTCTCACAAATTTTCACATTTAAGGAGTAGACTGTACAAATTAGCTAATCTTTAAAATGTTTTACAACTAGGCTAAAATTATGATTGGTTTATACAAAAAAAAAAAAACAACAACAACAACAAAAAACACACTGTCTACAATGCATTGTGATACATGCTTCATATTGTACAAGCATAAATCGAGAGGAGGAGGTGTTTGGGTCAGGACCGGTTGCCTTCCTGGTTTGGGTTTGAAGATATTAAACCAAATTTCAAAAGCAGTGATTGCAGGATTATCAAACCAAACACAAACCAGCATTATCAATCAAATTTCAAGATATTAAGCAGTGCGAAAACGTACCAGAAGAAGATGAAGAAGAAGAAGAAGAAACGTGTCTTTCTGAAACTCCTTTTTGTTTTCTTGCTTTTAATTTTGCAAGTGCACTCAAAAGTTTGTACTTTCTTCCATGGGGGACAATGTTGAATTCACTCCCGAACAAGAGCTGTCCTAGCTTGCCATGAGTTTTTTCGGGACAGGTTGGTCGGTGAATCTGATTTGGTTAAACTTCGGGATCAATATAGAATTCCTGAAGACCTGGAACTTACCCCCTTGGGCACTGACCAAACCCCGTTGATGCATCCGCAAGGTTTCTTCGCCTTGCATAAAGACATGTTTCAATCTGGACCCGCTTTCCTGTCCCAAAAGATATTTGGTATTTCCTAGCGTATCTTCACATTCCTCCCACTCAAATGGTACCAAACGGGTTCAGGAGCTTGATCGCTATCTTTATCTGGGCGAAGGACGTTGGCATTCGATTGACTCCCCGGGTGGTCCATCTGCTGACTTTCCCTCGGCTAAATGCTTACGGGGCCTGTCAGCTGAGCACACCGGACTGTTTGGGTCCACTGTCGAACGACTTCAAGTCCTGACAGAAGTATTGTTTTCTCGCTTCTTCAAACTCTTCGTACTTTAAGTTGGAGGTGCGTCCGCTTGTCAAATACTTCAAATTTGATTGCAGCGAGCATAATGTTCCTTTTCCTTTTACTTGTCCGGTCACTATGGACGATGCGTTGAATTGTCATTTAATTTCTTTGCAGAGAAATTTGTGGCTCCAATTCTCACTAAGGATGAGGAGTCGATAAAGAAGGAGTTCGATGAGATCTATTTTATGACTACGAAGAGGTTATGGTTTCAAGCAACATCGTGCAGAGTGGGTTGTTCGAGAACTTTCATAAAGCCCCACTCTGTTTAGAACGTCGACTAAGGAGGCCGACATTCATCGTTCAAAGAAGAAAAAACCCACGATGCCTAGCCCGACGAGGCACGATGAGTTGGAGGCGGCCCTGCCACCAATTACTTGGCCCAAGAGGAAGCGAGCTGGGTGCAAGATTGTTTCCTCTTTTCACTTGTTGATTCCGCTGGAGAATGAGGTGACCATTGCGGAGCCTGGATATACCGCTAGTCCGCCCGAGAGATGGTTTTGGGATAGCAGGGTGTCGTGCTTGAGCCTCTGGCCCCTGCCACTGACCTAGAGGGGGATCGTTCGAAACTGGCGTGCCTTGGTGACTTCGAAGCTTCGCATCTTATCGTGTCCTCGGATATGGATCCTGCCACCGACTCTACTGATGTTCCCCGTTCAGTTGAAGTTATTGCTCTAGGGAGTGGATTTTCTCCCTCTCTCCCGCCTTCAGACCCTGATGCTAGACATCAGGGTGAGCCTCCAACTATGAAGGTTTTCTTGCGAGACGGGAATCCTCTAAGGTTCCTCTTGAGACATTAGTGAATACCAGGGGTGGAACGAGCGTATATTTGGATCGGAATGAGTTGCACCCCGACGCCCGTAGTAGAGTGCATGCTTTGGAGAAGGCATTTGCTAAATTGCAGAAGTTGCCATACTAAGCTTTGATCAGGTTCGGCCATCATTGTCTATGGTACAACAATGATCCCTGGCAAGCCATCGTCATCATTGGCAACTGATAAGCATACTGATCTTCCCCTTCATCATTGGCCATCATTGTCTATGAAAATTTGTAAAATTGTTTTGTGAATTGTTATAGTTAAAAAAATATTACTGTTTTGTGGGTTGTTACAAAAATGTCAATTTGGTGTAGTGTTGATGTAGTCGAATCATGTTCTCATTGACCTTGACCTACATAGAGAACACAGGTGAGCCAAAAACCACCGTTGTGGCAGCCAATGATGCTCTGATACTTAAGTTAGACAAGGCTTGAGAATGGCGTACTGCTATAAATTGGGTTTTGTAGCGTACCTTTGTTCATCAACCCTCTGTCCTATTTATAATGCAAGAGTCATTGTTCGGCTAGGTCTTTGGTGGTGTAGTTTTGGGAAAGATATTTTGCTGAAGATTCTTTCCCTATTGGGAGTCGTCCATGTAATAGAGTTTTCCTACACAATGTGCGCTCCTAGATATGCGGAAGATTCTTCCATTTTGGAGTGTTGTCCATGCACAACTTATACTCCGGTATTTGATTCTTGGTCGGAACCAATGCATTGCTGACCTACCCTTTTTAGGTCGATCCTCCAAATACTTGTCTTATTAAACCTTATGGGTATTGGGCTTGACCATGTGACGTGTGGACTTAATAGGGCGCTGCAATTAGGTCTAGCCTCATGAACCCTGCCAAGATGGGCTTAGTGATGTCTGGGCTTTGCCAGATTGTGCGAGCAATCATGCTCGCGTTGGTCTGTTGATGAGATTATCATGACATTTGTATGGCGCAGATTAAAGGATAATTGGGTGTATCATTAGTTGCCACCCCCCCCCCCCCCCCCCCGAGTTAGTGGGTCATCTTGCTGGTCTACTAAGTCACTTCAGTATGAACTGTACAATTGTAATGATTGAGCCTGAAACGTTGTCTTGAGTGGTGCATATCATTAAATGAGTATATGATTGCTCGAATAAAGGGGCGTGAATCCCTGGATCTATATAAGTTTCCATCTCTGCAGAGGAGAGTTTATTTACTTCTGTAGTCTTTCTGAAACTCCTTTTTGCTTTCTTGCTTTTAGTTTCGCAAGTGCACTCAAAATTTTGTACTTTCGTCCATGGCGGACAATGTTGAATTCACTCCCGAACAAGAGCTGTCCTAGCTTTCCACGAGTTTTTTCGGGATAGGTTGGTCGGTGAATCTGATCTAGTTAAACTTCGGGATCAATATAGAATTCCTGAAGACCTGGAACTTACCCCCTTGGGCACTGACCAAACCCCGTTGATGCATCTGCAAGGTTTCTTCGCCTTGCATAAAGACATGTTTCAATCTGGACCCGCTTTCCGGTCCCAAAAGATATTTGGTATTTCCTAGCATATTTTCACATTCCTCCCACTCAAATGGTACCAAACGGGTTCAGGAGCTTGATCGCTATCTTTATCTGGGCGAAGGACGTTGGCCTTCGATTGACTCCCCGGGTGGTCCATCTGCTGACTTTCCCTCGGCTGAATGCTTACAGGGCCTGTCAGCTGAGCACACCGGACTGTTTGGGTCCACTGTCGAACGACTTCAAGTCCTGACAGAAGTATTGTTTTCTCGCTTATTTGAACTCTTCTTACTTTAAGTTGGAGGTGCGTCCGCTTGTCAAATACTTCAAATTTGATTGCAGCGAGCATAATGTTCCTTTTCCTTTTACTTGTCCGGTCACTATGGACGATGCGTTGAATTGTCATTTAATTTCTTTGCAGAGAAATTTATGGCTCCAATTCTCACTAAGGATGAGGAGTCAATAAAGAAGGAGTTCGATGAGCTCTCTTTTATGACTAACGAAGAGGTTATGGTTTCGAGCAACATCGTGCATAGTGGGTTGTTCGAGAACTTTCATGAAGTTCCACTCTGTTTAGAACGTTGACTAAGGAGGCCGACATTCATCGTTCAAATAAGAGAAAATCGACGATGCCTAGCCCGACGAGGCACGATGAGTTGGAGGCGGCCCTGCCACCAATTACTTGGCCCAAGAGGAAGTGAGCTGGGTGCAAGATTGTTTCCTCTTTTCACTTGTTGATTTTGCTGGAGAATGAGGTGACCATTGCGGAGCCTGGATATACCGCTAGTCCGCCCGAGAGATGGTTTTGGGATAGCAGGGTGTCGTGCTTGAGCCTCTGGCCCCTGCCACTGACCTAGAGGGGGATCGTTCGGAACTGGCGTGCCTTGGTGACTTCGAAGCTTCGCATCTTATCGTGTCCTCGGATATGGATCCTGCCACCAACTCTACTGATGTTCCCCGTTCAGTTGAAGTTATTGCTCTAGGGAGTGGATTTTCTCCCTCTCTCCCGCCTTCAGACCCTGATGCTAGACATCAGGGTGAGCCTCCAGCTATGAAGGTTTTCTTGCGAGACGAGAATCCTCTAAGGTTCCTCTTGAGACATTAGTGAATACCAGGGGTGGAGCTAGCGTATATTTGGATCGGAATGAGTTGCACCCCGACGCCCGTAGTAGAGTGCATGCTTTGGAGAATGCTTTTGCTAAATTGCAGAAGTTGCCATACTAAGCTTTGATCAGGTTCGGCCATCATTGTCTATGGCACAACAATGATCTCTGGCAAGCCATCGTCATCAGGCTGCATGAGCTTTGACTAGACTCTCACTTTCTAATCCATCGTCATCCGCGCTCAACGGATTAGGCATTAGAACGGATCAGAAGCCATCGTCATCAATCGGAACTGACTAAGATTTGGTCAGGTTTGGCCATCATTGTCTACGGTAGAACAATGATCCCTAGCAAGCCATCGTCATCAGGCTACATGAACTCTGACAAGACTCCCACTTTCTAACCCGTCGTCATTCGCGCTCAACGAACTAGGCGTTAGAGCGGACCAGAAGCCATCGTCATCAGTCGAAACTTACTAAGCTTTGGTAAGGTTTGGCCATCATTGTCTTTGGTAGAACAATGATTCCTGGCAAGCCATTATCATCAGGCTACATGAACTCTGACTAGACTCCCATTTTGTAACCCATCGTCATTCGTGCTCGACGAACTAGGTGTTAGAGCGGACTAAAAGCCATCGCTATCAGTCGAAACTGACTATGCTTTGGTCTAGATTGATAAGTCTAACTTGAGCATCTTGACTTATGTAACTCACGAGTGGTTTAACATGGGGACTGGTTCAGCGGATCTGATATGAAAGTCAGACAATAATAAATTGATTGGATATCTAGCTAGATTTGATGAACAACAGTGGAAGTTTAGTAAAAGCAAATACCCTTTATTGATAATATTTTTTTAAGGTGCTCTGCATTCCATGGCTGCTTAAGGCTTTCACCATTCATGTCTTCCAACCAATATGTTCCTAGCCTGTTGACCGTTGCCACTTTGTAAAGCCCTTCCCAATTCGGTTTTAGCTTGCATGCGCTTGGCTCTTTAGTATTTTGCTAAGTTTTCTAAGCACCCAGTCTCCCACTTTGAACTAGTGTGGCTTGACTTTCTTGTTGAAGTATTGAGTCATTATTTTTTGGTAGGCAACTATCTTCACGGAAGCCTAATTTCTTCTTTCCTCGATGAGGTCTAACCCGACACGCAAAGCTTTGTCGTTGTCTT
Organism: Berberis vulgaris; assembly: GCA_963556465.1. Lineage (NCBI taxonomy): Eukaryota > Viridiplantae > Streptophyta > Magnoliopsida > Ranunculales > Berberidaceae > Berberis > Berberis vulgaris. The sequence continues at coordinate 3,871,210 of OY747124.1, read as the reverse complement.
CCGGCTTGAACTCTTCCGTTCGGAAAATCGACATTTCTAGCTTTACTTGGACCATTGCTTTTGACTCGTAAGCTAGAGCAAAATGTGTTTTCCCTGTTGGGGTTCTTTTTGGTGGTCCGGTATATCTAGAGTATTCTCAATAACGCTGAAACCCATTTTCCCTAGGCTACGTCAAATTTTTTTTGAGTGCTTTCAGGATTGTCTTGTTGGTAACTTTCGCCTGGCTTGTGGGTGCCCTGGCGAAGAGAAATGGTGGATGATGCCAAAATCTTCGCATAAATTTTCAACCTTCCTGCATTCGAATTGGGTTCCGTCGTCACTGAATAGTGTCCTTGGAATGTCGAATCTGCAGATGATGGAGGCCCATATAAATTTATCGATTTGATTTTGGCCTATTTTGGACAAGGGCTCGACCTCAACCCATTTGGTGAAGTAATCAACTGCAACAATGAAAAACTTCTTGTTGGTTGAGACGGGGAACAACTCGACGATATCCATTCCCCACTGCATGAATGGACATGGGTTGGTCATCGAAGTCAAGGGCCGAGCGGGCATGTGTGTATATGGCACATACCTCTGACATTTTTCACATTTGCAGACAATATCTTTGGTATCCTACTGCATCTTCAGCCAATAGTACCCTAAGATTAGGGCCTTGTGGGCTAGAGTTCTCCTGCCTGGGTGGCTCTCACAGATGCCATCACGAATCTCTATAAGAACATGGTTTGCCTCTGAGGGGGTTAGGCATCTGAGTAGGGGTCTCATGGATGACCTTTTATATAGCTTGTCATTTAGGAGAGTCTACCGCGCTGTTCTGTTTTTCAGCTTTTGGACTTCTGTCTTCTCAGCTTGGAGGACTCTGCTTGACGTACTCAATGATGGGATTCATCCAGCTTGTCTTTACTTTTGTTGCTTAGATGTTGTTGGACTCTTCTTCTTCTAGACTCGATTGTTCTTGGAATTCGATGAGCCCATCTGAAATCTCAGTCGTAGTTGAAGCCTTCTTGGCCAATGTGTCAGCTCTTTTGTTGTCGTCTCGGGGACACAATTGGAGTTTGAATCTTTTGAATCCACATGGTGTTGATTACCTTCTCGCGGTAAGCCATCATCTTGGTATCTTTGCTATTGAACTCTCCCTTGACCTGGTTGACTACCAAGCGTGAGTCGATGTACGCAGTTAGCTCATCTATCTTGATCTCCTTGGCGAGATTCAGGCCAAATAAAATGATCCTATATTTTGCTTCGTTGTTTGAGGTGGGAGGCCAGACCTGACAGCTTTTTCCAGGGTGAAACCGCCTGGAGAGCTGAGAGTGACTCAAGCCCCGCTTTCTTTTACTATGGATGACCCGTCACAATGCAAGATCCATCATTGGTCGTCCGACCTTTGCTCTTGGTCGTTTGACTCATGTTCCCTACCGCTAGTAAATTCGGAGATGCAGTCTACCAACGCTTGAGCTTTGATGGTAGTTTTTTTAGCATAGTTGATATCAAACTGCCCTAGTTTCACTAACCAGCTAATTTCCTGCAGATAATTCTGGCTTGTGCAGCACTGTGTGAAGTGGATGTTTGGTCAGGACCGTTATAAAGTGGGCCTAGAAGTAGGATCGCAGTTTCCTGGAGGAGATGACTAGCGCCAGAGCTAGTTTCTCTAAGTCTGGGTACTTTGCCTCTGCTTCTACAAAGGTTTTGCTGGCGTAGTACACTGGTCTTTGTACTTTTCTATCGTTCTGCACAAGAGTTGAACTGACGGCGTGCTTTAAGATAAATATAAGTAAAGTGACTCTCCTAGCGCCAGTTTCGAAAGTAGCTATGTACTTCCCATGTATGCTTTCAAACTTTGGAAGGTTGTCTCGAACTTTTCATCCTATTTGAAGCCTTTGCTTCCTCTCAAAATTTAAAAGAAAGGGAAGCATTTGTCGGATGATTTGCAAATAAACCTATTGAATGCTGCCACCATCCCAGTCAGTCTTTGAACTTTCCTGATGGTGGTCAGGGACTTCATATCGAGAAGAGCCTGAATTTGCTTTGGATCAGCTTCTATCCCTATTTGGTTCGCTATATAACCTAGCAATTTACCTGATTCAACCCCAAATGTGCATTTTTGCAAGTTGAGCTTCATCTAATACTTGCAGAGCTGATTGAATGCTTTTGCAAGGTCTACGATGTGACCCGTACTGTGAAGGCTTTTGACCAGCATGTCGTCTATGTAGACCTCCATGTTTCTTCCGATTTGTTCCTTGAACATCCGGTTCACCAGTCATTGATACGTTGCTCTTGCGTTCTTTAGGCCGAAAGACATCACTTGATAACAATATATTCATTTTTCAGCTATGAAATTTTCTTGGTCTGGGTGTGTATATGTATCTGGTTATATCCGGAATAGGTGTTCGTGAAACTCAGGAGGCTGTGTCCGAATGTGGCGTACACGATTTGATCAATGAGGGGAAGCAAAAACCTATCTTTCGAATATGCATTGTTCAAGTCTGTGTAATCTACACAAACTCTTCACTTCCCATTTTTCTTTTTTACTATGACGGTACTTGCCAACCAGTCTAGGTATCGCGCCTCCTTGATCATGTCCCACATCGTATAGGCAAATACGTCCTGATTCTGCCACAACAACTTTATTAGTTGTTCCGCTAATAATTTGCTTAGGCAGAAACCTATCTGGACGGCTCTGTTGTTATTGGGGACGTCGAGGTAGATCGTGAAAAATTTCTCCTCTGGTTGACCAACGTGGGGTCTTCTACTCGGACTAACTAGAGTCTTGTCATCTGAGTGAGAAAACTTTTCTTTAATTTTTGGACCCGAGCTTTGAGATGTCATAGCCGTAGGCCCGAACTGTAACTGATAGCTATCAAGTCGCTTCAGTGCTGCGTAGTGGCAATCTCTGCATGCTGGCTGCTTTCCTTGTATGGTACCTACTGCCTGGTTGGTAGGGTACTTGATACACTTGTGCAAAGTAGAAATTGCCATCTCCATCTGGTGATGTTGTAGGTGGATGGGGCATCGACCACCATGAACTCCTGGAACATGGTTTTCTAAAGTTGTGGTTCCCCACCACTACTGTCAATTTGATCTTCCCGATATGAAAGCTTTTCTTCCCGTTGAACCCGACCATGGGGTGACTAGTTGGCATTGGGTTATCTTCTTTTAGTTGCATCTAGTGGAACACGTTGAGGAATTGAACATTCAATGAACTCCCAGTGTCTACCGAAGATCTCCTCACTTCCCACTTCGCTATGAAGACCAAAATTACTAGGGTGTCATTATGCTAATGTTGGATGCCCTGGAGGTTTCTATTCGTGAAAGTCAGGGGCAAGATCGGGTTTTGGACACTAGCGTGTTGCACCTGTTGGTCCTCGTAGGTCGATCGGGTATTTATCTCACAGAGAGTCTTATTTCTGGACCTGTTGGATTGTTCGACTTTCGAGCATACTCCATGCAGGACATATACAATGTCCGCCGCCTTGTCTTCAATTTCGTTGATGGCATGTTCTCCTTCATTCGCCCAGTCTTGTTTCATGTTTAGGCTCAGGAATTCCTTGAGTTTCCTCTTGATCCAGTGCTCAATCTTATCAGACATATACAATGTCGGCCGCCTTATCTTAGATTCTTACAGTCTTTGATATTGTGGCCGTTGTCCTTGTGAAATGAACAATATTTTCCATTGTTCTATTGCAAGGGATCTCCCCAGAGTTTGGCGGGCTACTTCTCCCCCAATCCTCAATGGAATTGAGGATATCAGACAGGCTGGAGTTGAGGGGAGTGAAGGATTGGGAGTCAACGTAGATGGAGGCTTTATCTCGCCTTGTGCGACCATAGTCTGGCTTGCTGTTATTTCGTTTCCTCTTATTTTTGTCAGCGTTATCCTGTTTCTTTCCCTCATTCTTGTCTTTGGGATCAAAGGGTTTTTTCATCATCCCCTGCATCCTTTTTGGCGGCCAACATCTCATCGAGAGTGATGTATTTCTGAGCGCTCCTCAGCAAGTTCACCATGTTAGTTGGAGGCTACAAAGTGAGGAAGTCGTAGAAATTGCCTCTCCACGGACCCGAGGTGAAGGTTGTGACCGACGATCGTCGCTGCAACCATTGATGAGGGTTAACTCATCATTAAAGCGTGTGATGTACTCCCTCAATGTCTCGTTCGACTTCTGTTTTAGGGTGAGTAGATAATGCGGGTCCTTCCTGATTTGTTGGTTCCCGACAAAGCTGGTGAGAAACGCTTTTGCTAGCGTCCGAATGAGTCAATGGACTTCAGAGGGAGGTTGTTGAACCATTTCAGTGCCGACTTTTTCACGCCGGTGGGGATTGTCAGATACATTACGGCTTCGGATCCTTCTTTGAATGCCATTACACGCTAGAAGTGGCGTAAGTGGTCATACGAGTTTGTTGTCCCGTCATAAAATTTCAGCTTTGGCGGCTGAATTTCTTCGGCAATGTCTTGTTCATGATGTGATTCACGAACGATGGGACTATGAGGTTGAACAACACGTCTGGATTGGTGGCCTCAAGCCGGATGGGGTTTTGCGAGGCGGGTTTGTCGGCCCTAGACCTTGGGTCTCCGTTGGCCGCTCTTTTACCTCTGATCCACTGAGAGCTGACAAAGGCAAAATGGATCTCCTGAACGTGTTTTTTAGTATCTTCTGGAGACGGGGCTCTTCGTTGCTCCCAATTTCCTTCTGTGGGTGGATGGTTCTGCTAAGTGAGTATTTTCACCCTCGTGCAATTTGTTGCACCTGGGTTGCCATTAGATACACCCCAGGGTCCGTGATGGTTGCTACCGACACGGGGTCCGAATGTTCGAGGGCTCAACAATGTCTCCATTATTGCTAAATCTCACGGTCACCATCTTTCTGGTCTGTAAGGAAGGGTGATATAACTATTTTCTAAGGAGCTTTGTCATTCCCCACGGAGGGCGCCAAAATGATGTAGTCGAAACATATTCTCCTTTACCTGCACAGGGAACTCACGTGAGCCAAAGATCACCGTTGTGGCAGTCAATGACACTTCGATGCTTAAGTCAGACAAGGCTTGAGAAATGCGTAATGTTGTAAATTGGGTTTTGTAGTGTACATTTGTTCATCAACCCTCTGTCCTGTTTCTAATGCGAGAGTCCTTGTTCGGCTAGGCCTTTGGTGGTGAAGTTTTGGGAAATATATCTTATTGGAGATTCTTTCCATGCTGGGAGTCGTCTGTGTAGGCGAGTTTCCCTACACGACTTGCACTCCTAGATATGCGGGAGATTATTCCCTTTTGGAGTGTTGTCTATTCAAGGGAGTTTCCATGCACTTATACTTTGGTATTTGTTTTTAGCCAAAACCAATGTATTGCTGGCATGCCCGTCTTAGGTCGATCTCTCAGATACTTGCCTTATTAGACATTACGAGTATTGGACTTGACCATGTGACGTGTGGGCTTAATAGGGTGATGCAATTTGAGTCCAGCCTCCTGGACCCTGCCAAGATGGGCTTAGTGTTGTCTGGATTTTGTCAGATTGGTGAGCAATCACCCTCGCGTTGCTCTGTTGACGAGATTATCAAGACATGTGTACAACGCGGATTAAAGGACATTTTGGTGTATCATCAGTACTCATCCACCATTAGATATTGTGGTGGGAATGGAAGTCTCATGAACAAAAGAATAACATGCTTTGGGGTAGTAAGAAGTGTGATTCTCATGTTCATTGGACTTTCATTATCACCGTTGATCACAACATCTAATGGTGGACGGTGAGTACTACCTTAAATTAGCTTAAGTATGGGTGGTCTCATCATGGATTCCTATGAAACATGATTATAAATAAATTTGGCATCATTTTGGGTCTATGTGTGGTTGCATCACTTGCACCGCACAAAGGTCAGGCTGAGAGGCATCAAACACTATAACACAAATGTCATAATTAGCATTGCGAAAGCTAGACATGGGTATTTCCACGGAAATGTGGTTGATTTAGATTCCAAATGAATATGGCGTCAAGTAGTAGTATATATAACTTTGTACATGTGATTTCAATGTTGTACATAGTTAAAAGATCTAATGGATGTTCACAATTGAGAACCTTGACATTATTTAGTTAACAACATACGAAGTATTGAATTCAGTTTTTTATGGTTTAAATATGGACTATCTATGAAAGGCCATCATCTCATTGGTTGTACATTTTGGATAAAAAAAACTATTGGAGAAGTAATTTCATGTACAATACTAGTTGGATATATAGCTCGAACGCTCTAGAATTCGGGTTCATTCGTCTAGGCCTTTGTTTCATAATATTGGGATCTTATGACGCCGCACAAGTTAAAACAATCTGAAATCCACCAGAAAAAGAACTGGAGTCCACCAGCAAAGATAAAAACACAAAGGGTCTTTGAATAATAATTGATTGAGTAATATTATTTGAGCAATATATGAGAATTATTTAACGACCTAAGTCAACCTTGAATTGTCCTAATAGGTTTTGGATATCCAAGGTCTATTGGGAAATAAATTATAACTCTATTAGAAACAAAAACTAAAATACTATTTTTAAAATAGAAACTAAATACTACTGAAAAATATAAACTAAAATCCTATTGGGAAATAGAAACTAAAATCCTATTGAAAAATAATAGAAACTAAAATCCTATTTAGAAAATAAAATACTATTTAAAAAATAGAAACTAAAATCCTATTCCAAAACAGTAAAATATTGTTTTGGAAACCTAAAATCTACCATAAGTCCATTAGGTCTTCAATTAGCCATGTGGTCTACATAAGTCTCTTCCACTTCAGAAGAACTCGACCCTGAGTTATTGTCAGGATAGATAGCCTCATCCTCATGGAACTCATATAAATCAACAACATTGAAAGTGTTGGAAATTCCCATGAAATCAGGCAGATCGATGATATATACATTGTCATTGCCTCAGAACCTTGTAAGGACAATATTTCTTTGGCTGCAACTTTCCATATGTGCCCACTGGAAACCTTCATTTTTCAAGAACACCATCACAAAATCTCCTTCTTCAAACACCTTAATTTTCCTTTGTTTGTCTGCTGCAGCTTTATATTTGGCATTAGTCTCTTCCAATTTTTGTTTAACTGTATCTTTGACAGACACGACATCTTCAGCCACATGTTCTGCAGCAACACTCATTACCTAGGTTCTAGGTAGTTTCACCAAGTCCACCACATGGTTAGGAACATCTGTATAAACAATGGAAAATGGTGATATTCCCGTTGCACTGTGTACTACATTGTTATAAGCGAACTCCACCTGTGGAAGAGCATAATCCCATTGTTTAGGCTTTTCACTACAAACACTGCGAACCATATTTCCCAAAGTACGATTTGTAACTTCAGTTTGTCCGTCTGTCTAGGGATGAGTAGTGCTACTTCGATTCAAAACAGTGTCAAACAACTTCCACAAAGTAATCCAAAAATGGCTCAAAAAATCGTATCACGATCAGAAGTAAAGGAATTAGAAACTCCATGTAAACGAACAATCTCCCTGAAAAACAGTTTGACTGTGTTGGATGCATCAACTGTCTTCTTGCATGCTATAAAATGCACCATATTAGAAAACCTATCAACCACAACATAAATAGAATCTACATCCCTTTGTGTTCGGGGTAATCTGAGCATAAAATCCATGGTAAGGTCCTGCCAAATATCTTCAGGAACAGGCAAATGCATGTAAAGTCCTGTGTTTTGAACTTGTCCATTCGAAACCTGGCAAATATAACATTTTCTCACAATACTCCCCACATCACGCTTCAACTGAGGCTAATAAAATCGCTCTTCCAAGCTGGCTATAGTTTTATCTCGACCTAAATGGCCACTCAATTCTCCTCCATGCAAATCATAATTTGGCTTTTCACGTAAAGAATAGATAGGAATGTACAACTTACTGCCTTACCTTTCACTGATAAGATAATCTGCCATTGGTTCATGATTAACACATTTTGCTCAAATTTCTTTAAAATCATTATCAGACTCATAATTCATTCAACCATTTGAATCCCACAACTTCTTCGACAAGGGTAATCAGCAAAGAAGCCCTCCTACTAAGTGCATCAGCAACTCAATTCAAAACACCAAATTTGTGCTTAATGACAAATGGAAATTTCTGTAGAAAATTCACCCACCTTGCATGAATTTTATCAATATTTTCCTTACTGTTAATGAACTTCAAAGCTTGGTGATCTGTGTACAAAACAAACTCCTTATGAAGAAGGTAATGTTCCCATTGCTTCAAAGCTCTAATAACTGCATATAGCTCTTGGTCATAAGTATTCCATTTATGTCGAATTTTGCTTAATTTTTCAGAAAAGAAGGATATTGGTTTATTCTCTTGATTGAACACAGCTCCTATTTCCACGCCACTAGCATCACATTCGACCTCGAAAACTTTCTCAAAGTTAGGGAAAGTTAGATTCGGAGCGGTGCAAAGTTTTTCTTAGACAAGAACACAATTTTTTTTTTGTTCGTTCTCCCAACTGAACTTGCCTTTCTTCCAACACTCTATGATAGGTACTGCAATGGTACTGAAATGCCTCACGAATCACCTGTAAAAAATTGCCAAACCTGTGAAAACTTTTTACTTCAGAACTGACTTCGGAGTTGGCCATTCACGAATTGCTTTCACATTTTCACCATTCACCATTCACCTGTAGTCCATCCTCACCAATAATAAAACCCAAAAAGAGTAGATTATGCGTGCAAAAAGTATACTTCTTTAGATTCAGAAACAACTTATTTCTTCCAATAACCTAAGACTTTCCTCAAATGAATGAAGTGTTCCATTTTGATTTTGTTGTCGATCAAAATATCATAAAAAAAAACTACTACAAACGAATTGAGAAACGGACGAATAACCTAATTCATAAGTCTCATAAAGGTGTTAGGTGCATTGGACAATCCGAATGGCATCACCAACCACTCGTACAATCCATCATTGCTCTTGAAAGCTGTTTTCCACTCATCTCCATGCTTGATTCGAATTTGGTGATATCCACTTTGCAGTTCTAGCTTTGTGAACACCTTCGAACCCTCAAGCACATCCAACATGTCTTCTAAACGGGGTATAAGAACTAGGAGGACGAGTACTGCATATGGACTCATACTCTCCCTTATAAATCTTTTCCGCAACAACTCCTCAATCTCTTCTCGCAGAATTTGATTTTCTTTCGAGCTCATACGATAATGAGGCAGATTTGGTAGGCTAGCACCAGAGACCAAATCTATATGGGTTTGTATATCTCTCATAGGTGGAAGCCATTGAGAGGACTCTTCTGAAATAATTTCCTCAAATTCACCCAACAATTGTTGCACTTCAATAGGAACTGATTTTTCTTCTTTGTTAGCTACCAACAATCCTTTTACTACCAAGGGATAAAAACATCATATTCTTTTATGACTCAGTAATCTCACGCTCACTGTCAGTCAAAGTAAGAAAACTAGAACTTTTTCCTTTAGTCAAATTCCCAGATTTTGATATAGTATCCATAGCAATTTTATGATTTTTCCAACTAAAAATCACAACATTGTCACGATCCTTCAATGAAGGATGACCCAATAAATTATGGAAAGCATCCATATCGATTGCATCATATAATACATCATCTTTGTAATGCTTACCAATGGATAAATGCACATAACACGTCTCAGCGACACGAATGGAGGGTCATTTTTTTACCCATCCAAGTGAATATGGTGCGCTATGTGGCTTTGTAGACAATTGTAAATACTCCACCAATTTCTTCAACACAAAATTCACACAGCTCCCGTTGTCTACAATCACATCGCAGAGTTTATTCTTGACTGAACTAAGTGATTGAAAATTGTTATGCCGATGCCCTTTTTCTTTTGGTGCCAACAACACTCGTTGTAAGACCAAAACAAGCCTTTCCATGCCCTCCTTGACTGCGAACTCATCCCCTGCATAGTCATCATCGAAATTCCCTTCATCTTCTTCTTCTTCGTCATGATTGCTACTGTCAGCCTTCAGTAAATTTACTTGTTTTCTCTCAGGACAGACGTTGAAACAGTGCCCAGGTTTGCTGCACCTATAACAAATGTCTGTTGTAGGGTTGGCATATGGATTTTCCATTTGGATTTGGTTTCTGTTATGCCCTCTGTTGATAGTATTTTCTTCCTTAGATTACCGAAAAGAAAAATATGCAGGTTTCGATCCTCCAGGACAATGTTGCACGGTTTTCCCTTTATCTGCAGATGAAACAACATGGTCATCTAAACATTTTGTCGTATTCCTCCGAAACGAAGTATGATGCCTCTCCTTCTCCATTATTCTGCCCTCAAATCCATATTAATGGCCTCCTGTAGAGTCTACAAACTTTGCAACCCAATTTTTTCTTGAATGTGGGGTTTCAGTCCGTTCACATACCTTGCAACCTTCTGATTTTCTGTCTCTGTCAGGTGGTTATGTTCTGCAAGTCGCATGAACTCGTCCGTATATTCTGTCACTGTCCTAATACCTTGTAAACAACTAATATACATACGGTACAAAATATGCTCATAATCAACAGGTAAAAATCGATCCATCAAAAGTAGTTTCATCTTTCTCTATGGTCAAACTTGATTCTTTCCTTGTCTTTGATGGGTATTCTGTAGTTGATTCCACCAAATAGCTACATAAGCTTTCAATAAAAAAACAACTATCTTCGCCATCTTAGTTTTTGGAACCTCCATAATTTAGAAAATCCTCTCTATTTCCACTAACCAAATCTTCAACTTTTAAATTCCATAAAAAATTTGGCATGTCAACTTTGATCCAATAGTCATCAAAATTATTGGGGCGATAACGACTATTTTGATGATTCAGATAATTGTCTAGTTGTGATTCCTCGACTTCTTCCTCTGATTCAGACTCTCTCCTAAACATAAAGTCTTCTTCTATTTTTCCCATGGTTACCTCTTCGATTATTGCCCATATTATCTCCTCCATTGTTGCCTCCCTCGACAACTTGTCGTAATAACTCATGAATTGATAAGAATTCATAATATCTATATATTTGTTATATTTCCTCATGTTTTAATGGTTATAAATGCTTAAATCTTGAATTTTGATTATGTTTCGTATTTTGTGGAATAGATGGAGGAGTTAAATCAAATTGAATTCAAAATCAAGAGATTTGGAGAGGAAAAATCGGAGCTCAAAAAGATATACATTCCAGAAGCAGTTTTTGCTTAAAGCATGGGCACATCTTACTGGATCCAGAGTTTGACCTAGGGATACCAATTTGTTGGAGAAAAAGGATATGTATGACAGCTGGAAAGATTTAGTTACCCATTCTTATATCTAGGAAAGTATTTGCTAAGACTCCCTATTAAGGTGGGATTTGCTTTTAATTAGTTTCCTTATCTAGATAGGATCGGATACCTATTATTAGATGGAGTAATTATTATAAATAGGAGAGAGATCTCTAATAGAAGATGAGATTATTCACAAGAAAAATTCCTCTTCTCTTTTCTTTAGGTGTTCTTTTAATTATGAGTAGCTAAATACTTTTCTGCCAGCTGAAGGATAATTGAAGTTTTGGTTCTTCAAGAATTGTGAGATCTAAATAATTTTTAGTGTTCTTTTATTTCTTCACTATTTATATATCTTTTATATTTATTAAAAATTATTGTCTTGATTGATTGATGCAAAGGGCCCGTTGTTCAATTATCAGGTTAATAAATTGCCAATTAGAACTTTAAATCCGTAATTGTTTAAATGTTCTAATATTAGTGATAAAATAACATAGTTGATTATAGAGAGATTTTCGATTTATGTTATGAAGATATATAATCTAGTCTAAATGAATTGAGCTTGTGTATTTGTTAGCTAGAATTGGTAGTCTCTCTAATTATTAATGTTGTTGATAGATTAAATCCTAAGAGCTTGTTTATGGTTGTTTATTAACGAGGGAAATAATCAAAGAGCTTGTTTTGGTTATCGAGAAAGTAAGGAGAGATAGGTTGTTAGGGCTTGTTAATAACCATAACCAATTTAGTGAAGAATAGAAGATTTTATCCATGTATCTGTGATCAATTCTCTGAACCAATTTTGAAATTATACATTTGGCTGGATATTTGCTTGATATTGATTTCTCCTTAATTTTTAGTTGATTATAATTGCTTTCTCTTTTATTCACTTCGAAATTTCAAAACCCCCCTTTTCTTTGCTTTAATTTTCATTAAAATAAATCTACCCAATCTCTGTGGATACGACCTTGCTCATCACTATTACAATTTCTATTTTTTTGAGAATGAGAATTTTATTATTTGTTGGATTAGACACCCACCATGAATCTCCCCGAATTGGTTGGTCAGTGTATCTATGCGAGCAATCTGGGCCTCCAAATCTACTCGAGTAATATGAACGCCATTTCCGCCCAAATTTCCCATGGATATTAATCAAAAATAGCAAGAGAGTAGAAATCCGCTCTGATACCACTTGACGCAGCACAAGCTAGAACAATCTAGAATCCACTAGAAAAAAAATTGGAGTTCACCAGCAAAGATAAAAACACAAAAGCTCTTTGAATAATAATTGATTGAAAAATATTTTTTGAGCAATACATGAAAACTATTTAAAGACCTAAATCAACCTTGGATTGTCCTAATAGGTTTTGAAAATCCAAGGTCTATTGAAAAATAAACTATAACCCTATTAAAAATAAAACTAAAATACTATTGTAAAATAGAAACTAAAAACCTATTGGAAAATATGAACTAAAATTCTACTGGAAAATAGAAACTAAAATCGTATTGGAAAATATAAACTAAAGTCCTATTTGGAAAATAAAATACTATTTATAAAATAGAAACTAAAATCCTATTCCAAGTACTGTTTTGGAAACCGAAAATCTACCATAAGTCCATTAGGTCTTCAATTAGCCATGTGTCCTACATCATCTTACCTCTCACATCTGATTTGTGCTTGCAAATAAATAAAAGGTATGCTTTTAAAATCGTGGTATGTCCACACGAGCACATCTTTGTACTCCTATCTTGGCTTATTCAAGAAATTCTCCTATCTAACCAGCTCCTATCGCAATGACCTGCAATACTTTACTGTCGAGAATAGATTGTCTTACTTATTGTTGACATCCAATATTTTTAAGATGCATTGAGTGGCTATTGACTAATGACGATCTTTCTATAAGGAGATATGTGTAACACCCCTACTTTTCCAATATGTGAAATTTGTATTTTTAAAACCTTCTTTCGTTTGACAAGTCGTATTTTTCGAATTTCAGTTAACTTTCTTACATTCCGAATCTCGGGACGAGATTCCATTTAACGTGTGTATAATGTAACACCCCTAAATTTCATAAAATTAATTTATTTTATTTTGAATGAAATAAAATAGGTTTACATTTAATTAAATTCAGGTTTCGAAATTTAGGGTTTTATTTGGTGAGTTTAGAAGGTGGGTGCTTTCAGAAGTCCAGTGGGGGCGAACAGCCACCCACACTATATAAACAAAACCCTTCCTTCTTTTCTTCTCTTGTGCAACAGGAAGAGTTGTTCTTCCTTTTTTTTCTTTTTTTTTTCTTTTCTTTCTTCTTCGATGGCGGCGATGGGGAATGGCGGATGAAGCGTGGACGTTGGGGTCCAAGGCATGGCAAGAATCGAAGGAGAAGGAGGTGGTGTTTCTCGTCTTCTTCACCTTTCGCAGACCATCTGATCTCTCTCACAACAAAAATGGCAATTTCAGCCCCTCGCCTCTCTGTTCTCCAAAACCCTAAACGCCGCACCCCATTTCTCCACTCCCCTTCTCTTCCAACACAAACCCTTTGACCCCAAGTCAACTCCAATCACCTAGAAATTGGGTTCAGTTTGATTGGATTCAAAGGGGTTAAATATTTCACCTTTTGAACCCAAAGACTTGAAAAGAGAAGATGATGAAGAATAAGAAGTTAGAGAAGTACAGACAATCGAAACTGGGGTCTGGGATCCTCGAAGGGATCGATTTCTCACCATGGGGAAACGAGTTGGCATCCCGAATGTTTCGTTCACAACCATGAGATCATAGGTCCAATCCCAATTACATCAGATCCTTCATCACTAACCCGTCTCGCGCAAATCATTGGAATGTTGTCCTACACATTTTTGAAGAACACAGGGAAGGAAGATATCGTAGTTCCGATGATACTACTAGCTTGACTATGAGAAAGGAGACCAAGGGTGGAAGAAGTTTATGCAATCATCTTCAGGTAATTGGAACAGAAATGCACAAACAATTGTGCAATAGGTCCCCTTATTCAAGTGAAACAGAACTCTTTTACCAGGCGGGATATCAAAATAAGAGGTGTCAATCGAGATGAGAAGAAGATAGAAATGGCAAGGCAATTTCCCAACCCATGACACTTCCTGACATATTGGAACTCATTAAGGAGTTGTGCCTCAATTCTCTATCTTAAACTGCCACCTGGTTCTGGATTGTTCTGTGTGGGAAAGATGTCGAGCATCATAATATTGTTAATAACATGATGCTGACACGGGAAGTTACATATAGGCCACAACCAGGTGTGGATGGAGTTCTAAAGGATCCAAATGCACTTGGTTGAAATATTGGAGTCTAAGAAATTTGCTATCAAGGAGATGCAACAGAGATGTGGACTGTTTGGGAGAAATCACAGGTGGCAGGATGATGGGACGATTGCGTTGGCTGCGCAATCCTTTGCGATTTGTAATTTTGATGAGTTTTCTTGTTTCCCAATCTAAATTTCTTTTATCCTGATAGTCGATCTATATCTTACTTTGATTCTTTGTATTTAGTTTCAGTGTTTTCTAATCTATGGATTTTGTATTTATTTACTGATTTTAGTGGGGTTTTATTTTTAGTCAAAAGGGTGTAGTTATGTACTATTTAGAGACTAATTTGGGTGGATTTGTTGATTCTCTAGGGTTGATTTTCAAGGTGTATGATTGTTTGTGGAGTTGCTAATGTGGGTCTGTGTATATTTAGCTAAGTGTGTATTATAGAGCTAAATGTGTGGAAATGAGAAACAATGAGCAGTGAAAGTGATGTTATTGAT
The DNA here is from genome assembly GCA_963556465.1 of Berberis vulgaris. NCBI lineage: Eukaryota > Viridiplantae > Streptophyta > Magnoliopsida > Ranunculales > Berberidaceae > Berberis > Berberis vulgaris. The sequence continues at coordinate 3,856,178 of OY747124.1, read as the reverse complement.
GGATGGGTAGTGGAGGAAACCTAAAAAGTAAGTGTTTTGTTAGTAATTTAAAGCAAGTTGGTCTAGTTATATATGTGATAAGTTGGGGTTTTGGATTCAAGAATGAAGGATTAACGTGAGTGTTAACCTAATACAACTTCTGACCTTGAGTTAACAAAGTTGTCGGAGAAGAGTGTTAGTAGGGAGACAAGTCTTGATACTCTGGATGAGCGGAAATAAATACAAAGAGAAGCCATTTAGAATTGGTAACATAGTTGTTTAGGGTCTGCCTTGGGTTGTCTTGAGTTGCATTTGATGTAAAGAAAAATATTGTTTGGAGCCGAATGAGGTTGGTTGCTTTGGTGTTAGTTAGTGTTCACCCATGTTTGTCATGCGCTTTCATGTTTATGTGTTGAAATTGTCTTTTCGGAGATTGCATGTAGTGGCTTTGCTGGATTAAGCTTTTGAGATACTTTCTGCCAAACTAGGATGTATGTGTTTATCCCTAAAATCACATTCATATGGAGAGTACTATGTGTAGTAGTGTTTGATTTTGCACTATCGTTTGTTTTGTTTTGTTTTGATGTCTCGTTGATTCTATTGATGTAGGACCATTTAAGATTTATGGTGTTCCTCTGTATGTATGCATTTTGAAATGGTTATGTTCTCCCAAAGGAAGGGGTGGATTTCATTATGAATGAAAAAATGTCACTTGATCACCGTGCTATTATAAAGCATGATTTATAAATATGCTATGTTTTCCCCAAAAATGTGGGTGGATACGATTGTGAATCGACTTATGTATGACAAAATGTCATTGTGGAGGAATTATGAATTATCAAAAATAAATGATATTGGTAAACCTTGATTTCTGAAAATTAAATCACCTGAAATTGTATCACTTAGAACTACCACATCTTTTTTGTTTATTATTTCTCATCTCCTACTAGAGAAACTAAATGACCAGTGGGTCGTCTTGCGGAGTTGGGGCACCCATTTCTTACTAGAGAAACTAAAATAACCTTCGGGTTAGTCTTGCGGAAATGAGGTGAATTTGTATGCCTAAAATAGGCTTTGATATTTATCCGTAAAAAATGTGACGTGAGTTTATGCGCATTGATAGCCCAAGGGTGGCTTTTGGTAATCATATAGTTAGGGGCATCCGCGATGCATGCCTGTATGTGATGTCCCCACTTGGACATGGATGTCGGAGTAGTCCTCCTTTATATGAGAGAGGCATACGGGCATGTATGTTCGGCACGGAGGTGGTGCGAATGTGGTATCGTCTAAGTGATCATTCCGTTAAAAAGATGAATCAAATTCAAATAAAAGGAATAAACTACGTTTATATTGTTTCTAATCCTTTTTCATGCATGATGGCAAATCCACTAATATTTCTGTAGGTCAGACTTGCCATAATCAACTTCTACCGGGTAAGTATAAGTAAATGCATTTTTTTACTTAATTGGGATGATGATATGATGGCCTCGATGAGGAACTAAATTCTTGGAATTGTGTTTTCTTGCATCACACTTTTGCCTCGTTGAGGAACTACATGTGGTGTGTTTGTGTATTGTTTGTGTTTAGCTTGATGTTTATCACGTGTGATTTTATTGATTTTGGGATGAATATTTCTCACACCAGCTTTATTGCTGACCCAAGTGAGCTTTTGCTTCTTGGGTACATTCATTTGGGAATGTAGCCAATTAGCCTTTCAGGTTTAGAGACTTTTGAGCATCGTTACGGGAGTTCCGCTAGTGGGGCTAGCGACGTCAGTTTTTCCTTGTTAGAGTTCTATTATAAATTTTAGTTTGTTCTATTTTCTAAACTATGTTTTAGTCGTTGCTGCTAAATGTTTCTGTTGTTATTGAATTTCACGTCCCGAGTTTTGGGGAAACGGATAATCCTACGTGGATTTTAGGATTTCGTTTTCTTCGAAAATCGGGGCGTGACAATATGTTTCAATTAAGTTTGCATATCCAATCTGTTGGGATGACATGTTAATTTATGATGCAAACTTTTTTACTAACAATCTATTTAGTAGACCATTTTTCGTCGGAAATAGAATCCAATTCTCATGTCATGTTATTTTTGCTATTTGGTTGTGTATTCAACGACGAAAAAAGAATTTTGCATGTGACTAGTTTAATTTCTCATCTCTCATGAAAATCCAAATCATTGACCTCCCTTGAAATGAATTTTGCTAAAACTTTTTCAATTCCCATATCTATTTTTCATCCTATCAAACCATGAGTCCCATATATTTTATGAATAGGAAATTGGTTACAGATGGTGTGGGTTTCAGCGTTTGTTTTAGGGATGTTTCGGTGCAGATTTTTCAGTTCAGTTTTGTTCTCAAACACTGGCAATATTATTTGTCTTCAAGGAAGAGATGGCGGTCATTGGGAATTGGAAGATTGGAGGCGTGAGATGATGGAATCATGGTTTATGAGCAGGGGATGCGAACCCTGCTGGATCATTTTGCGTAAGCGGTTAGCTAAAATTTTGTTTTGGTTCAACTTAGCTAGTTCTTTTTGTAGCTTTTTAGTTTCGGGCAAGGTCATTATGTATTCCCGGATCGGTTTGTAAGTTTTGTTGATGTGTAATGAAGGTTCGGCATCCCAAAAAAAATTAATAATAATTTTTTTTTACTTGCATCATCATTTAATGGTTTTAGGGGTGACACTCATTCACTATATCAAATTGGCATATTTATAACAATTTAAAAACAGTAACACTTTTGAGCTATTACAATTCACCAAACAATTTCTAAGTCAAAACTAAATTTAGTCAACAAAATGAAAAATAGTTACACAAAAAAGTGATACAATTAAAGTGTGTAAAATTGTGGTGACACTCATACTATTTGTGGTGATACAATTATTGAATCACTTTGTTTTTTAAAGTGTGTAAAATTGTTTTGCGGATTGTTATAGCTCACAAGCGTTACTATTTTTTGGATTGTTACAAAAATGCCAATTTAGTGTAGTGATCACCGCCTCCCCCCAAAGATTTTGTCATTTTTGACACTAATAGACTAGTCCTCGTATGCTTAACAAGCCCCGCCCATTGGAGTGTTTTCCCAACTAAAATTATTTTGTTGTCTCCATCTTTACCCCATTATTTGGGATTTTCTAATCATCAATTTTGTAGATAAAATTTGTGAGACTGGTACACCAGTATCCATGTCAAGATCATTCCTAGCTATCATTGCATATATGTTCGAAATTGAGATTGAAATCCTAAAATTGATCAAACTACCTAGAATCCAATCTACATCATAATCAAGATTCTGGTCTATCTAGCTAGACTTTACCCAAACAATAACTCAAGAAAAAATGACTAATAAGCGCATTTTCTATCATCCAAAGATAACTCTACAAATCTGCCAATGTTCAATCCTAAATGTTGCTCCCTCTAGAGAACTTGCAACATCTTACAAGCAAATGTGCAAGCCATCGAGATGTTGAAAGCTCGAAATTTTTTTACACAAAGAACCAGCCTAGAATTATCATGGTGTGAGTTTTTTTTTTTTTTTTTTTTTTTTTTTTTTTTTTTTAATACTTTAACCCCTCCCACTCCAAATGTCATCGATAGAGTTTGAACCCTAAACTTATGATTCCATCCACCCCAAAGTATACTGCTAAGCTGGTAGGAGTGAAGCGTGTGAAACATTGAAACGTACAGATAGAAAGTAAGAGTGTTTCTAGATTTGATTAGAACACATAATACATGTCTTTCATTCATATTTTATTTTTGTTAAAATATACCGTAATAATATTAAAAAAGGGGAATTCTAAATGTCGAGGAAACCAGCTAGGGGAGTGAGGTGGAGGGAGGGGAACCATTCACCTTCTTCGGGATGCGCACAAAAAGTCAATGCACGCATCCCCAAGGGGTGAATGGTTCCCCTCCCTCCACCTCACTCCCCTCGCTGGTTTCCTCACTCATTTCCTCGCCATGTAGCCTTACTCATTAAATAAATACGGTTATAAAAAAGTTGTCAACATTAGTTGCAAGTTATGTGCTCTGCAATGAGCTTTGCCAAGGGTCGAGGGAAAGGAGCGAGGGATGGGTGTAACTACACATCCTTCTCGAGATGAGCACATCACCTTGAAGATGTGTATTAACACTAATCTCGAAGAAGATGGGTGGTTACACCCATTCCTCGCTCCCTTTCCCTCGACCCCTAGAATTTTCGGCTATACAATTGAGGTTCCTAAAAATAAAATTACAGTGTACCAATCAGAGTAAATACAAAGCAATTAGGTATTGTTCATTTGAGGTCCTAGGAATAAAATTATGGTCCATGTCTTTCATTCATTGGTTCGTACATTCTTCTTCTTTCATTGCTCTGCTCGAAGTCTTTCTTGTTTTGCCTATATTATACTCTGTGCTGGTTTAGAATCAATGGTTTAAATACAACAAACCAAGTTTACTATTTTAGTGATCTCCATGAAAGTGATAGAGAAAAAAAAAATATTGCTACAGTAGTATCTACATGGGGTACTGTTCATTTTAGATTTTAAAATGATGATATAAAATGATATTTTCTTGGTGCGAGAGAGAGAGAGAGACACCCAAATAGCATGGCACTAGGTAGAGAGGTGCTATTCAAATTATTTCAATTATGTTTCTTTTGTTTAGTATAATATATGGTACTAGGTAGAGGTCACATGGCAAATATAGGTCCAAGCCATTCCCATAGCGCATTATCACAATCATATCCCCTATATTATGGTATCAGTTGGGACCAAAGTGTATGTATTATACCCCACGACATGTATATGTTATGAACAAATCCAACCAACACGATTTTAAAACTTGGTACAACAAACCATAACAAATCCAGTTCTTAGGGTAATTTGCATTTTGTTTCCTATTATATGTAGGTAATTAATAAGTAGATCCATCATTAATTACTATTACAATTACCCCCCTTGACTAGCAGTTAAACTCCATTGATCGTCAATTTTCAAAGCAGATTACCAAAATGCCCCTAAAAATCAAAGGTTGAGATTGAATCTTTTGTATCTCGAGAAAAATCCTAAGGTCCAATCGAAATTGTATTCGTATCTCGAGAAAAATCCAATAGTTGATTTTAAAAAAACTTTCATCTTAAACAACTCATCTCGAGAAAAATCTAACGATCCAAATTTAATAATACACACATCTCTAGGTAAATCTATTGGTACAAATTTAATTATGCACACATCTTGAGAAAAATCTGACGGTCTAACAAGCATCTCAAGAAAAATCTGCCGGTCCAGCACTCATCTCAAGGAAATCTGATAATTCAGATTTATTCGTGAACGTATCTCGAGAGGGGGCTCAGATTTACCCGTGCACATATCTCGAGGAAATCTAATTATTTAGCACGTATCTCGAGGAGGATCTTACAATTTGATACACATCTCGAGAAAATTTGATGACTTATTTTTGCCCCCTGAAATAGAACAGACCTGAGAGGTGAATGGGGAGGAAGGAGGAGGGAAGAGAAGGAGGATGAAATGGTCGGTGGTGGCGAGGCTGTGAGATAGAGGAGGAAGATAATCAAAATTTTCTTGATCATCAAATGTATGTTCTGTTTCAGGGGGCAAAACTAAATTCAAATTTATATTATGGGGTTAAGTTATTGCCAGTAATTTATTTTATGGGGTTAAGGGCAAAATTATATTAAAATTTATTTAGATGTCAGATTTTCTCGTGATGCATGCGAATAAATCTAAGCTAGCAGATTTCCTCGAGATGCAAGCTGAACCGATAGAATTCCTCGAGATGCGCATGCAAAATTTGAGTAGTCAAATTTTCTCGAAATGCGTGTACAAATAAACTAGTCATCAAAATTTTCTCGAGATGCATATTGGACCACTAGATTTCTTTGGGATGCGTGCATAATGAAATTTGAACCATCAGATTTACCTAGATATGTGTGTATTATTAAATTTGGTCTGTTAGATTTTTCTCGAGATACGATTACGATTTCAGGTAGGGCCTTAGGATTTTCCTCGAGATGAGATGTTCGAGATACGAAAAATTCAATCTTAGACTTTGATTTCTGAGGGGCGTTTTTGTAATCTGCTTTGAAAATTGACGGTAAGTGAACGTTGACCGCTAATCAATGGGGTAATTGTAATAGTGATTAATGATGAGTCTACTTATTAATTAGCTATGTATAATAGGGGGTAAAGTGCAAATTACCCTTGATTTAAACAAAATCCATAGTCTACTATTTGCGTGTCTAGCTAATTGGGTCATGAGTTTGTGTCCCAAGATTCCGACCATTTTCTGACATTTGTATATGATAAAAAATTTTCTCTTAAAAGAGAGGTGTCGTCGGCTTAAATAGACACTTACCCCATTGATTACCCCTTATAATCCTGTAGAACATATTTAGTTGAAGCACACTCTGTCAAGGATTTGCTTATTCAATACTACCAAGTTTCGGGACAAGGAATCAATTTTGATAAATTCTCAGCTTTCTATAGTTGAAATGTTCATCAAAAACATGCGAAAATGATCAATAGGATCTTGGGATCCAAATTGTATAATCCCAAAGACTAATACTTGGGCTCGCCTATCTTGTTGTCAAATAGTAAAAATAATGATTTTTAATTTATTATTGATAAAGTCAATACCAAACTCTCAAGCTGGAAATCCAAGGTCCTCTCCCAAGCTGGAAGAACAGTAATGATCAAAACAGTCATCAATTCAATCCCAGTTTACAATATGCAAACTTTTCTACTACCTTGCTCCATTTCCACCAAAATTGACAATTTGACACGTAACTTTTGGTGGAAGGGCTCAGGAGATAGTAAAGAAAAACACATGTGCACCAGGGATCTCATCTCTTAGACCCGCGCTCTTGGTGGTATTAATATTCCTATTATCACGAACAAAATATGGCTCTCATGGCCAAAAGCATGTGGCAAATCATCTTTTCTTCTCTTACCAATCGAACTACTCAACTCAAAGTCCTTTATTTCAATAATAAGAGTATTTTCCAATTGTCTAAATCCCCATCCACTGCCTCTTTTGTTTAGAGAGGCAATGTTACAGCTCTTCAAAGGATTAAAAACCCGGTCTTTTGGCAGGTCAAATCTGGCCAGAATATACATATCTAGAACAATTGTTGGGTAAATCCCAATTTGCTCCTTAAAAATTGTCTTCTTGACCAATCTCTTCAAAACCTCCCTGGTATTATCCAGGATCTCTGACATAATCCTACTAATAATAATATCTGTTGGAATAATACTCTTGTCCACAACCTCTTTCCAACTTGGGGTCGCCAATGATATTTTGAATATCAATCTCAGAGCTTCGGCTACTCAGGAATCTTTAATCTGGTACTATGGGAATTTTTGCGGTCAACTTGCAAGGGTATTTTTGGCTAAAGTTGTTATTCCGATTGCTGGTAAAATCTTAGATAGCACCCTGGCGGAGTGTCTTGCAGCCGAAGCGGCTCTTATTTTGATACAAGCAAAACAGTGGAAATCATGTATACTCTTAGGTAGGGGTGGCCACGGGACGGGATGGGACGAGTTATACCCATCCCTATCCCATTCCGTTCATACGGGATCGGGACGGGACGGGATCAGCGTGCTGCCTGTGACTGCTGCGAAGATTATCATCATATAAGAGCGTGAAAAATAACTTTCTTATAATTAGATATAGATGTGGCATGCAAATATAAGGGTAGACACTAAATACCCTAACAATGAAGTCGAGTGGGCTGACTTTTAGAAAATGACATGATAAATGGGACCCACTAAGAGTATTGTGTCACTGTGATGGCCTCCCAACTGATTTTACAATTTCATTACTGTGAGAAACAAAATTCATGGTTCCTTGACAAAATGACATTTCATCTTTTGTTAGGGAAGAAATATAGACCTATTGGTGATGCTCTAACATATTCATAATGGTTTACCATCAATACATATTAGGGGTGGGCACGGGACGGGATGGGACGAGATATACCCATCCCTATCCCATCCCGACCTCGTCCCATCCCAAACGGGTTCGGGACGGGACGGGATCAGCGTGCTAATCATATATAATTTTTTTTTCCCAGAAGCACCATTTTCTGTGAATGAAGATACAAATATGTTAACTTGATCATTATAGCCTACATAGTTGATGCATAACAAGCCTTGTAAATACAACAATTAAATAGAGAAGATGCACGTTCAATGTAGCATATATGATAAAATTATGTAGTGTTTGATTCATACCTTTTAGAATTGTCTTCTCTAAGCGTAAACCTGTAACTCTGCCACCATTTTCATCTTGATACCAAAACTTGTTAGGTCTCTGGAAGAACACAAAATGTAGTTCGCGCTGACCAGAAACTGGATGGGAGCCTTGGGAACTGGCTGCTTTAAAAAGTATTTCATAAACCCGTCTTTGAATTCGACAGTTTTTCAGTTCTTCCTGGAACCAATGATTACATCAACATATAAATACATCTACAACAGTATGACCAAACCCAGAAAAATGTAAAGTGCAATGTAACACTGTGAGATGGAACTATGTAATACTATACCAAAACAAGGGCAAAGATATACCTCATCTGCTGCTGATTTGGAAAGGTCAGCTTCTCGAATGTCAACGTACAGATCTTTAATACCTGGAAGAAGTGAAAATTATTACATCAAGGTTAAATTGGCTTCTATAACATGTTATATTTCAGTTTTCAAGTCTCAACCATTACCCAATGAACAAACCCAAAAGAACAATGCAAAAGAAAAAACACTATTGAATCAAGGTAAAAGATCACATGCAAACATCATTCAAAAGGCTTATTAGAGTTCCATGCTAGCTAAGCATTTCTTGCATGCATCCATTTCTCTGGATTTCATTTGGAAAATTTATCAGATATCTCCAAGTCTATAGAATTCCAAGTCTTTTTTTTTTTTTTTTTCAGCAGTTCTTCTTAGAAGCAAAGTCTTGGTCTCTTGGAAGTACTCATTCATGATGTCTTGTTGGGACGACAATTGTGATGGTTATGATTTGATCACAGCTAAGGGTCTAATTTAATGGATTCAAATCCAAGTGAGAAGTATTACAAATTTAGAGGAGGAGAACTGAGAAAGTGAGAAGTATTACAAATTTAGAGATATATGTGAGAGATTCATTGAGATGCTAAAAAAGTAAAAATGTTATATACATCAGTATATTTGTATGGGCATCCACAATTCTAAAATAAATAATTAAATAAAAATATTAATAATTAATATTAATAAATTAGTTCGGGACGGGACGGGATTGGCGGGATTGAAAATCTTCATCCCATCCCATCCCATTCTAGATCGGGACGGGACGGGATCGGGATGAAATTATTCAATCCCATTAAGACCCGGAAAAATCGGGACGGGAACGGGATCGCGGGATGGGATGCCCACCCCTAATACATATATCGTAATTAAAAAAAATTATTTTTACAGCCCGAGGCATCTCAAATTCTTGGCTCCGCCCCTGAATGTTCCCTTCTGAATATGTATTACTCAGTTAATTTTTATTTTTCATCTTCACCTAGGTATTATCGATATTCGGAAGTTAAATAATTGGAGCCACTTTTATTGGGAATCCAAACAATAGTCTGCTATCTTTCTCTTGCTTAATGAATATTTATTTCTTGAAGTAACATTTCTGTTAACACTGCAAACACCATGAGTTTTTGTCAGTCATCTGTAAGTTTATATGAATAAAAATAAATAAATAAATAAATAAAAATATTAATAAATTAGTTCGGGACGGGACGGGATTGGCGGGATTGAAAATCTTCATCCCATTCCATCCCATTCTAGATCGGGACGGGACGGAATCGGGATGAAATTATTCAATCCCATTAAGACCCGAAAAAATCGGGGCGGGACGGGATCGCGGGATGGGATGCCCACCCCTACTCTTAGGGGACTCAGGCTTGCTTAACTCTATTTTGAAGCAGGATTTACAACTTTCTATTTTTGCCACACAATGGACGTGGCGACCTATTATCAGATACATTAGATGTTTGTTTTCTATTCAGAACTTATGGTACTGTAACTTTATTAACCGAGAGCTCAACTCGGATGCACAGAACTTAGCTACCTCGGTGGGATGACAATGGTATAATATTTCTTAAGTTCTGTCTTTGATGAAATGCTTTAAAAAAATAGTTGATTCAAAATTTTACCCATCGTAGGCAAACAGTAAAAGCGTGGAACGCCAATCAAATCGGCATTTCATAGTTTGATTTTCATTTATTAATCAATGCCCGAAGGCTAATGACTGACCCTATAGGGTTAACCAAACCAAACCGGGCCCAAAGGCTACAATGTTATTGCCACTTAATATCCTGGTCACCTCCATCTCACATGGAGACTTGTTTTCGCTCTGGTTTATCGTCTTCTCCTTGCATATGAAGACTTGCTTTCGCTTCACTCTGGTGTAGTCCATCTAAGCAGCTGCATTCAATACCCGAAGGCTTATCAATGGTGGAGCACATGTGCTCCTAATAATCGGGTGAAAAACTCACATGGTGAGTCTCGAATCCACGACCTCTCACAAGAAGAGGATGCCCGACCAACTGAGCTACAATTGGTGGACTACCCCATGCTTTGTTGTGAGTTTTTTCATCCCTAAGTTAACCTCAACTGATCTATTTATACTTGCATAAAATTTTATCTTGCTCACATTCCCATGAGTGAAAATGAAATGGTACACTAATCAGAGAGATTTATTTATTTATTTATTTTTGTTAAAAGGTCTCTGACCATTAATATTATATAATATGGTTACATAACTGACGTCTAGCAGTAGTAGCTAAAGTGTGGGCCTCAACATTGAGGTCCCGAGAAATAAAATTACAAAACCATTGTTCATGTTGCTCTAAAAGTCTTCGAATATTCAAAATAAATGGGTGCCACATCCAATACATGGATGTGATTGTCTGGCTTTTATCCTCCTGCAAATTTGTATTTAGAATCCCAGAGTCCCCCAAGATAAGACTTGTGCTCCAGTGGTGAACCTAAAAAAGAAGTGTTGTCTCTGTAGCTTGACATTCAGCCATGGTACTATTGAGGACATTTCCCATAAATAGGAATTACTACTTGTGCCAACACCGTACCATTCAATCCACCGCATACACACCTACTGCACTCTGTTGAGAAGCAGCATAGAAACTCGTATCATAGACAATCACAGAGTCAAGATCTAAATTATCAGTCAGAGCTTTCATTCTAGAATTGAGTTTGTGGTTCCGAGCTGAAATGAGTTGAGTTTGTATAACATCCACTTGTGCCTGGGTAGCCATGCCAGGATCCTATTGATCATCTTAGTGTGTTTTGAGTGGACATTTGAGCTATAGAAAACATATGATTTGTCAAAATTTACTTCTTACCCCAAGGCCCAACAATATTGCTGGAGAATGTCCTTCACAGAGTGGGCTTCTTCAAGAGAGGCTTGACAAAAACATGAAATCATCAGCGTATAACAGGTAGCTAATAGACGTGGAGTAGCGTCTGATTTGGATCCCTTTGATAGTTCCCTCATTTTTTGCTCGAGGAAGAAGCTTGGATAAGGCTTTTGCTATCAAAATGAAGAGGTAAGGGGAAAGCAAGTCTCCTTATCTAATGCCCGTAGTTGGTTGATGAGAGGGAGTGGAGATCTGTTAAGCAAGACTTGGAGCAAAGTGGTGGAAATACATTGTTCGATCATTTGAATCCAACCTCTAGCAAATCCCAACTTATCCAAAATTTGTAACAGAAAGGACCATTCAACCCTGTCATAAGCTTTGGCCATGTCAATTTTAATAGCCATCCAACCTTGTTTCTTTTTGCGATAATGTTTCAATTGGAAGAAAGTTTCATGTGCTATGCTAACATTGTATGCAATTGAGCGACCTTTGAGAAATGCACCTTGGTTGGGGGATATAATTGAATCCAACAGGGTTTCATGCAGTTTGCCAAAATCTTAGAGATGACCTTATAAATGACATTGCACAATCCGATGGGTCGAATTTTGTCGGGGGTAGTGGGATTAATGACCTTTGGAATCAGTGTGATGAATGTCTAGTTAAGTTTCGAGTCAAGTCATCAGTTGGTAAAGAAGTTTTAGACAACCTCAAGTACATCTTGCTTCATTATTTATCAGTAGTGTTGGAAAAAGAAAGTACGAAAATCGTTGGGTCCTAGGGCTTTGTGACTACCCATACTAAAGATGGTGGCATGGATTTCTTCTTCACTTGGGATGGTGATAAGGAATTCATTATCTTCTATAGATATATAAGGTTTAAAGAGAGAGAGGATCTCAGGACACAGGGTAGGGCTCGAAGATCTGAAAATATCCTCAAAATACTCGTTAAGAATTTGTCCTACCGAGTCATGGTTAGAATGCTACTTATTGGAATTGTCCTTCAAACAAAGGATAAGGTTTTTCTTTCTACGGAGCATGGCGGTAAAATGAAGGAATTCAGTGTTTTTGCCTCTATCAAGTAGCCAGGAACAACCAAATTTGTTACACTAAAAAAATTATTCTCTAAGAAAGAGTTCGAAAAGGCATTTCTCGAGGATCGAGGTGGCGGTGGCATTATCCTCAAGGGGGTGTCATTTTGGAGTTTATCCAAGGCCACTTGGGTGTCTAAAATGCTCTGTTTAATATTTTGAAAGTCTTTTTTATTCCATCTTGAAAGACAATCGCTGATTTTATTTTATTTTTTGAGATGAAAATTTTGTGAGAAAAGATGATGATTACGGGGCTTCCTTGAGGAGTCAATTAAAGGGCGACATCGGGGATCCCTAACCCACATGTGGAAAAACCTAAAAGGTTTAGGGCCCTTATTGACATTGGAGACCAACTGGAGCGAGATAGCTCGATGATCTGAGGCTGATGTGTGAATAGTACGAGCAATAGCTGTAGGGAAAAGGTCCAACCAGTCACTAGACATCAGGATGCAATCAAGTTTAGTTTTAACCTCATTCTTATCCTTACGTTTGTTGTTCATGGTAAACTGTGACCCATTGAGTGGGAAGTTCAAAAGGTTGTAACTATCAATGAAATTCCTAAGATGCCTAAAAGCTGAGCGAGTGGGCTTTCTACCCCCAATTTGTCTTCTGGTTGTAAATTAGAGTTCAGGTCTCCAATGAGGAGACCCGGTAAAGTTTGGGTATCAAACATTTGGGAAAAACTATTCTAGAAATGGGCCCTAAGTAAGGGTTTGGTTCACTAAAACAAAAATAGAAGACCAAGTAGATTCAGCAATATAGTTGTTAATAGTGCAGTTGAAATAGTATTTGCATGAAGAAATGATACTAAGATGGATACCTTCTTTCCAGAATGACGCAAGACCACTTGATTGACCGTTCGCAGGTACTGAGACTCCATGTTTGAACCCAAGTCTCCGGCGAGTGCGCTCCATCTTAGTAGTGTTGACTTTGGTTTCTGATAGAAAGATGATGTCTGGGTTGGACTTATAGGAGATGACATTTAGATTCCAGGAGATAAAATCAAAGTCTACAGACTCATATGAAGAATGGTTGGTCGGGCCACCCTAGAAAAAACTGAGCTCAAATTAGAAATGCCTATGTTTGGTTGTTCGCTTTGTGACTTCTGTGGCATGGATATGGGTGGAATGACTTCATCAATGTGAGGCTCTTGTGTTGTTGGATATGATAACTGTTTTGCGGGAAAGTGAAATGAAGATATAGTTGCTGATGTAGTGGGTAGTTGGTGATGAAGATATGGGTGCATGAAGTTAATCAATTGATCCATATTTGGAGTCATAACCTCGAGCATAAATGTATAGATGGCATGCCTTACTGAAGGTATGCCCGATTAGTCTGTAACAGAAGCAAAAGTTCGGAGTATCCTCATAACAAAATTTGATGGAGAAACAATCGACCATTTTCAATTCCAAAGTTGGTCTCCATATAGCAGGGTAGAGGTTTTGTAGTATCGAGCCAAGTTTTGAAGCGGATAAAAGGGGTGGTGGTATCTTCAAGTGTTGTTCGATCCACCTCCATACACTGCCAAGGCTTGAACATCCTTTAATGGAAGTTTGTTTGCAGGGAACTCATAGAACCTGATCCAGCAGAGAACTAAGGAGAAATTGATAGAGCTTTGTACTTATTTTTCCATGGATTGATTGAGATCGGCCATCCAAATAGGACCCATGGTCCAGAGGTGAGAACTTTGGTCATGTCTTCCTCCTAATGTTGAATTGAATGAGATAATAGTTATTTGCTAAGTCTTCTCCTCCTCTATCCAGATTGTCGATGTGAAAAGGGTGTGCATTTTCCCACTAGCTTGTCATTATTTGAGCAAATCTTATTTTTGAAGTTTTTGGTGGTGATAAATTGATAATACTTGGCCATTGCTTGCAATGTTTTAATTTGGTCATTTACGAATATGCCCTCAAATTAGGTAAAATCAAATATACCCCTAAACATAGCTGTTGGGCCTGAGTTTAACATTGGGTCTAGGCTCTAATTTTGGCAAATCATTATAGGAAAAAAATATTTTATATATATATATATATATATATATCTTTTTTTTAATATTTGTTTCATATGTTTCTATTTTTTCAAATTTACAAATTGCATTGTGGGTGTGTGCGAACGACTTAAAATTTTTATAAAACACTATTGTGTTGTACAATTTTTTTTTAAACTTATAAATCATTTTTAATTTCATTAAAAATCACTATCCAAATTCTCTAATTTTTAATTTGCACTTATCGACTCAATTGAATTCTAAAAATAAAAAATCCAAAAATTACGCACACGTAGAGCGCGTTGTGATGCAGATTTAACTAACATAAATAAATAGATTAATTTAACCCACTTGTAATAACTGCAAGTGCACAGTGTCTAACTAGTAGACAAAGGCAAGTACAGGTCGATCCCACAAGGACTGTGGTTGCAATTAAATTTCAGAGTTGACTTAAACTAATTTAAATGAGGGTTACAGCAATTAAAATATCTAAACTAAAAAATCAAATTAAAAACAAAATAAAACGTTTTTAAGAATATGAGAAGGGAAACCAAGGCATTGAATCCACCACAGGTTCTTTGAGATTTGTGTAATCCAAATTATTGTTTTTAAAAATTAACATGACTAACCTAAACATTAATCTAAATTCGCAATTGATTTCAGCAAAGGTATAAACCTCTAGCATTGCGTGTCTTCTTACGACACACACAATCACATGTTTATTTTAACTAATTCTAAACCCCTAACATTGTGTGTCTTCTTACGGCACACACAATCACAGATTCAGATTAATTGATTAAATCAGATTTTGAATGTCAACAAAGGGTACTTCTAACTACCGACTAGTCTAGATAATTAATCCGGATATAATCGGTGAAAGCAAATTATTGAGACTCAGAAATCAAATGTGTTTAACGTTCAAGCATAAAGAAAACAATAAATTTAAATACAACAAACTCTAGGAAACCCTGTGGTTTCATCTTCGCATTGGCGAAGGGTTTAGCTGATCATGATAGCGGTGGCCACAACATCAATGGAGGTGGAAGTCATCTTTGCACGGACGCGATTCCCGAGAAAAGGGCTGAAATTGCACTGTGGTGGCTCTTACAGGTTCTCGGGGTGTCAATAGCCAAAACTGTTTTGAAAAACAATTTCTCTCGCTAAAAATCGCGCGGCTCTGCCTTCGTCTCCAGCTCGACGCCCCCTGCTCCGCCGCTGCTGCTTCGCTCCTCGCGAGCGTTCTCTTCTCCCTAACTGGCTTCGGTACCTGCAAGAAGACAGAGAGAGGGTGAGGAAACAACGAGATAATGAAATGACGAGAAGGAGAGGAGCGGTGTTGCTCTATCGCGAGCTCTGTTTCGCGGCGGCTGATGGCGTGGTTGCGTGGTCTGTTGTGATGCAGGAGCGGAGAGAGAGAAGTGGAGGAGGGAGAGACCGTGGAGAAGAGAGGAAAACAGGAAGGAGGGCCGAGAGAGGGGAGAAACAGGGGCGGCGGCGAGGGAGGAAAACAGGGACTTGCTCCCTGTTTCTCTTCTGTTCTGTGCGCGCGGTGGTGGTGCGTCTGATGGTGGATGGCGGCGGTGAGGATGATGGAACAAAGAGAGTGGTGGTCTGTTTCGGTGGCCTGGTGAGGTTTGTAACGTGAAACAGGGTTGTCACGCCCCTGTTTCACGGTGGTTAGTGACGATGGTTGTAGCTCGGTGGTGAGGTTGCTAGACAGGGAAGGTGGTTGTGTGGCGTGAAGGAATAGGGAGAGTCTGATGGTGGTGGCGGCTGTAGTTGTTGGACGGTGGCGAGGTGAGGTGGTGATGGCGGGATTATCGCACTGTCGGCTCTCCTATCGAGCGAGGATTGCCGGCAGGGTGGATTGGCGTGGTGGCTGGAAGAGCCCCCAGAGAGGGGAAGAAAAGAGAGAAAAAGATATAAGAGTTTCTCCAAACTGGGGAGAGCTAAATAGGGTTATCCTATTTTCTTGGGCTTGGGTTTTTAGGTTAGCATTTTGGGTTTGGGCTTAGGTTAAATTAGGTGGACCTAGGTTTATTAGGGTTAGGTTTAGATATGTGACCCTCTACTTTGTACCACCGCTAGAATCGACCAATTGTCATTTCTTAAATTGTCGCCTTAATACGATTTCATCGTTCACGCTCAAATTCCTACAAAGACATGAAAACAAAATAATTATTATAAAATATAATAATCGAAACACTAACATATATAAATTAAGGGATATATTATGTAATAATTACGTGAATATCACGTTGACACGCAAACTAAATTATATAACGCAAGTTCCCCTTAGGAACAGTGAATGTGTGTCTTTGTCCTGATTTTTACAATGTCCAAAATGCCCTCTCAGCTCTATTAGGAATAAACACTAGTTAGGTGAATAGTGTTAGAGGTATTTTTATTATTTTAAATTACACATATGTACCATTTTATCCTCTTAAATTCAGATTATTTACGATCAAAATCCGTTCTCTCTAATATTGTTAATTATATATAAGTCCCTAACATAAAACCCTTAATTATTTGTAAATTATACATAGACTTTAAAATTATAAACAATTATTTTGTTTAGATTTTCAATAATAATTTTTATTTATTATTGATTGGTTATAATAAAATAAATAATGAATGTTATTTGTAAACTATACACCCTAGTTTTCCTGTGATGGGCCGGCCTGGCGCTGTCTAACCAAGTAGGGGTGGGCATCCCATCCCGCGATCCCGATCTCGTCCCATCATGATTTTTTCGGGTCTTAATGGGATCGAATAATTCCATCCCGATCTCGTCCCGTCCCGATCTAGAATGTGATGGGATGGGATGAAGATTTTCAATCCCGCCAATCCCGTCCCGTCCCAAGCTAATTTTTCAATATTTATTATTAATATTTTTATATATTTATTTATTTTAGGATTGAAATATTTGGATGCCCATACAAGTTCACTGATGTATATAACATTTTAGCATCTCAATTTTTCTCTCACACACACATCTATAGATTAATCTATTGATTGTAAATTTGTAATCACTTCTCTCATTCCTTTAGGTTTAGGGTTACTGAAGCCAACAAACAACAAAAGGAAGAAGAGAGATTCAAGAGGAGAAACCGAGAAAGAGAACAAAAAAAAAAACCACCACAGTGTGTTCTTGAAGAGAGATTCAAGAACAGCAGGAAGACGCACACAATGACGACGCACATGACACACCACGAAGACGCACCTCCTACCCCTCCTGCTTCTGCTTCATCAACAACTCCATCAGCAGCAGTTCGATCCAAGTTTTAGACATCTTTTTCTTCGATCCAGTGTGTTCTCGCTTAGATCCAAGTTAGCAGCTCCAACACGCACAGTCGGCAGTCGCACATGGCACACGACAACGACGACACACCTCCTCCCCCTCCTGCTTCCGCTTCATCGACAACACCTTGTTCGATCCAACTTTTAGACGTCTTCATATTCGATCCAGCTTATTCTCGCTCAGATCCAAGTCGGCAAATCCAACTTCTTTTTTATCCAACTCCCAAGCAGCCCTCCTGATCTCTCTCAGCCTCGTCGGACCGGATCCAACTTCTTTAGCTCTCTGTTACACAATCCGTCGATTTTTACAGGTAAGATCCAACTTCTTTAGCTCTTTGTTTAAAGAAAATTGTTTGACAGGGTCCTAAATTTTTTAGGTTTTTAGCTTTCAATGAGATAGGCGTGATTTGTTTGATCACAAGCTTCGAGCAACTTATAGGAAGTTGTTTTTCAGTAAGCAAACTAAGAAATTGCAAAATATTTATCATGATAATCAAGCAAAATATTTTAGCCCTGCTAATGATAATCAAGCAAAATATTTATATTCAGATTAGTATACTCTGATTATGTACATTGATTGGTATGCTCTGATTATATTGATTAGAATGTTCTGATTACATTGAAGGAATCAGGTTAGTATGCTCCGAATCTGATTAGTATGCTCTGATTATATTGAAGGAATCACATTTAGATTATGTACATTGAAGGAATCAAATTAGTATGCTCTGATTCTATTCAAATTATATAATTTGAATATAATCTGATTATATTCAGTTTATATTCCAGATGATTATAAGCAGAGCACGTTGATCTCGTCCCGTCCCGATTTCGTATGAACGGGATCGGTTTATCTCGTCCCGTACCCACCCCTATATCCAAGTATCAAATGTCAAATCGCGCCGAATTTTTGGTTAAAAATAAGAGTAAGTCTAGGGAGTGACCTCACATCTCGAGGAGGGTGGGCGGTGTTGGGCCCTCCCTCGCTCCCTAGAATGGGCCTAAAAATAATATGAAGAAGATAAGAAATTCTAAATGGCGAAGAAACCACTGAGGGGGAGGGTGAGACCGCTCATCCCCCTCGAGATGCACACCTACACCCTTGGGATGCACAACAACACGAATCTAAAAAAAGAAGAGTGGTAAAACCCCTCCCACTCACTAATTTCCTCGCCCCTTTCCTCGACAGTGAGAAAGGTTCGAAGAAGATAATAGAAAAAGAGTGGGTTTCCAATAGCAATGTCTCTATCTGTGAACAACTTCGAGCCCAGTGCTCGCCTCTTCTCTGAGTTGACTCTCTCCTTTTCTTTTTCTCCACTCATTGTACTGTCTGTGATATCTAGAATTACACCTCACTGTATTGTCTGTGATACTGTGCTGACTTTGAAAGAGTGAATGAAGCTCCAAATGAAGCGCGCTTTTGTTTTTTTGATTTCTTGAAAAGATTCCAACATCCCTAGCTAGAGAGAGTGAGAGGCTTTTTTTTACAGCTGAACCTTAAAACTAGACATGTTTGTAGCCTAAAATTATGTACAAGTACTACTCTATATATCTAGCATTCAGCAATTACCTATGTTAACTAACTCCAACCAATGATACCTACAAAAACAAAGAATATTTTTATGTTTATTAAACAGTTAAAAAATCCAACTACCAATTGAATACTGTAAAATCCAACAAACAAAAAGTGGAAAAATTAAGAATATATCAATCACAACCCTTATTATAAAGAGCCCGGCCCCTAGCGTCAGATCAACGTTAGTGAGTTTTATGTGTGTGTTTTTGTATTCGATTGGTGAATTATGATGATCTCTAGGATGATGGAAGATATTGAAGCTCCTTGACTCTCTAGACAAACTGCAATTACAATGACATAAGATAAATCATCATTTGAGAATCTCAAATTTGAAAAAGAAATGATAGAACTAAGGTTTGTACATAAAATGTTGCAAATAAAATTCATCAATCGAACCAAATCCAAACTAGAGGAGATGAGTTTTTAGAAACTATGAAATACATTTTGGTTGGAGGTGATTTTCCGGTTCTAATAGGTTCGAAACAGGTTTTCATTGTGCACTAAGATTCAGATATGGTATTACATTTTATAAGCCAATTTTAAGGTTGTATTGGTTAATAAAATGAATTTGTCCAAAAAAGTTCACCAATTTTCTTTTCAAAATCTATGGTATCTTATACTTCAAGTTGGAAACCTTTTTCTTTTTCTCTCCCATCTCTTCTCAATTTCTTATTTAAAAAAAAATTCTTCCCAAACAACATAGCTTAAGAGACTTATGTACAAAAAATGAGAAAAAATCAATCCAACAAAAATAGCTGTGTGCAAGAGAGCTCTATATGTCTTTCTCATGCATCATCATATTTCGAGAGTTTGAGATTCTCTCCAGCTTCTCTGATTCTCAATCTTTTTTCTTTGACACCTTCCTGTTTCATCACGTACCACATTTTGTACATGTAGATTGGTGCTCCTTAATGGTAGTACGCATTTTCTCGAGAAATCCAACGACGCCATCGCTTAGCTGGATTCGAAATTTAGGGGTGTTTGTTTAGACCTCTTAATCAGACATGTCTAAATTCTAAGAATACAATTGTTGTTAATGTCTGTTTGTTATGTTTGGTTGGATGTTTGATTAGAGTTCATTAAATTTGACTTTCATCATAACCCAAATCTTAACCCAATCTCTGAATTGCCTCTAATTCTGTTTTCAAATTATCATTCATCATGGGAGGGCACATGTACAAGTCAACCTTGCTAGGTAGAACACATGGTACTCGTGATGACTACAACATATACATGCATACAAAAATCAATAGAGTCAGACGCGCGTGCTCTGAATATGAATCCAGTTTTTGTTATATTCCCTAACCTCTTTTGGTCCAAATTTATAGATTTGGTGAATTATAATTAGGGGTGGGCACGGGATGGGATGGGATGGGACGAGATAGACTCATCCCTATCCCATCCCGTTCATATGGAATCGAGACGGGGCGGGATGAGATAAATTTCATCCCGACTTCGTCCCATCTCAAACAGGTTCGGGACGGGATGGGACGGGATCAGTGTGTTTCAAATTGACCATGCAATTTCAATAACTAAAATAGATCTTCAGCAAATTGCATGTTCACACATAATCATGTTGAAAATGAAATAATAAACCAAAATGCAATCAACTAAACATAATGTAACATATGCCATAATAAACACATGAAGCTATCATTGGAATCTCTCACAGAGTTTAATTTTCATGCATATCTATCATTGCAAATGAGATGATACTAGGAACCCATTAAATTGTATTATAGGTTGAGTATCCAAAGTTTTCAATGAAATCGAATATACCCTAGTTAAATACAATTAAACAAATTGGTCTTCAAATATGAGTTGATAGTCTAACGACATTGAGAATTTTAGGTCCTAAAATGTTATATGTATCAGAAAATTTGTATGGGCATCCAAATATTGCAATCCTAAAATAAATAAATAATAAATATTGAAAAATTAGTTCGGGATTGGCGGATTGAAAATCTTCATCCCATTCTAGATCGGGACGGGACGAGATCGGGATGAAATTATTCAATCCCATTAAGACCCGAAAAAATCGGGACAGGACGAAAACGGGATCGCGGGATGGGATGCCCACCCCTAATTATAATGCCAGATATGAGCATAATTAGACTATTTTTAGTATCATATTTTTATATATATATTTTTTACTATTACTTGTTAATTATGGTACTAATTGTTATTTTCGTGTTTGTGTAGGTTTCCAATTACAAGATTCCAAAATAGAAGCTAAGTGAAGCAAATTGACAATTTAGAAAACCATGCAAAGAATGAAACCAAGCAGAAAACAATTATAAAATGGATGATACCTTGCTTTGGAAAAATCATCCAGCAATAGCTTCCTCATCCACGCTTGCAACCACAGCCACCCATCGTCAACGTCCAACTCTCTGTCAAGCCCATCGTCTTGAATCCGTCCACAACCTCATCATCCATCCAGAGCCTCCTCCTCGCAACAGTCCATCAAGCATCCACAGCCACAACAAGCCTCTACCCTTTCATCACCTGTTTGTTGAAAATCAGGAAACCCTAGCCCATCATCGAAACCACATCGCCCTGCTCCGCTCCCTTCAAGCCACGCCAAACAGCCATCGTCCTCCTCTTCATCGTCTCGCCACATAACTCATCAAAGAACACCTCACCAGATCGTAACCCTCATTCTCAAAACAACAACCTCGCCAAACCCTTCCACAACGCCACCGTCTCAGTCCCTCTTTCCCGTCATCCCCTTCGTCGCCATACATTGCCAACCACCTCGCCATCCATCTCAGTCTCTCGTCACACACGCAACCGAAGCAGCATAAGCGCAGATTGTGAGGAAGGAGGAGGAAGAAACTTATTTATCTTCCTCTCTGCTATTCGCACCCATCAGTCCACTCAGTACCACCACGCATGTCGATAGTGTTTTGTTTCTTCTCATCTCTTTACTTATTTTAGTTTGATTATTGATTATGGATTACTGTTTGAACATAATTAATATGTCTAGCTAAACTCCTCTTAGTTAGGGATGGATAACATGTGTTTTATAAATTAATTTAATATAATATTCCTTGCTTTTAGTGATTGTGTTTTGCTTGATTACTTTATAGAGAATTTTTCTTTGTATGTTTGTTAAGGTGACCAACTTAGTAAGCATGCTAGGATCTGGGGATAGAGTATATGAGAGTTTCACCTAATTGTTATAATCATGTACTCAAAAGTAGTAAATACCAATGAACGTTGGTAATGTTAAGTAAAAACCAAGGTAAGAACAAGATGCTGATCATACTTGTAATTGCCTAGTCAGTGTTCATATTTTCCACAAAACTTAATAATCTTAGATTGTTATCTAACTTGCGATTCATGATTAGGTAGCATGATAATAATAGTTTGAAAGTGAGGCTAAGTTTAATTCAACGAACTTGGAAAAATAATAAGATTAATGCAGTGCTGATCACCGTTAATCTTGAGCATTGTCACTCACGAATTAGCAAGTGATTATTGAAGATTGATTTATGAGCATATGTTTGGTGTGTGGAGATAAACTCTTAGCTAATTTATCATCTTTGCCATCCATTTAGTTTTATTATCTTTACAGTAATTTTCGTAGTTATTTTCATAGTTTAACTTAGAAAATCTAATCCCCCAATATTTACTTAATTAAGTTGTTAGTTATTCTTAATGTTAATTGACAAGCTCTCTAGTCCCCAATTCAGAACGATTTCTACTTATTCTATATTAAAATCACAAAGCAAGGTATTAAATTGTGTGCTACTGAAATAGCGAATCAATGTCCCTATATAGAAACATGTTATGATATATAATTGTTCAACGTAATACGAGGAGAATTTGGATTGGAGTTCCTAAAATTCATAATTCATATCGAGCATAATTACACATTGGTTAAAACTTTTTATGCTGAAATGCTAACTATGGTTGTAAGCATGATCGATCAGATTAACCAAGTCAACCTACCAAAACACCAGTTTTGTAATTCATGGACCACAACTCCCCTACAAAATAAGAATCATGAATGGATGGAGAGGTTTCCAAAAATGTATAGATTAAAGGATTCAATGAACCAATATGTATGATAGAATTTCATGCAAGTCATATGATGACTTGCTAGGGTTCTACAAAAACCCTAATCATCCCTCCTACAGTAGGGTCTTAGAGTGGCATGGGGGGGTTGGCATTTTAGGGGTTCAGGTTGCAATGCTGTAAATCTCATCCTCACACTAGTACTCTGTGACGGATTGCGATCGTTGCCATTGTTTTTAGATCGATCGATAATTTTGAAAGTGGTCCCTCCGCGGTATGTTTAAAAATACAGTGCAGTCTCTCGTTTATTGTGCGATTGTTTTGATATGAAATTAGGGGGTTATGAGGTCCTACGTAGATATGGGAATTTTTGTGAATGTACTATACTTGGCTATTATTATGGTTTTTTGCTAATGTTTTTGTTCCCTATTCAGTTCATGTTGAAAGTTTGTTTGTCTTACCTTATATTTTGGTTCCATTGAGAAGTAATTAAGGGCCGAATACAATTGGGCCTTTTGAGGGCCCAAAGCATTTTAACTGGACTAGAATTTGGACATTGTGTTCTTGGGCCACATTTTTTAGTTTGAATTGGGCCTCCAATCTCGAGGCCAGATCTGATTTTTCCTTTTTTTTTGACAGACAAGCAGGGTTTTTACAAGATTCCAAAACTCACTAATTTTTTTTTGAAAGGCAAGCATGGTTTTTATAGGATCTCAGAATCCACTAAAGAGAACCGGTCAACACACCATAAATAAACTGATAAAGATGCCGCAAGCTGGGTTTAAACCCATTACTTAGTGGTACCATCCGTCAAGCTCTAACCGTTGAGATGTCATGCCATTGACAAAAGTGTGCTAGAAGATGCTAAAAATTCTTCAAACAAGACAAAAAAAAATGGACTATTGCCAGCTGAGATTATCTCTATTGCCCTGAATTACAGGTTATCAAAAGTACTTGTATAGAAAATGGGCCTGGTAAGCATTTGGAAGAAAGATTGAAAGTTGAGAGAGAGTGAGGGAGTGATAGAAGATGAGAGATTTTAAGGATTGGTAGGAAAGTAGAAACTCATACCATGACAATGAGTGCAATTTTGTTGACCTTGCGGCCTATTAACCCTGTAAAAAATTTGTTGATTAAGCACTGCCAAGCTAAGAAAACAATACTACTATGTAGGGTAAGCAACATTTTGATCACAAATGTTTGAGATCACACCCATTCAGAACCTACTTGCTAAGCAATCTCTTTGTTCTTAACACTCAAAACATATTGTTTCCTACGCCAAGTATCACCATCATAGTTATCATATTGTGATTTAAAGCAGTAATCAATTGATGTTTATGGTGTGGGATAAGCATTGCCTTAGAAAATTTTTCTCTAATCAGACTTTCAAAACCCATTGCATATACCTTTTTTTCATACATTTTGTTGACTCATTTTGTCCCCTAAATGTCGACGGATTTGACACAAAGTAATCCTATGTCAAGTAGGTAACGTTTTTGAGTCCACATGTTTCATGGACATCATTTCGACTTTTCCTATTTTTAGGGAACCTTTTCTATTTGTTAGGAAAGCAGTGCAATGCTTAACCTTATCCTCAACCTTGTTCTCAAGATGATTAAGTAATTGATTAGTCTTATCAAGAACACAGGTTTAATCTTTGTGTACCAAGAAACTATCTTGGCAACAATTCATTTAATGAGTTTAATTTTTAGCTTGAACCTCGTTGAATCATCTTTTAGCTTAGTTGAGGAGGTTAAAGAAACATTTTTTCCTTGTCTTTTAGCTTGTTTAAGGAGGTTAAGGAAACATTTTTCCTTATATATGATGATGTAGTGAATGATGAAGGGATAATTGAGTGGTATAAAGTTGATGCATTTTGATGGACATTTTTTTAGGGAGTTACTACATGTATCCGATTGCACCAACTTTAGTTTATATATTTAATTTATAAAAATTAAATAGTGTATCCAACCACTATTTCTTAACTCTAAAACAATAATACTTAATTACAAGGAGTACGAGAAATGACTCCTAGCCTCCTCCCCATCTTCTATGTTCATCGATTTGGTAATTATTCTTTCGAGCAACCAAACAATGGATTCACAACTCCAATTATTGAAAAAAAAAAATGTCATTGAAAAAAAAATAGATGTATTTCTAAGTGGGAGTATTTTCTTCATCTTGAGATTGAAGACGACATTTTTTTGGTAAAAAAATAAAACTAAATTCTTAGCTCTCCCATAAGAATATATATATATATATATATATATATATATATATATATATATATATATATATATATATATATATATAACACAAGAGGATATTGATCATCACAAAATGAACGATCTTCATTTTCTCTTCCTCTCCCTTTTCACTTTTTGCAATTTTTCCACAAAATCAAGCAACACCCTAATAGTCTATCCATATATCTTCACCAACTGTTCATCCTTAAAAAGGTTGACAAACTTAGGGATGGCAACGGGGCGAATTGGGGCGGATTTGAGCAAATCCATCCCCGATCCGTCAGGAATGACGGATCCCCGATCTGCCCCGCCAATCCGTTTGCATTTTTTTTATTAAAAACCGTAACCGCCCCATGCGGATTGGCGAATATCTGCCCCGCCCCGCCAATCCGTTTATTGTTATCCATAATTATAACAAAAATTACCATCCGTTTATTGTTATCCATAATTATAACAAAAATTACAAAAAAATTACAGAAATTACAGAAATTACTCCATACGAAAATTATAACAAAAAAAATACAAATTCGATCTCATCTGATATCTTGATCTAAAAATTAAAAAAAAAAATCGATCTCAGATGATATCAGATCTTGATTTCAGATCTTGATCTTGATCTGAGATCTGAGATCTTGATTTCAGATCTGACTCATCTGAGATCACCCTTCGCCTTCGCGGCCTTAACTGTTTTGAGAGAGAAGAAGGGAGGGTTCTGCCACCCTTCGCGACCTTGCCGTTGCCTTCGCTGTTTTGAGAGAGAAGAAGGGACCTTCGCGACGACCTTTGCTGTTTTGAGAGAGAAGAAGGGACGAGGCGGCCTTCGTTCGCTGCTTTGAGAGCGGCCTTCGTTCGCTGCTTTGAGAGAAAGTGGAGACGAGATGCTTTGAGAGAGAGTGGAGACGATAGTGGGGTAAGGGGAGGGGGAGAATGTGAGATGGAGAGATAAGGGTTTAATTTCGAGTATTTTTGTAATTTCTTTATATAGGGGAATGTTATTTTTTTCGGCATAAGGGTTTAGTTAGGTTTCTTAGGTTTAGTTAATACTTACTTTAGGGATAAGGGTATTATAGTAATTTGAGCAGTATAAACGGATATCTGCGGGGCGGATATGGCTAAAACCGTATCCGCCCCGAATAGTAAACGGATATGTTTTGGATACCCAAAACCACCCGAAAACTCATTTAGCCATATCCAAATCCGCCCCATATGGATTGGGTGGGGCGGATATCCGTAAAAATCGGCCCCACTGCCAACCCTAGACAGACTCAGTAGTTCAATTGAGTCTAACTACTCTCATTTTCAAGCATGGCTTTTACAAATCCAAGAACTGTAATAGGAACAAAAGGTCAGCATTAAGTGCTTCTTTTATGCTTCAGTTCTTCTTCCTTGCACTTGTATGGTAACAATCTAAGAGTGTTTGTTGCATGAAAGCCTATTCCACGAGAATCCACGACATGATCACTTACATCTAAGCTAATTTGAGGATCACTCACTAATTCACTATTAAATTTTGTAATCAATGGTGAGAATGAAAGCCTCATGAATAAGTGTTACCTCAATTTAGCTTTAAATGTAAATATCCCCTTATAAATTCCCATCGAATAGGATTTCATTCAAACAAACACACTCTAAATAACAAACTTGAAATTGTTGCACAGAAAGAAATTGATGATTCAAGGAAACTAATCATTTTGAATTTCTCTTACACCAGAATAACAAAAAATCAAGGATTCTACTTATTAGGTTTGGATAATACGTCACCTACATTTGCATCTGCCATCCAAAATTCAGTTCCCGCCTTAACCTTTCTCATGGCCGCGACATTAAGGCAATACATACATTTCTCTTCTTGTCTTTTCTATTATTAGAACTAGCTAATGCACATATAAGTACATTGTCCATATATTTCATACGAGTATTACAGCTTATACTCAACTAATTTAGAGTTCTGACATTCTTTCTGGTCATTATTGACATCTAGATCAAAAGGATGGTATCGCAAAGGCACTGGGGACACTATCGTGTGTTGCGGGAGCGACTGTTATAACACTCTACAAAGGCCAAACTATATTCCAACCATCTCCTGATCTTCATCAAACACCTTTACTACTTTCACTAGGAGATGCTGAGGGGAAGAACTGGACATTAGATTGCATCTATCTTATAGGCCATTGTCTCTCCTTGTCAGGATGGCTAGTTCTACAAGCACCAATTTTGAACAAGTATCCAGCTAGACTCTCCGTGACTTCCTACACTTGTTTCTTTGGTGTCATTCAGTTTCTTGTCTTCGCTTTGGCTGTTGAGAGGGATTCTGAAGCTTGGCTAATTCACTTTGGGGGTGAACTATTCAGTGTTTTTTAAGTGGTTAGTATTCATAATCATCCAACTTTATCACCTTGGTACTGTAATCTGTTCTTTTTAAATAAATGATGATGGTGCAGGGGTTTGTGGCATCAGGGGTTGCTTTTGCAGTTCAGATATGGTGCACTGATCACAGAGGTGGTCTGGTGTTCGTTGCAGTTTATCAACCAGTGCGGACCTTGGTGGTTGCTATTATGGCTTCTATTGCTTTGGGGGAGCAATTCTACCTAGGAAAGAAAGGATATTTTGTCTACTCTTGGACCTGATTTTATATCATCCTGAAAAGGGAAGGTTGAGTTATTTGCTTGATTCAGTAAAAGGAAACGAACACCTAAGTGATGTTTTTTCATTGAATTAATCTGTTACTTCACCTGTTTTTGTTCCCCCATCTAACATTCAAATCTCCCTCTCCATCTCTTCTTCCCTATTCTCCTATATCCATCATTCATTCTTCCACATGCAGAATGTTAGACCCTCATGCAATGGTGCAGAAAAAATGGATCAAGGTCTCAGCAGGGGCGGTTATCACTAGTGCAAATAAATATTTCAATGAGATCATCCACGTTACGTGAGGGTCAATAGGCCATACAAACTGCTCTAGTCTCATCATTTTTTTAAGAGAGGTCCTGATAATTAGCTCAAAACTATACTAATCAAAAAATTGTTATGTGATGCAATAATTACCATTCAACATAAAGTAGACACATTATAAAGCACCTTAAACAGATTATATATACAAAGAGAACACAATTTTTATGAGGTTGTTGCTAAATAACACCACAATTTTCGTTGAACACCACCACTCACCCTCACCTTCTCTTCTCTCTTTACCGGAGCAACACCACTCGGCCAACCCCACCACTGCTGGCCAACAATGGCGGCGGTGGTGCTTGGGAGAAGAGAGAGAGGAGAAGAGGAAGAGAGAATAGAAGAGATTGGGGAGAGGGGGGAGGAGAATAAGAAGAACATGAGAGGAGGAGAGGTGGCGGTGGTGGTGAAGAAGTGGCGGTCGCGGGGTGGTGGTGGGAAGAAGGAAGAGAGGTGGCGGTGGTGATTGATGGAGAGAAATGGAGAGGAGAGAATAGAGAGATAAGAATATATGTAGAGTTTTTTTTATTTATATTGGTGGTGTCCTTCAGAAAGTAGGGGTGGTGTCCTTCAGCAACAACCTTTTTATAAACATGATAAACTTAAACTCAAACTGCATTGAATATTCAAACAAACTTTTTTTTTATTTTTGGGAAAGCAAGCAGGGCTTTAAGGACCCCTTGACCTTTAAAAACAAACTTCCATTACTGTGTGCCGTATGTAAACAATCTTTTGAGTTTTCACATATGAACAAACTAAAATTGACACTTCTTTTCTTGATGAGTATCAGCTACTCCTTTTTCTCAACAATTATCAATTATGACTAGAAACAATCTAAAATGAAGGCGTAGAGTTACTTACAATATTCAAGCGAGGGGGTGTGTTAAAAAGGCCCGACAAGACTATATCTTCCACCATAATCATCACTAAATCCCCATTATCCACCCTTTTCATATTGGTCAATCATAAAAGCTAAACTCAGCAACTAATCATATTGGTCAATCATAAAAGCTAAATTCAGCAACTAACCAAATTACCAGGTACGTCGAAATGCCTAAATAAATAGACTTTACAAATCTGCATGCTTTGGATCTAGCAACCGTAAATTCACAGCAATATCATATCAAGCATTATCATCGGAAGTAGAATGCAATGTACCAATTGATGTAAGTCATAAAAGTTCTCTCCATTTAGCTCTTGAGGAAAGAGTTCAAAGAAAAGGGTGGTGGCCCATCCTGTACATTATTAAATTAAAAGAGTAAGTACACTCTAAATTCACAATTTAGACCATCTATGATTATATTCATATAGTAACAGCATGACAATGCAATACAAATACAGGAAAATGGAAACCCCTAGGAACTTAGATCTGTTCCCATTTGGCTCACTTGACAAAAAAGTACAAAAGCCTTGTTCAGGGTAGAGAAGTGTTGGGATAATCTTAGGGTATTCAAAAGTGGGCAAAAAGTGGAGGAAGCAAAAGTTGAAACAAAGAAATAAGACTGATGCTATGCTAATTCTCTTGATAAACTGATGGTAGCATCCCACAGAAAAGCTTGCGGACATATCAAGAGAAGTTATATCAGGATTCAGAATCACATGTTACCTTCCCTTGCTCTTGTTGCAATCGTTGTATGACTACAGTTGTCTGTTGTACTAGCCTTTCCATTGCTGAATAACTAGGCAGGTTATAATGGGCTGACAATCATCATGGGAAGGAGTTATCAAATTTTGTTTTTTTAATTCACTAGTGCAAAAAATCTAATTGTCCAACAACATGGAAAAGGAAGAGCTAAATCAAAATAAGTTGGGCAGTAAAGAGACAAACCAAGAATGGCTCGATTTAAATTATCCACAACATGCTGCCGATACTCTGAGCTCAGCAAATGAAACATTGGAGACTTTTCTGGCTCTTCATAAGCAAGCAAAGCCATGAAATCCTGCAGAGTTGTATCAAATATTTTCATGAAAACTCATTTCTTTGATCAATAAACAAGAACGAGATTGTAGGTTTTGCAAGCGGCTACATGTGGTTGAAAAGTTTAATGTGGTTAATTACACAAGACATACTTCTAGCTTCTCAACAAATTTCTGAACCTTCCCAAATGACGTCAACTTGGTTTGTGCAAATTCCAGAGCTTCTGTGCTGCCACATAAATATTAACTTTCAGTTAAAAAGGAAATAACTCACCAACTCATGCAATACTTTGCTATTTTTCTCACCATTTCCTGGAGCAGACAAGTTCAACAAAATGAAGGCTCAAGAGATCAAAATGCAAGTCCTTGTTCTCCTCCAATAAGTTAGGTGCTAGCTGTTCTGTCAATTCAATGGCCTTCAGAATACTACCCTCCAGCGCAAAATGGAAAATTGCTGAGATATAACCAAAGCACAAGTTAGCCATGCATACTGGATAAAATAAAAATAAAAATATCTAGCAACATTGTTTGTAGTGATGTTATTGCAATGTTACCATGCAAATATGAATAACGCTTTAATACACCCAGTAAAAATTGAAGAGAGAGATGGTTATGACAAATCAAGAATGGGAGACTTCTAGATATAATGTAATCACAAGGTATCACAACCAAACTTGGATTAACTGGTATGATTCGTGACGTTACTATTATTTCTGTATTTAGGAACTAGGACCAGTATTACACCTGGTTAATAAAAAATTGTCGAATACTACTATATCTTAGCATATTGATAGAAAGGTACTTCCAGGGATCAAAATGAAAATGCATTGACTGAGAAGACCAACCATTAAAAAAAAGAGTAATACTGTAATAGTATTTGTTTTAATTAATTTATAAATGCAATCGTAAAATGAGAAAAGGAAGGCCACCTACTTCAAGAGGAATACATTGTCCCCATCTTAAAACACATAATTCAAAACTAACCCCTTCTAAATGACAAGATTATCTTCCAAAAAGGAATACCCAAAAGACCTTCTCAAGGTTCCTGTTCTCTTCATCATGACATCTTTTATTCCTTTCCAAACAAGCGTTCAAAGTAATAGCAAACACAGTGATGCACAACCTATAAAACATATTTGTGGGCCTCAAGTTGGGCACTGAAACCATAATGACCAGTACGAGTAAAAACAAATTCACTAAACTCTTCATTCGTAGACTGCTAGTTTTCCTGTCACTAAGAAAATTGCATGACAGTGCATTAGGACAGCTAAAACAATGTTCCAAAGGAATACTTTAGCATATACATTTTAAATATACTTCATAGTAAAATAACTAAATCATAATTCACCTGTGTAGGTACAATCATTCATTATTTGGGTAGTGCTTAGACTTGACCACATTCGTATGCTTAAAGTTTTAGGCGGGCCATTTTCAGATTACTATGAGAATTTCACAGACATTCAGTAAAGTCAAGTTAACCGGACCTATATCCCGAAGAAACCCACAAATATCACAACCTATTGCAAAAATAAGAAGAAACACCAACGTTTTCTCTTGTCCATGTCCACAGAGTAATAAGAAGGTTGCTTCGTCCCCATACAAGCAATGAAAGATTCTGCAGTCTCCTTGTAGCAGTTGTGCACAAGGTACTGCAAAACAATATTACGTAGATGACTGTCATCGATTTCCTGCAACAGCAAAGAAAAGTTTAGCTAAACAAAAGAGCTCAAGTTGAAATACTTGAGGGTAGATGAAAATATGCTTTGAATCCTGATCAAAATGATAAGAAAATCAAACCAATCAATCTGATGTAGGGGCAACTCTAAGATTAAATCCAACCCATAATGGGACCCACGGCCATGCATCATATAATGTTGCAAATTGCAAATCCCTCCATGGGCTGTCATGACATGGTTATCAATGCAAGTTTTGGCTAAGCCCATGGGCAATCAAGCATATTTGATATATATCTTAAATCCAAATTCTAGTAGTTAGGTCTTAGTTTGTGAGATTAACCTGATTAGTTATTTTTTCTTCTTAGGGAGTACAAGAGTGGAGTATCAAAGAGAAGCAAGATTGCCCTTGATATGCCTCAATCCACTGTCGTGTGCTTTCCCAATTTTATGCAAACTGGTAGTAGGGAATAGGGATGGCAACGGGGCGGATTGGGGCGGATTTAAGCAAATCCATCCCCGCCCCGCTGAGAATTGCGGGGATTAAAATCCGCCCCGCATATCCGTTTGGTATTATTTTTCAAAACCGCCCCCGCCCCAGACGGATTTGCGGATATCGGCCCCGCCCCGGATATCCGCATGAAATAGGTTGATACCCGGTTTAGAATCCCCGACCAGCCCCGCCCGATATAATTTTTAGTTTTTTTCTCTGAACACTGCGATGTTTTGCAACACTATAACAATATCTGCAGATTAAATTATGTGAGTGAGAGGGGGAGAATGGGTATATTGTTGCTATAGTGTTGCTTAGTTTATACATCTGCAACGATCATTTATACATTAAAAAAAAAACATATAACAAATTTAAAAAAAAAATCAGATATCTGAATCTCTAATATAAACAAATTACAAAAAAAAAAAAAAAAATCTAAAAATTACAACAAATTCGATCTAAAATTACAACAAATTACCAAAAAAAAAATCAGATCTGATCTGATCTGAACTCTAAGATCGAGATCTGATGAGATCGAGATCAGATCTGAGATCGAGGTCTGATCTGATGAGATCGAGGTCTGATCTGATGAGATCGAGGTCTGATGAGGATGAGAATGGAAAGGTTTGTCCTTTCAAGTGAATACAAGTGATCAGAATGGAAAGGATGAGAATGGAAAGGATCAGATCTGGATCAAGGATCAAAGATCAGATCTGGAGCAAGGATCAGATCTGGAACAAGGATCAAAGATCAGATCTGGATCTAAGATCAAAGAAGAGATCGGATCGTAGATCTGGAATCAGAGATCGGATCTGGATCAAGGATCAAAGATCAGATCTGGATCTAAGATCAGATCGCAGATCTGGATCTAAGATCAGAGAAGGAGATCTGGATCTAAAGGAGAAGGAGAAGGAGAAGGGAAGACGACCGGACGACGACGCCTTCGCTGTGAGAGAGAAGAGGCGGCCGACTGGCCGAGCTTGAGCTTCGCCTTCGCTGTGAGCCTGTGAGAGAGATCAGAGAAGAAGAGGCGGACAAGCTTCGCCTTGAGCCTTCGCTGCTTCGCTGTGAGAGAGAAGAAGAGGCGGACGGCTCCGCCTTCGCTGTGGTCCTCCGCCTGTCGGCCTGTGCGCCTTCGGCGCTTCACTCTCGAATCCCTCTGTGTGAGTGTGAGAGGCAGAGAGGGCTCGAATCTCTCTGTGTGAGTGTGAGATGTGGCGGGCGTGTGAGGGAGGGAATGAGGGAGAGGGAGAGATCAAGGGTTTAATCCCTTTATATATGGGAAGGGTATTGTTGTAATGTTTCCTAATAAACGGATAAACGGATAAACGGATATCCGCGGGGCGGATATGGCCAAATTCGTATCCGCCCCGAATAGTGAACGGATATTTTTTGGATACCCGAAACCACCCGAAAACCCATTCAGCCATATCCAAAACCGCCCCAAACGGATTGGGTGGGGCGGATATCCGTGAAAATCCGCCCCACTGCCATCCCTGGTAGGGAAGCTAGGGAGGTCTGCCTTACCTTCAGTAATGTCTACTTCAGGTTAGATCATTCCTAGAGATAACAGAGTTCTCGCTGTAGTTTGAGATTTGTGTAAATCTCAACCTATTTTTCTGATTTTATTTTCACTCAGTAAAAGGGGAATGTAGCTGTATAATGTGGACGATAAGATAGAAAGTCCAGTGCCCAAAGAGGCGTAGATAGGGAAAGGCATTCAAAATAAAAGCCTTGAGAAGCCAAGGAGAGCCTGAGACCAACAAAAGCGAGCCCAAAAACCTAAAAAAACACGTATGACAGAGAAAAGACCCAACTCAACATGATCCCCCGGTACCAAATCACCTAATCCATTCCTCAATGCCCTCTACGAAATCCATCCCTAATAGGGAAATTACATAAAAAATCATAAACCCCATTTTCAATATCCACTTATAATTTTTGTGACATCTTACAAGCATGCACAATGACATACTTTCCTGCGTTCCCTTTATGTCATTAAGTTAAATCTCAATAATTGGTTCATTCGATCCGTCTATTATCTTCTTCAAAATTCCCAAGTATCTCCTACATTGTATCTATCACCAATCTCCTTTATATTCCACAACCCAACACACACAAAACTTTCCTCTTTCACTCAAAATACCATTTTTTTTTCTTTCACCATTGAGAGAAACTTCTCCACAACATTCAATCAAGTTCACTCTTTTCTTCTTCCCCATACAATTTACAAACCTACAAAACTCAAACCTAAAAAATAATACAAACGAAGTTCACCTACTTCATTTTAAACCTGCTCCACATAGCACTAAACTAAGATAACCAAATTTTTATTCGATTGTTAAGTTTCAATTCGAATCAATTCACAAACCATCACACCAAATTAGGGTTCTGGTGTTCGATAATTTGAATCCAAAAACAAAATTCATCACAAGTATCAGCAATCAAACAATCATCAAAGTTACAAAAAAAAAAAAAACTAATGGATTTGTGAAGAGAACTTACGATTCTTTCGTAATCGCGAGGATCTATCTCCATTTTCCGCAAGTTTAAAAATCCCTCTTTTTTTGTTTTTCGCTATCGCAGATTTTTTAGGGGTTTTGCTAAAGAAGAAATCGAGAAGAAAAGGTTTTCTCTCTTCTCTTCTCTTCTCTTCACAAGTCTTCCCTCCTCTCTCAAGTCTCAACCCAGATGCGCACGTGCGTTGCCTGTGCTTGTTTACAAACATCCGGGTTCGTGTTCATGTCCGTATCGTTTTCCGTAGGGGTGTAGAAAGCAAGTGGTGGTGTGGGATAGAATAAACACTTTTTGTCCGTTTTGTAGGATTGAAAATAGACACGGAATTAATTTCCAAGGATTCCATTTCTGGGGGAGCCAACGATTTGGATTTTCACGACGAACAATTCTAGGCAGCCTTGGTTTTACTGATTGGGGAGGGGGGGGGGGGGGGCGACTTTACACTTTTGCCCCCCTCTAGGCAGCAAAACCCAAGCTGTCTAAAATTTCTGTTTCACGACAGATTGAAAAACTAGTTACAAGCAAACAGTAGAAAATTACTTGACACGAAAATTAGATTCCATTTTATATGAAAAATTGTCAACTAAACAAACCCTTTGTTATTATTGGAGTTGAAAGTTAGAAGTTAAAAAATTAACAATTTTTTTTGTTATTATTTTTTTTTTCTCAAATCTACCATCCATCACAAATCTATCAAAACCATTTAAAGTCCCGACATATATATGATTCAAACCTTGGATTTGTCATACCATTGGTGTGACGACTCCCCTCCCGCATTGTATCGATATTGTTCGCTTTGGGCTACCATTCGGCCCTCACGACTTTAAAACGCATCTGTACAATGGGGAGCTAACTTTGCACATATAAGGATCATCCTCCTCCCCTACTCAGGCGATATGGGACTATGATTCCCCTTGTAGCTCGTTCAACCTCAGTCCACCCCCCTTAAGGCCCAAGGTCCACGTCGCCTGAGGGCCCACCTCCACGTGGAGGGGTCAGGCTCTGATACCAAACTGTGACGATCCCCCTCCCGCACTGTATCGATACTGTCCGCTTTGGGCTACCATTCGACCATCACGGCTTTAAAACGTGTTTGTACAATGGGAAGCTGACTCTGCACATATAAGAATCATCATCCTTTCCTACCCAGACGATATGAGACTATGATTTTTCTTGTAGCTCGTCCAACCTCTCTCAGCCTATTGAGTCTATTGGGCCTATTAAACTCCAACCCTCACCCTCACCCTCACCCTCAGGTCCGCCCAATTAGGGTCTCTCACAGTCGACATCAACCACAAGCCTGCTGTACGACTTTACCAGACGTTTAATCCTCACTCAGGAATATGTAAGGGTGTATTTGGTTGCATCGAATCCTGGGGTACGAGAATCTATGATGTGACCCTTATAATTTATACTAATTTAAGGTATCACTGGTCGTTTGGATGATCAAACTCATTTTATTCTCTCATTTATGTACAAAAATTCTCCTCACTGAAGAACCAAAATCCAAACCAATAATTACTACTACACTGCGACGTGTTTGGTGAATTTGATCCTCCCTTCCCAGATTTCAGGCACTTCACCACCCAATACTCGTCACTCCCTCTCTCTCTCTATTACAATGGGTTTCATTTGGTTTTCTTCTTTCCTCATCCTTCTTCTTCTTCAAATCCATCTTCATGTCAGTCTCTCTTCACCCACTTCTGATCTCTTCAACTCCTGGGCAACCCAGCATGGAAAAGCTTACACTTCAGAGAAAGAGAGGCTCTACAGGCTCAAAGTATTTGAAGAGAACCTTGCCTTGGTTACCCAGCATAACAGTATGGGGAATTCCACTTACACCCTTGCACTCAACCAATATGCTGATCTTACCCACCATGAATTCAAGGAATCTAGATTGGGTCTTAGTATAGCTGAGGAAGATGTCGCCTTTCGGGCGCGGCAGGAGGTGGTGTTGGGAGGTGTTAAGGATGTTCCCAGTTCGATTGATTGGAGGAAGAAGGGTGCAGTCACTCCTGTGAAGGATCAGGCTAGTTGTGGTATGTGTTTTTTAGAGCTTAATTTGGATACCCAATTGAGAATTTTATGTGTTATGAAAGCTTAGTTTGGAATTTAAGCTATGTTAATGGTTTATATTTCTGTTCAAAAATATCTTATTTGTGTTGTCTAGAGTTTTACTTACTTTGGTTGCCCAATAGAGAATTTATGTTTTACTAATCCAATGTCGATTTATTTGACTTAATTTTGTGTGATTGAATGTGCCTTTGGTACACTGGATATTGAAATGATAGTTTCTATTGAGCTCATACTTGAATTATTTGATTGAATTTTAAACATTTCTCCTGTGGATACTCAAAAGTTCGGCATTCAAAAAATGAATTGGATTGATTTGATCTAATAGGCGTCTAGACTCTGCTTGTTCCTGCTTATAAATGGTGTGCAGTTCCTAAGACTTACTTCGGGTACCCTGAGAATGTTATTTGTTGTGCATCCAATTATATATTTTGTTGGTTCACATTTATCTGGTCGTATTGCTTTTTGACTAATTCAGAAATGAGGTTCTTTATGACTTACTTGGATACAGAATTGCGATTTTTTGTATTGTGCAGTTAAGATGGGTCCTAAGATTGAAATAACAAATTTTGTAGTCAGTAGTCGCTGATTTACTTTGCTATCTAACATTAATTAATGGTAGGGCTTAACAATTGAACCAGATAACTTCAAATACACGAGCAATTATTCGTATGAAAGATCACACTAGTCGTTTGGGTATAAGTGTGGTTCCCCCCCCCCCCCCCCCCCCCTGGATACCCAAAATGGAGAATTTATCGGTTTTGCATCCAGAATTGAATTATGGGGTTTTTAATCTTACTGTTGTAGGCATATGTATATGTTTATCCATTCATGTTGCTGTTGGTATTAGGATGCACCAAAGTTCTATTCCCAATGTACTACTGTGACCAAAATTCTATTCCTAATGCACTACCGTGAATCAAATATTGGTTTAGCTGCTATATGTCTCTCTATGGTCATTCAGGAGCTTCAGACATGGATAATTGCACTTATGCACTTATTTGTTGTCTGATCAAACATGGATAATTGCACTTATTTGTTGTCTGACAATATCTGATGATCAAGCCTAACATTGTGTCAAATGCTGATTTCTTCTCATGCTCACCTTTTTTTATTTTATTTTATTTTATTTTTTTGCAATATTAGGTTAACTGCGTTATATGCAATAACTTTTTTAGGATGCTTAAGGGCTACAAGGTTCTATTTTCAATCCAAAAAGTGGTGCTTGATGACACCAATTCCACTGAAATATGATGCATTACCCCAGACCCACATATTAACTCTGAAGAGATAATTTTAGATAAAAGAGAAATAGGTGGGGGAGTAAGGAGGGAAAGAGAGCTTATTGGATTTCATATCCAGAAGCCATATTGGTTCAGCAGCTCCCACTTAACTGAAGTTCCAAAGAATTAGTTTAGAATCACGAAATGAAGCTGTTTGGAGTGTCAAAGATACTTCCATGGTTAAATTAACCAGCTTTACCGAAATCCATTAAATAGATTTGTGTTCTAAATCTATTTTTTTAGTATAAGTTTGATGATCTGTACAAGACTTCTGTTTGAATTAGGATGTTACATTGTTTTTTTTTTTTTAATGGTTTCGGGGTTTATGTCTACAAATTTTGCTGTTTAATAGTTCAGAGACAAAGAAGTGACAATGTCAAGGTTGTTAATGAGTTTTTCATTTTCTTGCGAGTATAATGAGTGTTTTTCACAAGTGATCTTCATCCTAAATGTTCTACACTTCAGAATTTACTGTGTGCTTAATCCCATGAGTTGAAGGTCTAAACCATACTTAGCTGATGAATCCTGCAGGTATAGCTGATTGGTGTGAAACTCATCGATCAATAGATCCAATTGATTAATGCTGCCCCTTTAGGGTTTGGAGCCATGTTAAATTGGTTCCAACTCATTTTTAGTAGATCTGAGTGATTTTCTTTAACGCTATTACTTACTTCAAATGTTTATTACCATTTTTTTCATATTTGTTCTTGATTTCAACACATCAATGAGTCATGGAGAAAGAACTTATCTAAATATATCAACTTACAACTGCTTTTTCATGAGTAACATCTTTTCCCAAAAATGCTTAACAAACAATCTTCAAATTTTGTAGGCGCTTGTTGGGCTTTCTCATCAACGGGTGCCATTGAAGGTATAAATCAGATTGTCACAGGGGCTCTTGTTAGCCTCTCTGAACAAGAGCTAGTCGACTGCGACAAATCTTACAACAGTGGGTGTGGTGGTGGACTCATGGATTATGCATATAAATGGGTAATAAAGAATCAAGGAATTGACACTGAAGATGATTACCCATATCTAGCTGCAGACAGAAGCTGCAATAGGGACAAGGTAATTTTCTATTCAATGCTCTGTGAGGCTTGTTTACTTATTATTTACTTACTCCTTACTCTGCCTCTGGTCCTTAGGTGAAAAACCGTGTTGTAACCATCGATGGGTACACTGATATTCCTGCAAATGATGAGCAAAAACTACTTGAGGCTGTTGCATCTCAACCTGTTAGTGTCGGCATATGTGGTAGTGAGAGGGCATTCCAGTTGTACTCAAAGGTGATGCCTTGTGATCGTTAGGATTCTACCTCATTTTATATCTTTTGACGGAACTCCTTACTATCTCTCTTCCTCTGCATATAACTTTCGACTTACACCTCCTTTGGGGTTCACTGCTTTGATTGTGAGGGTTTTAATGTTTCTACTTGACAGGGTATCTTCAGTGGTCCATGCTCGACGTCTTTGAACCATGCTGTACTGATTGTCGGATATGGATCAGAAAATGGGGTTGATTACTGGATCGTGAAGAACTCGTGGGGGGGAAATTGGGGAATGAAGGGTTACATGCACATGCAACGTAACAGTGGCAATAAAGAAGGTGTCTGTGGTATAAACATGCTCGCTTCGTACCCAACTAAAACTAGTCCAAATCCTCCTGGCCCTTCTCCAAGTCCCACAAAATGTAGCCTTCTTACCAGTTGTGGAGTAGGGGAGACCTGTTGTTGTACTTGGCACCTTTTAGGACTATGTTTATCATGGAAATGCTGCGAGTTGGATTCTGCAGTGTGCTGTAAGGACCATCGCCATTGTTGCCCGCATGACTATCCTATTTGTTTCACCGAAACGAAGCAATGCCTCAAGGTTCGTGCT
The DNA here is from genome assembly GCA_963556465.1 of Berberis vulgaris. NCBI lineage: Eukaryota > Viridiplantae > Streptophyta > Magnoliopsida > Ranunculales > Berberidaceae > Berberis > Berberis vulgaris. Next base: position 3,815,803 of record OY747124.1, on the reverse strand, counting down.
TCATTACTGACAGAACTTGCATCTCAAATATATATAATTCCCCAAACTATCAGCTCTAGCTTATTCTAAATTACTTAAATTTTGCTTCATAACTTACTATTGGTTTATCATGTATGCAGCGTGTTGGGAATTCTACGATTATGCAAGTGGTTGAAAAGAGAGGTTCTTTCGATAAGTCTGGTGGTTTGAAGACTCTTGTTGATGTCTGGAACTTCTAAAATCCGTTGGTACTTTTTTTTTTGGAAAGTAAAATCCGTTGGTACTTGTACTAGCTAGGAGGAAGCTTTATCTGTAGTGGTTGTATTAATTTTATTGTACCATGCAAAATCTGTATACATTAACTACATTAGTTGGAAAATTAGTATATTTTTAGTTTTAGAATTTCAATCACAGTAACCTTCAAATTTAGCTCTGCTGATGTCCCCAAATGAACCACCCCATTGAGTTCACAGGACAGTGCCATTTTATTTGAAAAAGGCCACATTGTTATGGAACACTTCCTAACCTTATTAATTCTAAATTTAATGTGGTAACTACCTGGCGGGAGATAAATCCCCAAGCTCGATCTGATCCCCAATGCGAATGCATAGATGCCATGATGTGGTATATGGCATCATTAGTGAAGACATCAAACCTTCCCCCTTTATGTTCAAGTGTAACGTACCTGTCCTTCTTCTCAAGAATTGTAAATGTCACTAGGAAGCAAAAAGCTTCACTATAGAGGTCACTCAGCCAGCCATTTGTGAGACTTTAAACCTTGAGAGATCCCTAAGTTTCTACATTCATACTAGATCCCTAGGCAATACCAGGTCAGTCCTATTGACCAAATGCTAAACCCATTGCCATCCCTAAAAATTTCTAATGTGGCTTTTTTTGGGAAAGTTTGCTGGTGCAGTTGGAAACTACAATGCTCATCTTGTTGCTTATCCTAGTGTTGATTGGCCTAAGGTTGCAGAAGAGTTTGTGAGTTCTCTGGGGTTAGGTTTCAATCCCTGTGACTCAGGTACGTTTACTGTGATTTTATTGTATGTAATTATCTGATCATATGTTTTTATGGTTACCATTCACCTTTGGTTGGTTATCTTATGTAAGTTTCGCTAATATAGGGATATTGTTAGAGCATTTTCTGATGGTTTTCTTAGTCATAATTATCAAATGCCAGGAGTTTTTTTTTTTTTTTTTTTGTCTTACTCATTGATTCTTTATGTAATCCTATCTTGAAGTTACCTGTTTAAACATGTCTGCAATGTGATGCCGTCTCTATAATAATGTAGAAAACTGAAGTTCTGTCACATTTTAGCCTTGAGCAATAAGTTCTGCTTCCTTCCAAATTGTATGAAGTTCGTGTGTTAGGCCTATGAAGTTCATGGTTTCTAATGTATCATTTCAGAGAATCCCATTTGCTGACCAAAAAAAGTCCCAATAGTTGCATAAGAGTAAGTTACCAGTTATGCGTTCTTGTCGTTCTTTTTATTGCTTCAAACTTTCAATGACATGGGATTGGACGTCATGCAGCAATTTTATTTGTTTCCTATACTTAGACTTGAGAAAGGAAATATCAATGCGATTGATAAATAAAAAGAGATGAAATTTTTTCTTCATGTTGTATGCACATTTGATTCTTAAATTCATCTCTATGTAGATAGAGCCTCATGATTATAAGAAAAATTTGTTCAGTGCAATCATCAAGTTAAATACTATCTTGATAGATTTTGACAGAGATATATGGGGCTATATCATTAGGTTACTTTAAGCAGATAAGCTCACTAATAACAAAATCATGATTCTAATTTTCTGCATTTCTTTTTGATGGCTGTTAAATGAAAGTTAATCTTCTGCGATGATGTGCAGACAACCAAAGCTGATGAAAAATCGGTTCTTCCACTATGCCACACAAAGTCAACCAATCGACATTTGAAAACAGCGAGGGCAATCTGGGTGTAGCTAATGCAATACACTCCCACTTAAGCATGAAGTCACCTATTTCATGCTGGCAAGTAAGTGCAAATTTTATTTCCACATTCTCCTATTCTTCTAGTTAAGTTTAGTATTGTACGTATACATACAAAACACTCCACCGCGAGGGCTGTTAGGTGTACCCTGACCAATATGTTGATTACGCTGAAGTATAATGTCAAAACTCAACGTAAGAATGCACGGATGACTTAATCACGATTTCTATGTTTGTTTGAGATTACAAAAAAAATGGAGAATTGCATCATAGGGTCTCTTAACATCCCAAGGAGGTTGGCACTAAAAAAAAAATTCTTAGCTCGTAAGTGCCTGACATCTTCTTTTTCTAACTGGATAAAATCCTCTTGCTCCGGCGGGGAAGCGTGGGAAGCACAGGCCCCTCCTTGAGGGCATGCGGCAAATTTGGCGCGTTCGAATCCCCATCAAAAATTTCAATTTTAAGGCCCATAATTTTCAGTTTTGCTCAAGTGGTGTTAATGGTATGTTGGATTTTGGCTATTGTGGCCAAAGTCATTAGTTCAGGTGAGCATTACCTTTTCCCACTTTTCTGGTGTTCAGTCTTGGAGGTATGTTGATCACTGGATCTGATTCAGTTTCCAAAGGCACATCAGTTATTTATGAAATGATAGTTCAAAAAGCTTGAAAGTCTTTATAAGTTTCCCTTTTTGTCTTCTATTTCCCTTTCTTCATTTATATGGTGTACCCTTTAGCATGTGTGATGCAATGGAGGGGACGAACCTGATACCCGTAAAACCATTCGCCACAAGTGTTATCAACTAAGCTAGCTCGCATTGGAAATTTAAATTTTTCTTTGATGTTTTAGGGGGCTACAAGAGGTTTAAGTAGAAAGTCAATAAGATTTTCCAAAGTATTACTGATTGAAGCAATTACTAAAACAAAAAAAGGTCACCTGGATTGCTTAGCGTCATCTTTGGCTACATAGTTCACGACTGAGGTGTACATCGAGAATGGGAAGTCCTTGGGAAAATGGAGACACACATTTAGAGCAGCACTCTCTCTCGGATGCCTTCGCATAATGTTTTATGAAGAGTGGAACTCCAAACAGATGGAACTACCTTAGGTTATCACTGGTGGAGTAATTGCTTTATAAAATCGTTATACCAAGTTATATTACAAGGTTAAAGAAGTGTCTGATAACCTTGGGAGGTAACTGGTAATATGATCAAGAAACCCCTAATCAACATTGTTTGAACACCCTTTGTGGATGAAAGCATTTTTAAAATTCAATGCTAAACTTGGTGTGCTTATACTCTCCTCAAGTATGAGTTGCCTCCCGAATTGGACTAAAATAATTTATGGTGTGCATCATAGGTAAATGAAGCTCATTTAAGCAAAGATTTGGATCAGACTTGGAGGTGCTTGCCGAGCCAATACAGACGGTACATATCTTCATCCTGGTTTTATGCTATTTTATACTGGTTTTATATGAGGTGCCGTTTCTTGCTTACTTTTATTATCTTCATAACAGATATGGCATACCTGTGTTATTTAGAAACACGAGAAGATTAAAATGCATTATAAGGCATTGTAGTGTACCTGTGTGACACCTCCGATTAGGATGTGGTCATGTTTCCCATGCAACACTCCATCTTAGGCACTGCTTGGTTCAGCGTAAATCCACTGTAATGAAAATGATTTGGAAATGTTTTTCCAAAACAAATACATTTTCTTGTCCATTTTCAATATACTTGACAGTGAATGAAAAATGTCTTGCAAAATTTTTCTTGTACTATATGCAAAATAGAACTTGGCAAAAAATTGATATTTATTCATCCATATTTCCATAATAAGATCATATAGCATGCACATTAACATAAAATAATGTGTGAGTAAATGTTGATAAGGAAATAAATGCCTTGAGTGGTGAAATTGTTTTACTAAAAATCCTCGCATATATTGCAAGTCTTGCAAATCAATTTTCCATAAAAAAAAATTTCATGTGACCTGTCAAGTACCTGCAGATAAAATTTTCAGCAAATCAATTGCATTTACAATGGATTTGCAGTGAACCAAACATGGCACTAGTGTCATATTTATTCTTCATGTTACTCGCGCTCATTGACTAGCAGTCCTATTGTAGTTGATCGATCTTCTAATATGAGTTTTTATATAATAGTTCACTTTATCCTTTTTCAGTTATTTTTTTTTTGGCAGTCTGGTGAATGTTTAGTTCATACTACATATGGATTGGCACAATGTTTCAATACTTCTATTGCCATGGTTAAATTCCTACACAGCTAGATCCAAAATTTTTCCTTGTCTGGTGAAAATTTAGAGAATCTAATGACTGCATTGCTCTCTGCTCAACTACAACGACTAATGATAATGTCATTGTTGTGGTTCATAGCCTTGTTTCTATGCAAACATTTACTTGAGTTTCTATGTTTATCTTCAGGTTATGCGAAGATATGGTGCTCCAGAGCCTTATGAAAAGATAAAGGAGTTAACCAAAGGAAATGCAGTTTATAAAGGAAAGTATACAAGAATTGCCCGAGCAAGCAATTGGAATTGCCTGAGGAAGCAAATACCATCCTTTTGAAGCTGACTCCCGCTACCTATACTGGGGATGTAATTGGGTTTGTTGAAGCATGCCAAACTAGAAACATAGATATCAAGGAAGCAATCACAAGGCTTTCTAGACACACCAGCACAATCTCATTTTTTTCTTTTTTTGATAATAACACCAGCACAATCTCAAGGAAAAGGAAACACATTCTTCTCCGAGCCGCACAAATACCAGATTTTGGAATCTCTTCTATTAATTTCTGTAATGTCAAACATGTATTGAGCTATAAACTCTCTTAAGAGTCCTTCTCCAAACAACCTTTTGCAAGGAGGATGAGCCCTTTTGTAATTGCATTATATAATATATAGGACTAGTGTATTGGCTGTGACTAGATTTTAAAATTAAATTTATAAAAAGATGTAGAATTTTTTTTAGACATTAAAACCATCATAACTCGTCAAACTTCATTAAGCCAATAAATATACACTCTCGGTAGCCATGTTGTTGTTCTTATAAATAAATGTGTACTTGTATTCTTACGTGCCTAACCATCATCAACAATTGGGGAAAAAAAAAAGTTAACCTTTAAATATTGGGTATGGGAATCGAATTCATGCAATCTTATTGTGGATTACTTGTAGGTAATACATGAATGACAACTTTAAGGCTAACCATTGGATCAAACAAATCTCAACTATGAAATAAATTTGTATACAAACTATGTAACTCTGCCCCTAAAACATACACATAATATAAAATAACATAAAGTCTCAAATTCGCATAGGTATGAACGAAGTTGAGACTAATCCTCGCATTGCCCAATGTGAATGGGTGAAAATAAATTTTTTTTTTCGAACAGATTTGCGTGACTTTAGTAAAATGACCATAAAATTTCTCATTTAAAAACATTTTCAAGTGATTCAAATTGTGTTTATTATATAACTCAGAGTAGTACATGTTTTGATGAGTTTGAGAATCGGTCTTGATCGAGCATATAAGTTGGCCCAAAATCAGGGATACTACCTCATTTTCATTGCGAGACAGATTTGCGCGACTTTAGTAAAATGACCATAACTTTCTCATTTCAAAACATTTTCAAGTGATTTAATTTGTGTTTATTATATAACTCAGAGTAATACAATTTTGTGTGTTTGATGAGCTTGAGAATCAGTCTCAATTGAGAGTTTAAATTGGTTGAAAGTTACCCTGTTTTTATGTTACTGTTTTTTTCAAAAACAGTTTTTTGGGTTGTATGAGTTAGCAGAGAAAAAAAAAAAAAAAGTATATAGTGGTGTGAGATAGTACATATGGTGGTGTGGAGTAGTCGCTGCCAATAAAATAACATAAAAGCTAGCTTTCCATTTTCTTGTTTAATGAATTGTGGGTCATGCAATTTTAATTCACACATTTTCATCCTTTTGGAATGGTTTCTTAGTATAAAATCATATAAGTGCATGTATTCTTTATAGTAAAAAAAAAATAGAGATAACATCTTGTTGTGTTAAATTTTTTTTTTTATGTATTAATGAGAGATTGGAGAAGGCTAAAAATGACTACACATATCTTTTCGAAAAAACATAAATGAGCCTAGGGATGGTAGTGGGGCGGATTTTCACGGATATCCGCCCCACCCAAACCGAATGGGCGGTTTTGGATATGCACAAATGGTTTTCGGGGCGGTTTCGGGGATTCAAACAATATCCATCACGTATTCGGGATGGATACGGATTTACCCATATCCGCCCCGCATATATTCGTTTATGTATATAAATAAAAGCCCGTATCACTCTCATCTCATCTCATCTCGTTATTTCAAAGCCCATATCGTTATTACTCTATCATTTTCAAGCCCTAAGGAGTGATAAAACTTTCTCAAACTCTCAAATATCTTCAACAGAGAGAAAACTCTCTCAAATATCACCCTTTTCTTCAACAGAGAAAGAAACAACTCAAATATCTTCTTCTTCTTCATCAATGGATTGTTGTTTTCGGTCTTCTTCTTCACATATCTTCTTCTTCATCGCAGATCTTCTTTTTCACATATTTTCTTCTTCTTCTTCTTCCTTTTCATAGATCTTCTTCTTCATCACAAATATTCTTCTTCACCACAGATCTTCCTCACAGATCCGTCACCTCAATATCACAGATCTGTCATCGTCATTGTTGTCAAATCTCTCCATCACAGATCTCGTCTCTCGGCTCCATCACAGATCTCCATCAGCGATCCATCATGGATCTCGACTCCATCAGATCTCGTCATTGTTCTAGTGAATCTGATTTTATGTGATCGATCATTCTGCTGTTATGTGAATCAAATATAAATGGAGGTTTTTTAAAAAAAATTATATATATAACGAATATTTGGGCGGGGCGGATATCCGTAAATCCGCCCAGAGCGGGGATGGGTTTTAAAGTTTTGTATAAACGGATATTCAGGGCGGATTTGGGGATCCGCAATCTCCAACGGGGCGGGGATGGATTTTCCAAAATCCGCCCCGTTGCCATCCCTAAATGCCCTAGTGTTACAATACTAGTATAATAAGCTATAAAGAAAATAAAGGGTTATTCATAATAATAAAATCAGAATTTTTTTGATTCCCCCCTATATTTCAAGATGATCACCATATCCCTTCACATTGTTGTCCTTCATGTATTACCCTTTTCATACTCCTAGTTGTGTTGTTATGATGACCGTGAGCGAAAATTTGGAGCAGGGGATTCGAAGAGTGACTTGAGAGGGAGAGGGAAACGGTCGACCGCCAATTGAAGATGAGCGATCTTTGATTTTATTTATTTATCATTATTTTTTGTTCAAACAAGAAAAAATTTATTCAAAGAGGAAGGAAATAACAAAAAATGACACATTCCTACGGCGAGGAAAGCCATGACAACAAGAAAGAGCCCAAACAATAACTCCCTAGGAAAGCCACGACAACAAGAAAGAACTCAAACAACAACTTCCTGAAGAAGAAAAAAAACACAAGTCTGACCAAATTCCACAAAAAATCCCTGAAATAGTGTTCTGGTCACTTAAGCCCCTCGAAGATCTACCTAAATCTTGCCTGCACAACACACCACAAACAACGGGAGGGACCCAACTCCACAACCAAACCACATGACGAGGAGGAATGACACAAGACCACTAAAAAAATAGTCTAGAGTGGATCCGTAAAACACTACACTCACCACGAATTCCCTATTTCTTAACACAAAGCTTGCACCATAGCCAAGGCCTGATCTGCATCTTGGTTGAGATCCACCCCTACAACATCATCGATTTCTCTGAATGCTTATGAACAGACTTCCTCCTCATCACTACAAAGCTCAGATTGGTCTGGATGACGCCTTGAAACATTGTGTTCACTGCCATGATTGTCCCTTGAATACTCGCCTGAAATAATCTCAACGGGTTAATTTGTGGCGACTTCGGTTTAGTGTTGTTCCGTTAAAAGAGCCTCAAAAGCTAGCGGAGCTCCCTAGTGAATTGGCGTAAACGAACTATCCTCAAGGTGCTCAGTCAGATGATCAAAACTTGGCGGGAAAGGAAGACTGTGTTCTTGGATCGGGTTTGATGGCATGCTTCGCTCCAATTCAACAGGGGCACTACTACCTAGTTGGTCCACCCGCCCAGATTTCTTGGAAGGGACCGATTTCACTTGCCTTTGTTTTAACATGAGAGATGACCTAGTTGGAAAGTCTGAGAAATTGGCCCAAAGAAGACAACAGTTTCTTTCTGCATTTTTGGCTTGTTTATGGGCCCTATTCTCCTGTTTTACAAACTTGTTCAGGAGAAAGTCCACGATGAATAGGTCTTTTTCCACTTCCTCGAGAAACGAGATCTGATTTGCAGGAACTCTCTGATCTTGGATTATGTCCTCAGCTCAGCTCTTCTGCCCTTCCAACTGAACTCCACCTCCCAAGTCAACTCCTAGTGAGTCAATGCAGCGTTCCGATGTAGACCCCCGAATCAAAGAGTCTACCCAAAGGCTTTTCCCTTTATCTAAAGGACTCGGTCGTTGAGATTTCATTAATCAGAAGAACACCCAATTGCACAAGTGAAGGTCGCACTGGCTCAGCTGCCTGTCGGAGAGGTGCGTCGAAATGGACCTGAGATCTAGGTTTCCATACCTGCTGCTCCTAACTGCAAACCCTCTGTTGGGTATTAACAAACACAAAAATCGCAGATTGCCCACCCAGCAGCGCCATCGGTGACCAACAAATCTTGGAGTCAGTCGTCTTCCTCGCCAATGTGACTCCATAATCTCCAAATAAATGCTCCACCTGATGAAGAGGCACCCCAAGAATTCTCGAGAGGAAATCATGCAGTGAATCAAGCATAATATTAGTTGATTTCTCCGGCCTTTCCCTAACAACCGAGGAATTGAGATATCTCAAATGGTTGTTTGAAACAACCTAAACGTAAGACTTAGAACTGGGTGGGGGATTCACTCTGGGCTGTTGAGTGAGCGAAGTCCCGACTTTGGTCGCTCGAAGCCTGGGCTTCAGTTGCTTCTGATGCTTTAGAGTTGTCCCTTTCACTAGCTTGGCCATTGTTAACCAGTCCTTGCCATCAAGATCTACTGGAACCATCAAAGTCTTAGTCCTAGAGTGTCAATCAACCTCTGTTTGATTCCTTTACTACCATCATCCACCTATTCCTTTCCTTCCAGCTGGTGGTGAAACTCTGTTTGCATGCTTCTACAACTTTCTCGAACTGTAACCATAACCAATCCCCCATATTAGATTCCAAGAAAACCTTAACCAAACCCTTGCACTAGATTCGAACATGAAGAAACCACCTATGATCTTCTGAATCCCAAACTCCTTCCCTTCAAATTTTACCACTAACTCACTTTCAGCATTAACTTCCATTCAGATCTATCCACTGTCAAGTTAAAAACTGAGCAAGAGCAAAATAGGCACAAATGAGTTTGTTTAGATGATTCATGTTTCTGCCCCTCAACGGATCTGCAAATGCCCTTCGACGAATCAGCCTCAACGGATCTGCCCATCGATGGTTGCTTGCTAAGCTTCGTATCCTCGATGGTTGGTTGCTGCCTCGACGCCTCCTCGACAGATCTAAGAGTTGTGATGTCTTGACACCCCTCTGGATCTGCCTCGATGCCCCTCGATGCCTCCTCGACAAATCTAAGAGTTGCCTCGACGCCCCTTCTACATTTTAACGGGCTGAAAGAATTGTGTAACTTTCTACATTGTCTTATTCTTAGGACATTGAGATTTATTTAGAAAAAAGAAAACCTTCGTTCAAAACCCAAACATTCAATATTTTTTCGTAACCTCAAAATAATCAAAATTATTGTGTGAACCTTTAATTTTGCCTCCCCTTTAGGTCATTACAAGTAGGGGTGGGCATCCCATCCCACGATCCCAATCCCGTCCCGCCCTGCTCGGATTTTTTTGGGTCCTTTTGGGATTTATCAAACTCATCCCGATCCCGTCCCGTCCCGATCTAGAGTGGGATGAGATTGGGATGAAGATTTTCAATCCCGCCCATTTCGAACTTATTTATTTAATATTTATTATTACTAATTTTAATCAAACTAATATTCTAAATGAAAGTTTATAATGTGTTTAAATTAAATCAAAACATCTACTATTAACTTGCTTGATTTGACACTCTTTGTTTAAATAAAAACTTAAGTTTGGATATTTTAGGTCTAATAGAATCCATGAAAATTTGTACTTTTTCACATTTTAGATTGGTTATATGGCAATTATTTCTTAAGACATAAAACCAAATGATGATTTCTTTTAGATTTGCACTATGATTTATATGTACAACTATTGGCTAGTGTATCACACAAATGATGTTTAACATAAAAAAATAAAAATAAAAAAAGTTCATTGGACCATAAATTTTACATGATATTTAATATTGTTACAATGATAGTTATATATACATAAATTTGACAATATTGGTGTGTGAGCAATGTGTGATGAAATTCTTTTATATTTTTCATGAGAAAACTATTTAGTACCTGCTCATCTCATCTTGTCCTGCCCTGAACCCGTTTGGGATGGGATGATGTTTATCTCGTCCTGTTCCGATCCCAAATGAACAGGTTGAGATAGGGATGATGTCTGTTCCGTTCCATCCCGTCTGCTGCCCACCCCTAATTACAAGTATTCTGAAATGGATGAAGATTTTGTATCTTAACCAAGTCCCAAGTCATAGTTTGTGAGAAAACTTTTGACCATCTATTGCAGTTAAGATTGATTTATGGTTTGATTATACAGATTTTTTTTTTCTGATAATCTTCTCACACATGTGGATGAATGAAGAAAAAAAAAGAGGGACCGATTTAGAGCATCACAGGTGGATGTGGTGGTAAATAATACAACCACATTCGGTAACTCAATGTTTAACACACAAGTTCCACCCAACAAACAAAAACCAAATTTTACTTAAAAAAAAAAAAAAAATCTGTAAAACTCAAAACCTTTCTTCTTGGCTAAAAACAATAATGAATGAATGCACCTTATCACAAGACTGATCCTTTTGTGAACTGGAAGGGACATAATTGAGGTCATGGGTTCCCTACACCATGTTTGTTTTCCCACAATAAAGTCTTATAGAATTGAAGGTGATGGTGGTTATCTTGCTGAAACAAGCACCATTGAAAGAGACCTCTCCATACTCAACAATAATGATTGAATCACTACAGATAGCATGCATAGCTGTAAGAAACTTTATTCACCACCGACACACAATGACAAAGGAGAATAAAAAGATCTTCAACAACTACTTGATTGCAAAAGTTTGATGGTAATACCTTTCATCTTCATTGAAATGAACACAAAGAAACAAAGAGAACAACCAGACTAATTGTTTTATAGTTGGATCTTGTATCGTCGACAAGATCCTACTATATAATCGAAGGGAGTGAAAAATGCACCATGAAGCGCGTTTTGAGGGTAGCATCAGAGAAGACTAACAGAAAATAGGGATGTGCTACAATGAAGTCATAATAATCTATTCTGTTTTCACAACATCAAACACTACAATACTCGCAATTAAAGAGTGATCACAACAAAGATGACGTGGGTGGCAAAGAACAAAGATACATTTTCTTGTTGTTGGTTCCCGTTTCCATTTAAAAGCCGGGAACCAGAACCTGATACCCCCCTTGAGTTCCATTTCAAGGAAACCCGGGGAGTCACACATAAATTAGAATATACTATTCTACAAAAGCATATTATCCAATAAATATAGGATAAATGCCTATTTGATAAACACTCAATGAGGCTTTCTCCTATCTACATTGCGAATAAATATTGCAACAACTGATTTTCGACAAAACTAACTGATGACCTTTTGATGTAGTATAATTACCTTTATTTCCTCCTTTGATTTCTTTCTTGACTGCCTCTTAGTATACAGTTAGGGGGAAGTACTTCGATTTGATACATTGAGAACTCACGAACTGCGTAGAGTGGTTGTATTGTACTCTAGTTCTTAGGGGCGCAGATAGCCTCGACTGCAACTCGCTTCAGAACATTTGGACACGGGTCTCCTCCAAAGTTGGTAGCCGATATTGTTACAGCACATCTTTGCTGTCCTATGCACCTCTGCAAGTGACACAAAAAGCATGAGAACACAATCAAATTAGGTAACTTTTACATGATAAGGCAGAGATCCAATTCATAACAATGAGTAAAGCAACGGATATTGGTAGACCGTAAAATTAGACAGCAGTATGCTTACTTTCTCTAAGGTCGAATAGGAATTAGTAGAGTGGCAATGTCCTTGCTGGAAACTTCCACAAGTTCCCAATGGAGTGCCAAAGCTTGCAAATTTGATGGCAGATATGGATTGTCCTGATGCACACCGCAGGTGAACCTTAGGCCTATGAAGTGTCTCTGATTTACCATAGCTTTCAATGTGCCAATTCTTCAAGGTTGGGTGCCATTCAGAAACATCAGCACAGACACTGTTAACCGATCTTTTAACAAGTGTAATGCCGGAAGCATCCCCACCAATTTCCTCAAAAACTACCAAAAGATTATTTGTCGGCTTTAACCAAGCTCGAGGCACGTGATACCTGAAAGTTTTCATATGTTAAAAAGACTTTATACAAGTGAAATATAAATTCCCTTTTTTATTTAAAAAAGTTGTTACCATTGTTGGGTCGGTTTGCCACAACCAACTTGACACTTTGAGGGTCGGTATGTTCCAACATAGTCACATTTGTTGCAGTCTCCATCTGCATAAGTTGTCCAATATCTTCCAATGCTCTCTCCATTGATCCACACTTGACCCTTTCCCATGCTCCCCATGTCCAAAGCCAATGGCTCAGTTCTCGAAGGTGCATCAAAATGAGACTGCAAATTTAAGAATTCAAAAGTCAAGTTTTCAGTATTTAAAATTACACTAGATAGCTAGTTGTCTAAGTTTCCCGGTTTTGTTACCTTAAACCATGTCAAAGGTTGCTGCTTTTGTGCAACTAATGACACATCCATCCATTCAGTAGATGACGCCTTATTGGGAGACACGAGATTCATAGCTTCTCCTTTCAGGCCAACCTATACAAAGCGACACCTATTAGACTAAATGTAGAAAAAATAACATGAAATGTGCAGGTGATAATTGCTTCTGAGCCTGAAGTACAAAATATCTGACCTGGTAAGACCATTTCTGATGGGACAAGTCCCTCTTTCCCTCTTTCAGACCATGGAGCTCAACAGGACCTAGGACTCCCGTTTTCCAGGTCTCGAAATGTGCCCCAATGTTCTTCAGACACAATAAATGGAAAGTAATAAGCCAGAGAAGATAATAACTGCAAAGCACCTTACTACGAATCTTGGATTAGTGGCTCAGTGGTATATATCAACGAGATTTGATCACAAGTTACAGTTACTGAGGGGATTTGGATGGTTCATACTATGGTTTTTGTCGAAAAAATTGCAAACCAGATTCAGTGTTGATGGAACTGTATTCAGATATAGTATTTAAAATTTTAATCAAGAGCAAATAGGTGTAGGAACTAACCGGTAAACCAACAGCTATGCTGAGAAGTGCAATTCTATTTATCCCTGCACGCAAGTTGACTTTGCCCATAAATGAGAACTGCCTGTTCTCCCTTGTTCCATGAGCTGATCCTATAATAAGAACGCAAGAGTATGATGAGAAATACTATGTATATATTATTAAATACTGTCTAGGACAACCGTTATTCTATTCAAGAGTTGAAAAGTATGAGAAAATACCTGAAAGTTGTCCGTTGATGAACACATGCATCGCGTGGCCTTTTGAGTCCACTGTGAGAGTGGGCCATTCACCACCATTTAGAAAAGGCTCAGATGGATTTATATCAACACTGAGAACACCATAAAATGGCAAAGTTAATGAAGGTAAAATTGCTTTATCTTTAGTTGACTACATTTTTCAGCATTCTATGTGTTGTCACACAGATCTAAGAGTATAGCATGTCTATATTCCAAGCAAATCGCTCAAACTCTTCTGAGAGCTCACCTAGTGATGTACCACAGATAGTCACTGGAGTCCCTTGTAACATCTAGCTGCTCTAGGAGACCAAAAGATGTGATCATCCCATTGTCACTCAAAGAGGAAACATCTTCATTGTACATCTGCCATGAATGCATGTTGGCATTGCTGGGCAACATTTGCATCTGTGATGTTTGGACTCCAACCTATGATGGATGCACAACAAAATATTAAACGCTCCCTGTTTTCTCCTTTTAACATGAAGCAAGGGCTTGTTGTCATCCAATTTTGGATAAAATGAATTGCTGAGCATTATCAAGTCATTTTAATACAGATATAACAGCAAAATGTGTGAGACAACAAAATAAGTAATTTCCTTTTTGGCATCACTTACCTTTGCAGTATTAAAAACGACATTCCTGCAATCAGGAAGGATGCTAATGGACCAAGGTGGGAGGTTGTAGTGCATATTATTAAACATAACCCTTGCGGCAGATTTTGCGTTGTAATTTGAGAGGAAAGCCGCACAATCACCTGATTTGGTGGAGAATACATGGGCCTGGAAAATGCAAATAATTGAACTAGTCAGGTACACTAGAGTCCTCATTACCAGTGTGGAGGAGGAGATAGAGAAGACTGCTAACCTGTTGATAAGTTCCCAAGGAAGTAACAGTTGGATCAGCCGACACTAAAGCTCGCTCACATAACTTAATCGAGCGATGGAGCTCTTTCAAATGACCATATTTAGGTTGCCTGATCAAGCCTGCATAGTTGCAGCATTTAGTTACCATTTGGAGAGAACAAACCGTATATAGGAATGAAAATACATGAACACTTTGTCAAGTATTAAAGTAGTCAGGACAGCATTCTCACCATATTCATCAATGGGTGCATCATAGTCATAACTTGTGGTGATGAAAGGGCCTCCGGCAGACCGTCCAAAATTGGTTCCTCCATGGTACTGTTCCAAGGGAAAGCCAGCAACTCAATAATATGAGATTACACAATCTTAGCAGTTAAAAGAAAAATATTATATCAAGTATAACTCCAAATCAATCATCAGTAAAATACCCCAATGCCACAACATTGCCAACCACATTCTGCCAATAAAAAAATCCATGGTTGACAGAAAACGTTGCACGTATACTTCTAGGGATGGAGAATTTGAAACTCTTATTTGATATAGTGTGGTTAATCTCAACTCCAAGAAAAACTAACCATGTAGTAATTAATAAAGGAGCCTCCCTTCTTTATGAAACGGGCTACAGCAAATGCCAAATCCTGAACTGGTCTTTGGTGAACTGTGCCACCAAACTCCGTAAACCTATTGATCACAAGATGAAAGAGTAAATTTCACAATTCCACTTGGTAGATTACAATTCAAGTATAAGAATAAAACAAAAGTAAATAACTTTACCAGCCACTCCATGCCTCAGTCCACATCGTGGGCTTGTAAGGTTTGTTTGGAGTGAAATTATCACAGTAAAATCCATTGCATGCATTGATCTGTCAGTGAATAACAGTAAAAGCATATTCAGAAACTTAACCACTTTGACAGATGATTTTTGTTAATTTCTATATCAACAAAACTCCAAGAGCTCAAGAACACGAGAACAAACGTGAGTGTACTTAGAGAGGGGATACGACAGTAACATAAAGAAAATGTACCAGGAGCTGTATTTCTAAATGCAAGAAAGCTTACCACCGGATCTGGGGCATTGTCTTCCTTGCACATTACCCATGGGACTCCAGTATCCGTGCCAACAGCCATCTTTGCAGCCCA
The DNA here is from genome assembly GCA_963556465.1 of Berberis vulgaris. NCBI lineage: Eukaryota > Viridiplantae > Streptophyta > Magnoliopsida > Ranunculales > Berberidaceae > Berberis > Berberis vulgaris. The sequence goes on along the minus strand of OY747124.1, from coordinate 3,800,053 downwards.
ATCCTCATATGCATGACCCGCCGGTCCATAAGCCTTACTCTCAGGTCCATACTCATTTTCAATCTGCACCAACAAAATTGAACGCAAGTTACGTGAAACTAGTTTCATTTCATTTCCTAATCAGCGAATAATTTACTACACATGTTACAAATTACAAGTACCGAGAAATTTGGGTAAACTCCATGTTTTTATAGTGAATCAACTTCTAGTTCAAGGGCAAGAAGCAGTGAACTAACAACTGTACCTGAGACATGATAATTGGGCCGCCCTGAGTCTCAAACAGCTTTTCTCTCTTCATCATCCCTACAATCTTCTCTGTGAACCCTTGCATTGCCATCTAAAACACCAAATATAATTGAAAACAAGAGAACCTACCCTTTCAGAAAATTAAATATATAAATCAAGTGCAAGTAAATAAAATAAAAATTGCACTGTTGTTTTTGCATTTCTATTTTTGTTTGTAGCTTGGGCATAATTACTTGTGAAGGAAAATAGGAAAAACTAGAAATTGGAGGAGACAGTGACCTTGAAAGGCTCATTATCTGTTCTGAAACTGATTCCTGGAACATACTTCAACCAAACAGGAAATCCTCTGCAAAAAAAATAAAAATAAAAAATGAAAAACACATCACTATGGATCCAGGTTTCATTCTGTTGAATTCGTACTAAACTATGAGAAAAATGTCATAAATATATAAGAATCAATTTTGTGAGGAAAAACAATAGTTCCTCTAAAACAGGCACTTTGAGAAAACTTTTAGACTAGAAACTAAAAAAAAAAAACACTTTACCCATCTTAAATTAAACATTTACACTACCAATTGACAAATAAAATTTATTCTAAAATATGAGAAAAATCAACTAAGAAAATAAAGCACTACTTTTTAACCAAAATTCACCTAGAATTAAACATTTGTGATAATGATAATGATAATTTCTTTGGAGGAAAAATCTTTAAAAAAAAAATCTGTAATAGACCCATTCACTTCTCAAATTGAACATGTATACTAATAGTAAAAATTTCCAAAAATTAAATTAAACAGAAAATGAAGAATTTGGAAGAAAGATGGGTACCCAAAGTTCCATTCTGCACAAATATAAGGTCCAATGCGAAGATGAACATATAATCCAGCTTTCTGAACTGTCCTTATGAATCGAACAAGATCATATCTTCCCTCGAAGTAATACTGAAAACCCATCAACCAAATTCACAAAAAAGAAAGAATCAACAAACAGAACTCATGAATGTAAGTAGTAAATCATTTTTAGAAGAAAAAAAAAAAACAAAGGAACCAACATTGCCAGGAGAAGGCTCATGCCCATTCCAGAACACATAAGTCTGCACAACATCCATTCCCCCAGCTTTTGCCTTCTGTATAAGATCTTCCCACATCTGCAAAAAAAAAAAAAAAAACCCCATTTCTCTAAATCATCAAAAACCCACAAAAATTGAACAAAAACTAAAAACTGGGTGTTTGAAGAAATGAAAGTAAAATACTTCTGGGGTGCTTCTGGGATAGTGAATGGAGCCAGAGATGAGGATTCTCCTCTGCCCATTAATGACAATGGCCTTCCTATCATATGTCACTGTACACTGGATCAACTGTAAGGAAAACAAAAAGAAGAAGAAGGAGAAGGAGATGAAGAAGAAGAAAGACTTGGAAACTATATTAGTTTCCATGTTTTTTTTTTTTCTTACAAGGAAGAAGAACAGGGGAGGGTGCTCTGTTTTGGTCCTCCTCTGTTTTATGGAGGGAAAGAGAGAAAAAAAGAGAGGGAAAGGTTGAGTCTTTATGGGTCACTCTGCAACACAATGGAGTCTCTCTGTCTCTTTCTTCATCTCTCTGCCATTTTATATATACTCACTGACACATTACTCGCTTCACAAGAAGTAACCAAAAGATCCTGAAACAATGAAGTACTGTCATTTTGTTTTTTTTCGAGTTAATTTCGAACCCCTAATTTTAACAAATATTTTGTTTTGTATAAAAAAAAACAATGTAAAATTTTCAATCACAATTTCAAATTTAACAACTCTTAAATATTACAAAAAAAAAATTTCAAACAACTCAGAGTGTCATACAAATTGCATATTACATAAGAATCAATCACGTAATAAAATTTTGATACTTAAATAACATTATAACATGTTAAATATAAAAAAATTAAAATATTTATTTCTTTTCTCTGAAAAATTTTGACAATTTTATGTCAGGATCCATGGACTCATGAAATTTGAGTCATGTTCTTACGCGTTTTATTTTGTTTGTATGAGTTGTGAAAATTTTCCGAGTGGATTTTGACATATGTAATGTGAGCTGTGACACCAGAAAGTGACATAAGAACGACTTGAATGGTTGGAGGCAAATTTAAGAAGCAAACCAAAGTTTAAATTTACTTATGCACATTATGTCCAACTAGATATCATAAATAAAGGCTAGGTACTAAGCAATTTGGTGCCCTAAACTTTCACCATGTACATTTATAATTTGATCTCGACATCTCACCAAAACAAAAGTTTACCCTAATTTACCGTTTGAGAAAGTTTTCATGCCGTTGGAGATGATAAAAATTTTACACGCTTTATTAACGTTAGGGTTAGACCTAACCACGACGATTTTAGACCTCAAGTTAATGTTTTGTAATTTTATTTTATTTGCTATAAAAACAAATGAATTATTCAGTCTACATAAGATTGAGGTCCCCATGGATTTTAGCTCTCTTTAACTCTTAACATCACATCTAATACACACTAATTGCTTTGATGTGATCAATCTAACCACTGGTAATGCCACAACTCACACAAGTCTCTTCATATGGTCCATTTTCATGCATCAACAATTCATTCATTTCTAAGACTCTAGAATCTATTTGGTATTTTTACTTACTATTGTTGTTTGTCACACACCCAACGGCTCAAATCACTTAATAAGGATTTGAGTAATAAAAATCATCGGTGTTAAAGGTGTGATGGTTCAGTGGTTGAGTAGTGGTGAATGATATTACTTGATCACGAAATTAAACCCAACCGGAGACATCTGAGATGAAGGGGTTAAGAGATTAAAAAATAAAAAATAAATAAAAATCATTGGTAAGGATGAGCCGGTGAGATTGATCATCTTGTGGGGGTCCATAACATGTTCAATTTTGATGCTCCCATGTGATAACATTTGTCCCTTTCAAGTTTTTCAGATCTATATTTAAAAGGGATAGAGAGACTTAACTCCCCCTTGGATGAACTATATGTTAAGTAAATGCATGCAACAACTATTTTTTTCCTGTAAAAAATTTATGGATTGTTTTTGGTTATTCTTTGTTTGGTCATAGATTTCCACGAATGGTAAACCATGATGTGAAAAAAAAAACCATGATGTGCATTTGTTCCATATTGAGATGGTGTCAATATCTTGGTCTTAAACGTCGTTTACTTCACTAGAAGCTCGAATCGTTAGAGATAAAAATTTCTATGCTGTTTTTTTGGGTGCCTTTTTCGTGTTTTTTTTAGAATTTTTTTACACTTCTACTTCTTCTATGGATGGTGTTTGTAGTTGTGTAAAAAATTTCAAAAAACACCTAAACAAAACTGTGTAGAATTACTCGTTAGAGATGACTAGTTAATTAACAAAATGTCTACTACAAAAATAATGACATGAAAAGCTCAAAAAAAGTGTTTATCTAAAGTCATTAATAACTGGTTGATTTCGAGACATGCTGGTGGATTTATGCCAAACTTTGAAATCACATAAACAAATACCAAACTTCATTGACATATTCTAAATTAGATCTTAGAAAATTTTAGTAGTAGGGATGGCAACGGGTCAGGTTAAGGTCTAACACTTCACACTAATCCGTATTAAACCAATATTAACAAAAAAATTTCTTATTTGAAAGGCAAGCTAAGGTTTTGTGAATCCTTGAACCTTATCATTAAACCAATATATACAATTATCAATTCTAAATCATATCCGCCCTACTGACATCCCCACCTTAAATGAGATTCACACAAAGATATACAATAGGGATCATGTGTTGGATGCTTTTGTCACTGCTTTTGTCTAGGAGGATTGTCTTTTAGAAAATAAAAATAGAGACACAAAACACAGAACCATGTGAAATCTTTTCCATCTTTGTCACTTTGTTTGACTCACTGCATTTTTCTACTAGAGTATTAGTATGTTTTTGTTTGGGTGTAGTATTTTTTTAAAACAATGTTCAACTTTTTCATTGAAAAATCAAAATGTCACAATTGCAAAAATTTTGTTCAAGATTTGGAGATCACTTTCAATTGGTTCTTAATCTTAATAGTATTTCTGATAATGGTCGAAAATTTTATAAGCTATAGACTTTTTCGCCTTTGATTTTATAAGCAATATGTTTTCCGTAAAATCAATCATCAGCTCATTGGGTTTTTTTCCGCTTCCTCCTCGTTCCAATGAGGACCGAGAGAAAAATAGTACATTTCCTTACATATATTTTTCCATTTTGATGCATTTCAATAATACAACATATATTGAAAAAATAAAAATTAGAATAAAAAGTGGTGGAAACAAAATTGTACACTTCCTTACAATAGTGTGGAGTGTGGTGGGATGGAACCTACAAAGTAGATACTTTGCACTATTTCTTATCCATGATTTATAAGTTATTTTTTTTGTTTCTTATACTTTTTTCTAAGTGCACCGGTCTTATACCTGGTGTTGTGTCTGGTGCAAACCAAACACCGTAGTTCTGCATCGTGATAAGAGTTGCATCTTATCTCAATGCAGATCTACGATGCCTGGTAGCACCAGACACAACACCAACACCTGGGCCAGACACCGTAGCATTACTCCTTGAATAGATTTACCCTTTTATTTTCTCTTCCACTCCAATTTAATTAGAGAAAGGTGGCCTTAAATGATGGCCATTTGTGGTCCTCAACCGTCCTCAAACATTATTCATCAAAACCCTAAATGCATTAATTCATACCCACAACACCACCTATACCCACCCACCCACCAACCACTTGAAAAAAATTAAGGGAAATTTCCAAATGGCTAAAAATTATTTCACTAAGAGCATCCATCAAAGTGTCTGTTGAGTATATATGTTTGTGAGTTTGGATGTAATATTCGTAAAAACCATAAGGCTGGTACATTCTCTTAGCATCAGCCTCAAAGTTGTTTGTGAGGCACCCAAGACTTATACCACAAAACGAATGTCATATTAGTTGATTGTAATTCTTACCGTATGTTATTTTAGTTGTTAGAGCATTTACAATCAGTCGTTTACTAAAAGTTTAGAGAAAAAATCATGCTACAACCAATTGTTAAAATCGAAAGATTTATGGATTTAGACAGAAAATCCGACAGATGAGGTCCAACGCTCAACTCTTTAAGGAGGACATTACGTCAAATCATCGTGTAATCAAAAGGATAGAAAGAGCGAATGGTCGAGAAACCTCTAGTTGTCTTCTTTAGCATTTTCGATCAGTACTAAAAAAAATACTCATTAATTGCAATCCAACACATTTCTCAAAGGGATTATTAGCAACCAAAGTAAAAATTTGGTCGACTATGAAAGTAGATGCTATTAGGGTTGCGAAAATTGGGGATCAACCACATTTGACACTCATAATCTTTAGACCCTTTGGAAGGGAAGGACAATTTATGGATTAGGCTTGAAAAGTTAATTAGATTCCATTGTCCATCTTTAGACCCTTTGGAAGGGAAGGACAATTTGTGGGTCTCCATCCATAATAACAAAGAAGAAAGTAGTGAAAGAGTACCGTTATAAAAACCCTATTTGTTCCACTGACTCTCAACCATACACATACAAGCACCACCTTCCTTAATCATGCAGATCAATCAAAATAATCATGTTTGGTGGGGGCCAAATATAGGGTTTTTTTTTTTTTTTTTTTTGAAGATGCCAAAAAACAGGATCATCGGAAGCATCCCATGACATTTCCTTTTGCTTTTTTTTTTTTATGATGATAATTTTGCATTTTTTTTTCTTGAAAATGTGGCCCACAAAAAGAGTGATCAAGTGAGTGGTTTATAATCAAGACACCATGTGGAAGAGGTTGGTGAATTGTGTTAGTCATTTCAATGAAAAAAAAAAGTTTGATATTATTAGGAATTGGAATGGCAACGGGTCGGATTCGAGTTTCTCGTTTTCATTATAGAATATGAAATTTTAGGTCGGCCACTTATATAAAATTCATACACAACTCATTGCCACCCCTAACTAAGAAGGAAACTCGTGGACTTTTGCCAATCTTGTTAGATTATGGATTGAGTTTTCATCAAGTCGCGTGAGCATGTCTAGAGTGTTACTTATGTGATTGAATTATATGGTTAAAAAATTCATTGAAAATCTTGTGGTGAATGAAATCACAACTATAGAATTTAAACCTTGTCGGCGGCATTTCCGGTAGGAGGAGTTAAGAAATTTTAAAATTAAATTTTTTTTTTAAATAATTACTTAACTAGTGGTAGAGATCCGAATGACATTCTAGTAGGGCCCATCGATTTGAATGTATTATGAGAAATTAATAGAATATAGAATGTAGGTGTACATGCAAAAAGCGTGGATGGGAGCAAAACTTACTTATCCACAAACTATAACCCTATTCTGTCGGTGGATAAAATTTGTTCAAATTGACTCATTTTCTTCACATCTAAAAGAGAATTATTCTATAAGCAATAGTTCAAATGAATTTTCTACTAAAGTGACATCAATCATTTTTAGCAAATGACAATCTCAAACTTTATCAAATATCAGCAAAAACCCTATTAGTTCACTAATTTTTACTTCGCGAATGAATGAATGAACGATTGTCATTTACAAAGTTATCGATCATTTGCTCACTCTACAACCTCATTATATGGTATCAATGTTAATTACATTGGACCACAAAATGGGCTTGACTCTACACCAAGTCATTGTCGTAAGACACACAAAGCATTCTTGATTGTCAAGACAACAAAAAAAAGGAAAGTCCATTACTTTAATTTTCCAAGCCTTAAATTTGTGCCATATGAGAAATTTTTTTTTAATAATAATAAAAAAGTAAAATAATAATGGAACCCAATAATTTAGGGGGGCACATCCCATCCAAAGGCATATTGAGTATCCAAAGCACATGTTCTTGTAGTAGAAGAAACCCAAAGGGATTGCAAATTAAGGGACACCACACCACACCTAATGATTCTATCTTGCATGCTCATATATATCTTGTTTTGTTTCTTTGATTGTGGAGAGCATTTTGATCCCCACTATGTTACCAACAAGATTAACTATAAATATAGTATTTGATTTGTGTGCATGGCATTGAGTTTAAATACTGGAAGTAGTATTGAATTACTCCACCAATCTTTTGAGTTTGAAACCATGATCTAGTGATACCATTCGTCAAACTCTAACTGTTAAGCTATCATGTCATTGACAACATCGTTTATTTTGCGAGTTACTTAAACTTCACTAAGACAATTTGTTTAAGTTAGATTAAGTAAAACTCATACAACTAATAATAGTGTCTCTACTTTAAGGTCTTGATTAGGGCATCTTTGCCTCTGCAACATTCTGTCCAGTTTTCATTCAACAAAGAGATGAGTAGCCTGTTTCTTTGTTGCTTTTGAATATGCTACCACTCTAGTAAAGAAGAAGAATGATTTTGAGCTGCTTCTTTTGCTTTGTATGATGGATCATGCATTGATTCTTATTCATTATATATCCCAACTAATTTAACTACCTCTCACAATGTTTTGACCTCTCTTTCTTGAATTCCATTCTTAGTTTCAGACCCCAAATCATCATCTTAAAAAGGATTGTTGTTTTAGGTATTTCAATTCCCACACCCTCTCTTCCCTAATGCAGTCGAAATTTGAAAATAGTACCTTAAAAATTTAAATAATAACATATTAGCATTATTTTGTTAATAATTTATCATGAAAAAACATTCTATCACAAATGGATTTCATTTATTAAAAAAAGTAAGTTGATGTTACATCTTTTAGATTTGTGCAACAAAGTTAAAACATCTTAAAATATCGATACAGCTAAGAGTTAGTGCAACCGAACCAAATAATCGAGTACACACAGATTTATTGTTGATATTGCAAAACATGTATAACATTCTTTACAGGTGTAATCCAAATAATCTTCATCAATTGCTTTATATAACTAATAACCACAAAATATGAGTTAAATAAGTAGTTTTAATATTCAAACGAGTTGCTCACCCATGCAAACAATCAATTGAGTTTCAAAATTTTGGGATTGACAGAAAAACAAAGTAATAATGAGGAAGAAAGTATACACATACAAGGAAGAAAAAGAAGCATGGCGAACATCTTAACAACCTTTTGCTCATCTCTAATGTTTTTACATGTTAAAAAATGTTCATCATGAACATTTCTGGTCCACCTTTTCCAGACTTCAATAGAAAAGTTATGGACTAGTAATCTCAGCCAAAGGTTAGAAGCACATACAATATTGTATCTTCCAATAGAAAATAAACTGAAAATTATAAAATGAAACGAATAACTTGTCTCTGGATGAACCATGTTCACAGTGTAGCCCTCGGAATGTCAAAATAAGAAATCAGGCTCAACGTCCATTGCCCAAGCAAACTTTGCTAGAATGGACTTGTTGAAAATCTGCCATGAACAGAAGACAGTCAGCAACATGAAACAGTAGAAAAAAAAAAAAAAAAAAACCATATGGTTCAGAGTGGTTTTGGATGGAGTTGAAACCATCGGGATATTAGGTTTCAACCCTTGGCACTAGACACATACTATCAATCTCAATCTGCTTGATGAGTCTGAAAAAGCTCTGACCATCTAGGCGATTTAGGGTGATTGAGGACATTTTAGCCCGATTAGGTTGGAAATATTTTGGGATGTGGATTTTGTTGATCAGACGATGCCTAGGCCTTCTTCCTAGGTCGACAGTGTTTTCTCAACCACGACGGCTTCTCTAGACGCCGATGGTGGGGGAATACGCCGGGGGGAGGGACTTTTTGACGCCTCAGCTGACCCGGTCCTTTGCGCAGGTTCTTGGGAATTTTCATAAGGTGGAGACTACTGAAGGGAGCGTTGAAGGAACTAGTTTTCGAAAGGAGGGATCTCCTACCATTGCTTTCACGGGCACGGATGAAGGGAATGGTGCAATTTCATGGAGAAACATGTTATAGTTTTGAAGTTTTCGAGCTTTAGGCCGACTTTGAAAGCGATACGGGATGCAATTCATATAACTTGAGGGATTGCAGGTGACTTTTCAATGGGTCTTCTAGATCCCAGACATGTTTCTGCTTGACTGCAATCAGAAGAGGAGGCAAAAATGTACTTTCCCGTGATTCTTTTTTAATTCGTGGTGTGCATTTCAAGGCATTCAGTTGCCATGCGGATTTTAGCCTACCGAAAGATCCTGTGATAGTCCCACTATGGGTTGAACTTCCCAATCTTACACTTCAATTCTTTCACCATCCGCTTTTAAAGGCTATAGAAAATTCCTTTAGTGTGTATTTGCGGATAGATGACAACACTAGATGCTTGACTATGCCTACAGTAGCCCGTATGTGTGTGGAGATGAATTTAACTGAGCATAGCCCCACAAGAATTTGGATTGATAGGTCAGGAAATAAAGGATTCTGACAATGGATTGTGTTTCCAAATTTAAAATATTGCGAGGTGTGTTCGTTAATAAGCCATGATGTGTCAGTTTGTCATAGGAAGCTTGGGACACTCCAAAATCACAAGAAACAAGCAGGCAAAGGGGTTATAGAACCTCAAGGAAAAATAGACTTGAATGATCAAAAGAAAAAAAAAGAGTGCTCGGGTTTAGAAGCAAGTATACATGCCAGTGGCAAAAATGAACATGGAGAAGGAACCAAGAAGAATAAAAGTTCAACAAAGACAATGGATAAAGTGGAAGCTAGTGGAGCGAAAAAATCCTTTGAGAGAGAAAGTGCCGAGTCAAGAATGTTTACTAGCAAAACAAAATCCTTTGGTAAGTCAGATTGAAAAATAAAAATGAAGGTTTGGAGTTGGCGAACCCATTTGATGCATTGGCTGAAAAGGAAGTTGAACCCTTAGATGTTAATGGCATAGGGAATGAAAACGATGGAAATCAGGAAGTTTTGGTCAAGCATGGCGAAGGTGGACAGCTGAATACTGTGCTTAATGGGGTGGAATTGGCTAAGCAATTGCTGCCAGTGGACTCGGTGGTGGCAGTGGCCTCTTTAGGCTCAGGACGAAAAAAGTATTTGGAGGAGGCAAGGTATTCGAGTAGAACTATCATATTAGTAAACACATGAGAAGAAGAATTCGACAACTAGCACCCAGGCTCAATTGGAGAAAGCCACTCAGGAAATAACATGGTGAGAAAAAAAGGATAAAAATATGACATTTTGCAATATTATATCAATTATCAGATACCGAATATATCATAAGTATAACCCGATATTTTAACCATGTTTTGGATGTTGCAGACATACAATACCTAAGTATTAGGAAAAAAATATATATAAATCATTTAACAGCTAAGAATTACAATCAGGCTAACCAATCTTTTGCAATAAGCTAGCTTGATTGATAAGATTTGTTGTGAATCGCGTTATAGATTCATAGTTTCAACTATCCTAAAAAAATGTCGTAGTTACGAGATCCAAAAAACCTGTGTTTCACTTAAAAGTTCGACACTTCTACTTAGATTGAATCTAGTGAAGTGGGTGTAATAGTTCTAAAATAATCACAATTTGTAACGCGGATAAAGATGGTACAAGATAATATCGCCTTTTTTGCGAGTTCATCAGGCTTCACAAGACAGTTTGTTCAAGTTAGATTAAGTGCACAACTAATGATAGTGTCTCTACTTTAAGGCCTTGATTTGGGTCTCTTTGCCTCTACAACATTCTGTCCAGTTTTCATTCAACAAAGAGATGAGTAGAATGTTTCTTTGTTGCCTTTAGATATGCTACCACTCTGGTAAAGAAGTAGAAGAAGAATGATTTTGAGTTTCTTCTTTTGCTTTGTTTGATGGATCATGCATTGATTCTTATTCATTATGTCCCAACTAATTTAACTACCTCTCACAATGTTTGAGTGGTCTGTCTTGAATTCCATCCTTAGTTTCTGAACCCAAATCATCATCTTAAAAAGGATTGTTGTTTTAGGTATTTCAATTCCCACACCCTCTCTTCCCTAATGCAGTCGAAATTTGAAAATAGTTCCTTAAAAATTTAAATAATAACATATTAGCAGTCTTTTATTAATAATTCATCACAAAACAAGAAAAGAAAAAAAAACAATGAAAAAAGTTGTATAACATTCTTTGCAGGTGTAAACGAAATATTCTTCATCAATTGCTTTATATTACTAATTACCACAAAATGAGTTAAATAAGTAGTTTTAATATTCAGAGGAGGTGCTCACCCATGCAAACAATCAACTCAGCTTCAAAATTTTGTGATTGATGGGGAAACAAAGTAATAATGAGGAAGCAAGTATACACATACAAGGAAGAAAAAGAAGCATGGCTGATGCCATGGGAGGAAGGTGGTTCAAGGTGAACAGGTCGACTCGTGAAAGACAGAAGGGGAGGAAGCAGCAGCATCTAGTGCTTTCATTGTGGTAGCACACCTTTTATTTATGTTTTTAAGAATTATTCTGGTGAGACAGTAGAACCGGCAGGTGCACATAGTCGATTAGCAGCCAAGTGCTACACAGTGGATTTCGGAATCTATCCATATGCCAATAGCATGCATAAGTTAGGCAGGAATTGCAAATCCCTATTAGCTAATCAATAAAAAGACTTGAAGGTCTCTCAGCAAAAACACAATCTCAGAAAATGCAAACATCTTAACAGCCTTTTGCTCATCTCTAATGTCTTTACATGTTAAAAAATGTTCAACATGAACATTTCTGGTCCACCCTTTCCAGACTTCAATAGAAAATGGTATGGACCAGGTAATCTCAGACAATGATTAGATGCACATACAACATTGAATCTTCCAATAGAAAATAAACTGAAAATTATAAAATGAAACGAATAACTCGCCTCTGGATGAACCCTGTTTGCAGTGCTGCCCTCGGAATGTCAAAATCTGAAATCAGGCTCAACGTCCATTGCCCAAGCAAACTTTGCTAGAAGGGACTTGTTGAAAATCTGCCAATGAACAGAAGACAGTCAGCAGCATGAAACAGAAGAAAAAACAAACCATATGGTTCAGAGTGGTTTTGGACAGTGTTGAAACCATCAGGATATTGGGATTTCAACCCTTGAAAAAAAGGTTAAAAATCACGACATTTTGCAATATTTTGTCAATTATCAGATACCGAATATATCAGAGTATAACCCGATATTTTAACCATGTTTTGGATGTTGCAGACATACAGTACCTATGTATTTAGGAAAAAGATATAAATCATTCAACAGCTGAGAATTACAATTAGGCTAACCAGTGAAATAAACAGATATTCACCTTCTCAATGGGAACTTCATGGCGCTTGCACCAAGCAACAGATATTCTAGGATCGAGATAATTGATTTTTGATGTGCCCAATGCCACAGTCTTGAGATCCTCTTTGCTTTTCATATCGCGTTCCATCTTCTCAATCTTTGCATTTGTCTGTGCAAGTTTCCTCTCCAACCTGGAGAACCATCAAAAGATTGTCAATGCAGTGAGAAAATGATGAAAATTTAATTCGAATTGGACGAGGGAGCAAAAGTTATTACGCTTCAGGGGTCAAGTTCCTCTTTGGCTTTCCATCAGCATCCTTCAATGGCGGTTTCCCTTTCTTTGCTCGTGCCAAATCCGTTTTTAATTCATCCACCAAAGCCTATTTGAACCATAGAGACATAATCAACATTGTCATTTGACCCATTAAAATGCAATCAAATCTTACATGAAAGCAACAATCTGACACTGTTGTTGCTTATGAGCACAACTAATGAGTGCAACATGCCTATCCAACATTGTGCTGCTTATGGCAACAACTCAAGAATGCATTAGAAGCTTATGAAGAAAGTGTGTGACAGCAGTTACCTTCAATTCATCCATCTTCTCACTCAACCTTGTCATTTGTGCACTATGTGACTTTGAAACCGAACGCTGATGGTTGCATATAATTGCGACCTGAAGAACAAAGAGCCACCAAAGTTGAGATCAGGATGGAAACAAAACTAGGTCCTACATTACGCAAGAAAGACTGACATAGCTTTGACACTGTAAAACAGGATTACCTCCTTGTTCGCTTGATTATATACGACGATCTTCTCTGGAACATCACCGCCTTTGGTATCTTTGTTCAACTGCAACCAGCAGAATAGAAATCAGACAAAGGGAGAAGTGTCCCTGATGCAATAAAGACATTATCCAAGGGGAAAGAGTCATGAGGTGACATGTGCTAATAATAAACAAGAGCTGACAAACGTAGGGAAAGAATAGGCAAGTAAGGTCACCTCATCCAGTTTAGCATCAAGATATAAACCTCAACACAAACGTTAATTGGAGATTTTTTGGAGTTTTGAGATGCTGCTCACAAGTCATAAACATTCTAAAATCCCTAGAAGAAATACAATGAAGTTTGTTCTCCTGACTTGCTGTTGCATTCACATATTTAAATCTCAGCCACAAAGCTATGTTTCCTAGCATATGACCTGTCCTTACGCTACCCGATAAATGGGCAGTCAGCTAGTTAAATTCGATGTTTAGTAGCACATCTCACACAAGTTTGTCTCAAAAGACAAACAAAGACCATTCCATTTTATCAAACAGATGTGATATTAATTGGGAAATCAAACACTTGCTTCTTCTTCTACAGTCGTGGAAAATTCTACAACATGCCATCCTAAATGAACGGGATATACTATTATGACAGGACATATAGGATTGCAAAGACCAAAATCAGTAGCACATAGAAGGTTACATCCAGAAAAGTGAAATTTCAATGTAATCAACGATAATTAGACCATCTAGTCAATGAGAGATGGTACACAGAAGACAAACACAAATAGTACCAGGATGTATCTTACCATATCATCCAAAGTGATAGAAGCATTGTATGTACGAAACACTTTTGCTGTAAGTCCGGGCATGAGTTCTTTCAGATGAGCATTCAGTTTACTGGTATCAAGCTTGTCAAAAAGATCATCTCCCTCTTTTTTCCCTGGGGAAAATAGATGCAACTCAATCAGAACCAGAGAGTAGATAAGATACTAACAAGATCCATGTACTCACCAGTTTTAAATTGTCCTATTGCTTTGTACACCTGAAGTTCGACTTCAACAGTGTTGAAGTATCGGATAGAATCTTTACCAAGGAAATCAAACTGTTTGCAGAAGAATCGGAATGTTATGGCCTCGTCAACAATTGCCACACATCGACGTACCATTTGCTTGTCAAAGCACAAAACAAAAGCAACGTTGAGAGAATCTAGATGTAAACCTGTCATCTACCTGTAATTTGTTTGGAGGGACCAATTCAACATTTTCCACTTTAAGTGTGCAGCAACCAACTGTATCTGCCTCATCGTCATCCTGCAACAGAAAAAGAACCAAATAAGAACGCCCAGCATAAGGCTCACGTCTACACACTAGGGTTTTTCTGGATGGAGATTTACTTGTTTATTTCCACATTTTCTTAAAGTTTGCACTTTACAACTTTTAATAGGAAAAGTTTGTCTATTGATCCATAACAAGGACATCATGAAATAGTAGACTAAACATTGTGTTTCCCGTTACAAAAAAACAAAACAGAAATTGTTCAATGCAGTTGCCGCATAACGAGAGAAAAAATGCGTCAGTGGGCGCAGGAGAAGAAAATACAACTCCAGGTTACCTTTTCATTGCCTGCCCTGAGAGCTAACTTATCAATAAGGTATGTAGCAACTGCTATTTGCCGCTTCGTAAGATCTTTATTTACGAAATCCTTAGTGTAGTTGGATCTAATATTGTGTATGTAGTCCTGTTTCCAAAGAGTGAGAAAAAGCATTGAGCACTGGGAATAGAAATAGTCAAGAAACAAAAGCTGACAATTTAACCTGTTCTACTATTTACCTTCAGCAGCCTTGCCTTCTCATATTTTTCCTTATCACTTTGACCTTTCAATGAACTGCTAGCAGCCAAGAAGACATATTTGAATTCTTTTGGATTGATTGGATCGTTCCAAAAGGCTAACCATGTCACCGTGTTGTCATGCTTTACTTCTTTCCACCTGCAATAAAAAAAATATCTCAGAACCTGGAAGAAGCATTGAACAAATCCTAATCTAGCAATTCAAATGTAAACTACTAAATGGAACCCAAACCTTTCACCGGGGATAGGACACTCTGGAATTGGGGCACCTTTTCCTATATTTATTGTAATATCACTTGGACGGATACGCTTTTTAAGCTTTCCCATCTGTGACAATAAGAACGAAAAAACATCCCAGGATTTTAAAATGCATATCCTGCATTATGACAAATACTGAGCCACTAGGAATCATTTCAATGCTTCTAAGTCATTTAAGCACATCTTAATAGGTAACAAGCTAATAAAGAACCTTGGGATGCTCTCCACGTCCTCGAAATAAGCCAGGTGGTTCAACTCTGAAGTTTCCAACCTGAATGATAAGCTGAATATAAGTATAAACAGTTTGAAAGAAAAGAAAAATCAATGCAAACATACACATCACTGACATCAGTAACTGATATAGGTTACAGGTAAAGCAGTGACCGCTAGGGCAGTCAAACGGGTTTGCAAATAGGACCACATGAAACAACAACTAAAAACCATACTTGAAAGCAAAATGTTCAAGAAAGCTAGCCTCAAGGGTACTTTAAAAAGACAGACCTCCAAATACATTAACCTAAAACAATGTTCTCTATTAATGAATGGCTCGTATTGCTAATCCCAACATTTTGTGAGTTCTAACCAACTTAGTTGGAAACTCTTGTAGGTGATGACAATAGTAATTCAGAATTCAAACCCTGCCACTAACTTCATTAAATACGGGCTCACTCCAACATTTTTAGACACTTCCCCATAAAAATAAAAAATAGAAAAGGTTAACATACATAAACATTATTTTTCACTAAACCCTCACACTGAAACATATAAATAACAATCTAGAACCATTTGAAGCCACAAAACGTGTAGACATGAAGTAACCTTCTCTTTAACACCATCAACTATAGCCCACATGTACTTCTCTTCTTGCTTCATCTTTTCTTCCTTAACAGCCTTTTTCTCCTGCAAGAAACACAATTTTTTGTCATAAATTCAGAAACTAATAAAAAATTATAATGACGATATTATATGGTTTAGAGCCATAAACCATCTTTTCTAGAGAAGTGGAAGGAAGACTAAAAGAAGCACAGCTGGATGCAGTACCAAAAGACAGGGAGACACTTTGAGCTATTGTTGATCACCTCACCAAATTTAATGATCGTTAAGCTCTCTAATTAAAGTACCCATGGATATCACAAGGCATTGTGATTAAAGTTATTAAAACTTATGTGGCATTGCAAATAAGCAACACCTACAAGAATACATCGTTTCAAATATCATAACCCCCAAAAAAATTCAAATGTATCAGTCATTATCTCATTATTATATGCAACTATACAGCTCTGGTTAAAGCCACATTTATGAGATTTAACTCAGCTCCCTTTTTCCATTCAAGTGAACCAATCTATTTTCTATATAACTCAGAAACTAACCATATCCACAGTGAACTTACTTCAGTGGTCATTTGTTTTTTCTTCTCCTTCTCCTGCTGATGCCAATCATAAATAGGGGTGAAATCACAGAGCTCAAATTTCTTAATTATATGGTTTTTTCCAAGTACACCTCTCCAATCATTCATAAAGTTTTCTATGAACTTCGGCTTAGTTGCATAATCTGTGTCCTTCATTACTGCGAACATTGTTGCAACCTGCATTTAAGAAAAGTGATACAAGTTACTAGACAACTTCCAAAGAAAAAAAAAGTTACTCGACAACTGACAACTGTGGATCTTAAGGTTATTTAAGAATCAGAGGACACCATATTTTAAAAATGATGACCCCCCACCTCTTCTTGCTCAGGAGTCAAATCAACAGGCTTCCCATTGTAAAGCATCTTTACTCCATGAGGCTTGTATGGAGGAGGAAAAATAACACCATTGTGCAATAAGGTATTCCACTTTTGTCCATCACCAGAGCTAGGCAACTCTTTCGTGGATTTCGAATATTTAGACTTTTTCACAATCTTCTTCGACTTTTTGTTCGTTTTTTTTAGTGAAGAAGTGACTTTCGTGGTGGTTGTTGTTGTCTTCTTTGTCGACTGTGATTTGTTAACTGACGTAACTTTCATTCTCTGGGCAATAGGAACATCATCGTCATCTGTTTTTTGTTCTGGTTTAACAGATGCTTGCTTAGTGATAGTAACAGATGTATCTGAAGGTTTGGGTTTTTTTGCTGAAGACTGAACTTTACTATTGACATCGCTTAAAGGTCTCTTGTTCAAAACTTTGGAAGATTTCACCTGTTCGCTCTCCTGTTTTATGGAACCATTTTGTTTAACAGATGACCCTCCACTGGGCTTTAGTTGGAACTTTGATGATAACGGAATCTCATCTTCTGAATCTTCAGAAGAATGCTTAATGCTGATCTTTGCATTTCCTGACATTGATGAGCTAGGGAAAGATGAACTAGACCCCCTTGAAACATGGACAGAATTGCTTTTGGGGGACGCTTTAGAAGCTCCAGTAAGCCTAAAGCTCAAAGGTTTGTCATCGTCAGAATCCTCAGGCTCAGCCTTTGTTTCGACCAAAGGCTTCTTCTCCATATCACTGATTTCAGACTTTGGTCGCATTGAATGCTTAGACTTTTCGTCTACAGAAGCTGGTACCTTTGAATTTTTTACAACTGGCTTGGGAATTGTTGCCTTTGTAGATGACACGACCTTATCCTTTTGCGAACTCGAACTTTGGCCATTTGTCGAACGTGAATCAGGGCCAGGTCTCGGTGACGGTCCACGTGAATCAGGGCCATGTCTTGGTGATGGTCTATCATGCTTCTGAGATGATGACTTTTTTACTTCCGACTTTGCTTGATTTTGCCTAGACGCCGCATTGCTCCTTTTAAAATATACTGGCTCTTCATCATCGTCATCATCTTCAATAACTTTAGGAGTGACGTAGGCATCAACAGCCATTACTCTACTGGCAGAACTTCCAAAAGTGATTCCTGTAATATATACAAGAACTACAAATCATATTAAGACATTATGAGTATTTAATAGGATATGGTTACTAGTCAACTAAACTCGCAATAATAAGAATAAAGATTACATTATAACAGTAGAAACAAGGACTTATTTCATGCAATAATATCTATAGTTTCAAAGTCCGCATACATCATCACATTGTTGATTTTGTGATAACTGTCTGTATATATGAGAGGGTTAACCAAATTCTCTCTTTCTTTCTTTATTTCTTTATTTCTTGTAAGCTATGTTATAAAATCAGTGATTTAATCTATTCTCACTAATAGAGCGTTACGATTTTTTACATTTGAATAATTCTTCGCCCAGTAATCGGCGCTTTTTGGTTGATTTACCGATTAATCACTTTCAAAACTCACCAATTAATCGGTCCAAGGCAGTGTATTATAAACAATTGAGAAAAAGTCGAGGTTTTTTTTTGCCTTGACCTCATCAATACCTACCTATAAGGCAATACCAACAGTGTGTGAAAAGGCTAGAGAAAGAAAGATTATATATATATAGATAACAACCAAAGGAATAATAAGCAAAAATAAAGAGTATGGAGTAGCACACTTGCACTTTTATCTAACATTGAATTCTTAATTTTGTTATAATTTGTCTTAAATTGTGACAAGTGATGTTTATTACTTCAATACACATTAAATTTTTTCTTGAAGTAAATATATTACTTAGAACTTAGAAAGCCAAAGAAAATATGTTTATAAATTAGAGACTGATTAATCATGATTAATTTCATATCACTTCTTAACCGATTATTAACGATTTAATTACATAGCTTGTAGGTGCTTCTCATATTAACAATTTAAATTAGTATAAAGACTATTGTTCTATTTGAATAAACATAAAGTTGCAAACAACGCGGATGAATCAATCTTCCATTATAGAAAAGGAAAGATAAAAAATGGAAAAAAAACCAATGAGAGAGAGGGAGGAGGGGGAGAGATGCCCATACCTAATACTATGTTTGAAGATCAGGCTCCTCGAGAAGACAATGGGTTCTCGTGAACCCTGCCCAAACAACAGATGAGAGTTTGAAATTTTTTTTTTCTTTCTAAGAGAGTAGATGTGGTAATTTGGCAAAACATTAAAGGAAAAAATAAAACACAAGGTTCTGCACAAGTGTTTGAAAGTTGAAATAGAGCTTCTACAAAACTTATTGAATGTTTAGGACTTTTTGCAACTGCTTTAAGGGATCGACTGAACACTCTACTAGCAAAGTTTCCAAGCACATTTTTGGCAAAGGGTTTAACAAATTAGCTGTCCAAATGCATCTACGCCATCAGATAGGATACTTGGCAAGAGAATGAATAACACTGAATGATTCACAATTACTGAAAATCCATCCCTTGACACAGGTAAGCGTGACAACAAACAACAGAAGGATAAAGTAGCCTTCATAGACATTATAATGAAACCAATTGGAGCCAAGTAAGGAAATTTTCTGAAAGATGTCTATATATTGTCATACCCAACCCCATGAATAAACTGACTGAAATTCAATGCAACTGGTTTACAGTAAACCAGCTTGTGTCTTACGCTTAGTTACCGTACTTGATATAATGAACTAGTAACTCAATAGATAAAACAATTTTTTTCAAACCAGACACCTTTTATACTATGGTGAGGGGAGGTCAAAAGGCGCATAAATTAAAACTACAATCCATACCATTTAAGCAAAACTGAGTATGGAAGGCTTTACCATACCATTATATATATATATATATATATCCTACTCAATTCTATATATTCTTCCTTTTTCTATTGCTTTTGCTTTCTCAGAGAAAGCCGTTGCGCGCTAGCACTTACATTTTTTAGCGCGCTGTTTTATCGCTAAATACGTTCAATCTATGTTTCCGTTCAACTAGTTCCTATGTGTGTATATTATGTTACTACAAAGCTTAGCTTTATGGTCTGCCTCCCCTCGCGTGCAGGAATGGATCTTTGGGGGAGTAATGTGGAAGTTCAATCAATGACAGAGGTCCTTTTACAACAACTCTCTATTGGAAAGACCCTACTCTCATAAAGAATGCAAAGGAGAGGACTGAGCTCTCCGGAGACACAGTCGAAGCACGCCCGCCCTGTGTGCTTCTTTCACGACATACTCTGGTCCCGGGTGAGCATGTAGTCACGACTGAAGCAGAAGGTGGAGTTTTTGGATGCT
Source organism: Berberis vulgaris (assembly GCA_963556465.1). Taxonomy (NCBI): domain Eukaryota; kingdom Viridiplantae; phylum Streptophyta; class Magnoliopsida; order Ranunculales; family Berberidaceae; genus Berberis; species Berberis vulgaris. The sequence goes on along the minus strand of OY747124.1, from coordinate 3,779,655 downwards.
CAATTGGGGCCAGAGGTTAAATTACAGTTATTGGATTCGATCCAATGGCCAACAAAGTTTGGCAAGAAGAATCCCTTCCTTTTCAAAGACGACGAGCTGTCCCCTCTACTGTGCGGGTGCTAAGACTAGGCGAAGAATTAAACGAATCAGTTCACTTGACCAACCCGAGCCTTCAAGCCTCTAGTTCTTTTGATTTTGCTATATATACACATACAAAAGATTCAATATTAAGAAAGACCCATGAAAATACATGGGGAATTTTTGTTACAAATTAATACAACAGAATCCCAATTTTCAATAAAAGAACGAAAAATATATTCCCTTGAATGAACAAAATGAAAAGGCCCAAATTTATTCATCGTCCTCCTAAGCAGGTTTGAAATTTCTAAAATCCCATCTTAGAATATAACAAGTATCCTAATTAAAGCCACCCAATCCGCTCCAAAAAGGTTGAGGAATGCACCCACAATCCCCCTATCAACAAGACAGTGGAAGAAAATAGGATTGGTATAATTGCTTCGGTCATTGCACATAATAGATCCACCTTTTTTTGTTATCAGCAAAAGGTAGGATCATATTCATCATCAAATTCCATACCCCGGGAAAAGAAACAGTCCATCGTTAAGCTTTGGCCCTAAAGTTGACAACATAGAGGACCGTTTAAGGAAAAATTCCCCTTGCACCAAACTATTATTGCAGGGAATCGTCAATGCACCTTTCCACTATCAGTCGCTTTCATCTTGAACACGGTTGCACAAACATGAAAAGGAATACTTCAGCACGCCCAGAGGTATCACATAAACACAAACAGATTTTAATGACTGCTATAATCTGCCCCAGACTTCTCTTTTTGCTCTCCAACATGCGTGCATTCCTCTCTTTCCACAATTCCCACAGGATTGTGATTGGCAAGCGCTCCCAAATCCATTTACACATGGGACTAGTCACCCGCTTAACCGATTGAGAAGCAAAAACTGACTGAAGTTGAAACCAGAAAAAGCTCCCCACATTGGATGACTTGAGATTTCGAAACTTCAGCCAACGGAGACTGTGACCAAAAGACATGCTGACTTGATGATACTCACAAAGGCTGCAGCCGCTAACAAAGTTTACAATGCTGAATTGCCAGACCAAGAAATTTTCAATTTTCTCCGGGAAAGAACTGCTTTTTCAAAAGAATGGCGATGCACATACTGAATCCTTCACATGAGGGGAACCTGCCCCGTGAATAAGCCATAAAATGGAAGCAAGATTTAACTGGAAACTTGCCATGTTTTTCCTCCCATACCCATTCAGAACTACTGTTCTACTACTACAATGTGATCGATCCTCGTAATACCATCAGCCTCCCAGTCATGGGATTTACCCCCATCAATCCGTATCGCTAAAGAACGGACCTCCACCACACAAATAGGACTTCATGGGATCAAAACCCCACGAGAAATCAATTATATAAGAGGATAATGCATATCATCGAGAAATATCCAAGATGGGGATAATCAAACTAACGATTCAATAGACCTCTAGTTCATTTAATTTCCCTTGCTATTAGTTGTCAAATGGGGTCTCCTAAATTCTACAAGTCCAACCAAGAACTAACTTTCAGCACCATAATACATTACATCCCACTCTTAATAAAGCAAGAATTAATTGCAGTTCATTATCGTACAAATCTCTTGTGGTTTCGGGCAGTCTTTCATGTAAATTGTTACTGTTTCATTTATATAAAAATCACTTATTGCATGCATGCATGTGTCACCTTTAACTAATCCATACAATGGGGTTCACACGAAAACCAAACTTTACTACAACCCTTACAAAATTCTCAGTTTCCACATAAGATAAAGAGATATCTATAAAAAAATTTCTCAAATAACAAACCAATTTCAACACAAAACAAAGTTACCGGCCGTCGTCTCCAAACCGACCCAAATTTAAGCTTTTTTCGATCTAAGTTTGGGCAAAACACACATAAACGTTACAATACATTAAAAAAAAAAGGATAAAAATTAGGGATTTTTGTGGTTTACCGATCAAGATCCTGGCGAAATCGGAATTCAAGCTGATTACGATTGACCACGAAATGAACCTTCCTTGCGAACTTCAAGGATGCCGAACCAACGGTGCAGCATCAAAACATGAAGGTGAAGCTCTCGCGATGACCAATCGACGAAGTGACCAAGAGATGAGATGAATGAAGAAACCCTAATTTGAGCAAGAGAGAGAGAGAGGGGGAAGATTGAAACCCTAGTTTTGATTTGGAGAATCTGAACACGGTTAGCTGGTGACTTAGTTTTGAATAAGCTATGAGATCCGTTCGATATAAAAGAAAAATGAGAGTCTCGGGATTCTCATCCAAGATCTGTATTGCATTGCAAGTGACCTATTCCTGCCTTAATAAATTACTATTATTATTTTTTAAATCCCTCCACTTTCAAATGCCATAGGGTTCAAATTCTGAAATTGTAATTCCATCCGTCACAAATATACCGTTGAGCTACTCTACTTGGGGATGAATCAGGTGAATCGGTTGTGTTTTAAATTTGAGGAGAAGAAAAATGATGATGGATGGATTAGGAGTAGAATGTTACTTGTTGACGGAGGAAGTTTAGATTTGGTTTAAGATGAAGATATGATACATCATAGGAGACTTGGATCTTTGAGTATGGAAATATTAGGGTTGGAGATAAGATTTTAGGCGTGTCGTAGCAAAATGTATATTATGTGAATGTAGTGCCTCGTGTTAGCATATAGTTTTAAGGACGCGACACATTGAGTATGCCTTTTAGGATTGTGAATTAAGTAAATCATGTTTGATGTGGTTTAATTTTTATGTTATATTTTGGTGATTGTATTTTTGTATACGACATTATCTTTTAAATATGTTCTTAAAGTTATTTGTGGAATTGATGACCTGCGATTTTTGAAATGTGTTTTTGTGGGGTAAATTTCGATTAGTTGAAATAAAAACTTCTGATTATTTTCATAAAACTTTCACATCAAGTTATGATGACAATCGCGTGTTGAACCAAAGGACTAAGCAAAGCAAATATGTAACAAGTGCACGGGCAATGCGTACAACACTTTTTGGAAAGCTTAAATACCTTTTTGCTTATCTTAAACGTTAATTACGTAGATAAAAATATTTAATAATTCTTGGAACATTTTTCGCCAAGGGAATTTGTATGGACATGCCAATCTCAGCCCGTGATTAAATGTACATACAAAGTGGAATCATCTTCAATTGGAAAAGAAACTGGATTTTTTTTTATACAAATCATCTCAGGCTGACATATGTTAACAGTGCACTGCAGCTATCGAAATGTCAAAATCTGAAATCAGGATTGATTAACATCCATTTCCCAAGCAGAGGTTGCCAAAGGAGACTTGCCGAAAATTTGAAAATACATGAGTATAAGAGACGTGCAACAGGAGAAAAAAATAGAAAAGGAAGGTGGTTAGAAGTGGTGGGAGTAAAGCTGAGAAACACAAGGAAGCTAGTAGGTCGTAGGTGAAGAAAGAGATATTAACCTTCTCAATTGGAACTTCATGGTGCTTGCACCAAGCAACCGATATCCTAGGATCAAGATAATTGATTTTTTAAGTGCCCAATGCGACAGTCTTGAGATCCTCTTTAGTTGGCATATCTCGTTCCATCTTCTCAATCTTTGCATTTGTCTGAGCAATCTTCTTCTCTAAACTGCAAGTTCATAAGATTTGAGTGAACAATTGGATTGATTCTTCAATGGTAATGAACAAGGGCACAAATCGTGACTCAAGTTCCTCTGTGTCTTTCCATCAGTAGAGGTTTTCCTTTCTTTACCCTTGCCAAATCCGTATTTAGTTCATCCAACAATGCCTATTAGAGGCACACAGAAAATCTCAGTTTAATCAGCAGGACTTGGGCAGCTACAACTCCTCTAAATGAGATTATTGGATAAATGGCTTTCTCTGAGCAACTTCTACACTGAAAGACGGCCAGAGCTTTCATATTATGCTTTAAATAAAAAGGATTACCTCCTTGTTCGCCTGATTATAAACGACTTTTGCTGCAACATCCCCGCCCTTGGTTTCTTTACTCAACTGCAACCAACCGAATAGAACTCGGACTGACACATTCCCAACTGAAGAGAAAAAAAAAAAAAAAAACTAATAATGATGATGACAATGACAATGGTAATAGTAACTAGGAATAACAAGAGAAGTCAAGAATCGCTAAGTGGTGTCACACAATCCCATTCAACAACAAGATATTTTCAAACAACCTCAGTGAATATTCATTGTGTTTCAGTGATTAACAGTCACACTTTAGGAGCAAGAAATAGTATCTGTTTGAAAAACCATCATTTGAAAAAAAAGGGTCAGTTACCATATCGTAAGATAGACATTAAGATTTCTAGGTAGCCTCTTACCATATCGTCTGAAGCGTAGAAGCATTGCGCATACGAAACAACTTTGCTGTTAGTCCGGGCATGAGTTCTTTCAGATGGGCACTCAGTTTGCTGGTATCAAGCTTATCAAAAAGATCTTCTCCCTCCTTTTTATCTGGGAAAAATAAATGCAACTGAATCAGAAATGCAGAATAATAAGGTAATAACAAGATCCATGCACTCACCAATTTTTAACTGCCCTATTGCTTTGTACAGTTGAAGTTCTACTTCAACGATGTTGAAATATCTGATGGAATCCTTACCAAGGAAATCAAACTGTAAGCAGAAAAATCAGAACATTACTTCCATCATTAAAAGCCTCAAATTCACAAATGATTTACTCATCAACGTACAAAACCAAAACAGCATTGGAATAATCTTAGATTGTAAATTTGCCATCTACCTGTAACTTGTTCGGAGGAACCAGTTCAACATTTTCCACTTTAAGTGTGCAACAGCCCACTGTCTCTGCCTCTTCGTCATCCTGCAAAGACAACAAACCAAAATAAGAACAGCCAGATAAGGCTAAAGTCTAGAGACACTACGCTTTAGTCGCGTGGAGATTTTTTTTTTTTTTTTAAGAGTAAGCCTGTATTAACACTTTTCCAAAGTAAAAAACCTGAAACAGGTCAGAATTACATTAGAAAGGATAGTATACAAGAGATAATGATTAAGAGTAGCATAAAGAAAAGGAGAGCCAAGGATCAACATCGTTTCCGTAACCCCTTGTTCCATGCCTTTTCCAAAGCAAATATGTATGGTGTACAAATGAACTTTCAGGAATTTTACAAGAAACCTGTAGAATCAACTTAGTTCTTTGAAAAAATCAATGAGTTGCATGTACTTTTACAACCCAACTGCAAATAACATTTTCAGACAGTCTACTATCTTAAGTAGTCACAAATTCATGAAATAATAAACTAAACATCGCTTTACTAAAAGTTAAAATTAAAATGAAAACAAAAGAGCAAAAGCATTCCATTCAATATAGCTGTTGAATTTGTACCAGCATGTTGAAAAAATCCTATAATCAAATGCACATATGTGAACCAGTATAGATCACAAGAAAATACACTAATGTAAAATAATAATATAAAATCATTAAATAAATTAATTAAAAAGCTTAGGCATTTAATGAGGAAAAAAATGCACCATAGACATAGAAGAAAAAAAATTCAACTAGATATTACCTTTTCATTGCCTGCCCTGAGAAGTGAGAGCTAACTTATCAATAAGGAAGTAGCAACTGCTATTTGCCGCTTTGTAACATCTTTGGTCGTGAAATCCTTAGTCTAATTAGATCTAATATTATGTATGTAGTTCTGTTTCAATAAGAGTGGGAGAAGGCATTAAGCACCTTGACTAATTAACAGCTAAGCTGATAGATACTAGTCAAGAAATCAAAGCTGATAAATTAAACTGTCAGTAGCCTTGCCTTCTCATATTTCTCCTTGTCACTTTGACCATTCAATGAACTGCTAGCAGCCAAGAAGACATATTTGAACTCTTTTGGATTAATTGGATCGTTCCAAAAGGCTAACCATGTCACAATGTTGTCATGCTTTACTTCTTTCCACCTGTACCAGCAACACAGATATTTCAAAACCTGGACAAAGTGTTGAACTAATCCTAATCTAGAAATTCAAACACAAACAACTGAACTCTCACTTTTCACCAAGGACAAGATACTCTGGAACCGAAGCACATTTCCTGATATTTATTGTAATATCACTTGGGCGCTTTTTTAAGTTTTCCCATATTACAATAAGAACCAAAACGACCACAGAATTTAAAATACATAAAATCTGAATCATATAAAAGATGTTAGCCACTAGATTTTTAAAGCATTTCAATTCAGCAAACCTATTCAAACACTTTTTGAAAGACAAGAAGGTAGTAAAGAACCTTGGGACGCTCTACACGCCCACTGGTTCTACGCTGAAGTTTCCAACCTGAGATTGAGATTACGAAAAGCAAAGAATCAGTATAAGCAATTTGATAGTGAAATGACAGCTAGAAAATCATACTGGAATCTGAAATGTTTAAGAAGCTACAATGGCCTCTGTTTAAAATACTGTATTCCTCTTATTTACATTCTCCAATCTGAGAGATTATGCGACTGTTTGCATACATATGCAGTAAAAGCCAGTAAACATAACACATCGCATGTTACAAAAAAAAACAGAAAAGCCTGTGACTTTAACAGTCAACAAGTAAACCCCATGGCCCTTCATCCACATTTAAGAAAAAAAGACAAGTATTGATAATAATTAACTTCTGAAACACCCCTAACATCTAACGTAGCTATTAGTTTTTCCAGTCACGGTTAAGTTAAGAGCATTAACCTAGAACAGGATTTTCAGCTAACATCAGAGATCCATTCTTCACTAGAACTTGACATTCAAACACCAAAAATAAGAAATCTACAACCAGTTGAAGCCGCAGAATATATAACAAGAAATAACCTTCTCTTTGACACCATCAACAATGGCCCACATGTATTTCTCTTCTTGCCTCATCTTTTCTTCCTTAAGGGCTTTCTTCTCCTGCATGAAACATGATTTTTGGTCATAAAATTATGAAAGAAAACAGATAAAACTAAAATTCAGAGTCAATAATATTTACACGCTAGTACTATCATGGTTGAATACAAAAAACCCCATTTTTACGGTGCCTGGTATTGTACCTGGTGGTAGCAGGCACCAGGCACCGTAGAAGAGTTCTACAAAAAATTACATAGTTTAGAGTCGCATAGTATGCTGAGGTTCTAGAGAAGCACAAGGAAGACTATAAGAAGCATAGATGAGGCGGTAACCAAAGATTCCAACACTTGAAGCCCTTGGCATTTTACATTAGTATGATATTCCGCGCACACACAAAATTTCAAAGAATGTTTTCCTGAGCAATGGGTGTCCTCATAGAAAACTTCACAAACAATGTGTTTACAATCCACTTAGGAGAAGCAAAGTGGGTATTAGCTAAGCTCAATAACCAAACAAAAAGCCAACACCTTTTGAGCAAGAACACAAATAAATAAATTTTAAAAATAAAACCCAGACTGAAATCAACCCAAACTTCTTTACCCTATACTTCAACTCACTCACATCTCTTGACCCTATACCCAAATCCAACCTATACCCATTCTGTGAGAGCGAAAATTACTTCAAATAACACAAACAATGCAACTCAAAATGCATAAGAGATGAAAAAAAAAAAAAAAAGGAACCCACAATAAACAAATAGATAAGAGAGATAAAGGGGTAATGCCCATACCTTCTCTGCATCTGTGTTTGGGAGAAAAATTGAAGCTTTGTTTGAAGAAGACAAGACAAGGGGCTTTTTGAATTCGGTTAGTTTTGAGGGGCAAACTTAGTAATTTGGGAGGCAACGACCACTCCACACCCTCACGTACATTATTATTATTATTTTTTACTACCCCACACCACCCAAAAAATTATTTTTGAAAAAATATTAACATAAAAATTGGATAATTTTTTACCAATTTAAACCATCAATTGTAGCACTCTGATTTATCTAATAAACACAATTTAAATCACTTGAAAATGTTTTGAAATGAGAAAGTTATGAAAATGAGGTAGTATCATTGACTTTCGGCCAATGAAAATCACTTGATCATTTTACTAAAGTCGCACAAATTTGTCTCGCAATGAAAATGAGGTAGTATCATTGACTTTCGGCCAACTTATATGCTCGATTGAGACCGATTCTCAAACTCATCAAAACACAAAAATTGTAGTAATCTAATAAACACAATTTGAATCACTTGAAAATATTTTGAAATAAAATAGTTATGGTCATTTTACTAAAGTCGCACAAATATGTCTCGCAATGAAAATGGGGTAGTGCCCCGACTTTCGACCAACTTATATGCTCGATTGAGACCTCAAGCTCATCAAAACACGAAAATTAGAGTACTATTAGTTATCTAATAAACACAATTTGAATCATTGAAAATGTTTTGAAATAAGCAAGTTACATTTACTATAATCGTGCAAATTTGTCCAAAAAAAAAATTATTTTCATCAATTCACCTAGACTTATGCAAGGATAAGCCTAAACCTCGCCAAACCCTCAGCCTGGACCAATGCAATATGTTAGCATTAGCACAGCAAATGAGGCTCTTTGAATTAGGGGTGGGTATCCCATCCCGCGATCCCGTTCCCGTCCCGATCCCGTCCCGTCCCGTCCCGATTTTTCCGGGTCTTTATGGGATTGAATAATTTCATCCCGATCCCGTCCCGTCCCGATCTAGAATGGGATGGGATGGGATGGAGATTTTCAATCCCGCCAATCCCGTCCCGTCCCGAACTAATTTATTAATATTAATTATTAATATTTTTATTTAATTTTTTATTTTAGAATTGTGGATGCACTTTATGCATGCCATTCTGCAGGCTGGTGAGTTCGATAGCATCTGAATGAGCTTGCGAATGAACAGTTTATCTTCAAAGTTTTCAATGTTGTTATCACCAATTTGCATCTTCACGAGATCAGCTGCCATTGAAGCTCTTGCATCTATATGTCCTGTTGAGAGCAAACAAGGAGTTCAGACTGTGAAGTAGACGAAACACGAGTGTGGGTTACTGACTACTCACCTTCAATAAAGCGCACAATGAATGGTGGGAAGTACCCAGCCTCAGCCATCTTGACTACAAAGTGAGTGTTCCAAGACAAGTTTTGCAAAACCTCTTTGGACATTCGGGAGGCGTCTGGGTTACTGTTGTGAAGCAGGGAGACCAAGAGAGGAATAGAGTTTTTGACATTTCCTATTTTGTCTGCATGTGTTTCTTTTGCTGACAGCTCCAATAAGATTGCCATTGCCTCTGGTTCTGCCTCTCCTCTGTAGAGTCGCTTTATGATGTAATGAACGGCCCCTGCTTGAAGAATGGCTTCCTGCAAGTCCATGCAAAAATAAAAGATTAAAAATAAATAAATAAAGAACTGAGTTTCACAAGGGGAATGGACATTAGTTATCTTTATACTAGAGTTCGTGTTTACCTTGTTTGCTTCACACAGAGAGAGATGGTAGAGACATTTCAGTGCTGCTGGAGCATTTGGCAATCTTTTTGTTAACTAATTGTCGATGTTGCTTCAAATTTTTTGGATGCCGCTGATCCCGTCCCGTCCCGATCCCGTATGAACGGGATGGGATAGGGATGGGTATATCTCGTCCCATCCCGTCCCGTGCCCACCCCTACTTTGAATTCGGTTGGTTTTGAGGGGGCAGGTTTAGTAATTTTGGGAAAATATGAGGGCAATATGTTAGCATTAGCACTATAAGCACCACAAATTTGGATAAAAGTCACCACACTGCATATGAACCATCATGTACTTTGGCTGAGTCAAATATTGGGGTGATCATCAAGTAGGGCTGAAAAATAAAAATGAACCATATATTAAACCGAACTTTTTGTGTCAAAAAAATAAAACTAAATAAACAGACACTGATTTAGAAGGTTGATTTTGTTCGATTTTCGTATTTCATTTGATTCGATTCGGTTTAAAAAATTTCAAATCGAAATGCAAAACTGAACCAGACTAGTACATTAAACCAGACTAGTCAATTGAAAATTAACATTTAGTACATTAAAAATAATTATATTATATGTAAAACAATGTAATATGTTTAATTTAGTCAGTCAGTTTAGTTTCATGTTGCTTTTAATAACACTTTAAACATTATGTTTAATTGAAAAAATTTGAAATTGGTAATAGTTGGTTTGGTTTTTGGTTTGGGCCAGGTTTGGTTTTCAATTCTAATGAAAAAATTAGGAAAAAAAAGACTAAAATATAACATTATGTAATTTCATTCCTTATTCTAGAAAAAATGTACTTTAGGGTATAAAACTTTTGAATTAAAAGTGGTGATTCGCGATGGAATCGCAGGTACTTGTTTTCGGTTTCATGGATGAATGAATGTAGTTACTTTGGACGACGGAAACTTATGTAGACTTTTGAGATGACATGACAAATCTAGGATTCGCGTCCGTAACAACAATAAGTTGTTTTTTGTTTTTATTTTAGAAGAAAGAAAATATTTTTCATGGATGCAATGCAGTGTGAAGTTGCCATCGTTCTGTGTTGGAATCAAAATAAATGACTCACAGAAATTTAGACTAAAGGTGATGTGATGATATTCTTATACTCTTTTCTTCATAGTGGACAATGGAATCAGCTTCCCCCACAAGAAAACTTCATTTCCACGTAGTTTTTAAGCAAACAAAACCCACACCATTTTTACACTCCATTTCACAACAAATCCCTTTACAATCAATCCTTTCTGCTCTCATTTCCTGCATATTTCTTCTTCCCTTGCTTGGAAATGGTATTTGTAATTTTTTTTTTGTTCTAATACTTTTTGTTTGGAAATATATACTTTATGGCATGAAGTAGATGAACTTATCGGCTAGGGTTACGACATTGAAAACATTACTAGTAGTTTTTCAGTTCGAAAATACTAGAAAACTAGGTTTTTGCAATCAGAGTGATGTGGCGAGATTTTGAAAGAAGAGTGAGGCTAAGGAACTATGTTTTGCAACCAAAGTGTTTGTGTATCTCGAGGTTGTAAAAAACTCCTCTAACGATGTCATATCATTCTGACTGCAGAAGCTGATTGCAAAACCCGATTGGCTAGCCTCACTCTTTCCAGTTTTACATGTTGCAGGAAAAATATTAGGATCTAGCATGCTACTAACATGACTATTTTTTGTGCATTAGTATTCTGAAGGTTATGAGAAGAAACCAATCTGTGTTGGGCCTTGGGGAGGTACTGATGGAGATCGATGGGACGATGGAGTTTACAGCAACATACGGCAATTGGTGATCTCTCATGCAGCTGGAATTGACTCTATTCAGATTGAATATGACCGGAATGGTTTCTCTGTTTGGTCATCGAAGCATGGTGGTATTGGTGGCATCAAAACAGACAAGGTTAGCTCATAATATATATACACTACTCTTCATGGATATTGTATTTAGGCCTGCTTAAAAAGTTTTTAAAGCTTACTTAATTGAATGGCCAACTTAATTATGTTTCTGATTTTTCTACTATTTGATTCAAATATTTACAGATCAAGATCGATATTCCTGATGAAGTCCTCATATCGATTAGTGGGCATTATGGTAGTATTAACGATTGGAGCCCAACTTTTATTCGATCTCTTGCATTTCAAAGCAATAGAAGAGTATATGGACCATATGGAGTTCAACAAGGAACACATTTCACATTTTCGATGGAAGGGGGGTACATTGTAGGGTTTCATGGTCTTTCCGGGTGGTGTCTGGATGCCATTGGAGCTTACATGAAGCCCATACAGAAATCCCGCCAATTTAAACCTGCACTTTCTTCACAAAGCTTTGTTACCACTGGAACTAATAACCAAGTTGGCTACAATTTAGTCCAAGGAACTGCTGGCAATGGCTATGACATAATCGTTGCTTTGAAACAAAAGGATGATTATAGCAAAATGAACCCAAATACGATTTCGAAGACAAATACGCGTTCGAAGGCAAATACACTTTCAAAGCAAAGTTCGAGTAGCAGTGGTGAAGAAGAATCGAATGATGAGGCAAGTTATTCTCTTCTTTTTTTTCTTAAATAGTAAAGTGCTAAGCACCTCTTTGGTGTTGATTAAATTGTTCTGAATTTAGAATCTATTAAGAACTTTTGATTCTGATATGATATGAGAAGTAAAAAACAAACATCTGATTAAAGTGAACCACTTCTTTGTTCCACTTCTTTGTTCCGGTGAGAACAAAAGGCAAGAGTCATTTAAGTCACAATAAATAAAAATTTATTACACACTTAACAATGTTCATATTTCAGGGGCCTTCATCATTTCCTTCAAAGAATGGAAATTCAAATATTGAAAGCGGAGTGGTTTCCTACGGACCATGGGGAGGTAATGGGGGAACGGTGTTTAATGATGGGGTGTATACCGGTGTTCGACAAGTCAATCTAACACGGAGCAGAAGTATAGTTTCAATTAGGGTTTTCTACGATCAAAATGGTAAAGGCGTTTGGGGAAACAAGCATGGTGGAACTGGATCTTTCAAATCCGATAAGGTAAATGAACATTTTAGTCGATGTCTATTATTATTGTTGTTGTTGTTATTATTATTATTTTCTTACTTGTGCATGATAACATTGTAGGTTGTGTTTGATTATCCGTTCGAGATACTAACACACATATCGGGCTATTATGGACCGTTGATGTACATGGGGCCGAATGTGATAAGATCTCTCACATTTCACACAACAAAGATGAAATATGGACCTTACGGAGATGAACAAGGGACCCCTTTCAATTCCAACTTGAAGGAAGGGGTGGTTGTAGGGTTTTTTGGGAAGACTGGGTGGTTTTTAGATAGCATCGGAGTACACGCGATCGAGGGCAAACTAATTTCTACGTCGGAAGATGCAATTTCGCGTAATATCTCAAAGTCAAAAGACATTGTTCAAAGCAAAAATGAGTTGCAACTCGGAGAAATGGATAATCCTCAATGGTCTAATAAATTAGTTCTAGCCAAGAAAGGACCCAACGAAGAGGTACTATATACGTTCGTTCGTTTGTTATTTTTATGAAAAAAGTGGTTACGTGGGGACAATATCGGTGTTTATATTCACGTACATTATTTATTTTTAGGTTTCATGTGGCGTTGTAAAGGAACCGGCTCCATGTGGTCCAGGCCCGTGGGGTGGAGATGGTGGCAGGCCATGGGACGATGGAGTGTTTACCGGAATCAAGCAAATTTTCCTCACCAGAAATGAAACCATTTGCTCAATACAAATCGAATACGATCGAAATGGACAATCGGTGTGGTCCGTAAGGCATGGAAGCAACGGAGACACCACACACAAAGTACTTGCCTCGTTTTCATTTTCATTTTCATTTTCATTTCTTTCGTTGTGCTTCTTTACAAATTGATGTAGTATGTGTACATTTTTTTTGTATTTCAGCTCAAATTTGAGTACCCTCATGAAGTTATTTCATGCGTCAGCGGTTATTATGGACCAATTAGCCGGGATGATCAATTGAAAGTTATACGATCGCTAACATTTTACACAAGTAGAGGAAAGTATGGGCCATTTGGAGAGGAAATTGGAACATTTTTCACATCAACTACTACGGAAGGGAAAGTGGTTGGATTCCATGGGAAAAGTAGCTTGTATTTGGATGCCATTGGAGTTCATATGCAACATTGGTTGGGTGATCAACGAAGATCGGCCAAGTCCAAGTTTACCAAAATGTTTGGTTGATTGATTGATCGATCTCGACATTGATATATGACGCTCATACTTATACTATTAACCACATCTACTATTAAAATGTTTAGAATACTAGCTTTTTAATATAAATATTGTTCTTGCTAATTTCAGAATTTACTAAAATGATCTTACTCGTATGTGTGTTAGCCATTAGTTAGTACAACTATATGGTAAACAAACATGAATAGGTTTCATTATTCTAAGGAGGTTCCACGCAAGTTTCCATTAATGAGTTCTTACCTCAAAACTCTTATGAATTAAATAAAAAAAACTAAAAATTAAGAAGAAGCGAAAAATAACCATTGGTGCCCGCTGCAAAATTAAAGTAGTGGACAAACCTTAGGAATTATGTTTTTTAATTAGTCACCATTGCTAACCCAAATAGTTTCTAGTTATAGTTAAGTTGACCGTTACCACCTTTATTTCATCAAGTCCTCCAACTTTCGATTGATCCGGGTACACTACAAAAAAAAAAAACCTCAAAATAGCTACAAGAACTAGAGACGGAATCAAAAAAATGTCGCTAATTAAAAGCTTTGCGATGGCAAAAAACCGTCACTAAATGTTTTCGTAGCCCTCAACACACAAAATTTTAAAAACTTTGATTGTGACGGGCAAACCGTCGCTAAATTTATAAACACCATCTCTAATTAAAGAATTAACCACGACAAATGAGTTGTCGCTACGCTTTACAAATTAAAATCTATTAGCTACGATATTTGCCGTCCCTAATGAATTTTGAAAAAAAAATACATATATAAAAAAACATTTAGCCACGGCAAATGCGCCGTCGCTAACCTTTAAAAATAAAAATCTGTTAGCTACGGTATTAGCCTTCCCTAATGGATTTTGAAAAAAAAAATACATATATAAAAGAACATTTAGCCACGGCAAATGAACCGTCGATAAGCTTTAAAAATAAAAATCTATTAGCTATGGTATTAGCCGTCCCTAATGGATTTTGAAAAAAAAAATACATATATAAAAAAACATTTAGCCACGGCAAATGAGTCGTCGCTAAGTTTTAAAAATAAAAATCTGTTAGCAACGGTATTAGCTGTCCCTAATAGATTTTGAAAAAAAAAATACATATATACAAAAAAAAAAATTTAGCCACGGCAAAAGAGCCGTCGCTAAGTTTTACAAATAAAAATCATTAGCTACGGTATTAGCCGTCCCTAATGTATTTTAAAAAAAATACATATATACAAAAAAAAAAAATTTTGCCACGGTAAATGAGTAGTCGCTAAGTAATACAAATAAAAATTATTAGCTACGGTATAAGCCGTCTCTAATGTATTTAAAAAATATATATATAGCCACGATATATTAGTCGTCGCTAAGTTTTACAAATAAAAATTGATAGCTACGGTATATTAGCCATCCCTAATTTTGCTTTTGGTATCAATCTATAAGATAATCCAATGAATGTAATCTAATATAATCTTTGTTGTTTTCTTTATTGTGATCAACGGATGAGGATAATCCAAAGGAGGAACCCTAATTTTTGCTCTTTTCTTTGTTTCTCTTCAGAATCAGAATCAGAGAAGGAGAAGGAACTAAAGGAGGGAGGAGAAAAAGAAAAGAAGAAGAGAAGGAGGAGGGCGATTCAGGCAAAAAAGGAGGAGGACGGTGGTGCCGTGGTGCCGTGGTGGTACTCTCTGTCCCTTATTCTCTACTCTCTATCGCCTCCGCCCACTCCAGCCCTGCCATCTCCTGCGTGCGTCTTCTTCTTCAAATGAGAGAGAAGCTTTAGTAATTCATAACCAAGACTAACATTTGTCGAATGTTAAAATTGTATACATTTGTCGAATGTTCTCTTTACCTTATATAATGGTGGTTGTTACTTCACTGCATGACTTAAGCAGATGAGGCTCATCGAGGGGAAATGTTCTTTGTAACAGTTTCTTTGAGAGAGAAGCTTTAGTAATTCTTTTAGCTACAGTTTCTTCGCTATAGTATAAGCCGTCCCAAATTGAAAAAAAATATATACACAAAAAAATGAAGCTTTGGGCGCGAAGAAATCGCCCCCATCCTTGGGGGTTTTGTGAGACATTTGGGGTTTTGTGGGAGAGAAAAATCATTGAGTTGTGAGAGAGAAGAAATCGAAGAGAAGAAAACTCATCCTTCTTCATATTCGATCTTCATCTTCATTTGTTCTCCTCATTTTTTTTCGCTCTTCACGGCTTTTCTCTGCGTATTCTTCTTCTTTCAGAGTCAGAGAAGAAAACTCAAAACCCATCATGGATTCAGATCAGGGAAAGCTCTTCATCGGAGGGATTTCATGGGAGACAACAGAGGAGAAGCTCACGGAGCATTTCGACAATTATCAAGGAAGGATATATGTAGTCTTATCCTAAACAGTTTTATAATTTGTTAAAACTTTTCCTGTATTATTTTGTGTTCTCTGAAATTGAACAACCTGTTTTTGCTCATTTTTTGTTTTGTTTCCTCCAATAAATTTCAGGAAGATGTGAAGATAATGAAGAAAATGAACATGGATACTTACAGGTTCTTCGTTTCTTGGTAAAAAATTATACCAAGTGAGTAGTAGCATAAGCATAATTTTGATGTGGATGAATTGCTAATAGGGCAATTTCGAAAAGTTAAAAGTGTCCTTGAAGACTTTGTTACTATTCTGAATGGCCTCAATATTTACGATTATAAGGTTAAGAACAATAATTAGTTGGTGACAATTGTTTTTTATCTTTAGATGGGAAAAAAGGATAAAGTGAACTAATAACGCATAAATTATTACAAGATTATGCAGAGGTTTGTTTCAAGGAGTTTGGTGACAGAATGAAGCATAATTGGATCACCTTGAACGAACCATGGACCTTTGCGAGTTGTGCTTACAACCTGGTGATCCATGCACCTGGTAGTTGTTCTAAATTCATCAAAAACTGTACTGCTGGGGACTCCGCAACAAAGGGCTACTTCAGTAAGACAATATATTCAATAAAAATTGCTTAGACTACGTTGGACTCCTGATCTTCATATCTTTTTTCTTCATGCTGTTAAAAGGTTCGGTAAACAAGAAAGTAAGTTTTATAATTTCTTTCACGAACATCTGCAATATTTTGATATCCATATTCATCAAAGTTTCGGTATTTTCACTTAAAAGAAGAAAACACATCAGTCATGCATTAATGGTAGAGAATAAATGATTACTAACTCTTTATCATTTTTTTTTTCTTTTGATTGTTGCAAAAGCAACTCCCAAATTTGTCTTTCAACTAATGATTGTGAGAGGACTTAGCAATGCCCATGTTAAAAGCCACTTCCAGGTATGAGAATGATTTAGAAAAAAAAATTTGGATCATCTCCTGCATCTTACCCATATCCTCTTTGATATTCTTATTGCCTTCTAGTTATTTGTTTACTTTTTTTGACTAGTTGAAGTGCCTTCATTTTTCTGCAGGCCGAAAGATTGTTTGATTTCAATAAAACTTGCACACGCTTTGAAATTCTACGGTATTAATCGTCCCTAATGGATTTTTAAAAAAATACATATATACAAAAAAAAATATTTAGCCACGGTAAATGAGTCGTCGCTAAATTTTACAAATATTTAGCCACGGTATATTTGTCGTCGCTAAACTAGCAACGGTTTGAAACCGTAGCTAAATTCAGACTTACCATAGCTAATTAAAAATTTTGCGACGGCATGTTAGCCGTAGCTAAGTTTTACAAATTAAAACTCTTTGCTACGGTTTTTACCGTCCCTAATTGATTTTTTAGAAAAAAAAAATTATACACAAAAATAAAACCTCATCTCAACCATCAATAACACCCAAAAATAGCTCAATCCAACACACTAAACCAAACCACGTCACCGATCCGAGTGAAACCAACTCAACCAATCCCTTTCAGTTACCTCTCTCTATATAAATTTTCTCTCAACCAAACATTTTTCATCATCAACTACTCTCTCTGTTTCTCATTGTTTTATAAAACCTTCAATCCTAAAAAACGCATCACTACCAATGGCACCCAAAGCAGAGAAGAAACCCGCAGAGAAGAAACCCACAGAGGAAAAGAAGTCTGTTGTGGCAGAGAAGACCCTAGCAGCCGAGAAGAAACCCAATGCTAGGAAAAAACTTCCCACCACTACAAAAAAAAGCTCTCACTCGACACCCATCCCGGCCGCCTCCCTCTCCCCTCCCTTCCCCACCTTTCCCTAGCTGCAAGAGATCTCAGATCTTAAAGATCAGATCTCAGATCTCGGATATTAGATAGATCTGATCTCAGATATTCTGTAGATCGAAAAAAAAAAAATTTGTATGGTTTTTTGTAATTTTTGTTATAATTTTTGTATGGATTCTGTGTAATTTTTTGTTATAATTTTGATCAATTAAGTTTCCTTTGAAGATAGCACATCTAGAGCTTTAGAGTAAGTTTCCTGTCATGTTTTTGATCAATTAAATTTAATTCTGGTAGTTTCTATTAATTTTCAGAATGGACAATCATTAAGAGCTAATTTCATTATAAAAATTGAATTTTCATTTATAATTTTTTTAGCCACGACAAATACCGTCAATGTTTTTTCAATATGATTTGCAACTTAGCGACGGCTTCGAAGCTATCCCTAAATGGCCACGGCAAATACCGTGGCTGTTTTGTCAATTGGATTTGCAACTTAGCGACGGCTTCCATGATGTCGCTAAATAGCCACGGCAAATATCGTCGCTATTTTTCAATTTGCGACAGCCTTAGCCGAATTTTTAAACAGCTTTAGCGACGGAATTTTTCAAGTTAGCGACGGTTTTTAGCTGTTGCGAATTAGCTACGGGATAGTTTACCGTTGCTGATTCAAATAGCGACGATTGAAATAGCTACGGTATTGCGACGGTTGTTGAGCCGTTGTTAATTCATTTTAGCTACGATTTTTTGACAATTAGCAATGATTTTTAGCTGTTGCTAAATTGACTTTTTTTTGTAGTGGTACTTGGGACCTGTAAAACAATATGCCATTTGCATTTAGGGTACTTGGTCTCACATAGTGTTAACAAGAATAGTTAAATATCTAATTTTATGTTTGCAAATCATTCTTACTTCATTCCAAAAGAATGAAACAAACTTTCATAATAAATTCATGTATTAGTTAAGTATATATGTATGTCAAACATAAGAAAATGAAAATTCATATTTCAGCTATTATTATGTCTCTATGTCTCTGCGTGAATGTGATGCATCATGAACATATGCTCATTTAATAAGTATTTTTCAATTCATTAAAATGGATTTACCACCATTTAATAAGTATTTTATTGATATGAAGAAAGCTTACGATAGGGTCTTCAGAGAGTTAATTTGGTGGATGCTTAAAAGGAAGAAAGTGTCTCTATGTTATGTCGATATCATTAAGGATATGTATGAAGAGGCTGTAACAAGTGTTCGCTCAGTGGGTGGGATGTCCAGTGAATTCTCAGTTTCAGTACGACTACAAATAGGGTCGGCCTTAAGTCCATATCTCTTTGTTTTGGTCATGGATGAGTTGTCGAGACATTTGCAAGAAGATGTACCTTGGTGCATGTTATTTGCAGATAATATTATTTTAATTGATAAGACTATTGAAGGTTTAGGTCAAAAATTAGATAGGTGGAGGGAGGCTTTAGAGAGTAGGGGTTTTAGAATTAGTCGTTCGAAGATGGAGTATCTGGTGTGCAACTTTTGTTGTGAATCACGAGGGAGGAGTAATGCAATTGAGATCGAAGATGTGGAGGTCCCAAAGTGTGAGACTTTTCGATATCTAGGATCTATAATTCAAAAGAATTTTGTTATTGGAGAAGATGTAGATAGGGGTGGGCATCCCATCCCGCAATCCCGATCCCGTCCCGATCTCATCCCGTCCCGTCCCGATTTTTCCGGGTCTTAATAGGATTGAATAATTTCATCCCGATCCCGTCCCGTCCCGATCTAGAATGGGATGGGATGGGATGAAGATTTTCAATCCCGTCCCGAGCTAAATTTTTAATACTTATTATTAATATTTTTATTTATTTATTTATTTTTATTCATATAAACTTACAGATGACTGACATAAACTCATAGTGTTTGCAGTGGTAACAGAAATGTTACTTCAAAAAATAAATATTCATTAAGCAAGAGAAAGATAGCAGACTGTTGTTTGGATTCCTAATAAAAGTGGCTCCAATTATTTAACTTACAAATATTGATAATACCCAGGTGAAGATGAAAAATAAAAATTAACTGAGTAATACATATTCAGAAGTGAACATTCAGGGGCGGAGCCAAGAATTTGAGATGCACCGGGCTGTAAAAATATTTTTTTATAATTACAATATATGTATTGATGGTAAACCATTATGGATATGTTAGAGCATCACCAATAGGTCTATATTTCTTCCCTAACAAAAGATGAAATGTCATTTTGTCAAGGAACCATGAATTTTGTTTTCCAGAGTAATGAAATTGTAAAATCAGTTGGGAGGCCATCACAGCGACACAATACTCTTAGTGGGTCTCATTTATCATGTCATTTTCTAAAAGTCAGCCCACTCGACTTCATTGTTAGGGGATTTATTGGCTACCTTTATATTTGCATGTCACGTCTATATCTAATTATAAGAAAGTTATTTTTCACACTCTTATATGATGATAATCTTCGCAGCAGTCACAGGCAGCACGCTGATCTCGTCCCGTCCCGAACCCAATTGGGATGGAACGAGGTCGGGATGAGGCTTTTCCCATCCCGATCCCATATGAACGGGATTGGATAGGGATGGGTATATCTCGTCCCATCCCGTCCCGTGCCCACCCCTAGATGTAGACCATAGGGTTAAAGCTGATTGGCTGAAATAGAGAATGACGTCAGGAGTATTATGCAATAGAATGATGCCTGCAAGGCTAAAAGGAAAATGTTATAAGACAATTATTCGACCAGTCGTGCTATACGGTTCAGAATGTTGGGCTACTACAAGACAACATACGCATGGGATGGCAGTAGTAGAAATGCTTATGTTAAGGTGGATGTGTGGTAAAACCCGTAAAGATAAAATTAGAAATGAAAGAATTAGGAAACACTTAGGTGTAGCGCCCATAGATGACAAAATTATATTGATGATGATGATGAATTCAACAAAGTGGAAATTATGTCTACAACTCCACAATTTTTTTATGTTTCTTTGGATGCATCGAAGAATTTGGTAATATATAAATACATCCACCGAATTTAAAATTTTCTAGGATTCAGTCAATAACCCAAAGCTAAATCATCCACACTATAACACCACTAGCCATTCTAAATCAGAAGTTATTGTTTCTGAGTGTGGATATGGTAAACGAAGCATGGTGGTTTTGTGGCATCAAAACCATTAGAGTTGTAGCAGAAACAAACTCAGGCCACGAATAATCTCCTAACTTTTTAATGTACAATATTATTCTTTCAGTACGAATACTTAAGACATATGAACTTTAAATCTTCTTTAAAGATATATATGCGAAATTTCCTGACTTTTTAGTGCACAATTATATTATTGTTTCATTAAGAATACTTAGACATATGAACTGTAATCTTCTTTAAAGATATGCGAAATTTCCATCACCAATTGTTGGAATTAATGCAAAGAAAACCGCAACTTTGTTGAGCTATAAAATGATTCTTTGTAGACTCTTTACTTTCCTCGGACTTTCATGTGATGGAATTTGGAATCAGCTTCTTATTCCATTGTACTTTCTTGCTATAAAACCAGTAAGCTCCTCTATACTCTTTAAGCATTGCCAACGCTATTGTTGCATTTTTTTTTCTGCTCGCGTATCAAGTTAAGGTCAAGATTACATGCAACGAATGTGCAAGATGCTAGTTATTATTATGTAGCCCAAAGAGAAGTAGCGAAAGTCACTCAACTGCTTGCTTCCAACCCAAATGGTATTTCACTCTGTGTAAATCTACGTATTCATCAATTTATTTAGTAATTTTCATTGTACATGTTCACTTTACAATGGTTTAGCTACTAACATGACTCATGGTGTAACAGGACACTGAGGATTTTGATGAGAAACCTATTTGTGTTGGACCATGGGGAGGCCCTGAGGGAGAAGGATGGGATGATGGTGTATATAACTCTATAAGGCAATTGAGGATCGCTAACGGAGCTGGAATTGTTTCCATTCAGATAGAGTATAATCAGGAAGGTAGCTATATATGGTCAGCAAAGCATGGTGGCCTTGGTGGCACAAGAAGGAACACGGTCAGCTGATATTGTGCTTGTTCTTCCGAAAAATTTTATATGCTCCCTTATTTTTGCCAAGGGCTAGAGAATTTCCATGTATCAGTTAATTGATATTAATATCAAAATTTGCAGATCAAGCTAGAATCCAATGAATTCCTCATGTCGATACATGGATACTATGGTACTATCAGCCAGTGGAGTCCAACATTTATACGTTCACTTTCGTTCCAAAGCAATAAGAGAGCATATGGACCATTTGGTGTTGAAGAAGGAACCCGTTTTTCATTTTCAATGGAAGGTGGGAAGATCAGTGGTTTTCACGGTCGCTCTGGTTGGTATCTTGAAGCCATCGGAGTTTACCTGAAGCCTCAGCAAGATGTTACCATATCAAAATCTGTAGTCCCCTTACAAGCCTGGATCCCCAAAAGTTTGAGACTGGAGGAGGATGATAAGGTAAGAATTGAAATATGTCCACCTTATTTAAGAAAGTTTAAGTTAACTAAGGTTGCGTTCAGGAATAAAACATAAATATATATATATAGAGTGAGGCTAGGGAAACAGGTTTTGCAATCAGGTTCGGTAACCAGGATGATGTGGCATCATTAGAGGAAGTTTTTTACAACTTCGAGATACACATAAACACTTTGGAAATTTCATCATTTTTTCAAGATCAGGCCAAGTCACCATGGTTACAAAACCTGATTGCAAAAACATGATTTCCTAGCATTTTCGATATGTATATATATAGTCATCTTCAAGCTCAAGTTCAAGTTCATTATAAATGAAACCTTTCTTTGTTTCCCTTTTTATTCATTTTTTGTAATTTTTACTAACAACTTTTAAAAAAAAAAAAAAAAAAAAAAAACATTTCTCACCCCATTTGTGTGTTTCCTTGTTTTGTATTTGGAGAAGGTTTCATTAGTACGTTCTCTTACAAAGAATAAGGTATCATGGAATGTTGAAGGCCTCGTATCATATGGACCTTGGGGTGGTAGCAGAGGATCAATAGTTGACGATGGGATCTACACCGGCGGCATTCGAGAAATCAACTTAACACGAAGCAAAGGTATCAATACCATGAGGGTTTTCTATGATCAAAATGGGCAAGGAGTGTGGGGAAGCAAGCTTGGTGGAATAGGAGGAACTATATCGGAAAAGGTGAACTATACACACCCTAATTTCCTGATCAACATATCGTCCATTATCTTGTTATAACAGTATAAAGCTTTAGCAATGACTACAAGATTACATGAATTTTTAGGGGACTTGTATGTTGCTTTTATATTTTGAGATTTTTACAAGTTCAAGTAATACCTTCTCTTCTCTAACAGTTTGAGCTTTTAGATAAACTACGTTTTTTTTTCTATTTATTTGTTTAAATTTTTACAAGTATCTTATAATATCCCATATACTAATATAGATTTTTTTTTTTTTTTTTTTGTTCTTATCTTGGCATTCTGTAACTCTGTTGATATTTTGTTTTAGATCAAGTTAGATTATCCAGATGAGATATTGACTCACATATCAGGCTACTATGGACCATTGATGTACATGGGTCCGAAAGTGATCAAATCTCTCACATTTCACACAACCAAGAACAAACATGGACCTTATGGAGATGAAAAAGGGACCCCTTTCAATTCCAACTTGAAGAAAGGGATGATTGTAGGGTTCTTTGGAAGGGGAGCTTGGTTTATCGATAGCATCGGGGTGCATGTGATCGAACGCCAAATCATTTCCACAACTTCATCACAAATAGTTGCAAGGGGACATGAGTTCAAAGTTGCTGAAGTTGCAAAGAAAGGATCAAACGTAGAGGTACCAGTTTTTCATTTGCTGTCTCTCCTTTTCTTCTTTTTTTTTTTTAAGGGTAAAACACGAAGATTATTATTGAAAGGACGAAGGACAGAAAATTTCAGAAGACGCAATCCTAAAGCAAGGACTGCCATGACACCATGAACATGTCAAAAAATTGAAGAAAAAGTAAAGTTTGTGGCAATTTCAGGCATATTTTCTTACAATAGTTTTCCTAACAAATAACTAAATTTTTGTAAGAGTGAATGAAACAATAATGATTTTTATTTAATTATTTTCAGATTACTTATGGTGTCGTAAATGAACTAGTTCCAATTGAGTTAGGTCCATGGGGTGGAAATAAAGGTAAACCATGGAATGATGGAGTGTTCACTGGAATCAAGCAAATTTTACTAACCAGAAGCGAAGCCATTTCTTCGGTACAGATTGAATATGATCAAAATGGACAATCAGTCTGGTCTGCTAGGCATGGAGACTACGGAGATATCACACACAAAGTACTTCATTTTTTATGTTTTATGTTTTATTTTTATTTTTTTACGTCTGTTTGAACTAAAACCGCGTAGCAGTATCAATTATTTATACATTCATTTTTCTTGACTCGGTTTTTTTTTTCTTTTTTCTTATCTAGGTCAAATTTGAATACCCTCATGAAGTTGTCATTTTCATATGTGGTTATTATGGACCAGTTGATCAGGATGATCAATTAAAAGTGATACGATCATTAACATTTTACACGAGTAGAGGGAAGTACGGCCCCTTTGGAAAGGAAATTGGAACATATTTCACATCAATTACCACGAAAGGGACAGTGGTTGGATTCCATGGGATGAGTAGCTTGTATTTGGATGGCATTGGAGTTCACATGCAACAATGGTTGGGCAATCAGGGAAGACAATCAGGGAAGATCAACGAAGTAAATGTTTACTAAAATGTTCGGTTGATTACTAGACTTATGATGCCAATTTGTCAGAATGCCGTTCAAAATGGGGTGTTTACTGATGTCTTAATGTCATAAAACTGTAGTAAAGTTCTTGTGGTGGTCGACGGATCTACTGTTGCTGCAGTCAAGGATAATGTATTAGGAGTGCTCATCATGCTCTGTATGTTTCGTTGTTGTTGTTATATACCATATTTGTTGAGCAATTTGTTTATCCATGACGAACATTTATCATTCACATGTATCCACCATTCATGTACAAGCAAATATATCCATTGAACTTCTTTTTCCTAATGAAATTCCTACATCTTAGACTTACGAGTACGCGATTTGAATTAAATCATGAAGCGAGGCCTATATATACACAAAAATATGACTGTGTAATGCAACTACAATTGCTTTATCTTACCAGGTTTGAGCATTTCCAAGTTATGTTGTACCTATTCATCCAAAGTTAGAGATGAATGAATTTGTTTGTCCTCTAAATAAATTCATGAATTGTGTGAATGTTTTCTGCTAAAGCTCATAAAATTTCTTTAAAATGATTTTGTAATAATTCCTACTAACCCTTTTTTCAAATTAACATACAACCAGTGTCACAAAATCAGTTGTATCAAAAAAATTCTGGAACTAAGGACCGAATTGGTTATCGTGCATATGGATTATTGTTACATTCGAGGAAAATAAAATAAAATAAAATAATAATTATAATAATAATAATTATTATTATTAAAACTGCTTTGGTTCAAGAAGAAGGTATAACATCAGTAAATTTTCTATGGATTTAAATTCAAAACCGGTTTGATTGATGAAGATTCAAACCAGATAACAACATATTTCATTAAAAGATGATTTACTCAAATTTTTTTTAATTAACCTCCAGTGGGGAAGGGGCAACTATGGAATGCCAGACCTTAATTACTTATCAAAAATTGACTTACATACGCTACGGGGGTACATTACGACGTTACCCGTATTAAAAACCAATATAAAAGTAAGAACAAAACATGTCCTTAATACAGTTGCCAGACTACAAAGCTAATACTAACAAGATAAACTTAAAACACCAAAAAGAATTGAAACCAACCCTTTGCACCCTGAAAGGAAACAAAATGCAAAATGACCCATCCGGTTTGAACGCAAATCTACCCAAGCAGCCAGCTCGCAGACACACGCTGAAAAGCAGCAGCGCACGCTGAAGAACACGCTGAAGTTGAGGAACCAACCAGGACAGCACGCTGAAGAGCAGCAGTACGCACTCTGTTTTGCAACAGCCTGCAAAATGCAGCACCGTGCCGCCACACGCAGGCCGCAGCAGCTCTCCGAAGCACCCAACGCAACACTTTCCTTCCCAGGCAGCATGTATGTATCTGATTGCACCTTGGCCGCAGCAGATCCGCCAGCAAATACAGCCTCACCTAGCCCTGTTCGCGACCTGTCCCAGTCCCTGACTCTGCCCAGCAAATTTCGCCATAACCGTAAAATAAAACATAAAACCTGCATCTACTCTTCCCCGTGGCGTATGTATGTCGTATGCCAACGGTCAAGCATAGTCAAACCTGCCACTCTCCTAGGAAGATCATTCGCATCAAAAGAGACAGTCCTATAGTCTCGTTGTGCTCTATCTACTAACGTATCCGCCACCGCGTTGGCCTCTCTATAGATATGTGTGCAATCTAAAGTCATTTGCACCGCCAACATCTTAATTTCTTTCAAAATATTCTCCAAATGCCAAGGAATTTTAAAAGTGTCCTTAAACCAGCCACAACCAAGTGTTGAGTCCGTCTGAACAACCACCTTTTTAAAACCCAATGAGAGACAAAGGCGGAGGCCCTCAGCTAGAGCCAAAATTTCCGCTTTATTATTAGAGCATGCACCAAAAATATTTGCTTTCCCACAACACAAAAACCCCTAGAGTCTCTAATGATCACACCACCAGATGCCTTGTTCTTACGGGAGGATCCATCCACATTAAGAGCAACAAAATCAGACGGAAGGGGTGCCAAAAAACAATTCTGACTGGCTTCCTTCTAACTGGGAGCACCTGTAACCCCAAAACCCATAGTGGGGACTTGTTACTGCTAACTTGTTTGGGAATTATAAAATTATTAGCCAATCGCAGGTTACGCCTAATGTTCAAAATCACAAAGGCCGAATTTGGGAAAGCATTTTCATATACACATTTGCATCTCTGTTTCCAAATTTCCCATAGAATGAACATAGGAGTAAGAAGGAATAACACACCTGTTTGCGAAGTCTGTTTGACTCTCTTGAACCAAATTATGAGCACCGTGGAGATTTCTGCTGGTCTCCTTATGTGCACATCAAAAATCCGTTCAAAGTGGCTCCACACCTGCACCGCCAATTCTCCGTCTAGAAAAAGATGATTCAAGGATTCGCTCGTTGGCGAGTTGCAACAGCGACATCTAGAGGCTAGGCTCAAACCGCATCTGTATAGTTCCCCATCTACTGGCACCCCTCTACGGAGTAACTTCCAAACAAAAGCTGATATTCTGGATGGAAGAATGTCGTGCCAAATCGTCTTACTTAGTGCATTAACCTTCCCATGTCTCCGTAACATTTCATAGGTCGACTGAAGGGAAAAGAGCCCATTTGGGTTTGGTACCCATACACACGTGTCCTCACCACGTAATCTATCAAAGCCACCGACCTCCTGAAAGAAACCACCGTGTTCCAATTTTCCTCAAAAAAGCTGATATCCCCCATGCCAATACGCCAAAGCGAATTACTTGAAAGAAAGGATCTCCCAAGCATAATTTCTTTAAAAAAAGGTGAAGACCCATTTTTCACAAGTTGATTATTCAACGCAACTCCATGTAACCAGTATTTGCTCCTCATAAAAGTAGCCCATAATGAGTCTGAAGTAATTAGTCGCCAAAGGATATTGATCCGAAAAGCCTTCATCACAACCGTCAAGTCTCTAACTCCCAAACCTTCTTCCTCTTGTGGGAAGCAAATTTTATCCCATGACACCCATTTTTTCTTTAGTCGTCCTTCACAATCCCCCCTAGAAGAAGTCCGCCAACAAACTATTAATTCGTGATAAAACTTTCTTAGGTACACACATGGTACTAAGAATATAGCTTGGAATTGAGCTAAGGACATGTTTAATCAAGATTAATCTTCCTCCCAGAGATAACAATTTTGCCTTCCATCCCTGAATACGAGCTTGAATTTTAGCAATCAAATCTTCAAAATATGAAATTTTAACTCTCCCTTGGAACACTGGCCCGCCCAAATATTTCAAAGGGACATCTTTAAACTGGAAACCTGTACAACTTTTGAACACCACAATTCTTTCCGTGTCTGCCTTGTCATCCAAAATAAAGGAACTTTTGCCCTCATTTATTTTTTGCCCCGAGGTCTTACAATAACGTTTCAAGAAACCCATGCATCCCATAATTGAGGACTTTCTTCCATTTAAAAAAATGAGAGTGTCATCTGCATACAGAAGGTGTGAAATAGGACTGCAGTTTCTGGGAGTCTAATAATACCCAATACTTCCTTTCTCAAAAGCCTGTTTCAATCCCCTACTCAACACTTCAGAGGCAATAATAAAAAGAAACGGGGAAAGAGGGTCTCATTGCCTTAAACCCCTAGTGGATCTGAAAAAACCTTTGTAGGCTCCTTGAAGCAAAATCGAAAAGCCACAAGAAGCAATACAATTGGAGATGAGATGACAGATTCTACCAGTAAAGCCAAAATTTTTAAGCACTGCGAACAAAAAGTTCCATTCCATTCTATCATACGCTTTCTCCATGTCAATTTTCAGCACCACATTGCCGCCAAATACCTTCCTGTTGATGCCTCTAAGCAATTCCTACGCCAGGCCAATATTCTTCTTTTTCCCGGGGGGAATAGTAGTGAGTCCTAGGTGTCGTTGGTCAGCCGTTGATAGCGTTGGTAAGCCAGTAAAAGTATGTTGGTCAGCCGTATTGAACCCTGAGTAAGTCGCCATGGTGAGCGCAGTGTGAGAGGGTGAGGTGGTCCCATACCGGTGTTCCAGCTGTAGGTGGTCCAGGCACAGTGTTCCCGTTTTAACCCCATGGATTAGAAATATGTATTTGTTTTCAAGACTTTCCCGTTCTTCTAGCTCTAGAGCAAACAATCCAAATTTACAAAACAAGATGGAATGTAGAATTCCAGAAGTTGAAAAAGATTTGCAAAACTGGTCTATACCAGCTGTTCCTTACAAGAAAATTTATGAAGTTTCTCAATCATTTTTCTCTCAAAAAACTGAAGATCTGATTGACATAGTCGAACAAACTGTGCCCCTCAATGGATCTTTAGATTCAAAACAATTGTTTTCTGCTCAAACACTTGACTATTTACATAGCCAAGAATACAAGTATATCCCTATCGGGTTGATCCAAATCAGAATCAAGCCTCTTACAAGAACAGGGTTAGATACATGTGTCTTAATCGCACTTCGCGATTGTAGACATAATAGGTTTCACGATTCTCTGCTTGGAATCGTAGAATCAACTCTGTCACCGGGTCCAGTTTATTTCAACTGTTACCCCAATTTCTCAGTGTCTCTTAAGGATCCAAACGTCCTTGAAACACTGACCCCCAATATTCAGACCTCTGCTTATGATATGATCGAAGGTTCTGAACCTTTGGCTCTCATATACAAGATCACCTTTAAGGCTATGAAAACTCAGTTAAGCCCAAAAGCTTTACAAGAGTCTGACAAAGGATACACAATCATTTTCCAAGCTAATAAGGAGAAAATCAATGTTATTGTTCCAAAGACAATCCATTGGAATCAAGTCACCCTTCCAGAAACATGGAAGGTCCAAGGCGCGGCTGTTCCTAGGAGACTTCCTCCTATCCAGCTTGATCATGTTTTTACTCTCCCTGATGGGTCAGTAGAATTAAGATTCTCTGAAGCAAGAGTTACAAGACTTAGCCCTTCAGACTTTCAATCAGGACGTAGATCTGAAGCATCATTCAGGACTGCTCCTACGCATCTCACTAGAGCAACTACACCAGATGCTCTACCCCATCTTGATCTTGCGAATATTAGGCCAAATCCCCAGTATCCGCAGATCCCACAACCAATTTACAATCCTCCTTCTGAACAGGAAATTGAACAAGAATATCAATCTCCTACACAATCGGAAATGAATTTTCCATCTTCACTCCATTGTCTGTCTAAACCGTTCCTTTTAGATAAAGAAAAGATTAAAGCAAAATTTATGTCAGAAACCAATAAGCAAAGACGTCAAACGTTTTATGCTCAAACAAGTGAATCTCAGAGAACAGATTTAGGCAAACAATTTTTTGAATGTTGTGAAGAATTGAAAGAAAATTTACCTTTTTTAGATTGGTATTTTAATGTTCATTTTCAACATGTTCATGTTTTGAATGTTTCCTCAAAAATCTGGACTTCTACTTAGAACCAATCAATTAATTCAATTCTGCCCCCTCTTAGCGAATTTACATTTGCTACTATGGGACAAGATCTTGTTGATTCTCCTCTTAAGAATTCTTCATCAGAAAATCCTTCGAAAAGAATAAGCAAAATTATTCAACAGAATAATTATACCAATATTCTTCTCCATGAACTTGGCGATGAATTGGTACAAGATCAGCTTTTACAAAATGCTCTTAAGGATAAGAGAATTCAAGAAAAACAAATTGAAGAAACTAAACAAACCTCATTCTTCAAACCCACATCAGTTTCCCAAAATGTTTTTACTAATTCACAACAATTAATCAAAGATATTGATGCTAAATTAGCAGCTTTAAACTTTGATTCAAAACTCAGAATCAACACCCTGTCAAACCCTGACATGTCTGTTGAATCTGACATTAGTGAAGATTTTGATCCTATGGCTGAATTGGATAGACTGAATTTTATCCAATACTAGGCCAATCCCATAAAGTATGCTAAGACAGCAAAATCTTATGGCGAATATCAAAATCCTCTTCCTAAAACAAGAAATTTTTATCAAAGACCTTCCTTAATTACCAGATATGCAATATGAAAAACGTTCATTACAAGCATTTGGTTCGTTTTCTACAGGCAACCTCTATATATGGAATATAGATGGATTATCTGAAGAAAGTGTTATTGAATTAACCCAAGAAATGATTATGATGGCCTCTACCCATCGTAGTGAGAACAAAGATGATAAGACCATAGCTCATGTTATCATCGCTGGTTTCTCTAGGTTAATCAAAGGATGGTGGGATAATTATCTTACCATAGGTGAACAACAAAAATTTTTACAAGCAGTTAAAATTGGTCCTGATGGTTAGCCAATGAAAACTGAACATGGGCAATTTATTCTTGATTCTGTCATCACATTGATTGTTAGTATTTTGAAACACTTTATTGGGGATCCTGGTGAATTTCAAGGTAAATCTAAAGATCTACTTATGATTCACAAATGTCTGACTCTTAGCCATTTCAGATGGTACAAGGACATTTTCCTCAAAAAGGTTATGCAACAATCTGAAGCAAGTAATCCTTTCTGGAAACGAAAGTTTCTTTCTGGTTTACCTGCTATCTTTGCAGAAACAGTTAGGAATAAATTACAAGAAACATATCAAGGTGATATCCCATATGAACGCCTTACTTATGGAGATCTCATCTCTTTTATTAACAAGTGTGCCTTACAAATATGTAATGATCTTAGGCTTAAACATCATCTTAAGAAACAACATATTAACGGGCCAAAAGAACTTGGTGATTTCTGTCAGCAATATGGATTTGAAGATTTTAGAATTCCCAATTCAAAATCTCATTCTAAACAGCTTTACAGATCTCATCCAGCAAGACAGTACAAATCTAAAAAACCATATGGGCCTAAACAACCCAAGAATTTAGATAAGTACTACAGTAAGCCCAAGAGGCATGGGACTCATAAACCCAAGCCCGAACATTTCAAGAAACAGTACAAACCCAATCCAACTTCGAAGCCTGTTTGCTTTAAGTGTGGATGTCCAGGCCATTATGCAAAATCTTGCAGAACGACCCAAAAGATCCAAGCTTTACAAGCCTCTGAAGAAATTAAAAACATGTTTCTCAATGTTCTGATGGATTCAGAAGCCGAATCGTCTGATGAAGAGCACCAACTCTTCAACATCAATCGCTTCTCCTCTGAATCAGATGTCTCTGATAATTCTGATGCTTGCGTAGAAACCTGTCATTGCAAAACCGTCAATATGTTGTCTAACAAGAAACAATCTAGCATCCTGTTAGATTTTGTTGACAAGATTGATGACCCTAGTCTTAAGATTGAATACCTTCAGCATATTAAGACTAAAAATAACCAAACCCCAGAATATCCCTGAGGTGGTTAATCCTTTCTATAGTCACAAGTAAGTTATAGACAGATTCAAACGATCGTCTGTTACTTCATCCCCAGCTAGCATTTCTGATCTCCAGCATGAAGTAAATAATATCAAAAAAGATATTGCTTTACTTAAACAATCTCAACTGCTTCTAGATCTTAAACTCCAAGATCTTCAAACAATTCCTCAAGAAGCATCTTCTTCTGAACCTGTTTCTCAAGAAGAACCCACTCCCCAATTTCTATGCAATATCAATCAAAACATACCTCATCAAGTCATAATTCAGAAGTGGAATGTGTCTGTCGATCTTTTTATCAAGAAAGAAGTCTTGATATCAACCATTGCCCTGATTGACTCAGGAGCTGATATGAATTGTATTCAAGAAGGTATTGTCCAGGCTCAATACTTTACAATCACAAATCAAAAATTGTATACAACAAACAATTCTCAATTAAAGATCCAATACAAACTTACCAATGCACATATCTGTAAAGATAAAGTTTGTATCAAACAACATTTTCTCCTTGTTCAATACATGGAACAGAAAATGATTTTAGGAACACCTTTTATTGCTGCAATTTCTCCTTTTACAGTTTCAAAAGATGGTATTAAGGCTACCTATTTAGGAACTGATGTTGAGTTTAAGTTTTTGTTTAAACCTGAAATATTTAAAGTTAATCAAATGAATCGCAAGGTTCAATTTCTTAATTCCATTTCTCAGAAACAACAACATTTAAACTCTCTTAAGCAAGAAATTGCTTATAAAAGGATTGATGAGCAAATCCAAGATCCTAAATTACATTCTCAGATTGTCCAACATCAAGACCATCTCAAAAACGAGTTATGTTCTAATTTGCCCAATGCCTTTTGGCATAGGAAACAACACTGTGTTCATCTTCCCTATGAACCAGGTTTTGATGAGCACAAAATTCCAACAAAAGCTAGGCCAATTCAAATGAATTCTGAGCTTATGGATTATTGCAAGCAAGAAATTCAGCAGTTGCTGAATAAGAACCTCATTCATCACTCCAAATCACCTTGGAGCTGCTCAGCCTTCTATGTCTGAAAAGCTGCAGAGCTTGAGAGAGGTAATCCTCGTCTAGTCATCAATTATAAGCCCCTTAATCAGGTCTTACGATGATTTAGATACCCCATTCCTCATCAACGAGATTTCTGAAAAGATTACATTCTGCCTCATCAAAGACCTCCTTTTTCTTATGCAACAACCCTTACCAATCCTTTTCAGCCACTCCAGGAAGGTGAAGAATCAAGTTCAATGGCCTCTTTCCAGAAGCCACAAGTTCATGCAAATCAATATGTGACAAAGACATGCCTAGAGCTTCTCTTGTTGCTCGAACCAAGTCTTTACTCACTCATCAAGGATCCTCAATCAATCACCCGTCATGTCTTCTCCTCTTCAATGCTCTATGAAGAAGCTGATGGTCTCAAGAACCAAAGATTTTATGAGTTTATCCTAGTCGATACCGACTCTGTGATAATCACTCATAACAAGGAGAAATCCAACTCTGACAGGGTTTCTCATTCCAAGTGTCAGATCTTGAAGATTATGACAGAAGCTGACTGGAAGCAACACCCAAGCTCCCACAAAAAGTTCTCTGTCAACTTTCTTCCTGCATCTTACAATTATCAAGATTACAAGCAAGCCTGGAATCGAGCTTTTCTTGTTCCATCAAAGAATTGCTCACACTCATGGTTTTTCTTCTTCTGCAAGAAATTCAAGCAACCTTCAATTCCTTTATGGTTTCAACATTCATGGTGGAATCATTTCGGCGCCGAAGATGGAATCCTTCCTCCACCTGTCAATGAAGGATGGAGCATTTTCAAATCCAAGTTTCAACCACCAGCTCCAGCCCCTCAACAGGTTCTGTTTCTGTGGTTTTTCATCAAGTTCAATCTGACATGGATTTCCTGTTGGGATTTCTCTGTCTCTGCCCTTACCAGTATCAATCGTTCAGCTCAACCTCCTTTCTTGTTCTGCAGACGTTTCAAGATCAAGTGGTGGCCGACTTTTGACCATAGTCATGCTACCAAAGATGGAGTCTTAAGGTTCTTCTCTGGACAGCCCATTCCTGCGGCCCCAATCATGAAGTCCTCCAAGGTTACTTCTCAAGCCAAGCTTCTTAAAGATCATATTAAGAAGCAACTCCAAGGAAAGCCAACAAGAGCTCAGCTCATAGAGACTCTTTCAATGATAGCTTCAGACAATTCCGAGGATGAAGATGAAGCTACAGAGTCTTCCAGCGGGCCATCCAATGAGGATGACTGTTATGGTATATTTCCACCATTCACGCCAGTCTGACCCTACAACAATAATGATGTCTCTCCATCATTCCAAGAATCTGCCAGTACTCGCTAGCAAATAATAATGCTTTCGGCCACAGTAACTGACATCATCTTTCTTTTACTGTTTACAAGAGGACGCGTGCATCTACAGTTGATCCACTCATCCAAAATGACAAAAGGCAACAGTGAAGCATCTTCAACAGTTCTCCTTTCAATTATCACAATAAGACAAGCAAGAGATAAGCCTCCAGCTCATCTCTTTCCAGAAGCCTTATCGCTTCATGGTTTTCATTTCGGCTATAAATAAGTCTCTAAGTTTTTTTGGTAGGACAGATGATTTTAGAACCCCAACCTTTTATGTAACCCTAAAACTACTACTGTAAGCTTTCCTCTCTTCTCCTGTAAGTCTCCTGTACATTACCTATTACTTATTTCATTAAAAGCATATTATCTATTTCTTTCTTTCTTAAAACCTTATTCTTCTATCTGATCTCTGATAAGATCTTACAATTAAACTCCCAGTGTAAATCAGGAAACTGACTTGGAGCTGTATCGATCGATTGTATCAGATTAAAGAATAATTTTGAAACTTTGTTTATTCTGTTTGGTTTTAGTTGAATATTCCTGTCTTTGTATATCTCTTTCTACTCTATATCTATTTCTCATCTATGTTTGTTAAGTTTAGCTTTTATCTCTTGTCTTAGCAGTCCTGGATAACAAAGTTTCAAAATTATTCTTATCAGAATAAACAAAGTTTCAAAATTATTCTTTAATCTGATACAATCGATCGATACAGCTCCAAGTCAGTTTCCTGATTTACACTGGGAGTTTAACTGTAAGATCTTATCAGAGATCAGATAGAAGAATAAGTTTTTAAGAAAGAAAGAAATAGATAATATGCTTTTATTTAAATAAGTAATAGGTAATGTACATGAGACTTACATGAGAAGAGAGGAAAGCCTACAGTAGTAGTTTTAGGGTTACATATAAGGTTGGGGTTCTAAAATCGTCTGTCTTACAAAGATAACTTAGATGCTTATTTATAGCGGAATTGAAAACCATGAAGCGATAAGGCTTCTGGAAAGAGATGACCTGGAGGCTTATCTCTTGCTTGTCTTCTTGTGATAATTGAAAGGAGAACTGTTGAAGATGCTTCACTATTCGCTTTTTGACTTTTGATACGTGGATCAACTGTAGATACACGCGTCTTCTTGTAAACAGTGAAAAAAAGATGTTGTCGGTTACTGTAGCCGAAAGCATTATTGTTTGCTAGCGAGTGCTGGCAGATTCTTGGAATGATGGAGAGACATCATTATTGTTGTGGGGTCAGACTGGCGTGAATGGCGGAAAGATACCATAACAGTCATCTTCATTGGATGGCCTGCTAGAAGACTCTGTAGCTTCATCTTCATCCTCGGAATTGTCTGAAGCTATCATTGAAAGAGTCTCTATGAGCTGAGCTCTTGTTGGCTTTCCTTGGAGTTGCTTCTTAATATGATCTTTAAGAAGCTTGGCTTGAGAAGTAACCTTGGAGGACTTCATGATTGGGGCCGCAGGAATGGGCTGTCCAGAGACGAACCTTAAGACTCCGTCTTTTATAGCATGACTATGGTCAAAAGTCGGACACCACTTGATCTTGAAATGTCGGCAGAACAAGAGAGGAGGTTGAGCTGAACGATTGATACTGGTAAGGGCAGAGACAGAGAAATCCCAACAGGAAATCCATGTCAGATTGAACTTGATGAAAAACCACATAAACAGAACATGTTGAGGGGCTGGAGCTGGTGGTTGAAACTTGGATTTGAAAATGGTCCATCCTTCATTGACAGGTGGAGGAAGGATTCCATCTTCGGCGCCGAAATGATTCCACCATGAATGTTGAAACCATAAAGGAATTAAAGGTTGCTTGAATTTCTTGCAGAAGAAGAAAAACCATGAGTGTGAGCAATTCTGTGATGGAACAAGAAAATCTCGATTCCAGGCTTGCTTGTAATCTTGATAATTGTAAGATGCAGGAAGAAAGTTGACAGAGAACTTTTTGTGGGAGCTTGGGTGTTGCTTCCAGTCAGCTTCTGTCATAATCTTCAATATCTGACACTTGGAATGAGAAACCCTGTCAGAGTTGGATTTCTCCTTGTTATGAGTGATTATCACAGAGTCGGTATCGACTAGGATAAACTCATAAAATCTTTGGTTCTTGAGACCATCAGCTTCTTCATAGAGCATTGAAGAGGAGAAGACATGACGGGTGATTGATTGAGGATCCTTGATGAGTGAGTAAAGACTTGGTTCGAGCAGCAAGAGAGGCTCTAGGCAGGTCTTTGTCACATATTGATTTGCATGAACTTGTGGCTTCTGGAAAGAGGCCATTGAACTTGATTCTTCAGCTTCCTGGAGCGGCTGAAAAGGATTGGTAAGGGTTGTTGCATAAGAAAAAGGAGGTCTTTGCTGTGTCGCAGAAGGCGTCATAGCATATTGGGACTTGAATTGAGGTCTTGCAGAAGGAACCTGTGAAGAAGATGAGCTCTGCGAACTCATTTTTGAATAAACTCTCTTGTGGGGAAGTCAGCAAGAGAATTGTCTGCTCCCTTTATATATTCGATGTCAAAATCGAATGCAGAAATCAAACCTTGCCATCTGGCGAAAATCTGTTTTGAAACGAGATTTAAAACATCTTTAGTTAAAATCTCTTTAGCAGATTTGCAATCAACTCGTAAAAGAAATTTTTGATTTGTTAAATCATCTTGAAATTTCATGATGCATAAAATAATCGATAAAACTTCTTTTTTGACAGTTGAATAATTAATTTGAACAGAGTTCCAAATACCATAATGGTACCGGACCAATTGGATTGTAGTAGAATCAGGAAGACATTGTTTGAGGATATACCACCATACCCTTGGTTAGACGCATCTGTTTCTACAATCTTGTAAGCCTTGGGATCTGAGATTCCTAAACAAGGAAGACTCTTGACTTGGGCTTTGACTTGACGGACTATTTGAGAATGGGCTTCAGTCCATGGACCTGGATTTTTCTTAAGTCTATTGTAAAGAGGCTTAAGTAAAACTCGGAGGCCTTTATAGAAATCAGCAACATAATTCAAAGATCCAAGAAATCTTTGTAATTGGGTTTTATCCCGAATTTCATCGAGAACTTGTCTGCAAAATCAATTGCTCTTGAAAAAGGAGTAATCATTCCATGGGAGATTGTATGTCCTAAAAACCGGACATTTGTTTGAAAAAGATTGATTTTGGTAGGTGATAAAACCAAACCATTCTTTTTAATACATTTTTCAAATTGATACAAGTGTTTCCAATGGTCTGCGACAGACTCAGAGAAAACGAGTATATCATCGATATACACAATTGTAAAATGAGAAAAAGGAGAGAGAATTTCGTTCATGATATTCTGAAATTCACTCGGTGCATTTTTTAGACTAAAGGGTATTACATTCCATTTGTAATGTCCAAAGGGAACATTGAAGGCAGTTTTATACCTATCATTGGGGTGGATCTGGATTTGCCAAAATCCAGACTTGAGATCAAACTTAGAAAATACACATGCAGAATGTAATCTTTTCAGAAGATCTCATTGATGAGGAATGGGGTATCTAATCCATCGTAAGACCTGATTAAGGGGCTTATAATTGATGACTAGATGAGGACTACCTCTCTCAAGCTCAGCAGCTTTTTGGACACAGAAGGCTGAGCATATCAAAGGTGATTTGGAGTGACGTATGAGGTTCTTATTCAGCAACTGCTGAATTTCTTGCTTGAAATATTCCATAAGCTCAGAATTCATTTGAATTGGCCTAGCTTTTGTTGGAATTTTGCGCTCATCAAAACCTGGTTCATAGGGAAGATGAACACAGTGATGTTTCCTATGCCAGAAGGCATTGGGCAAATTAGAACATAACTCATTTTTGAGAAGTTCTTAATGTTGGACAATCTGAGATTGTAATTTAGGATCTTGGATTTGCTCATCAATCCTTTTATAAGAAATTTCTTGCTTAAGAGAATTTAAATGTTGTTGTTTCTGAGAAATGAAATTAAGAAATTGAACCTTGCAATTCATTTGATTAACTTTAAATATTTCAGGTTTAAACAAAAACTTTAACTCAACATCAGTTCCTAAATAGGTAGCCTTAATACCATCTTTTGAAACTGTAAAAGGAGAAATTGCAGCAATAAAAGGTGTTCCTAAAATCATTTTCTGTTCCATGTTTTGAACAAGGAGAAAATGTTGCTTGATACAAACTTTATCTTTGCAGATATGTGCATTGGTAAGTTTGTATTGAATCTTTAATTGAGAATAGTTTGTTGTATACAATTTTTGATTCGTGATTGTAAAGTATTGAGTCGGGACAATATCTTCTTGAATACAATTCATATCAACTCTTGAGCCAATCAGGGCAATGGTTGATATCAAGACTTCTTTCTTGATAAAAAGATCGACAAACACATACCACTTCTGAATTCTGACTTGATGAGGTATGTTTTGATTGATATTGCATAGAAATTGGGGAGTGGGTTCTTCTTGAGAAACAGGTTCAGAAGAAGATGCTTATTGAGGAACTGTTTGAAGATCTTGGAATTTAAGATCTAGAAGCAGTTGAGATTGTTTAAGTAAAGCAATATCTTTTTTGATATTATTTACTTCATGCTGAAGATCAGAAATGCTAGCTGGGGATGAAGTAACAGACGATCGTTTGAATCTGTCTATAACTTCCTTGTGACTATAGAAAGGATTAACCACCTCAGGGATATTCTGGGGTTTGGTTATTGAAGTCTTAATATGCTGAAGGTATTCAGTCTTAAGACTAGGGTCATCAATCTTGTCAACAAAATCTAACAGGATGCTAGATTGTTTCTTGTTAGACAACATATTGACGGTTTTGCAATGACAGGCTTTTGCGCAAGCATCAGAATTATCAAAGACATCTGATTCAGAGGAGAAGTGATTGATGTTGAAGAGTTGGAGCTCTTCATCAGACGATTCTGCTTCAGAATCCATAAGAACATTGAGAAACATATTCTTAATTTCTTCAGGGGCTTGTAAAGCTTTGATCTTTTGGGCCGTTCTGCAAGATTTTGCATAATGGCCTGGACGTCCACACTTAGAGCAAACAGGCTTTGAAGTTGGATTAGACTTGTACTGTTTCTTGAAATGTTCGGGCTTGGGTTTATGAGTCCCATGCTTCTTGGGCTTACTGTAGTACTTATCTAAATTCTTGGGTTGTTTAGGCCCATATGGTTTTTTAGATTTGTACTGTCTTGCTGGATGAGATCTGTAAAGCTGTTTGGAATGAGATTTTGAATTGGGAATTCTAAAATCTTCAAATCCATATTGCTGACAGAAATCACCAAGTTCTTTTGGCCCGTTAATATGTTGTTTCTTAAGATGATGTTTAAGCCTAAGATCATTACATATTTGTAAGGCACACTTGTTAATAAAAGAGATGAGATCTCCATAAGTAAGGCGTTCATATGGGGTATCACCTTGATACGTTTCTTGTAATTTATTCCTAACTGTTTCTGCAAAGATAGCAGGTAAACCAGAAAGAAACTTTCGTTTCCAGAAAAGAATTACTTGCTTCAGATTGTTGCATAACCTTTTTGAGGAAAATGTCCTTGTACCATCTGAAATGGCTAAGAGTCGGACATTTGTGAATTATAAGTAGATCTTTATATTTACCTTGAAATTCACCAGGATCCCCAATAAAGTGTTTCAAAATACTAACAATCAATGTGATGACAGAATCAGGAATAAATTGCCCATGTTCAGTTTTCATTGGCTGACCATCAGGACCAATTTTAACTGCTTGTAAAATTGCTTGTTGTTCACCTATGGTAAGATAATTATCCCACCATCCTTTGATTAACCCAGAGAAACCAGCGATGATAATATGAGCTATGGTCTTATCATCTTTGTTCTCACTACGATGGGTAGAGGCCATCATAATCATTTCTTGGGTTAATTCAATAACACTTTCTTCAGATAATCCATCTATATTCCATATATAGAGGTTGCTTGTAGAAAATAAACCAAATGCTTGTAATGAACATTCTTCATATTGCATATCTGGTAAGGAAGGTCTTGGATAAAAATTTCTTGTTTTAGGAAGAGGATTTTGATAGTCGCCATAAGATTTTGCCGTCATAGCATACTTTATGGGATTGACCTGGTATTGGATAAAATTCAGTCTATCCAATTCAACCATAGGATCAAAATCTTCACTAATGTCAGATTCAACAGACATGTCAGGGTTTGACAGGGTGTTGATTCTGAGTTTTGAATCAAAGTTTAAAGCTGCTAATTTAGCATCAATATCTTTGATTAATTGTTGCGAATTAGTAAAACATTTTGAGAAACTGTTGTGGGTTTGAAGAATGAAGTTTGTTTAGTTTCTTCAATATGTTTTTCTTGAATTTTCTTATCCTTAAGAGCATTTTGTAAAAGCTGATCTTGTACCAATTTATCGCCAAGTTCATGGAGAAGAATATTGGTATAATTATTCTGTTGAATAATTTTGCTTATTCCTTTCGAAGGATTTTCTGATGAAGAATCCTTAAGAGGAGAAGCAACAAGATCTTGTCCCATAGTAGCAAATGTAAATTCGCTAAGAGGGGGCAGAATTGAATTATTTGATTGGTTCTCAGTAGAAGTCCAAATTTTAGAGGAAACATTCAAAACATGAACATGTTGAAGATGAACATTAAAATACCAATCTAAAAAAGGTAAATTTTCTTTCAATTCTGCACAACATTCATAAAATTGTTTGCCGAAATCTATTCTCTGAGATTCACTTGTTTGAGCATAAAACGTTTGACGTCTTTGCTTATTGGTTTCTGACATAAATTATGCTTTAATCATTTCTTTATCTAAAAGGAAAGGTTTAGACAGACAATGGAGTGAAGATGGAAAATTCATTTCCGATTGTGTAGGAGATTGATGTTCTTGTTCAATTTCCTGTTCAGAAGGAGGATTGTAAATTGGTTGTGGGATCTGCGGATACTGGGGATTTGGCCTAATATTCGCAAGATCAAGATGGGGTAGAGCATCTGGTGTAGTTGCTCTAGTGAGATGCGTAGGAGCAGTCCTGAATGATGCTTCAGATCTACGTCCCGATTGAAAGTCTGAAGGGTTAAGTCTTGTAACTCTTGCTTCAGAGAATCTTAATCTACTGACCCATCAGGGAGAGTAAAAACATGATCAAGCTGGATAGGAGGAAGTCTCCTAGGAACAGCCGCGCCTTGGACCTTCCATGTTTCTGGAAGGGTGACTTGATTCCAATGGATTGTCTTTGGAACAATGACATTGGTTATCTCCTTATTAGCTTGGAAAAGGATTGTGTATCCTTTGTCAGACTCTTGTAAATCTTTTGGGCTTAACTGAGTTTTCATAGCCTTAAAGGTGATCTTGTATATGAGAGCCAAAGGTTCAGAACCTTCGATCATATCATAAGCAGAGGTCTGAATATTGAGGGTCAGTGTTTCAAGGACGTTTGGATCCTTAAGAGTCACTGAGAAATTGGGGTAACAGTTGAAATAAACTGGACTCGATGACAGAGTTGAATCTGTGATTCCAAGCAGAGAATCGTTAAACCTATTATGTCTACAATCGCGAAGTGCGATTAAGGCACTGG
The DNA here is from genome assembly GCA_963556465.1 of Berberis vulgaris. NCBI lineage: Eukaryota > Viridiplantae > Streptophyta > Magnoliopsida > Ranunculales > Berberidaceae > Berberis > Berberis vulgaris. The sequence continues at coordinate 3,737,711 of OY747124.1, read as the reverse complement.
TATCTAACCCTGTTCTTGTAAGAGGCTTGAGCTCGATTTGGATCAACCCGATATGGATATACTTGTATTCTTGGCTATGTAAATAGTCAAGTGTTTGAGCAGAAAACAATTGTTTTGAATCTAAAGATCCATTGAGGGAAACAGTCTGTTCGACTATGTCAATCAGATCTTCAGTTTTTTGAGAGAAAAAGGCTTGAGAAACTTCATAAATTTTCTTGTAAGGAACAGCTGGTATAGACCAGTTCTGTAAATTTTTCTCTACTTCTGGAATTCTACATTCCATCTTGTTTTGTAAATTTGGATTGTTTTCTCTAAAGCTAGAAGAACGGGAAAGTCTTGAAAACAAAGACATAGTTCTTTTTCTTGGGGTTAAAACGGGAACACTGTGCTTGGACCACCTACAGCTGGAACACCGGTATGGAACCACCGGTATCGTCAGTCGTTGATAGCGTTGGTAAGCCAGTAAAAGTATGTCCCATAACGGGCCAAAAGAACTTGGTGATTTCTGTCAGCAATATGGATTTGAAGATTTTAGAATTCCCAATTCAAAATCTCATTCCAAACAGCTTTACAGATCTCATCCAGCAAGACAGTACAAATCTAAAAAACCATATGGGCCTAAACAACTCAAGAATTTAGATAAGTACTACAGTAAGCCCAAGAAGCATGGGACTCATAAACCCAAGCCCGAACATTTCAAGAAACAGTACAAGTCTAATCCAACTTCAAAGCATGTTTGCTTTAAGTGTGGACGTCCAGGCCATTATGCAAAATCTTGCAGAACGGCCCAAAAGATCCAAGCTTTACAAGCCCCTGAAGAAATTAAGAATATGTTTCTCAATGTTCTTATGGATTCTGAAGCAGAATCGTCTGATGAAGAGCTCCAACTCTTCAACATCAATCGCTTCTCCTTTGAATCAGATGTCTCTGATAATTCTGATGCTTGCGCAAAAGTCTGTCATTGCAAAACCGTCAATATGTTGTCTAACAAGAAACAATCTAGCATCCTGTTAGATTTTGTTGACAAGATTGATGACCCTAGTCTTAAGACCGAATACCTTCAGCATATTAAGACTTCAATAACCAAACCCCAGAATATCCCTGAGGTGGTTAATCCTTTCTATAGTCACAAGGAAGTATAGACAGATTTCTTGGGGTTAAAACGGGAACACTGTGCCTGGACCACCTACAGCTGGAACACCGGTATGGGACCACCTCACCCTCTCATACTGCGCTCACCATGTCGACTTACTTCAGGGTTCAATATGGCTGACCAACATACTTTTACTGGCTTACCAACGCTATCGACGGCTGACCAACGACACCTAGGACTCACCAATTGTTACCCAGGACTGCTAAGACAAGAGATAACAAGCTAAACTTAACAAACATAGATGAGAAATAGATACAGAGTAGAAAGAGATATACAATGACAGGAATATTCAAACATGAGAAAAGAATGAACATAATTTTAACTATGACCATCGGCCTAAATCAATGGTACCAAAACTCAATTTGTCTCCAAAATATTATTGTTTGACAACCCTCTCCAATCATAAGATATAAAAATTTGGTTTCTTTAAAAGCAACCTGTGAAAATCTCCATCACAAAAGCTGATATTCTAATGCAAAGATGACCATCTATTGTGAATATGATTTTCTGTATTTTTGAAATTTTAAATTCACATGATGGAGTTTGGAATCAGCTTCTTCCATCAGGAAATTGAATATAAGAAATGGTAATTTTTTTCTTCCATATGAAAACTAGAATGTATTGAGTTGTTTTCAAAACTTTCTTGAAAGAAATTTTCGACCAAGAGTTATAATTATGATAACTTTACAGGTATTGTTGTTTAGTTTTTTTCTTTATACAAGATTTTGAATGGTTTAGCTGACTCATAGTCTAACAGAGCACTGAAGGTTTTGAGAAGAAACGAGTCTCTGTTGGGCCTTCGGGAGGCCCAGGTGGAGAACATTGCCACAATGGCGTACACAGCACCATAAGGAAATTGATGATCTCACATGGAGCTGGAATTGTTGGGTTGGGTCAAGCCCATTAGGGTGGACCAGGCCCTGAAAAGAAATAAGTTAATAGCAGCTAGGGTTGCCTTGATGTTTATAAAAGCAGTTAAAGAGAACATACCATGTATGCGTGTTTGTGCGACGGCTGCGTGCGTGTGACTCCATTGAGAGAGAAGAAAGAATAGAAGGAGGAGCTGGTTGTTGGGGTTTGACTGAAGACTCACAAGTGTGTTTTGGATTTGTTTCTTGTCGAATTTTGGTGCCGTTTGTTTCGGTGCATACTTTCTTTGATTGGAAAGTTGATTAAAGCTCTTGTGAGGTAACCCTTGTATTGCTCATTGTATTCCTCAAGCCTTGGGCAAAAGGTTTGAGAAGAAAATTGTATATATTTTATTGATTAGTGGATTGATCGGATTTGCCCCGTGGTTTTTTACCCTTTACCTTGAAGGGATTTTCACGTATATCTTGGTGTCTTTTATTTTGCATTGATTATTTGCTTGCAATAAATATTTGTTTGGCGATATTACTTGATTTTTCCATTGGTAGAATTTCTTTATAGTTGTTTGTTTTGTTTTCCTCAACAAAGTGGCATCAGAAAGATTGTTGGGAGATTGTTAGTGTGAAATTGACATGGAGAATAACAACACAAGGATGATATGGAAAACAAAGATGAAAGATATTTTATATTGTAAGGATTTGTATGCTCTGATTGAAGGGGATAATGTCAAATCAAAGGACATGTTAGAAGATGAGTGGAAGAAATTAAATAGAAAGGTCATTGGTCATATTAGGCAATGGCTAGATGATACAGTATTTCACCATGTGTCCGCTCAGACGTTTGCCCATTCTCTTTGGACTAACCAGAATTTGTATGAAAGAAAAATCGTTGCAAACAAAGCCTTCTTGATTAGAAAGTTGGTGAATCTGAAATTCAAGGAATGTAATTTTATTGCTGAGTACTTGAATGAAGTGCAAAGTTTAGTGAATCAGTTGTCAAACATGAATATAGTGTTAGATGATGAAATGCAAGCATTGTTACTTCTCAGCTCATTATCAGATAGTTGAAAAACATTGGTGGTGTCTGTTAGTAATTCGACACCGAATGGACAGCTTGCCATGGAATTGGTTACGAGTAGCTTACTCAATGAAGAGACCAGAAAGTAGTATGCAGGTATTAATCAATCTCGTGCACTTGTAACTGAAAATAGGGGGAGAGATAAACATAAGAAATATCATGGTTATGATAAAAATCATGATAAGTCAAAAGGGATATCAAAGTCAAGTGATACAAGGTTTAAGTGTCATTATTGTGGTAAACCAAGTCACATGAGAGGAAACTATTTTCGTTACGCAAAGGATTTGAAAAAGGGAAAAATGAAGAAAAGTAATAGTACAGATGCTACAGCTGTTGTTTCAGATAAACAACTCGTGGTTCTTTTGTGTGACGAAGGTGAGTGATTGCATATTGCAAATGAAGGGAGCGAATGGATTGTTGACACTGGTGTATCTTATCCCGCTACTCCAAGGAGAGACTACTTCACTACTTACAGGGCAGGAGACTTTGGCAGTGTGAAAACGGGTAATACTAGTTTCTCCAAGATTGTGGGAGTGAGTGACGTATGTATCAAAACCAATATGGGATGCACTTTGACTTTGAAAGATGTACGTCATGTTCCTGATATTTGCCTAAATCTGATTTCTGGACTTGATTTGGATAAACAAGGATATATGAATTACTTTGGTAATGGTGCTTGAAAGTTTAACAAATGTTCACTTGTTGTGGCAAAAGGCAAGGCGTGTTGCATCTTATACAAGACTCAGGTGAAACTGTGTAAGGGTGGTTTGAATGCAACTGAAAGTGATATTTCTCTGAACTTATGGCACATGCGACTTGCACGCATTAGTGAGAAGGGTATGCAAAGAAAAAATTGATTTCCTCTTTGAAAGGTATCCCTCCTAACCCCTGTGATCATTGTTTATTTGGTAAACAACATAGAGTTTTATTTCATAGATCATCAAAAGGAAAAATTGGCTTGTTAGATTTGGTTTACATTGATGTTTGTGGTCCTATTGAAGTAGATTCTCTTGATGGTAGTAGATATTTCTTGACATTTATTGATGATGCATCAAGAAATGTGTGGATTTATTTCATCAGATCTAAAGACCAAGTTTTTCAGTGTTTCCAACAGTTCTATGTCAAGGTTAAAAGAGAAACAGGTAGACTTTTGAAGTGACTCTGTAGTGATAATGGGGGTGAGTACACATCAAAAGAATTTAAAGCTTATTGTGATGAGCGTGGTATACGGTATGAGATGACAATTTCTCGCACTCCACAGCATAATGAAGTGGCAAAGAGAATGAATCGGACTATTGTAGAAAGAGTTCGATGCTTGCTTCACATGGCTAAGTTGTCGAAGATGTTTTGGGCTGAGTGTGGAGAGGTAAAGATATTTCATACTCTCATCTAAAGGTGTTTGGGTGTAAAACATTTGTTTATATATGTACCCAAGGAACAAGGATCAAAGCTTGATAAGAAGACATTTCCATGTATTTTCATTGGCTATGGAGATGAACAGTTTGGCTACAGATTGTGGGACCTTGAGAATAGGAAGATTGTTAGAAGCAGAGATGTGGTCTTTTATGAAGATCATACCATTGCATATTTTGATAAAGTTGAAAAGCCCAAGCAGACAGAGAGTGAGGTACAAGATCTTACCTCACTTCCTCCTCCTTCGTCACATGTTGAAAATGGGGGAGAGATGTCAGATGATATAGTACGTGACCATATGCCAGAAAATGAAGTTGTTGGTGATGATCATGTACAAACATATGAAACTGTGCAAGAAGAGCAACCCCTTCAAGAAGAATATTAGAGTCTCGGGTAAGAAGGTCTACTAGAGAACGTCACCATCAAAGAAGTATCCTGATTCTGAGTATGCTTTGCTTACAGAAGAAGGCGAGCCAAAAACAAGAAGTACTAGCTCATAAAGATAAAAATAGTTGGATGAAGGCTATGCAAGATGAGATGATTTTCTTGTATAAGAATGGTACTTATGAGTTATTTGAGATTCCAAAATGTAGTAAACCTTTGAAGAAAAAATGGGTGTACAAGCTGAAAATGGATGACGATGGAAAAAATGTGAAGCACAAAGCTCGGTTAGTGGTGAAAGGCTTTGCACAAAAGAATGGGATAAACTTTGATGAGATATTCGCACCCGTTGTGAATATGACCTCCATTAGAGTAGTGTTGAGTCTTGCAGCTAGTCTGGATCTTGAGATTGAGCAGTTAGATGTTAAAACTGTGTTTCTTCATGGAGATTTGCATGAATAAATTTACATGGCACAACCAGAGGGTTTTGAAGTGAAAGGGAAAGAACATATGGTTTGCAAATTGAAGAAAAACTTTTATGGGCTGAAATAAACTCCAAGTAAGAAGTTTGATTCATTTATGGTGGGTCATGAGTACAAGATAACACTTATAGATCATTGTGTTTATGTCAGATATTTTTTGCCTAGCAACTTCATTATTCTCTTGATTTATGTTGATGATATGTTAATTGTTGGAAAATATGTTGATATGATTGGCAGGTTGAAAAAATATTTGTTTATGTCTTTTGATATAAAAGACTTGGGGCCAGCTCAACACATTTTGGGAATGAAGATTGTACGTGACATGAAAACTAAGAAGTTGTGGTTGTCACAAGAAAAGTGTGTTGAACAGGTGCTTGAAAGGTTCAACGCGAATGATGCTAAGCCCGTGAGCACTCCACTTGCTAATCACTTCAAGTTAAGTGTCAAGTTGTCTCCTAGCACTGATGATGAAAAGAATGAGATGATAGGTATTCCATACTCCTCTGTTGTAGAGTGTTTGATGTATGCGATGGTTTGTACAAGACCAGATATTGCTCAAGCAGTTGGTATTATGAGTAGGTATCTTGATAATTCAGAAAAAAAAAAAAAAAAAACATTGGGATGCAGTCAAATGAATTCTGAGGTACTTGAAGGGTATTTTAATGCTTTGTTAATGTTTTGGTAATTCAGACACTGTATTAGAAGGGTTCACAGATGCAGATATGGCAGGTGATCATGACAAGAAGAGGTCTACTTCAGGTTATGTTTTCACTTTTGCAAGGAAAGTTGTATCTTGGCAGTCTAGATTGCAAAAGTGTAATACCTTGTCAACGACTGAAGTCGAATATATTGTCATTACTAAAGCAGGGAAGAAAATGTTATGGTTGAAAAGACTACTCGGGGAATTGGGTGTGAATCAAAATAAATATGTTGTGTATTGTGACAGTTAGAGTGTCATAGAAGCTTAGCAATAATGTAACATGCCATGGGCGTACCAAGCATATTCATACTCGTTTACCATTGGATACGTGATGTGCTTGAGAAGAATTGTTTCCAACTTGAGAAGATTCACACTAGCAAAAATCCTTCCGACATGATGACAAAAGTGGTTCCTAAAATTAAACATGAGTTATGTAGAGAGTTCATTAGAATGACCTAATGTACTTAGGCTATGATTCCCCCCTTATGGTCTAGAGGGGGAGATTTGTTGGGTTGGGTCCAACCCATTAGGGTAGACAAGGCCCTGAAAAGAAATAAGTTAATAGCAGCTAAGGCTCCCTTGATTTTTATAAAAGCAGATAAAGAGAACAGACCATGTATGCGTGTTTATGCGACGGCTGCGTGCGTGTGACTCCATTGAGAGAGGAGAAAGAAGGGAAGGAGGAGTTGGTTGTTGGGGTGTATTCTTCCTTTGATTGAGAAGTTGATTTTGGTGTCGTTTGTTTTGGATCCGTTTCTTGTCGGATTTTGATGTCATTTATTTCGGTGTATTCTTCATTTGATTGAAGCTCTTGTGAGGTAACCCTTGTATTCCTCAAGCCTTGGGCAAAAGGCTTCAGAAGAACTTTATACTTCTTTTAATGATTAATGGATTGATCGGATTTGCCCCGTGGTCTTTTACCCTTTACCTAGAAGGGTTTCCACGTATATCTTGGTGTCCTTTATTTTATTTGATTATTTGCTTGCATTGAATATTTGTTTGGCGATATTACTTGATTCTTCCATTGGTAGAATTTCTTTGTAATTGTTTGTTTTGTTTTCCTTAATAGAAATTGACTCTGTTCAGATCGAATATGATCAAAAAGGTACTTCCGTATGGTGAAGCATAGTGGTAGTGGTTAAGGCTACAAAAATGACATTGTGAGTTCATGATTCTTGATGGATATATATCTAAATTGGCGTTGGTCTCAGGCCCAGGATCAATTAACATGAGATTATATTTTATTTTTTTGATAAACATATTTTTTCAATTTACTTAATGATCTTCACTTGATTTCAACCAAACTTTATAGATCAAGTTTGAATTACTGAATGAATTCCTAATATCAATCAATGGAACCTACCGTTGTATCAGCAAGTAGAGTCCAACCTTCATACGATTTCTTTTCATTTCAAATCAATAAGAAAACATATGGAACCTTTGGTGTCGAAAAAAGAACTCATTTTTCATGCACAGTGGAAGGAGGCAAGATTGTAGAATTTCATGGTTGCACCAGATGTGCCTTGATGCTATTGGAGTTTATATGAAGTCTGTAAAGGACAAAACGGTGACAAAAATTGTGGTTTCATCACAAACTTTAGTTGCCAATATGGCAAAATCAAAATGGTTACAACACGGTCCATGGAAGCCTTGGGTAATGACTATGACATAGCTAGTACTTGCTTTGAGACAAAAGGAGGACTCTAATCACAAGGTGAAATCAAGCAAATTACCAAGACAAAGTTCAAGTAGCGTCGATGAATCACCAAATGACAAGGCAAGAAATCTTTCCGCCAGCTTATTTATTTATTAAATCATAAAAAATTAAAAAATTAAAAAAACCTTAAAGTTGAGCCAAGTTTGATGTTCTTATCCATAAGTAATTCATTTTTTCACCCATTTGTATTTTAGAATATTACACTTCCGAGGAATAAAATTTGAGAAGGTGAATTACACATGCCGTAATTTGTATACCTTCTTTGCCAGTTATGTTAACCTTTTAAAGAAGTTGGCAATTTAACATGGTATCAGAGCATTGGCATTGGCCCTCAGAGGGTGTGGGTTTGAATCTCGTCCAACACAATTGCTGAGGTATTTTTCAGCCATTGCGCTAAGAGTGAGTATTGAGACTAGAAGTCCACTCCACCCATTCCATAAATCCCGACCTTGATTACTTCCCTCAGCGCAATGGCTGAAAAATACCTCAAAAATTGTGGTGGGCAAGAATCGAACTTCCAACCTTTTAGAACCAAAGTTTTGATACCATGTTAAATTGTCAACTTCTTAAATTACAAACTTTTCTAAAAGCTTAAGCTAATAGAGATGACATATCTAGCATATATCAAGGTCAGGGTCTACAAAATAGGTGGAGTGGACTTCTAGTCTCAATACTTCTCCTCTGCGCAATGGATGGAAAATACCTCAGCAATTGTGTTGGACGAGAATTGAACATTCGACCTTTTCAAACCAAAGCTCTGATAGAAGTTGGCAATTTAACAAGTTCGAGCTTTTAGAAAAAACTAATTTGATAATTGGTGATATTTGTGTTGTAGATCGTGCTAGATTATCCTAATGAAATCTTGACACAAATATTGGGATATTATGGACCATTAATGTTGGGATGATGGAGTGTTTACTAGAATCAAGCAAGTTTTCATTAAATATGATCTAGAAGGCACTGAGGTAGTGGAGAAATCACTCATAAAATACTTGAATTAATTTTAATTTTGGCTAAACTACAAGTACTTTATTTATTCTTGCATTTCGCTCATCCTTTTTTTTTTTTTAATTTGAATATCCTCATGATGTTCTCACGTGCATTTCTGGTTATTATGGAACACTCAATCGTGACAAAGTAATTCGCTCACTAACAGGAAATTGAATACTCTATAAGAAATGATCATTTTTCTCTTCCACATGAAAACTAGAAAGTATTGAGTCGTTCGAGCTCCCAGTTGATTACGCCCAAACAGTACACGCGGTCAATTGCAGTAAAGAATGGGGTGTCGATCCCACGAGGAAAAACGATCTACAAAACAAGGTTAAGGAAGACAAACTATGCGAAACTAAAGTTAAGAAATTCTAACAAATTTAAAATACGAAATTGAATTTAATTTAATGAAAATTAAGTTTGGAAAAATCACAAGGTTCCAAGAATCCCTCCTAGACTTCACGCGCCAACTAGTATTGATTCGCTATGATGACTCAACTACGTGTTTCACATCCCAAATGACGTAATCGAAAAAATAATCTTTTATGCATTAATATACCCTAATGTAAATGAATTTCATATTTCACTTCTTCTAAAAAAACACAAAGGTCTGTCATATGTGATATCCTAAACTTACGATATATCCGGAGACAATATCGTAATAAATGACGATCACATATAACTAACCTACCGGAATCAATTGATTCTTAAACATTCCACACATAAGAAAAACGTGAGTAAACTTATATGGAGAAGAAAAGATAACCACCGGAATAATAATAATCTACGAAGAAATCTATGAAATCCTTGTCACTGAAACAACATAAATTTCTATATTAAATAAAAGTGAGAATCATTAAACATCATTATTCGTCGTGAAAACTTAAAGCGAATCAAATACTAATTTAGTGCGTTACATCTAGGAGTTCACTTCTTCACCTTGAGTGGTGTTTAGTGACTCATGGTGGTGGTGGTCACAGCATCAGTGGAGGTGGAATCCATTACTTCCTGTACGCGCATGAATCCTGAGAAATCGTAAATCTCGAGAAATCTCAGCAGCTGCACTGTGGTGGTGCACAGCAATGGGCTGAGGTGCGAATAACGAACTGTTTGAAAAACGGTTGATTCCCGCCTAACAGTCGCGCGACACCCCCTGCTCCGCCGCCGCTGCTTTGCTCCTCGCGAGCGTTCTCTTCTTCCTTGATCGTCCCTGGCACCTGCAAGAACAGAGAGAGATATGGAAACAGTGAGAGAGATACTAATTCGAAAGAGAAAGAGAACAAAGGAGCGAAACAGGGAGGACTCTGTCGCGGTGGTGGCGACTCTGTCGCGGTGGTGGTGGAGCGAGATGGAACAGGGAGAGAGACCGAAGGCGAAAAAGGGAGAGAATGGAGGATGGAGACAGGGCGGCGAAACAGGGAGGTGCTCCCTGTTTCTGCTGCTTGCGGTGGTGGCGTGCGAGCTTTGTTCGTGATGAAGGATGTTGGACGGTGGCGAGGTGAAGGAAAGACAGGAACAGGGTGCGTGGAGGAAACAGGGACGGCGGTGGCTTGGACGATGGCGAGGACGGTGGTGAGTGCGGTTGGTTAGTGGCGAGAGACACAGGGCTCTTTGTCTCTGCCCCGGTGGAGTTGGTGATGGCGGCTGAAAAAGAGAGGAGGAGCAGAAAACGTGGAAGAGCAGAGTCCCCCAAAGAGAAGGGAAGAGAGAAACCTAAATAGGGTTCCCCTGTTTCCTTGTTAGGCTGGGCTTAGGTTTCTAGCTTTCTGGGCTTGGGCTTTATTAAATTAAGTGGACCTAGGCTTATTTGGGTTAGGTTTAGATATGTGAACCGTTATTTTGTACCACCCTAGAATTAACAAATTAATCATTTCCTCAAATTGTCGCCTTAATGCGATTTTATCGTTCACGCGCAAATTCCTACAAAAACATGGAAATGAAATAATTAGAATAAAATATATTAATTGAAGCACTAACATATATAAATTAAGAGATATATTTTGTAATAATTACGTGTATATCAAATACCCCCAAACCTATATTTTGCTAGTCCTCGAGCAAAACAAAATAAAGAATAAAATCCTAACTCACTTTCGTAGGAATCACGGTTGCACTTACCTTAACGTGCAACGAGGCTTTAAACCTCTAGATTACCTCTAGAGGACGAGTTATAGTCTCGTGAGGGTTTCCAGAAATGCTACCCCCAAACATTACTGACTCAATAAAACAAAATCTATTTTCTAAAAACATAATGCAAAACATATAAACATTCCATTTTATTTCCCTTAGAGTATTTTTCTGATTGCTTACAATTCAAGAAAAACAACAAACTAATAATGTCACAAAAGTATATCAATAGAGTACAATAATTTAATAGTATCTAAAGGTTACATGAATTTTATAATCATTCTCAACTCGAAGTGTATGTGTGAGGAGCCTTATCAACATAACTTTTCATCTCATAGTAAAGATGTGACAAGATAAACTTTAGAAAAGACGTTTCGACTACAATTTTCTCATGTCGCTCAGAAATGAAACGCTCAGAGATTGGGCACTCAGTTTATATGTGAGGAAAATGATATAAATTATGGAAAATGCAAACATCTCACATATAATCATCATGAAAAACGGAATTTTCAAAGAGTGAAATGAATATGATCTCATGGACAGGAATATTGATTACTTTTGAGAATGTTAAATCAAACATCATAGTTCTTGCCTATTCAATCTCCACATCAATTAAGCTAACTTTCACTTAAGATCAATCAGGTCTTTACTAGGTTGTATTGGGGCTTGGATTATGGCAAACAATAACGGACAAAAAAGATACAAAGATTTCCTGAGAATGGATACACCCTTGAATAAACACATAGGGCATTGAAGAACAAATCAATGTTGTACACCATTAACTTTTTCTTCATTATTTTCTTCTTTAATCGCAATTTTTTTTTTTTTGCCCATTCCATAAATATATCTCACCGTATATATTCTCAGAAAATTGGGTAAGGATAAAATAATAAAGGTATTACTCCTTGATTGGAGTAGGTATTGAGAATGGGGATAACAAAGAAAAGGCTATTTAAAGGCTCAAATGGCTGCAAATGGATATTTATTATTGGGTAAGCTAAAAGGCTAAAAATGGTTTAAAAGAAAGAAATGCCTATATCACTTCATAAGTTCTAGTTAGTACTAGGACATCTCAACTAAATAAAGCAAGAAGTTCTAGTGTAAAGATTCAATTTTTATGCCATTCTTTAAGCAATCAATAAGAAAATCAAGAATAATGAAATCATCAACGAAATAGTGCGGACTCAAGAAAAATCAGAGTGTAATTAATAACCCTCAAGAAATAAAGAATGGCTCAAAACTCACAAGGGTTAAGTCTCCACTATTATTCTAAGGTTTTCTAGTTCAATATCTCACTAATCAACGTCAAATCATGTTGACTTGGCTTATAGTGCATGAATAGTCGAGTTGAAAAGTCTCACGAAATACATCTAACATAAGGATAATATCAAATATCATGTTTATGTGACCCGTGCTAGTATGTGTTTTCTCAAAATTAAAGCAACAAAATTATTCTCTAAAATTGAAAAGAACTCAAAACCCCTTTTTTTATTTATTTTTTTTTTTTTTTTATTCACCAAGAGTTCGGATTTCAAATGCATTTTCAAGAAGATTTTACACAATTACCATAATCATCTAAGTATTCAATGGAGATTGAGTATAACACAAAAATGACTCGGTTTAATTGTAAAACATGTTTTAAACTCAAAGATTTTTGAAAATTGCATAAAAAAAATCTAGTAAACCACACCCCCAAACCTAAACCAAACATTGTCCTCAATGTATAAAATAATAATCATGACAAATCAAGGCAAAAGAAAAAAGGAGGGTTAGAGTGATATTACCATGGTGAAGCTTTTTACCAATTTCGATGAAATCTTCCACCAATGAACGCTCAGAAACATAAGAATCATGGAGTTTTCATTAGAAATCGATAAAATGCAGACTCGACATTAACAAAGAAAACAAAAAAAAGGCAAGTTGTAAGTCAAAATTGTAAGTTAGGGTGATCTCTCCAGCCAGAATTGTAAGTGTTAGAGAATGGTGAATAAGGCTTCTTGTACATCCCTAAGGCGTTATATTGTTCCTCATAAACCCCTCTCATCTCAGTCAAGGTTGGGCAATCCTGTGCGAAGTGTTCAACTCCCCCGCATATAAAACATGCGTCATGTAGCTCAACTCTGGCAACAGTATGTGTGGGCCTACCATCCTTGGTCTTAAGTACCTCTAACTCCCAAGTTACTCTATCCAGTTGGGCTCTAAGGCTATCCTCTTCCCTAAGTTGGTAAACTCCAGCTGGATGTGTTCTATCCGTGCTCTCAGTAGCACTTGGACCAGTCCAAGTATGAGCCTTTTCAGCCAAGTCATTCAGGTACTCAATGGCCTCGTCGGGGTCCTTTTGCAAAAACTCTTCATTACACATCATCTCAAGGAACTGACGTTCTCTACTGGTGAGCCCCTCATAAAAATAACTGACTAAGCGCCAACTCTCATACCCATGGTGTGGGCATGTATTCAAAAGATCCTTGAACCTTTCCCATGCTTGATATAATGTCTCGCTATTCTTTTGGGTGAAGGTAGAAATCTGTCTCTTTAGACCGTTGATTTTGTGGTAAGAAAAGTATTTATTAAAAAATGCTTGGGTCATCTCCTCCCACGAACCTATAGACCTTGGTCACAAAGAGTATAGCCAACTCTTCGCTTTTTCCTTAAGGGAAAAAGAAAAAAACCTTAGTCTAACCGAGTCTACAGCCTCAACTTTGTTGTGGAAAGTGACCACAACTTCCTCGAATTTCCTAATGTAAACATAAGGATTCTCACTCTCTAGGCCATGAAAAGTGGGTAATAATTGTATCATACCCGACTTAAAATCTAGCTTTGGTGTATTTGGTGCAAACATGATACATGATGGAGTAGCAGTGCGCGTGGGGTGGAGATAGTCCTTTAGCGACCTAACATGGTCATCTTCGTGATTACTCATGGTGTTAGAAGTAGGACTTAATTCGATCTCAATGTGAATTTGTGGGTGTTCTAAATTTGAGACCCTAATTAGTCTCCTTAAGTGGTCTCTATTCCAACTCACTCTCCCAATGTTTTTTTTTTTTTAAATAAAATAAAATAAAATAAAAATAAAAATTAAACTGGACCTAAAACCTAAAAATAAAATAAAACAATGAGCAAGAAAGATAATACCCGAAACCTTCCTTGTAGAATGACGCTCGTTCCCCGGCAACGGCCCCAAAATTTGATTACGCCCAAACAGTACACGCGGTCAATTGCAGTAAAGAATGGGGTGTCGATCCCACGAGGAAAAACGATCTACAAAACAAGGTTAAGGAAGACAAACTATGCGAAACTAAAGTTAAGAAATTTTAACAAATTTAAAATACGAAATTGAATTTAATTTAATGAAAATTAAGTTTGGAAAAATCACAAGGTTCCAAGAATCCCTCCTAGACTTCACGCGCCAACTAGTATTGATTCGCTATGATGACTCAACTACGTGTTTCACATCCCAAATGACGTAATCGGAAAAATAATCTTTTATGCATTAATATACCCTAATGTAAATGAATTTCAGATTTCACTTCTTCTAAAAAAACACAAAGGTCTGTCATATGCGATATCCTAAACTTACGATATATCCGGAGACAATATCGTAATAAATGAAGATCACATATAACTAACCTACCGGAATCAATTGATTCTTAAACATTCCACACATAAAAAAAACGTGACTAAGTTTATATGGAGAAGAAAAAATAACCACCGGAATAATAATAATCTACGAAGAAATCTATGAAATCCTTGTCAGTGAAACAACATAAATTTCTATATTAAATAAAAGTGAGAATCATTAAACATCATTATTCGTCGTGAAAACTTAAAGCGAATCAAATACTAATTTAGTGCGTTACATCTAGGAGTTCACCTCTTCACCTTGCGTGGTGTTTAGTGACTCGTGGTGGTGGTGGTCACAGCATCAGTGGAGGTGGAATCCATTAGTTCCTGTACGCGCACGAATCCCGAGAAATCGCAAATCCCGATAAATCTCAGCAGCTGCACTGTGGTGGTACACAACAATGGGCTGAGGTGCGAATAACGAACTGTTTGAAAAATAGTTGATTCCCGCCTAACAGTCGTGCGGCTCTGCCTTCGTCTCCAGCGCGACACCCCCTACTCCGCCGCCGCTGCTTCGCTCCTCGCGAGCGTTCTCTTCTCCCTCGATCGACTCCGGCACCTGCAAGAACAGAGAGAGAGATGGAAACAGTGAGAGAGATACTAATTCGAAGGAGAAAGAGAACGAGGGAGCGAAACAGGGAGGACTCTGTCGCGGTGGTGGTGACTCTGTCGCGGTGGTGGCGACTCTGTCGCGGTGGTGGTGGCTCTAAAAGAGAGAGGCGACTCTGTCGCGGTGGTGGTGGGGCGAGATGGAACAGCGAGAGAGACCGAAGGCGGAAAAGGGAGAGAATGGAAGATGGAGACAGGGCGGCGAAACAGGGAGGTGCTCCCTGTTTCTGCTGCTTGCGGTGGTGGCGTGCGAGCTTTGTTCGTGATGAAGGATGTTGGACGGTGGGGAGGTGAAGGAAAGACAGGAACAGGGTGCGTGGAGGAAACAGGGACGGCGGTGGCTTGGACGGTGGTGATGGTGGTTGGTTAGTGGCGAGAGACACAGGGCTCTTTGTCTCTGCCCCGGTGGAGGTGGTGATGGCGGCTAGAAAAGAGAGGAGGAGCAGAAAACGTGGAAGAGCAGAGTCCCCCAAAGAGAAGGGAAGAGAGAAACCTAAATAGGATTCCCCTGTTTCCTTGTTAGGCTGGGCTTAGGTTTCTAGCTTTCTGGGCTTGGGTTTGATTAAATTAAGTGGACCTAAGCTTATTTGGGTTAAGTTTAGATATGTGAACCGTTATTTTGTACCACCCTAGAATTAACAAATTAATCATTTCCTCAAATTGTCGCCTTAATGCGATTTTATCGTTCACGCGCAAATTCCTACAAAAACATGGGAATGAAATAATTAGAATAAAATATATTAATTGAAGTACCAACATATATAAATTAAGGGATATATTTTATAATAATTACGTGTATATCACCAGTGTATTGAGTTATTTTCAAAACTTTCTTGGAAGAAATTTTCGACCAAGAGTTATAATTCTGATAACTTTACAGGTATTGTTGTTTAGTTTATTTCTCTATACAAGATTTTGAATGGTCTAACAGAGCACTGAAGGTTTTGGGAAGAAGCAAGTCTCTGTTGGGTTTTCGGGAGGCCCAGGTGGAGAACGTTGCCACAATGGCATACACAACACCATAGGGCAATTGTTATCTCACATGCAGCTGGAATCGACTCCATTCAGATTGAGTATGATCAGAAAGGTACTTCGGTATGATCATCGAACGGTGGTAATGGTGGAGGCTACAAAATTGACATTGTGAGTTCATGATTCTTGATGGATATATATTTTATTGGCGTTGGTCTCAGGCCCAGGACCAATTAACACTCGTAGATTATATTTTATTTTTTTGATAATCATATTTTTCCAACTTACTTAATGATCTTCACTTGATTTCAACCAAACTTTACAGATTAAGTTTGAATTACCAAACGAATTCCTCATATCAATCAATGGATAAGGCAATGAATCTTTCTTTCAGCATATTTATTTATTAAATTAAAAAAAAAAAGTTGTGCAATGTTTGATGTTCTTATCTATAAGTAAATAATTTTCTCCGGCATTTGTATTTTACAAGCTTACACTCCCGAATAAGGGACCCTCATACAAAAGGTAAAGCAGTGTCCTATGGACGTTGGGGTAGCAGTATAGGGTCAAAATTTAACGATGGAGTGTACAGAGGTAATCGACAAATCAATATAACGCAAAGCACAAGTATCAATACAATTAGGGTTTTTTATGATATGAATGGGAAAGGCGTATGGGGAAGCAAGTTTGGTGTAACCAGAGGAATAAAATCTGAGAAGGTGAATTACACATGCCATAATTTTTATACTTCTCTACCAGTTTGAGCTTTTAGGAAAAGAAAAAAAATCTGAAGAGATTCACTTGTAAAATACTTGAATTTATTTTAATTTCTGAAGAGATTCACTTGTAAAGTACTAGTGTAATACCCGTGCCGTTGGCACTATTGCAGATTACATCCTACATTCACGGCTATGTCGAAAGAGACATGCACACAATATCATTATATCCAAAAAATTGTCATTTTTTGAATAAAGTAATTTATCTGAACATGTCATAAGAAAATCTACTTCACATAAGTGACTATAATGACAATCAATGTCATGAACAATTAAAAAATCAAAATTTCGACAGAGTTTCCTCTGTATTTTTCAATATTGAAACCTGTCTGAACTTGTCATAAAAAATTACAATGGCAATCAATGCCATGAACACTACATAATATCTCCAATTGCAATTGGGTTTTTACGACAATTGCAATAGGGTTTTTACGACTATTGGAGATTGAGAGACGCTGCATGAATCTTACGACTATTGAATCTCTTTGAACCCATTTAAAAAAAAAACACCAAATTAATCTCTACGATACCCAGTACGCTATAGATATTAAAGCTGCATTGCATGATATCAATAAGCAAAACAACTCAAATATGAAAATTGTCGTGTCATACCTATTGGTGCACCAAAAGCAGCAGGTGGCAATGGATCAAACTCCATCCCAAGTATCGACCCATCTTCTCTAACACGCTCCCCTGAAGTAATTTATCTGAACATGTCATAAGAAAATATACTTCACGTAAGTGACTATAATGACAATCAATGTCATGAACAATTAAAAAATCAAAATTTCGACAGAGTTTCCTCTGTATTTTTCAATATTGAAACTTATCTGAACCTGTCATAAAAAATTACAATGGCAATCAATGCCATGAACTAATAATCTTGAAAAAAAAAATAGCAATTACAAATAGTATCAACCTAAATTTTGACTCAACTAATAATCTTAAAAGCAGACATTCTCAACTACAAATAGTATTAACCTAAAATGGAGCACTAAGCAAGCAAGCATGCTGCCTGCCTACGACACTCCTATTCTTCAAGTTATGATTTTTCAAAAGCAGGCATTCTCAACTACAAATCTATCTTACAATAATCTTGAAAAAAAAAATAGCAACTACAAATAGTATCAACCTAAAATTTGACTCAACTAATAATTTTGAAAGCAAGCATTCTCAAGTACAAAAAATAGTATTGACACCTAAAATGGAGCACTAAGCAAGCAAGGATGGTGCCTGCAATCAAGCAAGCAAGTTGCCTGCCTGCCTGCAAGCAAGTTGCCTGCCTGCCTGCAAGCAACCCTCTAGTACATTTTATCTTCACGACTCTGTTCATGAACACAACCCTCTTTGAATTGTTCATGAACATGATATATAAGCCAAAACTTATTAACATGAATTGTTCATGAACAAAACCCTCTTTGAATTGTTAAAGGGAGTTCTCTCTTAAGCTACATCACAGTGTTGTTAAGAATTTGGCCTATTCAACTAAAACCACATACCAATCAATGGTAGTTCTGTATGCTAAGAAACAATAAAAGTGAAACAAAACCTTATAGTTGAGCAAACAGATATACAAACACCCTTCACTAAGATCAAATTGAAAAATACATGACGAATAAAATCATTCTTCAAATTTCCATTTTTCTATAATCTAAGTAGTGAATTATTATAATGCTATGATGCAATATGTAATGGACTAACCAAACACCCTTCGACATACATTCAGCACACAAATATGGGAACCCCATTGAAATTTACACAAACCCCATGATTGAAATTCAGGAAAAAACTTGATTGACTTCCTATAAAAACTCATAACATAATGGAAAGATGAATAAACAGCAATTGAGAAACGAAATGGGAATTCGCAGAAAAGCTTACCGACACCTAAGAGATAATTGATTGAGAAGAATCAAGTCAGTCAAGGATTTGTGGAGGTAATTTCAGTCTCTTTTTAACGTAAAAATTCTTCTTCTATGAGGCTGCTCATCAAACACCTTATATGTAAAGTTCCCCAAGAAAATCATAACCTGCTACATGAACATGACTCTAATATCATTTCAAATTCAAAACATTCACATATAGTTCATTTTCAACTAAAACCACATACCAATCAATGGTAGTTCTGTATGCTAAGAAACAATAAAAGTGAAACAAAACCTTATAGTTGAGCAAACAGATATACAAACACCCTTCACTAAGATCAAATTGAAAAATACATGACGAATAAAATCATTCTTCAAATTTCCATTTTCTATAATCTAAGTAGTGAATTATTATAATGCTATGATGCAATATGTAATGGACTAACCAAACACCTTTCGACATACATTCAGCACACAAATATGGGATCCCCATTGAAATTTACACAAACCCCATGATTGAAATTCAGGAAAAAACTTGATTGACTTCCTATAAAAACTCATAACATAATGGAAAGATGAATAAACAGCAATTGAGAAACGAAATGGGAATTCGCAGAAAAGCTTACCGACACCTAAGAGATAATTGATTGAGAAGAATCAAGTCAGTCAAGGATTTGTGGAGGTAATTTCAGTCTCTTTTTAACGTAAAAAATTTTCTTCTATGAGGCTGCCCAAGAAAATCATAACCTGCTACATGAACATGACTCTAATATCATTTCAAATTCAAAACATTCACATATAGTTCATTTTCAACACAAATTAAATTCCCCACTGCACCAACTAACGTAGAGATTGAGTGAAGGATGAAGAAGCTTACCTATTGGAGGGAGATTAATTACTTGATAAAATGAAAGAATGGGTGAAGGATGAAGAAGCTTACCATTACACTGGGCAAGACCAAAAACACAATCAATATTAGGATCACCAAAGGGGTCGTAGAGACCAGCTGAAGAACAGAGAAAAATCAATCAATCGATCAAACCCAATAACCTGATTTCAGTGAGGTTAGCAATTCGATTGGATTTGGGAGGGATTTTGAGATTAGATTAGAGGTAGGGTTTAGCGAAGGGTGAAGGGGTTTGGAATGAACATGAGAGATGGGGAATGAGAAAAATCGCTTAGATCTGAGATCCGTGATGAGAGTGAGAGAGAGAGAGAGAGAGAGGTCGGAGATCTCTTGGATCACTCAAAGATCGATGAGCAGAACTATGAGAGAGAAAGAGGAACCTGGTGTTAATGCGCGCCGCGACTTGAAAGAGAGTGCTTGAGGAAGACTGCGAGTGTATGTAAGTGAACTTCTTCTTCTTCTTCTTCTTCTCTGCTTCGGTGGTGGGATAGGAAGAGGGAGAGTTGGGGGGAGATGGATGAGAGGGAGAGGGAGAGTTAAGAGGAAAACGTCGGGGAATTGAAATTTCACATAACTTCTGCCACTTCATAACTTATGCCACGTAGGACAAACACTCTCAAAATACTGTTCATGAACAGTAAAAAAGCAGTTTGAAATGTTAGATAGATTTTATTTATGAAGAGATTCACTTGTAAAGTACTTTATTTATGTTGAAATACTTCTCATCCTTTATTTATTTATTTGTGAATATTTAAGTCAAAATTTGAATATCCTCATGAAGTTGTGACATGTGTTTTTGGTTATTATGGAACTTTAAATTGTGACAAAGTAATTCGATCACTAACATTCTATACGAGTAGAGGAAGTCTGGTCCCTTTGGTAAGGAAGTCAGAACAATTTTCACATCAACCACAACCGAAGGGAAGGTTGTTGGGTTCGGCTGATCAATAGTGATATATCTTAACTACTAAGATATAATAGGCCATCCTAGCATTGCAGTGCCCCTTACCATCAATTAGATCTGCTTGCTTTCTAAGGTAAGGAAATATGATTCAATCCAGCTGTTTTTGGTCAAAGAAAAGAAAGATGGCGCATCTCTTTTTGGTCCCCTTACAATTAGCTTAACATAAACTAGATTGCCGAAAACACCTGTTCTTTTTTTCAAATTTATCAACTCAGACGTGCTTTTCTACCTAACGTACTGATCTTCCCCTAAACGTGTGCCAATACCACAATACTAACAATACTATTAGACCATGTTCTTGAAGCTTCTTTGAAAGCCTGTGGAAGACTTCTTTATTCGATAGGTTGATCGGTATAGTAGAAGCCTGGCATTCGATAGGTTTTGTTTAGCTCCGGCATTGAATTCACTTTACTTAACTTACGATAAATCAAGTCAGCTCTTATGTTATGAGTGGGAGGCTCTCATAAGCCATTTTTCCTTAGAACGAAGGCATCTTAAAAAGTCTACTTAGGGTTCTTCTAAATTTCAAACAAATTCTTCAGATGGTCCTTAAGTAGAGCAATGTTGTGATCATCACTCTCCCAGTGACTATGATGTCATCCACATACACAAGTGGAAGAAGCAATCCTCTTTTTAATCGGTTATTTTTAGAAAGAGCGAACTTTCAGCCTTGGTACGAAACATTGTGTGTTTAAAATCGTGTCAATGATATGAATTGTAATAATGATCCTTGATTGATAACTTGTTATATCTACTTTTTAAAATGAACATCATACTTTTATTTTACCCTCAACTCTTCCCACCTCAGACGTAGGGGTCAAACCACCACAGCCTTAACCAACCAACCTACTCTTTGATAAATCAGGCCTTTGCAAGGTCTTTCTTTTGATATAAGAATATGTTCCCTAAAATTGACCTATTGGTTCCACTAACCAAATAGGTGGTTAGCATGAGAATTATAACAAAAAGGTGTGTGTGCGTTACATCAGTATTTTATGTTCTCTAAATATGAAAAGTATATTTTGAACCATTTCTGTTTTAGATCGCAAATAACTAAAGTTTTATCATAAATTTGTGACTAATTTTTAGTGCATTCTAAAAAAATGAAAAGAATAAAAAATTTAATAAATTTGCGTTTCACCATTCGCCTGTACAAGGAAAATTTAACTTACTGCTAATGTTTTCTAACCCTACGAAACACACAAAATCAGTATCAGGCTTTCAAAAATTCCTCAAAGAGAAAACGTGAACGCAATCCAAATTTTTTTTTTTTTCCCATGAGTTAGTAAAGTTTGAAACTCAGGCAACCAAATAACCTAAGATCATTTTGGTCCTTGGGTTGACCATCGGCCAAAAACATACACATTTTCACAAACACGGCCAATGACATCAGTCTTGGTATAGCCGGTGACTTCACATTCTTAGTATAGACAATGACATCGCAGTCTTGGTAGACAGGCAATCTAAGAAGTCGTGTCAATATCGGAGACATATCTTGTGATTTCAAGAAGCATGCATTACAATTAGGATGATGAAAGTGAAAGCATATATCTTATTGCCCCACAAGAGATTCACTTTAGCCTAAATAAAACCATATCTTATGACTTTTATTGTACGCAGAGATTTAGTCTACATATAAATA
This sequence comes from Berberis vulgaris, assembly GCA_963556465.1. Taxonomy (NCBI): domain Eukaryota; kingdom Viridiplantae; phylum Streptophyta; class Magnoliopsida; order Ranunculales; family Berberidaceae; genus Berberis; species Berberis vulgaris. The sequence goes on along the minus strand of OY747124.1, from coordinate 3,715,445 downwards.
AAAACAAACAAACAAACATATTTTATAGGTTAACTTTGCTGTCTGAAAATCAGGCATTTTGACAATGGATACAGATGATATCTTTACTTGATTTGGACAAATAGCTCATGAACCATTACTTTGCATGCCTTTGTATGGATTTAAGCATTGTTAGGCATTATGTTCATTGATTTTCATTGACATTTTAGGTCGATATTGCCAATCTTTTCAATTACATTGTTGCTGTAGTTGACCTGGTATTCGTATGGATCATATGAACTAGCGTAAACTCCTTGCCCACAACCATGTCTTATTACTTGATGACTTTGATTATATGCGGATTTAGTCTACAAAATACCACAAACCAAAAAACAAACAAACATTTCTATACGTTAACTTCACTATCTGAATATCCTGGAATTTTGACTTGGACAGAAATATCTTTCTTGTGGGGACAAATAGCTCATTAACCATTACTTTGCATGCATTTGTGTGATATTGCCAATCTATATCGATTACATTGTTGCTATAGCTAGTTGACTTGGTCTTCGTATGCATCATATGAACTAGGGTGAACTCCGATCCTTGCTCACAAGAGATTCACTTTAGCCTAAACAAAACCATATCTTATGAATTTGATTGTACAGGGAATTAGTCTAAATAATACTGCAAAAACTTACCCAAAAAAACACACAAAACATTTTTATTCGTTAACTTCACTATCTGAAAATCCAGGGAATTTGACTTGGACATAGAATATCTTTCTTGATGGGGATAAATAGCTCATGAACAATTACTTTATATGCGTTTTAGGATTTAAGCATTGTTAGGGCACTATCTTCATTGATTTTCATTGACATTTTAGGTTGATGTTGCCAATCTGCTATAGTTTTTAGTTGACCTGGTATTCGTATGAACTAGGGTGAACTCCTTGCCCCAGAAAGATTCACTTTATCCTAAACAAAACCATATCTTATGAATTTGATTGTACAGGGAATTAGTCTAAATAATACTGCAAAAACTTACCCAAAAAAACACACAAAACATTTTTATTCGTTAACTTCACTATCTGAAAATCCTGGGAATTTGACTTGGACATAGAATATCTTTCTTGATGGGGATAAATAGCTCATGAACAATTACTTTACATGCGTTTGTAGGATTTAAGCATTGTTAGGGCACTATCTTCATTGATTTTCATTGACATTTTAGGTTGATATTGCGAATCTGCTATAGTTGACCTGGTATTTGTATGAATCATATCAACTAGGGTGAACTCCTTGCCCCAGAAAGATTCACTTTAGCCTAAACAAAACCATATCTTATGAATTTGATTGTACAGGGAATTAGTGTAAATAATACTGCAAAAAACTCACCCAAAAAAACACACAAAACATTTTTATTCGTTAACTTCACTATCTGAAAAATCAGGGATTTTGACCTTGGATAGAGAATATCTTTCTTGATGGGGACAAATAGTTCATGAACCATTACTTTGCATGCGTTTGAATGATTTAAGCATTGTTAGGGCACTATCTTCATTAATTGATTTTCATTGACATTTTAGGTTGATTTGCCAATCTGCTATAGTTTTTAGTTGACCTGGTATTCGTATGAACTAGGGTGAACTCCTTGCCCCAGAAAGATTCACTCTAGCCTAAACAAAACCATATCTTATGAATTTGATTGTACAGGGAATTAGTCTAAATAATACTGCAAAAACTCCCAAAAAAACACACAAAACATTTTTATTCGTTAACTTCCCTATCTGAAAAATCAGGGATTTTGACCTTGGATAGAGAATATCTTTCTTGATGGGGGCAAATAGTTCATGAACCATTACTTTGCATGCGTTTGTATGATTTAAGCATCGTTAGGCACTACACCAAATTGACACTTTTGTAACAACTCTCAAAACAATATCACTTTTGAGATGTTACAATCCACCAAACAATTTCAAGTCAAAACTAAATTTAGTAAAAAAAAATGAAAAACAGTAACACAAAAAAAAATGATACAATAAGTTGGATCATCATGAATAGTATCACTTTTATAACCATACTCTTCATAGTGATACAATTATTGTATCATTTTGTTTGTGAAAATGTGTAAAATTGTTAGGTGGATTGTTACACTTCAAAAATGATACTGTTTTGAGGGTTGTTACAAAAATGTTTAATGTAGTGAGGGCATTATCTTCATTGATTTTCACTGACATTTTAGGTTGATATTGCCAATCTCTTTAATTACATTTGCTGACCTGGTAGGGTGAACTCCTTGCCCCAAAAGAGATTCACTTTTACCTAAACAAAACCGTATCTATGACTTCGATTGTATGCAGATTTAATCTAAATAAAAAAAATTAAAAATTAAAATTTCCGCAACAACTTGCCAAAAAAGAAAAAAAAACACACATTTTTATAGGTTAACTCTGCTATCTGAAAATCAGGGATTTTGACTTTGGACACAGAATATCTTCTTGGAGTGAGGCTAGGGAACCAGGTTTTTAACCATGTTTTAAAACTAGGATGATGTGACATCGTTAGAGGAGGTTTTTTACAACCTCGATATACACATAAACACTTTGGAGATTTCATCATTGTTTCAAAATCACGCCACATCACTATGATTACAAAAACATGGTTTCCTCTAGCATTTTCGATCTTCTTGATGGGAATAAATAGCTCATGAACCATTACTTTATATGCATTTGTATGATTTAAGCATCGTTGGGGCATTGTGTTTATTGATTTTCATGGACATTTTAGGTTTATATTGCCGATCTTTTCAATTACATTGTTGCTATAATGAACCTGTGTATTATGACGATTTGAGATTGTATACATTATATGAACTAGGGTGAACTCCACATTAGATTCACTTTAGCCCAAACTCAACCATATCTCATGACTCGTTTTTTTAGCTTTCTATCTGTGGTTATGTCATTCCACTATTGGGATGACTATGAACTTAAACACACTTTGGTAATTAAGATCCGGTAACTTTGGTATTTCAAAACCGGGAACCAAAAAATCATACCTAATCAATTTGGTAATGACCTTAGCTTCGACAAATCAAAAAATCTTATTAGTGAAAGAAATGAGATCCATCACCATCGAATCAACTAATGACCTTACTAGCAAATCAAAAAATCTCATTAGTGAGAGAAATGAGATCCATCACACATCAAATCAACTAATAAACATGGATAATATGACCTAAGAAAGATCTTCCATGATCCATTCTTCCCCCCCATCCTTCACAAATATTCTATTCACACGTGCCATCTAACTCCCCTCACGTGACAAATCCAAGTGGCACCTCCCCTTCCCTTGTCTATAAATCAACAACAAAAACTTGTTGACAATAAACACTGTAAACTTGAAATATTTTTCAACTTTCATGGCTACTAAGCTTCTCTCCACATTTTTCATTTGTTGCTTAATATCTATAGTTGCTGACGTTTCAACAACAATAGATTTTACCAAGCTACTCCGTCAGAATTTTGATGGGGAGTTTAGTACTGATGTCTCTGACATCAGTATGGCTTCCCTCGACTTTGGCAGAATAAGTCGAGCAAAGCCATTAGTTGTGTTATATCCAGCTTCAGCTGGTGACATTATCCTCTTAGTTCGAGCTGTCAACAATTTGACAGCTCGAGGGTCCATATTCCCTATCTCAGCTAGAGGCCAAGGCCATTCTACCAATGGCCAAGCTCAAGTGGCCAATGGCATTGTAATTGAAATGAGTAGTTCCAAAGGAAGCAAACTTAGAAGAAGAAGAAAGTTAGGTTTACCTCAGATTTCAATTGGAAACAAGGGTAGTTATGTGGATGTTTGGGGTGGAGACTTGTGGATTGATATCTTGAATTGGACCCTAGAGTATGGCATGGCACCAAAATCATGGACGGATTATTTGTATTTATCAGTTGGTGGAACCCTTTCGAATGCTGGGATGAGCGGACAAGCTTTCAATCATGGACCTCAGATCAGCAATGTCTATGAACTTGATGTAGTAACAGGTTGATCAACTTTTCTTCTCATTGGGTTCCTTTGGACTTTTTGATTTTTCTCAAAACCGAGGGTCTCATTGACATTTATTTTGCATGCAGGCAAGGGAGAGCTCTTAACATGCTCAAGAGAGCAAAGTTCAGAGCTATTTCATGGTGTTCTTGGTGGTTTAGGCCAATTTGGAATCATAACTAGGGCTAGAATTGCTCTAGAGCCAGCCCCGCAAAGGGTAACTTCTTCATGTACCTACATAAAATTTCATGCAAGAAATCCAAGTAAATATAAACAAATAATTAATTATTAATTAAATGAACATTCAAACCAAAAAGACAACCAAATGTGAAGTTGTGAACTAATTAAGCTAGCAAATTTTGTTGACATGTCCACAGTCCACCATGCACCTTTCTAACAGTAGTCTCACTTTCTTCTATTTTGGCCTTGTTTTTGTTCTTGTGTAGGTGAGGTGGATCAGAGTGTTGTATAACAACTTCTTGGCTTTCACAGAGGACCAAGAGTACCTAATCTCTTTACATGGTCACCCTCCTAATGAAAGGTTCGACTATGTCGAAGGTTTTGTCATTGTAGATGTTGGTGCGATCAACAATTGGAGGTCATCTTTCTTTTCCCCTCGTAATCCTGTTAAGATCAGCTCCCTTCGTACAGATGAGGGTTTGTTATACTGCTTGGAAATTGCCAAAAACTATATGGAATCATCTGCAAACACTGTTGATCAGGTACCATCAGTTTCGATCACATACATGCTCACACCGTACTATAATGAGACTTGCACCTAGAATCTCCTACTTAAAAGGAAGAGCATCACCTCCTAAGCCACAGTCTATTGGTCTGACGAATTTTTTGTTCAATGGGATGTTTCAGGAAGTAGAAGCATTGCTAAAGAAGCTAGATTTCATTCCATCTTCAGTATTCACTTCCGACGTTCCCTATGTGGATTTCTTGGACCGAGTTCACAAGGAAGAGTTGAATCTCCGTTCCAATGGACTATGGGATGTACCACATCCATGGCTCAACCTCTTTGTTCCCAAGTCAAGAATAGTCGATTTTGGCACAGGCGTCTTCAAGAGCATTTTGGGAAATAAAACCAACGGGCCTATAATCGTCTACCCAGTAAACAAAAACAAGTAAGTTCCATGACTCATGTTAATAAGTCTCTGGCATAATTACCAGTCTCCTCATGCATGATCTAACCAATTCACTTGGTGTAGGTGGGAATACCTAAGTTCAGCGGTTACTCCGGATGAAGATGTGTTTTACTCGGTATCATTGCTCCGATCGGCATCAGATTCTGGTGAAAAAAATCAGACATTAGACTACTTGGCCAATCAAAACCTTCAGATCCTTAGATTCTGTGATCAAGCAGGGATCAAGGTGAAGCAATACCTACCACACTACAATACACAAGAAGAATGGAAAAGGCACTTTGGTGATAAATGGGATTTATTTCTGAAAAGAAAATCGGAGTTCGATCCTGAGCACATTTTAGCAACAGGCCAACATATCTTCCAACCATCTATCAGCCCTCCTGATGCTCCATAGTCTTGGTCATGGTATAAGCAGTATTAGTAATATTACGAATTAGTTTAGTAATATTAATATTAAGAATAATTTGGTATATTTTGTAAGAATCCAAAATAGTAGTCAATGCATTATTAAAATTAGATAAGTAACTTGCCAAAGAAATTAGAATTATTATAAATAAGGCAAGGAGACGTTGTTATATGAACTTATTGCTCTCTTGGCTCTTATAAGCCTTGTTGTAAATATAAAGAGGAGTTCCTTCCACTCTTTTGCCTCTCACATCGTTGAAAATGTCAATGAAATCCTCTTCCTTACTCTATGTTCTAAAGAACTTAAATGATATTGGGTCTCTATCCACCCTTTCATACCAAGTAGCAACAAAAGGGAAGTGGGGTGGTTTGACACACCTCTCTAAAAAAAAATTCTTTCACACGAGCTAGTATACTCACCTGGACAAAGCACAGGAGGACGTCCTGTACACATTCTCTCAGCCGTTGAATCTGATCCGACGGCTCAGATTGATGGATTTTTAAAAAAAAATTTAATCCATTTTTTTGAAATCTATCGATCTAAGCCATCGAATCAGATCCGACATACTCACCTAGTCTTTATTCACCAAACATCTATCTAATTTTGACAATTATCTATCTGCATCAATTGACCTATTAGTCTAGATGTAATAATATCATGTTGCTTTAATGTCTTCCAAATCATTCTCTAGCATTACTGTTTGTAGTTCACTAGTTTCTCTTTTAGTCAACTGATTACCTCCTATTTTCTCATCAACATTGATTCAAGATATTATAATAAGGCCGCGACTACACCACACCATCATATTCTCTTTCTTATATTATCATTGAGTTTTTTTTTACTTTCTCACACCACTTATATATATAATAAAAATAATAAAAATAAAAAAACCATCCATTTTTTCCCATCACCATTCAAATTAGGGATGGGCATCCGATCCCGCAATCTCGTTCCCGTCCCATCCCGATTTTTTCGGGTCTTAATGGAATTGAATAATTTCATCCCGATCTCGTCCCGTCCCGATCTAGAATGGGATGGGATGGGATGAAGATTTTCAATCCCGCCAATCCCGTCCCGTCCCGAACTAATTTATTAATATTAATTATTAATATTTTTATTTAATTATTTATTTTAGAATTGTATTCAAAATGTTCAAAATGTATTCAAAATGGAACGCCACTTGGAGAATTGATTGATGGAGGAACTATGTCAGAGCCTAATAATCTCTGTACATGGCCATCTTTGTACGCTCGGAGGAATGGTAGGAACTCGTGGTCTACTTCACCATGTTCTGTTCTTGATTCCATTGAGTACAGTGAGGAAGACTTCAATTTTTCTGTGGCTTTTTAAGAGTACATGATTATGTCCCTAATCACATGTATCTCTGAAATAATTGAAGTTTGACTCAACCCCCATAATGCAAGTTGCATTTTTTTTAATGCCAAAATTTTGAATTGAGCGCAATGGATGAGACCAGGAAACTCCATTTGCATCATTTGAGACGTATCACGAAAATGACCTATTAGCTAATCTCGGGTTGCTTCTGTTGACCTGTCTTACTATAACCTGATAAGAACCATACCCATTAGAAATTATGATTCATAAACAAAGAATTGTGGTTCAGTTGAGTTTGAGTGCAATTCATTCTGATATACATATTGACATTTTCACTCATAATTTAAACAGAGCTCGATTTTTATCCTTTCAAGTTTGAACTAAATTTATATCTTAAACAGAAAATACAAATTACAACAAAGCAGGATTTTGGACTCAAGAACAAAGCCCAACATGTAACCTTTGCATCCCCAACGTTCCCTTACACCAGCATCTCACAAATGTTTCATAGTAAATTTGCCCTGTGTTCTGGAAAATGTGCTTCTTCGTTACACACACAAGTACGCGGGTGCACCCTAAACTTGACAATGTAGGTGCATGGTCTGCAAACTTGATAATATGTTCAAAACGTATTCTCCAGATTAGCACGCTGATCCCGTCCCGTCCCGTCCCGAACCAGTTTGGGATGGGACGAGGTTGGGATGGGGTTTTTTCCATCCCGTCCCGTCCCGATCTCGTATGAACGGGATGGGATAGGGATGGGTATATCTCGTCCCATCCCGTCCCGTGCCCACCCCTAATTCAAATCAACAATGGTTTCTCCCTCCCCCATTCAAAATTTCTTCCAAATATCCTCCATTTCCCTCGAAAACTCTCAAAATCCTTTCAAATTCGAAACCCTTAAACTCAAACTCAATAAATATGCATAATTTAACATAACAGAGAAACCCAAACTCAAAACGAAAAAAACGTAAAACAGGGTAATTTTTTACCAATTTAAACCCTCAATTGAGACGGATCCTCAACCTCATCAAAACACAAATATTGTAATACTTTTAGACTTTTAGTTATCTAATAAAAACAACTTGAATTACTTGAAAATATTTTGAAATGAGTAAGTTATGATCATTTTACTAAAATCGCGCAAATCTATCGAAAATACCAAAAGTACATCCCTAATGATCATTTTTGTTTTCGAGAATCATCATCATCAATAATTTCCCAAAAAGAAATTCTAGAAAATAAACTACTATCTCCGGATTATAATTGAGATCAACATAAATTTTTACTAGAATATCGACTTTTCATTGTTATGATTATGATGTAAAATAAAGAAGAATAACTTACATGTCCCAAGTCTTTCCTGCTGATTTCGGTAAAATGATAGGATATTAAGAGCCTTGGTGAGAAACATAGTACATCCATAGCAAATACCGATTTCTTCAATATGTAGTCGAACATTCTGTACATAAAAAAAAATTACACTATGGGGAAGAGAAATAGCATGTTCTACTTAAGATTTCTTCTACGAGGGGATGGAGTGAAAGAAGTTCCATTCCAGCAAAGAAATGAATGAACCATAATGTTTAAAACCCAGCTTGCTTTACTTCAGATTTCTATGCACATTCAGTAAAATTCCATATGTTTCATAAGAATGACTTCTCAAAGAGAAGAAAAAAAGAAGTAAAAGTACTAGTAGAATGCAAATCATGTGCCACACTTCAAATATGATGGGCAGAACACTGTCAATGCTAAAACATTAAAAAGAAACCTGGGATGTAGAAATTGATGCTCAAAGTCAAACAACGATGATAACGAAAGGCTAGATATTAAACGTGAATTAAACTCGGGAGAAAATAAATTTAAGGAAAGCATTATATCGAATATGCATTACATGATAATGTTTCATTTTCTACTTGAGATTGTTCTGAGGATTTCTTCTAGGAACATTTAAAAAAGAAAACAGAACAAAAAGAGACAGTCAGATCAAACAAGTTATACAATACAGTCAGGTGGCAGTCAAAAATGCAAGCAAAAGTTTAAATTGACTTAACGCGGATTAGAGACTTGAAACAGCAGAATCCTGAGATCTTAAAGCAGCCCTTGGTTTCATGTTGAGATGATAAGCTTCAAGTGCAGAACAATGAACAAGTTTTATGCAACAATTCTCTACATTTGAAACCATCTCTTGAGCTTTCTGGAACCCTTCTTTTCACCCTCACTTTTACTTGAGCTCTTCTGTGAGAACTTGGATCGATATTGTTCTACCAGCATGTCAAGTTTATCCACTACTTCTTTCCCTGAAGTGGATTTTGTCTTCTTTTTCTTTGAATTTCTCGTCTGCTTGCTCTGAATCCACACCATTTTGTAGCTTCCTCTTTTTCATATTCACTCCAAAGTTCTCTTGAGATTTCAACTCCGGGGTACGATCAACCACACCATTACCTAATAGTCGCTTGTCAGACCTCTTTCCTTCTTGGTGTATGTTTGACTTCTGCATTGACCCTTCGGATTTATCTTGAGAAGCAAGTTTAGATTTCCTTTCTCTTGCTTGCTTACCCTTCAGCTTCTTGGTTCTTGAATGTCCTTCGTTGGTACTGACTCTCTTGGGTTCCCCATCGTCCACCTGATCTCCTTGAGTAGGTTTTGATAACTCGGAAGATGCATTAAGATCTTTCGATTTGCGCTTTCTTGTTTTTTTCTTATCCATAGCACTTAAATGAGAATCTGCAGCTTGTGTATTTTGTTGCATGTCTTCTGCACTGGCATTTCGCCCTGGCGAGATTGTAACTTGGCTTTTCGCGACTTCAAGGTTTGGACATTATCAAGGGAAAAATCTAGGGTGCCTGGTGGTATGCCTGGAGTTGTGCCTGGTGGCTACCAGGCACCGTCCATCTGTCTCGAGATGTGCATTAATACATATCTCGCAACAGATAGACGGTGCTTAGTAGCACCAGGCATAACACCAGGCACTGTAGTAGTGCTCAAACCAATTATCAGCGAAAACCACCACTTCATAAGCAAGACATGGAAAATTACCACCCAAATAATTGGATGATAAAAACCACAAACGGGCCATCAGTTAAAGAGGCATAATAAGATTGGGGTGTTCATCAGTTATTGAGTTTTCCAAGGGTGCATTAAATTTAGATATTATGGACACGTAGCAAGTTGAGAAGTTTAAATCAAATCCATCTGATGGCACACACAACTTGGTAAGCAGTCAACTAGCACAAATCAAGTGGGGCCAAACTGAATCATCTCTCTTTATAAACTTGAAATGCACTACATACTATAAAAGGCAGCCCCCCAATCCTGCTTCACTCACCCCCTACCCTTTGGTGTGATGCATGTGGCTGCATAAATATGTATGAACAACCAGAAATAATGAGGGGTAAAAACTAGTAAACATTGATTTTGATGCCTAACCAAGAAACACCGTAGTCATCAAATATTGTTTCTTGGCTGCGATAAATTCCAAAACCAGTCAATCCTAGAGTTGACCTATCAGCTATCATGAGTACAAGATGCGAGAAGGAAAGTTTTGCTGCCATATGAGATATCGGCGTTTCTTGATTGAATTCCAAGCAAACATTTGAGAGAAGGTTTGCATGGAAAGGTTCATTGGCATCTGTAAGTCCTAAGCAATATGATAGTAGTCAGGAAAATAAAACGACAACCAGTCTCAGGTTTACAACAGCATCGAGCCAGAGTATCGGAGAAAAATATTAAGGAAACTAGGAAAGTCGCAACCTTACAATTACAGGTAGGATGCAAGAGACAGGCTATGGTAATTTCAAAAAAAAAAAAAAAAAAAAAAGATATAGAGATATGTGATAGTATCTAAACATTTTTTTTTTTTGAAAGGCAAGCAGGGTTTTTATAAGATCCCAGAACCCATAAAGATGCCGCAAGCTGGGTTTGAATCCATGACCTAGTGGTACCATCCGCCAAGCTCTAACCGTTGAGCTGTCATGCCATTGGCTGATAGTATCTAAACATGATGCATGCACTCACATAATTTCAAAAAAAAATTTCTCAAGTAAAAATGAAAACAACTAGATGCACCATGATTGTAAATAAAAGTATGATCAATAATATGAAAACAGGGTTAGCAGATGGAGGACAAATCTCTCAGTGTTTGTAAGCAACCACTTCTCTTATAAGGCCACATTATTTTATGTTATTAGAAATTAATTGGGGCAGGATCCCTTTGTGCCGCAGGCAAAGCTCAAAAAGTATAATTTCTTTGTTATATGCCAGGATGTTAGTTACGGATAATTAGGAATAAGACAACAAGAACTATCAACAGATTACTCACCAGGATTATTGTTGAGAACTCTCAAGGCCACAAGTGCATGCTGATGTTCAGTGAACTCCACAAAAGCGACTCCACGTGAATACTGCTTGCTGGGAACTTTTTCATTTTTTGAATCTTTCAAAAACTTTATCTGAATTCGAATAAATGGTGTTTATAAGAGCAATCATCTTTATATGTATCACTACACATATGACATACAAGAATTCAGTGCATCTTACCTGTCGAATCGCAGGGTTTTGTTTGATAGCTCGGGAAATAACTGCATTAAGGCACGACTTTTTTAATTCCTTTTCAGTCATCGACTTTGGCAAATTGTGTATGATTATTCTTGTTTTTGAAATATGAAAGTTTGGAGATTGAAGTTTAGTTGTCTTTATCTTTTCTAACCAGCAAAGGACAGATAGAAGGTTGTGAACGTATTAAAAAATATAAAAAAAGGACTGACAAAGAGCATTCCTTGCAATGCCTACCTTTGGCGCTTCAACATGTCACTTGCTGAAACACCTTCAGCAGCTGGTGAACCCTCCAGAATGACACCTTCCTGTTGATATTAAAAATAAAAATAAAAGTTGAAATAATTTATTCTACCCTGAAAATTCCTAGTACAGTATACCATGACATCATAAAGAGTAAAAGATCTTTGCTAGGTACAAGTTGCGGTGGTCATGATCAACAACTTTTGTCTTCTCTTGTTCTTTATACTGAGCCGATTTCTTGTCTAAAGCCTTCAAAACATTTAGTTGTTTGCCTTTCAAAAGAATCCCTAAACCATGTGTGGCAGTTGCTGCTGCAACAGCAGCATCTACTGCAGATGGATCACTAAACTTGAGAAATCCAGTTCCTTTAGGTCGCCTGCTCGCAAACATGAGAAAAAAGTGAAATGGAATAATTACAAGATAAATAAAACAAATTAATTAAAAATAAACTAATGCATGTTTTATCCATACTTGGTGACTTGATGAAGAACTGGAACAAAGGATTGCACTATGCCAAATGCAGAGAATCGTGTTTTGACCTCTTCACTATCAAACTCAGATGGAAGATTACTTATGAAAACTGTTCTCCGTAAATCCTCCTCAATACTCTTTATGATGTCATGGCGCTTTGCTTTACTTTGCTCATTAGGTGTTAATTCAGTTTTGTTACCCTTCTCAATACTAATTTTACTAGAAGCTTTTTCAGTTACAACAGATACTTCCTTGT